>JAUMJL010000393.1:0-2400000 GCA_033558185.1 Dromococcyx pavoninus
GCTGGTCAGCCTAAAAACTCCTTTCTCTGAATTACAAATGATATGCCAGAAAATATATCTGACTGTAATAGCAGCATTTATTTGAGAGAGTATTAACATACACGAAGGTATTGAAAAAGTATTTGGGTTTGCAGGTTCAAGGAATGTACTTAGTACCCACCAAGAACTCTTTAGAAGGATGGATTCAATATAAAAGTAGGGGAAATAATGTGTTAATTGACCTAGAAAATATACGGAAAAGAATAAAGCTGTACATACAACATTCAAACCTTGGACTGTAATCAATGATTTATTCTTAAGATGAATGTTGGAAAAATTCAGTTATCTATGAAGCCTGCTGCATGGCAAAGAATGCACACCATGAACAGGTCCTATTAGAAAGCTTCAACTGCGAGTGTTCTGAATGTTTACAATAAAGTAAAAAGAAGTGAAATTTAGAGAAGAAAAAACTGAGTTCAGTCAGTATTCTCAAGATTACACTACTGACCTTGTGCAAATAGTCAAATTAATAATTTCTGACTGTTCCAATCAGACAACCTTATGCTTCTGGATAACACCTGTGTCATCCCTCCTAAACTTGCATGACATAACTTCACAAGGAGGCAGTTGTAAAAAGCCATCTAAGCCTTAGAGAGCAAAACATGGACTTTCTTCAAGAGTCTCTTGAGCCTGTAAATGATGGTACATCCATGCTGACAACAATTACATATATCCATTCTTTCACCAATGCTGAAATACGTTAGCAAATGCATGCTGGAGGCAACCTGCTGTAGCACAAGATCAAAGTGCCAGTGAAGAAATTACCCAGAAAAAATATCGGGAGTCAATGAAAGCTGTTATCTATTGGTAAGACTGTGGCTGTTACAAAGTTCAGTTTCTGTTTTTTTTTCTTGTGATTGATAGCATCAGAGTATGATGCATCATATCATATCTTTTCCTAAGAGCTGCAGCCTCAGCCAATGGCAAGGGACTGGTCTTATGAAATAAATGTTCTTATGGACATATCCTCTATTTAAATATTTCATCCTCTCTACTTGGCTGTCTTTCATCCTATAGTTTTTGATTGGATTAAAAGGCTCAAACTTCAAGAATGTGGTGTTTTTAAACCTCTGATTTTTTTCCACTGTGTTAAAAGTTCTCACCATCTCCCAGATCAGAAAGAGGAAATGGTGAAGACAGTCTGAATTCATTTATGAATTCATTTACTTGTCACCTGTTACTTGCAGAAGAAAAATTTCCTTTATGGCCAATCAAGGACTTTCCATTGGTAAGGTGGAAAATCATTTGATGAGTTTGAAGGTTTTGGAGGAGGGATGCTAGGCAGAATTAAACCTCTCCAAGCTTCACAATTTACTTTAAGAAGTAAAGAGCTTTAAGAAGAGTGGGTTATTTGTCACATGAAATGCTAAAAGTGGGGGAAAAAAGATGGAACAGAGGGAAGCAGACAGAAAAAAGAAAGCCAAAATTCTCTTTATAGTCATTAGAAAATGTCAGAACAAAGCTAACTTAATTTCCTCAATATTTCAAACCTAAGGATGTTCATACCACTCTGGGTTTTCTGGAGCTGATTTACTCAACATGACGTGAGTTCCAGTTTTGCACAGACTTTAAGAAACATCTCAGACAGGCAACTAAACATCAATTCTCTGCAAAAACTTCCATGTTGTACTGTCCTCATTCCATGCCATATTTTGTGAATTTCACTTTATTTGCACTTTCAGTTGGGTTTGATTACTACACACGTTCATGTCAGTACTTTTATTTGCTCAGGTGAATACCTCTAGTTGTACAATAGTTTGGGAAGTTATCTAAAAAAGCTTGTTTTGGAAACCTCATTATGAGTTACACTCATCCAGACAAAGACATAACTAGGAACCCACTATCTAGTGCAGCATAGATTTTGAATGTATTTTTTTCTCTTTTTAGGCAATTACAGAAAGACTAGAACAATTTGGATAACAAATAAATCCACCAAAAGTCTATAGCCTAAGAGCCTTCTCTGAGTAGAGTAAAAGCAAAATTTAAAATAAATTACTAATTTTAAAATATTTTTTTAGTTAAAGATAATAAATTACAAGGATTCTGACATTAAGGTGATGAGTGCTAACTGAAATGCCTTGACAAAGTTCCCAAATCAATAGTAGAGACAGGAAATGTTTTTGTTGGCTGGTTGAAATCTCATTCTGGGGAATTAAAATACCTGTCTTAAATGCTGTTGTCTTTCTAAAATAATCTCCCCTGATTAGAAAATTAAGTAAGAGACCTGAGACTAGGCAGAGTTCTCACGAGATCTTCCATGCCTTATTATATCTTCCAGTTGATAAATATCTTTCTCATCGTGTTTTACTATTTGTATACTCCCTGTAAGAAACCATTTTATGTCTTTGATCATTCTTATCACCTTTCTTTGTAGCTTTTCTGTTAAATTGTTTCTGTCTTTCTTATCCACTGTTCATAACTTAGGAAGGTCATGAGTCCCCACAGTGCCATAAAGATGAAGTCTGTTTTGTTCTCCACTTCATTTCCATTTCCACCCTCTTTCTTATCTCTCTGGGACTATGAAAAGGCCTTTAATGAGAGCACTGACTGAGTGGATGCTTTCCTTAACTTAAGCAAAATGTATGAGTCAGATTTCCTTGTCCACTCGAGAAAACTCTGTGTTTTTAATATTATATCATCAATACATGTATATACATATGATCACTGACATCATAATAGCCTTACCCATCTATTCCATCAATTATTCTTTAGAACAGATTCTATCAATTTTCTCTAATGGATATTGATACCCTGATCTGTATTTCCCATCTCCTCTATCGAGGACATTTAGGAAAAAAAAAAAAAGCCATAGCACTCGACACCTTCCAGTCCTTTAGTATCAAGGCAATTCATAGAACTTTCTTATGTTCAGGTATTCCATAGATCTTCCCCTTTAAGAGTGCGGGATTTATCCCTGGACCTACAGTGAAACCAATAGATCAATAAAAAGATGTGCTCCAGGATAAATGACTGTTCCCCCTTAAATTAGGGGATTCCTCTCCCAACTCTGCCTTGACCTATGACTTTTAATAAGGATAGTGTTTCAAAGATATTTCTGAATGCTTACAGAACTCTTAGTTTTCCTGCAGGTTTTATGATCTTGTTGAAATGAATAATCTATTGCACCATGAAACAGTTTCCACTAAGAAATGAGTCAGTTTGTGGCACTAGTAAATTCTAATTAATATTGAACAATTTATGCTACATGAAACACATGTTTTGTTCTTGTGGCAAATTCATTACTTCACTTCAGAATACTGGAAAATCACCTCTGTATTTGGATAAACAGATTGTTAATACCACTACAGTTTGCTGCAGTTGGATCATCTTTGAACTCAAGATGCTTTTCTCCAAAGGAGGCAAAAATTAAATTTCATTTCTTGTCTGGATGTGCAGTACACAGAATTTTATTCATAAAAAACCTTTTTTCAAACATCTTTAAATTACCAATTAAATTGCCTCTCTTCTAAGTAAATGATTTCTGGGACCTATAAAGTGTCTCTGTTAAACCTTGCTGAGGGATGGTCTTGCTGCGCTGAGTGACACGTTGGCAGACTTTCATTAGAATAGCTGCTCACAGCTAATGACACAGTCCAAGAAGGAGTCAACAGAGGAGCTGATTAGACCTCTGCAGTGACCAACCTGCTTCGTGCAGCATAATGTCTTTCCTAGCCAGACAAAAATATCTGCCAGGAAACCATGCATTTCAGCAATGTTTCACTGAGAACAGTGCAATGGGTCTTAGAGCTCAAATGTGAAGGCCTTTGTGGAGTATAGCATCTTCTATCACTCTTTAACAATAGCAAAATATGAAGATAATATATTGTTTCTGACATCTTTCTGTTTTCTCCGAGTTTCTGGCATCTAGTTAATTTCATGAACTGTATTCAGAGTGAAGCCCGTGCTATAGTCACACCCTAAAATTTCCTAGTGAAATACCTGAGAGGCAAAGCATGATCTCAGCATTTTGTCCTTCTGGGACTTCTGTACAGGCCATTCATTGCTCCAAATAAGGACTGAGCTGGAAAGGAATTCTCATGGCCCAGGAGGGTAAGAATCCAACAGGTTCTCCCAACAATTTACACAGGATAAATTTAATGGATTCTTCTCAGAAATATTAGTGCACTTTTCATTTATTAAAAAACTATAAGAAAGGTGAGGTGTAGCCAACTCCTACTCATCACTTTGGGATATATCCAGTCTCCAGTAGAAGTTTCTCATTACTTCTGTTTGTGACCACTTCTACGTTTGTGTCTCCATCTGTATAATATTTCTGAAATTACTGGCAAGATTTTTTTGGAAAGCCTTGACTTTAACTTCATTTAAAGAGCAAGTCTTGGCAGAGACAGCTTAACTAAACATTTAATTCAGGTTCAACATTTTTTTTTATCATCAGTTGAAATTTGGCTCAGTTGCATTTACTGCAACCATCCTTGCTGTTCAGCAAGTTATCTCTGAGCAGGCTTAAGCACTTTTGGGGTTTTATATGATCCTAAAGTATAAAAAACAGCCTACGAATCTTTCTGCTTCTTGACACAGCCAAATGATTCTTATTACTCAATTTACTCCCTACAAAGGTACAGAAAAAAAGAAAAATGTTTCTTGTGGGATAGCAGTCATAAAATGTTTGACAGATCCTGAAACAACTGATACAAAAACTTTAATATATGTGAGTAGTACTGAAACAAGAAATGAAATCGATATTTTAGGTTCAGATTGAGTATTCTTTAATACCTTCCTCTTTGAGGCAGCAATCAAAATTCTTTGTATGTTGAAGTTATGCACACACTTAGAAGAATAAGCAAATATTGAAAACCACTCTTTTTATCTTGTCTTTTTAGCAAGATTGAGTTTTCAAAACCTCCTTATGAGTTTGGTTTTTTCAAAATCATATAATCTTTTTTATAATCCTCTGTTTTTGTTTCTCTACAAATCTGCTGAAGATGTCTGAGATCAATAGGAATTGCTGAATGTTAACTAGACAGGAGGAACTTTGAAACCAGTTCTACAAAACTGTATAAAATGCATGAACTAAGCAGTGGGAAAAAAGGTATTTTATTGTGAGGATTTCAGCTGCCACACTATTAATTTTTAAATGGAAATATAAACAGGTTAGAAATGAATATGAAATTGCATACAATTTTAAATCTCACAGAGCCAATTCAACACAGAATAACTGATTGGCTGATTTGATGAAAAGTGTCCAAATTCATCAAGCCAATTCTATAACTAGCTTGCATCTGATTGAGCTTCAATAAAAATTATTTTCTGAAAAAAATTTAAAATAAAAACAATAGAGGAGAATGAGACAAATCATATTGAACATCTGTGACATTCCCAGAGCAAGAGTTTTGAGTTTTGTACCTGTTTTCGTTTGACAGGTGACTCAAAAGAGACCAACAGAGTATTCCATTCCATGTACATCATACTCAGTGTAAAACTTGGGGAGTACAAAGGTCAAACTCCCTTCTTTCATGGCAAGCATCCAATACAGATGTCATCTGTCTTTTTGCTCCTTATCCTGTATCTGTGCATTCCTGAATTCAGTTCTGAGTCCAGTTCTTGTCTGCCACTGAGTCCAGCCCTGAACCTTTCTCCATGTCTGCTGTGCAGCATCAGCAGTGATCAGTAGTCATCAAGCAGGGGTGATTTTGTGTATTTGTATATATTTTATTATTTTATTATTAATAATATTTTCTTTATTATTGTTTAATTAAAGCTGGTTTAATTTTAATTTCCATTCTGTAAGTCTTTCTCTCATTTCCCTTTTCACTTTCCCTGAGAGCTGGGGAGGAATCAGGATATAACTGCTTTCATTCAGCTGCTGTTTGAACTGGGTGGGGCTAAATCCTGACAGTGCTTATAGCCATGGTAGGCCATCACAACCCATCTGCAGGACTACACTGTTTCTTTGGACTCAAAGTTGGCCAGAGAATGAAATGGAGCTGGTTTTGGCTGACTGCTTCCAAGGCAAGCCAAAAGGGAAGGGGATAAGGAGAGCAGGGATTAACTGGGACCTTGCTTGTATGCCACAGGTGTCTGACAGAAGATCTGAGATGGCACCCAGAGGTCATATTTCCTGCTGCTGACCAGTAGTAAGTGGCCTTGGTTCCTCCTAGGGACCACTGTACTGACAGTTATCTCCAAGGTGAAAAGCTCTTCAGAAACTCGCAATACCATTCCAAGGAGAAAAAGCAAAAATTTAACAGTCGAAAGATCAGTGTGTGCGAATGTGCATTCTGTCCCATATTCACACACAGAGAGCAGTAACCTTACTGAGCAAACAATGTCTTGATAAAAACTTCAGTCATTCCACAGAGAAGAAAACACAAGAACAAATCTATTTTGGAATGCACAAAGCGTATTCTTTCAGGTGACCTATCCTGAAGAATTAGGTCATCTTTGTGGTTAACCTTTTTATGTAGTGCAGCTTGAAAAGTTCATTACTGCAGCTGAATTATTTATGTACTTTGTATTCATGCAAAAGGGCTTCATTGTATTTTAACATGTTTCATTTAGTTAACAGAAACAAAAATCTCCCCTCCATAGTTATCTTCCTTTCACAGTTACTTGTAGGAATGACCAAATTCTCCCTTGGTTTTGAAGGCAGCCACTTGCACAAAAGAAATAATTTATTCTTTGTGTTTGAATATGTACATACGTTGGTAGTTGTGCCTGTAACTCTCTCTGTGGAAATTATGTACACAAATACCCCGTAAGTAGCAAGCACTAGTCACTTCCAGACTTACTGTAGAATTTTTCTAAAAATTACTTTTGTAACTCAAGGACCTTTAAAATAGCAAACAATTACCCATCTTGTCTGCAACAGTAAAGATGGATAATACAAAAATGTGATTTAAAAATTGATCTTAGCTTCACTCAGCTGAGCATAAAGGAAAATATATGACCCGCTAAGGAGACAGAGTGAGCCTGCAGCATATATAGTATATCACTGCCAAAAGTTAGAAAAGGTTTTAAAAGACCTTGCTACTAAGAACAGAGTTTTCCACATGATGTAAATTTTTACCTAAACTTTTGTTTGACCTTGAAAATCTTCAGTCATACCAGCAGTGCAGGTAAAATATCCTGAAAATTTTATTCTATGCAGCATTTGTGTAAGCAATTAACTGTCCCTGATTCAGCTGGAAAAGCTGAAGACTTTTCTGTGACAATATGTTAGGCTTTGATGCGGTTATTTTAGACTATTACAGCTTCAGGCTACTGGCTCCATTAAAACTAGTTCGGTATCTATTTGTATCTTCTTAAAGCCAAATATACAGAACTGAATTTAAGAAAGAGCTTAGCAGTTTGCAATTCCCAGAAAAGCAACTAAAATAGAAGACAGATTTTCTCAACTTACCTCTCACTAATAGAGTTAAGGATTCCAAAATGCTGCTGAACTGCTGCCATAAAATTTGGCCAAAAGGAGCTAATTTGTCCTTGAAACTGGATACTTAAAAGTGTTCTTAGGCAGATAAAAATGGAAAAGAATTAGGCAAATCTCAACAAAATTTAAACCTAAAGTTACATTTCATTTCTCACTAGCTCTAAGAGCATATGCAGTTTCTACACACTGAGTCATGCATGTTTACTTGTTAAAATACAATACTTTGGCAGCGTGTCTTAAATGCTGTGATTTGGTTTCTCTATGGCTATTGGAGGCTAGTAGGCACTTCTAAAAAGTTAACAGCAAACCACCTCATTGCTGAATATGCTGCCAACTGGCATCAGTTTCAATAGCAACAACAACAGAGCATTGGTTACGTCTTTGACAGGCATTTGGAGGATACTCAACAGATATTTACCTCAGATCAGACAATCATCTTCATTCAATGCAGCTGTGTTTGATCTCTATGTTCTCTAGTTATGATCTCTATGATCTCTAGTTAATGGGTATGAAGCAATTTTGCATCTGTTACATTGACTAATGTCACTCCCACTAAAAATATTAATAATGAAATAGAATTCAGTGGAAGTCATTAATAAAAGGTTAAAAAAATACAAATTAAATATTGTATACCTTCGTGCTTAAAACACTGCCTGTTCCACAGTCTATCACTAGTTATATGAAAGAGCAAAATGTTGAATGTTACTTTTAGCAATTAATGAATAAATCTGGAGCAAAAAATTTTGTTCAAACTTTTGATGGAATTTTTCCAAACCATTGGGATCCTGACTTTTTTCATTCCATAATTTTATGTTGTTTCTAAAAAAGCTAAGAGTCCATCTCTTTTTTCCTCAAAAACTTGTCATTTGCTCTTAAAATCTCCCATTTTTTTGTGTCTTTGAAGGGAAAATCCTTGGAAACTATAGCTAACAAGCTATAGTTAGCCTGTGAAAAGACAGTTACCATATAAAGGTAACATGGTGAAAGAGTTGGGTTGTCCCTGGCACTTCCAGGAAAATCGCTACCATACAGTTCCTTTCATTTTCTCTATAGTTCTTTGCCAGAGTTGGAATGAAGGGAATCTTTGTTCATCTATACTCTCAGTACTGCAAGCAAAAAACCTGTGAAGTCGTCTGTATTTATTCAGCTGAGCCACCACGAATCAGACCAAACTTCTTATCACAAGGCAAGAGAACTACACTGTTCCTGTTTGACCTTTATTAACTATGAACTATTACAAGCTATCAGCTGTGAATGAACTGCAATAGTAGTTTATATGACTATGATTTTTCTGTAATTCTGTTGTGGCTCCTCAAGTGTCAGTGAAAGCAAACTTTGGCACCATCATCACTTAAGGCTATTAAAACAAGTTTATTAATTTAATCACCGCTACTTTGCAGCTTAATCTATCAGACTAAGGGCCCAGGCTTCCCTCTGAAATGGAATAGCCAGAACCAGATTAAAAGACCCATACCCAGTCAACATGGGTTTATGAAGGGCAGGTCCTGCCAGACCAACCTGATTACCTTCTCTGACAAGGTTACCTGGTTAAAAGACAAGGGGAAGGCTGTGGATTTAGCATACCTGAAATTTTGTAAAGCATTTGACGGCATTTCTCACAGTATTCTGCTTAAGAAACTGGCTGCCATTGGCCTGGTCAGGCACACTCTCTGCTGGGTGAAAAACTGGCTGGATGGCCAGGCCAAAGCGCTGTGGTAAATGGAGTTAAATCCAGTTGGAGGCCGGTCACGAGTAGTGTTCCCCAGGGTTCAGTGCTGGGTCCAGTCCTGTTCAATATTTTTATTAATGATCTAGACAAAGGCATTGAGTGCACTCTTAGCACGTTTTCAGATGACAGCAAGCTGGGTAGCAGTGTTGATCTGTTTGAAGGAGGGAAGGCTCTGGAGAAGGATCTGGACAGGCTGGATCAATGGGCTGAGACCAAAGGGATGAGGTTTAACAAGACCAAGTGTCGAGTCCTACACTTGGGGCACAACAACCCCATGCAGCGTTACAGACCTGGGGAGGAGTGGCTGGAGAGATACCTGGCAGAGAAGGACCTGGGGGTGTTGGTTGACACCTGGCTGAATATGAATCAGCAGTGGCCCAAGTGGCTAAGAAGGCAACTGACATCTTGGCCTGTATCAAAAACAGTGTGGCCAGCATGACCAGGGAGGTGATTGTCCCCCCATACTCAGCACTGGTGAGGCCACACCTTGAGTACTGTGTTCAGTTCTGGTCCTCTCAATATGAGAATGACATTGAGGTGTTGGAGCACGTCCAGAGAAGGGCGACGAGGCTGGTGAAGGGGCTGGAGAACAAGTCCTACGAGGAGCAGCTGAGGAAACTGGGGTTGTTTATCTTGGAAAAGAGGAGGCTGAGGGAAGACCTCATCTCTGTCTACAGCTGCCAGAATGGAGGCTGTGGCAGAGCCAGTGTTGATCTCTTCTCACAAGTGACAGGTGATAGGGCAAGAAGAAATGGTCATAAATTGCTCCATGGGAGGTTCAGACTGGAAATTAGGAAGAATTTCTTTACCAAAAGGGTGTTCAGGCACTGGAACAACTGCCTAGGTGGTGGAGTCACCACCCCTGGAGGTGTTTAAAAATGGGTAGATGAGTTTTTGAGGGACATGATTTAGCAAAGGATGGGTGTGGTTGGACTTGTTTATCTCCCAGGTCTTTTCCAGCTGGAAGATTCTATGATTCTATTATTCTATGAAAAGTGGTTGAAAATAATGGTCTCTCTCTGCCTTGAAAACTTCTGTTTGACTTCAGACTGCTGTCCTTTGTATTCAAGACTTGCTCAATTTTTTTTTTCTTTTTGGTTTCTACATATCCCATAAGATTGTCCTGTGAGTCATTCTCTGAATGTTTGCCATGAAAAGGTTTCACTGTTAATTAAGGAGGAGGGGCAGGAGGAGGAAGGTGTCTGGATGTGTCTTAATTATTTTTAAACAGAAGAGAAAATAAATTTCCTTTCCTCTCCTTCCCTTCCTTCATCACTAAAAAATTTCTCCTCCACGTTGATGTGGAAATGATGAGAATTTTCTTCATTTTGAGTAGCTGGGTAAATCAAAAAAGCAGTGATTCTCTTTATGATCTCATTATGACCACTTTTAAACAGAACAAATCTTCTGAACTCAAGAGGAATAAAAAGTTCCACTCTTTCTAGAATTCTTTTACATAGGTCAGAGTGACTTACAGCTGTCTGCAAACTGATTAAGAAAAATGGCTAACTGGAATGATGTGCTCTTAAAAGACTTTTAGAGTCACTTATGGAAAGCTCTACATAATTTAGTGGGGATGGCACCAGAACAGTTATGCAGAAATTACTTTTTGGAGTCCTGAAACTAAATAGCCTTTATTATCTCTTCTGTATGATTTTTACACATCTCATTGTTAGCACAGCAATCTTTTATATTTTTCAGGTACGTGAATTGTCTAAAAATATGGAATATCTATTACATTGCTTTTCTGTTAATTTTTCTGGGATTTATACTTAGGAAGCACAGAGAACGTGCCCATTCAAAAGCCTGGAAATTAATGTAGTTTCTGCATTTGATTAATTCTCTCTGGAAATAGTTCAAAGCCCTTTTTTTGACAGACCTGTCAAAGCACACTGGGGAAAAGCTTGTAAAGTAGAGCTTGTAAAGGCTAATGTCCACGTGCGTAGGTATGTGGGCGTTGTACTGTGCATTGAAGAGCCAGATTGTATAGAGTGGATAGTGAGTATAATCTACCAATATAATGGGAGCAAAGGGAATTTTCAGCTGCTTTGAGTTTTCTGACTAATGAATTATAAAAGACACACATAGCTGAGCTTAATCTTCATATTTGTGCCAAACCATGGATGTGAAGCCTGTCCGGAAGGCACAGCTGTGGTATTCTCACCTTGGCCAGTGTCATGTGGAATCCTTCCTTCATGCAACTGCATGTGAATTTTGCTGTGAATCGTTTCAAACTGAGGGTTTCTCTGATGCTAAGAAGATAATTCAAATCCCAATGATTGTAGCCATACAAGAAATCTCATTGACATAGTAATAAAAATGGGGTTAGAGTAGATTCAGTTGCACAACTGTGTTGGTACTGTTCTCATACCCTTCATTATGTATTTTCTACAATATTATTTCATCCTTGTTTTTCCCCTTTTTGCACTCTACCTATCGTACAGTTGTACTGTTCTATCCACAGACAGGCTTGCTGCTCCTCTTCTGCAGCTAAATACATCAGAGCCACCATTTTTACTAGTGAAATATCTCACCCGGATTTTCCAATTGCTAATTCATTGAGTTCTGTGAAAGCCACTTCAGTGGTTTTTCAGGAAAAGAAAATGGTAGATTTTTTTTCCTGTACCTAACTGAACTGTTCAAATGGAGAGGAAATAGGGAAATGTTCTACACATCCATATGGTGCATTGTCCATATGTGGTACTCCTAACATGAGTAAGGCATTGTGAATGCTGTCTCATCCTCTGAGCACACAGCTGCTGTATTCAGAGACATTTCACAGGTGGCTGAGGTTTTTCAGGTTTTAGTTCCTACTGGGGATATCTGACTGCTTCTGGCTTAGATTTTGTTTTTTTTCTAGGAACTAGAACCTGAAAGAACCTGAAAACATCCTTTGAAATGCTGCAAGTATGGCAAATGTGCATTGGAGCTCAGAGTGAAGAAGGAGTAATTGGAGATTAGAGAAGAAATATTTTTACATGACAAAATAATTGCAATATTTACTGTATTGATATTTTTTAAAAGTTCCCAAACTTTTCAAAATAATATTTTTCCTCTGAGGGCTCAAGCAGATGCAGAGGAGGAAGAAAAAAACTTTCTTACACTCAAACAAGGATATAAGAACAGCTGTCCTGAGTCAGACCAATGGTTTGCCAAGGCCTCAATCCTGCCTCTCGAAGGAGCCAGCAGTGCATATCTAGGGAAGAGTGTAAGAGGAGAGCAAGCGGGATGTGCTTGTATTGCATGGTACTTCCTTCCACTGAGCTGAATCATAGTGAATTCTTGATACTGAGATGGTGCAAACCCATTTAATAGACTTTTTTTTCCAATAGAATAACACAATTAATTTGCAATTAAATGCAAATATACCATTAGCTTCCACAGCATACTAGGGAAAAACTTTCACAGGTTTGCTACATATTCTTTGAGAAAACACTTCCTTGTTTTTATTTTAAACCCACCATCTACCTTCTTCGTGATATTCAAAAGTGTTACCAAGTAAATGGTGCCTAACTTAGGTGATGAAACTGTTGTGGTTCTGACATAACGGTATCTGACAGGTGAAATAGTTCTCCTGCTATTTTATTCATGTATGCAGTTAAAATTATACGTTTAAAAATACAGAGTTCTGTATTGTAGTAGCTGTAATCCAATTCTATAAGACTTTATTTATTGCCCAGTGGGGACTGGCAAGGAAAAAATTAAAAGTGTGTTTGTTTCCATTGTAGGGGTCACTATTAGTAAAATGTTGCCACAAGAAAACAAGTAGTGTGAACTTTTCTTCTTCATCCTTCACGATCCATATTGTTAACTACATAAAGGTTAATGAAGCATGCTTTGAGCACTCATTTACAGCTGAATTAATGCAGATCATGAGCTCTAAACCAGGAGCTCTAAATTAGCAGATTCACAATAGATAGCCAAAAAAGTTAAGGCAAATAAACCCAGCTTTACCCACAATATTCAATTTGTATTGCAAAGAATATAGAAAGTAACATAATATTTTGTCAACATTGAGGAAGAATTTGATATAAAACTGAAATGTTCTCCTCTGTGACTATTCTTTCCTGTAGATTCCTTGCCTTAAGGAACACAGAGGGCAAAATACTGATCCCATCAAATAAGAACAAGCAAAGGTAATTTCACCATGAATGCTGGAAAATGCAACTTTTCCTTCTGTTCATTACCGATTACATTTTTGAGAACAGTGACATTTAAGTGAATTAGTAGCCAACTTTCCACTGGTAGAGAGTTTGGAGACAGAATTACTGCAGGGTTTTGAAAATTTCATCCTCAGCTGAGGAGAAACCAATAAAACAGCCTCCAGACCTGTTAGAACTGGGCTTTGAGTCCAAGACTACAATGCGTAACACACACACAAAGTAGTGACATATAAGTAGTGTAATATTAAAGAAAGACAAGAAACTTGTGACATTTCTTCAATAGATAGTTATTTTGATCAACAGAGGTGGAGATTTTGACATTTGGGGTAGTTTTTCTGTGGGAAGAAACATTCCTCTTAGGAGACAGCTCACTTCAGTGAAGGGGAGAGATGCACGCAGAAGGACCACATGCCCATCCACACCCCCAATGCAGCCCCCCTTATCCCCACCCCGCAAAACACAAAAAGAAAAAGAAGATGAACAATGCCTACAGTCTTTAGCAAGAATAGAAGCAATGGGGTCTCTGACCACTCTTGGTGACACCAGAACTTGTGAACTCGTGTAACTTTGCAATACTAATCAATACTAATGATCAATAATAATGTCTCCTATCTAAAGCTTCTGTTAAAGCTCAGGGAACTGTTGGATGCCCTCATTTCACTGGCAACTGACTTATAGTATATAGATTGTCTTCAATATTCAGTTATTTGATTAACAGCTGATTCGTATCTGATCATTTTCATCACTTCTCATTTTCATCTTGAGGGTCTACTCTGGTTTTATTTTTGTTTTACACATTGGAATTTCAGTAATCTCAACAGATAAATAGATACATAAATTAGAAGCTAGTTCAAATTAATTTCTTCTGTCCCATATACATGCACACTCAATGAAGTTATGTCTCCTCCAGTGTGTACATCTTTGTTTCATACAGTATACATAGCATCAGGACACTACTGCTTACCATTTTTTTGTTGTATCCTTCGACTTCTGTTTTAATGCACTGTTCACTGTTATTAGAATACTATAATAATAAAATAAGGCAATGAGTAACATTTGTGTTTGACAGTTGCCAGTGGTTCAGAAAATATATCTTTACAGTACTAGTACTCAAATTCCAGGTGTAACCTGTCAAAGGGCTGACTAAATAAGCCAATATTCCTCAGTAAGTTACTGTACGTATTAACCAAAAATTATCAGTCATACACTATGATATCTCTTCAACTACACAGACAAAACCATCTGCAGGTAAAGCAATAATGTCAGCAACTATAATAGTTACATTATAAACTCATAGAATAGTTTGAGTTGGAAGGGACCTTTAAAGGTCATTTAGTCCAACACCCCTCCTGCAATGAACAGGGACATCTTCAACTAGATCGGTCCTGTTTAATATCTTTATAGATGATCTGGATGAGGGGATTGAGTCCATCATCAGCAAGTTTGCTGATGATACCAAACTGGGAAGAAGGGTTGATCTGTTAGAGGGTAGGATGGCCCTGCAGAGGGACCTGGACAGATTGGAGAGATGGGCCGATTCCAATGGGATGATGTTTAATAAGTCCAAATGTCGGGTACTTCATTTTGGACACAACAATCCCATGCAGAGCTACAGACTGGGGACAGAGTGGCTGGAGAGTAGTGAGGCAGAAAGGGACCTGGGAGTGCTGGTTGACAGGAAGCTCAACATGAGCCAGCAGTGTGCCCAGGTGGCCAAGAAGGCCAATGGCATTCTGGCCTGCATCAGGAATAGTGTGGTGAGCAGAACCAGAGAAGTTATCGTCCCCCTGTACTCGGCACTAGTCAGACCTCATCTGGAATACTGTGTACAGTTCTGGGCCCCCCAGTTTGGGAAAGATGTCAGGATACTGGAATGTGTTCAGAGGAGGGCAAAGAAGATGGTAAAGGGGCTGGAGCATAAGCCCTATGAGGAGCGACTGAGGGAGTTGGGGCTGTTTAGTCTAAAGAAGAGGAGGCTCAGGGGAGACCTCATTGCTCTCTACAGCTACCTGAAAGGAGGTTGTAGTCGGTCAGGGGTTGGTCTCTTCTCTCAGGTGACCAGTGACAGAACTAGAGGGCATGGACTCAAGCTACGTCAGGGAAAGTTTAGGCTTGATGTGAGGAAGAAGTTCTTTACTGAAAGGGTGATTGGCCATTGGAATGCGTTGCCCAGGGAGGTGGTGGAGTCGCCGACCCTGGAGGTGTTTAAGGGGAGATTGGATGTGGCACTGAGTGCCATGGTTTAGATGATGGTTGGTGTTAGTGTTGGGTTATAGGTTGGACTTGATGATCTCAGAGGTCCTTTCCAACCTTGTCATACTGTGATACTGTGATACTGTGATACTGTGATCTGTTTGCTCAGCATCCTGTCCAAACTGACCTTGAATGTTTCTAGGGATGGAACATTTACTACCTCTCTGGGCAATCCATTCCAGTGGTTCAGCATTCTCATTGTAAAAGATTTCTTCCTTACATCTAATCTAAATTAAACTTTTTTTAGTTTAAAACTATTACCCCTTGTCCAATAGCAACAGACCCAACTGCCACAACTTTTCAAATATCATGGAGAATGTCTTGGCAACTACATTAGCTAATTCCCTCACGCTGCTGGGATGCATCTCACCAGGTCCCACAGATTTATGTACGTTAAGGTTCCTCAGGTGGTCATGAACCTAATCTTCTCTTACAGTGAGACAGACTTTACTCCCCCAGTCACTATCTTGCCGTCCTTCTAATTGAGAGATGTGGAAAGTGAGGTTGTTAGTGAAGACTAAGGCAAAAAAGGCTACTAAGTACCTCATACTTCTCTTCCTGCTACCAATTTGCCAGTCATGTTCATCAGGGAGGGGTTCACTTTGATGTCACTATTTGGGCTGACATACCTGTAGAATCCCTTCTTATTATTGCCAAGTTCAGCTCCATCCACGCTGCAGTCTTCTTGACTCCATCCCTAAAGAACCGAGCAGCATCCTTGTACTCTTCCCAGGACACGTGAAGTCAGTAGCTGGAGATACAGTAGCTTAACAGCTGTCTTGCTCTTCCTCTTTATCGTATGAGAGTGAAGACATAATGAAATCTAATTAAACCTTTCTTTACATGTTATTTTGTACATGATGCAGCAATTCTTCTCAGGCTAAAAGCCTATGTGATTTTCCATGACACAATTTTTCAAGTGTGCATTGGTATCTATGACTCTATCACTTTACAGTTCTCATTTGTGTAACATCAGTGACTACAGCTACCATTCGTTTTGATCTCTAAAACATCTGGCAATTCCTGCCCCAAATCATTGACTTTGTATGAACTAGTATACATAAAGACCATAAGATTAAACCTCTGAAGACCATTATCTGGTATAATCATGGTTACATTAACCTTCCAAATTCTGCCATATGTTCGCATAACATATTTTTTTATAGCACGTGGTGTTCAAGAGGTCTAGAAATTTCCTCTTAAATTTTCAGTGTTGTATCTTCACTTTTAATTTAGAAAAAAATAGCTTTAGTGAAAAGTGTCTTTTTTCAAAGCAGCTTTTTTAATTCTTTTGCAACTTACATAAATTTAGAAAAAATCACTGAAGATGTGTTTGAGAGGTTGTATTAATTTCTTATTAAGGTGGTATTGTTTAGATTTTTATTTCCATTTATGCCTATGGCTTATGGATACACAGTGGCTTAAGAGAAACTGTGAGAAGTCTTCATCAACACCATTTTATGACATAATTTGTGCAACAGGTTATTTAAACCAAAAAAAATATTTCAGAATTTACTACACTTGTAGTCTTCTAAATCACCTACTTCGCTTCTTGTGCTGGAGAATGTATGACAAGCAGTAGACGGTACATGGTTGGAAAGGTTAAAACAAGAGTTTATTTGACATCTAACTTCAAAGAGAAATGTTCATAAGAAATTGTTATAACTGCTGCCTGAGATAGGTTTGTTACTTGTGTCTGCCTTCCATGGTGAGCTGTAAAGCACCTACTAAAATTGCAATGGACCAATAGTATCATCTTCAGAATTTAAAGCCAAAAAGAGGAGGATTTTAGAGACAATCAGTATTTACCTGTTTTGGAGACATGATCAGGAATGTGAATATATGGTTGCAGAAAGTCACACAAAGCTTCATCTCGAGAAATGAGTCCAACAGCTTTGTCTTTTCTCATGAATGTTCAGAGATCTGAAAAAATTTGCAGCTTTTGGTCCAGCTGATATCAGCTGGAAGAGCATTCACTGACAAGCAGGAAAGAGAGTGTTTGGAAAGGAGGGAAAAATTGTACAGGGCCCATCCCAAAAAGGCTGACTCAATAGGCTAGCGTGAGAAATCACTGAACATAAAAAACTTGATAAAAGGTGCAGAACACCTAAAAAGCCTCAGATGTAAGCAACACTAACTTAGACTTCAGAGGTGCTTGGCCAAGACACGCTTGCATCTGGTGCTGGAGTGAAACTTCCTTATCCTTAATTTCACTTGTACACAGCAGAGTGAGTTCAGCTGCTATGTGTTTGCCCACTCCCTGTGTTTGTCATGTGTGAGTGGTTAAATCTCTTACCGGAATGGAGTTGTGCAGTTTAGCTCACTGAAATCTGCCTCCTAAAGAGTGGTGCTGAGGGTGGGGGAAGGCTGGGCTGTGGGAGCCTCATGCCTTCGCGGTCAGTATTTCATGCCTGGTCAGCTGCATCCTGCTCTACCAAATATTTTATGCAGAAATAATTTTATTGTGAGAAAAGCATTTCAAGGGCTGTTACCATACCTGTGATACTTGAAATATGAATTTGAAATTTTCAGTTTATCAATAAAAACACATTGACTTTCATAAAAGTTGGCTGGTGAATTCAAGTACAGCAGTACAAACATTTACTTACATCATGTTCACAGCTGATAAACTGCAGTTGCAAACAGTTCGTTAATTAGATCTTATTAAGCTTTGTCTTCTCTGCTTTTGTGCAAACCTTTAACATTAGAGGATGCAATTTGCATGCATTGCATCAGTCAACACAAGCACTGACGGAAGAATTTGTTTAGGTAATAATATAAGGAGGTGTTCTCTCTTCTTTTGGGTTTTAGCTGCCACAGAGGTGCAAGTTCCCAGGATTCATAGCTGCTGCTTATTCAGGCAGCTCTGTGGTTTGCGCTGCATATTAATTTCTGTCCAACCCGGGAATTCAATTTGTACTGTACATTTCATTTCTTCACAGATTTAGATTTATTTCATGTTCTCTGCTTTTAATTAACTCTCTGGCACAGCTGCTGGACAGGATATAAAAACTCATTGGTCTCCCTACACTACGAGTACACCACCAATCATTTACGGCTTAGGTGATGGTGCAGGAGCTATCGGTTTCCATGGCAACCGGGGCCATGGTGATTGATTCCTTGCCAGCGTGGCATCACCACAGGGAGCAAGGATTGTGATTTTTGTATGCTTGCAACATCCATCTAATTAAAATGGGATTAGAGAATCATCCTGTGTATGTTCAAAAACTGCACAGCAATCCATTTATGTAAATTTAAACTCTATTCAACACAGTAGTTGGAGTGTTTATGAAGAAACAGTTGCTTTGCTCACAGTGTCTTCCAGTGGGCGGGAGGGAGGAATAAGAAGAGAAAGATGTATACAACCTTATTTTTGCTTCTTAAAAAAACCCAAAACCCCAAAAAACCACCACCCACAAAAACCCAACCCAAACCCTCCCACTAATGCTCAAGTGATATTCAAATCGTATACTGTTTCTAATTCTAAATGACTACAGGGAGCAAAAATGGCAGAACTCTTACAGCTCTGCTGATGTGCTGATGGCTAGCCCAGGAAAATGTGCCAAGCTTGTCCTGGAAATTCATTAATTAGTTTAATGTGTATGAATTATTTATTTGTCAAAAGCCTTTAATTCGTATGATTGATTTTAGTTCAATGGCATCTCCTGAGAGCAACATAATCCTTGTGTTATCATAATATTTCTTGCATAGAGCATTCCTCATGTCATATACTGGTTATCTGAAAATTTGTGAAGTCTTTACAGATCAGGCAAGTCAACACATCTGTAGCATGCAAGGAGACTCCAGATGAAAAGAAAAACCGGAGATTTTTTTGAGGACTAAAATGGAAGCCAGTTTCTTTAGAGGACTGCTAGATGTAAATGCAAAGAAAAAAAGAAAAGAAGAAGAAAAGGACAGAGAGTGACTGATCTGTAAGGATTTTTTCTTTATATATCACTGTTTCTTCTGCATAATATTGACAAAATAGTCTGTTAACATGAAAAATGATAGTTTGCAGTACCTAATGGTCTCGTGTCTGTATCCATTTCATTTTGCAATCTACTTCTGTATGATAAAATTTAGAACCACTGTAGAAATTATAGAATAAATTAATAGCCTTTGGGATTTTATCTAAAAGCCCATTGATACCAGTCACATGGCTAATTTTTTTAAAAAAAGCTATTTCCTCTCACAAAAGAAGAAATCTGACTGTATAGCAGACAACAATATGCCGATGGTAGAAATGCCATGTACCACACAGGAACGTAGTGTTTTATCATGCTCCCAAAACAAAATCCTTCCTCATGAACAAATCCAGCCTTAATCTGGAAGCCTGAAATCACGATGTCAGAGAACAGAGATTAAATATTTTGGTACAGAGGAATCATTCTGTTGGGGCAGGAGCGAAAAACTAATGTGACTGGTCAGAATTACAGAAATGGAGACAATCACGGTGAGAATATAGTGGCTGTTTCTGAATGAAATCTCCCTGAAATTTCTAGTAAATCCATCCTGCCAAGTTGCATGATGGGATGTACATGATGCAGCCATCCCAAAGTCTCCATCCTGCCCACCTTCTGGTCCCTCTGGAAGAAGACAGCTACCATGACTGAACATCCGGGCTCCTATGCACAGAAGTAAAGAGTATTTACTTTTCTTCAGTCCCCAGTACTTGCACAGGTTTCACATATAACTCCTTTTACGTCCAACTGTACCTGAACTTGAGGAATGATTCTTCAGCCTAATCCAAGCCTGCAGAGGAAAACAGGGATACATCCCTTCACAAAATGTGGATTGTGCTCAGGATAAAAATTCATCCAGACACAGGTCATACATTGTCATCTCTTCCATGTCCCTTTCCAAGAAAATCATTGTTGATATAGCTGTGGAGTTATTGCTAGTACTTCCATAGAAACTGTACAGATATTGTCCTGAAGACTGGTTGTACCTCGTGCAAACTTCAGTAATAAGACCAAGAAACACTTTGTTTCAAAACTGCTTACTCCACCTTATTGTCCAACCCCATCCCCCACCACCCTCACACCACCAACAATTAATCAACCGAAAAAAATGACAGAAAAAGACAAAGCTACTAGCAATAAAAAAATCTCTAGATATCTTCCTGCCAAAGTCCAGGTAGGAAAGTCCTCTTTTCCTCCTTATGGTAATCCCAGGAGGCATTTGATGATCTTGCCTTTTGATGTATTTTATCTGATAAAGACCAATCCTGTACTGAACGTCTCCTGAGTGAGAATCAGTCTGCAAGAGATTTCTCGCACTTGCATTTGGTCTTCTTACAGAGAGTAATTCTCTCAAATCCTTAAAGATAGCGCTCCTTGCACACTCCTTACACCTACCTGGACATCTCATGAGTTGCTCCTCTTGAACAGGAAAATGTTATGGCACTTTATTATCCAAAAGTTCAAGCAGAAAAAAAAAAATCTCAAACTGCAACATCTTAGATGGAATAGTTAGCTTAAGAAATACTACATTTCTTATAAAATGGTGACCAGCTACCTGCAAAATAGCAGGTTAAAAATATTTTAAATCCACAGATAGAAGCTGAAGGGCACTCAGGAGAAAATTTTAAAATATTTTCTCTGCAAAGGAGAAAGAATACTTTCCTAAACAAATAGATAGAAAATTCATAGTTCTCTTCAAATATTACTGTGACAAATTTACAGATTTGCTTCAACTACTGAAGTGCAAGACCAGATCCCTGTCCCTGCTTCACATGCTTTTCATAACATAACCATCCTTACAGCTTCAGCACCACCAGCTATACAATGCCTTGGAATTAATGCTGTGTTATATGTGGTCAGTGACTTGTTCTCCTGCGTAATGTTTTTGCAGATAATGCAGCTTTTCACCAGCACACAGGACTGCATTTTTGTGCAACTTTATCTGCTGCACAGCAATGAAAACAAGAAGAGGTTCTCCAAGTATTTCGAGTAACGTTTCAGAAAGTTTACAGCACGCTAGCTGTTCTTTGGGTAGACAAATAAATTATTAAAATTGGAAACTGAGAACTTTATGTATGATTTAAAAGATGCACAGATTTTTCCATTCATTTAACTTCATATTGTCCCAGTGTTGTGTTAGGATTAGCTAGCTTGCCTCTCTCCCTTGGCTTGGTATCAGAGGCACTCCAGAGGCATTCCAGGAACTGCTCTTACAAGAAACAGTTAAAGATGATGGTGAATTAGTCCCTTCTTTGCTAATAGCTTGCTATTGCTTTTTCCCCTTGCAGAAATAGAACTAATTCAAGGTGATACAGTTAACCTGTCGTATCAGTATGCAAAGGATTGCCATAGGCTGAGTAAAACAATGTTGTGGAAGAAAAGGATCTTTGAAAATAATTGTTCAAATTATTCAGTGAAAAATTTTAAACATTTTAAAAAACAAGTCCAGTAGAAGAAGAGAGGTTCAGACTGTGAAAGAGCTATGTAAAATAATGGCAATAAAACTCAAAGTTTTAAAGAAAAATATTGCAATGAAAATAAAATTAGGTAGAGAATGGAGACGTAGTCTCCTTGTGTGTAGCCAAAACCCTTCATATTTCAACAGGAAACATAATCTACTCCAACTTTGTCCCCTGCTTCCTCTGCCAGCCAAATGGTCCTGCTGTCTTTCATCTCTTACAGTTAGCTGAATATGCTGACCAGGGAAAGGTCCCAATCAAACATCTGCATCATCTAATATATCTGCTGCAGGGCAGACTGCAAGGACAACAGACCAACAAACTTCTTTACGTGCTTGTTACAGCTCAGATGTGCTGTGGAGGAACCACTGGAAATGGTGTTTAGTATTTCTTCTCAAACAGTCCTTGGTGTTCCTGATGAACTCAGAATATTCTTTGTCACATCTTCACATTGAATTTTTATTTTCAAATGTGGATAACTGCTCACTGAACACAGCTTAGGCAACTCAACCTATTTTATTAAATGAACACAGAGCCCATAGATGCTCTATTTAGGCCTATTTTATATGAAGCATCCTGTTCTGACAGCATCCTGCCACCTCTGCAGAAGGTACTTGCAGCTTTTTACATGGGTAGAATCCAAATGCTGTTTATCTTTTTATTTTTTGAAATAAAGTTTACTTATTATGCTGATGAAGGATTCTTTGCAGTGTATCTTTTAGTAGGCTTTTGTATATCTCCAATAGTGATTTGAGTAGAGGTTGACTAACAATTATTGTTAATTAATAGCTGGAGACATATCACTAGTGAAGTGAAACTGCTGATCTCAGCTTATTCCCTGGTGTGGAAAATTTTTTAATATTGAAAGCAAGCTAGTTTTGTCCAAAGGTTAGTTTTTGCAGGTTCATGGCTGAAATATTAATACAAAACCTAATGCTCACACTGCAGGATTTTGCAGTTTATAATATAAAGGACCAGCCAAGGAGACACCCAAAGTAGGGTCTGAAATACATGTTTGTGCCTCATGTGTGGTTTTATACTTCTGAATCAGCTGTGGAGCTGTCAGTGCTCATAAGTAATACTAGGCTAGAAGGGAGTACGGACAGCTGAGAAGAGAAAAATAGACTAACAACCAGTCATAGGTGCTGCCTGGAAGATCCTCATCTGCCATGTAGTCCCATGTTCTCCATTTTGTTTTCTGACAAGGGATAGAGCATGGTTTTACCTCAAGCTGTGACATTAAAGCCTTTTGGCTCACTTGCAAAGCACAATAATTTGTGCATTTGATATTATTTTCTGCTACTAGAACCTGCCAGACCATTTTGGCAGAAATACAGCTTCATCAGCCCTGCTGCTTGTCCTGTTTGTGCAGGACTTTTGATCACGGCTAGTGCTTGTGATGTTTTCAGGGCTGGGTGGAAATCACCTGGGGCAGGCGAGTACCCATTTTATTGAAAATATAGAACAGAGCTACAAGGGCAGCATCATCCACCACTGTGCACATTTCAAGTCCCTCAGGCTACCTGTTTCCAATAAGCACAGAAGAAAGTACTAGCTGGTAGTTTTCAATCTGTAAAATGAACACCAGTGGGGTTCTCCTTGTTGCAGTCCTTCGTCTCTGTTCACTGCTCCCAAGCTCACCTCTGTGGTCATGTGTATCATCTGATATGAGATCTAGCAGAAGCAATGTTTTTAAGAGACTTTACATGCCTGAAGTGGAACAAATGGTATTGGTGGTTTTCCCATAGATTTGAGAGATATTTTAAAAACTAAATGAAGTATTAGTAAGCAAAGAGGCAAACCTGCAGAATCTGCAGGTCAAAATGAAGGATAACGAAGTGTGACCAGTGGTGGATTCTCTGTGTGCTAGGTTAGAGCTGACTGGGTTTTGGCTGCAAGCTCACAGTGCTTTTGGCTGTCTCTCAGCATCCTCTTCTCTGCAGGTGCTGTATTTCCCACAGGTCTCCTGTGTCACCTCCATGGAATAGAGGAATTACTATGTAGACTGACACAGCAGGGAACATTGGGAGGCTCTATAATAGCTCCCTTTGCAGTACATGGCCTATGGGACTCCATACATAACCACAGTTGAGGCTTTTCCTCCTGTATATCTGCAGAAGGGGTAAGGATATGGCTTTCAGTTTTTATTTGCTAATGTTTCTAGAACTCTTTCTTTGGACTCCTCTCTTATGCCTTGGAAAAAATCTATTTGCTTCATCCTTTCTTTGTTGAGCCATTGTAGTGGTTCCAATGAGTTTCTTCAGTGCAGAGAACAAAGGACTGTCACTCATTGAAGCTTCAGAGACTCTTGAATAAAGACAGTAGGTTTGGCCTCTTTCTTTCATAGCTGTCTCCCCTAGCATTCCTTTTTCAGGAACAAATCTCAGAATAAAACATGTCACCCTGTATAGACCAATCCAGCCATGCATTTCAAGTTAAATTGAGAACTATACAAAAGATAAACATGTGATGACTCTTGTATCTTTTGCCCTTATGTGTGTGATAGAAATAATTACCTCTAGACGTATCATTTCACTGTGCACAGTCAGCATACAGGTGATTGCCAGGTGTTGGATGCAGTAGGAAATGTGCAGCCTGATAATAAGTGCTAGAATCTAAGTGCAGCAAAGTATCTCCTTTAAATGAGATGAAAAGCAAGAATTTAAATATACCACGTAATTTTTCAGCTCCAGTCAAGCAACACCAGTGTTTCAAGATGGATTTTTTTAATCACAAGAGACTAGGGATTGTATGTGGCAATAAAAGACTAGAAAAACATTTCCTAGGAGGCATCAATAACTGTTACAGTCAGTTTAAGGTGTTTTTTTCTTTGCTAGTTTATTTTCCCCTGCCCACCTGACTGCTGCAATTTATTTAAGTTGAAAGTGAATGCAGAGCTGGTGGAAAGTACCGGATTTGTGATTGTGGAAATGAAATCCATTCAGTAAACTGAATTTACCCTTAATGTAAGGAGGCAATGCAAGATCTCAGCACGACTGAAGATCTCCACATTACTGCCTTCAGAAGAGGTCTGAGTGGCTCTCTCAGCCAAGATCCATGGCTGTGGCTGGGGTGGTGGTGGCAGTGCTGTGTCCTCAGTGCCTTCTGACACTTGTTTAGGAAGGGAGAAACTTGATTTTATAACTTACTTGTTTTCACCTCCTCATGTGGACTCCTGGCAAGGACATTGAGCACTGCCAGCTGAAAAGGCAGCTACCAGGGTAGGGAGAACCTCCTTTTCTGAGTGCATCAGCTCCTTAACAGGAGTCCTGAAGCAGTTTTCAAGTAATTATTCAGTTACATCCTCCACTTGAGCAACACAATCCCTCCTGTAGCACCTCATTGTGCTTGATGTATGACTGAGTGAGGGGCTGTGCAAGCTAGTTGATAGCAAATTGGTCAAAACCATGGATTGAAAGGTAGTGTGTACTGCATGAAGGAACACATTTCTTCAAATTCTCCATAGCTATTTAGTTAGATTCATATCTGCATTCTTTTTTATACATTTATTCCCAGTATGTATACAAACAGAAGCTGAGTTTTTCTTCCCTGATGTGTTTGAGAACATGAGAAGTTTCTCATAGCAGTTTTTGTGCATTTGCAAGTGTGTCCATGACCAAATAGATTGCATTTTTCATTACTGTATCTTAAAAAAGAAAAAATAAAAGCTAAACACAATCAGAAAGTGACAAAGAAGCCATATAAAGATACAGCTTTTCAAAGTATATGTTTGTAATTTCTCAGATAATCAGTCATCATACAAAGGCCTTTCAGGGCTCCTCACCAGCTAATTTAGACTTTCTGCTCATTTAAAACTGGCTCTGGTGTTGCTGTGCAATAGCAACACTGAATTTCTCTCTATTATTCTTCTCACTAATAAACATTGTAGCAACCTCACTAACAGATTTCTGTTCACATTAATGTTGTATAATTGTCACTCTTTTTCCTTCACTTGCACCTCTTCTTCCTTCCACATTCTGTTAGAAAAAAAACTTTCTATTTTAATTTTCTATCAACATCTGCCATTGTTTCTATTTTTATTTTGAAACAGATGTTATAAAAAGCAAGGCATAGCCTAGCCAAGATGCTGAGAAAACTGCACTTGCAGGCTTTTATTCTTATTTTCAAATAGGCTCCTGATGATTTCTGGGTATCACCAAACACAGAACTTTTCCAAGTCTGTTATTACATAAATAAATGCATGCATATATACCTACATACATAAAATAATTTGCGTTTGGAGAACCTGAATGGAAAACAGCACATATTGTTGAGGTGGAGCACTGTGTTAGACATCAGCTATAATGTCACTGATAGGGCTCCTACAAGTAAATCCCATGGAGTCAACAACCTAAATAGCCCAAAACTGAAGTCCTGAAAACTGTTCAAAATTACACTGCCTTAAACTGACAGGACTGTAGGCTTTAAGACTCTAAGGACAACACTCAATAAGATTGTTGCTATATCAGAAACACTTCACTGGTCCAAGCATGAGGGTTTCCTGCTTGGCTGTCTGTACTGTAAGACTACACTTTGGGAATGAGAGAAGCCATGCTCTCTCCTGCTTCTCCGATATATCTGCAAAAATGAGAACCTTGTCCTCAGTAGCCTTCCTGCTGAGCAGATCTGACTGGAGGGAGCTGAGTGAGTGACTCACACTGAGCAACACACCTGCAGTATTTAGCCCCTTACTGGTGGCTAAATTTGCATGAACAGGTATCACCGATTTTGAATTTGTGACTTAGTGTCTTCAGGAGGGAGTTGATTCTGTGCCTTCGACCACACACAAAGGGTGAGCCTTGGCTCTGCCCTGTGTCACCTCGTCGAGGAGCTGAGCAATGTGGAGACCATGGAGCAGAAGTGGAGAAAAGGGGCTGCCCATCATGATAAGGAGTCTGCTGAGGGACTGAGAGAGAAGAGGCATCTTCACAGGTTATAAATGCTAGCTCTGCCTATGAACCCTCACACTATCATTTGTGTGGATCCACATGGTCTCTGTTCATGATGCTACCTGAGAACCTGGTCTCCTCTTGATGGGCACAGTGGGTCACTGAAGGCAGCAGCGCCAGCACAACACTCAAATTTAACATCTGGACACGCTCCTCATTTGCTCTCTAGAGAGGAATCAAGGCTGTACAACCTGATATTCTCCCTCTGCCTCAGACCTTATTTCTAGATGCTACTTAGCTGTAGTTAAAATCATGTAATTTTTACTGGTTTTGTGTTAAGAATTGAGAAATGTTTTTCAGAACGTTTTGCTCTGAGGCACCCTTTGGGTCTGTGTGATATAGCAATGAGATTTTTTTCTGGTGTCTTAACAGGCAAACAGAAAACACTTGAGGAGTGTTCACTTGCCCCTGGAGAATTTTGTAGGCAGATAGAACTGAACTGCCTAATATTTTTCTACATGCTAAATGCAAGAGAACACAAATTTTATTGCGACAACTAATGTGAAAAACCTGTTCGTCAGGCTGTAAGTGTTATTTTGCTAGCACAGAGGACTAGTGGCACTCCACATAGTCCATGTGGCTAAAAAATTCAAAAAGTATCCAGTGGAAACCGGTAAACAGCATTTCCCATGCTTTCCAGGGTGAAGGATAGAGAGGAGACTCTTGGATGGAGCAAGTTCGCTGAGACCTCTCTTCATGTAGGATGCCTACCCTTTCAGGAAAATCATAGCAAGGCTGCTTTTATTATGAAAATACAAAGTGTGATGGTTCATCTGCACATCACTCATTGACCAGAATGGCTGAGTGAAGCTAGACAGGTACTTAGAAAAATTTATAAGTAATAACTGGTAGAAAACATTAAAACCACAGTCTTTCAAACTACTCCCAAACACATACACATATACAGAAATACTTGAAAGGCCAAGATCCACATGTATGGCACAATTTGCTTTAGGTCACTTTGTTCCCTTTTCTACCTCTTTTACATTCAGACATTTATATACCCAGTTTGTGAAATATTTCTCAAGGGTCTTATTAAAACATCTGGTGTTATGGTATATTCATAGAAGAAAAATTTTGACCTATATGCACAGAGTGACACTGACTCTAAAGATTGAGCCTTTTTAGTCAGGGAGCAAAACCAGTACCAAGTTACTCATGTAGGTTACTCATGCAGTAAGTACGTCTCCCACTCTGGTGAAAGGGTGTTTGAAATTGAATTACAGATTACAAGTTATACCAAGCATGAGCTGATCTTTTCTAATAACTAACAAGAATGAGACTCAAAGTAAGTATAACTAAATCAAGAATTGCAGCATATTTTAAACCACAGACAAATATACAAAAGTACAAATTGCACCCAGTATTCCGAATATAGAATATAAGATATAGAATATGGTTTCAGAAAGGAGAGTCCTCCATCAGCTACTGTGTGACCTTGACCCTCTGCCTGTGGAATGCAGATAAGGCATTTCCTTACCTCAGGCATGTGAAAACACTTCTGTCAAGATAGGTATCCTTCAGAACTTGTAGTCATGGAGATTGACTAAGTATCAAAGAGAGCTAGGTGGTCAGGAAAAAGCTTAATTTTTAAAAAGATGACAGGCTGGGGTTAGGTGGTGCTGGATAGCATGTGAAGGTGGGTTTATGTCAGGAAATGGAAAAAAACAGATGGAATCAAGCCATCTAAGAATTTGGATAAGAATGCTTTGTGTATAAGCAAACATAGCCATATATGAACAGTTCCACTGAAGTCAAGTAAGTATTAAGGAGAACAGAAGCTGATCTATGAGATATCAGGACTTGCCTCTAAATGATCCAGGAAGTCATTTCACCCTGTCCTTTCACACAAAGTATGAATGCAGTTCAGGGGAAGAGATACCAGAATTAGTAGCTTAACTTCTGAACTGCAGTTTCAAGGGCTTTCAGAGCAAAGCTCGCAGCATCTGGGAGTATAGCAGTACTGGAGAAGTAATGATTTTCTGTGGGTTTTACATTTGCTCAGCGTATTAGGGAAGGGGATCTTGAACCTCACTTCCACTTCCTTTCTGCTGCTTGTTTTTATTCTCTCCAGTCAGTGAAACACATCTGCTAAAGCTTAGGTGAGGATGTGAGCGAAGTTTATAACTGGGGATGTGAGCAATTACATTTAAACTTTTCTGTTATCACTGGTTTTGTTTGTTCATTTACTTGCTTTTACTATTTCTTCCATATTTCAACAAAGCTCACTCAAAGATTTAAAACCACCTGACAAAAATTTTAGGCTATATGTAATATCTCTTCCAAAAAATATCCTCCCCCCTGCCTCTTTCCTCTCTTCTTATTTATTCATTCAATTATTCAATTTTAAATCAGATACTGGAAGCTGTAGAGGCATTAGTTACTTCGCATGCTAGTAAACTTGTATATCTGTTTTGGTACACAGGATGAACTTTTTAATAGTTTTGTGCACTACTCAGGTACAATGAAGCATTGAAATCAGGAAGTTTGGCAACATATAATTACATCTTTTTAATATTTCAGAAGAAATATTCTTGAGAATATTATTCTTGGGAATATGCTCTTAGGATTTTGATGGGTCAATTGTTTTAGATTAAGGGTCCTAATTGTTTTTTATTGTTTGAATGATAAACGAACAGGGCACAGAGGTTAACAGCTTATTCACTGCATGTTTCTCTTTCTTAGCTGCTTCAGTGAGTGGAGGGAAGTCGTGGAAGGGAATATATTGATATTGGGGGGAGGTAATGTTAATTGGAAAGTGTATCATTACGAGCAAATCTTTGCATCTAGTTAGCCTTCAGTATACATCACACATTTCCACTACTGGAAGCATGAAAATGTTCAATAAGCTACCAAGGAAATTACACATGCACATGGTGACAAGCTAGCGTATATGATCAGGCCCTTAGCCAACTCTCACTAGCTGCACCAGATTAGTGGTCCACAAACATTTTGCAGACCATCTCATGATTTTGGTTTTCTTATGTCAAGCCCAGAAAACCTCTCCAGAACTCACTGATTGCGGCCAGGCTGGTGTCTCCACAGAACTTGGGACACTAGTCCTTCAGAAGTCCATATGAGAACCAGAAGTTATCTTCACCCTCAAATAATGGTGCAAAACCCATCCTAGTGCTCACTACCCATCAGGACTCCTACTGAGCTGAAGATTTTTTTCCCTGGTTCCGGGAAGATTTATTTCGGGGAGGAGATCCTCAAAAACTAGTGCCATCAGACACTCCCTGAAGTCCTCTCCACTCACCTGTTCCATAACATCTTGCCTACAAGAAATCACAAGTGCAGAGGGATAGAGTCCCTGTGTGAGGGGGAAGGGGATTCATGCTTTTTCAAATGAAACTGAAGCCTTAAGAGTTGGTGATAAGACTGTAAAACTCATTGATAAAACTGATAAAACTCACTCACAGAATAGATTCAGGAACATTCTGACTATTGAACCAGCAAACTGTGTTGACCATAGAGCAGATAAAAGCCCAAGAGAATAAACTAAAGGCAAACCCTTTATAGACTGTTCTCTAGAAGCTGAAAAAACAGTCATGTATAAATAAAGAATTACAAAAATATTTTGTCACTTAAAAGGAAGATTAAACCTGTGTGTGGCAAAGTATCAAAAGTCCCATTTTTGCTGTTAAGCATAATTTTGGGAGGAAAGAAGTGCAACTCAGTTACTATTTGAAAAATAAAATTTGTCACTCATGGGGTGAATGCAGAAAGAAAATGAAGTGATAAAGAATTATTTAGTGAATAAAAATTGAAGAGTCAAATAGTTGAGGGACAGAAGACAAAGTTGTAGGTGAAGTGGTACTTTATGCAAGCTGTTCTGCTGTTTTACTCTGCCTTATGTGAAAAGTCTAAGAAAAATAGTCTAAGAAAAGAAAAAAAAGTCTAAGAAAAGAAAAAAAGTCTAAGAAAAGAAAAAACAGCGTCTCACTTCATGGGATTATTTTGACAAAAGACTGTTTGCATGGAAGTGTTCAGTGCTCAAGGAAGTCTGAACGGCTGCTGCGTTTCCTAGGTACAGAAACCAACGGACAACAGGAACGGCCAGCAGGACAAAACCAGTCTCAACTACGACTCAAGAGAGGACTACAGCAGCCCATTGTAACTTAGATTGAAAGACATTTCCAAAGAGAAATACTGCTTGCTGGTTTTAGGCAGGTCTATGCTTCAGATACTGGAGCCAGGGGTGCAAACAGATCAGCTCTAGAGTGGCTGCAGGATCACTCGATTCACACAGCAGTGCTGAGCACCCGTGTTGATGTGTCCTGCTGAATTGCTGGACTGGGGTAGAATATCACCCCAACACAGTCTCCATGCAGATGTGCCATCAGCAATGCTCTAATAGTGAATAATTCATGTCAATTTACTTGTCAGAAAAATTATGTAGTTTTCTGAACCTGCAAAGAGACCTCAGTTACCTCAAATATTCCTGTTATTCTAAATTGTTCAATGACTTTTTCTCCTCATGAGAGATACTTCTTACCATTTGTAAATCTGCACTAGGACTGTGATAAGTGCATATAAGTAGCAGGTAGGATTGCTTACAGTCCAGCCCTTGCTTTTTTTGCAGCAAGAGAAACTCTAGGTAAATTTAAACAGCCAACATAGAAGTTAACTACTATTTGTAACTCTTTTCTCAACTAAGAATATTCTTTCCCCAACACAGGCTAATGCAGTAGAAATTTTTACCTGTTATTGCAAGGTGTATTAATTATTTAGTTTTTATTAAATCTGATTTTAGCTTTCCTGTACTGTTTTAACTACAGATATCTCCAATGTTAATAAAAATACATGAACATCTACCATTACGATAAAGCTTTGGAGGTTTAAACAAATTTTTAGTCTTTAATGTTCTTATAACTCCTCAAGTTTTATTTTAGCCTTTCTGTAAAACAACAACATATCTAAGGAGTAAGGAGAGACCATAATAAGCTCAGTTCCAAAGAATTCCCTCAGCATGAGGATTTAATTCATTTCAGCAATTACAGGGAACTATCCAAGAGAAAAGAGATGTGCTTTATGAAGTCAGCGGTGAATTATGTTATGAATGCATACTGAACTGATAATCAATTCCCTTCAATTTACATTTTATTTTTTTGTTACATGAACTCTTCTAAATTTATTATTTGGGGAAAGTTTTTTCCATTTCATGCAACATCTCCACTCTGGAAGCAAGTCCTTTTGTCAGTGAATGTACATCCCAGCTAATTCATGTCACTCAGGTATCTTGCATGTCTGCCACTTAAGCTAAGGATCTGTTGATATTGTTACACTGCCCAGTTATTTATCCCTACTGCTTCATAGCAAATAGCTATGCAGATCATAAAAAGGACAGGAGTCCTTTGGTCCCATAGCAAAGCCAGTAGATGTAGTAATTTATTTTCTTTCTATGAGTACAGAACATATTTTTGTCCTCCAGCTTGTGCTAAAATTGACACCTGCAGCTCTCTTTTGCAGTCCACGCTTGTTCCTTTCACCCGCTCTGAAAAGTCACACTGAGTATTTTGTGATGACTTACAGGATCTCTGCTGTTCCGTGTTTTTTTGATGGGCTTACCAGCTGCTACACTGCTTACTTTCATAGCTCATATCCCTGATCTTCTTTCCACTAGGAGACCCCTGGATTTGCTTCTTGAGTTATCCTCTACTTGCCTCTTGCATCTGTAGTCTGGCCAGAGTAGCAGCAGCCTCTAAACAACATCCCAGAGGGTTTCTTTCTCCCATCTCCTGTCCTATCCTTCATCAGGTCACCTATTGTCAGAACAGGTGTTTCTATGGCATGGTAGTGAACACAAGCAGTTAATATCCTTCCATCAAGCTAAAACATTAACTCATTCAGCCCTGGTACTATGTGAGACTTACACTGGACATGGTCTTAACATTTTTTTAAGATTCCTCACATGCAAAAGCAGTCCATAGTGAGATTTCAGTAGATGTCAAGCCCTAAATAGAAAACTGTGAACAAGCTAGTTGATATTCATATGCTGTTTCTAACATTCAGGGTACTTAAATTCAGATAGCTGAAGATACTTGTCTTATTTCACACATCCTAAGTGTGACATTTAACCATGAATCTATCTCTGAAAAAAAAAATCCTGTACTGCTTTCTTCTCAGTTCCTCTGTGTCTTTCTCAAAGCACTGGTTCCTTGGGTCCCAATGTGTGCTACCCAGGGAGTAGTCTAGTTGGGACCTACAGCTCAAGTGTTTATGTGCTGAGTCCCTATTTAGAAGTAGCACTAAAAATTTACTGCAGCAAATGACAGACCGTGAGATTTTATGAAAAATCGTATCACTTATGTAAGTAAAATGCCCTAAATGTCTTCATGTCGCTGTCTTTTTATTGCAATAATAATACTTTCTTACCTTACAGAAACACTGAGAAGACCTTAAAGTCTACACAACAGCTCTGTTATTACAATGATAAACACAGAATAAAACTTTCTCGAATCAGAACAGTAATTGCTCATCTGCTCTTAACTCTGACAAATCCAGGAGTAACTTGAAATCGAATAAATGGCTGTGATTTACCCAGCTGGTGATCCAAGCTGATATTTCTTATCATGAGTCTGTGCCCACATAGCTGGCTACCTTAAATGAGATCTGATGGATCCCACTACACACTTGCTGGCTCTTTTTGCTAAATGCACCAATATCATGGCAACCAAAACTTCAGTGAAAGAAGCTGCCTGGACATCTTGTATCATCTTCTGATGACAACAGTGAGGCACTTTTAAATTTCTTCTAATGCTGTGCTTGGAAGGAACTGAAAAATAATCTTAAGAAGTGAATTTTTTTGTCTTCTAAGACTCTCTTTAGTCCTAATAGGAAGTTCTTACATACTTAGAATTAAAAAGACCTTAAATGCACATCTACAAAAATTAAATTGTGTAGTTTAAAGGCTAAATCTGTTTCACTTGGCAGTGCACTGTCAAATGTGCTGATTGTTGAATCATAAATATTATGTGCGGTTATTACTGTCAGTTTATTTCTTAAAGGTGTTTTTATATGGTGAAGATAGTCTTCCAGTAATCACAGCCCGGCTGACCCAGTCTTGCAGTTGTACAAACTGTGATAGTTTCTCTAATTGTGAAAATAGGTCTTTTAACAGCGTACCACAGTAGCAACAAGTTTACGTTGCAGTTACAAGTTTTGTTTTTGATGGAAAAGCATTGCGTGTCAAAACAATTTCTTGGCTGCTATCAAACTGATGAAGCTGTGCAGTTGGGATAAAACTGTTAGGTAGGCACGGATGACCTCAGGTAGAAGTAGAGAAGAGGAACAGACTTACACGGCCTTGCTCAGAAACCAGTGGAAGTACTGCAGAAAACTTTTATAATAATTTCTCAGTCTTATCTCTTGAATATGGTATGTTTTAACTCTGCTAAACAGACTGCTCAGGAATTCTCAAAGGGAACAATTTTTTCATCAGACAATGAAGTTTCATCAAAGTTCAAATGTTTGCAGAAACATTTAGATTCCTGGGAGGGTGTGATAGGCTAGGCAGGATTTTGAAATGTGCCAACAACTCTTACATCTTAGCAGCCTACCTGCCTGCTGGAAATCAAATAGCTTCCAGAGTCTTCAGTTCCTCGCTCAAATGGGAACTGTAAGTTTTCTGGGATTTTGAAGCTTCAATTATGGTTCTAGCTGCCAGACAGGAGAAGGAGCTGGGAGACAAGACCTGTATCTACAAGCTTAGAGAATGGAAATGAGCACTTCCATGATTTTCCAACTCCAGCTATTAATAAAGACTCACTTCTCCCTCACACTACCAAGTTCAGTTAGAATCTTTCAAATTTTGACTTTACAAGAAGTATTTTTTAAGACAAAATTCACAACTTCAAAATTATATTGAATTTCATAATTCCTAAATCCTCATAAAAAGTTAAATTATTTTATCTGCTCACTTTGTTGTCCAAAATGTGGATTTGTTACTAAGCAATAAGCCAATAACTATACAACCAAGAGAGCACCAGGTTTTTTCAGGTTTGTGCAAATCCTGGGTGCTCGAAGTGTTTTTCCTCAAATCAAACATAACTCAAGGGGTTTGTTACCTTAATTTATAAATAAAGTTCATCATGCATATAATCACATATTTACATGTATTTGCAATAAATGCCAAGTCATTCCTTGCATGTGTTCTGAGAGAGTCTTTATGAGTATGTAGTGGTAGCTACCCCAAAAATCGCCTCCAGGGTTCACTCATAGGTCCACTCTTCCCAATCTCCTCCCAACCTCCTCCCAGTCTCCTCCCAATAATTGGCAGTATCTCTAAACTTTAATTAAATATTCAGCTCCTCATTCAAAAATCACACAAATCATTTGCACCATTTTCTAACTATAGAGTTGAACAAACTTTAATCCACCGCTACTACAAGTACAAAAGATAAACATTAACTGGGACCCATCCTGTGCAAGTCTCCTGCTGATCTGTTGATCCTAAGGTATTTTTTAATGTATCAAAAATATCAAGGATTTTTAGCAACGACTTCTTTTAGTCATTTTCCAGTTATTTTCCATGTGTTTAGTTTCTATTCTGTAAGATTCTGTCATTAAGTTTCCCTGTTCAGCCCACTCTTTTTTTTGTTCTACTCACTGTATCTAACTGCTGATATTAATACTTAGTTTTTAAAGTGGTGAAATTGGTATTTTTAAGTGCTTCAGTCTTCTCTTTTCCAACTTTTTTTTTTCCCCTAATGAAACTTGGCCCTTAGTATCCTCAGGATAATCCACAGGACACTGAGACTCAGGAGATGTACCCAGCCTTGCCTCTGCTTTTTGTACATTTTCTTCCTAGAATCCTCATAATTCAATAGGGTTGTGCTAGTGTACCCCCCCTTCATTTTTAAATTCTCTTGTACCAGGCTCCCAGAGCCATTTGCAGCTCTTGCAGGCTACACTGAGTGTCCATCATTAGTTCGTTATCATCCAGCCTGTTTCATAAATTTGTTGTTTATGAAAGTGAGAGCCTTTATCTTCCAATTCTGTTCAAGCTGCAGAAGGTAGATTCTCTCTGCTCACAGACGTATTTCCAGCAAAATTGACATACCCACAGCAGATCATTGTGTTAGAAAATGTGGTTGTTTCCCTTTGACTGGATAAGTATTGAAATTTGGGGAAATGTGGAGTGCATTCATTTTGAATGAAAATCTATAGCACAATATGTGGGCGTTAGCCTTATCATTATTTGCTGCCTTAGAGACCGTACCTCCCTGACTTCTGCGACCAGTGCAGGGAGGGTTTTCATTTGCACTCCCGTTTTTATTTCCCCTTTTTCTCCGGTTTCTCCTTCTCTCCTTCTTACCTTTTTTCTCTTCCTGCCTCATAAGACCTTATGAGAACTTCTGCAAAGCTCATACTGTGATTCCTAGCACAACAGGTTTGACTGAAACCCTGATTTTGAAATACAAGAAAATCTATTAACCGTACCCTGCCCCACTCCCCTCCCCCCAGCCAACTTGTTGTTCCCGTTGGATGGCTCCCAGCATCAACCATCTCCTTTGTCTGCAGCTATTTTTAACTGTATAGAAGAGCTTCCTGTGCATGCTTAACACACCTATTCAATCAAACAAATTCTATTTTATCTCAAACCCCCTGCCCACAGCCTCTTAATGGTGGACCATTAGAACACCTTTCCTGATAATTAGAGGCAATGGCAAAAATAGAAACTCTTTAAAACAAGTTGTCTGCTCAGTTGTCTCTGTCCTGCAAACAGTAACTGAGCTTCCTCGGCTCCTGTTTTCACGTCGGGTTCCTGTTTAACCCTTTGTGACCAGCAGGGGCTAAAACACAACAGCCTTGGGACGGCCAGGGCCCTGAAATGTTGTTTTACTTACGACACTGACAAGTACTAAACCAGAGTGACCTGGTTTACACTAGAAAGATGACAGCAAGGCACATGATAAAGTCTTATTTATCAGAATGGTGTCCTGAAGTTTGGCAGAGTCTGGGGTTCACTTCCCCCTTGGATTGCACAGTTACAGTAAATTATAATCCTAACCAGCAAGAATTTAAAGTACGGAGCACTGAAATCAATTCAGAAGCTGAATGGCTCTTGTGTTATTTCAGGAGAGTCTGTTTGAGAGAAAGCAATGAGCTGTTTCCAGACACCTCAATTTCATATCTAGGAAGTGTGGTGATGTCTGTTAATGCTTCTTGGCAGAAAACAAAGACAGAAAGAAATATGAAACGTCTCTCATACCAGTGTGAGAAATCATACACCCAGGGCCCTGATAAAGCCCATGTAGGACCCGTGTGACTTCTCTCAATGCTTTATTCAGCAGCCCTTGTCTAAGTTCATGTAAGAAATACGAAGTCTAAAGTGTACTCAAAGGTCCGTGGTCACACAGAAGGCTACTCTGTGAGTGGCATAAATGGGGTCAGAACACAGGCTGTAATCTCTCAGTTTCCCTTTGGTGTCCTAATGTGACCTGTGCTGCCTCTGTTTTTCTTCACATGGTTCACACCGGCTTGAGTTTTGTTTTCAAGATGAAAGTGTTTGGCAGAAGGTGGTGCTGTAGGTTGACTGTATTCTACATACAGTGATCTGACACAGTGCCTCTGGCTTCCAGGTAGATTTCCTGGATTATAAAGTAGTGTACGAAGAAATGCATGTGTGTTAGTATTAATAATTTGACAGTTCTTGCCAGTGAAAAAGCACATAATAACTATTTGCTGGGCTACTGATAACAAAAATGCTGGCAAATAAACTCTAAGTCTTGTTTTGGAGTTTCAGAAAGCATCATCCTTTATTTCAGTGCTGGGTGCATGAGGGAATGATCTCCACCAATCATGCGCAACTTGACAAGAGCTGAGGACAGAATATATATCCCACTTACATGCATATGTATAAATTCTCCCAGAAATCTCATGCATATTCTACTACTTTTCAAGGACTAATCTTAATTTTATTATGAACTTCATAACAACCAAGTCTATGCTCATTACATCTTTAAAGCCAGCTCTCTGTCCAGCCTTGAGTTCTTTAGATAAGTGAAGAAATATTGTCTAGGTACAACACTGTTTTAAAAAAACCGTACGTACTAGCAGAACAATCTGTGTCTGTCTAACTTTCAAAAATGCTGCCACTTAGATATCGCTTAACTGAAGCGAGTTAGAAAACCAGTTCTACGGAAAACCAAGTCTACTTAAGTCAAAATATTCCACTCTCTGCAATAACAAACACTTCTTGTATCAGTACAAATTGCATTTTTGAGTTTCTCAGGCTTTAAAGAAAATAAATAAAATCAGACAAAATAAAATCCCAATACTGGCTAGTGTAGTTTACCTACTGGATATAAAAACTTCCAAATTCTGTTTATGCCAGCCATGTTTCTTTTTTCTTAAAATACTAGGAATTCATTGATGGTGAGTTCCACTAATGATGTTCATGTGTATTCCAAACACATTTTTGCTGAGAAAGTCTTCCACAGCTAGCAAATAGGAACTGTTTGACATTAAATTGAAACATGAAAATGCCTTCTAGAGTTAAAGAGAGAGTTATTCTGAAGCTGGAGAAACACCTCTAGGAAAGGGGAGGGATAATATGAAACCTAAACATTCCCAAGTCTCAGTGAAAACCTGTACAGATTACAGATTTGATTCACCAATTGCATTATTCTTCAATAAAATCCCATTTTCAGAGAATGATAGACAAGAAGGACTACTCTCCACATGTTTCCTTTTCATTTTTCCATGTTTTTTAGCCTCTGGATGGTTTCTACTCATATTGTATGGATTTATGCGAGAATTTTGGGTTGGAATCAGCAAATGCAACTTTGGCTAAGCGTCTTCAAAGTACTTCTTAAAGGGGCCTTCGCACAAATCATAGAATCATAGAATGGTTTGGGTTGGAAGGGGCCTTAAAGGTCATCTAGTTCCTATCCCCCTGGCACAGGCAGGAACACCTCCCACAAATTGCCATTCCTCTCTCTCCAGATCATGTATTCTTGCTCAAAGTCATTTAAATTAAAAAATGAAAATTGCTTCACTTCAATGAGAAAGTTCTGTAAGTCTTCAAACCAGTTCCAGGGTTCCTAAACTAAGTTGACCAGTTAAGGTAAGTTGCAGTCCAACCCTTGACTTGAGGAAATGAGACAGTCATGGGGCTGTCAATGCGTAAGCACCTCTTGTCTTAGTGTAGACTACATTTACACAAATGTATGTAGTGTATCAGAAGAAAACTAGGTCAGTAATACCTTTCTTACAAACGTATGGACTTTTTACCACAAATATTTTTTCTACGTGAAGCATGTAGCAATGTATTCAACAATAACCACTGATGACTAAATTGGATTGAAGTAAGTACAGAGTATTCTAATTATTCTAGTGGCTTTGAAAATTTGTATATTTTGCTTGAAGAAAATATAGTAGTTCCTCTATTTTCTCTTTAAGCCTGCTGAAAATAAAATCCCAACAAAGCAAAACACACCCACATAGCTGCTTCACATAAATTTTCCTTCTGGGTCACTCACAGACATCAACTGAATTCTAATTCTGCTGTTGCTATTGTTATTGCTATTATTATTGCTACTGTTATTGTATTCATTATCTGCTATGTATTCAGATTCCATCTTCTTTTCCTTTTGCTGCTGATTATTAGGAGAGGAAGATGAAAATGCATGAGTGACTGAATAGTCTTTATATTCATGCCTTCAATATACACTTCGTTACGTATGGTTTACTGGAAAAGAGGATGTAGTTAACACCATTAAAACCTTGCCTTATGGAAGATAGTGTTCATAGTCTTACAGGAGACAGTCCTGTAGTCTTATTACTGGCCATCTGTGAAGTCATGGCTTTCTACGACGGAATGACCGCATCAGTGGTCATGGGAAAAGCAATGGATGTATTCTATTTGGACTTCTTTAATGCCTTTTATGTGGACCCCCCCAACATTCTTCTCTCTAAATTGGAGGGATATGGGTTTGGTGGGAAAACAAGGAATTGGTTGGATGGTCACATTCAGTGAGAAGTGGTCAATGGCTCGATGTCCATATGAAGATCCGTGACAAGCGGTGTCACTCAGAGGTCCATACTTTCATTGATGATACAGACAGTGAGATCAAGTGCACCCTCAGGAAGTTTGCAGATGACACCAAGCTAAGTGGGGCCGTGAGCACACCAGAAGGATGGAATGTCATCCAGAAGGACCTGGACAATCTGGAGAATGGGCCTGTATGAACCTCATGAGGTTCAACAAGGCTAAGTGCAAGGTCCTATACCTGTGTTGGGGCTGTCCATGGTTTCAATACAGAATGGGGGACAATGTCACTGAGAGCAGCCCTGCTGACAAGGACTTTGGGGTGCTGATTGATGAGAAGCTTGACATGAGCTGACAATGTGCACTCGCAGTGCAGAATGCCAACTGTGCCGTGGGTGGCATCAAAAGAAGTGTGGCCAGCAGGCTGAGGGAGGGGATTCTGCCCTTCTACTTTGCTCTTGTGAGACCCCACCTGGAGTATTGTGTCCAGTTCTGCAATCACCAACATAAGAAGGATATGGAACTGTTGGAGCAGATCCAGAGGAGGGCTACAAAGATGATCAAAGGGCAGGAACACCTCTGCTGTGAGGACAGACTGGGAGAGTTGGGATTGTTCAGTCTTGAGAAGAGAAGGCTCTGGGGACACTTTACAGCAGACTTTCAGTACCTGAAGGGAGCTACAAGAAAGCTGAGGAGGGACTTTTTACAAAGGCAAGTAGTGATAGGACCAGGGGGAATGTTTTTAAACTGGAAAGGGGAAGACTTAGATTAGACATTAGGAAGGAATTCTTCATGATGAGAATGGTGAGGTACTGGCACAGGTTGCCCAGAGAAGCTGTGGATGCCCCCTCCCTCGAAGTGTTCAAGACCAGATTGGATGGAGTCTTGAGCAGCCTGGTCTAATAGGAAGTGTCCCTGCCCAGGGAAGGGGAGTTGGAACTGGATGATCTTTAAGGTCCCTTCCAACCCAAACCCTTCTATGATTCTGTGATAAGTTTCATTGATAATCTAACCTACCTAGTTTACTGCATGGGCATCACTCTCCCCTTGATGTCACACAAAGTTACTACTTGCATCTTCACCTGAGACCATGGAGACTGCTCACTGGATTTATGGAGGAGGAAAAGAATGATAGGTGTGCCACTGTGGCCACTGGACTTACATTGGGAACATAAGTATGAAAATTTCTGATACGAGAGAAGGAAAAAAATACTTTTGACTTCTGCATTTTTGCAACCACTTGCTACCAGCGAAGTCCAGCTCTTTGGTGTTGGTTTATTAGAGGACCCAAGAAAGACTGAGAGGTGGGCATCATGCTTATTCTTTAAAAAGGTAGATTTGCTTGCCTTTAATCCCAAATTGAGCTCCAGTTCCTTTATTTCTCTTTTACCCTCTACCTCGTGGTTTTTTTTTTCCTTTAAGCTATCACTCAGTATTGTGCTCTCCAATGTATTTCTCCTGTGTCTTTTACCTAATCAGCCAAGAGCTCTCTCCTGTTAGTTTTCTTATTGGTAAATTAACAGATCCTCAAATTTCCTAAAGCACTGTAGCATAGACAGCAAAAAAAAAAACTAAAAAACTAGCCAGAGCAAACGTTGCTGTCTTAAAAAGATGATCAGTCTCTGAGTAATCTACCTACTGCTTCTGTGCCAGCTATATATTATAAAGGAATAATAGGAACAGAGAGCTGAGTGGTTTCTATCTGTAGGACTTTGGGCAGAATAGCATTGCAAATAATTGATTAAACTATTTATGCTGACTGACTCTGAACCCAAAATTATATGAAATCCAATACTATTGCAAAGTGCCTCAATGGCAAATACAAACATCTGTTTCAAAGACTTGTTCAGTGTATTTCTAAGCACACTGTTATAAAATGTACGCAATGAAAATATTTAGCATTTAGCCACTTCATGGCTCCTATTAGAAATTAATATTTATTTTTCTCCTAAAGGAAGAAGCTCTGAATGGATGGATAATAAAGAAATTAAAGGAAATGCACTCAGATTAATATAATGTGGTTATTGAAGAAGTAGTAGTTCTGATGTTCAGTTGATGAGTGATGTTAAAGTTACTCCTTCTTAGACACGTGTTTTCTTTGTATTTTAATACCTCTAAAATGGCATAGAGACTTTCTTTTCTTAGCAACACTCTGGTTTTTGAAGGATCCTCATCTTGTTTATTATCAACGACCAGTCTGCCCCTGGAATTAGTTGAAGCAATTTCTTTATTGATTGGCCTTTTAAACCTCGTAACCATTGATTTTGCATTTACATTCTTGCACTGGCAGTCATACTGGCTTTATGTACTTTTTGCATGGCTACTTTTCTTCTGTGTCTGTCCTCTTCTTGTTCTGTTTGTTTTATTTCATTGTCATTCTTTTTCCTTTGCCTTATGATATTAAAATTGGTGATTAGTGTTTGCCAGGTTTCTGCTATTAAGTAATTACTTAGGATTTCCAATAAAATTGCAGAAAAAGGTAGAACACAAAAGGTAGAAAAAGGCGCACGTGAGTAAGAATCATACAGCACCTGGGTCAGCAAGAAATGTAATTGCATATGTAAATCTGTGCGAAACTGACACTATTTGCATGTGTAAAGTTACCCATGCACTTCCTTCCTCTAGAATCTGGGTCATAGGGAGGGAAGGGAAGAATATGCTCATGATTATAGCTGTTTCAGAAGGCTTCACTGGCATTTATTTGAATAGAAACCATGAATCATCTTCTATAGTGTTCAGAGCTCCTTTCATTTGCATTCTCCAAATGTTTGTGAAAGCAAATTTTTGTTCAGAAGACTGTTCAGTGCAAAGTAAAATGTCAGAAATAAGGGTGTGAATGCATGTTTGCATGAGTATTGACACTGTAAGCATTCACACCGCCATCTGGACAGCTCTGTGGGTTTGGGAGTCATTCAAAAAATAGCATGCAATTTGGAAATTATAAACAGAGTGCAAATAGCAAGTAGCAAGGTCGTTATAGTTTCAGCATTATTACAGTGAATCATGTAAGAGCAATCCGTGGAATGAAGTTTCACTAACTGTTACTCTTCCTAATTTACAATCAGCTGGGGTTTGTCAAGATTGAAAAAAAAAGACTTACAAAATGATGAAAATTTCTGTAGAATTCCCATCTAAGTAATCAGAATGTGAGTACATGTGTTAAAAACTTGCTTTTATTCAAAACCAGTTTCACTTTTTGCAAAACTGTTCATTGTTTCACTTTGAATAGCAAAAAAAATCAGTTTTAGTTAAAAACATTTCTGAACTGTTACTATAATATACCTTAGAAAGAAAAATATAAAAATCTAATCTTTTTCCTGCCTTTCTCATGGCATGCCTAGCTGTAGAAAGAAAATGTAGCCAAACCCAGATGTGGGCAGAGTACAACTGTTTGCAAGCTTGGGCTTTAAAGAGCTGGTCATCAAGAGACCACTTTACAGATATCAGTAGCCAAAATGAACTCTGCCATTTGGCTTTGTTATGACTTCAGCAAATGTGATTGACTAAGTTTATATTAGTAGCCTCCAGAGTTACTGAGCCCCAGGCTGCAGTTGTCTGTTGCAAGTAAATTCTCCCAGTGCTCTCTGGCACAAAAGTGGCCTGTTATAACCAACACGTCACTCAAACAGCTTCTGGGCTTGGTTTGATACTAAGAACAGTTCAGACTTCATTTCCAGTACATAGTTCCCAAGTGGTAACCTTGTTCTGGACATTTACCAGCTTTATTACAATAAATGTGGGCTTTTCCCAGCCAAACTTCAATAGTCTTACTAATACAGATGTAGACTAAAAGCTCATAATGCAGATTAGTGCCATTTTGATAAAGAGTTAGCAGACTACTCTGTGGAGAACAAATCTATTAATTTTCACAAAATGTACAGTAACAGAACAGCATTAAAGATGATGAGGCTGAGCTGCAGCAATCTTTAGCATGAATGTCATAATGCAAAAGCTACTCTATGTGGATTTCTTGCCTGATCCTTCTGAGTAAGTACTAGATTTGAGCAGATACTACAGGAAACAGTTAGTGATGCCAAAATGCATGCTGTATTCCTTAAGTGGATGAGCTTTCAGCTAGTGCTCCTTACTAGGCAGAAAAAGTGTCGTTTTAAAATATAATCATTTCAATGTTAAGCCATGATAAAATTTTTCTAAAGTGGAAGCCCATATCAATCAATGGCTAACAACTTTCAGGTGAGAAGAGGAAGGAAATATCCCAAGAGAAAACACTGATGTCTCCATTTAGATGCAGTTTTTTGCCTGAATATATATAGCTTTATACTTTTTGCCATGGCCAATCTTTTTGTCTAAGACATAAGAGGTATATGGTGTTTGGCTCCAACTGGAAAGAACCCCTTCTTCTTAACATCTTTCACATCTTGCAACTTATCTTTCAGTCTGCGCATCATGAAGGTATACATTAGTATTTTGCTAAAATCGGGACCATTGACATAAAACTACTCTTGAATTAAAATTTTCAGCAGTTCCACAGAGCAACGCAATCATGAAAAAAAATCTAGGCTTTTTATTTAGCCATTTAAATGATGTCCCAGAATCACAGCAGTAAATATATTTGCAGCTCTTTACAGAAAAGGAAGTGAAGGTGAAAGCAAAGATATGTTCAATAGCTCTTTCTTACTTCAGTACTCATGCAAGCTACATGCCTGAATGACAAAACAGACATAGTTGTAGAGACATCTGGAGCCCAGGATTCTCCTTCTATCAATAAGTTCTTCTGGGAGTTCTCTTGGTATTTTATAATAGTCACTCTCTTTAAGTAATTTAATTTGCCTTTAATCTTCCAAGGAGTTCCAGCTCTAGGAGTTTAAGGACAAGTTGTTCTTCAATGGATATCTTTAGTCTTCTAAGAAATCTCATCTTGCAGCTAGATCAAAGACACAAAGCTCTAGGACCATTACTGTTGGCTTAACTGCAGCTGAGCTGGGTTTAAAACATTGCTATGCTTCATTGACATTGACTGCGCACGCACTACCTGCTCCTGAGGTCACCCTGTTTCATCACTACAAACAAGTGCTTTAATTATTTTTTTACACACTTCTTGGGAGTGGCAACTGTCTTCACAAAGAACCTATGATTAAAACTCTCTGCACTAAGGGGAAGCACTTTCACAGGTACTGTGCTGAACGCACAGAGGATCTCTGCACCTAGAGTACATGCTGATGGTTATGAGTAGTGGTTATTTGTACACTGAACTTATTACTCATAAATCAAGCGTATTAATCACATTTCCCAATACTAATTATAACAGGTGTCCTCCCTCTTGTGCATGCACCCCACGGTCCTGCATGCACCCCACGGTCCTTTGTTAAGTCTGCAAAGCAGCCCCCTAATCTATTTGGTTGGCATCTAGCCTTCTTTGAAGTTTCCATTTAAGGTTCAAAATCCAGGTTATCTTCAACTCCATCTATTTTTTGACTCCTAAAGTGATGGCCAGATGCTGGTTTTCTGTAGTCTTCAAGGTCTTTTGCTTTTGTTCCGTAATACCTTTATTTTTATGGCCTTTTTAGTCCCATTCTTCAAATATCACAGAAGGAGAGGACATAACTGTTTACTAGTTCCTAAGATTAGATTAGATATTAGCACAAACACCACATTCTACATATTACCTGATAGCAGCTTATATTGGTTTAGTCAGCATTTAAAACACTACAATAGGGAATTCTTGTTAAGATGAAGCAATAAATCACAAGGAATGGAAACTTAAACTTGTTAATTTCAGTGTTAAAAAAACCTTTTTAATTAGGTTTGGCTGATATCTTCTGCACCTGACATTTTTTCTATTTTCTAAATTGTCTAAAAAAGAAGAGGGAGACAGAGAATGGAAAACAATAACAGTTTCTGTGCTATTCATATGGATTTGAAGGCCACAGAAATAGAAGAGTTAACCATTTCTATATTTTGGTTTGTATGCAATACAGAACACAATTAAACCAAATCTGTGATGCTCAATATGGGTCAACCAAAGAAGTATGGATTCAAAGAAGGGAAGCTGTTACCTGAAGTGAACGGAAAAGAAACAGTGAAAAAGAGACAAAAATAAAATGTTTAAAGGTAACACCTCTATTTTGTGCCATATAGATAATATTCAGGTTTTCTGAGAAAAATGACAAGCAGAGATGGAGGGAAAGGAAGAAGAGTATTGCACAGAGCCACATTATGCCTGATTTTCACAGAAGAAAAACTTCTATCAGTAAATTAATCTGTTATTCCTCTGCCCAGTAGTTGTGGCTGAAAGCTGTGGTATGAGAGGAAATGAAAAAGAGAAGGGTGGGAGGAGGATGCTGTAAGAAACAGCTTCCTGCAGAGAAGAACCAGGGCCACTGACAGATAAATCCTACCATTTTGTCTGGTCAGAATGATGCTGCTGGACTGGATCCTCAGCTAAACTAAATCGCATGAGTCTTATTGGTTTGGGTGGAAACATCCTAATTTATGTTACGATTTCTACAGTTTGCTTATAATGTTCTAGTCAGGAATAGGTTGCTGGGGAAAGTGCTTCGTTTAAGAAGGGATGAGCTTCAAGTGCTGGGCTTACCTGCTCAGAAGTAGTATTAAACTCATAGATTTAATAAGTTTTAAACATATTAGTGTATGTAAACAAATTCAAATAAGGATCAGTGATTCAAATGTTAGAAAGCAGTCTCCCTCCTACTCCTGCAACTTCTGTGACTTGTGACAGCATAGCTGTTCAACAGTTGTGCCATGATCTGTGTCAAGAAATACATCTGACAATAAAAACTCAAACTCTTGATTTCAGTAAAGTGTTTTAGTACCTGATTCAGTTCCCCCAGTGAGGCTCTCAACATTTGTTCAAAGGCCTGAACTGGCAGTAGGAAGCTGAAGCAATGGGGAAGGATGGGGATGGGATTAGCTCTCTGATGATGAAGTGATTGTTGAATCTCAGCTTGAGACACTCATCTTTTTTACCCACCCATCTCCCTAGCAGGATTTTATATTTGAAGTTTTTGGGGTCCCAGAAGAAAATGCTTTAACTAAAAAAACTGATGAAAAATTCTGACCAGCAAGTACTGCCTCACCATCCACTGCCCACCATATGAAATCCGTGAAGTAATCCTTTCTCACTAAAACACCTACCCAGCAAGCTAGTCACTCACACCAGTACCCAGCTGCCTGGCCTTGCCATCAGGTGGTCCATCTCTGGTTTTGAATACAACAGTTTCTTTCTCCTGTTTAATTTCAAAACACTTGTCTGCTGCCTTATACTTAGTAGCGTGTTTCACATTTGTGAGTTAGGTGTTCTTGACTGACTTGTGGATTCAGTGCCCAATTTTGGTTTCTTTTAGTTGTCAGCAGTGTTTTAGAAAATTATATTTTCATGCTATCACCTTTTTTCACTGTTTATACCAAGAAGTCTGTCTCCACCAACAGAAAAGCATCTGTGTCACCTCCCTCCTTCTGTTGAGCCTGCTTAAAAAATTGCCCCTTGAGCTTTTCCAGCGCTGCTCTTGCTGTGATTGTGATGCATCAAGGAAGCAATGTAGCTCAAAAGAAAGCCTCATATTGCAGATAAACTCCTTTGTCTAATTCACCATGCAGCCTGACAAAAGCAGACACTGACATATTTTAGGGGTAGGTGGTCATGGAGGGGTGAGGGCTGCTGAAGCTTTTTCTCCATGAAGGAAATCTCTGCAAGATTGTACATGAGGATCTCTGCCGAGGGAAAAATAACTTTTCTCTTGTTATTGCCATGGGGGTGAACTCATTTAGATCATATCCCCACTCCAGTTCCCCTCATGTCTGCATAAATGTTACCCTAGCTACTTTTTCTAAAGATGCTCCAATAATTTCACGTCCAAAAATCAGCCTGCTTCTTTTTTGAGTCTCTTTCAGGTTACACTTCAAAAGCACAACGGACTTCGTAACACCAGCTAGTTGTGCAGTCCTATCCCCAACTTTGAAAATGTCCCTTTTTGCCAATTAAATATAGAATTTGTGGAACACAGACAGGTCTAGTGAAAAACTTTTAATAGCAGAGACATGTTCTTACAGAAGCCAACCATTTATTTTTGCTGAAAGCTGAAATAATCTCCTGAAACCTGAAAGATATACATTAAATTTTTTTTTTCAAAACCAAAATAAACTTATTTTAATTTGTGTTCTCTTAAGCATGGAATATACATTTACCAGACAACATTTTCCTCAGGTTGTTTTCTATGTGGCTGCTGTGGGGTTTTTTTTACATATGAAAAGTGAGGAAAACTCCGTAACTGTGTAGACTTGAGGATTATTTTTGATATCTGAGTGTGGCAACTTTTCCAGACAGTAAAGATCATTACTGTGTATAGTGTATGTAATCTCTTTAAAGTGTCTTTTTGTGCTACTGTGGCTGTGAATGATTCCCTTCAGGGAAAAAAAAACAAACTCATCCTTTTTTATTCTGGTCCTTCACTACTATCTAAGTATTTGCTTTACAGCAGTGCTGCAGGTTTCTAATCTGAGGCTAATTAAATGCAGACACTTCTGAAAACCACAGGTGTGATTTGCAAGGAGAACAACAGTTTTATGGGGATGTGAAAAATGAAAAAAGTAATGAAATCCATCCATTACATTTAAGACTGCAAGGCAAAATTCTCTGTAGATGTCACTCCACTGACTTTCGTGGCGTGATGCCAGAGAAGCTTCTGGCCAGAAAGTGTAATCCTGAATGTCAGTGAGCAACAACACACCAACAGCAAAAGCAGTATCATGACAATATTTCACCTAAATCATGACTGATGTCCTCAGTGCTGTACTTACCTGACTGCAGCTCAACATCTTGCAGGGCCTCTGAGGACTTCTGCGGAACCTGTAGGATCCCACTGTGGGTTGCAGTAGCTGGGATGAGGAACAGTGCTAGTGCTGCGTTTTGTTGTCTTCATTGCAGTTGGTCCCTCTCTCCCCTGTTCACATAGGTGCACTGTTTCTTGGATCTTCAAGACAGGGAGGAAAGCTGCCTGCCTGCTAGCAGCATGCAGATGTGCCCAGGGAGCCTGCAGGCTGCTTCTTAATGAAGCAGGTAATTGCAAAATCATAGAATTATTAAGGTTGGAAAATACTTCTAAGATCATCAAGTCCAACTGTCAGCCCAGCACCACCATGCCCACTAAAACATGTTCCAAAGTGCCACATCTACACGTTTTTTTAACACCTCCAGGGATGCGGATTCCACCACTTCCCTGGGCAACCTGTTCCAGTGCTGCACCACTCTTTCAACAAAGACATTTTTCCTAATATCCAATCTAGAACTCCCCTTAGTGCAACTTGAGTGATTGTACCTCTATGCTCAGCACTGGTGAGGCCGCAATTCGAATACTGTGTTCAGTTCTGGGCCCCTCACTACAAGAAGGATATTGAGGTGTTGGAGCGCATCCAGAGAAGGGCAATGAGGCTGGTGAAGGGGGTGGAGAACAAGTCTTAAGAGGAGAGGCTGAGGGCACTGGAGTTGTTCAGCCTAAGAGAAAAGGAGCCTGAGAGGAAAACATCCTCACTGTCTACAAATGCCTGAAAGGAGGTTGTAGCAGAGTGAGTGTTGGTCTCTTCTTGCAAAGGAAAAGCAATTGGACTAGAGGAAATGGCCTCAAGTTGCTCCAAGGGAGGTTCAGATTAGGCATCAGGAAAAATTTCTTCACTGAAAAGGTGGTCAGGTACTGGAATAGCTGCCCAGGGAGGTGGTTGAGTTGTAATCCCTGGAGGTCTTTAAAAGACAAGTAGATGAGTTTCTCAAGGATATGATTTAGTAGGTGAATGGGTATGGTTGGACTTGGAGATCTCAGTGGTCTTTTCCAGCCGGATGATTCTATGGTTCTATGACTGAGGCCATTTCCTTTAGTCCTCTCTCAAGTCACTGGACCAACACCCAGCTCACTTCAACCTCCCTTCAGGTAGTTGTACAGAGTGATAAGGTCTCCCCTCAGCCTCCTCTTCTTCAAATAAACCACCTCATTTCCGGCAGCAGCTACTTGTAACACTTGAGCAACAGCCCCCTCACATGCTTTGTTGCCCTTCTCTGGACGCGTTCCATCACATCAATGTCTTTCTTGTAGTAACGGACCCAAAACTGAACACAGGATTCGAGGTACAGCCTCACCAGTGCTGAGTACAGGGGCACAATCACTTCTGGGTCCTCCCGGCAATGCCATTTCTAATAAAAGGCAGGATGCTGTTGGCCTTCTTGACAACGTGGACACACTGCTGCCTTATGTTCAGGCAATGGTCAACCAGCGCCCCCAGGTCCTTTCCCTACAGGCACCTTTCCAGCCACTGTTCCCCAAGCCTGTAGTGTTGCATGAGTTTCTTGCAACCAAAATACGGGACCCGGCATTTGGCCTTGTTAACCCTCATACAGCTGACATAAGCCCATCAATCCAACCTGTCCAGAGTCTTCTGACCCTTAAGCAAATTGACACTCCCACCCAACTTGGTGTCATCTGCAAATTTACTGAGGAAGCACTAAATCCTCTCATCCAGATCTTTAATAAAGAGGTTAAACAAAACTGACCCCAGCACTGAGCCCTAGAGAACACCACTTGTAACTGGCCACCCACTGGATTTAGCTTCATTCACTGTAACTCTCTGGGCTCGGCCATCCAGTCAGTATTTCACCCAGTGAAGAGGAAACCTGTCTAGGCCATGAGTTGCCAGCTTCTCCAGGAGAATGTTGTGGGAGACAGTGTCATAGGATTTACTAAATTCCAGGTAGACAACATCCACATCTTTTCCCTCATCCACTAAAGAGGACACTTCAGTGTTTATGAACCCATGCTTGCTGGACCTGACCCCCTGGTTATTCTCCTCATGTCTAGTGAGTGCACTCAAGATGCACTGTTCCATAATGTTTTCTGGTACTGAAGTCAGGCTGACAGGCTTCTTGTCATCTGACCCTGAGCCTTTTATCATTACAAGCAGAAACTGGTGGTTTCGAGACTGATTGGTGTAAGCTACTGCAAATCTTCAGCTATATACCTGAACCAGTGGTAGTGAAGGAAGGGGGGAGTGTGTTTGTCTTCTCTGTGCTTATTGAGTTGATACTTACTCTCTGTAAAATCTGTCCATTTTTTAAGCTAATGAATAACATGTAATAAAATTACTGCTAATCACTTCTGCCCAAGAGAAAAATTCAATGAGAATGTATTTTGAAAGTGATTTCATTTTCTGTCTGAAAAGAATTACAATTACAAGGAATTACTTGATTTAATTTCACTTCCTTATCTACTGCAGAGGATGTCAGGGATAAAGAATATTAGAAAGAACAGGTACTTAAAGATCACAGCTAACAGTACCTTTACCACTTTACCTTAGTCTGCTGGCACTGAAATGGTCTTCTTTCCTTGCCTTGTGGATAGCAGAGAGTTGTCATGACACACACAGATGTGCATATAAAGTGCTGGCTGTGAGCAGAACATGGGCAATAGAAACCATTTACTGCAATGACAAAGATGAGTGGCTCAGAGACAGGCAAGCGGTCTCTTCTCTTTTTCTTTTTTATCTTTCCTTTTTTCTCTTTTCTTTTTTTTTTTCCCCCTGTAGTTGTAGTATCTACTCGAATTCAAAATACTTTTTGTAAAGTCAAGAGACGGCATTTGGAAAACAGCCCAGGGAGGCACAATCCTGTTTCTGCTCATGCGGTCTCACGTATGTACATGTAAATGTCTCTTCTGGGAGAGGGGAAAAATAGCCAAGTTTCCACTTTGTAAATTTTGTAGTTGAGGACATCCATGATAATCAAGGCATGCCTGGAGAACAAGATGTGCTGGGTTTGGCTGAGATAGAGTTAACTTTCTTCACAGTAGCTAGTATGGGGTTATCTTTTGGGTTTGCATTGGAAACACCATTGATAATACAGTGATGGTTTTAGCTGCTGCTAAGCAGTGCTTGGGCAGCATCGAGGGCTTTCTTCTCCACCAGAGAGTAGCCTGTGAATGTACTGGAAGCTGGAAGGGGAAACAGCTGGGAAAGCTGACCTCAATTGGCTAAAGGGATATTCCACACTATATAATGTCATGCTCAGCAATAAAGCTGGAGGATGAAGAAAGAAAGGGAGGATGTTCGGAATTACGGCATCTCTCTAAGTCACCATTATGCATGATGGAGCCCTGCTTTCCTGGGGATGACTGAACACCTGTCTGCTGATGGGAAGTAGCAAATCAATTCCTTGTTCTGCTTTGTTTGAGTGTACAGCTTTTTCTTTACCTTTTAAACTGTCTGTATCTCAACCCATGAGTTTTCTCACTTTTATTCTTCTGGTTTGCTCACCCTCACACTGGAAGTGAGTAAGCGAGTGGCTGTGGAGTGCTTAATTGCTGACTGGGTTTAAACCACAGTACAGGTTCAGTGATGATAACAGATTATATGGTCTCTGAAAATTTTACCGTCTATTGTGAAAGTCAAGATGCCCACAATGTGCTACAGCTTGTGCTGTTAATGCATGAAAAGGGTCAAGTGCCAGCATCAGCAACATGAATGACCTCTAGAGACCCTTTTTTTATGTACAATGAGTATGGGTGGGCAGGAGAGTTGGTGGTGACGTTCAAACTGGAGGTGGGTATCTGCCTAAAGACAACAACCACAAGGTCACTGTGTACCGACTGCTCTGCAACTTGCACATGCAGCACATGGTTGCTGTTGCACAGGAGTTTTAAAGGAGCATTAACCCCTCCAGAAGGGGTTTAGAGGATTTTTTTCTTCTGCATCTTTTTGTGCTTATACCCACATGGATGCAGAAATAACCTTTCTTTTTTTTTTTAAATTTGCTTCTGTCCATTCATTTCTTCTCTTGAGAGAGCTCCAGCTTATGTAACTAACCCCTTGATGCAAAGCATGTATGGATCCACACAAATAAGTTGTAATGTTTAATGAAGTTTAATTAAACTAAACTGTAATCAATATACTTTATCTTTTGACTACTGTGTACCGGGGAAGTTTTATCTGTTGAAAATTAACAGTAAGATTGGCTTGACTTTTAAAGGCACCATGTGAGTTTCTCATTAGCCTTATTATAATTTCTGAATCATAAATATGTAAATGATGGGTTTCACACGGGAGATTTAATTCTGTACTCTTATTCCTGATTAGCCAGAAATACATTCTGGCTCTGTCAGATAATTGGGAACATTGCAGACCAATAAGGCATTCCCCTGCACTTCATCAGAAGCAGCTGAAATTAAAAAAGGCAGACACGGTTACATCTTTGACAGTTTTGTAACACAAGATTGTTGAAGTTTTAACTTGGCCATTGATGCAGTCTATGAATTATTAATTCTTTTTATGTCAGGAAAAAAAACAAACTCAAAACTGAGTTGGCCTTGTCGACCACATGGACACACTTCCATTTCTTTTCTGATCTAATCTCCAAACAAAACACACCCATTTAATTTGAGTAAAGAGGAGGGAGAAAGCAGTATTTTCAGGGATTTGGAATTTAAATGTACATCCCAAACATTTACTTTACTTGTGGGATTGTTTTGGGAGATTTTTTTCTTTCTCTCTCTCTATTTTCTTTTTTTTGAGATGTTGACATAGCTGTATCTGGCTACATGATAACTGATAAAGTGACATAGTAAGTGGAAGCTTCCAAATAAATGTGAGCATTGTAGGATGTGCAAAACACTAAGGCAAAACAAATTGATACTTGCATGATTTTTTCTTTCATTAACTGAATGCAATGGAAGAGACAGGATCATGAGGAGAAATCCTAATCTCTCAGCAGTAAATTACCAAAATGCGAACAGATTTCCGCTCAGAAATGCTTAATTGTAATATGTCATCCTTTCGTAGACTTTATTTCATTGCTTTAAAAATTGAATTATGAATATACAATAAAACACAAACCATAAAAGTAAAAGGTCCTTACTGGGCTGAACAAAGTAACCACAAGCAGAAATCAGTTATTTTAGTATTTCATGACAATGTAATATTTGTGAGATTTGGTGAGATTTCATATTCTCTTTGAGAAGAGACCCTTTTTAAATAAGTATGTAAGTATCCCTGCACCATTCCATTTATGTTCTTCTCACCAGGCCGATTTAAAATTCTGCTTTTGGCAATTTGGGTTCAAATTTCTAGCAGGAATTTACCATCTCTTGTCCGCACAAGCAGTCTCCTTGGCTCATGAAGGTCAGCAGTCCTTCCCTACACCAGGGGTAGCTCAGTTTTATCAGCTTCCCTGTTTTGCCTTCTTGTTCTCCTTCTCTCTTGATGCTATCTGCCCAGATCTTTCACAATGCAGTAGTCTGCTTCACTGTTTCTCTTCAACCCAATGTACAAAGCCATAAAAATAGCATTTACTTAAACTGCTCAGCCTGGAGGGTGCTCAGTCATTGACGAGAAGCCTTCTGACTCTGTAAAAGCAGCAGAACAGAATCAGGAAAAGTTTTAAGTGTAAAGTTCTGGTAATTGTTCATTGAATATACACAAACTCTGGTTCCCAGGGTTGTCATACACTTGGGGTGGGTCAGATGTTTGCATTTCACGTGATCTATTTAAGGAAAAAAGTATCTGACTAATAATTATTTTTATACTCATTTTTAGCAAAGATTCAACAAGAAGTTTAACCTCGTTTTAATATTCCAAAGTGCTTAAATCATTCTTCATCCACCAAACTTGAGCTTGTTTACTTGGAAAACCACCAGCTACAAACCCTTAAAACCTGTGATATGAAAACAAAGTCACGTAAAAAAGTATTTAAAAATTGCCTTACCAACTCAGCATCTAATAAGAGATTTTGAGGTCTATGTCATCTTTTTGATGATCTTGTGCAATTCACCGTTTTTCCTTTATGGGTGAGCCCATGTAAAATAGAAGAGGGATTATTATTGTTGCGGTACTAATGTCAGCCCTTATTTCATTACTATTATTGCAGTGATTACTCATCATTGGTATTATGATGATTTTAATAAGTTTAAAAAGACCATTCTTTCTTTGTTCCTCAGCTTTCTTCTATTGTTATGAGCCTCTTGACACTTGTGATTGCCAGACAGTCAATTTAAAGTCTAACAGAGATGGAAAATTCCTTAATAAATCAGATGAATGTAAGCCTACATTTTCTGATTTATAGTCACTCTACAAAGCAGTAAAATAAAGTCTTTGCTTTAATCTTTATTCTTTTTTCTTCCTATTTCTAAATGTTCTGAAAAATGAACAAGAGTACAATCTCCCAGAAGTATTCTTTTCTGTTGTGGTATGGGCTGAGAAGTATGAGTGAGCCTATTAAATTACAGGCAGTTATCACAATATTTCTTAATTTTAGGAGCACTCTGCTTAGTAAGACACAGCAACTGTTCTTTAAATGTTTTTGAGAAACACTACCCTGTAAGGATGGAGGTGGCAACCCACATCAGCACTGTGTGCAAAGTAAGCTTTAAAAGCAACCACTGTGGTCCATTCCAGTGAATGGACAGAGCCAGGCTTGGCCCTTGGCTTTGTGTAAGAGCACGGCAGTGGTTAGGATCACACACCTGCAAAGACGAGGTGCAAATGCAGCAGCATGCAGCAAATATATGCTGCTATTCAAATGTATTATGACAGCTTTTTGCAAGTGTGTAAAAATGAGGCCAGATAAAAGCTGAAATCATAGCACAGAGTACATGATCCACACTGAGACGTCTGATACCAGAGATGCCATTAAAAAACATCATGCACAAATGTTCAAGCAAAAAGGTAAGACTTCTTCTCTCTTTAACAGGGAAAACACTGTTAAGACTTCACATCATACTTCCAAGTACAGCCAAAAATATACCACAAAAATATATTTTAAGACTTGGTATGGAACAGCTGTACACAAACTGCAGCTGGCATGGGTTCTTCCTTGATATAAAGGCATAATTTAGGCACTGTTTAGATGTTTGTTCAACTAGGATTGTTGGCTCTCTCTCTGTCTTTTAGGCTCTAGCTCCAGTTGAATACAAAGCTAATGAAGGAAAGAATGGTCATGCAATTTAGACATATTTGGAGCAGCTGTTAATTGTTATTGATATTCAGAAAGGCATGTGAAAAATTGCTTGTCTTTACAACTAATCAGAAAATGAAAACAATAATTAAATGAAAATTCAAAAGTTGAGAGTTACTGTTGTGCCAGAGCTCTTTGTGTGGAATGAAACTAGGTGTCTTCTTCAGAAGTTTGTGTGGAAAGTGTGGGGAAATTGGCCAGACTTTGAGGGGCTAGATTCATTGAGGAAAACAGGCACAGTCACATCAGCAGAATCATAACTCCATGTGTGTTAGATAAATCAATGTTTTCCTTGCTCTGCCTTTGTGTGTTTTACAAAATGCAAATATGTGCTGCAGTAAAACAGCAGTAAAAAAATCTAGGAAATGTTAAAAACTCAGAAATGACAGGGCTGGCCATCTCTGGCCAGCCCTTTCTCAAGCTGCTGGAGGCAAATAAATTTTAATCCTTTACATAAAGTCATCAGTTGTCTTAGAAACAGTTCCCTTCTGCCCTCTTCCCATATTATCCTGAGAAGGCAGTCTCAGATATGGACTTCTTTACAGGTTAAAAACCTTCTTGTTTCAAGTTTCAGTTTATTCATGGCAGCCTATACTGCCATGGCAGTAATGTCCTTCAGCTTAAATAGCTGTTTCCCTTCTTGGGCTGTGTTGGGAACAGATATGATTGTTAGGCTTGTTTTGCCAGACTAAACACAACCTTCTTTTCACAGGATGGGATTTCTGTGCTCTACATCCCTGTAAAGCCTGTTTCTGCTTCAATTCTGGGTGTTTCTTGAAAAGAAATAACCAGGAGAGTACTCGGCAAATTGCTCTATGCGATTTTTTTGTGCTCTGCTCTGCTAGTCACCAGCTTCCCTGATCGCTGACTGCATGGCATTTTAAGAGTCTGGCTTAGGTCAGCTCTGCTCCACATTTAGGCCCAGCAGATAGTTGCTCATCTGCTGTGATAAAAGACAGAAAATATGCCCCACACCTTCAGCAGCCAAGCCGCTGCCCTATCTAAAACAAGACAACTGAAGCAAAAAACCAGGAATGATTTCCAGAAAATAACCCCCGATAGACAGCAATGCAAGAGGCAATCTAACACTTCTAGAAACATCAGAATAAAAACCACTTATGCCTCTACTCTGAAGAAGACTATTCCTTCCCACCCTAACTCCACACAGGAACCACATTCATACCCAGGAGTTTACAATGCAAAATTTGCTAGACTGTAATGCTGGCTGCTGAATTTGCTAACTGAACTCCTCATGAAGACAAAATGCTTTGTCTATAATCTCACTACATAATGAGTAGGCTTGCTTGTGTCCAGGACTTCACATCAAAGGTGGCCCAGAGTAGGGCTTGCCATGGTTGCAACATCAAAAAACAAAAGGAAAATGTCCATCCGGACTCAAAGGTCAGTCAGATTTGGCAGCAATGGGGAACTCATTCAAGCCAAAAGAAAAGGCAGAAAATGCAGAAAGAAACTCCTGTGTTTGTAGGTCATGATAGCAAAGATTCCTGATACAATATAGACGATGAGTAGGTAATGGTGTTGGGTCATAGGTTGGACTCAATGATCTCAAAGGTCTTTTCCAACCTTGTGATACTGTGATACTGTGATGATGTGATATGGGCATTTAGGATTCAGTATGAAGTATAAAATGAGACTAAGGAGTATGTTTTTTATTTCTAGCATAAGCCATTTTTTCAAGTCGTTATATTCCACTTCTTTTTTCCTTTTCTGGTCTTGCAGTCTGTCTTCCTAGGACCCGGTGAGAGTGCTCACAACAGGGACAATTAATATACCTTACATATTTTCCTAGCTTTTAATTCATCTCACAACACAGAAAATTAGACAAACTGACAGCAAGGCCAATGGTTTTCTGCAGCATAGCAAGACAAATTTTAGGCCAGCCAGAAAGTCTGGAGATTGTGACATGAGACACTTGGACTCTTTTCTTAGTCGTTTTCACATCTCACTCACTAACCCACAAGTGTGTGATCTGTGTGACTAAAGCAACATTGAAACTACAGCTACAAGTTCTCAGTGCACTGTTGCTGAGAAACGAAGAGGTTTCTGTCTATGCTAGTTCGGTTTCTTAAGAAGGGTGAAGTATGTTTGCAATTTTGAAGCCACGTTTTCAAATACTGCTGATTCAGGCCATTGTCTTAAAAAAACAAAGCCTGAGGGCTTTTTAGAAAAGCAAGCAAATACTGTTATGAGAAACTGCATGCGTGTACCATGCACCTACACAAACATATAGTTACTGATATGTGTAGGCATGAGCTTTACCTGCATAACAGTTTACTACGTCAGTAAAAATAAGATGTAAATGCAAGTTTTTTTAAATAGGAGATTGAGGTTCTATGCAGTGGTCAAATTGGCCTTTCATAGTCTAGTTCAAACAAGTTTAAATGGAATTGCTACCTAGGCAGTCTCTTGGTCCCTCTGCAAAAGCCTGGGGACAGACACAGATACTATAGACAGAAGGAGGACCTGACTATCATCCCGCCATAAAAACTTGCTGCAGAGTAGACTGTCAGTGTTAGTCTCCACAGAGCTGCAGCTGATGTCTTGGCTTCACCTTGATGTCCTGACAGTAGGGTGGATCTCAGTAAATTTACATTCTCTTGACTTGTTCTTCCTTTTTTTTGTTTATTCATCTTACTAGTGCTGCTCTGTAGTCCATTTTCTTTCTTCTCCCTCTAGCCTTGTTCTTTAATCTTTATTCAACAAATACATGTGAGATCATTTCAGTGAGATAACAATCTAATTTTAGGGAACACAGAGAGAGAGAGAGCAGAACACTAACAAGTGCAGTGGAACAAGCTTGCTGATAATCAGGGTGACATCGAAGCCCTAGATCTAGTCTTAAAGTATTTTAATGTAATTTGTCAGTAATTGGAGAATAAAAGAAGATATTTGCTTTACATCTGCAGAAGTGAGTTCATGCTAGGATTATTCACTGTGCTCTGTTTTTCATGCACCTTTCTTCTTTTTTTTGTATGTCTCAGGCATAATTACAAGATGCGGTAAACAAAGCTAAGCAGTAATTCCGTCTTGCATTGTATTTGTTTTAGAACCACAGTCCACCAGGGGGTATTTTTTTCCAGACCTTCAGCACACTTATATCTTCCTCCCTTGTTATTTCAAGGAATGAATGTCTGTGCATACTACATGTCTGGTGTGAGGTGGAGCAGCAGAAAATACCAACTTAAGCAATTCCTATGTTGAATTCAATGTCAATTGATGTTATTTCTTCAAGAAGAATTGCTTCAAACGTGAAAAGAAACTGTAAATTTGCTCTTTTTTTTTTTTGATACCCACTTTTTTTGCTTACACTGTCCTACTTCTTGCATAATAAGGTCACCTATTGTCCTGTTTTGTTTGTGAAGAGGCAGTAACATCTTTCAGACTAATCCATTCTTTTGTTTACATTTTGTTGAAATTATCTGTAAAATATTGGTGAGATCTAGAGACTTACTTTGTGCTTTTCCCCCATGTTTCTTCACTGATACAATAATTTCAGATTAAGAGGAATTATCTAAAATAGTATTTATTTTCATGATGTAAAACTACCCTAGAACTTCTTTGTTAGGATTGCACTGGCTGCAATAAAGTGGAGGTCTCTCTACTCACAGTTACGTATTTACTCCTGAACAAGGAAGTGGCTTCTTTGAAACTGATGTTTTCTTTTACTGTTCTGAAGAATTTGCTGGATTCTGAAGCTATGCATTTCATGGAAACTTTTAAAGACCTACTCACTGTCTGATGATACTTCTAAAAAAGGTTAGGAGATAAGAAGGTCATATGAAACTTTTTTTTTTTTAATCAGGAAAGAAAGTAAAGAAATAGGTTGCAAAGATCTTCTCCCACAGCAGGCACGAATACCTTTATTGACCCTGGGAATTTTTAAGTCATATAATCATTTGCCATCAATTTTGGGAGTTTCACCTTTACTGGAGTCCTAGATAAAATGGACAGGGTCTTTCCTATCACCCAAGAAGAAAGGTTGTAAAATATTCATGGGTGCTAGTATGTAATGCTAGGAATTGGTAATTACAAACCTTTATCAAACTAGAAGTATTTATCCTTCAGCCTTTTCCTCATCCAGCATCATTCTAACATTTGCAAAAACAGAAATTATGTGAATATTCATAGAATTCCTCTTTTAATTGACTTATTTTTAGACAGGAAAATTACAAAAGAGCATAAGTGACCTTCAGGCACCAGTGGCACAGATAACGAAAGTCACAGCAAGTACTGTGAGCCATTCTATTTTTCATGCTGGTGCATGTTTGTAGTCCCTGGGTTTATATCTCGTTTTCAAAAGTAAAAGCTAGGTGCAGATATTGGAAGATCATAGACCTTAGGTGTTTATCTTCTTTCCTACATGAGATTTTAGGTGTTTAGGTTCCCTGACTTTCTAAATGAACACCAAGTGCCTGAGTGTTTTCAAGGATTTAGATATTACAATACTTTTGAAAACTGCACTTGACATCTGTTTTTGTAGCTCAACAAATCTAACATGTATATAAATGCTGCCAGGGTTGAATGGGGAGTGCAGAGAGTTGTGATTGGGTGGAAAATACAGAGTCAGTCTGGCCAGGAAGAACTGTGATATTTTTACACTTAATTTAATTTAGAATTGCAATGAAAACTAGTTGTAGTCACATTCTTTGGCAAACGGAACAGAGTTATATTCCGAGTCCACAAATGCGACAAAATTCACCAAAAATATACCACAGATAGACTCCTGCAGTGCAAAGACTTCCTTATGCATGAGCAGCTATGTGCAAGTCACATCAAAAATTAGTAATGAAAGATGCTCAAGATAACAAGCTGGACTTGGAGCCCTGGATTTAAGATTGGATTACTTCACAGTTTTCCTATGTGGCTTCAGGCAGCCCAGGTTACACTCTGTGTACAAGTTTCCCGCCTCTAACAGAGGGATAATAATATTTCTCTTTCTTACAGGGTGATTAATGCAAGTAAGTGCATTAATGGTAGTAGGGTCTTTGAACAGGAGAGTATGCAGGAAATGGATGTGCCACAGAATTTCTCTCAGGAGGAAGTAGTTAAGAAAGTATTTTGACAACAGGAGCAATGCATAATCACGTTAAACTGTCTTTTTTTCTGTGTTGAATATTACGTAGAACATTGCTTTGATAGTATTTTGGGCACTTCTGGGTGAATGTCTAAAAATGTTATTTTATGTGGCTATTTTTCCCTTCCACTTTTAAGGGATTATACTTAATTACCCTCTGTCCAGTGTGGAAAAATCATGCAATGTCAAAGATTTCAAAGTTTTCGAGGTAACTCCAAGTAGTTTATATGTACTAATACATTAAAACATGTGTAGATGAGTTTCTTAGGGACAGGATTTAGTAAGGGAACAGGCGTGGTTGGACTTGATGATATCAGAGGTCTTTTCCAACCAGATTATTCTATGATTCTATGATTCTGTGTCTGTGTAACATAAGTATGAAACTTCTACATATAACAAAAAAAATCCTGTTTCTCAATGCCTCTATTGCTGCCAGTGAATCAGAGCTTATTTCTATCAGTTGTTCAGGCGTAAGGGTTGCTCGATGCCTCCTTCCCAGGCAGCTGTGAGTAGAGGGAGGGAAGGAAGATAAGGAGGACAGGAAACAAAAGGGAAGTGAAACTGAGTAGGAGCACAGAAAATTACTCTCAAAGTAGTCAAAACGATGACGTGTTGTGCTGGGTGACTAATGTCTGGTTTTTTTAAAACCTAGCAGCTGATAGGAGCTGCTTAGAGATCTGTCTATGAGACTGTCATCGTGGAGACAGACCAGTGGACAGAGTGCAGGTGATGTACTAGTAGGGACATGATTAATGAATGTTTCAGAATTTCACTGAAATCTCTAATACACATACATACACATATTTACAGGCATTTATGGATTTTTTTAGAACTTACGTGAATCAGACATTCAAATGATATTTACATATAAACATGCAACTCAGATATACAGACCCATGTAACTGAACTTGTTATTTTCCTGTTGAAAACAGTTCAGTGCTAGTATTGTTCTTTTCACATCTTTGGCTTTGTGGTTGCTATCTACATGGGTCAATTTTGCCTAAATTCTCCTCTTATCATGCAAATTATTAGCATGGTTCACAATTATGAAGTATTTCTGATTGTAAAATAAACTAATAAAGACTAAAATCAATAGAAGGCTGACTGGTGTGAATTTATAATTAATTTGATAGGCAAAACCTGTCCATTTAACCCTTAACAATATTAATTTTCTTCAGTGTGTAAGCCTTGTCTGTCGTTAGAAAAACTATGAATTTAAATAACCTGTAGCATTCTGAGAAATTAATAATTTGATAGGTATATCAGGTAAAAAGTTGAAAAGACATACTCCTCCACCTTCTTCTAGAAAAATTCATTGCAGGCTTTCTGCCAAAATTACAATGGGAGTGAAAAGCATTTCTGAATAAAAAAACAAACTGAGAAGGACTCAAACAATAAACATTTCTTGATTTGCCAAATACCACCATTGTCATGGATTCGGAAGCAGAGTCTCAGCTGTCCCCTTGTTTCCTCCCTCTATGACTTTCCCTGAAAATTAAAGAAGTCTGAAAAAAAGGGTGTTTTCAAGTCTTATTAAAATGAATATTTAATCTGATTCAGATTAAATCTGTTGAGTTTTTAGCACCTCTCAAGCCAGACTTTATTGTTTTGTAAAGCTTAGTGCTTACTTTAGTATTAAGTATAAGATACGAGTATCTTCGCTAACTCTCTTTGATTGACAGTCCATGTAGTGGGGCTTGCAGGAGAGGAGGGCAGAAAATCCTTTCCCCGAGCTGCTGCCTGGAAAGGTAGGGAAGCTTTGTCTCTGTGGTCCCAAAGGCAGCTGACCTCAGTGTTCGGGGCTCAGATGGACAAACCTGCCCATGACTAAGGAAATTTGCACTCCAGGTTCTCCAAAGGGCTTGTGGAGTAAGCCTGGTCTTGCAGGAGTGAGACTGAAATAGTTCTATTATTTGCTGAGGTTCTATGTGGTGCAGCACAGTCAGAATTTGTTTTGAATGCAGAGAGAGGGTAACCAGCATCTGTGTGCAGGATATGTGGAAAAAAACCCTGCAGCAGATTTCTCCTTGAAACTTGTTTTTCCCTATATCCAGCACACAGAGTGTGCGAAAGAGTATGAGGGAGACAGAATTAAACAAAGCTGTAGGAGCATTACAGAAACCTGCTTGACAGTCAGTGACAGGGGTGGAAACAGAGAGAATTTCAGTGTGAGGAATCTGACATGCCACAGGTAAACAGGCAGTACTGTCTGTGGGGCAGTGGTCGTGGATGCATACTTCCGCTTTAGTTTTCCATAGGCTTCATAGGACAGTAATATACTGTTAATTCCTGTATAGTCCATCTTCCCATTGCTCTGACCATAGTTCTCAACCTCCTGAGCTGGGTAAAGCAGCAATGATGCTGAACAAAGACACTATTTTGCTTTTGCTTAATTTTTTTATTCCCAACTGAAACTTAAGTGTAAAAAACATATCATGTTCATTTATGTTTTCACAGACATTTACAATTTTCAATGAAAACCCCCAAACAAAAAGATAATTGATTGTCAAATACATTTTTATCAAACTTGGGAGGTTCCCATGCATAAATCTTGCACTGCACACTTTCTGGTTTTCCCCTTTTTCAAATGAAAGAGGAGAAAAAGAAGAGAATATCATATAATGTTATATAGAAAAAGTACATATATTTCAACTCAATTTCAGTGGAACTAGCTCTAGTTAGACTAGACTAATCAGTTTTTGCTTGGTTTACCCTGAAATTCTGGTTAGGTACTGGGATTATTCAACCTTGCCGAGAAGACTTGAGTATTGTTTTTGGTTGAATACACTGAATAGTCCTTAAAGTGAGTGACTCATGAACTACTTGAAAGGAAAGGTCTGGTGATTTGTCCATTGTGGGTCAAAGCTTTCAGTGAATATTGACAAGAATGAAGGAACAGGGATAACGTGTGGAAACATAGTGAAATTAAAGTCAGAAATAAACAAGGAAGGAATAACAAAAACTAGTTTATGAGTGTGTGTGAAATTTCCACCCAGCATAGCCATACAGTCTCCCTTTCTCACCCTTCAGTTGCTCTTTCTCACCCTTCAGTTTTTGTACTTGTCCATGTGTATTCCAGATTAGATGAAATTTTCCAATATTACACAGTGAGGGAGCTTGTTAAACCCTGCTTTCTTACTGTTCAGCACTGTTTCTTGCTTTAAGCAGAGTACAACCTTCTTACCTCTAGTAGGTATGGAAGATTTTAATCTGGGTTTGTGACTGAAACAATTGCTCACAGCAGCAGAAGCGAGATACAATGTCATTTTCTGTCATGAAACACATGTGAGAGCTCCTCAGTCTGTCCTGGTTCACAGCATAAGCTGTCACCCAGTTCTTTTTTTGTCAGAACTGACAGGCAGTACCTTCATTTCTTCCTTAAACTCCTTCTGTTACGGGTTTACCTTCTCAAAAGCTGAGTATATATGAGGTTTCATGTTAGCATGATGGATTACTGTTAATGTAAACAATATTCATGGTAAGATTACTGTTCAGAAAGACAAATCAATTAATTATGTATTCGGGGTGATTGACGTACACTTTTGGTAAAAGATGAGAAAAGCGAAGTGGTTGTTTATAATAAAATCTTTCCCCTCTAGGTCTTTTTCCTCCTCTTTCTCTCTCTAGGGCTAGCACTGTGGTACTCCAAGCTGCCAAGAAGGAAGAGAGCTGGGCTGCTGGGCTCCCTCCCACACCCTACTCCAGCCCTCCTCCCAAAAGAAAACAGCACCTAAGTCAGACAATTATGAATCCCTGCTCTTCCCCCAGCGGTTCTTGTGGTCATCATCCTTGAAATCATCTCCATTCCTATTTCTGAAAGCTCCTTTTAATTATAATTGTTATTCTAAAAAAAAAATTCATTATAAGTGTTATTGTTATAAAAGTTAATTATAAGTGTTATTCTAAAAAAATTAGAAGGGCTAAAGCCCAACTGGAACTTCATCTGGCCAGTTCGGTGAAAGACAATAAGAAATGTTTCTTCAAGTATATTAACAGCAACAGGAGGACCAAGGAGAATCTCCCTCCTCTACTGGATGCAAGGGGAATGGTAGTAACAAAGGATGAGGACAAGGCAGAGGTACTTAACACCTTCTTTGCTTCAGTCTTTAATAGGAAGGGAAGATGTTTGCTGGGCTCCAAACCTCCTGAGTCAGAACACTATGAAGACTAACCCTCAATGTTCCAAGAAGACTTGGTTAGAGACCTGCTTGGCAAATTAAACATCCACAAGTCTATGGGGCGGGGTGGGATACACCTCAGGATATTAAGGGAGCTGGTGGAGGTCCTTACCAAACCCGTTTCCCTCATCTAAAAACATTTCTGGCTGACTGGGGAAGTGCCTCTTGACTGGAAACTGGAAAATGTAACTCCCATTTACAAGAAGGTTTGGAGGGAGGATTCGTGGAATTATAGGCCTGTCACCTTGACCTCGGTACCGGGGAAGGTCGTGGAGCAGATCATACTAAAGGCTATCACACAGCACATACAGGACAAACACATGATCAGACCCAGTCAACATGGGTTTATGAAAGGCAGGTCCTGCCAGACCAACCTGATCACCTTCTCTGACAAGGTTACCTGGTTAAAAGACAAGGGGAAGGCTGTGGATTTGGTGTACCTGAAATTTTGTAAAGCGTTTGGCAGCGTTTCTCACAGTATTCTGCTTGAGAAACTGGCTGCCATTGGCCTGGACAGGCACACTCTCTGCTGGGTGAAAAACTGGATGGTCAGGCCCAGAAGGAGTTTAATCCAGTTGGAGGCTGGTCACGAGTGGTGTTCCCCAGGGTTCAGTGCTGGGTCCAGTCCTGTTCAATATCTTTATTAATGACCTGGACAAAGGGATCGAGTGCACCCTTAGCAAGTTTGCAGATGACACCAAGCTGGGTGGCAGTGTTGATCTGCTTGAAGGAAGGGAGGCACTGCAAAGAGAACTGAACAGGCTGGATTGATGGTCTGAGACCAATGGGATGAGGTTCAACAAGGTCAAATGCCAAGCCCTGCATTTGGGGCACAACAACACCATGTAGCATTACAAGCTTGGGGAAGAATGGCTGGAGAGCTGCCTGGAGGAGAAGGACCTGAGGGTGTTGGTTGACAACCAGCTCAATATGAACCAGCAGTGGCCCAGGTGGCTAAGAAGGCCAATGGCATCTTGGCCTGTATCAGAAACATTGTGGCCAGCAGGACCAGGGAGGTGATTGTCCCCCCGTACTCGGCACTCGTGAGGCCACATCTTGAGTACTGTGTTCAGTTCTGGGCCCCTCAGTACAATAAGGACATTGAGGTGTTGGAGCACATCCAGAGAAGGGCGACAAGGCTGGTGAAGGGGCTGGAGAACAAGTCCTACGAGGAGCAGCTGAGGAAACTGGGGTTGTTTAGTTTGGAGAAGAGGAGACTGAGGGGAGACCTCATCACTGTCTACAGCTGCCAGAAAGGAGGCTGTGGCAGAGCCAGTGTTGATCTCTTCTCATAAGTGACAGGTGATAGGGCAAGAGGAAATGGTCATAAATTGCTCCATGGGAGATTCAGACTGGAAATTAGGAAGAATTTCTTTACCAAAAGGGTGTTCAGACACTGGAACAGCTGCCTAGGTGGTGGAGTCACCACCCCTGGAAGTGTTTAAAAAATGGGTAGATGAGTTTTTGAGGGACATGGTTTAGCAGAGGATAGGTGTGGTAGAACTCAGTGATCTCCCAGGTCTTCTCCAACTGGAAGATTCTATGATTCTATGATTCTAATCAATACTGCTTCTTGCAGAAGACAACATAGAGCTTCTACATAAACATAAATCTTTATTTAACACCTCATAAAATTTGTTCTAAACCATGGAGAGAGGGATCATTCTCATGAAAATATATGCTTTTCTCATGTGCTTACACTTTGACTCAGAATCTTACTGTACGAACCAGAAGGTGCCCATGGACCTTTGTGGTCTTTGAACCTGAGCTGCTGGGATGCAGAATGGCAGAGAAGGTGTTGATTCTACACTCAATCTTCTCTTTTCTGCACCACTATTACAAGAAAATTAAATTTAGACCTTCTGAAAAATACTGTGAGATTATATTCTCTTTCTGTGATAAATATTTTACAGTCTCAGCATGTTGGTTGTAGACAGTATCGTGGTTCTCATCACTTTCAATAGATCTGTTGAATTCACACTAAGAGCCATTTTAGTTCACAAAACAAATTTAGTGTGTTTAACATAAGTAGGTTAAAAAAATTTGGTGTATTTATGCACAAAAAACCTTACTAATAAATGGATTTCATCCAGCCACATTGAATCATAGAATCAGAGAATCATAGAATCTTCCGGTTGGAAAAGACCTTGGAGATCATAGAGTCCAACTACACCCATCCTTCACTGAACCATGTCCCTCAAAAACTCATCTACCCATTTTTTAAACTACTCCAGGGAGGTGTTTTTAAACACTTCCATTGGAAGCAGTAGGAACTCGGTCAGCTGTTGGACTTGTAGAATTTGCTTGTCCTTTAAATATGTTTCACATGACATTTTTGGCCACAGCTCTTGGAAATCTAGTTGTTTGATTGAAAACTTATTTTGAACCTTGTAAAGAGTTTTCAAAAACGCCTCTGGCTTATATAGAAGGGAATTCCAGGGGTTCAACAGAACTCATGATCATTTAAGAAAGGAAAGGTTTACTCAAAGCCTATAAAACACTATTTCTGCAAGAAATGTCTCTGGTCCTGTCACGAGAGCTATATGTACGCACTTGGGTATATAGGTCAGCTCACATAGGTTGTTGTTCACATTGTGTCTGGAGACTGTATTGTCAGCCTAAGAAAGTTTAAAGTAGCTAAGAATACTAAAAAAAGAGAGTAGGAATGACTTCGGTGCCAGTTAGCAAAAAGAGCACAATCCCAGGCGCCTCAGGCTCGTATGGTCCAGCTTTGAAGTTCAGATTCCTTTCCACTGCTGTTACCTGGCTCAGGCAGATTAGCAAGATTTCTTTGGAGTTTACAGCTGTCCTTCCCAGGCCCATACTCAGGTTTTTCAGATTTTTCCAAGTGGTTGGGCAGGTGTCATAAAAAAAAAGCTATACAACTTAGCTAGACAAAACAAAAATGCCTTCTGTGTTAATTTTGTAAATGTAACCTGATAAGAGGTCAGAAATGGAGGAATATTTCAGAAACAGAAAATAGGTTTAAACAAAAGAACAGTTTCTTTCCTTATTCTCATGTCTGAAAATTGAGCTGTGATTAAAACCTTGCTTGCAAGGCTGGAAATGGCATAAAGTTTTCAGTCCTAGGCTATCACAGTATCTGGAGTGTGTCCAGAGGAGAGCAATGAAGCTGATGAAGGGGCTGGAGCACAAGCCCTATGAAGAGCGACTGAGGGAGCTGGGGTTGTTTAGCCTGGAGAAGAGGAGGCTCAAGGGAGACCTTATTGCTCTCTACAACTACCTAAAAGGAGGCTGTAGGCAGGCAGAGGTTGGTCTCTTCTCTCAGGTGACCAGTGACAGAACAAGAGGACATGGTCTCAGGCTTTGTCAGGGGAGGTTTAGTCTTGACATTAGGAAAAAAAATTTCACTCAAAGGGTGATTGGTCATTGGAAAGAGCTGCCCAGGGAAGTGGTGGTGTCATTGTCCCTGGAGGTGTTTAGAAACAGATTGGATGAGGTGCTAAGTGCCATGGTTTAAATGAGGAGTAGGTGTTGGGTCATAGGTTGGACTCAATGATCTCAGAGGTCTTTTCCAACCCTGTGATACAGCATGGATCAAGCTTATATTAAAATTAAGACAAAACTAATGCATATTATGCACAATGTCACAGCCAATGTTTGAGATAAGCAAAATGAGAATGGGCTGACATGTCCCATGTGAAACTTTGAAGTTAAAAAAATGCAACACAAGGAAAAGAATCTTTATCAGAAACTGCTTGCCACAATCAAACTATTGGAAAGACATATTCTTTGACAAGTCTTTTTTCAATACTTTTTAAGAAAAAAGTCCAATGGCCTCTTCTTCATTATTTTAACCCAGCAGCTGAAGTGAGGTAGGTGTTATAGGGGTTTGGGATAAAATGCAGCAGACACATTACCATAGATCCTACTTAAGTACAGTGATAACTATGAATCTTTGATCTTTTAAATACTGTGGGATCAAATTATGGATATGTTTTGGATATAAATCTGTACTAAAATCAACTGTTTCTAGCTCTGACTAGGGAAAAGAACCTCATACAAATGACTTTGAACTTATGTCACTCCAGGTAGCCTGTGCATTTTGAGCTAATTAGCATCTCTTTGAACTTAATTGCTTTCCTGTTGCATGGTCTGGAATAAATATCAGTTACTAATAATCTATTTAAAACTCATTTTAGTGCTAGAATGTAACAGGCAGAGGGAGAGACATGAACAGAAATGTATTTTCGTGTGGAATTGTTCTCCTCACCACTCTCAATATGTTAAAAAATAATCACAACTAGCATCCTTGCTCCCAATTATTCTTGTCAGTGCTTCCTCCTAAGTACAGCACTCACAGTAGCATGGATTAATTAATAACAGTAATGAAAGCAATGGGTCATTCCTGTTCTCAGTGCTTATAAAAAAGATAGTTTGAAGTTTTGGAGGGAGGGAGGAGAAACTGCTCACTTGTCTTTAAAGGGCAGTTCCCATGTAAAATTCAGCCCAAAGTTATTCAGTAAAGAGCTTTGGATAAAGTGTTCTGAGGTAGGATACTTACCAGGCTTCTGGACCCTATGAAAATATTGATTCTCTCCTGTAAACGAACAGAAATGCAACAATTCACAGATTTCTTTTTCTAAACCCAAATAGTAGAATACTAGAAATAAGTAATAGAGAACAACTGTATTGACCCTTCAGCAGAAGTTTGCCCCCTGTGTTCAGGCTGCCCTGTTTCTCTAAAGAACGCTGGCCCCAAAATCCTACCCCCTCATTTAGCTTTGCAGGTGGTTCAGGACTGCCAGGTCCATACGTGTCTTCTGCTGAATAATACTAGAGATCCTTTCCGCAGCTGGGCTGGTCTCTTCCTGCAGCACACAGGGAGTGAGCAACGTTTTTGGAGCACTGGCCCTTTTCTGATTGATGTAGTCCTTGCCAGCATTGCCTGACTCCATCTTTCAGCCTAGTCATACAGAGACCAGACACTTTCCTGACCACACATGAGAAAAAATAAATAGCTTTTTTCTCAATGGACAGTCCCAAGTGGTCCTCTTTGCACCTTGTTTGAATTTTGTTTGAAAAAGGCTCATGAATTGCCAACATTAACTTACATTTTAAACTAACAGTGATTTGATACTGCGGGAATGTACAGACTTTAAGAAAAAGGAAGATTTGACTTGGAAACTTACCAGGGCTTCCTTCCAAATGTTTACTGAAACAAAACTTTCTTTTTTAATGAAGCACGTAGATCGTGTTAGAAGTGAGATTGATTGTTCTTTTACTTCCCCCTAAAATGTACATAAGGCATTGAAATGAATTTATACATCAGCTCAACACTGGCTTTTTAAAACTATTGAACACTACCTGGATAAGTACTTTTCTTGTGGGAGTTTGTCTCTAGTACTTCCCACTTTACAGCTTCTCTTTATAATTTTGATGTTCCTTATACTTTCTTCAAACCAGCGTTCAATGAGTGCAGCAAGATCTGCTGAAGTGAGCTGAAGTATATGACTTTGAGAAGCATGTAGTCTGGCATGTGGTTCAGGGTTCTTGTCAGGGATGTTACCAAAAGGCTATTAAGATTAGTAAAGCACTCTGTTGCAGTTTCACATGGGCACCAGTGATATAGTCAGGAGCAGTCTGAGGGGTATCAAGAAGGTTTACAGAGCCTTGGAGCAGTGGTAAGGGACCCTGGAGTGCAGGTAGTCTTCTTGTCAATCCTCCCAGTCAAACAGATGGCATTTGAAAAGGCTCCAGGACTGGTGCCACACCCAGGGATTTGTTTATTAAGATCATGGTACTCGCTTTGAGAAACCTGGTCTTTTGAGAGAATAAGAGCATCCTTGGTCATAGGCTTACCAACCTGGTGAAAAGGACTTTAACCTAAAGTTGCAGAATCCTCAACCCATTCAGGTCCTACCAGTTTGATGCCAGTGCTAGCAATAGATACCCAATACCTGGAGAAGGAACAGAGGCCAGCAAGTGAGCAGCTGAAGAGAAACACAAAAGATTTCCAGCCAGGAAGACATCTTCATCAGGGATGCCTGACTATAGTTCCTCTCTGCAAACCCACTCAGCGTGAGGAATAAACAAGAGGAGTTGTAAGAGATGTGTGCATGCCTGCAGGGTTATGATCCCATACATGGTGAGATGGATCCTATGATTGGAGTATTGGGATGGAGGGATACAGGCTGTTTAGGAAGGACCGAGAAGACAGACGAGGAGGGGGGTTGCCCTCTGTTTCAATATCCAGCTGAAGTGCATAGAGCTTCACCAAGAGATGGATGAAGACCTGACTGAAAGCCTGTGAGGCAGGACTAAAGGGACAGAAAGGAATGGAGGTCTGCTACAGGCCACCTTATCAGGTAGAACAAGTGGATGAGGCTCTCTGTAGACAGAAGTACAGCCTTGCATTCAGAAATTCTGGTCCTGATGGAGGACTTCAACCACCCTGATATCTGTTGGAGGGACAACATAGCAGGTCACAAGCAATCTAGAAGGTTCCTGGAATGATGATAACTTCCATCTCCAAGTGGTAGAAGAGGCAATGAGGAAAGATGTTATGCTGGACCTTGTTCTCACCAACAAGGAAGGACTGGTGGGGAATATGAATCTCAAGGGAAGCCTTGGCTGCGGTGACCATGGAATTGTAGAGTGCAAGATCCTTAGGACAGTGAGGAGGATGTGCAGCCAGCTTACTATCCTGGACCTCAGGAGAGCAGATTTTGCCCTCTTCAGGGATCTGCTTGGTACTGTACCATGGGATGAAGCCCTGGAGGGGAGAGGGGCCCAAGAAAGCTGGTTAATATTCAAGGATCACCTCCTTCAAACTCAGGAATGATGCATTCCAACAAAGAGGAAGTCAGGCAAAAACCCCAGGAGGCCTGCATGGATGAACAAGGAACTCCCAGAAAAACAAACTCAAAAAGGAAGCCTACAGAGGGTGGAAGTAATGGCAGGTAGCATGGGAGGAATACAGAGAAATTATCTGAGCAGCCATGGATGATGTTAGGAAAGCTGAAGCCCAGACAGAATTATATACGTCCAAGGACAACAAGAAAAGCTTCAACAGGTAAGCAGGTGACAAAAGGAAGGCTAGGGAAAATGTGGGCATTCTCCAGAAAGAAGTGGGACTTCATTGCCCAGGATATAGAGAAGGCTGAGGCACTCAATGACTTTTTTGCCTTGGTCTTCACCAGCAAGGGCCCAAGCCACACCACCCAAGTTGCAGAAGGCAGTGACAGGGACTGAAAGATCAGAGAACCGCCTACTGTAGGACAGAGTGATGTGTGAGAGTATCTAAGGAACTTGAAGGTGCACAAATCCATGGGACCTGTTAAGATGCACCCATGAGTCCTGAGGGAACTGACAGACGAAGTTGCTAAGCTGTTATCCATCATATTTGAGAAGCTATGGCAGTCTGGTGAAGTTTCCACTGACTAGAAAAGAGGAAATGTAACTCCCATTTTTAGAAAAGGAAAAATGGAAGACTTGGACAACTACCACCTGATTAGTTTCACCTTTGTGCCCAGAAAGGCATGGATCAGATTTTCCCGGATACTGCTGAAGCATATAGAAAATAAACAGGTGATCGGTGACAGCCAAAATTGGTTTCACTAAGGGTAAATTGTACCTGACAGATTCGGTGGCCTGCTGTGATGGGACTACAGCACTGGTGGATAAGGGAAGAGTAACTGATGTCATCTACCCAGGCTTGTGCAAAGCATCTGACACTGTCTCGCGTGACATTCTTGTCCCTAAATTAGAGAAACATGGGTCTGATGGATGGACCACTTGGTGTATAAGGAGTTGGATCGATGGTCACACTCCAGGAGATGTGGTCAACAGCTCATGTGCAAGTGGAGCATGGTGACATGTGGCATTCTGCAGGGGTTGGTGTTGGGACTGATGTTTAACATGGACATTGCGATAGAGGGCACCCTCAGCACAACCCTGTGTGTTGTGGTGGACATGCTGGAGCAAAGGGATGCCATCCAGAAAGATGTTGACAGGCTGGAGATGTAGGCATATGTGAAACTCACAAAGTTCAGCAAGGTCAAGTGCAAGGTCCTGAAGCTGGACCAAAGCAAGCCTAAGCACAAATACAGGCCGAGTGGAGAAGGGCTTGGGGTGCTGGAGGATGAGAAGCTCAAAATGAGCCAGCAATGTGAGCCTGCAGCCCAGAAAGCCAGCCATATCCTAGACTGCATCAAAAGAAGAGTGACCAAGCAGAGTGAGGGAGATGATTCTCCCCCTCTACTCTGGTCGCTTGAGACGTCACCTAGTGGTGAGGTCTGGAGTTCTGGAGTCCTCAGCACAGGAAGGATATGGATCTGTTAGAGGGAGTCCAGAGAAGGGCCACGAAGATAATCAGAGGACTGGAGCACCTCTCATATGAGGCTTAGAGAGCTGGGGTTGTTCAGCCTAGAGATAAGAAGGGTCCAGGGATACCTCATAGCAGCCTTCCAGTACTTAAAGGGGGCTACAGGAAAGCTGAGATGGGGTTCTTTATCAGAGAGTACAGGGACAGGACAATGGATAATGGATTTAAGCTGAAAGAGGGAAAGTTTAGATTAGATGTTACGAAGAAATTTTTTACTGTGAGGGTGGTGAGACCCTGGCACAGGTTGCTTAGAGAAGTCGTGGATGTCCCATCCCTGGAGGTGTTCAAGGCCAGGTTGGATGGACTTTGAACAGTCTGACCCAGAGGAAGGTGTCTCTTTCCATGACAGGGAGGTTAAAACTGGACAATCTTTAAGGTCCCTTCTAACACAAACCATTCTATGATTCTATGATACTGTGATTCTGTATTCTGGTACTCAAAATTTGTTCACTGAATATGCATGTAAGACTTCACTCACATCTAAACTGCTCAGGGTATTCCATATTACTTGCTGTATGAAGAAGAATATTGCTCTCAAAAGAGTTGGCTTGCAGTGATTCTCTGGATAAGTCAGTTCATGAATTTGAGGAATGAGCAGAAGAAATAAGTTTTCTCTCTCAGGATAGTTATTGCTTGAACCTTATACTAGTGAGAACTTGCCTCATAGTCTGTACGAAGGCAGCGTATTCCATTTTGCCTTTCATGACTGTATGTGATTTCTTAAAGTTATGCAAAATTAAAGGAAGACTGAAGAGCCTGTTTGCCCAGAACGAAAGATACTTCAGCTCTGTCAGCAAAGTCAGGGAAGAGAAATTAAGCAGTCAGGGAAAGAAAAAAAAGTAATGCAATATTTCAGTCTATAGCTTTGTAAACAAGCTCTTAAATCTATGATTCATATATCTCATTAATCTATGACTGTTCACACTATGCTGACACACTTCTGAAACACTAATTAAATTAGTAGTACATTTGGCATTTGTAAGTTGCCTTCCTCATCGTGACTACCATATCCCCTCAAAAGACAACTTCTTTCCAGATTCCTTGCCCAAACGCTTAGCCTATTGCACTTTATTGCCTGTCAGGAGATTTCCTAAATTAAACAAAAAAAATACTTAGACAGAGTTTAAAGTAAATGAATTATTTAATAAACAGATGTCATAAGGAAATGCATAATATATTTTAAGTGTGTGTAATGGAGTTTTAAGGCTAGAATGTTTTTAAGTCAAAAAATTTTTCTTTCTTGTATCTTTTTAAGTTAACAAGCTGCTGTTATTCAGACTAGACTAGCATTAGAGTGGGAGTAACACATGTTCTTCTGCAAAGACTGATTATGCCAAATCCAAGCCTCCTCAGGCCCTACTGAGTTGTTTTTCATTTAAGCTGCTTAGTTGAACTTGAGCTAGCTGCTGAACATGAACAGCCTCTTACTGCCAGCACCAAGTAATAAGACATTCAATGGATCACAAATGTGAGAGTGTGTGTATGTATGCGTGTGAGGAAGATGTAGGCAGGAGACATGATTAGTGCTTTTATGAGTTTAGTGAGAAATTACAACAGGGTTGTGAAGGAAGCAAGAGAAACAGTAGGCAAGTTTTTGAAACCTCTGTATGGACACTAGCTAGAGCTAGGGAGAAAATGGAAGAGTTGCAAGTCACATACAGTCGAAACTGCGGTGTGACTAGCACTGCAGAAACTCAATGGAATATACCACAGGGTCATAATAGTGACCTAACTCTTGAATTTCATTGTTTTTAAAGAATAAGACATGCTTTTTGCATTATGTGTCAATAAAATATATGCTCTCTACAGTCCAGAAAATGTGAGAAGGAGGTGTGTTGAATGTCTTTGGGCAGTGGATTGTGAAACAATGGGTAGCAATGTTGCGATATGGACTACAATGAGAGCAAGATGGTGGTTCATTGAGTAACCAATAAAATGAATAAATAATGCACCATACCTGAAATGTTCAATGACTTTTTTTTTCCTTCATTTGCTACAAACAGATTAACTATACTATGATCAGATTTTTTTTAGCATTAATTCATGTTAATAATATGGAGTAGAAACCTGAAACAGAAAAGAGGTGAAAATCATTTAAAAATATTAAAGAAAATCAGGTTGCTTGAGTTATTAGAGCCTGTCCAGATTTTGGCTGAGATGGAGTTTATCTTCTTCCCAGCAGCCTCTGTATTTTAGAGTTAGCATAAGAAGAATATTGATAATACACTTATATTTTCGAATTGTTGTTAAGAAATCAAGGACGTTTTCAGTTTCCCATGCTCTGTTAGTGTGCAGGTGTGCAAGAAACTGGAAGAGAGTATAGCCAGACAGCTGAGCCAAGTCGGCCAAAGACGCCTTCCATACCACATAATATCATGCACAGTGTATGAATGGGAAGTTGGCCAAAGACGAGGGTTTACTGCTTGAGGTTCACTGCTCAGGAATGAACTGGATATTAGTCTGTGTGGATGGTGAGTGACTGTATAGTGTATTACTTGTTTTGTATATGTTGTTTTTCGGTATTATTATTATTGTCTCTTCCTTTGCTGTCTTATTAAGCTGTCTTTATCTCAACCCATGAGTTTTAATTTCATTTCCTGTTCTCCTCTGCATCCTACTTCGGATGGAGTGGTGAGTTTATGAGTTGCTCTCTGTGTTTATAGAGGAAATGTTAAGATGAAAATTCATTAGAGAAATATCTGGTTTGGAAAAAGAACGACTTTGTTTTGGAAAGTAAAGTACCAAACAATTTACCTATGAATGTTACAGAGTCTCTAACTGTCATTCTTCGTTTAGCAACAGGACGAATATCCATCTTGGATTATTTAGCTATATTTAATCATTGCATAAAGTAGTGTACAAGTTACACAAACTCTTCCCTTTTCAGCTCCATACTTTCATACAGTAGCCAAAGCAGGAAGACTCACTTAGTATCAATTCCCACCTATCCGGGCATCAGCTAGAGACTTTCGTATATTTCTTCTGCTTGCACTTGAACAGGGTCACTATTTTCCATCTGTTAGAAGAAACTGCTTTCTTCAAGGTCATATAGTGGGATATTAATTCTCTCTGAAATGCTAGTTGCCATTTTTTGCAAATCAGTTGTCAAAAATGACAAATTATCTTAAACTAGCTGCTTCTCTTAACCAAATAGTAATTCTCCATGTGGATTTACAATGAGCTTCTCTGATGTCAGGTAAGTAGTAAGTGGTAAGTATGCGACTTATACTTCCTTGTCCAAGTTTGTCACCATCTATTCTGAAAGAAAATGTGTGCTAGAGTTTCCCTTTGGTGTACTTCATCAGTTTGTCAGTGACATACATTACATGTGAGGAGACTTGTGCCTCTCTGTGCAGCAAGCAAAACAACCTGGAGACATGCAGTGCTGCTCGGCGACCACAGCTCCCAGTAGATGAGTGTCTGTAACTGTCCATTCTCCAAAGCATTAAAGAAAACCCTCATTTGTGTCAGACCCATCCATGTTTATGTTCATGATATTGGTTGTGGCACTACCATTTCTTCAGACTGTGACAGCAGCTACTGTCATTTGCCTTTCTCCTGAGATGCAGCACCGTATACTGCAGTACCACCCCATGCTCCTGCTGAAGAGACACCACTCTGCTTGTAGTAAGAGAGCAGTAGGCAGAGCCATAACAATCTAGAATGGGATGAGACACATTTGCAGCATGAGGGCTGACACTCTTTCCAATGATCTTGAGAGAGCAGTCTTCCTTTCTGCCTAGCGGCACACACAGTGAACATTTGTTGATCTCATACTACCTGAAAATTGACATGGTGCAAGAGACTATACCTGGATCTATGCCCAATTCTCTAAGTTCAGGACATTGTTCTGGTAGCCACCCCTATGCTGAAAAATGACGTAGGACCCAGACACTAAAACATGAAACTGATATATTTGTGGATAAATTGTGAAGGTCTGCTGTGGAATTCCGATCACTCATCAACAGTAGTGTCACAGGCAAAAGCTATTAGGTAGGGTAAATTTGGGAACTAAGAGTCCTCACTCCAAGTCAGAAGGCAAAAGACTGTCAAATGCTCTATCTTACTTCTAACAAGACTCCAGTACAAAAATTTTTGTGCCACCGCAGAGACTACAAAAAATCAAATGGTTTCATAGGTGGTCTTTGAAGAACAGAACTTTTTAAATTATTTTTTTCATGGTATGAGCCGAAATTATATCAAGTATTATTTTTGCATGCTCTTATTTGATTAAGCTGCAACCCTTCACATACAAAAACTACTAGTGTTGTCCCAAAGACAGCTGTGAGGCGGATTCTAAAAGAAAGCACCACACTTTCACCAATAAATGGTGACATGACCTCTAAAAATAATAATTTCCATGATTTGTACATTAGCTTATGCAGAGCTTCTCCCTCTTTTCACCATGACAGCATACAGAGTTCCTAGCTGCAGAGACAAGTCCCAGCTCTCAGTAGGCCTGGGAATGTTCCCATTTGCACTCTTCATGAGGCAGAAGACTCTTGGAGAGGACAAACCCACTGTGTGTAAACAAATTGTTCCAGGAAAGTCAGACTGTCAGGAAACATATCCACATGAAAAGTGGGCAAATGGTGGTGGGATTTGGAAGGAACAGGTAGACAACTGAAAGCACAAAGGAGAAGTTAAGGATACGCCTCCCTGTGTGGCTTGAACAGAAAACATCCTAGGTTACTCTGACTAGATTTTTTGACATGTGTTCAGACACCTGATCACTGAGGCAGCAGCTTTGTGCCACTCACATGGATCTGTGTGTGCCATTTCCTCTGAAGAACATGGGGCTGCATGCCGGGAATGAGTGAGAGGAAGGCAAAGGGGAACACATGGGCCTGGGAAGTTATTTGTAAACCAATAACTAACCTTCACTCCTAGCTTTTTTCTTTGTGTGTGGGAAAGGCTGTGGGACGGAAGCAATGGTCATTCAGAAATGTAACAGACAGGCTGTGCTGGCTGGGAGGTAAGGAGAATATCATGGGTGTGCAGGACCTGCATAGGTGTCAAAGAACCACAGATGTCCACGTCCATTTGACCCTGGCAGCAAGGGATGCTATGCTGCCCACTTGCACTTCAGGGAAGTAGTCTCTAGGTAAATTTGTGTTGCCTGGCAACCCTCAGTCCAAAAATCATCCAGTTTCCTCAGAGAAGGTGCACAGGCAAACAGAATCAGTTCCGGAAAGCATCAGGTCTGATCCTACCTGTCAGGACAAACACAACTTACACCAATGGAGGGAGTCAAGTGCCCTGGGCTGAGCAAGACATGCAGCATCCCAGAGTAGTCATCCCACCTAGCTGGTGCAAAGCTGCTTGTGAGGCAACACAGCTTGCCACATCCCGTGGGTTGCCTGAAGGGGGGTGAGGTCCACTGTGGCATGGGTGTGTCGCATGCTGGTAGTCATCAGCACCAGCAGGGAAGATTTTTCTCCCTCTGAGGCATCCACACTGCCTGGAGGCAGGTGAGGGGTCATGCAAAGCCCAGGTCTTAATTTGACCTTCTTCCCCATGTGATCCCTTGATAAGACATGATAGTGGTCGGGAAATTTTGCCTTGAAGATTCTTATGCAGGAATGTTCAGGCAGGGTTGTTCCTACAGGACAACATACTGTGAGTACTTCTTATCCTTCACTTCTTCCACAGCTATGATTTTTAAGAAACAGAGTAAGATGGAAACTTTTCTTGAGCTCTTACTCACACTCCAGCATCCATACAGGCACAGTTCAGAATTTGTCTCTTTACATACATGCACACAAGTCCATAGCAACAAATTATTTGTGAAAGTAAGAAATATTTTTTTTCAAAAAAGAATTAAAATTGATAATGATCATATTATCTCTCTTACAGTCTTCCAGGAATGCTCTCAGTTACAATATTCCACCTTTTCTTCCTGAACTACCAATTCTTAATCAACTTCCTTTCCCTCCTTTGCCATGATTCAGAATATCTCCCACCTGTTGCAGGCTAATATCTGAATATTTCTAGTACCTTATGTGTTTTTTCCAACTTCAAGTGAAACAAGAAGCTGTCTATAAAGAAAGTAACATTTTATTCAATGCAGATTTTGACAACTTATTTCTATTTGTTTCTTTGTATAGTCATAAATGAAGAATAACAAAGAGCAACAGCCAAGCCTATGAAAATCACCCAAATCTTTTTGCTCAGAAATCACTCTCACCCTTAAGTTGCTGCACAGTATTATTCTCACCTTCCCACACAAAGGGCAAAGTTTACCGAAATACTGAAGACAATCTGTAGTCTGAAAACTTATGTGGTTATTGATTTGATGCAAGTTAAACATCCAGTGAGTGTTAGCAGGTCTTAGACAGTTGACCTTTTGGAACTAGCATCATATATTTTTGCTTTGTGGAAGAATGAGTTTTAGGTAAGGGCAGCAGGGACCTCTGAGGAAGTATTTAAATGAAAGTAAAATTATAATGGACCAAAGAGTGAAGCTGCCTTAGGCTTTGATCATGACAAACGTAATCCCAAGATTTCCTGTGGTATTTTAGAATAAGCACTGTAAAATTTGACCTCAATAACAATAGCATTGAGTAATATTAGATGCAATAAATGCTCTTCTTACTTCTGCCTGCAGCCAGTATACTCAGTCCCCCTGATAATGATTAGATTATACTTGTGCCTATTTGTTCACTATTTCAAGAGACCGATATTCTGGTTCTTAATTTGGAAAAGTTTTTATTCTATTCACTGTATCAAAAATATTGCTCAAGAAATATGAGCTAAAGTCACCACAGTATAAAAATGAGAACTCTTATTTTAATTAAGGAAAAATCTTTGATAACCAAAAAGCCACTAACCTATGACATTTCAGTTTAAATTATGTCTCTCAGAGGAAGCCTGAAGATTTTAAGTTATTGTTGGAGTTCAGATTCTGTATTTCCTTTATATTTATATTTCTTTATATTATTATATTTCTGCATGTAATATCTATGGTCCAAGTTTTGAAACCTCTCTTTTCCTAAAAATAGTGTGGGGAATGAGGAAAGCTGAGAAGAAACATCATCTTTAAGATATTCAGTCCAAGATCCAGACTACACTGCCAAATTTTGTTCATCACTTTCCTATTTCTCCTGGTTGTCATATTTTCAACTAGGTGAAGTGTTTCAAGTAACTTTTTTGCAAAGGTGTATTGATTTTTGTCATTTTTTCAAGAGGAAAATTTCCAAGGTCCAGGCGAACAATTTCTGGTCTTCTCTAGCTAAGGAAGAAAAGACTACTGCAATCTTCCTCAGTGCATGTGAGGTAAGATAAGGAGATGAGAAAGAGTTCATTTGTTTTGCATTATTCCAAACTAGAATAAAAGTTATTTGAGACATGAACTGTTTTCACTTAATATTACACTGGTCTGAATTACTAACATGAAGATAAATGAGCAGAAGTTATGTGACTGTTACAAACAAATTAAAAGATCATTAAACAGAGGTAACAGCTCCAAGACCATTTAATTTACAGACATCCAGGACTCCTATGTTCAAGTAAGAAATGAAGTTGGACACCCTTTCTTGAAGATTTTGCTGTAAACTGACAGCTGGTTTCAGTGTCGTCTTCTGAGAAGTCCAGAACAGGAGCTTTCCACCAAGTCCTGGTGAAAACAACAAAGGAAGTGATTTGAGACATGGTGTCATAGGGGTCTAGCATTGCCCTTAGGGAATCTGAACATCTATCTTTTTGACCATTTGACAGTTACAGACTCAGCCAAAATCCTGTTTCTTTGGAACCACCATTCAGCAAAGGAAAAACTGAAGAGCTCACATAATGCTTTTACATGTATTCATTGCCACAGAGTAGAGAGAGAAAATGACTCTTAACACAACCCACAACTGATGAAAAGAGCAAAGTACCTTCCTTTTAATGTTACCCTGTTTGGAGAACTCACAGCAGATATGTTCTTCCTCTACTCATGAGAAAGCTTCAGTTCTCCTAGACATATTTAAACACACACAGTCTTTCTCACTACATCCTCTTGTAGTCTGGGACCTTCTTCTGAAGGACCATAGAAAGTGACTTGCTGAATCACAGGCTGTCTCTGAGAGGGATAAGATTTCTCAAAATAGTTCTGGAAAAATCAATAGGAGTATGTTTTTCTTCATTAGTGGAAATACTCTTTGGAAAAAAATGTACCAATTCTTCTGCCTTCTTTTAATTCAAAATCATAACCAAAACTGCAAAACCAGAGATGTTCCCCAACATGTACTGGATAAATAAACCGTGATTTTATAGAGGCTTTTGTAGGAGTGAAATTGGTGCTAACAATAAAGTACATGTTGGATAAGTCTAGACCAGATGACAGTAACAATCATTTCAAAAGAATTTTACTGAGAAATAAAATCTTCAAAGACAGATTGCAAATATTTTAACCATGTGAAAGTAATACATCTATATATCATCATTCTCTACTTCTATTAGAGTGGAAACCAAGTTTTGACATTGATTGATATGCATTGATTGATAAGTCATATTTTTACAGGAATTTTAGATAGTGACTTAAAATTGTCATCTCACCATTTCCATTCACCTACTAATTTCCATTTTCTGGTGTAATTTTTCATTTCAGTATCACTATGTGTTTTCTTTTTATACACTACATTCACTTAATTTCTTCCTTTAATTTTGTTTCCTTTGATACCCTAACAGCTGGGTTTAAGAAAGTGTCGCTTCTATTTTTTGTCAGTAGAGGCAAGGAAATTAACACCCTGATGGAAGGTGTACTACATGTAGCATATAGGCATTACAGAACTCTTAAACATATTTCCCTTCACTGTGATTAGAAAAATTTAAAACAGGCATCATAATTTTCATCCACTTTACTTCCTTTTCTCCCCACACCGCATTTGCAGAATGACAGCTGTAGAAACACACATTATGAAAAACAGTTTGAGCCTTACTTTTGACATTTTTGTTAGAGGACATTAATGAACTTTCTCTTGCACACATGATTTTGTACTATGCTGTGGAAAACTAATGCACTGGTTAAACTTATGTTTTTTTCAGGCAATTTCCCACTGCAGCTACAGCTGTTACCTCTGAAACATCCTAGGGTTCACTGCAGTTAGATCTTGCAGGCTGTATTGTGAGTAATATCAGGGGCTGGAGGGGCAAGAAAGAAGTCTGTGTTTGCTCCCGCCTCCAGAAACGGTGATCTGTACAGAGAAGCATCTAGGATCTGTTGGATTGCTGGGAAAAGTGTGGAGAAAGCAGCCAGGGGTAGCTAGACATCTCCAGCAATGCTGCACGGAAAAGGAAACAGGCTCTTCCCTATAAGACTACTGGAGAAATGTAGTTACCTACTGCTTGAAGGGGACAAACACAATCCCCACTGTAAATAACAGCTTTGTAATTGTCCTCCCTCATCTGCAGCAGAAAGGATGTTTAGGGACTTAGAGATACTTCCCAGAAGTGCAACAGAAATTTGTTTTTGCAGTCAGGATCCCATGACCTCTGAAAATCCATAGTCCATTTTTCCAGCTACGCAGAGAAACATATCCAGTGATGAAAGGTTGGTAACTGGGAACTGATAGGGGCACTGATAGGGGCACATATTACTATGGTAAGCCATCTACTTTTGGGGCAACTAAGTAGGTGTTTGTGTTCATAGATGGTAAAAGAGAAATGTTCCCCTAGAAAATGATCCAGGACAGAAATCTCCTGGTGCTCTGAATCTCCTTAAATAAACTTCTCCACAGACCACATAAAGAGCTTAAGGAAACTGGTATCCTAATGCAGCTACTAAGGATCCTGAAAAGTGCTCTATTATTTAGTATGCATACTCCACAGCTAACTAGACAGAAAATGCCTACTAGCTGAAAGCAAATAAATAGGAGAATACTGGGAAAATTAAAGAAATGTTGTTAATGTAGGAGGACTTGTGTAGGCCCTTGTCTTTTCTAAAGGGAGCATAATATGCTGAGGGACTCAGGGTCAGGGATGCTCCATAATTAGGGGTAGATACTGATTATTTTATCTGAAAGGAAGGGGGTTATAAGTTTTCAGGAGCTTAAAAAAAACACCGAAAACACTCTGGAGTCAACCTGCAACTCATTCAACAAATAACATAATTCACAAGCCACACACAGTTCCAGAGATCATCTTATCCTACTCTATGTTCAAAGGAAGCTCAAGGCTGCTGCAAGTGAAGTCCAGTTGGGTTTTTCAGTTTCTCTAAGAATGTAGAATACCCAACCTCCCTAGATAATCTGCTCCAGAACTTAATCTCAGAGTAAAAAAGTGGGTTTTTTCCTATTTAAATGGATTTTTCTGCACTTCGGCTTGTGCCTCTTAGCCTTAACTATGAGTTAAGTAAATAACTAAGTAAATAATTGAATGAGACATGATAGTCCTACAGATTTTGGAAAATGAACTGAGCATTGTGCATCTGAATAGTCTAATGTATGCGGATATTGAAAAATAGGATCCCAGTATGCAAGCTAATAGTAATCTGTTTTCTTAGTTTTCTTTTTCTTGTACATTTCTAACTCTCTAACTCCCATATGAGTTAGTGAGCTATTATGTAGAGGCTGCCTATTAGATATAAAGCTTTACAAGCTCATTGTTAATGATGTCAATGTCATGAAGAAAATTCAGGCCAGTTACAATATGCAGTACAAAGATATCTAAAATTGTAAGTGTGGGTGTTTCAAGCGTGGGTTTTATCTCATTTGAAATTGAAATATGTTTGCAGTACTTGAATGTGGGAAGATTAATTAGCACCTCTATTTCAAAATAAGAAGGAGTAGAAACCCATCACAAGGAAAAGGGGAAATGACACCTTCAATAGCTAGGAAGAGACGGGTTTTCAGCTGAAAAATAGTGCAGAAAAGAAACAAACGCATCCATTTCTCTAATCTGAAGACACGGAAAATGGTAATTGATGTTGACTGAATTTTTCAAAACAATGCCATGGCCATATTTTTCTTGATTGTCAAGCAGCAACAAGCTAAGATACTGAGTTCATTCTTTGGAAACTACTGTTTCAAGGTATATGCTTTCCCAAATTTCAGTCTTCTCTCTTCCAAGCAGGTAAAATTTATGAAGTTAGTAAGTAAACAAACAAACAGCAAGTCCCCATGCATATTATGGCACATTTCACTCTGATGTATTTCAGACTGGAATGCATTAAGCAGTCCTAGGTGTCATTTGAAGGTACCTCTCTGTTGTAGTTTAGGAAATAGAAGCTGCCATTTCCCTGTTTCATCTTTTTCCTATGATCCTTTACTGGTTGGGAACAGTTCCCTTTGATATGTCATATAGAATCACTCACAGATGCTTCTTTTATTCTTCATAAAAGTAGTCTCAAGACACTGATAGTTGATTCCCCCCCTTCATTTACTATCAAAGGTTCTTAATATAATTTACTAAAATTACATTGAAAAGCAGCCTTCTCTTAGTGAGATCACTTTGTTAATGGGGTTTGGAGATTGCAAGGTAGGTATCTATCTCATGTCTTACCGTAACAAGATCAAAGGGACATATTCAAGCCCTTGAAACCCCTGCGAACCTCCAAGTGATTCTCTGTCTTTTTTCAGTGAGTTCAGTAACAATTGCCAATGTGAGTCTCATTTACAAGAAGGGTCAGAAGGATGATCTGGGGAACTACAGTCCTGTCAACCAGACCTTGGTACTAGGGAAGGTTATGTAACGGTTCACCTTGAGTGCACTCAGCAGGCACGTATAGGACAACCAGGGGATCCGACCCAGCAAGCATGGGTTTGTGAAGAGTAGGTCTTGCTTTCTTAACCAACCTGATGTCCTGTGACAAGGTGACCTGTTTAGTGGATGAGAGAAAGGCTGTGGATGTTATCTACCTGGACTTTAGTAAATCCTATGACACCGTCTCCCACAATATTCTCCTGGAGAAGCTGGCAGCTCATGGCTTGGACAGGTGTCCTCTTCACTGAGTAAAACACTGGCTGGATGGCCGAGCCCAGAGAGTTACAGTGAATGGAGCTAAACCCAGGGGGTGGTCAGTTACAAGTGGTGTTCCCCAGGGCTCAGTGCTGGGATCAGTTTTATTTATTATCTCTATCAAAGATCTGGATGAGAGGATTTAGTGCACCCTCAGTAAGTTTGCAGATGGCACCAAGTTGGGTGGGAGTGTCAATTTGCTTAAGGGTCAGAAGGCTCTGCAGAGGGATCTGGACAGGTTGGATTGATGGGCTGATGTCAGCTGTATGAGGGTTAACAAGGCCAAATGCTGGGTCCTGCACTTCAGTTAAAACAACCCCACAAAATGCTACAGGCTTGAAAAGGTGCCTGTTGGGAAAGGACCTGGGGGTGCTGGTTGACAGCTACCTGAACATAAGGCAGCAGTGTATCCAAGTGGTCATAAGGCCAAGAGCATCCTACTTTTTATTAGAAATGGCATTGCCAGGAGGACCCGGAAGTGATTGTGCCCCTGTACTCAGCACTGGTGAGGCCACACATTGAATCCTGTGTTCAGTTTTGGGCCCCTCAGTACAAAAACTTTGAGTTGCTAAAGAGTGTCTAAAGGAGGGCATCAAAGCTAATGAAGGTTCTGGAGCACAAGTCTTATAAGGAGCACCTGAGGGAACTGGAATTGTTTAGTCTGGATAATAGAAGGCTGACTGGAACCTGTAGTGCTCTCTAAAACTACCTGAAAGAAAGTTGCAGCAAGATGGGTGTTGGTCTCTTCTCCCCAGTAGGTAAACATAGGACAAGAGGAAACATCCTCAAGTTGCACCAGCGGGATGTTTAGATTGGACATCAGGAAAAATTAACTTGTTGAAAGAGTGATGAAACCTTGGAACAAGCTGCCCATGGAGGTGGTGATGTCACCATCCCTGGAGGTGTTAAAAAAATGTGTAGCTGTGGCACTTTGGGACGTGGTTTAGAAGGCGAGGTAGTGTTGGGCTGACAGTTGGACTTGATTATCTTAGAGGTCCTTTCCAACCATAACTATTCTATGATCCTATAATTGTATTTAGATCAATGTCTGCACTGATTAACCCAGAGTGACAAGATAAGGTATTCCAACAGGAATTGAGCAGTTTACGTCAAAAAAACCCCAGTCGTAAGTGTGATTGTGCAAGAAATAAAGAAATTCTTGTCACAAGAATTTTCCAGAGAGGAATGTACACATAAGCATGCTTCTCCATTTTCCTTTCCATCCTAACTGGATTCCTACCTTCTACTTTCTATGAATCTACAGGAAAACTGCCCCTAAGTGCCCATTTTGCATGTGCACCTTAACAGTAGGAAAGTCTGCATTTGAAAAACAGCTAGCTTTCCCCTACAACCAAATTCATCTTTAAAGAAAGTTTGTATAAACCTTACTAATACTTGCTACATAAGTGAGTTGACTCTGAAATTTACATAGCACATGAAAAATCTCAACTTACTTTACAGTAAATATTTCCTATTTCACTTTAATCTGTTGAGAAGTAAGGTTAGTAGAATAGTATATTGTGTATTTATTGTACAGAGAGCCTCCCTGAATTTGCATTTGTGTTTTTTTGGTTCATATATAAGCCCTGCAGGGGCAATTTAACTTAGCCATGTCAAGCTGCCTTCTATCAGCCTCTCACATCTTCAACAACCATAATAATTCCTGAAAGTGAAAATATTTTGTAGTATCTTGATAGTGAAGATATTGAACAAAGCAAATAAAATCAGTTTGATTCTCCTAAATTCAGATTAATCTGCAAAACACAAAGGAATAAAACCTTTATTTTGGCTGTCAAACTGAGCAGATATGACAGCAGATGTCAGGGGAAAGCACGTATCATGCACATACACAAACTTGCCACAACAACAAGCTGTAACATTTTGTACCAGCTCTGCTTTCTTCACAGGAGTGCTTTTCTTCAAGATTGCTTTGGCAAGAGAGGACGGTGAAAGAAATCAAAAACTTAAAGGCTTGAATTCCTTAGAAGTATTGAAATGGCAGCTTAGGAATATAAATATTGAAAAGAACCCCTAAGATGAGTTCTTTTAGTGAAAGTTACCAGTCTGTCATGAAGACTTCTGTCCCACAGAAGTTGTATGCATTGAAAGTTAGTTACCCACAGAACAAAATTTAAGTATATCGCTGGAGCTTTCTCTGAGACTAGCTGGAAGGCAGCATCTATCTGAAAACAGGTATCTAACAAAGCCTGTGGAACAGTCAGCTCAAGATCCTCAGTTCCTCATGGACTTAGGTCAGTACATATTCCAATGACCAAGAAATTACTTAAATTTGGGAGCTAAACAGTCCTATCAAAAGAAACTATCAAACCTATATTCTAGGAATATAAAGGCCCATATGGTTTGAGATGAGATTTGAACTTGGGATGTCAGCATTTGTCAAAACAGGGAGAGGTGCAAAACCACCACAAAATAATATTTCATTTCACCAGATGCAGACACTGTCTTGCAGGTAGGAGCGTACCAGTGCTGAGTAATGTTCTTAATCAAGATAAACTGGGGGATGGAGGGCCAGGGGAATTATATAGACCTTCTAAAAAGCTTATAACTTACTTTGTAGAGAATTTGTAAACGTAAGTGGAGATGATTTTTTAAACATTTGCTATATACCACATATAATGAATGTAAAGGAAATTTTACAGTTCACGTTAGAAAACATCACTTATCTCGTTTAATTGGTTAAAATACTGCAGCACTACCCCAGACAGGATCACACAGGATTTGTTCCTTCTAATGGAGGCTTCTGTACTGCAGATATTTCCTTTGTCTATGAAGAAGATGAAGGAGCACTTCTGCTGCCAAGATTATTGGTCTTTTCAGCTTGGGAGCTCTCTATCCTGGCAATGGCCCTGTAAAATCTGAAATATCAGTGATTACCATCAGGTACAAGAAATTATTTAGAGTAGAGAAAGATGTGAAGTGGGTCCAAAGCAAGTAATGCACTGCAGTCACCAATATAAACAAATAGCAGTTTGTACACTTCCTCATCCTTATTTTTTTACTCAAAGTTGTACTCTCATTGTCTTAACTGTCTTACTGAAAGTAAGTTCGCAACTGCACCAACTGCATTACACAGGTGAAAAAGTATCTCTCTATTTCGATTTTTATGGTAAGTTAATTAATTATTTATGGGCTGCTGGTTGTAGGACAAAAAGGACAAAGCAACGTTTTTATTTTTTTTTTCTAATAGCATGCATAAAATAGTAGCACTCTTGTCTAGCTAGACTTTTCCAAAGAAACTGCACTTAGTGAGAAGGCACGTGCTAGCAGAGTGTGCTAATCAAGTAAAAAAACTCCTGAATTGGCAGATTATAAAGGCAGAGATACAATATTTTATCAGCAATTATAGTTCAAAAGAGCGTTACAGTCAAAAAGGACAGAAAATCTTGGGTAACAAAAAAACCCCCAAAAATGTGTGAAACAAAGACTAATTAACCTGGAGACAAGCTATGGAAGCTTACCTCAATTTTTAATGGTTTCAGGACTTTGTCAGGTATATTGACACCTGAACTGTAATAAAAAATGAAGTTAACCCATTGCTTAATGATAAACTGTAATCCAAACCGAAGTCCCTTTTTTCACTCATGAAAAATGAAGGCTTGCTGTATGAGGGAGACAACATCAGAACTGCAATTATTCTTTTGAAGATGTTGACTTTGCAGGCAAAGCTGTACACTTGAAGAGTATTTATGACAAGATAGTCTATAAACCATTAGCTACAAAGCATAACTGGAAGTAACAATGGTCCTTGAAAATGCACATTAAAAATTCGATTTTGTGAAGAATTCAGCCCATGGATTAAGGACCCTGGAACTGTGAAACAACACTGCATTTGTACTAGCAGCACACATTGCAGGGATTGACTCATATGCAACCCCATCCATTTGGAGGCAAGACACACTGTGATTGTTCATGACTGTAACCCAACAGCTGCTATTTCTGAAAATACTCCTAGAGGGATGTCTTTTCAAGGTTTGGAAAACAGGCCAGAATTAAAATCTGACTGGAGAAACAATTCACTACCAAATAACACAGTGCCTGGAGCAATTCAAATAAAACTTCTTTCAGATGTCACTTGCATTGTTGCAGACTCCCATTAAGATAAAGCTTGACCTATTTTTCTTTTGTTTCAAAACATGTTCCCTTTGACATTTTGTTGCTGTTGTAATTGCTGCTTCTCTCTTGTTCGTTCCCTATTTTGGCATTTGTTACTGCAGTGTGCTTTTGCTGTGCTTTCCCTTGCCCAAAAGGGTCTGGCAGAACATGTCATGAGTCCAAAACAGCCAGGACTATTACAGTGCCCCTGTTTTGCTGGATATTGAAGAGTGTATGGATTAAGATGTATGTAAGCTTTTCTTCACCTAGGGGCAATCACCACCTCTGCCAACAGAACAAGACAAAGCGTTTTTCATTGCACACTTACCTCCACAATTGAATGCCTTGGAAGACTATTCCCTGGCGTAGTAAGTCATGGAAGTATTAGTTCTAGGTACACTATGCACACAGCTCTGTGTGCGTGTGTGTTACCGTGAGTAGTGCAGTTTTAACTACATGAAATATTTTAACAAGACATAGCTGCATTAAGAGAGTAGACTAGTGGAAAAATGGATTGCTGACAGCACCTCTCTGGGTTAAATCACAACCCCTGCATAGTTTTCCCTTTCCCTTCCCTGCCTGATCTAAGGTCTACTTCTGTCTGCTCTTCCTCAGTATTTCCACCATTAAATCTGTGTGGTTGCAAGACATGCTATCACATTTGAGAATTTTTCAGACACATAGTAATATATATGCACAGATAAATAAATATTTTAAGTGTTTCTTAAAAGTATTGCTTAGATAACTGAACAACAGGAAACAGAAGATGAGTCTGTGGTTAGAAAGTCGTACTTATCAGTTCCATAAATAATGAGTTTGCATAATCTTACTGGTGGAAAAACGTCTTACTTGGCAGCTTTGAGGAAAGTAGCAGGAAACTCAGAATTTCAGAAGGATTCTTCCTATTATTTTGGTTTGCTGCACTGGGTACTCTTAAGTGAAAATTACTCCTCACTGTCAGCAGGAGACTACTCACATAAAGATACATTTAGATGACATTTTTGTCTATCCAGGCACAAGAGGAAAGAGTTGTTTTGTGCATAAAACCTTAGAAGTGACATTTTTTCCACTTTGCCTCCCACTCTTTCCTTGCTTTTGTAACACAAGAGAGGATCGGTGCTCTTTTCTTACTTAAGATACCAGCATGGTAGGTGCTTTTCTCCTTTATTGAACAGGTCACTGTCATTGTACCTGATCCCAGGCCAGCCTTGCTCCTCTTGGAAGGGTGTTCTTTTTTGATGGGGGGAATTCTCTATCAGGAGGGGCAGCGAATGTGGAGATTCAGCCTTTCCCCTTTACCAGCTTCATACATATCCATGCCTCACCATAAAGAGAAGCCCGGATTTGACAGAAGGTCACCCTGGAGGAGAATATAGTTGCTCTCCTCTCTTGTCCCCTGCCATTCAGAAGCCTGTTTCCTACAATGTGGTGACCCCTGAGGGGAGGGAAAAAGGTTTTCTGCCTCTCTGTGTGGTCATGATCTACACCCTTCATACACATGTGTAAACTGACATTACCTAGGATAGTTCACTATGTGCTGTAGAAGACATCAAGAGGAACCGCTGCCCCCTCCTTTGACTTGTACAGACCATTATAGTGCAGACCATTCACAAAAGAATAACAGAGAGGATCAGGTTCACTGTATCTGCAACACTGTGGTAATAGTTTTATTAGTAAAAGTGAAGAAAAGCTACTGCATAAAAATACAAAAAAGGATTAAAAAAACCCTTCTCAAATACTTCTTTACTACATTCACTATTCCATTACAGATGAAAAATTGTCCTTCCAGAAAGAGGAGTAAAGTCTACACAAACCTCATCCTTTACCTGTAGAAAGCTGAAATATTCACATGCATCTCTCTTTAGTATGTGATTCCCAACCCAAAAACTTCCACCTGAATATATCTCTGACTCACATGCAAGTCAGTATATAGTTCAGCATCCAGGGATCTGCCAAAATTGGTTTTACCTTTCATTAACTATTATCTCATTACCATGGAGAATAATGTAATAGAGAGACTAATTTTATACACAGGAGAAAGTAGCAAATATTCACATGCTGAATTCAAGCAGAAGTAAAATAATTAAAGAGGTATGTAACAGGGGAAGAGAACAATTAAACCTTGCCTAGAACAAGGAACTTTCCTTTACCTATATCTCTTTGTCTGAGAAGTGAACAAATTCAGTATTAAGATTCCCTCCCTATTGCTAAATACTGTGTTTGCCTTTCTTTGCACAGCAGCTATAGTTTCTAGTTGCAACTGAAAGATGTGTGAAAACTGCTAACAAAATATTTCACAAGGCAGCAAACACCTTATGTTCTCCAGTGAATGCACAAATAGGAAGCCTTCTCTTAGAGCCTTATCCATGGCAAAATATTCAGTTTAGACTTTCCAGTAGATTGAAATTGCCTAACACTTAATTTGAGAGTGACACACTTCAGAGAATTTTGGGGCATTTCACAGTGACAAGAAAAGCCACTAACCACTACCGTGAGGCTGAAAACATTGTGTCTTCGTTTTCACCTACAGTAAAATAGTATCCAAAGCAAGGTTGCCAAGAACAGCAATGAACTGAAGGAACATATTATTTATCATTCAAGATTTTGTAATCATTAACAAAGCAAATGTTTAAATTTGGTTACAGAGAACCCTCTGCTATGAAAGGAGAACAAGTGCTTAAGTGATTTGCTGAGCTGTGAATAGAGTGGAAAAATAGGGCTCTGCAATGAAACGGTTAAGTTTGTATAGTATAGCAGATATAGACTCAGATATATAACAGGTAGTATATTAGGTCTAGTGGAGGAGCAAAAATACTGAGAACCTATTGTGATCCTTGAAAACACCATTTACAACTTATGTAATGTATTTTTTCTAATGCCTTATACAGAAAACAACACATTTGAGTACATAGATATATACATAGACACACACACACACACAAAGGCGAGTTTCTGTAATATTTTGCATGCTTGGAAAACAAAACACAGCATGCTCTTGGGAGCTCAGCACAAACTTGAAAGGCAACAGCTAAATGGTGGGAAAAAAATTCTGTCTTCCGTATGTCCACCAGGTCAGTTAGAAGCACTCCTGGTAAATTCTATTTGACCATAAAAAAGACACAAAACCCTGACTTCAGAGGATTCAATGAACAATATACAGTAAGGCGGGGTTTTTTTCAGATGTAAATGGTGTGTGTAGACTGAAAGCCTGAATAACTGGTACAGATTACTGCAAGGCAAAATGGCCGTGAATAATTAAAATGCACCACAGTGAAAAGACTGAATATAAGTATTTGATGATGTAAACAGGTGCACCTGGCAGTTGTTTGTATAGTCACCCAGATTATCAGACTGTGTGTTAAGACATCTTTTAGAGATTGTGTCATCCCCTCACCCCACAAGAAGGAAAAGCTTTAATAGAAGAGGATAGGCTTTGGAAATCTGCAAGTACATTTAGAGGACAGAGTTAATCCCAAGCTTTGTAGCTTGCCAGGGCCACACGTCACTGTCAATCTTCCACTTAAAGAGAGAATTTCAACTCTGTACTGGGAATTCAAACACTAAATTTCCTTTGAAATTCTAAGTTTATACTATTTTGAAAATCTCATTCTGAAATATTCAATAGCCATAAGCATTAAACACTTTCCCTAACACATGGCTTGGACAATGCTAAGGACTTCTTCTCTGTAATGCGTACACCATATGTACAAATATGGAACATTTAGGAGAGAAAGGCTCCCCAGTTTATAAAATTGCCAATGTTGCTGAAACCCTTATTGTTTCTGGGACCAAAATCAAACTCCAAAGACATGAAACAAGTCCCACGCTTGCTAAACCATGTGTCAAGTTGATTCCTCTTACAATTCAGACAGGTTTATATTGTACAGAACATCTTTAACCACTGTAACTAGCCTAAATGGGATGAACCCCAGTGCTCCCATTCCTCCCCTGCTCTCCAGAAACTATTTTATGTTCTAATTGACCACAGTTACACATTTTGTCTGGTTTTCTTCCTCTGTTCTGCTTTCACTGAATTTTACCCCATTACTTCTTTTTATTGCTCCCTAAACAGTTCTAAACAATTCTTCTACTTATTTTATCATGCAGAAAAAGAATTTTACTGTTCAAACATTAAACATTTTGTATAAATCTTAAACAATACTGTTTTTCTTTTGTTTGTTAATCTAGTTCAAAAGAAGAGTTTAAATTGGTTTACAAACTGCTAACACAGCTTCTCTACAACTGCTGTCAGAAATCATAGCAATTTTCCTTTATCAGCAACCTAACTGTGATATCACTTTCATGTGGGATGTTTCTTTATTATTAGGGCTAGGATATGCCACATTCAAATATAAAATGATTTTTCAGTGCTGCATTAACACTTTCAGAAACTTTGTTCTTATTTTTTTTCTGAATACAACAACATTACAAATATATTTCTAATGATAATCAAGAAATTGATGACTTCCCCATCTCATTAAGATGCAGAATTGAGATTTTAGAATACATAAAAACAACCACGTAATTATTTCCTGTTCTTTTGTTAATTATGATAAAAGTTCTGGAGCATTGATTTGAGTGGGAAATACTAGCTTTAGAGACTATGCCAGTGGAAGGTGTTACAGATACTTGGTTCATTATTTGGACTCCTAGGTATTATCATGATACAAATAAATGCACAGAAATCCCTCAAAAGTTAATTTCATTTAGTTTTGAGTTTTGTTATTTTATTCAGATAATTCAACTGCTCAGTCCCAAACTTCTGATTTGAAGCCTGGAAAAACAAGAGATGGTAAACATTGTGTTTTCAGTTGGTAGTTCCTGTCTGGCCAAGGCCAATAATGGAAGAAAGCCATAAATACATGGCAGCACTCCAGTATGCCAGAATGTGTTACATAATTTCATTTAATTTATTACAAATATCATTGGCTCTATAGTTTTGCAGGCAGAGGATAAAGACAAGAGCACTATGAATAATGATTTTTCAGAGTATTTTAGCTGAAACAAAAAAATTGAATTGTGACAACATAAATATTTTCTTGAATCAAGACAAAATGTTTTATTCCATTTCAGGCCAAATGAAATATTTCATTTGATCAGAAAGGAAACATGATTTTTCATTTTCAAGTTACTGTGCTAGATCATGTCTCTTAAGGCCTCCATCACTTCAAAACAAATGTCAAAATAGAGCATATATTTCTTTAAAAAACAGTAAGTTTCTTTAAAGCAACCCAGAATTACTATTTTTGATGGGCACCCGTAGATGTCTCTGCCTGTCCTCGCTTTGGACTGCTATAAAACCGCTGGCATGCAGGTGCCTCTGGGGCTGCTCCTGTTGCCCCACTTACACCCTGCTCCCTGAATGGGGCAGTGGGATGGTCCTGGCTTCCAGGTCCTGCTCTGCCACTCATAGGGGACACCTCCATGCTCCTGGCACCCACAAGGCCCTAGTTCCTGTGATGCCCTGGCATTGACATTTTTTTAGTTCTGCTCTCTCATACTTTTGTATTTTGGAAAACCAATGTTGTTGATTTCCCCATGAGTACAAGGATTGCCACTTCCTACTGATGCAGTTTGTTGATTAGTATTTCATACGACAATAATAACAAAAAAAAGCATGGTCTGGCCTAGAAAAGATGGACCTCAGGTTTATATTCTCATTGAATTGTTGTCTCGAAGCACTCACGTTTTTCACTTTTCCAAAGTGTGTATATGCCTCATCTACATATCCACCACAGCCAATGGATTTTCTTGAGCTTTATTAAATAATTGCAGAGTGCACTGAGCTCCTTGACTAGAAGTTGGAAAGAGTAGTCTGCAATACCAGTGATCCAGAGGTGCATTTTTAGTGCAGACAGGACAGAGCTTTACAAACAAACGCTTCAAATATGTGAATCTGACCTTTCGTCTGAGCATCCTGTTAGTATCTTTCTGACTCCCTTTCCCTGTGGATGTCTGTTCTCCTCCCTGCATGCTCTTCTGTATACTGTTCTTAAAACAATCACAGTAGAAAGCCATGCTCAGTTCCATGCTGCTCCCTCATTTTACACTGACACCACTGGGAAATTGTAGGAAAGGGCAGTCTTCACTGGATTTTACATGCTTAATGGCGTCCTTTGACAACTAACATGTAGCAAGGTCTAGAGAATGTCTATTATTTTATGGCATAAAAGTGCATAGTTCTCTATGACACATTCCTTAAAAAGAAGCTATTACCAATTAGACATTTCCTGCTTTTTTAGGAAACTTATTGCAAAATAAGTCCCAGTGTGTAACTTGTATCTTATTTAATACTTACATTATTTGTTGGTCTTTACCCCAAGAGGTTTTTGATTGCAGCATATCTACGCTTCAGAGAGGGTATGTTTGGGATATTTTAGCTGTAGAATAGTGTGGCTCAGCAATTTCTCTTCAGTAGCCACTATCCTCTTTCCACACAATTTCTGATAACTATTGCACCTGTTGGCCTAACCTAGCCACCTCCCAGGGAAAGTAAAACCATAGACACTGCTGCATGGAATGTTCTTGACTTAGGTTATGTTAAAACAAACATATCCTTAGGAAAATTCTGTGAAATTTTAAAAAAAATATTGCATTTACTCTGTGAAGATTTTGCTTAATTTTATTTTCATTTATGGTGACAGCAATGCACTTCTTGTGTAGACTTGAGTTCCTGGTTAGTACTAGAAAGTCTGTTGTCACGCAAATGACAAGGATATTCCACCCCGAAAATGATGTCTTCCTATGCTCTAGAACCATTCTAAAATGTTGCCAGAACCTTAAAAAGCAATATTACTTTGGTCACACATCTCCTAACCTTCACAACAGCTCCAGTATTATTGAGGAAAGTTTTCCAGAAACTGGAAGGATGACACTTGACATAATAGTAAATAAAGGCAGATACTTTCCGGGATAACACCATTTGAACTATAGCTGTCAGTTTTGCTCAATGGTTCACGGTTTAACAATTTCATTAGTGAAAAGCCTGCAATGTTCACAGATGCTTTAACTTCTGAGTAATAATCCCATTTGAAACAACCCTGTCTTTACTTGGCAAAAATGAGGGAGATTTATGCATACTAATTCTACATTTGATCGTTCAGCCAGACAGACACAGACAGAGATCAAATGCTGGAATATGATTCTACCTGGCTTAATTTATTTAATTGGCATTACCAAGGTTCCATTGCCTCTCTTTATTTAAATGTACTAAAAAGGAGTTTTGACAGACATTTTATATTTTTATACTTATGTGTGGGAAACAGATTTTGTTCTCTTGAGCAGAAGTACTTCTTTTCCTCAGCCCATGTAAGCACATTGGGATGAATTTATTAGGAAGTATGAGGAAGGATTTATTAGCTGAATATTTTAGAGCCAAACAGCAGTCCCAAATCAGCAGGAAAAATATTTTCTATTGATTTCCCTACATTCATACTCTGGTTGCTCTTCTTGTCTTTTCACCTCTGTCTATTTGAATTTAGAAGCGAATGGGAAGATTCTCAAGCACTTTGACTTGATGCTGGATACCTGCAGGGAACTAAAGTTTATAAAAGACAGAGGAAAAGATATATGAAATGATAACAGATACATGGTTTGTTATAGCTCAATTAAACTCTTAAGCAGTACTTTCACAAAAAAAGTTTTGAAATCATTCATTCACAAGGTGGGACATATCAGACTTATGAAAAATTTTGTAGATAAAGAGTTCCGCCTGAGACCACCATGTACAATTGTGCCATCAACCACCATCAGATGGTGTGAACTTAGTCTCTGCTCATTGCCATAGTAACACCAGCTGACCCCATGGAAAGTTAGGGCAGACTTGAAGGGCAGAGAAAATTAAACTGGAGGAGAAGAACTCAACAGCTTCAAAAATAAAGTTTTCTACTCCATTTTTAGTCAATTGTCAAAAAGATACAAGATTTTCTACTATAATAAAAAATATGTAAGGTCTCTCTGCTGTCCAGAGGGACTTTGACAGACTTCAGAGGTGGGCCTATGTGAACCTCATGGAGTTCATCGAGGTCAGTTGCCAGGTCCTGCAGCTGGGCCAAGGAAATCCCAAGCACAAATACAGGCTTGGTGAAGAATGGATTGAGAGTAGCCCTAAAAAGAAGGACTTGGGGATGCTGGTGGATGAGAAGCTCAAAATGGCTGTCTGTTTGTCATTGAGTTCACAGGATATCAGATGCAGGATGTTTGCTAGAGAAAATCTGTTTCTTCCGTCCTCACACACTTCTAATCACTTTGTTCCTTGTGACGGCCATAAGTAGCTTTAAACAACGATCACGTAGCTGCACATTATCATAGGATTATTGACATTTCCAACAGGCAACACAGATTTTGTCAGTCCTGTTTGACTTTGTTGATCATCCTTGTAATTAACTTTTCCATTTTCTTTGGCAAATAGGGAGTTTGTAGGATGGGTGAAGGTTATTAGAAAATAAAAACAGGCACAGACCTGAAAATTAGTCATTTCACACAACCACTGAAAAAGCTGATTAAGAGAATCGAGGCAATTACTAGACAGTGGGTAACTGGCTTCTCTTAGAGCTGTGTTTGATTTCCAACAAGATTTCTGATCGGTTGCAAAATTCTAGTGTTTCTCTTGCTGAATAAGGCAGTTACCTCTTCATCAGGACTACTGTCCTAGATATCATCTATTTTATACTTGTTTCACCTGATTGCCTGTGTTCATTTTTTTTCTTGCAATCTCTGTTGTATGCATATGACTTACTGTTCCACCAACCCCCCCCTTGTAGATTCTGTTATTTACATTGTCAGCTGCTGGATAGAGTTCATGTTCTTGCAACACAGACTATGGCCTTTTATTCTCCCTTACAGGATGGATGAAAAAAACAGTCTCTATCCAAAGTCATTTTAGTTTAGAGTTTCTGATGGATGCAACTAGCAGCGAAATGCTGCATCAGTAGCCATGCCTGGGTCAGGGCCATCCATGTCACAGTGTGATGTGTTCTCATTCAGAAGTGAGACCACAACTTTTTCATCTTTCTCACATTTGAAAAGAACCTAAAGCAAATCTCAAAGACAGAGACTGAAGGCTGTATCAGATACAAATACGCAAATCTAGGTGTAAAGCCAGATGTATGGTTTGAAGAAACGGAATGAGCACAGCTGAACTTTTCTCTTTTCAGATCAGAAGACAGGCCTAAAAAGACTTTCTTGACTAGGGTTATGTTGCACTTGGATGTTTCAGTGGTGCATACCTTGGCTTGTCTCACATTTTATTATTGCATCCTAAAGACTAGTAAAATATTTTTCTGATGCATATGTTGGTTTTTGCAATAAAAAAAGTGATGGTGAAACTCTGACTCCACTGAAAGTGATGGCAGTCTTCCATCTGGCAACTCATGGCCAGGTTTAAGAGTGGTACCCAGCCTCACAGATTGGACCCTGAGCAAAATCTTATACAGAAGGAAACAACTTTGACAAGGTAACTGCCAAAGGAATACTGAGTGGTGGATATTCTTTCTTACCATTCTACTATCAAGTCTTATGTCTGATACACGTTCGAATGAATGTTGAAAGCCCAGTACATGGAACATGCTGCACATCACCAGATGCAGTTTTGCAAGTAACTAGAGGATATTCTGAAGGAGCTATCAAGGATCTGACTGAGTTTTGCTACTGTTTATTCTGATTCCTGAAAAAATACACTTGATATCTTGAAAATTACTCTGCACAGAATACTTTGAAAAATAAAAGCTATAAGTATACAGCATCCATGATGCAAATGTACAGCAAAAATCACTATTACTAACTCCAGTTCTGGACCCATGCACTTGAATTATAGAGTCAGTCATCAGGTCTAGAAAAATGTTTTCTTTTTTTTTTTCTTTCCCCTTCCATTTAGGTCTGTATTTCTGGGCATGCCCACAGCTAGGATCAGTATGTGGTGACATCAATTTTGTATATAATTTTCCCACTGAAACAAATTCAGTTTCTGGAAAAGTAGGTACAATTCAGTTGTTTTGTGGCTGTAGTTGTGCACATGTACCAGAACATTAGGCCATTCACCTTCTTTGAACTATTTCTTCAACAAACACAAATCTCTTCCAGTTCCAGTGGTAATGGAACACTGGCATCTAAGAAGCAGAAGAGCAAATGCATTTATTCACTATCAAGACATTCAATTTTATGTCTTTTACAGTCAAAATGAGACAAATATTTCCTGCAAAGCTGTTTGTCATTTGGTAGCAGGAAAAAGCAAGTGAAATGCTAGTAAATACATGTCTACTACACCAGCCAGCAAGGTACACTGCAAAAAGAATGAGTGAGCTATTGTATCAAATGAGGAACTTTAGGTATTATATTAAACTTTATACGGAAAAGAAAGAGTTGAAGGTACTAGAATGCACATTATAATGAAACCAGCCAAATAAAAAAGTTATGAAAAACTCTATTCTTCCCAAGCAAAGAACTAGATTCCAAAAGAGCCATACAGTCTTCTTCAAATGCTTTAATGGTCGAGCATGCTCAGATAAAGAAGATGGTAAATTAAGCATATGGAGCTTCTTCACTAGCTAATGGGTTGAAAGTTCAACTCTTTAACTAACTCAAACAATATTAAGCACTGGTGAAGGAATTAAAAATAAGAGCTAGGGAATCTTAGCTAGGGAAGACAAACCCTCTGGGCTTAAGTACATTTTAAAAATAAATTAGATTTCCAGAAAGTTCAGCAGAGATTAAAAAAAAAAATCAGAGGGAAAGTACAAGGTCAAAACTGTGCATCTGAGAGTTGATTCCTCTTTTCCTAGGCTGGATGCCAACATGAGTGTGCAGAGAATGTATAGTCCTTGCTAAGAAATTTGTTCTGGAAAGTAAACAGAAGGATCTAGTAAAGGTTTCCAAACATGTCTATTTACTAGGTCTTTGAGGAATAAATCCTCAAAAGGACTTGTTACGACTTGCTAACACTTGTTGCTGTGAAGAGGAAGGAGGGCTTGTCCAGTAGAGAACCTCCAAATGAGTAACTGGACTTCTGTGAAAACAGAGTAGAAGGACTGTTAAAGCCAAAAATATCTAGGTCTTGAGAAAGCAACACCAAATATCTGTGTTTGTGAGCACTGGATAACAAGCATTGAAGAATATGATGGAGAGATAAAAAATGAGAGTCCGTTCTGCAGAAGTAGGCAAACATTAGCTAGAATAGAGGAAAAAATATGAGGAAAATTCAAAATTATTCAATTTTAAGTTAAAAGGAAATATAATTAATCAGAATGGAGACCTATAAGCAGTAGTTTTCTTAAATCTTTATTTCTGATGGCAGTTGCCTATGTAGACTCTCTGATATCTAATAAAGAACAGTTTCATAACCTTTCACTCTGAAGGAGGGCTCTTTCTTTTCTTTCTACTCATCTGTTTCCAAGAAATGTGCATGAACCGGATGTCTTTGATAACCGCTCTGTAAAATCAACTAGTGGAGACAAACAGAAATACACACACAGACACAGAATGATAACATTGACATCAGTTCCCCACAGACACTAAAAAAGGCCCAACCAGCCCTTTCCACACATCTAAAAATCACAGGCATCTGGGTATGTAAATTAAAGTAAAAATAAAAAAAAAATTCATTTAAATGTGCAGATACACAAACTGTAACTGACAGTGGGTAGTGAAGACTGCAAGAAGACCAGAAGACACTGATCGTCCTCTGTAGCAGGAATCACTCATGTGCAACTTTGAAGGGGTTCGACCAATTGATAGGAAGAAGGAAACAAGACCATTATAAGCCATTGGTATAGGCCTCAATGGAAAGAACAAACTTATGAGATATTTTGGGAGATTCTGGAACTGTGTAACTCTTACTGTTCTGTGTCTTAAGGGGAGTGTGAGAATGTGAAAACATTAAGGGACTTTTGGAGGAAAGATTAAAGTTAAAGGAAGCAAAGGATCAGAGTGGAATAGAGAGGAGCAACAATGGGAAAACAGAAGAGAAATAAAAGAAGTCAATCGGTCAAGGCCTGCACTTGATCACTGCAGCTTTTACTATGTTATTAACTTTTCTTTTGAACTGTTTTTGCGTGGGTTCCTTATACTCTGTACATGTGTGAGCATGTACAGTTGTGATCTGCTTGTCAACTTGGAGATGGACTAGCTGACTAGTAGGTCTGGGAGATGGTTGTGGGGTAGAATGTGGGTTTAGGGGCAGGTTGCCAGAGAGACCAGGAACCCAGGAAGTAGAGATACAAGAGGCCTGAAAGCCACCTATTGGAGATACACGTGAGCTTTTTTGTGCATGTATGTATATGAGTGCATGTATGTGAGTGCATGTGTATCAACAAGGTTCAAGCTAGTGAATTCTGGGCTATACCAGCTGGTGAGTAGGAGCAAAGTCAAGCCATTCATATTGCTCATGTTTACATGGGTGTTTGAGTTTATGTGGGTGCCTACAAAGGCACTATTCTCCTGCCTATGCTGAACTCCGACCATCCACGTCTGTACAGGAAGGCCCTGTCTATTGAAAATTTGCACCAAACTTCACCTGGCTGGATTTGAGAAAGAGGAACTGTAGTAGCATCATCTAGATGACTGGGAAAAAAACAATTGCTATGTCAACGTGTCACTGGAGTTTAAAAAGGGCCAGATCCAGACCTGCACTTGAATTTTCCTAAATAGATATCCCTTCAGGCTTTCTGAGGATTTGGAAAACCCTCTCAAGGACCATTCTGGTATGTTATTAAGTGCCATACACTCATCTGAGAAGTATTTGAGCATCAGTTATTGGAGTATTTGAGATCTGACATCTTGTAATGCTTAGTGCATTTGGATATTTTCCTTTCTATGACACATGTATGATCTATATCCCACTCAAAAAATAATTTCTAAACCTTTTCTTCTGGTGGTCTTTCAGTGGTAGACGACTAACAGTCCTAGGTCTGAGTAACATAAACAGGTGCATAGTCATGCAAGTGTCAGCCAGAAATAGCCTGAAAGGGACCCATGTTTGTGTTTTCCTTGCTATTTTGCTTATGGAATATGCAACAAGAAACCACAAGCTCAGACCAGTGTAACCAAGAGGATACCCTTAACTTTCTCATATTTTGATGGCAGGAATAAGAGCTATCTTTGCACTGGAAAGGTCTTCCTTTGTTTCGTTCTGTGCCATGCCAATAGCTGCTTTTTCACCTCTACCAGCATGTTGTTCATCTCATAATAGAAGACGGCCTACAGAATTTTTATTTTCAGTAGCGTGAAGAAATTGGGGAAAATAATCTTTACAAGCCTCAGGTCTCTAAGACTGGAGAAGGTTGTTTAGTTTCATAAGGAAAAAAATTGAAAATCTATGAAATGTATGTTTAGTCTGTGGACCTCTATACATGTGATTCTGCACCTTGGGTGAGTAATTGCATGTCCATTTTTTATTTCAGAAGCTGTCTAACAAAACAGCAGCCCCCACACCCTTTCACATTATGCTCTTGAAATAGCCTAGAGACTTTGTGTCCATAAAGAGCTGAATACAGTTCATGAGACAATTCTGTTGTTCGACTTTTCTTTCTGCCCTCACAGTTATCTCCTGATTCTAAATGCTGAGATAAAGTCTCCCGGTTTCCTGTATACCTTCCCAGTTACAAAAATATAACCTTTCCTTGTTTTATAACATTTTATCTTGGGCATGAGACACTAATTTAGTTTTATAGTCAAGACATTTTCATGACATTAATTGCATTTCCAGCCTTCACATTTGTTAGGCTTTTCCACATAGGCTTTACACCTCTTGCACAAGTAGATTACAAGTAGACAATCCATTTAGCTTTTTCATAGCAAGGGTTTTTTTATTTGTCTAAGTGATTTCCAGGCCTACAATGCATTTAGGGCATCTTAGACTCTTATGTGTACTTGCTGGAAACTGCAACTCAAGAACTAAACCAACTCAAAACTTACTAACATATTCATTGCTTTTATAAACTCCGTTCTGACTGTCACTTCTCTGTGTTGAATAATAATTATGATTTTTGAGCACTGACACCCTGCCTGTGCTTGTTTTGCAATCTCTATGTTCACTGAGAGCATATGTAAAGAGGATGCATCTCAAAGATGCTGTCTTGTCACGTCCACAATAAATCAATATTGCTTTGTATGCAGACTTTTTCTTATTTGCCAGACCTAATTTTATTTCTTCTGCTGCTCTTTGCCTTTTTTTGGACACTACCCTTAGGTTTATACTGAGAGTGACCATGTACAACTTATTGTGAATTTGAATTTCTGGTTTGAGTTACTATTTTTGTATGGGGTGGAGACTGTAGTGGGTTGACTTTTGGATTTTTCAGATCTTCCTTAAAAAATGGCCTTTGCAGGTCTTCCTTAACAGCGGAGGTCAGGATCCACGGGAGTATTCCGTATCTTCCTTTAACGTAACACAACATATAAATAAGGTGTAGATAAGAGAGTACGCTCTCTTCTTCTTCCGGCAAGCTGGAGAGCAGGAGCTCTGTTGCGGCTGGTCCTGTCTGGAGCTGAGGCCTGCAGCAGCTGCTGTTGTCTGCCCACACGCAGGGGGGAGAGTCCTGGGTCGGATTTAGCTGTTCTGCTTTCCTCAAGGGAAGTGGTGGGATTTTGCTAGTTCTTTGCTTTGTTACTTACTGGGTGTTAAAGTTGTATGCCGGGTGTTATATAGTTCCTTTTTGTCCTTTTTCCCATTTTCCCTTTCCCTTTTTCACTTTCTTGGGAGTTTTGTATGATATTCTTGTGGTGTAGTTCTTTGTATTTAGAAAATATAGAAATATATATATACATAGTGTGATTTCAGTTCTTCCATAGTTTTTTTTCCTTTGAAAGGGGGAAAGGTTTGGGAGAGGGGCAGACTGAGCGGTTGGAGAGCTTGGGAAAGTTAGCTCAAACCAGCTCATATTTTGGTAGCAGAGGATGGTTTTGATGGTTGACCTTGGTTTGTTTTGAAAACAGTGTCTGGGAACACCGCCAGAGTCCGGGAAAGCAGCCAAGAAAACCTTGTTTTGGGAACAACCTGAAGGAAAATAATAACAATATCCTTTTTTCTAACTTTTTTCATTGTTCTCGTTGGTTTTGTACTTGTCAAAGGATTTCCTATTGGGAGACGCAGCCGTTCAGATGGATGGAATGAATGGCTTCCATTCCTCAATTTTGACATTGACAGCCTAGTATATAGTCTCCATGATGGTGTCATTCAAGGTTTGGTGGAAAGGACTCCTAAGATCAGCTCTAACAAATACTTAAATTGTCTAGCAACAATGATATTAGTGGTTAAGGCTGCAGAAATACTATTTAAAATTGGAGTGTTGGTGCTACATTGGTTCCCTTGTTTTAAGAAGGGCCGAACCTTGAGAGGAATCACTGGAGCTTTGGGAAAGAGCTTGGACAGGCCAGTCTTTGGATGGCAGGGAGCATGGTTGGATTTTAGTAAACTGGTGGGATGTGTGACACCTCTTATTGCTTGGGACTTTGTGCCAGAGCAGGTGTTCAACCCTGATGAGATGATGCGTTGTTTGAGAGAAACTTGTCTTTCATATGACGATCCAAACATGCAATTCTATGCTTTGTACTGGGGCTTAGCTAATGCTTATCGAGCTGCGGTAGATCACTATCAGAAGGTTAAGGTCAAGACAGGAACTCAAATCATGCCACCTGAAAGCAGTGATGTCCCTATTGGGCCCACATGTGAAACTGGGGTCCAAGCACAACTTGAAGTTGAAGCTGTCTCTACTAAGTCTACTAGAACTGGGACTCAAATTAAAAACAGGAACGTCGTTGTTGCTCCTATAAAGAAAAAGAAGACATTGCTGAGAGAGACCGTAAAACTTACAGACCCATCTCCACAACTGAAAAGTATGGAAGAAGAAATAGAAGAAGAAAAAGAAGTAGAAGGACCTATCCCAACCACGCAGGCAGTAATGGAAGAAGGAGTGGCTGTGAGCGAGCAAGAAGTGTGTTCCCCTCAACCTAAGAGACAATTATTTTTACCTGATGATTGGTTGAGGCCTTCATCTCAGCACACAAAAGACTAATTGCTATCTCTACCTGCTGGGTATGGTGAACGATGTAGCAGTCCATCTCCACAGCATGCTCGGTCTCCACCTCCTCGTGAGAGATACAGAGAGGAGGTGGGAGCGGTTCCATGTAGGAGTGGAAGAGTACAAAGAGAAGTGGAAAAGATTATACGCGGGAGAGATGGACAAGAAATAATGTGAGAAAGTGAAATTACACAATCACTGACCGCAAGAGATCTTCGAGATTTACAAAGAGATTACAGTCATTTGCCTGGTGAACAAATCCTCATTTAGCTGGTGCGATGCTGGGACAATGGAGCAATTAGTCATGTGATTGAAAGTCATGAAGCACAACAAACTGCAATGGAACAAGAAATGACAAGGGAGAGAATGGCATCCAGTCTTTGGATCCAAATCCTCCATGCTGTGAGGATGAAATACCCATTTAAGGAATATCTGTTGAGCTCTCCGAGAAGGTGGAATACTGCGGAAGAAGGCATCCAATACTTATGGGAATTAGCCATATTGGAGATCATCTATTCTAATCCAGACTATTATGACATCCTACCTCCAGAACGTCTCCCCTGCACAAAGCCCATGTGGAAAAAGGTAATTAAAGGTGCCTCTAAACCATACACCTACTGTTTGTAACCATATATGATCCAAGGACAGGTGAACCAAGCGTGGAAGCCATGTGTTGTTGGATAAGGCGCATAGCAGAAAGTCTGGAAGACTTCTCCGATTCCCTATACCAACCTACCTAAGATAGGGAAAGAAGAGAGAGAGATTATGAATACTCCAGATATGAGGACTATCCTAGAGATGGAGATGATAGCCATTATAGAGATTACAGAGAAAGGCCAATGGAACGATCATGGCAGGATAGACCAAGACAACCTCAATCTTGGTCTCATTCATGATCTTCATCATCCCCACGCAGAGGGAAGGAAAACCCGAAGCGTCAGTCACGTAGCCAACTATGGGCATACCTATGCAGCAAGGGAGAGAACATGACGTGGGGTGGTGAACCCACTTACAAGCTCGAAGCTAGAGTGAAGGAGCTGAGACAGAAGGACACTGACAAGAAAGTTCTCTACATGATAGACACAGAACTTCTAGACAAGAACCCGCAATTGCCGAAAGGCAAGAAGATGGAGATCCACCTCCCTGATGGTAAAAAAAGTCTGCAAGAAACCAAAGTCAAAGTCCAACGATGATTGTTCTGATCAAGACCAATAGAGGGGCCCTGCCTTCTGCCAGGAGAAGGAGAGGGACCAAGGAGGCAATCAGGTTTACTGGGCTGTGTGGGTTCGATGGCCTGGCACATCGGATCGTCAGAGATACCAAGCTTTGATAGATACTGGTGTCCAGTGTACTTTAATGCCATCAGAGCATAAGAGTACAGAGACTGTTTCTATTTCTGGAGTGACAGGAGAGTCTCAGGAGTTGTCAGTTGTAGAGGCCGACATAAGCTTGACAGGAGACCAATGGGAGAAGCATTCCATTGTGACAGGGCCAGAAAGATAGCTCAAACCAGCTCACTCTAGTTTTGGTTTTGACTCAACTTGTTGTTCTTCTCCCTCTCCTTATCCTGGCTCACGTGCTTTTAATAGCTCGTTGCTACTGGTCCCAACAAGAACTGCAGTGGGAACAAAAAGAAAAAGAGTAAAGAAAAGCAAGCTCACATGGTATTGCAACCTCAAGCATGAACAATGGATGCCCCACTGGGAATTTCTAAAGAAAAGAAGGTGTTATTGAGTGCCTCAGAGCTGTAGCTTACATGTTGGAAACAGTTATGTTTTCTCTAATACGCTAGATGGAAGTATGCACAGGGTACCAAAAGACACTAAGCTGATCTGATGATACGAGAAATACAATTCTTTAACAATCTGGATTTGCAAATACAAGTATTGCTACATAAGTGTGCAATACAGACACAGCAACAGTGTGCAATTACACATGCAATGGTGGCTGGTTGTTTTGCCAGCACAGGAAACACCACCCTGTGCTAGAGAAACAGCTTTTCTATACCTGGGAAAAAAGGCTAGGGAATTAGAAGGAACAAAAAAATCTGGGATACTGGGATGCAGGGAAAAAGCAGGGGCAGAAAATGCTTCACAACAAAGACACAGTGATGTCTGTTTGCCTTCAGAAGGAAGCAGGGAAATTAAGTAGAGCTACGGTGGGTCTAGTCATTATTCACCAGTTTTCTACATTAAAGGAAAATGTTTAGAACATGGGGGTTTTTTTTAATCTGATGTATTTACACAAATACATACGTGAGCATACAGTTTTGAGATAGGATGCAACTCTTATTGTTAAAAGCACATCTGTGAGAGGACTGTCTCCACGCTGAAAAACATTCCCTTGCCTTGTGTCTCCTCGGGGCTTGACCTTAGACTGCCTGGGAACTCCCAGAGCCCACACTAATGAGCTGTGGAGGCAGAGCATGGTTGCTGGAAATTACTTCTGACTGAAAAACCAAAACAATCACTTTGTCTTGCCTCTGGATTTCTTAAAGTCTCAGATAAAGAAACAGAAACCTTAGTAATATCATACGTTTCCACTCTTGAGAGTAACCTGTCTGCTGATAGTGACATTGCTAGCATACTACACAGGCAAAATGATAACACCTTCCAGAGCCCAGGGTAACAGAGCGGTTAACGATTTTACCAAAGTAATTTGTAGCGATTTACATAATTCAGAAATTGTAAAACCACAACTAAATTTTCAGACCATCCCAGAAAAGTGACAATAAGACACTCATTTCATCAGATCTATTCAAGATATGGCACAGATAGTAATGGATTATTGGTCTAGACTTTAAATGTCACTATTATAATTTTTTTTATCAAGCTTTCCTATCTAAGTTTATATAATCTCAGCATCAGCTACCCTGTTGGTTGAATGTAACAAAAACCTCAGTGTTGTTCATACATCCAGTCATTGCTAGGATAGGAGATAAATTAACCTTAGTGGCATTCAGTCCATGTACTGATTTATGCTATTTATTAAAGTCCAGAAATTTGTGCTTTTGCCTGTTTCTCCTACTGCATTGCCAGACCTAACAGCACTGTGTGACAGACGGAGTTGGAAAACTGCAGTTGGCAAGGAAGCGATTTGCATATCTCAGTTTTATTAATGTCATTGAAAAGGGAACATCCAAGTCCATCACTTTTGCTCAAGAGACTCTCCCTTCAGATAACATTTTTTACAGAACTTTGAGTCCTTGCAAAGAAAATTTTAAAATAATGCATCTCCAGAATATCACTTATATCTTTCTAGACAATTTCATTGCTGTATTTTGTGCTTATTAGCATATCCTAAAAAAAGAAAAATGTAAATTTTGGCTGTATTTGCTGTTGTCGTTAATGGCATTATGCCTCGAGACTGATTAAAAAAATAATTCTTCATAAGTACTTCTCAGTAAATTGTCTATACTAACTATCACTTCTGAAAGCCCATCACTGAAAAAAAATCTTCTCTTGAGTCTGGAAAACATTACCTGTCAGATAAAATTAAACATATGAAGAAGTATTGATTTTTCATTCATCTTTTATTAATTCTTCTTCAAACTAGGTGTCATTCCGTATAGTAAAAGAATATTTTATATTTATTAGATTTGAGTTATATTTATGATATGTTCATTTAGGGCTATTCTTGTTTTATACCTGAAAGTATAAAAGACTGGCACAAAGTAGCAATTTATTCTGACAGATGTGACCTTATCAAGACTGTAAGGATAATACTTTTCCTTTGAATGTTCTACAGCACAGAAAATCTGTTATTGTAAGTTGCAGAGTCTGTTTATTAACTGAAAGCTTTCCCGATGGGTAAGGATATATGAGATTTTAGAAGTACAGTCCAAAAAAAGGAATACATTTTAGCAAAACTACTATTTGAATTTGGAAAGTTTAATTGCAAAGCATCCCACATGAATATGTAACAGGGGCATGCAATTACAGAGTATAATTCCAGCTTCAATAAATATAATCATTCTAACAGTTAAACAGTCTCTTAATTTTGATCTTTTTACCTGTGTTATATTTGGAGTACAGCAGTACCAAGACTACAAGTGGATTCTTTCTTATTTTAACATTTCCACCTCAGGAAGAGCAGATTTACAAAGCCATGAATGCAAATTAGTGTCTTAATACAGTGATTCCCCTTGTTTTTTCCTGCTTCAGCATCAGGAGAATGTGTGTCTTGAAAGTCTATTACTAATGAAAATATCTAACCAGAATGGTACTTGTAGAAAATTCTGGTAATCAAAGAACTAATGGTTATTTGTAGTATGCCTCACATTTAGACCTGGTGACCCCTAACCACTCTTTGTAAGACATGGCCTTGGAAAGAAGAGAGATTCAAGAGAGCTGACTGATGCTAAAGAAACACTTCCTCCAAGCTTGAGTGATCCATCTCCACAAGTTGAAAATGGAGAAAAAGTAACAGGAGACCTGAATGCTTTCTAACTGCAGACATAATAAGGAATTGTAAAAAAGGGTATGTGTAGAGCACAGCAGGTGATCCAGGAGGAGTATGGAGACATTGATTGTGCAGGAATAGGATTAGGAAAACCCAGACCCACCTGGAGCTAAATTTGACAAAAGATGTCAAAGGCCACAAGGATAGTTTCTACAAGTAGGTGAACAGTAGAAGAATGACTAAGGAACATATGGCTCACTATTGAATGTGGCAGTAATCATGATGAGAAAGGACACAGAAAAGACCAAGGTACTCACTGTCTTTTTCACCTCAGTCTTTACTATTAATGCCAGGCCTCACCAATCCCAGATTCTGAGATCACTGAGAAAATCCATAGCAAGGAAGACATGCCCCTTAGTAGTGGAGGACCAGGTTCGGGAGCACTTAAACAAGATGGGCATGCAGTTCTGACAAGCTGCATCCACAAGTGGTGAGGGAGCAGATTGATGGCATTGTGAGGCTGCTCTAGATTATCTTTGAAAAGTCATGGTGACTGGGTGAGGTCCCTGAAGACTGGGAGAAAGCAAGTGTCACTCCAAGCCAGCCAGCCTCACCTCATTTCCTGGGCAGATCATGGAATGACTAATCGTGGAAATATTTTCCAAACACAGGAAAGACAAGAAGATGATTGGGAATAGTCAGTAGGGATTTATGAAGAGAAAAATCATACTTAACCAACCTGATAACCTTCTACAGTGAGGTGACTATCCTGGTGTTTAAAAGGATGGCAATGGATGTTGCCCATTTTTAGTAAGGCTTCTGATACTCTCTCTCATAACATCCTCACAGATGAACTTACAGATGGGTCAGATATGTGGGCAGTGAGGCGAACTGGTGAGCTGCTGGGCTCAAAAGGTTGTGGCACAAAGTGCCAGTTGGAAGTCAGTCACTAGTGGTGTACCTCAGGGGTTGATAGCAGGGAAAATATTGTTCTACAGTTAAAGACCTGGACGATGGAACAGATAGCAATTTCAACAAGCTCACAGATTGTAAAAAACTGAGGAGAAAGGTTGATGGGCCAAAAGAATGTGCTTCCATTGAGAACGATCTGGCCAGGCAAGAAAAATGAGGTGACAGGGACTTCATGAAACTCAACAAAGTGAAATGTAGAGCCCTGTGCCTTCAGAAAAACCCAGGCACCCATACATGCTGAGGAGTATAATATTTGCAGAGAATGTCATGTGGAAAGGTTGAAACCAAGCTTGCTGTTGGTAGAGGTCTGAAGATTTCCAAAAGTGCAGTACAACACTGCTGTAGGCATTTATAGGGTAGGGACTTCCTGAGTTATGGGAGAGAGATGTAAGCCAAAATGTTGTTACTGTGAAGTGTAACCTCTCTCTCCCTTACAAATCTTACAAGAATTTAACTACTATCAGCCATGAATATCTTAAAATAGGAAAGAAAGGAAGAAAGAGAGAAAGAGAGAAAGAGAGGAAGAGAGGAAGAGAGAAAGTGAGAGAAAGAGAGAAAGAGAGAGAGAAAGAGAGAAAGAGAGAAAGAGAGAAAGAAGGAAGGAAGGAAGGAAGGAAGGAAGGAAGGAAGGAAGGAAGGAAGGAAGGAAGGAAGGAAGGAAGGAAGGAAGGAAGGAAGGAAGGAAGGAAGGAAGGAAGGAAGGAAGGAAGGAAGGAAGGAAGGAAGGAAGGAAGGAAGGAAGGAAGGAAGGAAGGAAGGAAGGAAGGAAGGAAGGAAGGAAGGAAGGAAGGAAGGAAGGAAGGAAGGAAGGAAGGAAGGAAGGAAGGAAGGAAGGAAGGAAGGAAGGAAGGAAGGAAGGAAGGAAGGAAGGAAGGAAGGAAGGAAGGAAGGAAGGAAGGAAGGAAGGAAGGAAGACCTTTTTTAGATAAATACTTTCCTATAAAGAGGGTTTTAAGTCATGGTTTCTTAGCACTGTGTAAATGTTTTCTTTTAAAGTGCTGGGCTATGGAAAGCTATCTTATGGATTATTTTTGTTCCCAAATATAATTGCTTTTTTTTCTGCTCTGTCCAAACTGTTCTTCACGCAACAGGCAAGAAATATTAATTTTATAGCAAATTATTTTTCTAATGGTCTTATTAATCCCAAATCATAGTTTCTTTTTTTTGTTGTTACTGTTGTTTCTGGTTTTTTTTTTCCTCTTGAGAATTCATATCTGAGAATGCTTACCAAGAACCACTCTTTACGTTGCCACTGGATAGGCCTGCAGAAGGAAAGATAAATAGAGCACAGACCTGTTAAGACCTTGTAGTTATCAGTCCTACCTTCATCTGCAAACAGAAATAGGCAGAGAAATAAGGCAGGGTAAAATGCATAGGGTAGTATGCTGAAATAAGCCAGCTCCACTCTTCCATCTGATGTTTCTTATAGATAGCTGAAAGAAAGATGCAAGGCCCATCACGGTTATGATAGATGAAAAAGATTACATATCCAGTATTAGCTCTTTCCCAGCTATTCGATTGCTTGGGGTGAAAAAGCCAATTAATTTTAACCTTGGCAGTAATGTCTGATCGACTATTCTACATTTATTTTATATCCTCTGAAGAAGTCAAAGAACAAAAACAAGTTTTGTAAACATTTATGGTTTCTGTCCTCTCTTGTAGGTCCATCTCCTAGGATTTGGTAAGAGGTGACACAGTACAGCTAAGCTCTTTGCCAAACTGAAGACCCTTTGATTTTTCTGGGTGTTTGCCAACAAGCTCACACTTCACCACCTGTATACCACAAATACCTTATCGCTCACCACCAAATAAATGTGTCTGGGGCTGAATTGTCAGCAGTGTTATCATTTGTTAGGCTGGTATGCTATATGATGCTTTAAAACTCCAGCATCCACAGCCCTGAAAATCAAATCTGCTCAGAGTTGATAAAATGTGTGTTAAAAACTACAGCTTTTATTTTATTTACTGGTGATTATTCCCTTATTTGTGTGCAGAAGAATGGTGTTATTATTGTGTTACTTATCTGAAAATGCTGTGACTGAGGAAGAAAGTTATTAATCCATGTTTAGACACAACATGCCTAAGCTCCCCAAAACATATAATTATAGCAGTGCTGGCAAAGTTATTCTTCCTTTAGGAAAATAAGTGCTATTGAATTTTCGCATTTAGTTTTTATTCTACAGTAAGTGTCCTCTTTGCATAAGGGAAATAATAAAATTCTCCTTATGTGCATTTTGTCTGCTGGGAGAAATTTTTTCATCGTCACACCTTTGAACATGTCGTTGCTAAAGTGTAGGCGAAGATCCCGAGAAAACTACTTTACCGGGCTTCACAGCCTAAGTTTTCATGCTGTAACAGCAAAATGAAATTAAGGATAGCGTCCTCTCTGCTCGTAGTTAAGCGTTCCCACTCTTCTGGCTTGATGGAGTTGAGATTCTAGCATTTTTTGCAAAGTCAAAGCATATTTCTGTTGCACATAGAATGGTAATGAGCATGACAGCCATTTGTATTTCCCAGGGTTAATAGAGCTGAACTAAGAGGAAACCACTACCAACATAAGCCTTGCTGGGAAAAAAAAAAGAGTATTTTAGTTAGTTTCCTACAAAATACCTCCTATTTGATATATATTATGATTCTTAAGTGCCAAAGGATGGTGATAGAAAGGTCCATGCACTAGAGATCATTAAATGTTAAAGTGTGATTAGAAGTAAATATCTGATACATGACTGTTAATCTGTTTGTATTACTGTCCATCTTAACATACAAATTCCAGTACATTATTTTGTACTTTGCCTAGCAATTCTAAGGAGAAGGTCACTGTCAGTAGATGCAACTATACTGTCTTAGGGTGTGCATGCACTAAAGAAAGAAAAAAAATAATATAGGAAAATGTAAAATATAAGTTAAAATGTAATATATGAGTTAAAAAGAACTCTTCAAAACCTACATGTAGACTGCCTAATTTTCATATCATATATGTTTTTTTCAGATAGCCACAGTCAAAAAAGCATAATGAAGAATATAGGAATGGCCTAAAACTACAGCATATTAGCCCAGTGTCAACTAAACTACCGGAAGTTATTTTTAGCACATTAAGAAGCAAACTAGAATACAAAAGTACAGTAGCCTAAATCTTTACCCTTCCATTCTTCTAAAAAATCCATACAAACTCCCCCCATAATACACTGACAGACAGGAAGTATACATTTGTCAGTATGCATGTATGACACGTGTTTAACTTGTTCTGTTGGTTCTACGGCTTCATAAAGTGCTCTGCACTCTGTGAGTGGTGATTATGTGGCTAGGAAATAACATACCTACAAGCATAATATATCACAGATGAAAATACACTAGCTCAAGTAAAGCTGTAAAAAAATCTCCTTCCCTGATCACTGTGCCTTTGCAGGGCAAGTTCTTGTTACCAGACTCATTTCTACCTAAATATGATTTTCTGGATCGCAATAAACATTGCCCAGTTGGGGAGTTCCTTCCATCATCCCTCAGACACAATCAGATGTTCTTCAAAGTTCAGTTGCCATCTCTTGTCTTCTCTATCAATTACAAAAGGTGACCTTTTTGCCTTATCCTCTATGAAGAGGCTTAAGGGAAGAAATATCCCGTATTGCAACACATGGTCAGACTGACCTCCTCTTCCAGCAACTGAGAACAGATAAGAAAACAGATGCTGTTTGTCACAAGCTGGTGGCTGGATATGTAACTGGTCTTGTGATTACACTTCTGTCAAAGTTGGCTTACTGCATCAGGCACCAAGGAGGACTGCAGAGCACATCTGGTGATGTCCTTAAGGCTGTGGATGGGAGTAAAAGTCTGAAAAACAAACCAAATACCTTTCATATTTTTAAGAGTTACAAGAAGGAAAGAGGGTAGAAACTTCATGACATTAACCTACAATTGTTTGAAGAAAACAGTTACTTACTGTGTGTCAGCAATGGTATGTACATTGGATTAATCAGAAATTTGATGCTGGTTTTTAGCCTCTTACTGGGTTCATTGGGTTCAGGATTTTAGCATAGCTACTTTCTCAAAGAACGGTGAATAAAACAAATAAATAAATAAATACTAATTCTTGCTAATGAATAAATTAAAAAAGATATGGCAAGCAGATGTGAATAAGACCTGCCATGGAAACAGGGAGAAAGACAGAATTGAAAAACTCATGTATGTTAAAAGTACTATGTAGTGTAATACTGAAAGCAATGTAATAGTGCAAATGATAAAATAGCAAAAGCAATGTAACACTGAAAACATGTTAACTAATCTTTATGATTTTCCAACTGAATTATACAGGATAGAAAAATAATCCTACCCCAAAGTGAGGGAAAGAGGTTTTGTGTACATATTCTTATTCTGTAAATAACATTTCAACTCTAGTTCAGTCAAACTTCTCCATTTTAGATTATTAGCATGAGATTGACACAAACAAGAAATTCTACGTCATAAAAGTATAACAAAACAAATCCACTACTAGAACAAACTTTTAGAGGCAAAGTTATAAATTCTGCAGTAATAATTCCAAAAAGTTAAAAGAAAAATAATAAAATATAAAAAGAAGCAAGCCAAATGAAGTAGATAAGGCATGCAGACACTCTAGCTATCTGTGATTTCAGTCAGTGGTCAAAACTTACTGTTGTGCAGTAGCATGTAGTTTTGCATTTTTTTGTTTCTGTGAACACTTCAATATACATACCCAAACTTTTCAGAGCTGTGCTGGTAGATGGAAGCTTTCTTAATGAAAAATCCTACCTTTCACCAAAGTCTCTGCTTTTTCTTACTGACATTCCACATTTCTATTTCAACAACCATCTTCATTGAGCAACATACAAATTTTAAACAACTAAAAAGGAATTCCATACTATTACAACAGTTTCTCTCTTGAAATAAAAAGAACTCACATCCTTGACTATTTTTCAGGTTTTAATATTAATCAAACCATGTTGCATCCTTCCTTCTTTTAAAAATTGCTGCTATTTTGTAAGAACTCATGGGCTGACTGATGTATCTAAACTCCCGTTTCCACACATTAACAGTAAGCTTCCATTGACCAACTCTGGTCACTCCCATAGTAGTCTCAAGACCAGTTCTTCTGTCATACCCAGGGACTTACTCAGCACAGAAATTTCTGGAATTGGTTGGACCCTGGATCATTGCTTTCAATTTCTGATTCTTAATACCATTTTTCTGAACACTAACTTGTTTCTCACCTTGCTGCAGGTTTGCCTTGTCCCTCAGCCCAGACTCAGCCAGTTTCTGTGGACTCTGAAACTATACACCTCTTACCTGGCTTCTGATTAAACCACAATCTTTCTTTTTAGGAGAACGACCTAATTTAGATGGAGTTGTCCAAATCAAGGAACTGATAGATACTAGGAATGAACAGACATTGTAGCTATCAGATTAACCATTAAAACTTGTTTCATTAACTGAAGGTGATAAGGTGTGATGAAAAAATTGGTTAGTTTGTAAGTCATATTAATAGGTACAGATGATCTTCAGCAAGTTCTCATTCATGTTCATTGTACATGCCTTTCACACTGATTCCTTGCACTGATTCCTGTGGCTTTTCAGAGACAAACTCAAGCAGGATGGAGACACTGATGAACCAAGGAGAGCCTAGGATAACCAATGCCTCTTGATTCCTTTACTGAACCCGTGGAGTGTCAAGGCACTTGGTGGTATTCCAGATAACTTGAGTTCCCAAGTTATTTCCAGTCATTTCATCCTCTTGCTTTCTGTACATGACTCGACCTGGTGACAGGCGCGTACCTCCCATGCTGTGTAGAATCAAGTAGAAGACAGAGAAGATGTGGTGTCTTTAGGCTGATATGCCACATCATAGACAGATGTAAGGCATAACTACCAGCCTCTTGAAATAAATTCACGGGATTCTGAAAAGAACAGATATGATGTGACAGCATTTCTGTCAAGAGTTGATAAAAAGACTGAGGCTTTGTCACATGGGTACACTCTAACTGTTGCTGGAGGCTTCAGGAATGATGAACAAGATGAAACTTTGTCACAGTATGTCTGCCACTTGCTTTCAACGTGAAAATCTTGACCAAAGAAATAAAAAACCAGGATGTTCTTGAAACTGGGTAAATAACCTGATATAAATGCTAATCTTGTGCCATTCTGTAAAAGTCAGTGGAGCCACAACATTGTAGAGCATGGATATTGTTTCTTCAGCTAAAGAGTCTCAAACTGAACTTAAAGAAAATAATTGAATTTCAACAAGAAATTCCTTGTGTCCACTTTCTGGCATTTGCTGGCGCTCAACATAAGTAGTTTTTGCATTAAAGACTAAAGCTCCCAATTTTGTAGAATTCTTACCATTTTTAAATTTCTGCTGCCAACGAAAGGCTATTATAGATAATAAGACTGTAGGAATAAAAACAAAGTGAGCAACGGTAGAATACTTAAAATATGTATATTTTCTTACAGCTTATGATATTGTTGTTCTTTTCCTGGTTGCTGCACACTGACTAGCTATCAAGCCATAAGCTCATTGCTTCCAATTTGTTTTCCTTAAAACTAATAACAAAAACCGTATAGAGTTGCCTTTTACTACTAGACAGTACAAGATGCAATATAAGCTTTATTTATTTATTTATTTATTTATTTAGTTAGTTAGTTAGTTAGTTATAATTTATTTATTATTTTTTTTTTCCTGATCTGGAGGGTTTTACACAGCAAGGAGACTAATATTTGTTGCGCAGTATGATCCTTAAGAAGGTGAATATTTGCTTATTTCAGATATTCAGTCTGTCATACTACTGAAGTAGAGTGAAGTGCTCAAGAGGTGCAAACAGAGAGGTTATTGTCAAGAAATAGCCTATGAAACATCCCTGAATGCACTACTTTGCTGCATCTAAACATGCCCAGTCTTGTTAGCAAACAGATATTATTTCCATTCTGAGCCTAAGCTGCTGTAGTGGATTGACTTTTGATCCACGGAAGTATTCCATACCTTCCTTTAACGTAACTCGACATATAAATAGGGTGTAGATAGGAAAGTACATTCTCTTCTTCCAGCAAGGCTGGGGAGCAGAAGGTCCCTGCATTGATCCTGTCTGCTGAGCCTACAGAAAATTTTTTAACGGGTTGGATTTGGCCATCTGACTCTCCATGGGAGAGGTGGTGTGGTAGATTTCATTAATTCTTTACTTTGTTAGTTACTGGGTGTTACAGTTTTATGCCGGTTGTTTTATACATCCTTTTGGTCCTTTTTCCCATTTCCCTTCCCCTCTTCCCTTGTTCCGTTGTATTTAGAAAAATATAGAAATATACATATTTAGTGTGATTTTGATTTCTTCCGTAGTTTTTTTTTTCCTTTGGAAGAGGGGAAGGTTTGGGAGAGAGGCAGACTGAGCGGTTGGAGAGCTTGGGAAAGCTAGCTCAAACCAGCTCAGCTGCTATTGAAATCTATTTTTTCCTTCTAATCAGCCTTCTGGTCCACCTGGGGATATGGTGTGGCATGCTGAGCAGGTTCCTCTCTGCCTAAGATGGCACCAGTACTGTATGCTGTGAAGAGATATTCTTCTGCCAGTTCATTCCGTCTCCTCAGGAAGAGCAGAAGTTTCTGCCTAACCTTCATGGAAGACTGGAATTCCTGCACTGGGAAGCACACAAAACCAGCACAGTCTTTGTGTTTACTTTCCTGTTTCATCATCTTACTTGGAAGGAAGTGAGCAGGATGAGGACTGAAAGTTAGGGGACTTTTTTTATTTCTGCTTTTAATTCTTCATTTTATTTAGTGAACAACTTATTTCTTAGGCTTAAGAAGGAAACAATACAGTAATTTTTTGTGGTTTTGCATAATGTAATATGTCAAAATCTGATATAAGATGGCCATGTACACGTACAAACACATATAAGATACAAATAAGACAAGTCTATACGACAGAACTAATCCAGGTCTTTCTTGAAGTTAGGAAGAAAATACGACTCAGTCTGCACTACATATATTTCTTTTGCAGAATATTTAGCAGTGTTTGTTTTCAGTAGTAATACCATATTACTTCACATGTATTTTTGAATCAAAGAATGTCACTCTGGAAACTCCAATAAGGGGGATACTAATATTTGCTCTTCATCACAAGACCTGGCAATCATAACGCATAGGAAAGACCTGAACCAGAAGTGATGGTAGCTTATGACTTAAAAAACTTAAATATCTTCAGTTTACCAGAAAAGGAAAAGAGAACAGAAGCATGACTAGAAAGACTTGAATGCAGTTTAGGGAAGGTTCAAAATCTGAGCAAAGATGACAGAGGAGAAGAAATCTCACCAATCCTTTATTCGTCAGTGACCAAGCAAGACAAAATCATTCAAAACAAAGCTGGCACAAGGCAGTTTCTGGATGGTTTATCTTGAGGTTTGATGCATAAGAGCACAGGTACCTCTGTAAAGTGAAAGTTCAGGCTTTTATACCTGTGAAGTGAAAGGACCATGCTCACTGGGACGTTTGCTCATGGAGACCACAGCATTCCACGGGAAAACAGGAATTTTCATGTTTTGTAACTAAAAGGTCAGATTTTGAGCACCCAGTATTCATAATCAGGCCTCTTTAAGGCACGTCAGGTTGAGCAGTAAACTGTAAGTAATGTTCGAAATGTGATATTTCCCTTATACTGCAATTCTGACATTTACCATTTTTCTTTTCTCCCGGATAACATATAAAGTCAAAATCTTGACATTTGTTTGAAAAATTTTATAAAACATTTCCTTTTAAAAATTACTGGAATGACGTAACCAAAAATCTCTTATATCACATAAAACCTTATAAGACTTAAAAGTTATAATTGAAAATTATTGCAGTAGTTCGGCAACATCTTACCAAAATCAAAATATTTATATTAAAAATTCGAAGGTCAGCATTTTTAATATAGATATATTGTCATATTTTTTTAATCAGGAGACCTTGTTCATTTTTGAATTTTGAAAATCTTGGATAATATCTTGCTCAGTACCTGAAACTTACGTAAATAGAAACAAACACATATTCTGCCTCAAATCTTGAAAGTATATATTTAATCAGAATATACTGAACTTACTCTAGGCTCATTACCCTTCAATTCTCTTTCAGACTACTCAGGACAAAGAAGGTGTTTTCTGCATTATTTCTCAGTGAGCGGCAACTGTCTCTGTAATTTAAAGTTTCTGGCATACAAGGAGTTTTCTGATCTCTCGGTGTCAAAAGAGAAAAATAAATCAAAACTGATGTAACAAAGCAAGTAAAAAAAAAATTAAGGAAAAATATGGCATCTTTCAAGATAATCTCTTCTACAGAGCACAGCAGAAGCTGGCGGTTTGCATAACACTATACATCAGTCAGTGAAAGAACTGGAAAAGTCCTGACAGTCAACATGTATTGAAGTTTGGAGGCAAAGGGGTTTTTGTCCCCAGAGGCTGGTGAATGGAGAAGCCACCGTATGTAACCAGTCATGAACGGCTGCTTAAAATCTTTTCCTGTTATTTTACTTCTGTTCGCACACTGTTGTACTCAAAATATTTAGAGACAATCGATGTATTCAGACTCACATACCGAGTCTGAAAACAAACCATTCATATGTTGAAAGGTGGAGGTTGAGCAAAACTTTTATATTTTATGACTACAAACTTAAGGAGGGCAATTCTAAAACAGGGAAAGTGAGATCTGCCTGTAGTCATAAAAGTGGGAACTGTGTGAGTCTCAAAGGAAAACTAGCATGCCGTAACTGCTAGAACCGTTCTTTGGCTTGACTTAGGTTTTACACATCCTTTGATGTAGAGGGCCCCTCCAGCAGAGGTAGTGGCAGGCAGGTGTTCTACAGACTCACTAAGCAAGTGTAAAGTCAAGTTTTGCTTTGGCTTTCTCTGACTTTTAGATCCTGCAGCTGTTTCACGCGTGTGGTGGGGTACCACAGCAAGGACTTCATCAGGTGAACAATGGGTGTATTGTCATAAAATGTACAACAAGCATCTTTTAACAATGGACTGTTCCCCAAGGGTCTTATTACTATAAGTACTGTTTGCAAAAATAACCATATCGGTTTACCTTCTCTCTTTCAGGTTTAAACACATAACCAATGTACTAAATGTACTTTAATATACTGAAACTAGTTTGCTGATTACCCTAGTAGGTTCAATGCTATTTCAGTATCCAGCTGGGTATGACATTTAATTACTGAACAATCCCTTTGATATTGTTAGGCTACTTGCAAAGTATCCAATTATAACTAGAAAAAAAGGCCTGTGGCCTTTTTTCCTTTTTTTCATGTGTTCTGCAACAGTGAATTCCGCAGAACAAACAGATTTAATCTCTATTTATTTTTAATAACAGTTCATTTTGTTTTACTTTTTCATTATGTTAATATAATTCTTTTTTTAGATTAAGTTCCTTTCTATTTAGCAAAATATGTAAGCTTATGACTGATTTTCAACATGTGCTCAAGACCCATGGGTTTCCACACGAGTTCAAATTATACTTAATATCAAAGGTTTATGTGAATAAGAATGGAGTGTTAAAATATGGCTCATTAAGGGCCTTGGCTCCTTTAACTAGATGCAGATTGTCTGCAAATCAGTCAACAGAGTGTATTTTGAAATGTTCTCTCCATTCATGGAAATCATTCTTTGATGTGCATGGACACACGCAGGTACACAAACACTCGTAACCAGAGATATTTATATGTTTGAGTACACATGTGCACCTAAAAGAGCAAATCAGTGTTCTTACATACATAGACTAGAAAATTTATCTAATTCCATATCTAACAGTTTCCTGGTTTTTTCCTTTACTATTCCTATATCGAAATGAAGGACAATTTCAGGACTGAATAGGAGGGATGCAACCTGAACTGGTTTATCCCAAGCAGCAAAAGACCAAAACGTGAGGCAATTCATCAGGAATACTGTGTATTTGTAGAAATTCTCTCATGGAAATCTCTGGACCGGAAGGGTTTCAGGCACTTTCATTGTCCACACAGAAGATTTTTATTATCTTTGACCTTTCCAATAAAGAAAGTACATGCTCAGTAAAGTTATTTGTGAGTCAGAAATAAAAATTATACAAATCATCACTATAACACAACAAAACATGAAATTTGGATTCACTGAGCATATAAAATACATGTATTTGTCTGCAACAATAACTTTTGTTTAACTTATCAAGTCCAGATCTGACAAGCATAGGTGGTCAACAGTATGAAAAACATGAAATTTTTGGAAAAAGAAATGAGAACTGCACTAAACTGAAGTTATTTAAACAGTACCAGTAAATTTTATGTGCAATATTGACTGTAAAAAAAATTTTATGTTTTCATTACTCACAACGCCATGCACATAATGCAGGTAGCTTATTTTGTCATCTCTTCATCTTGATGTTCTTTTTTTTTTTTTCCAAAATACTGCTTTATTAGTTTGGGTCTTGAGTTTTTCTACTTTTGGGGGTTTTGATAATTTTCTTTCCCAAACCAGTGAGTGTATCATGAGTGGGCCAGAAAGTTGGATTTCTTTTCATATTTTTAGATTACTTATTTCCTGCAGCCTCCAGATGAACTATATCTTTCTTGGCAGCTTTCATTCTCCTCTCACTTCTTGTATATTTTAGTTAAAAGGGGGGGAAGTGCTGACCTGCATGCCACAGCCCCATCTGCTTTTCCCTGGGAGTAAACAGAGAAGTGACACATTCTGTCAGTACAAACGTTCACATCTAAATAGAAAAGGAAGTAAATAAATAAAACAAGTTTAAAAGAGACCTTTTGAGTGCCTTAAACTTGGGTGACCAGAATTAATAGTGGTCCAAAGGGTAGTTCTGCCTGTAATTTGTAGTATTAAATAGTATTAAATAATAATAATACTAAATAGAGCAACTACAGATAGCAACATGATCAAGAGATAGGCTGCTTCCTGGAGACTTGGCCAATTATGTGTAAAGAACCATCAGAAAAGATTGCTAATAATTCAGTCTGAGATTTTCAAAGTGACTTCACAAAACTAGTTACGTAACGTACTTGGAACACCCCGAAAACAGAGTGACTTAGTAGCATGCTTCTTCATAAAGCTCTAATAGCACCCAGCACATCCTTAGTAATCTCCCCAGAGATTAAAAGACTCCTTAAGATGGAGGAAATATGTTGATTATGAAGAAAAATTGACACAAAGCAAACTGAAAAAGGGAGTAAGCAGAGCTTTCTCATAGCACTTAAAACAAATCCAGAGGGAGTGTGGAACTAAAGCACTGGGAATATTATGTTAATCACTGTCAGGGTTAAAATCATATTTGAAGGTGACAGAAACAAGCACAATACCCCTTTGTCACAGAACAGTGGAGACTGTGAAAGTTTTCCGTTCACTTTCTTTTTACATAAACGGAGATCTATCCGTCCTATAGATAATAGCCCTCTTTAGTCTCAAAGCATTTGACAGTTTTATAGGAAGTCTGTAAATTTTAGCAATCTCTGTCGGATTTCCTCTTTGTTATCCTACCACTATCCTTCCCAAAGTGTAGCACAGATTCAGCAATCATTTCATGGGTCATGTTAACCACAGGAAAGAACTGCAAGATATTTAAATCCCAATAACTTTCAAGTAAATTACTTTGTAATGGGTAGTTCCAGATAACTTCTGGCTTTTCAGCAGTAGCTTTCCTCATTAAGCTAAAGTGAACCTTGTTACCAGATTGAGCTGTCTGGACTTACTTTCCTTATGAAGGTATCCACAAATAACTTGAATCCTAAAAACTTATATTACAGGCAACGTTTACAATTACTTTTTTTAATGGTACCAAAAATCCAAAATTTAGGTCTTGGAAATAATATTCTTAAGCTTTTGATGAGATATTAATAGATCCTTCAAACTTGCTGCATAAAAACTCTGCCAGTGGCACATCAGAAAATCAAGTGGTTGTTGGAAGTTCTTTTATAGTGCGTGAGACTGGTTATCCAGGTGAAGAAATTAGAGAAAAGGCAATTAACATGGTTGAAAATAAGTACTTTTGTAGGATCATTATGTGCCTCTGCTAGATCTCTTCATAGACCTTTGTATTTGGTTTCTTATGAATTTAATCAAAAACTTGGAGAGAGAAATTGCTCAAACAGGCAGACTGGTATACTTAAAAAAAAAATTGTCTCTGGGAAGAGCCATATGTTCCTGCAGACTCTTTTCTTAGCACCCAGAGTTATGAAACATTTTGGAAATTGAATTAGAACGTGTATGGATTTGAATGGTACACCACAACTTGTGACATAATTATTTTTGTAATATCTGCTCCAGCCTCCAGCTATCTTAAGAGGTTTTAAGTCCAATGGAAAAAAAATGCACAAGAAACTATCCAAGGCTGCATTTTCATGAACAGTTGGTCCTTTTACAAATGTGCATTCATATCATAGCAGGCAGTTTCACAACATACACAGGTTTGTCATTCTCATATGTAAATAAGAATGTCTGTGTGGCATTGCAGATCAAAGTAACATTGACCATTAGTGTGAGAAAGAAAGTCTGAAATTAATCACAAATTTCTTGATAAAGTCAAATATGTTTAAATCTTGCACAGTGATCTAGTTTTCAGACGATATAAACTGCTTTAGCAGACTTGACACTTCTGAAGATATTCAAGAATTCACTCCTATCAGCCTGAGAAAGTACAATGAATTTATCAACTTTTCACATAATCACCTTTCTTCTTCATAAGTTATAACTTTCCTGTGCTCACCTGCAAATTACCTCCCTTGTCAAGATTTTTTTGTCTTTCTCAAAAGTTCATTTTTGTTGAGATATATACAGTGATTCAAGATCATTTATATATGAGTAGTTATTGTCTTACTCTCCTATCCACTTGCTATTTCCTTTAAAGCATTTAAAACTGGAGCAGAGATGATGCTTTTTACGTGAAAAACAACTTTGGATAAAATGTTACCATTTAAATTAAAGGTAAGAGGTTGCAAATGGTCTTCGTAAAAGAACAAACACAGAAATTTTGACTGATATGTTGAAAATTTCATTGCACAAAATGAAATTTTCCTGGTTTTAGCATTTCCTTAACTTCACCTGTTTTCTCTTTATGATGATAGAAGGAAAAAAAGGCAAAACAGGCAGCAAAAACTGAAATTAAGATAGGGAAAAGGAAAAGTGTTAAATCTCATTTTTTAATCTCCTTCAAGATGCAACTAAGAATTATTTCTTTTAAATGTATACAATTAAATAATTGTGATTTGTGAAAAGAATCTTCACTCAACTAATAAATAGCAGCTCAGTTAAAATATCTGTGTTTCTTTCATTTGCCACAAAGTGAAGGGAGAAGAAATGTCTATTCTGTGAGTGTTTGGCTGCGTACCTATAGAAACATCCTTCTAATGCTGAGATTGAATTAAAATTGTGTTATAGAATATCTCTATATTTCATTTGTGTCCTCCTAACTCTTTTATAGTGTTATAAAATCATAGGTGTTTCATATGCTCAAGAATAATCAGTGTTTAAATATGTTCAACGTACCAAGTTTGAAATAATTTTCTGAGCATGATTCAAATTGTATGTGCATTGTTACATGCCTGCTAGAATTTTTGTGCACTCTATCACGTATGTGCTCAGAAAATGAATGTGCTAACCTTCTCAAAGGTTTTGTTTAGTGTGAAATGTCCTATATATTCCTTAGTGGAGCCTTTCAGAAAAAGGAAGAAATGGTGTCTTTTTTCATACCTATAGTGCACAGGGCAAAAAGCAAGCAGAACTCAAATATAGCAGTATTCAGGTTAGGTAGAAGAATACTGTATATGGGAATACATGTAAGAGTACTGTAATTACCTTTGAAAGGTAAGTACAAGGAAGCACTGTGATTAACTGCCTGAAATACTTGCAAAATTGTTGTAACTTAGTTCTTTATGAGTACCTATCATGAAAGGTACAGGAAAGGTAGATGTAGCCAGGGGTATAGATTAAAAGTCCTCTTGAGATCCTGCTCAGCTCCAAAACTCAGTGAAACAATTACAGAAAGCAAGAATTTGCAAATGAAATAAATTACCTAACTGTTAGTATTCCCACAGTCTCCATCATACACTCAGCTCCTAACAATATTTGCTCTTTGTTGACATTCACAATGGTGGGAGCGAGCGTATCCAGTCACTTGTTGTTCTAGTAAAGTGCTCAGTAAAAGAGAAAAAAAACTTATTATTTTCTTCATTTCGGTATTGTATAATATTTCCTTGCTCATTAACTTCTACTGATGATGATGTTCATCAATATCCAGAAACATCCATTAAGACTGGAAACTTCTGTTCTTAGTAATCTATACAATGTACTAAATAGGATGTGTTTGTTTGAAAAATCTATATTCACAGTCTTTGAGTGACTGATTTCGATTTCCCTTTTAGATATAACAGGCTTTTTCAACTAATACTTTGATTTCCCTTTTTATTATGCACCTTCCTAAAAACAATGAACGACTCCTTCACAAATAAGACAAAGATACATCTGTATCAGTCCCTTCTTTTTCAATGTCTCCTTTCAAGATCAGCTAGGAATACAAAAAAAAACCCACACAATTTTGTATTTGCAAGCTGGAGAAAGGATAAGTCCCTATTCCAAATTACTCCTTATTCACAGTAATTGCTAATTCCAAAGAAGCAAGCAAATAAAGAGTTGAGAGAATTTGATCACAGAGTTGTCTTACAAAGAGAGCACATTTTCTTTCAAGTACAGTTACAATGCAAACACAGTGTTTTGTGTGGCTGAAGACCAATGCTGTTGATGATATTTTGCCCAGTTCTTCAGTATATCCACTTTCTTCTTCATTGCCCCTTCTCCATCAAAATTCCACACATGCTCCTGATGGCAACGGCAGAAGTAATATTTATAATAATATAGAGATTAAAGTACTGAGGAAACTTCAGAGTTACTCTTCCATGTTGCTACAAATGATCACTCTAAAGTTTCGCAACACCTTTGTTTCAGAATGGCTGCAAGCAGGCAGTTCCTGTCATGGCCACTGAGACTAAGTTCATCATCCATATGCTGATGGTAATACTTAAGCAAGATTATTTTCGAAACAGATTGGAATCTCGCCTAAGGGATTGAATCTTGTAGATTAGAAAGATGTCTCTGAGTACTAAGGATAGTGATAAAATTGATGATAAATGTATTTATATAATTTTAACATCTAATCTAGTCTAGAAATTATGTACAATAAATTGCATGCGAATTTCAAAGAATTTACCATCTCACCTATACGAAGCTCATAGACACCAACTTTCCAAACACCAGCTTCACACCATCATTGTTTGGTCAGGGATCAAACAAACAATTAGATATCTGTTTGCCTACAACTGATGTGTGAAAGGAAAGTGAAAAACTGTGTATCTCAGTCAGGGGGGTAGTGTTCCAGCTCTAGAGAGTGTAACAAAATGACACAAGTAAGGTGGACCAGATGAGCAAAGGGTGAATGGAGAGCAAACAGAGGAGTTGGCTGTTTGCTAGGAAAGGGTTGCGGGTTGCGTGGGTACTAATGGTTTTGTGGAGTTAACCTAGTGATTTAAAGGAGAGGACAAAAAGACAAGAATGGGGCTGCTGGATGTAGGTTAGAAACTTGGCCTTCAACCTGTCAATGGGGTCCTCAAAGCAGTGTCCTCTTCTATGTGGGACAAGGCCAGATCCCCTTTGCATATTTTTGGGGTCAGCGGGCACGTTGAGAACCCAAAGGCATCTTTAGAGGGACATTTAGGTTTTACTTAGTTTTTCCTTTGTGAGGAGGAGAAGGTATAGAGGGGTATGAAGAAGATTAGAGGGACAGCAAGTAGAGAGGTAACACCTGAGGGAGGAATGATTTCTAATCAGATCCCTCCCCCTGGTATCCCTCACATGAAGGTAACGTACGTAAGGCAATTTTTCACCATCCTTGCTGTCAAATAAACAGGTGTTTTCTCCCAACTCAAGAGAGACTTCCTTTCCTCCAGTTCTCCTGGCAGATTGCATGCAACTTCTAGCCAAGACAGAGTGCAGATACAAAGCTGTGCAAACAAATACTCCTCTGAGGTAACATTCAGGCAAAGCAATGTCACCAGCCTGTATATTGTAGAAAAAATGGGGAACGAAGCTGCTTCGCCCTGCATCCATTTAACATCACAGGGAATCTTTGATAAATCATCTGCCACTGTTGAGCAGTGAGATAGTGGTCTCGTGATAGTAACAAGAGGGACATAAACGATGTGAAGGAGTAACACAATTGCTTAACAGGTGTGTAAATAGTAGCACAAATATCTGAAAAAAACCCCCATGCATAATATGAAAGCAAACTAATTGTTAGAACGTTAATACTACTTGAAAAAAACCCCACAAAACAGACTGCAAAAGACATGGGTTTATCACCTTAAAATCTCTAGAGCTAATTAATGTAAAAGTGTCTTCTGGATTTAGTTGTCTACTTTTTTCCTGAGGAAAGGAGTAGAAGGAGGAAGAGCTGGTTTGTGAAGCACGAAGGGAAATTTGGGAGGCCAATGGTAATGGGAATTATCAGGTGGGGAAATTGTGGAGAAGCAGGCAGGGAGAGTTGACGGATGTTATCTGCCACAATTTTTGTATTCCTGGAGGGAGATGATTTCCCGCTGTTTCACAGTGTCCTAGGATAGTTCACTCTGGAGGCAATCTCTGGGAGTCTCTAGTCCAACCTCCTGCACAAAACAGGCTCCGCCACAGGGTCACACCGGGAATTGCCACGAAAATCACTGGCACAAACAGAGCTGCATGTGTAAAACAACCACCTATTTAGGGGAAGAGGAAACCCAAGTTGTTTTTATGTACCTGTGTATATATTTGTGGTAATGAAACAAAGAAGGCCAAAACCAGATTTTGGATATCTTCAAAGAGAAAATCTATTTTTCTTCTTATTGGCATTCTTCAGCTGCTTTGACATGTATATCTCAAGACATGGTGAGTGACCAAGGATTCCTTTGCCCAAATAGTTGAGGCAATATTTGGCATACTTGATCATTTATCTGAAAAAGACTTACAAAATAATATATTTTTTGATAAGTTCTTTCAGTTTGGATGGGTATAAGTCTACAAACACATACTCAAGTGAGAGGGGAAAGAAATGGAAAAACGTTGCAGCAGAAGAGCACAGGACAGAAATTGTGACCTATATAATAGTTGTCAAATTTTTCATTGAAATAATTGTTTGAATTGTGTCCTCAAAGTTAATTTTCTTTAATTATTTTTGCATTTCCATTGTACTTCTCTGCACAGTTTTTCCTCTCTCAAAAGACAAGTTTTCTTTATGAAAACTGGTGTCATCAGCTCTAGAGAGTTTTATGTTTTGTGCTGCCTTTAAGGAGGAATTCAAGCATTAAGTGTTAGAAGAAAGGCTGCCTACATTCCACTTGTCACCTGAATTGCACCAAGAAGAACTGGCCATCTTGATTAAAAGTGAGTTTAGCTACAGTTTCAGAGCAGTTTGATGGCTTTTAACAGGAGTTCAATACGCAAGACCGTGGGTTGAAGGGGTACGTCCCAAATAACTGCAGAAAAATGTAGTTTTTCCCTTTAGGCCTTTGTGCATTCTGGCTTTGACACTGGTCCTCCAGTCCTGCAGATAAGAGCTGAGTGAATTACATAAACCGGGTTGTCTGCTACATACCCCTGTACAACAAAGTGAAGGTAAGATTGCAGCAAACATAAACATAGCAACACCTGCCTTAATATAGAGAGCAAGATAAAAAAAGTGATGAAAACACCAACACAGGACTTTATATCAACTACTAGCCTACAAAATCCCTGAGAACTCTAAATATGCCCAAATAGCGTGGGTTTTGAGTTGTGTCAAAGCCTTTGATATTCTGCAGCTATTCTTACTACCATAGCTAAATTAAAGTTTGTGCAGATACGCTTACCCTTTGGTTGTGCTGACATACCTGTGTAGCACTAGCATTAGTTTAGTGTTCAAAAATAAATTCTCCTCTGAGAACACAGTACAACACCACCGTGGATGCATGATCCCACAAGTGTTGTGATCTTCTGAAATGGTATGTGGACTATAATTGTGTCAGATCTTTGTGAGGGGACGTAACGTGGAGGAAGTTCTTCTTGATTCCTCCTCTCTGCTGAGGACATATTCCAAAGGGGGTAAAAATATACCAGGCCAAAAAAAAAAAAAGGAAAAACCACTGATGATGCCACTCAGTTCTCAGTTCCGTGAAGCAGCAATTCAGCTGACAGACCTCCACTATGATCCATTTCAGCATCAGTTGCTTTCACTACAGTATTAGCTGCCTTTAGATACTTCTTGATAAAGTTCTGTAGGCCTTGGAATTGCTTCCTTATCTTTTCCAGAGATGTGTTTCTTCAAAAAATCATAAAATGAAAGTGATGTGTTTATAGTGTTTTCAGCCTCTATTTCAGTTCACTAACTGTCACAAAAATAACTCCCTAAAAATGCTTGTGTGTGACAGCTTCCATATTCGTTCTACTTCAATGTTCTTTCATATCTAATTTGCTCAGTTTAAAAGTTAGAAGATGCATTTTCATACTGGCAGACAGCAAGCTCAGCCATGGAGCTGAAAAATCAAGCTGAGATCTTTTTTACTTCTTAAGTTGTCTGTGGCTATAAACTTGGCAGTTTAAAATTGACTGACAATTGGGTTGATGATGTGTAAGGTGAGGTGACACCCAGCTCATTAGTGTATTCTTCTGGTGAAATCTCTGAGCTAGCAAATTGAAGAAATTGGTAGCAATGAAACTACAGTTTTTCTTCCGTTTGTCCTAAACCAGTGGCTTGCAATGACTTTTTCCCGTGTGCTTCTTGGTAATGAGTTTATGCTAACTGGAAATTATCTTTTTAGTTTGAGTGTCTAGAGGTAAGAAAATCACCAAGATTCACAAGTTGCATGACCACGCTGGTGCCATCACTTGTGTTTGCAATGGTGTTATATCGTGGTTGGTTTTTGAAGGCAGATGTCTTCCACTCATTGTATCCCACATCCTTCTCATTTGACTGTGCATACTGCATGCTTCAGCTCCTTCTGAAAGTGCCTAAGTGGTCTCCTTGTAACCAGCATAAAAGGAGACTTAAATTCCATTGGTTCTTATCAACAGAAGGTCATTGTTTTGCCATCTCAAGCTGTGTATATAAGATTATTTTTTGACAAATTTAGACGTGGCTTTGAGGTTGTTTATGGATTGGAGCTTAAGAATTATTTAAAAATAGTTGAATAGGCAAAATGGGAGTGTTTCATCAGTTATGCCACTAATTCTGGAGAGTGATTTATGGTATGCTAGATGTGGAGTTAAAGTGAAATAATTCAGGGATAATATGCAGGTTTGTCTCTCCTTAGGAAGAGATCATCTTATGTTCCAGAAGCTTACATGCCTAAAGATGGAAGCCTAACAAAGACAGCAAGAGAAAAGAAGTCAAGCCTCCTAAAAGAGTATGCTTTTGCTGCTGTTCCAGGATTCCCAGAATAAATACACCTGGCTGATAGCACTGAGTTGTACCAAGAATTCACCCCTGAAAGAGCCTGTATACCAGCTGTAACTCTGAGGTCTGCAAAAAGGTTGTGTTTAGGCATGTCTTTGAAAATGTAGCAGGTTTTCTGCCTAAATGTGGAACTTAATTGTTCAGAGTAATTCATGGAAGAAAAATTTTTCTGCTCCATGATTTCTGTATAGTTCCCTTTGGTACATCTACTTATAAGGATTATTTTCATGTCTCTGATACAGCAGAAAGTGTGATAGGATGAATATAAACCTTAATATGAGTTTACATAAGGAGAAAAGAGGGTAGAAAAGAGCATTTATTTATACCATCATTTTGTCCTATCTGTACTTTTCCCTATCATAAATTCTTATTGGCACAAACAAACGTAATTCTTTTACACTGTTATGGAAGACCGGGTCACTTCGTTTGAGATTTACCTCACTAATTTTCTTTTTCAGTTTAGCCTGCCTTTATGTCTTGGGTTTGAGTGGAAAAAAAAGCTAGATAAATCATTAACAATTTATTATGTACTTTGAAATAAACAATGGCATCAGCAGTTATTTACACCACTGTATACACTGATTGTATAGCCTTTTATGGGATTGTTTAAACACATTCAATAAAATTAAGGAAAATACATATCCTGACAGAGAAGGTTGAAGTGTGCGAATCACAAGGTGACATCAGATATTTTTGAATGTTCTCTTTAACAATTTCTTCCCTCTAAATATGATTATTCTACCTCTATTTATTTAATTGAATAAAATTCTTTTCCTGAAAGTATTAAAAAAAGTGTATCCTTGGCTTGGCCTAGTACGCTCCAGAATATTCACAAAATTCATCTACTAATATACTAATATTCATAAATATAGGAACAGCCTGTAAAGTGTGAAGGAAATATGAGATCACTTTTGTGTGATTATATTATTTGCCAAATGTTCTTTCATGAGGGTCCAGCATACTTCAGGCCTGTAAATTATTAATATACCTTGTATCTCATTAGCTGTATATTGTGAAAATTTATCTAAGCAGCTACCTGTAGTTTCATTAAAACAGCAAATGGTTAAAAGAGGGGGAGAAACTTCATTGTGCCTTTGCAATTAAATTGGTTTTGTAAGAACGGTAGAAGCTTAGAGTTTTACTATTTCTTTGGCTGTAATATGAAACGTCCATACGACATGCAGACTGATGAATAATTCATGGATCTCAGTGTATGTTTGTGTATACATGCTCAGATTAAAAACGAAGGCTACCCAACCATTTTTACTGTACAATACATACACAAGACTAAGTAGTAGATCTCACACATACATCAGGAACGAGGACCACAACGCTAAAGTTCATCAGTGTGAGACAAGTTTTCTCAGGGGCTGGCATTTTCACACAGGCACTGAGGAGCAGCTCAGCCCTAGACTGTCCTGTTCAAAGCACAAAAGCCACCTACTTATCCCTGCTCACTCTAGCGTAAATAGGGGAACAAATCCAACAAATATCTTCCTCAAAGACTGTGGATGAAAGAGAAATGGAAGATGGGTATTGTTCAGTCCTTCGCTGGGTTCTGTGCGCTAAAATTGTGACAACAAGGCAAAAGTATTGTAACTGAAGAAAATTTTCTTGACATTTCTTTAAGTATTGAAAATTTAAAAATAATCCTGAGTTAAAATATTAGCTAGTTTCTTCCTATGGACACAGTGGACAACTTGGTCAGTATCTAGCTAATGTTTTTCTGTAAAAAAATGGCAATCTGTCAAAAGCAAAACCTCTTGCTGAAATAATTAAATTGTAACAAACATCTGTTTTGAAAGAAAAATCAAAAAGGCTAAATATAAATGAATGAGATGTTTTGAACTTCTTATTTTGTGTGACCTTATGAAGTTGGAGACAATCAGAAGGCAAAATTATATTACCTAAAATAAATATTTTGATTAAACTCAAGTGGGTTTTGCCAACTATTTCATTATACAGGAAATTCCTTACCACCCCACTACCCCCAACTTCGTAGCTATTTTTACCCTTTGCAAGTAGATTGTAAGTATTGAATCCATGCTGTGAATATGCCTTCATTTTGCTCAAGTGCCTTATATCTAGAATTGAAATTCCTAGTTTGGTCTGTCCTGTTGTCTACAAGAGGCAATCGAGTACATATCCCTAAATATTGGTTTTCTCTTGACCAACATAGGGGGTTGCAAACTCCTCTCAGCATAACAAGTAGGGCAGACAGGAAGAGTATGACCCCAACCAGTTACCCAGACATACTTGACAGAAGACGACTTTTCACGCTTCCATGAGTAGCATGACCATACTGCACCCCCAGAACATGATTACTTGGAAGATTGGAGGAAACTTGTTCTTGATTTTGTTCTGGTAAATGAATAGGTTTGTGATACTGCTTCATTATTGGAGTAATTAAAACACAAATAAAAGAAAAACTTTTTAAAAGCAATAAAAAATAACAAAATAACTCCCAAGGAAAATATATAATCCATTATACTTTTAAAATGTGTGTCAAACCTGCATGTTAAAAAAAAGGATTTATTTCATAAGAAAAATTGGCCAACCAGCCTTCACTTTCAAATGCAGTAATCACAATAATTACTGAGCAGCAAAGAAATTGTTTTCTTGCATCAACAATAGTGTCACCACTGACAACCTTTCTCAAGCCCTGAATGTACTGTGACATCTGTATTTCATCCCATAATACAAACAGTGCATGTAACTACAGTGTCCTTTTGTTGTATTGTGTACTACTGAATTTAAAAACATATCAAACTCTGTCTGGGTTAAAAGCTCAAAAGCTGTAGACAGACTACTGTGGCAGGAGTGATACAGGTAAGCATTAGATGTCTTAACATGATTTTTCAATAATGAGGCTGTAGTCACCACAGCTCTCTTGTAAAACATGTAGTCTGATTACAGAGCTGCATTTACCTTGTTATACACCTGTCCTCCACCCTGCAGCTCTTGGGCAAACACTTCAGACTTCGCATACCCACCAGGAGCAGTTTCATGTGACTGAAAAGGCTCCAAACATGCTTTAACCCAGTTTTGCGGGTATGCTTAGTCCTTTGGATCACCTCCAAGATATCCTCCCCCAAACCATGCAGTACTTAACACCAGTTGTGAAACTTGTTCTTCTTCACTTCAGGCATCCTGAAGGGAGTCAATGTATGGTTTATTATTTTTTTTGTAGGGCTGAAGTCTGTGCAGATGGGCATAAATTAATTTCAGGTCAATTTAAAGTACTAACAGCAGCAGAAAGAAGTTGCTGGTTTTCAGTTAGCCCTTACATATAGTTGCAACTTAAGCAGCCCTTCACCCTTCCCCTAAGTCTTAAAATTTATGGCAAATCACTGCATAACCTCCTTCTTAGACAAAACAAATTCTGATAGCTGATGTGTGTGCTGGGGAACGTGGGCAGGGTCTGCATCACTACTCTGTCACAAGTGATAACCCTTTAATCTGTACTCTGTTCAAATATATTGGCTTCATTTTTATATAGATACTTTTTCTGTTTGAAGAAATAAGGTGCATTTAAAGGCCCACCTCAAGTACTGGGTGCAGTTTTGGGTGCCGTAGTGTAAAAAGGACATGAAGCTACTGGGGAGTGTCCAGAGGAGCCTACAAAGCTGGTGAAGGGTCTAGAGGAAAAATCATATGAGAGGAGGCTGAAGTCATTTGGTCTGTTCAGGCTGGAGAAAAGGAGCCTGAGGGGGAACCTCATAGGAACTTGCTTCTTCCCCACAAGGGGAGGAGGAGGAGCAGGCGCTCATCTCTTCTCTCTGGTGATCAAGAGTAGGACAGGAGGGAACGGCAGGAAGATGGGCCAGGGGAGGGTTCAGTTGGCTACTAGGAAAAGGTTCTTCACCCAGAGGGTGGTGGCACACTGGAACAGCTCCCCAGGGAGGCAGTCATGGCACCCAGGCTGGCCATATTCAAGAAGCAATTGGACAATGCCCTCCAGACACACAGTGTATGTGTTGGGGTTGTCCTGTGCAGGGATAGAAGTATCACAGTATCACAGTATCATAAGGTTGGAAAGGATCTCCGAGATCATCAAGTCCAACCTATAACCCAACACTAACACCAACACTAACACCATCATCTAAACCATGGCACTCAGTGCCTCATCCAGTCTCCCCTTGAACACCTCCAGGGTCGATGACTCCACCACCTCCCTGGGCAGCGCATTCCAGTGGCCAATCACCCTTTCAGTGAAGAACTTTTTCCTAAAAAAGTAGCACTTGTGTGTCCCTTCCAAGTTAGGTGATTCTGTTTGAGATTCTGAGAAACCTTTTAACTCAGCACAACTGAGTTTGCTGTGACATATAAAAACAGGAGGATCTAATGTGTCTGCATCATGGATGCTACAGCACAGTTTGAAGAAAAATTTCTCAGGAAAAATTCACATGAAAAAATAACAGGGTTTGGACAATACTGGATACAAGTTGTAGGTAAGATAGGCTAGTAATTTTATATTACAGGGAATCTGGTATCCATTTTTACTCTAAGCTCCGTTCATCTAGCTTCTCGCTGCCTCTGGGAATTTGTATCACCTCTATATTTCTACTGTGAAAGCACTGAGCACTAAAAAAGTCCTAAATGTCTTTAACGATACCAATGGGGAGCCTGATGACTGGTGTCCCCCGCTTTCTGCTTCGCTGGGCACCAACTCTTTGGAAGGTTTCATTAGGAGATACCCAGCAGCCCAACTTTGTGATGGATTTCAAGTCTAGATGGCATATTTTTATTTCACTGTCCTTTTGGGCAGTTATTGTATTTCTCACACAGCACTCTGGGACCTTGTGTGAAGGGTGCTATATAAGTACAGGGATTGCGTTGGCTGAGTAATTCTTTTTGACTTCATCAGGCTGTTAATCCAGCATGCCCATGGTGATAAACCCAGAAAATCCCAGATAATCCTATATAATATTCAGGCAGGGCTGGCAACAGCTGTAAATACATATCAAACTGTCAAAAACCATTATCATTTAGACTACTCTGCAGTCCCTTCCAAATTACATTAGAATATCCAGGCTTGGCTTCAACTCTTTCCCTCCTCCCTTCCCCCCGCCCCCCCCCGCCCCTTTCTTCACTTCCTTTATGTCAGAGTGCTGCCTTTAGCTTTGCTTGCCATCATAACAATAAACTTTTCCTGCATATATACCTTTTTACTACAGGACCATATTTACCCTGGCCCTGCCTCTGTATGACTCACAGGCGATTGCAATTCTGTGCATAAGCAAATAATTCTTGGCAGTTTTGAAACCTAAAATATCCCACTGCCAAAAGGCTTCTATTTACCACACAAAATAAATGCTGTTACTATTGCAATTCCAAAAATGTGTCTTAAATACATCCTTTCATTAAAATGCTCTCATAGTCTTAATGTCTAATAAGATATATAACGAAATAACAGAAGATTTTTTCCTTTTGCAATTTTTATGTTGGCTAATAGCCAGAGATAAATAAGAATTTAGCATCTGCAGCAACCCTGTATAGAATAAAATTATAATTATCATCAAACTGTGAGTCTTTCTGATAGGATGAAAACTCACTCTCCCTTCAAAATGCTCACTTTCCTTCCCTCCCTTTCAAGGGGGAAGCAGTCACTGATACAAGAAAGCATGTATCAGGTAACCAGCTTTGTTGGTTAATTACCTCAGTGTAAACTGGGGATAGCTATGCTTGGGTTGGTGGAAGATTTCTGCAATAAAATGTGCTTGTGTAGTAACCAGACTCTGAAAAAGGGTTATATGCTTTTCTCATTAATGTATAAGAAATGCATGATGCCCATGTTTTCTATGCCATTTTTTTCACTCAGTTAGCCATTCAGGGACTCAAACAAGTAATTCCTTTGGCTGATCAGAGAAAAGCAACAACTAAAACACTACACAGTGGCAGTTCTTGACAGAGATCAACTTCTGGAACACAGCTTTGTTTAAAAATACCTGATGCAGTTTTTTCAGCTGTACAGCTCATATTTGACTCACTCCGTAATAGGGAGTGTATGTCCTATCTGCTTTCTATCTGAAACTTTCTGCATTATGTAGAGAAATAAAAGAGTGGCTCAATATTTCCTGTTTACTAACCTAAAATATTTCTATAGCTTCTGATTTCCTTGCAAGTATCACACTGTCACAGCTGTAACTTCATTTTGTGTCTTCATTCTTCCAGCACTGAGAATGTGTAGTAGGTCATGTACTAGAAGAGCCACACTCCTGAGCTGACTAAAGTGAGCCCTAGCTGCAACCATCTTGCTGGTGGTAGAGGATACCCTTCTGGTGGGTCAGGTTCTTTCCTTACCTCTCCCTCCACCACCTACAGTCTCTGTCCTGCTGCTTTTTCATTTGCTCAGTCAGAAGGTCTACTTCAACACTGGAGAAAAATCAGCCAAAAAAACCCCCAGCTTGTCCTCCTACAGGAGTTTGATGGTGTAATGCACTAATACTTGTGGGAGTTGTACAGCAACGCACTGCTGAGCATGGTGAGATACCTGGGATACTAAGGAGTACATCATGTTGTTTGGCCAAAATCTCCAAATACTTCTACACAGCACATGAAGATACAGACTTGTGTTAGCCTACAAAGGACATGACACCCATTGCTACCTCCCTAACCACTGTGAAATTACTTCTGCACTTGCAGGCACCAAGGAGGCATCACAGGAACAGCCTGACTCCTTACTGGGAAAAAAGCTGTGCCTTGGAAACCATGACCATTTGCATTCATAATATGCTGAAGCAAAAAAAAATTGACAATATTTCATGATGGCACCTAATTGGCTCCAAAAGGTGCTTCCCCAAAAATGAAGGCAGAAATATACTATACTACAGAATAATACATGACGGTAGGGAAGATGAAGCCAGCATTCCAAGAAAGATCACAACACCTTGGTGCTTATATGGAGCAAAGCTGTTTAGTAACACCTTCTGGTTCTATCTCATGTAGTCTGTGAAGCAAGAAATAAAACAAGGCCACAGAGAACAAAAGCAGAGGTGGCTCATTCTATGAAAGCAGGGAGCTAGGGGCTGAATTTGTGTTCTCTGGCCCTTTACAGGATGTGAAATAAGGCTTTATAAGTTGGGATGTTGTTATCTCAGAATAGCTAGGTTCCTCTGGATGAGGGCATCTCTGAAAAAGCTGTATGAAGAGTGCTGACCACTTAAATGTGAATCAAAAGGCAAATGGTGACTATGACTGGCTTAAAGTTTTGCAGGGCCCCAGGCTAGCAATCTTCATATTCCCTAACATTTTTTTTGGAAGCCTTGCAAGAAGACGAAAAGAAAGGAGATAAAGTTTGTGGGGACAACTTTAAGGTTTCCCCTTACTGGTTTTTTGCTCATGTATATATTGAAGGCAGTGGTATGGTTACAAGCAAGGCACTGTGCTGTGTTTATTTGCATTCTACAGTTTAGACCTTCTATTTCTCATGAAGACCAGAGACATGGATTTTGGCTTTCCAGCCCTTGGAATACTGTCAGACATTTTAGATTTAGCTAAACAAAGATGAAATCTTTCCAGAACACAACATTTTTTTACATGTTCATCTTAGAGAATAGAGTTTCTCTGATTTTTTTCGCAAATACAAATGCATTTTGGACTTTGAGTTCTTAAGCATCAGTACTTTTTAGCTCAACTGTCTTTCATTTAGCCAAAAAAACAAAGTAGATGTTATAATTCCCTTCTTACAGTTAGAGAACACATGTACAGAGAATGTCAGTGATTGCACTGTGTTCCCTCAAGAACAAGATGATAGCTAGAGAATTACAATCCTTTTTTTTTACCAACAACCTGTCAGTAGCCAGCTACAGTGTAGATTAAGTATTGCACATCTTTTTCACCAGTTCAGAGTCATTCAGTTTCCAATTTTGCCTTTCTACAGAGTCACCAACATCATTTTGAATCAAAAAGAAAAACCACATCAGAATACTTGCTCAGATTGATTTCTTCCCTAAGGATTTATTTCTATTAAGGGTCTTCTTAAACAAGAGTAAAAACGCTTCTATAGACAGTATACTATTCCTTATGTTTAAGGCAATATTTAACATGTGGATTCCATTACTGTTTTTAGTGTTGGTGTCCTGTAATTGCTCATTGCAAAATTTAAGTACATTTTTGTCCTTGAGAAGACAAAAACTGTCTCTTCCTCCCTAGCACCACACATACAAGGTGTATTTACCTGATTCATGTTAAATTGTATGGTCTAGAATCTGGAAGCAACTCCTAACAATCCTGTGATATTGACCTGTGGTGGATTTTTTGTGTGCGTGAGTGAGTGTACTCAACTATGCAATTGTATCCATCTGTATGCATGTAAAACTCATGAATGTATAAAAAGTCATACACGGAGGAAAATATTCATTGCACTTTACTGCTGATATTGGTAGCTGACATCATATGGAGTGCTGCTCTATGTTTCTAGAGAACAGAAGATTAACACTGTCATCCTTTTCCTGCCTGTTGCACGGTACTTCTGTGCTTAGTAACAAGCGAGAGCAGAAATATATAACCCCACTCTGATGCATGTCCTGGAACAGGCAGATCTTTATTTACTTTCTTTTCCTGCTTCTTTTTATTTCTTCTGAAGTTGTTAGCTTTCACAGAGAGACCTAGATAGCCAAAGCCATAAATATGCCAACAATTCAAAAGGTAGCCAGTCACAGTATTTTTCTGAATGGCTGATATTGTGAACAAAAAGAAATCGTGTGAGCCAAGGTAAATTTTGGTGAGAGAGCAGCACACACAGAGACAAAGAAATGCTGATTTTATTCATTCCCCGTGACAAGATGTCTCCTCATCTTAAGGGAGCTGACTTTGCCCAGTGGGAAGACCAGCTGAAAAAATGTACAGCAGTCTGAGAGAAAAATAGTGACAAAATCAGGGCATTTCCTTACTTTAAAATGGTGGCAGTACTGCAAACATTCAGCCTGTTGTATATATGAAATGAAGGGTCTGAAATAAGTAGCTTGTTAGCACAATTCATGATAGACGTAGGCGATCAACTGGAATAAAAACATTCCTTCTCCCTGTGGGATTGCATTCTCCTGTGACATATTAAACATAGGCAAGAAATTCAAAACTAGGGCCCAGAATCTTATATTAACAAGGCAGCAGGATCCATGAAAAATATGACCATCCCATTTACAAGTCAGCTGGAGCAGAGTGATAGGACCAGTGTCACCCACACGCCAAGTGTCCCACCTTCCTACCAGGTCTCCTGTTAGCACAAACTGCAAGTGGAGAAGAAAAGACTCCAACACACTGTGTGCTGTGAGCGGTCCCCTCAGCCATGGCCAATATCAGGAGGAATGCAGTGAAGTGGCCGGAGAAAGACTGTGTCCCCAGAATCTGCAGAGCAGTGCAGTGCCACCCTGTACACCCCCTTCTAAAGTCAGACCTGCCTTATTCTGCATCAGGAGCAACAACAGCAAGGGGTGTTGTGAAGGATCCCTCAGGAACAAAGAGTGGCTGATGACAAATCATTTCCCATGTGCAGTGGTGCTACTGTGACGTTTGTGCATGACTGCTACTTCCAAAGAAGCATTAGCTAAAGCAATGGGAATTGGATTCCCTTCTACTGTTTTCAGTGGGCAGAGCAAGCTACAGCAGAAGCTGGTTCACCTTGCCTACAAACGCTGTGTATTTTTTCCCTGTAGGCTTAAGGGGATTTACATTAGTAACGAATTTCACTTGGCCTAAGAACAGATTGCACTGGGTTCTCTCAGGGGAGGAGACACAAACATGCGTAGAAAACACAAAGCATAAAAGGTACCTCTACTTTTCTGAGATTAGTCCTACTCACAAAAAACTTTGGTCCTTCAGTTCCCAGAGAAGACCTAGCAGTGTAGTGAAATACCTCATTTTTTACATAGGACTCTCTCTTCTCTTTGGTTTTGGTTTGTTTTTATGTGCAAACTCTTTACGAAATTATCCTCTGTCTGTGAATATTCCCATTAAATTCTTTATCCTTCTCCCGAGTTTCAATCACTTTTAATATAGATGTTGAAGGTCACTAAACCCACAGATTTTGCAAAAACAGCTGCTACATTGAGAACGGAGAAGCTATAAATTCCTCCTACTGAGGGAAAGGTTAGATGATGGGCTAATGCCTCCAAGCAGAGAGAAAAAATTTTTCTACACACTAAAGACATCTGACCACTATACATGAAACCAAAGTCACACACGTACTTCTGGCATATGGAGAGCTGCTTCACAGGAAGAGGTGACCCTATAAACTGCAGCAATACACTGCAGTTTTATCACAGCTACTGAAATACTGGGTGTTTTTCTTAACATTCAAACCCCCAAATTTGTTACTTCTTATATGCTACTGAGAGACTATAGGATTTTTGCCACTATGATTTTGGGGAGAGTCAGAAATACAACTTGCAACTATATTATATATATATAAACAGTAAAAAATACTTGATATTACTCTAAAATAAAAATTTTAATTCTTGTCAGCTAGGTTGAAATGGAGTAGTGGTGATGTGTTATGTGATTTTTGCACAAATAAATACTGGATAATACATTTAAATTCTCATTTTAGAGAAAACCGTCACTGGATTTTGAGTAACATAAGCTCCTGAAATAATATAGACTCCCTTTCTCCTTACCACTTGCCAGGTCTCACAAAGCTCCATGCTTCTAAACTTTGACTCCATGGGGCTTTTACACTGAAACTAAACTCATGTAAACTGCTCCCAAACTGTCTGCTCCTTCAGCTGCCACATAAGAGAAATTTTGAAATCTCTCTTCTCTTAGCACAAAGGTATTTCTCCACTGAAAGGGTGGTCAGGCACTGGCAGAGGCTGCCCAGGGAGGTGGTAGAGTTGTCATCTCTGGAGGTGTTTAAAAGGTGGGCAGATGAGTTTCTTAGGGACATGGTTTGGTAAGGGGACAGGTACGGTTGGACTCGATGATCTCAGAGGTCTTTTCCAACCAGTTGATTCTATAGTTCCATTCTATAGTATTGAAATGTGCATGTCCCAGCTCAGCATCAGAGTACCTAAAAAGGTACCCTTTATTTATTCACCAAGCTGAGGAAGTGCCATATCATAAAAAGTATGATAACTCTGCAATCCAAATATCCTTCTGTTTGATACATCCTAAATTAAGCTCCATCTGCTTTCCTTCATATCGGCATCCCCACGCAATGCAAAACTTCATTTTTTTAAATGGGATGTACTTAGACTTGCTCAGTTGTTACCATAATAATATTAATCTAATAAGCTTTTAAATAAGCCAATTATTTTTTACACAGATTAGGCTTAAATAGTAACCAAATTATTTAGTTTAGCTTAGACATGCCTTCTTCTAAGAAACAGTGCAATGAAAATGTTAGTGTTTCCCAATACATGTTCACAACTGATAGATTTTTTTTTCCTGCTGAATTTCATGAATCACTGTATTTTTTCTTCTGTATTTCCACTACATTTTTTAAAGTAAGAACACAACCCTACAGTCTTTCTTGGCCGGATACACTGAGTACCTTAGCATATGTCTGGAAGTTTAAACAATGACATAAGTGAAAAACCCAGATCTGTTTGTCTTTTAAAGAGGTTGCAGATTCTCTAGTGTTCTTTGTTTGACGTAGTATTTTGTTCCCCATCTTCAGCAGTTTTCTTCTATCCCACTAGTTTATATTCCCTTTGTATTTGCTGTGTTCAGGCTTCTTTAAGATGAGCATATGATAAAGTATTCCCTCTGTAACATTCCCTCTGGAACCATAATATTAGGGTAAAAATACTCAACCCTTACATCTCCTATGGATATTATTAAAACATTGGCTTATTACACACTACAGCCAAAATAAATATGAGTGATTTTATGCTCAATGGGAAGAATGGCTTTGAGAATGGAGAGGAGAAAGAAATAGAGGTACATATTTTCTTCATCCTCTCTACATCTGAATGCAAGAAGAGAGCCACTTACCCCTCTGCTATGTGGTGGTCTCTGTCAAACTGTTCTCTCCCTTTTTGGGGAGATCTTTTAACCCTTATTTGGTACAGACCTTCAATGGACTTTATGGTCCTGTTCATAGTTACCCCTGTGCTTTAGGATAGCTTGGAAAATTTGAAAACTGAGACCAGTACAGAGACACTCACAGGCGTATCAATTTTTTAAGTGTTTCCTGGGGTTTCAACCAGGTGTGTCACAAGACCTTGAAGAGATTCACACATTTACGAAGTGGCAAAACAAAATACCAGCAGAGGGAAGGTGTGCTGTGACCTACTGCAACTGTGGCAAATCCACACCTGCTGCTAGACTGTTCCAAAACCCTGCAGCACTGATTTACAATACCAGACTCATCTGATCTTATACTTTCTGCCCAAGACGTACTTGCCTAGCTCAGCCTTATACTTTTTTCTTCCTATCAGCCCACACATACCTGGCACCCACTCTAATTTGGTAGGAAGAATAGACTGAAAGCTTTTGGAGGGAGGGAGCTCAGAGTCAAAGACGTAGTCTCATAGAGATTCAGTCAATGCTCGCTTTATTACAAAAGATACACTGTTTATATAGAAATTCAACAGGGTTGCCGCGAGAAGATTCAATCATTGATTGGATACATTCAGCTGTTCACACGCTAGCTGTAGCTCTATGATTGGTTAAATACCCTTCAGCACACATCATGAAGTGGCTGAGGCAAGTCTGCTTGTGGTTAGCAAGTTTCTTAGCAGTCAGCAAATTTTCTTAGCAAGTTTCTTACCTGCAACTTTGTATCTCTGTTGCTTATTCTAGCCAGCCTCCTCTATCAGGCTTGACAAAGATGATGTGCCCTTGTGTGTAGCCACGTAGGCAGGGTTGTGCACAACAGACTGAAACAACAATTCATGGCCTGTATTGCTCAAAATATCATCAACAGCTTTCTTCTCACAAACTAGGCAGTCTATTCCTACTCAGAAACTTCAGTCATTTTGTTTATATACAGACAAGTATGTGTGCAAACACAGGCAGATGTGTATACAGACAAGTATTTACACATTTGAGAATTAAGTTGGGCTTTTAAATGAAATTTCATATTTATATCAGTTTAGAGAGGGAATTATTTTTGTTTGTGGATACTGTTGCAAAATCACCAGGTTGATTCAATTAAATCTGAAATTAGACCCTAGCATTAAAATAACATTGTTCAAAATTAAAACATTTAAAACTATGTACTACAGCTGACTATATCAGATTTGAACACATGCCTTTCCCCTGATAGGCGTCTATTTTCCAAACAATTCACAGCAGCAGAAGCATTTTTACCAAGGTCCTCAAGATGAGCCCATCGGAATAATCAGTATTTAATCAACATTATTTAACATTTTCTTAGTGACAGTATTCTTCACTAGTGTACAGTCAGTTAATGCAGCTGCATAGACTACACAGAGCGGTACAGTATCCAGCTTCACGGAAAAATTATAAAGCCAGAAATATTTATTTGCTATTGAAAGCCTTGAAATATCTGTTCCAGTCTTCTGAAATGAGTTTTTAAACTCTGCATGTAGTATACATCTATGCTATTTTATTGATTGGTCTACAATCCTTTACTGTTTCCATTTTTATTTAGCACACTTGAAAACAGAAATCTAGGTTTTAGAAAATGATATTGGTACATAGCATAATTAAATGTGAGTCTTACATTCTTGTCACCTTATCAAAAGAAGAGAAGTCGGGCTCATAGAGTAAAGGCAAGTCAAAATTTGAGGTTCTCATAGTAACTCAGCAGGGTACACAAAACTAACACTTCTGCGATAATGAGGTCAGTAGAAGAGCTATGTCAAAGAAAATACAAAGAAATTTTAATTAAGGAAAAAAGTACTAGTGCAGAACAACTTTTCAACTTCGGTGAGTGTCACACCGCATTTTTATCGTATATCCGTGATACTTTTCACATAAGTAGCTGTGAATGAGAAGGACAGTTTTCACTTTAAAATATTCATCCCAGGGGGACTCTGGCAGCTGTAATGCATATAAGTATTTTTGTTGTTACTTTTAAGAGCTGTCAAAGCAGGAAAATATCACTTTCAACACTTGAAAGGCCAAAGATAAGACTACTTCTTCAAATGGTGTAAAAAAAAGGTCTGGATTATATACATTTGAATAGGGCTAAAATTAATAATATTCAATGGAATCTAACATGACATTTTAGAAATTGGAATAAAATCTCCAGCATTTGATATGCCATCATAAACCTTCAAGAGACTACTGCCAAATAGAGCCAAAAAATACTCTCATTGTCTTCATGAGTTATGACAATGTTTTTACAATGTGTTTAACTAACTTCTGTATTTTCTCTTGCTTGCTACCAAAAATATACTTTCTTCTTTCCTGTGTTGGCTCCTTCCAATTAATCAGAAATGTTTGTAACCTGGAACATTTGCAACATGTTTTTGTGTTCGTGCTCATGCTGAAAATTCTTGTTTCTGCTTTGTTAGACGTTGGTCAAGTTGCAAGCTTACTTACATTTTACCTCCATTGATGGTTATTTGCCTTTGCTAGAGGTGTTTCTCCACAGAGATGGATAGTCTGTTTGCTAGAAGTTTAGAAAAAAAAAATCTGTACAAAACAAGCAAAAGAGTTCATGCAACCACACATTGAGGCTGAGGGGCTCCATTTGGTTCTAGAGTTATCAAGAATTTCAAATGAGGGAAAGCAGAAATCCCTCACATTTTTACTGTTTGAGGTGTACCTCTACTAAAGCTTGCACAGTTACTGACAGTGCAAATCCTGTAAAGATGCAGCCCCTTTCATTACACAGTCACATCACTTGCTGTTTGGTTGATAACGGCCTCCTTTATACATTTTTCAGACCAAAATAATAAAACTAGCTTTTCTGTTGTTAACCTTTCTGGAGGAATAGCATTGCATTTTTCAGTGAGGGGACCTCTTGCCAAATTTTACTGCAAAACTAAATTTTGGAATGAAGAAACTACTGTAATAAACAGTTAAACATGGAGGATTTCTTTACACTTATATAGCAGTGCCTGCTGTATAAGACAATAAATTAAATGGACCCCAAGCAAAACGACAAACTCATTTTACTCTAGACTTACTGGATGTGTGGTTTGGTGAAAACAACAGAGGAGGGGGAAATGAAGTAAGCCTGGTGCTCAAGCTTATAATAGGCAATTGTGAGGTTTAATATTTCCTGATGATTTTTATCTACCTTCTGTAACAAGAAGATTAGGAAGAGTAATGTCTTCATTCTGGGGAAAAACAAACAAAATGCAAAGATGATTCTAGGACTATAACACTCTTCTTGATAGTCTTGCCTGTTGCTTGTCTTTCAAAAGTAGTTCTAACTTTCTATGTAAGAATATTTATTTTTTAACATTTCATTTTCCGTCTCCTCCTTATTTCCGTTATCTCTTATCTACAATTTACCTACTGAAAAAGCAACTTTGTTCTGATAAATCACACCCAGAACTTACACAGATATTTTCTTCATCAGATTTGTGGCTGCTTTACAAACGGAAGTAATTTTCAGTACAGAGCTTGTGTGAATTACGCAGGCAGAAACACAGTGTATACCTTATGTAAGCAAGAAATAAAAAGTTGTTTGTTCCAACTCCTTTCACACCAGGGATTACTTCCCATAACACTGCTGTCACACAGTTTACGTGTATAAAATTTCAGTGTTTCAGACAGTAGATAGTTCACAGACAGGGGTTTGGGACATATTGATCATGAAACATAGCATTGCATGGTAAGTATACCTATCTGGCCTTCTGTTCACTCTGCCCTAATGTATGTTTTCCTTTCTAAATAACAGTTCTAAATAACCCTTTTTCATTACCATTGCTTATTCTTTTATCTATTATAAAGGTAACTCTTCCATTAAGGAAATACATGTTTTGTGAAGTTCACATTTGATTTAGCTGCATGACTGTTTCACTATGTGTTTGCAAGTTGCAATACAGAACAAACGGGAACATGCAGTCACCAGCTGGTAAACACTTCTGGGGGCATCAGCTCAACTCTTGTGAGTGTAGGTATAAAATGCATGTATACTTCTTGAATATCTGGTCTTTAATCTTTCCTCAGAGGTCAACATTCACCAGATTCTTCCACTTTTATTGGTCTTCTGTGTGTTTTTTTCTGTTTTGTCAGACTCTTTCTAAGTGAAACAGAGAATAGTTTCAGGGAAAGGGTATGGTGATGACAGCGGCTCTGCAGCCAGAAAGAAGAGGAAAATACCTCCCTGCTCTGCCATTTCTCTCATAGGTAAGAGTTTATGAATTAACATTGCATCATTCTTTCCCAAAATCCATGAGGCAGGTTAAATTACTTGAAGAAATTATATGTAACAGAACCTTTTGCTCCTCACATCCTTGGAGGAGTTTGAAATACTAATCACAAATTAGTTTACCACTGTGTTCGCAGGTCTGCAACCACAAGTGCAAAATAGGCCTCTTATCTGCTTCCCTCTCTGAGCATTAAGTTGCACCTCATTCCCCCACCTGCAAAAACCTGGTCTTGGCAGGGGAAGTGATTTGCCCTTTCATATGAATCCTGTAGCTGTTTACATTTGGCTCTCCTGTAACAGACTGCTAATGTGCCACATATCACCAGCAGATTTTGGGAGTTATTGTCTGTGGCACTTCAACAGAAATGACTGGAGAATGTGCTCTTACTGACCACCAACAAAGGCAAGTCTTAATGTCAGGACATTTTTTTTCTATTATATTACCAAATCCTTGTACATCAAAAAACTGGTAAAATTTGCACAAAACTTTCCTTTAGAAGATGAAGCTACTAATTGTGACCAGATAACAGATATGGCTGTTTTGTCCAAGTAACATTTTATCAATATTAAAGTTCCTTGTAAAGATCTAAAACCACCTTTCACTGTCTGTTCAAAAGAGTCAGAAGATTGGTTTGGTTTAGACCCATAACAATGGTTTTCATTCATTGTTGGAGCCTGTTGAGACTAAGTGAATCAGTGACCAAAAGGACCCACAAAGATTAAAATTCTGACATTAAAACAGTACTCTTGCATTGTAGCAGAAGTGCATGGGCAAACACAAACTAATTATTAGCCTGACATTTAATTTGAAACAGGGAAAATGCCACAACGATTGAAGTTTATTTACCGAAGATGAAGGAGGAAGGATGTTCATGGAAACGAGCTTTCAACATCTGAAATTAAGTTTATTCTTTATTTAATATAGGAATAAAACAAAATGTTTCAAACATTTTGTTATAGAGTAAAGTAAACCCATGTCATGTCTGTCTCTAGCAGGAGTGCCTTGAGTGTACATTATGGACATTCAAGTCTTTCCTTCACTCATTTAATCGGAGAGATGCTCAGTGCTGTTCACTCTGTCCAAGAGAGCGCAGGTACCTTGAACTTACATCTCTTACGGGAGATCAGAGAAGGTTTCTAAAATCTGTGAAGGCTTATCGACTGATTCTGAGTGTTTTCTGGTTAGACTTAGCCAAATACATAAGTGGAATTTACGTCAACCAAATATAAATTTCAGTGCTTCCATTGCTTAGACAACATAAAAACCTTTCTGGTAGAAATTTGGCCAGTATACTTTTCATATACTTCTGCAGAGCATGTCAGCCTTAGAGGAAGAGCATATTTTGTTGTGTTGCCATATAACAGTCAAAGACTATATTGTTTCTTCCTCAAATCTTATTTTGGCCACTAGACAACCAACAATACTAATTTACTTCCATTAAAGCTTTCATTTCTTTCTCATTACTTTTCCTCATCAATTAGGACAATTTATATAATCAGGACATATATCTTTGTCTTCATGAGATATGTTATTTACCCTTTATCCAGCTGCTCCACGGGATACATTTTCTGAAGTCACTCAAGGCTATTATTGTAATCTCCTATCAAATTTTCTGAGAGATGAACACATAGTACCTGCTAATGGATAGAATTGCCTTTCAAGAAGTCAGAATAGCTTTCGTTATGGTGTATCAAATGGTGCTTAATTCTCTTTCTGTTTGTCTCAGGTTTGACCTTGGAGCGAACTTCCTGATTTCTGAGCTGTTTAATAATCAACTCCGTCATCCACTCTAGTTTTTATGTACCAGAGACCATTAATCACATTAATCCTGCACTCCACAGACCTTCTGTGGGGGCACAATTTGTGTGAATTTGTTTCATCTGTAGATGCCTGGTGTGAATTGGAGTGGACTCACTGCTTCTGATTTGACCTCACACATTTTATCTATTTTCACTTTCCAGCCCATAATTAACAGCTTTTGTCAGTAAAACAGGCTATGCTCCTTGAGCCATCATGCTTTGAGTATTAACCCAAGAAAGAAATGCATCTCTACCTTCAGTGAAACACTGCTCTGGTATTGACTAGAGGAGATGAGCTTCATCAAGCTCTGTCTTCTGTTGATAGTCACCCAAAACATCCCTCTGAGAACATGATTGCTCTGCAGCACCTCTGTTGCTGCTGCATATTGCTGTCAGAGAAATCTTCACCTCTTCGCTCAGAGCAAATCTCACATCCTGTAAGACTTATTGTGGCACTGAGGTTTGCTGGCAATCCAGTTCATTTGCCCTCCCAGGCTGCCTCATTCCTTTCAGTGGTTAAATGTTAGTTTAGGTCTCTGTAAGAGAAGGAGAGAGGAAGATGGTTAGGTCTGTTCACCTAGAGGAAGTGCGCAAGGTTGTATGAGCAAACTACAAGGAAATAACTTTGCCCTGGGAAATATACTATTTGTTCAGGATTATTTTCTCCATCTAGCTCACTGAAAGATGTCCAGCAAGCACAGTAAGAGTTTGCAATACTTAGTACCTGAGTTAGTCTCCTGAAGTAAGCAAGTAAGAACAGGTGACTTTGTTTTCTGAGGATGTAGGCGTCTTTGCTCCCATAAACATCACCTGTTATGGCATTTTTAAAAAGCCATGGTTATACTCTAGCTTTTTACATTTTCCTACCTTTTCTGGTATAGAGAAAAACAACCTTCCTGTCCCTCGTCACCCTGTATACAAGTAACAAATGAATAGCCTGACTTCATGATCTGACTTTCATTGAAGCTGGGGTTTTGAAGTTTCACATCTAAACAGGGATTTAGGTGTTCTCATTTTTACACATACACACTTGAAACTTTTGCCTCTACTCTTCTTATATTTACATTGTGATCGGAAGATTGTCATGTAATTTTAAAACCCCACAGTATATCACCTTCATATTAAGAAGTTTTCCTGTCATACTCCATTCCAGATGGTCAGAGACAGAGAGAACTGGGCTTGTTTAGCCTAGAGAAGAGGAGGCTCCAGGGAGACCTTAGAGCAGCCTTCTAATACTTAAAAGGGGGCTACAGGAAAGATGGAAAGGAGTTTTTATCAGGGAGTGCAGGGATAGGATGAGGGGTAATATGAGTCAACATGAGCCCAAGTGGCCAAGAAGGCCAATGGTATCCTGGCCTGCATCAGGAATGGTGTGGCCAGCAGGACTAGAGAAGTAATCATCCACTTATACTCAGCACTGCTCAGGCTGCACCTTGAGTACTGTGTCCAGTTCTGGGCCCCTCAGTTTAAGAGAGATGTCGAGATGCTGGAGTGTGTCCAGAGGAGAGCAACGAAGATGGTGAAGGGACTGGAGCACAAGCCCTACACAGAGCGACTGAGGGAGCTGGGGTTGTTTAGCCTGGAGAAGAGGAGGCTCAGGGAAGACCTTATTGCTCTCTATAACTACCTAAAAGGAGGCTGTAGGCAGGCAGGGGTTGGTCTCTTCTCTCAGACGATCAGTGACAAAACAAGAGGACAGGGTCTCAAGCTTTGTCAGGGGAGGTTTAGGCTTGATATTAGGAAAAAAATTTCACTGAAAGGGTGATTGGCCATTGGAATGCACAGCACAGGGAGGTGGATGAGGCGCTTAGTGCCATGGTTTAAATGACGAGTAGATGTTGGGTCATAGATTGGTCTCAATGATCTCAAAGGTCTTTTGCAACCTTGTGATACTATGATACTGTGATACTGTAATAGATTTAAACTGAAGGGAGGGGAGATTGAGATTAGATATTAGGAAGAAATTTTTTACTGTGAGTTAGGGAGGCACTGGAATGTGTTCCAAAAAGAGGCTCCTGTGTTGTGGTATTTGTTCTCAAATTTAAGGAAAAGACAGAAGTCTTGGATTCCTGTTATCATCAGTGCTAGGTAGCTGGGAGGAGTGTGTGCTGAAGAGATTCTTGATTAAACAAACACATATGGGAAGAAAAAAAGGACAAATAGTAACAACCCATCTCTCTCTGCTCCCAGTACACCCTCAGGCATTTATGGTTACTTTGGGGTAGAGGTGGTCTCCTGGGTAGAGACATCACAGTGTGGCTCATCCTTATCTCAGCCATAGAATTCTACATTATCACAGCTATCCTCATTATAAATAGTAAGCCATTGTGAACAGTATTATGTTGCTGTCTTGCTTATGATCATTATTTTAAGTTACTCATTAATAATATGAATCCCTTTTATGTGTATACCTTGCTGCAGCTATGCTCACAAAATATTCCTACTCCTCTTCCTGAGAAAAATTAAATCAGTCTAAAATTCAAGAAATACTTTAAAAATCAACCACATGAGTATCAACCAGGTAATAACAGCAATCTACAAATGCCAGAAGTTAATAAGCTAAATGTTTCCAGGAAACTAATGTACCTAAAAATAAAAATAAATGTAATTTATTCAAATGAAAGCAGAAACTAAAGACACCGGGGGAAAAAAAACAGTAAACTCTAGGGCATTAAAAACCTACACATTGGCTGGATTGATTATTTTTTAAGCTATTTAAGTCTTGGTAACATGACAGCTTATCAGCAATAAGATTTTACTAATTCAGATGGCTGTACATGGGAAATCTTCCTCTCCCATTAGATATAAAAAAAAAATCTTACCAAGTAAGAAAAAAGAGGAAAAAAGTTTTGTTTGACTTTTATTTATTTTGCCTGTATTTTGAGAACTAGGAGGAAGGAGATTTTCAAAGTACAAAATGGTCTCCTGTTCTAAAAATAATAGCGGTTTGTGATATATGTGTACATCCTTTCAGAAAGGAAAATAATCCCCTGAATGACATTTGTCATAAATCAAGGTGTACAAAATCTGTAGAGTCACACTAAATTGTCTTTTATGTAGTAAGAGCCTGTAGTAATGATACTCATTCCTCTGGAGTTATGGAAGTTTTGCACAACAATCAACAATGAATGTTCAGTCAGTCAGAGTCCATCAGTCAAATTGCTCATGGCCCATGTTATGGTTTCTTAAATCTTTGACCCTTCTCTGGAGTTTTCTAAACAAAAAAAAATCTTTTGGGGCACCTGCTAGGCTCCCTGAAGTTTTAGATTCATTTCTGGGTGCAAATGTTTTCATCCTGTGCCCCTGAGAGGGTTGAGATTACAGCTGCATACAGCCACTGTCACCACAGCTATGCTCTGTGTTCCTGCCTTGTGCAGCAGACACCAGCGATGTGCTGAGATACCAGTAATTCCCTGTTTCATACACATATCCACAGGAGATGTTCTGCACACACACATCCTCCTTCAAGTTCCATGTAATGGGATGGCCCCATTTTTTTGAACATACCACAAACTGAGACAGGTAAGTCCACAAATGTTATTTTACTTTTCATTGTAGTAGACTATTTGCAACTATAGAAAAACAACATTTTCCAAATACATGCTCCTTTGAGACTTCATTTGTACAAGACCCTACCTACCTGTTTCACTAAATATCATCTTGGCTAAAAAAGGGAAAACTGGGTATTTCACACAGACAATCAAATAATAATATAGTACTTTTGCAAACCAGAGCTTAATCATACATCATAAGAAATCCATAATACAGCTATCCGATAAGATTAATTTCAGAACAGATCACAAGCCAGTTCTTCCATAAAAAGTTTAAGTGATCACATTTCATTTCAAAGGTCTTTTCTACCATTCAAACCAGAAACATATTGTAGTTCTTTGAACTATTGGCCTCGCTAGTCCACTTAACACCTTTTTGAATAAAAATATATTAGATTTTCCATGACTGTTCATAAAACCAGGAGACCTGCACAGTAGGGTAGTAGGTAGACATACTATTTTGCAGTGTAATTTTGGGTAAACACATATCTGAAAAGTAAGTTCCAGCAACTAAGTCAGCGAGGAGGAAAAGAAAGCAAAAGGAAAGAATAGCCACAGAAAGCTCAAAACAAGGAAGAGAGAAGGACAAAACTTGTGTCTTTGCATCATCAGTATTGCTGTGTGCAAGATCAAGCTAAGGTAAACTGCATCCTGTTAGGTGAGTGGAAGTGGTATGAAACTACTTTTTTGCCATCAGTAGACCTTACACATACTCACTGCAAACATTTTTGATCAGCAAGTTGAAGTCCAATTGCTAACATTAGACAGACAAGGTGCCCCCTTTGCATTTTTCAGAAAGAAGAACCATATATATGTTACCAACAGGTGGCCCAGCTTCAAGCAGCACTTGAGGAAACAGAGAAACCCCAAGAAACCCTCATTGACATGCTAGAAGACAGCAATTATAGAGAGAAAGCAGGAGATCAACAAGAAGAAGACCAACAAGAAGCCATATCAATCTTCGCAAAGAGGCAGGCAGTACTCAACGATGTTGAAGGATATGAAGTACATGACCAACATATCTTGCAGCCTGCCTTCTCTGCTGACAATTGCACATTTAAACTGACCAAGGTAAGTGCCAAATCACAAGTGTCTGCAACTCTGCCCACAGAAGCAAGGCATATTTTCTTCCTACAGCACAGGATGTGCTTCTTACAGCACAGCAGAGGCTGATAGAACACATAAAACATGTACCCTTCAGAAAATTCTTGCTGCCAGATGGAATTGCACAAAGGAGTTACGCTCTGACAGACACAAAGCGAGAGGGAAGAGGAAAAAGTTTTCAGTTTGTGCAATAGTACCGGTAGACAAAAAGGAGAAAACATGTTTTCCCTGTTCCTCAGTTCTCTAGATTGAGGAGTCTAATTTACATCCAGTAGTCTTGCCTAGTCTGCCAGATGTAAAGCTCCATAGGCTTTTATCCATCCATAAATATATAGTACAGGGAATGCAGATCACTTTCAAGTCCTTCATCCCATGACTTCACTCCCTTTCCTTGGCACAATGTTCATCTTGTGGGGTATTTTTTCTTTCTTCATGGAAACATCCTGAAAAAATTCCATCCCCAGCCTTCCCTACTCACTGGCTTAGGGTGGTGGAATGGACACTCCCTGTTGGGTCCTGCCCAACCGTCAGTGACATAATATCCTGAAAAAAGCCTGAGCAAGTTAAATAGGCTTCATGAATATCTATAATTTCTTAATATTTTCTGCCCATGGTCATGGTGAATTTGGTGCAACAAGTATGAGTTCCAGGATAGTAGGCCTTAATACAGAAACTACATTTTTATCCACATCTGTTTAGAAGGCAAAGATATTTTCAGTTCCTCACTTGTTATTGTTCCACATCCTCCATGTTACAAATAAAATCTGCCAGTTGGCTTTCATTTCACAGCTGGAAATCGCTGAGTTCTTCTGGAATTTCAGTGACAGGGACTCAGGCTATGTGGAATTTTATACATTTATACAAACAAGCATATATGACAAAAACCTCTTAGCTCTGTGGAATTGTGAACATCTTAATTTTTAAAAAATGAATAAAACCAAGAGAGAACACTTGTTCTATTACATAGACATGAAGGTATAACACAGATATTACATCACAGTATTATTTTCTCTCCTAATTTTTTAATTTTGCATGCAATTCCCTTCTTTCTCTTTAGGAGGAAAGGATATTTCTTTTTAAAAGAGATAATGAACATTTATAATTACTTATCTCTCTTTGGAGGAAATCCATGAAGCATACAGAGTCTCACACATCTGAATCATTGATCACGTTCCGCTGGGATGCCCAGCTCCTTCCTGGAAGAAACTGAACATGGGGCCTTTTGCATCCGGGAGATTGTGAAATTTGGAGACAGCAGTATCTCCAATGACTTATCTGTGTATTTGGAAAATCCAAGTAAGATTTATGTACACGTTTTGTGATGTTAAGAGCTGATTTCATTCTTTTTTTTGATGCTCCCTGAAGTTTTCTTTTCACTCTAACTGTGAGATGCAATTCAGGCAGGCAGTTTTACTCATTTAGGTGGTAATTATTCAGAAATTTCACAGCATTTATGTTCATTTCATGCAATCTTACATGAACACCTGCTAGTAGACACTGTTCAGGGTCACTCTGACATTGCATAAGTTCTTAAATAGAAAAACAAACCTAAATCAGAAGCTCCTAATGGGAATGGCTCCACAGTTCACACTAGCAGTCTCTGCTGTGCAGAGCTGGCACAGAAATAAAGCAGGTCTTCTTTGGCAAACAATTAATGTTTCATAAAAGCTGGAAATATGCTTTCAGCTCTCAGATGTTTATGGCCCTTCTCAGGCAGGGAGACAAATTGTCTTTTCCCCAAGATGCTACACTTCTATCTATAGCTCAGCTGACTCAAGGATTTTACATAAATTCTAGTTTGGACAGGCTAGTCAAACAGTACACGAGTTGAAAATTGGTATCAGAGTTATATGACACGAGGCTGGGTTTTGGAAGGAGGGTCATCTGGTTTATTTCTTTGTTTCCTTGTTTTACTGCAGTAATACAGGTATTATCAAGGGGATTGAAACTATTTTCTCTCTTGACTGTAACCAATAATCATGTCTAAGGGTGGATCCTTGTTGCATACTGCAGTGCAGAACATCAGTAGCCAAACTATTTTCTACCCTTGCTCCGTCTGAGAAGATCAGCCACGTTTTGTGCTACCACATATTCTTAAAAAAGGTCACTAGCCTGACTCAGTGTCCACACCACCCCTGAGTCAGTTTGTGGTCACGCCTCCTGTGGTGGTTTGACCCTGGGCAGCAACTAAGTATACACTCAATCGCTCACTCATTCTCCTCCACCCACCATAGCAGGTTGGAGGAGAGAATGAGAATAGCAAAAATCATAAAAACTCAGGGGCTGAGATCAAGACAATTTAATAAAAGAAGGAAGATAAAAAAAAAAACAGCGGGGTTGGGATGGGCTTGATGATCTTGGAGATATCTTCCAACCCAGATAATTCTATGATTCTATGATTCTATGAAGCAACTGATATAAAGGTTATCACTCCAAGACTGATGTTCATCCAGTTCCTGAGCAACAGCTATCTTGGAAAGATCCTCTCCACACCAGCTTTTTTTGCTGAGTTTGATATTATAAGGCATGGAATACACCTTTGGCTAATTTGGGTCAGCTGGCAGGCTGCGTCTCTTCCCAACACCTTCTCCACCTGTAGCCTACTTGTTGAGAGGAGCAGAGTGAGAAATAGAGAAATTCTTGACACTGTGCGAGTATAACTCGGCAACAGCCGAAGCATGGGTATGTTATCAGTTATGTTTCACTCACAAATTCAAAACAAAGCACTATGAATAAATTTACAATAATTCCACCTCAGCCAAAGCCAGTAGAGTCCCTCCACCTCAGTGATAAAGAAACCACTTACATGGAGATATCTGAGCTACTGAGCTCACCGAGGCAGCTAAAACTGCTGAAACTCAGAAGCCTCCATCTCAGGAAGGTCAATCAGTCTTAATAAGATGCAACTCTACTGCAGAAATGCAATAAAATTAAATAAATGCAATAAAATTAAATAAAAGCTATAAAAGAAAATAATTAAATGCCATGCAGTGTTACAGGCTTGGGGAAGACTGGCTGGAAAGCTGTTTGGTGGAGAAGGACCTGGGGTGTTGTTTGACAACCAGCTGAATATAAGCCAGCAGTAGCCCAGGCGGCCAGGAAGGCCAACGGCATCTTGGCCTGCATCAGAAACAACGTGGCCAGCAGGACCAGTGAAGTGATTGTGCCCCTGTATTTGGCACTGTTAAGGCCACACCTTGAGTACTGTGTTCAGTTCCGGGCCCCTCACTACAGGAAGGACATTGAGGTGTTGGAACACGTCCAGAGAAGGGTGACAAGGCTGGTGAAAGGGGTGGAGAACAAGTCCTACGAGGAACAGCTGAGGGGACTGGGGTTGTTTAGCTTGGAGAAGAGGAGGCTGAGGGGAGACCTCATCGCTGTGTATGGCTGCCTAAAAGGAGGCTGTAGCAGAGCGAGTGTTGATCTCTTCTCACAAGTGACAGGTGATAGGACGAGAGGAAACGACCATAAGTTGCGCCAGAGGAGGTTCAGACTGGATATTAGGAAGAATTTCTTTACCAAAAGGGTGATCAGGCACTGGCACAGCTGCCCAGGGGGATAGTTGAGTCACTATCCGTGGAGGTGCTTAAAAAAGATGAGTTTTTGAGGGATATGGTTTAGCGGATGATGGGTGTGGTTGGACTCAATCTCAAAGGTCTTTTCCAACCAGAATATTCTATGATTCTATGAAAACTGAAGGAAAAGGTTAAATCAAGGACCTGCTACTGTCTGACAACAAAATCATGAGTTAATGGAAAAATAATCTGTTTCCAGTATAAAAACTAGCTTGTTTGATGCTTATTTCACCAATATGAGTAGTCAGTCTTCTATCTTTCAGCATGTGATTCCTTAATACTTGTATTAACATGGTGTCAGGCTGTGAGAACACCTTGAACATCTGCATTATGCTAGTAACTCCAAGGTAAGTTTGCATTGCTGTAGGAAGGAGAATTGATCTATCTAAATCTACAAAACCACAAAGAAACACTATTCTGTGGACGATGCGACACCAGTTACTTCACATCTGTTTCAGAAGTCATTCTTTGTAGACCTGTGATCATTTCTGTCATTCTTGTCTCTCCAGTCTTTCTTACATTCCAGTGCCTCAAAAAAGATGGAAAAGTTGCTGCCTGCAGGGTTATATTAGTGGGTCAACTACTCCTATATTTTGGCTTCTACAATGGCAATAGTAGATGCTATGCAGAGGTAGAACACCAGCCAGGTCAATTAGTCAAAGATAAGTAGAACAAATGAGTTGGTTTTATTGTAGAGTATAGCCTTATTTATTTATCTCACTGTGAAGTGGAAACCTCAAGCAGTCAACTGCAAATGTGAATTGAGGTATGCTCTTTTCTTAACAGAATAGCTCACAAATTTGTCTGAGAAAGTCAGAGGACTAGTAAGTTAGAAATCAGGTATTACTGGTGTCAGTATGATTTTTTTTTCAATTTCATCTGCAGTCATTCCAATCAGATATAAATCTGAATTTTTTCCTAGTGGCATTCACTCTTTTTGCTTTCAATGTCAGAAGAAATTTTAGTAACAATTGAATAAATAAATATTTATCCAAATCTCTGGTTTTTAAAAAAAAAATAAATGAATTCTGTTTAATTTTCGGTTGAAGATCAAAGAGCTACTTTATTTTTTTTCTCTTTCATTAAAAAACTTCACTGATAAAGAGATGGCAACCAAAAACTGGAGGACTCACTAATAAGAAAGTGTAGGTGAGACAATAAAATGAAACAGCTAGAAGAGAGTGACAGATGAATCGTGACAACCATATCCTGGGCTGCATCAAAAGAATTGTGACCAAGGGATTGAGGGAGGTGATTCTCCCTCCTCTGTTCTCTTGAGAACTCTACTTGGAGTTCTATATTCAGTTCTGGGGGGCCTCAGCACAGGAAGGACATGAATCTGTTAGAGTAAGTCCAGAGGTGGGCCACAAAGATGATCAGATTGTTGGAGAACCTCCCATTTGAGGCCAGGCTGAGACAGTTAGGATTCTTCAGCCAGGAGAAGAGAATGCTCTGAGGAGAGCTTAGAGCAGCCTCCCAGTACTTAAAAGGGTCCTACAGGAAGGATGGGCAGCTCTTTATCAGGGAGTGTAGTGGTAGGACAGTGTGGAATGCTTCTAAGCTGAAGAAGGGGAGATTTAGATCAGCTATTGGGAAGAAATGTTTTCCCCTTATTGTGATGAGACACTGGCACAGGTTGCCCAGGGAAGTTGTGGATGCCCTCTCCCTGGAGGTGTTGAAGGCCAGGTTGGATGAGGCTTTGAGCAGCCTGATCCAGTGGAAGGTGTCCTTGCTCATGGCAGGGGGGTTGGCACTGGATGACCTTTAAGGTGCCTTCTAAGACAAACAATTCTATGATTCTGCGATTCTAAGAAAAACTGCTGATGAGAAGATGAGTGGATAATCACGTAGGGGATTATAGATTAAAAGAGATCATTAAAATTTCTGTAACTTAAGGAAAGAATTGTTTATCTGTTCAAGCAGCACAGGCTTTGCAGAAAAGTGGTTAGAAATTTTATTGCTTCCATTGCAAGTTTACCAAAAACACACCAAAGGAATGTTTGATCTGGGTGACAGATGCCATGCTTTAAAATATGTCTGGTTGCAAATTTGCTTGACTCACTAACACGTATTTTCTAAAACTACCTACTTGCACATTTTTTTTATAAAAATACTTTTTATTTGCCAGAAACAGTTTATTTCTCTACTGAAGATGGTGTATGGCACAAAAGAAAAAAGTGTCTCACCTCTTGGTCAGAGACACTCTTGCTGTTAAAATCTGCTCATCCACAGAGTTGACAGAGCCATCTCCCCCTATATTGAGGGTTGCTAGTGTAATTGAGGGAACCCACAGTGTAGGCAACTGCCAATACAGATCAATATGTGTGATGCACGCTGCGGCTGACTTGAAAACTAAGAAGAGAAATGACTAGAAAATTAAAAGTTAGTGTATTGTTAATGTAGCGCTGAAAGTCATATATAACCCCTAGATCTGATGCACACATTACGTCATCTGCAGTGGCATACACCTTACTCAATTTTCATCTGTATAAAGTAAACATCAAAATAAGAATATCTTTAAGAGGCAGATTGGCTGTGCATATAAGACACAAGGCGAGAGACTCATAAATTTTACACAGTATTCTTTACCTAGACTGACCTTAAAGAGGTGAAGAGTATCCAGCCTTTGGACCAATAGGGGTAACAGCCTTTCTCATGGGCTTCTTTCCCAGTCCTCAAGATGTTAAACGAACAGGACTGCTAAATATCTGCCACCATAAATCCATATTTTTCTGCCTTGACTAATATTCAAAGAGCCTCTTCATTTGAATATATCTTATCTTTATTTAGTACTGTGGAGAGTTTATACTCTTTTCATTAAGTTGGTTTTTTTATTGTAATTACTATCTATATCATAACATTCTAAGTCATTAATTATTAAAATTGCCTCAAGGTGATCAACAGAACAACTTCTCTTCAAATTTTTCCACTCTTTCCTTCTCAAAATCGTAAATGGATTTTAGAGGGTGAAGCTCCTGGGAACAACTATGTAGAAGTATTGAAATGTGGCCACAAACAGAATCATAGAAAGTCCTAAAAAGATTTCTTTAATAACTATTCACTGTAGAAAGAAAGAAAACCTAGCAGTGCAAGAGGATCCTTCTGACAACATATACTGCAGTGAAGGTACAGTTATTAAAACAACTAGCCATGATTTCCTTGCCAGCTCCACAGCACTAGCTACTTTGAGAGTTCAGATGGAAAGTAGAGGGAAGAGTCTCAAGTTAGCAGGAGCAGGTAGCTTGTTAAAACCAGGATCTTCTGCTAGGAATGGTATCATTAGACTTTTTTCCAACAATACTGCTGATGTCTTCCTCCCATCCACTTTTGAAGAGTATACTAAATCTGCACATCTTTTTCTATCTGTTCTTTCCCTCTTCCTCCTTTTACTGACCTATTTTTATGTGGTATTTTTACCTATTAATTTTCCTGCAATCTATTCCTTGCCTTATATTCAGTTTAGTTAATGCATTTGTTCTAAAATACTATCCAAAAATATTAAAAATTTCACATAAAATCCCATCTCCTGACTCTCATCATATTTTTTCTGGCTGAAAAATTTCAGACTTCCCTGAACATGAATGTGGATGTCTTTAAGTCCAGATAGAAACAATTAATCTAGAAATTTGTTTTATTTAACAAGTCTTTCTGACAGTTAAAGAACATATTTTCTACCTCTTTTGAACAGTTTTACAGTTGAAAAAATCAGAGAAGTAAATAGGCAGCCTTTCCCTTCTTCTGTTCCCAGCTGTAAGAAGGACAGATATTTCCTCTCTTCGCACTTAACAGCTAATCCACAAGACCAATTTTCCACACTCAGAGCTGGCAGAACTGCGTAGGAAACTGATTTCCTGCATGTTTGGTGTCAGATTCAAGTTAGATTCCCTCACATACTCTTGCAACTCTTTGTCTTCTCTGTATTGTACAGTGTTGTCTTCACACAGGATGCTTATGTACCTTCTTCCATCTTGTAATGTTTTCTGCAGTCTCACTCCTCAAAAACTCTTAGTGATACAAGCTATTAAGCTGTTTACCAGGATGGCCTGAACTTGAAGTTTCTGCTGGCATTTTGATTCAGTACTTTGGCCCATACAATACTCTGTCAGTCAGTCCTCCATTAAAATGTGCAATGAACTTTCAAGGGTAACTCAAGGGTAGGTGAGCTATAAAAGGGACTAAACAGGTGTCTTCTACCAGCAAACCAATTGAGAACTCACCACTGCCTACAGCTCATGCTCTCGGACAAGAAAGGGCTCCAAATGTTGAACAAGCAAGTGCTTTGTACACACAACTGAAATGTACTTTAATTGGTCATTTCCAAACATCTGTGGATTGGGGATTTCTAAGAGTAATTTCTGAGTAGGCAATTATTGTGTCTTTTAAAAGAGACTTTGTTTCCACAAAGAACTTTCAGCAAATCTGAAAGCAATTCTTCAAGATGTCTCTAGCTTCGAAATTGTGAAAAACTCTGAAAAGCATTAGTCATAAAATTAAGCACAAAAAAAGATCACTTCCTTTTTATTAACTTGCCAGACTGCTGATTATAGAGATCCTGGGACCTTATGAGCTCTCATTAATTTCCTGTCAGAGAAACTCTATTATTGTAGGCACACCAACCACGACACTAAGAAAAAAAGTAGCTCTAGGTAGGGATGATTCTCCTGAAGAGCTACAGAAATGTATGCATCAATCTTTGAGGGAGAGGAAAGGTATAGTGTAATAATAACTTGTTGTTTTGCAAAAGACACTGAGATGCTAAGCCATAGCGGACTTCAGCCAGCTTTCTGCAGGGACAGGTTATAAGGCTAATACTGAACATACTTCCACAGCTGTATGGTGCAAAAGGAAAAAAATACATAGCAGCAAGAATGATTTAAATATTTAGCTTGTTTGTTATATTATGTAATCCCTTTACAACTATGTTAACCTAATACGACAGAGGAAGCAATATTTTTCTAAAATCAGACACTAAAAAAGCCTGTTAGAGGAAGATGTAAGGAAGTTCCTCTAAAGCACTTTGTGTTGTCTCTCCAGATCTTCACAATAGTGGGATTGTTCCCCATCCAGCAAGTCTAGTCAGTAAAGTAATGTGCAAATTGTACTAACTGCTCCAGGACACTTCAAACCATATTTTATTCACAGCAATCATCAGTCTGGAAAAGCTAAGTAGAAACATTTGGCAAATAGTATGGTCTTCAGAAAAGAATAATAATTGACAATTGTTGCCCTCTATGAAATGATTTAGAGTTTAAATATTCATTCTCTTCTGCTACAGTCAGCATTAAAAATGATTCATCTTTTTTTGCACTTATTAAATCTGTCCTTCCATACAATTGATCCCAGGCTGCTTTTCTTATTGGTCCTTCATTATGAACTTCATGACACTGCTGTAGACAAAGTTTTCAATAATGTGTTTTGACAAAACATGAAGAAAATAAAGCCTGATACACTTTGTTCAAGAAAGCGGAATTTATTTTAGGGCAACCTTAAGGAAACAGGAGAAGGCTACAGCTCTGATGATGACCTAAGCTGACTTGGCCCTCTTTCCTTTCTAGGTCATATTGATGTGAAAGGCAGAGACAGTTTTGAAATCTGCTGAAGAATCACCCAGCAAGAGACTGTACATACTCAAATTCCTCACATCTACTATGTGGCAGCCTGTTCCACAAATGGAGGCCACAGCAAGCTGAGGCTGGAAAAGACTTTGACTTCATTTAGCCCATTGTTAGACAAAACTGAAGTCTCGCATTCTGATTACCACTTTCAGTATTGTCACATTTACTTCGTTGGGTGCCTTAATTACTGTCTCAGTAATTTAGTAAAGTGGATTGGAGGAAGTACAGAATTCATATATCCCAGCCCAGTTAGGAGTCTGCTGAAAGACTTTAAGGTAGAAAATTAAAACTGATTTTCCTAATTTAAGGGTGTGATCCTAAGTGCAAAACAATAAAAAAAAGTGCCAAATATGAAAATTTTGAAGCATACAAGACAGGAAGAATGTAAATATTCTTCATGTCTCATCAGTAGATATGCCTAGCAAATATTTACTTTAGCAGCTGTTTTAGTAGATCCTGAAATCTGAACTATAACTATTCAAATATTCTCTTCAGCTGAGAGATGGCAGAGACCAACCTAACAGAAAAAGTCTGTGAACATTTAAGGACTGTCCTTACTTAAAGGAAGCTGGATTTGTCTTAATCCTTTCCTGTAAAACAATATTTGCAAAAGAATTTAGCTTAAAAAATCTTTTTTTTCTAGAGATATGAAAGATGTGGTTTAAGTGAGGTTTCTTCAAGAGAAAGCAGGTCATACTTATGGGAAAAATAAATTTCTGACCACATCTATTCTAGCTATACAGGTCTATATGTTTTACACACAAGGAAGTTGCATGCCTGTACTGTATTGAACTCCTGCTGCAGATGAAAACTAACATCAGAATTGGTCCATTTAAGAGCAGAGGATAAACAGCTTCTTCCAACTTTTCCATCCATTGCATATGGCCTCATGATGAAATTGAATGTAATTTTCAAAGTAGTATCCACGTGGAAAAAAGACCATTTAGCTATAAAGATTAATTATGCAGTAATGTAGTCCCAGGAACATTCATGAGAATCAGCCACTAGAATGAACCAATCAAGCATGTGAATCAAATAGAAACACAAATGTAAACTCAAATACAAAGCTAATTAAACATTTCATTTCTTGCAAGTGTAAAAGGATGCTACATACCTCCTGCACCGCCAAGTCTACCTGGCATGTTCCACTATTCTGGTGGAGCAAACTGAAACACTGGTTAACAAAGAATTTTAAAATAAAAACAATAGAAATCTGGCAGCTGAGTAGTAAGAATGAAGAGGTAGTAATATTTGCAACAGATTGCACTGAATTAAATATGTTGCCTTGATCATTGAAAATACTCTGCTCACACGCGTAGTTGCCAGATAAATCAGATTTCACTGTCCAAAATTATATTTTTTTAAAAAATGTTGAAAAATTTTGATCAAATCCTGATTAGTTTTAGTGATGTGAGAGGCATTTCAGAAGAAAGAAATCAGTACCCAGACTGCAGTGAGTAAAACAGAAATTTGACATTTTCAACGAAACTGTCACATCTCAAAAAAGAAAACAAAATTACTTTCTCAACACAAAAAGAATGCAAAAAAATTGAACTCTCACTACCTTAATAAAGATAAACCCTATTTCTCACCCCTTGACTTTCAGTTTGTTGGTGATTTTTTTAAAGACAAGCACTGAGTGATGTTGATCAGTAAGAAAGGATAGTCACATTGTTGGTACAACCCAAAATCTTACACAGACATGAAGACACAGTGTAGGCATTTACTCATAACTCAGATGACCAGACTAGAAAATATTACGACTACTTAAAATGTATTCTCAATGACTACATGATATGCTTTTATTCTATGAAAGCAGAAAAAGTGTTAAATAAAACAATTGAAAAGAAATTATCAAATACAACTTGTTGGAGACAGAAAAACTGGCAAAAACTGTTTCCTTTTACATTATTACAATGGCATATACCAAAACTCTTCCAACTTTACGAAGTAACATACTCTCACAAACACAAAATTCCTGAATTCGTGTCATTTGAAAAGTATCAGAAAATTGAAAAGCTCTTGGAAAACAGACATTAAAATGCAGCTGCTTCATAAGCTTTGACTAAAAACATTTGAGTCTGTTCCAGTCCTGACCTATATCTAAAAAGAAAGATTCCAGAAGAAGGTGGAAAGTACTTGAAAGGTGAAGGCAAGTCTACCTTTCATTCCCACTGCTTTTGTTTACACAGCAATTATTAATATCTTAGTTTTCTTTACAATCTACTGCTGACTAGTAAGGCGCAGCAGGTTCCCCATTAGTCTAATTATAATCATTGTGTGTGTCTCCCTCACCTTTGAATTAAAGCATGGACACTTGGTACTGAATGTACAATGGGAACAAAGTTTTCCAGTCACTCCCAACCCTGGGCAGATACCATTATAAGACCTTTATTTACAGTTTAGGTCAATCATAAGGATTTCTTTCCTTAACAGCAAACGTGCTTAATGAAAAACTAGGTATGGCAGAGCTCTCAGTGAAACACAGATACCACTAGAGACAAGAATGATCTACTCAGTCTTCACTTCCGTCAGACTGCAATGAAAGTTTGTTTGGTTGTAAAAGTCTTGCTCTGCAGGCAACCAGAGAAATCCTGTAATTCTCCAGCAAACATAGGAAAAATTGTGATCTTAAGAAATCCCTGGGAAATAGTTCTTAGTGGCAAGGGGGTCCAGGAAGGCTGGATACACTTCAAGAATGAAATCTTGAAGGCGCAGGAGCGGGCTGTCCCCATGTGTTGTAAGAAGAGTCGTAGGGGCAGACGGCCGGCCTGGATGAGTAGGGAGCTTCTGAAGGAACTAAGTAACAAAAAGAGGATGTATCATCGTTGGAAAGAAGGGGACGTAAGCCACGTCATGCTCAAAGATGTTGTTAAGTCGTGTAGGAGGAAAATCAGGGAAGCAAAAGCCCAGTTCGAGCTCAAATTGGCCACTTCTGTTAAGGATAATAAGAAGAGTTTTTATAAATATATCAATGGTAGAAAGAAGGGCAGCAGCGACCTCCACTCCTTGTTGGATGTGGAGGGAAATATAGTAACCACTGATGCAGAGAAGGCCGAGGTACTTAATGCCTTCTTTGCCTCAGTTTTCAACAGTAAGGATGTCAGCGTGCTTGACAGTCGGCCCTCTGAAGTGGTTGATGGGGGCAGGGTTGGCCCTCCTGCAATCCATGAGGAGGAAGTTAGAGACCTGCTGAGCCACTTGGACCCTCATAAGTCTATGGGGCCGGATGGGATCCATCCTAGGGTGTTGAGAGAGCTGGCGGATGAGCTTGCTAAGCCGCTCTCCATCATCTTTCAGCAGTCCTGGCTCACTGGAGAGGTCCCAGAAGACTGGAAGTTGGCCAATGTGACGCCCATCCACAAGAAGGGCCGTAAGGATGATCCAGGTAATTACAGACCTGTCAGCCTGACCTCGGTCCCAGGTAAAATCATGGAGCAGATAATCCTGGGTGAAATCATGCGGCACCTGCAGAACGGTCAGGAGATCAGGCCCAGCCAGCATGGGTTTAGGAGGGGCAGGTCCTGCCTGACCAACCTGATCTCCTTTTATGACCATGTGACTCGCCTGGTGGATGAGAGGAAGGCTGTGGATGTGGTATACCTGGACTTTAGCAAGGCCTTTGACACTGTCCCCCACAGTAGACTCCTAGGGAAGCTGTCAGCCCGTGGCTTAGATGAGAGCACTCTGTGCTGGGTTAGGAATTGGCTGGATGGCCGAGCCCAGAGAGTGGTGGTGAACGGTGTCTCATCCAGTTGGCGGCCGGTCACCAGTGGTGTCCCCCAGGGATCGGTGTTGGGTCCGGTCCTGTTTAATATCTTTATTGATGATCTGGATGAGGGGATTGAGTCCATCATCAGCAAGTTTGCTGATGATACCAAACTGGGAAGAAGGGTTGATCTGTTAGAGGGTAGGATGGCCCTGCAGAGGGACCTGGACAGATTGGAGAGATGGGCCGATTCCAATGGGATGATGTTTAATAAGTCCAAATGTCGGGTACTTCATTTTGGACACAACAATCCCATGCAGAGCTACAGACTGGGGACAGAGTGGCTGGAGAGTAGTGAGGCAGAAAGGGACCTGGGAGTGCTGGTTGACAGGAAGCTCAACATGAGCCAGCAGTGTGCCCAGGTGGCCAAGAAGGCCAATGGCATTCTGGCCTGCATCAGGAATAGTGTGGTGAGCAGAACCAGAGAAGTTATCGTCCCCCTGTACTCGGCACTAGTCAGACCTCATCTGGAATACTGTGTACAGTTCTGGGCCCCCCAGTTTGGGAAAGATGTCAGGATACTGGAATGTGTTCAGAGGAGGGCAACGAAGATGGTAAAGGGGCTGGAGCATAAGCCCTATGAGGAGCGACTGAGCGAGTTGGGGCTGTTTAGTCTAAAGAAGAGGAGGCTCAGGGGAGACCTCATTGCTCTCTACAGCTACCTGAAAGGAGGTTGTAGTCGGTCAGGGGTTGGTCTCTTCTCTCAGGTGACCAGTGACAGAACTAGAGGGCATGGACTCAAGCTACGTCAGGGAAAGTTTAGGCTTGATGTGAGGAAGAAGTTCTTTACTGAAAGGGTGATTGGCCATTGGAATGCGTTGCCCAGGGAGGTGGTGGAGTCGCCGACCCTGGAGGTGTTTAAGGGGAGATTGGATGTGGCACTGAGTGCCATGGTTTAGATGATGGTTGGTGTTAGTGTTGGGTTATAGGTTGGACTTGATGATCTCAGAGGTCCTTTCCAACCTTGTCATACTGTGATACTGTGATACTGTGATACTGTAATAAACAGTAAAAACCCAATGAAGACCGGGAAGTACGGCTGTTTTGACATCTTTCTCTTTGAACTGTATACTTATTTCCCAGCTACCATGGTGACAAATGAATTATAAATGCATAAAATGACAGATTTCTTCCTGACAGATTAGCTTCATGAGATAAACACATAGAGTGATTTAACAGAGTGCAACAAAGCAGATACTTTTCCTTTGAAGCTGGAGTTTAAAAGAGGTATAGTAAGTATCCTATAATCCAAGTAAATTAACTTGCATTCTCAGAGTCAAAGCAAATATCTGAAGATATCCAAAGACACTTTTTGGTCAGTTTGCCGATTTTTAATTCAGGAGGAGAGGGCAATAAACAGAGATTTACTTAACAAGCAGAATCAACATGAAACTTCATATAGACAAGAATGAAAAAGATTTTGCTCTGTTTTGGTTTCAAAGATAAAATGAGCAGCAGTGTGAAGAAGTAAAGAAATACTTTCTGTCTTCTGCAGATGCTGATGAGTTGCTCTTCTTGATTCAAGCCATATGATTCAAGCCATTTTAATTCCTTGTCAGTTCTAATTTCTTCCTGAAGTGAGAGGCAAAATTTGATGTCTGACTAAATATGTATTTTCCTTACAGATCGTCTTTAATTTTGTATGATAGATCACAGCTGAACTCACTCAATTCTCTTTAAAATTCTGCTTGTAACAAACATATTTTACTGCAGAGCCAGAGAAAATGGAGGGTTTAGATCTGTAAAATAAAATAAAAGCTTTTTTTTTTTTACATTGTGTGTTTTGCATCTCCCATTCTTGTGGCTATACTGTTGTGGTACAGAATCCTCTCTGCAGCATTATATGATATGGCAAAGCATTCACAAGTAAGTTGTTGCTTTAAGAGAGATAAATTCCCATACATGGGTTAGGAGGTACAACTCTGTTAGGGATTCAATCTTTGCTGAAGAGCCAGGCAGATGGTCTTCAGGGTATGTATTTAACACAAATGCCCAGCTGGTTCTTCCTCCAGGGAATTATTTTTAATGCTCAGAGTCTGTGAAAAAGGCACTTTTAGTAAAATGAACGAGGTTAATTTTACAAGGAAAAGAAAAAACTAACATCTTCAGGTTTCAGTCATGAGTGTCTGTAAGGCAGTGTGGGCCTCATAGAGGAATCAGGACCAGAACTGAGATAGCAAAGATGAGAACAGCTTTTGATGGCCCCATGACCACCTATTTCCAACACTTAAAGCCAGGACTTTAGAGCCAGGAATGTTCTTTGTCAGCCTTCCTAAAGGCCATAAAATGACACTTTTTTTTGTGCTGACTAGTACCTTATCCCATAGATTGACCAAGTCAGTTAGCAACAGGATCTGGCAAATTTTTACAACAAAGCCACAGAGCCTTATGTTAAAGGCTGAAATTCTGTTCTACCATCAAGTCTGCAAGCAGGGGCTCTCACTCCTCTCACTTTTACACTCATGGGGGCTCTCATTGTCCCTGTGCGGGACACTGGTGCCTTCACTGGCAGAGCACAATGCAGCACCTGCACCTGACACACTTGACACCTGCATCTACGTTCCTTTTTTTAAATAACATTGTTTTACTTTAGAGGTACTTACGAAGGTCAAGTTACCTCTGATTATCCCAAGTTTTCAGTCTGCTTCTCTGCTTTTTGGCTCCAGTAATTTCTTATCGTCAGGGGAGAATCCACACAGTAAAATTTCTAGAAACTAAGTGCCACTTTTATTTACTGCCCTTTCCCACTATGAAAAGCACGTAAAGACAAGAAAAGGTGTTAAGAATATAGATAGATAAGGAAAAATATAGGAAGAAAAGCAAAGGCAAGTTAAGGGTACATTGAGAGAGAGACAGAAAGGAGGAAGAGAGACAACAAATGCATCAGGATGAGAATTTGCAGGTATGAACACAACAGCCAGAACGTAATTTCTTAAAGATATAAATTATTATAAAGGCATTTTTATTTTCTCTTGTCTGTTTAACTAATGGTCTACAAGTATCTGAATGTTTATTTCCATTGAGAACAAGAAACTATTTAATATGTACAAGAAATTATAACTAGAATACATTTTTGGGAAAGGAAACTGAAAACTGATTATCACAATGATATTACTATCCATTGGTCTGTGAAATAGCATGTTGTGGAAAGGCATAAAAAAAAAATCTGTAAAGAAAAAGCAAACAATGTACCATACTATAATTATCAGGAGTTTCAGAGGAGGTTATACACTGCTTCTCTGCATTTTAAGTTGGTTTGGACAATTTAAGAGAACTTCTTTTCCTCTAGCACTTGGTGCTGTTCACGCATTTTCATTTCAGGTCCACAAGGCTTGATTTTTATCCATGGTAAAGTGTTAAAAAAACAAGAATTATATTAACACACATATAAGTAAGGCTAGCAGAGCCACTTCATTCAATAACAATTAAAATAGACTGAAATATTTCAATAAATATTTCCCCTTAATTACCAGCCTCTTTTCAGCCCAGTCAGTACCAGCACATACTTTTGTCTTCTGGTGTGATCTGATGATGTTGGCCACACGTCAGTGGGCCTGAAAAGAGTACATGCAGCCATAATAACATAAAGTCAGCCTTGCCCTGTGTGTCTCTGGCATGAAGCAATCTGCCACATTGCTGCACATGGCTGAACGTGTGGTTGAAACCGTGAATGGAAATTAACATGAAAATATCTCATGGGGTGGGGTAGGATCGAGCAGATAACAAGGAGAATCTTGTACAATTCTGTACCCCAATCCACGTGTCAACCCTGTGCTGTCTTGCTCTTGTCCAATGAGTAGCTCTAGTAGGAAAAAAACCAAAGCACAGCTTCCCTGAGAACCAAGGGATCTGTTCAAGACAGATGTTCTACTTTAGGACACAATCTCATACCACAGGCTTATTTCAGAAAGGCTGACAAAGTAGTATTGAGACAGTCACCAATAAAACACCAGCTAAACTCAGACAAGAGATGAAGAAGTCAATATATGTCATTACCAAATCTGTAATTTTGATCCCCACCAGCCTCTTCAAGTTCTCCGCATTGCTACATAGTTCTTTAATCTCATTAAGGGCTGCTTCATATATCCCCAATGACTTTTGTTTCCATTTTGAAAGCTAGTTAGAAATGTGCTTGTGTTCATGAACTGCATCATTGGTTTAGAGAAATCCATTCTCAGTCCCAAAGCCAATTCTTTAAATCTAACAAAAATGTGGGAATAGATAAAAATTCTTGCAGAAAATTCAGCACTGAAATTTGGTTGACTTGTTTGCACCGGCTTCAGTGCCAAAATATTTCTATCTGTTAGTCTTATGGAGGTAGTATTCGGGGGATGGGAAATATAACAACCATTAAAAAGGAAATCTGTGACATTTTTAATTTAAAGTAATGGAAAACATCCTCTGCTCAAGAACTCTTTCTTCTTCTTTTTCAATATAACTGAATCATCTTTCTTCGATCTCTATAAAAGCACTCATTGTATCCCTGAAATTATGCATAAATATGGTCCCATTTCTGCAGCAATATAAGCACTGTTTTTCATCATCATCATTAGTTTGTAGAAACACAAGATGTGCCAGTACTGCATCAGTGAGTTCTGACTGGAACACGGACATTGTCATGAACTCATCCCTTCTCAGTCTTACTTAGAAATTAGGTCCTCCCTATCCCAGTTTATACACCTGTCAATAATATTGCCTTTTCATGGAATCCCAGTGATTTTATGATTCATCTACTTCAACTTTACCAGAACAGCATCTGATTTTGAATGAATCTGACCAACTATAAACTTGATATGGCATGTGCAACTGACCTGCATTTAATTTTTAATAGTAAGTTCAATGAAGTTAATAAGCCAGTACTATTAAATCAATAACAGGAAGGGAAATAAATTCATTAGCAGAATTAATTTGCATGATTTTTTCTTCTGTTTTTCCTGAGTTATGCCCAAACCTTGTCGCCTGCTTCTTTTCAACCAGGCTGCTGGGACAATCAAGGGTCCCATTGGGCATGAGGGAGTCTGCACTTCTACTGTTCACAGACCTGAACCTTTCAATCAGACCAAGATTTCATTTTGATTCCCAGTCTCTTTTTTTTGCGTGATTTTTTTTTCTGTTTGTTTTTCTTTTCATTCTGGAAAAGGAAGCTGGCCTTGGAGGTTTGAAAACTTGTTAGATTTGTTTTGGAGACATAGACTTCCAACACCTTCCTGCATGCCTTTAATGAATTTGAACTGAAATACTGACTTTAATCTAACCCTTGTGGAACTTTCTCGTGGACTGAGAACACACTGTAGACATGTACAGCTATCCTCCACAATGCCAGTACAAAATCCTGAAAGCTATAGAAGTACTACTTCCTTATCTCTAGACACTCCCACTCCATAATCTCTTCATGACAAACCTTTCTTAATATCCCACCATCATCTTAAACTTTATGTGGCTGAACTGAACTCTTTCTATCTTTTTCCACACTATTGCTGTTGGTATTGGCACACTTCTCTTTGCTGGTGAATCCCACCCCATGGGGGAGGTGGGTTTATAGCACAGTGGCCCACGAGTCATGTAAACACAACTGAGAACAAAATGTTTTATCAGTTTATATCACAAGGAGGTGGAAGTATCAGTAGTAATTTATCTGAACACAGTCTAAGATTAATTACTCTTTCTGGGCACTGTCAGTGTCTTTACAACATATTGAGAAAGTGAGTCATTATTTTGAAGAGGTAGATGGACAAACCAACTTGCCTGAGAAACTAACAGCAATGTTGAGTACTGCCTGATAGCTGACAAACAGAAGAAACACTTCATGTTGCCTCTAAATCTGTTCCTAAAACTGTCCTCCATTAGGATATTTTAGAAAAATCTTACCCTATTCCTGCCTCTTCTCATCCCTGCCTGCTAGAGTGACCCCCCTCGCATCTCATGGATAAATGGCGGTCTCTTGAGGCAGAACAAGGGGTTTTGTGCAACCAAGCAGGTCTCCACAAAATGGAGGGCCGTGGGATGGATGTGGAAACAGGAATCCAAGCCAGAAAGGGAGTTCATGACATTGTTCCCACTTTTTCTTTCTCTTTCTCCATTCTAGCTTCTACATTCATCTCAGGATTAATTAACTATAATAGTGATAAATTATTTGAATGAAGGGGTTACTCTAATTAAATTGTGAAGGATTACGTACTTACGTTTTCAGTCTCTTTGTGGAGAAAAAGAACAGAGATTTTAACATAAAAATTACTTGTATTTACAGCATACTAAACCACACAATAATATCCAACTTCTTATCTAGCAAAACACGTGGCAATTAACACTGTTAAGACCCACAAAGGCATGTAGGTAGCACCTTGTCTAGCACCTTGAAATAAACACAGGTATATTAATTTTAGGCAAAAGCAGAAACAAAGACTGGTAGTGGCTGCGTCATCCTAAATGTTTGCATGCACAGATATCCTTGGAGCTCAAGCAGTCTACTGAAATAAATACAGCCTGTTTGTGTCCAGGGCATCTTTGCCTCAAACGGCAGTTACCATCAACATCTTGCACATGAATATACAGTGAGAATCATCAGCTGGGCTGCATTTTATCTATCTTCCGCACAGCTGAATCAACCCAGATTTATTAGCTGTCCTCATACCTACTGTGCTCCAGCCTCCAAACCATTTGTGGTCTTTTATGATGTTTCAGATTGGGTATCCACAAATGTAAGGCATCAGTAGCCATTAGTTGGGTTTCATTTGTCATGTTGGCTTGTAAGAGAAAGACCATTAGTCTGCTTAAGTCAATCTCTGACCATTTGATCAAAACCAAACTGTGATAACACTTGGCTGGCCTGTTCTTGTGCTGCTCTTATAGAGTCCAGCAAAAACTTTCACATCTGCATTGTTTGCCAAGAAAACGTGCATCCATGGTGTAACAAACCTATCCAATGTAAAAGCTGTTTATAGTTCACAAAATTGTCATGTCTATTTCCAAGTCTTCTTACTACATTTTTGGAAAACACATATGATTAACTTAAAACCTCTGGTTTAAATACTATTCAAAGAAAACACGTTGAATTTTAGTAAAGTGTGCAGAAAGGGGAAAGGTCCCTTCGATTTAAGAAATCAATACTATGAAAGATCAGGTGGCAGTTTCAGTACTAAAAAATCAAATGACACCCTTCTTCAGAACTGAATTGTGGCTATCTGAATGTGACGTGAAGATCTGAGCCTGGACTTCCTCTGTGGGTCAGTCAGTGGAAAGAGGTTCATCTCATCAAGGTTTAGACAGTAAATGTTTACATTTGATCAATGTTTGGACGTTCTTCTTGGTCAGCAGAGTGAAGGGTTTTTTTGGAAGCTTGGTTCAGCTGAATTGTTTTAGGCAGTCACATCATGAAGGAGGGAACTGGATGTTCCCCAGGTTTCTGCCAGTGCCATTCCCACATCCTATGCAAGCAGCAACCATCAACAAAGTACCGGGGTAGGTCTTCCTGGTGGCACAGTGGATACACATTGCACAGAGAAAAGATATAGCTATGAGGGTGGAAAATTCACAAACTCACATGCTTGCAACCCAGACTATTTGTAGCTTAATAAAGGAAGCTGCTTCAGATGTAGATGTTATTACAACTATTTTAGTCGTCTGTACCCTCTCCTCCTATTGCCTAAGTGATCAGGCATTAAATTTGAAGAAGGAAGTTCGTTAAGAGAAGATGAAAGCTTTAGGTAGATTGAAGCACAACCACCCCACGTGAAAATGGTAGCATGGAGGCAGGTTGTGACATTGGCTAACACTCTCTGCAGAAAACAGATAATGTCTCAGCTGTTCAGCTTGAAGTGAGTACTTTCTGCTTGGAAATAGGTGTTTCCAAAAATCTTGAAATATCTTAGAGCCGCAGAAGCTTCACTGTCACCCCAAAGAGAAGGGATGACATTTTCAGTAGAGATCAGTTTGTTTCCATTCCCAGAGTCATAGAGACAATATTGTCCCTTGCAGCAGCTCCTATGGCTGCAGTTCAGCTCCTTCACTCCTGAATATGGCAGGAAGAACAAGCATTGGCTGTTCCATTTGCTTGTTTTATTTCTTGACTATCCCCTTGTCCCTGTCTCAGCCACCTCATCCCACTTGCTACCTTCCTTATCTTTTGGCAAGTGTGGTATTATCGGTCATATCTCAACCTCATGAAAGAGCAAATGCTTTTCCCTTGTGAGAAGAAAAGTCACTAAATAATTTGGCAACATGAAAATTGTGCTTCAGTAAAAGTTTCATGAAAAAATCCAAACCCTCAGCCCTACAGGTCTTAGAGCACTTCTCACTCTCCTAACGGATGTATCAAAGGTCCTGCAAGTTCAAATGAGAACTATGTTAATGTAATGAAGAAAATATACCACCCAATTCTCTGACTGAATATTTAACATCCCTGAATTATCAAAATACAAGATCAGCTTTCTCATTTGCACTCACACCAGACTCCTGCACCTGCTTAGGGCCGAAAGCCGATGCCTACAGGACCATTTCAGTAATGGCTGTCAATGGGGAATACAGCCTCTGTGACCATGCCTCCTGCCGTTTGTCATTTTTTCTTGGGAGCTGGATTATTTGATTAGACTTGTTCCTGTCTTTTCACGCTGGGTCATGCAAAGGTTCTTTCCTCACCATGAAGCTGCAAAGCAGCAATGGGAAAAGTTCAAAGAAAGAGGGCAAGTTTGACTGAAAAGACTCTCAATATTCATTTAGTCAGTTGCTTGTTCTGGGATCTCCCCTCTCCTTCTGCAAGCTGCCTCTACTCCTTCCACTTGACTCTGTCTCTCATCACACCACAGCAGATGTAGAAGCTTTGAACCACGTCTATATTATGGAGCTGGAGGAGGATGGGCCTTCTGCAATAGCTCATTCTACATAAAGCTGTGAATCATGTAGAATAATCCTTTTAGTCTTCAGCTGCAAACAATTTGATTTTAACTGTCACATCTACAATTTCTCAAACTCACCACAAGGCCAGATTGGCAGAAGATCCTTTATATGAAGCTCTCTCCACAAAAAAAAATACTGCCACATCAGTGCCAAAACATATTGCAGTACTACAAAGCACAAATAATGGAAATCTGTCTTTGCATACTACCCCAAGACTAAGAGGAGACACTCTGAATATCCGCAGTCTTGTAAATCTTCTGACCCTCAGAGTTTTTCATACTGACTTTGAGCATCATAACTGTAACAGCATTTTGTGCGCAGTTATCCACCTTTGGAAAAGTAAAGGCAGAGAGAAAAAAAATGGTTAAATGAAATCGTGGCAGGTTTACCAGCTACAAGATATTTTCAGGAGAATTTAGCAACACTACATATCAGAGGTCAGTGTTGGGTGTGTCAGTACCTTGATGAGAAGGGGTTCTACCTGCTCAGAAGAATGCTCAGCCCTACTCTCAAATCCCCAAAACCTGTCACCTACTATTTCTAGAAAGAGATGCTGAAATGTTTTGTTTTAAAGCCTGATTAACATTCCTTGACAGATCACATGTTTCATTAAATTAAGTAATGTTCCAATTAATTGATCTGTTTGCAGACATTCTTAATTTAGTAAATGCTAAGGAGAATGCTAACATTACCATTATATTTCTGACAGAAATACCACTAAAGTCTGGTAATTGATAGCCTTGCTGTTTTCTCTGATGACCTGAAAAGCTTTTAAAGCTAAATTCTGTAATCATGTTCATCTTTGGAAATTAGTTTTGTGAAATCACACATTTAGTTCTTGCTGAGAAATCTCATTTTAGTCATTTTTAACATAATTTATAATGCATAAACTAAATTAGCTTTCGTAGCTAAGCCAGCACATTTTTCTTTAATTTTTATCTCTTCCTAATATATTTTTGACCTTGAAAACAGCAGAGTCTGTAGGATACTGCAGCCTAGGAACAAAGGAATCATTTCCATTCCATCACTATGGTTACAATTTTTTCTGTCTCTAGCACTGAGCTGGCTGGAAGTGTTGAATTCATAGTCCTCATGAGGACAAGAAAACTTCATTTAATATCATTTAGTTCTGATTACAGAAACAAATACAAATAGCAGAGCCCTGGATGTAGCAGATCACTGTATTGTGTCGACATTGCATGTGGGATAGGTCCAACATTTAAAGTCAGGGTATTACGAATCCGTGATCTGGGATGTTTTTCAGCCTCAAATGCTCATGAGACTGCTCATCTCAAATTGTTCAGCCAAAATGTCGTGTGAACACCAATGCTGCCGTTGGGCTTAGCTCAATGTTAGCTCCATGGACATCTTCATTCCCCACAGTGACGAAGAAGACAAACTAGAATGGAGATTATGGCTTTTCTCTGATCATTGGAAATTTGATTTGGAATAATTATGAAGGGTTCTCTAATGGCTTTATTCTGACCAAACAAAGCAAGCCATTGACCCAGGAATGTGAAACACTGTTCTCGTGAAAAGGAAGAATCTTTACATACATAGTGCTGCACTGTTTCCCGTAACTTTATAACCTAGTTTGTAACAGAGTGTGGTGGGTAAAAATTCATCTCCCGATTCTTATCTTTTGTTAAGCAGAACCATTACTCTGCCATTTGACACTTCTTGCAATGAAAAGCTGTTGGCTAAAAGGTATCCAGTCATTATGCAGTACTTACTTACACAAAATCCCCCAACAGGTATATCTCCTCACAGAGAAAAAAAAATCCTCCAAACCCACACTTTTTTGATGTCATAGCATACAAAATTTTACGTCTCATGTGAGCTTAAGGGATCAACTCATTAAAGGTTTTAATTCAAAGCTAGAAAGTATTAGTAGGGAATAACGAACTTGAAAAAGAAAAAAATTTCACCTTTCAGAACTCTATTCAGCAAGGACTTCTTGTTCCTGAAAAAATAAAGTACACGTTTAACTTAAAGCATGGTATATTCACTGATAATTATCAGCTTTACATCCTGATTTTTCAAGTTCATTTCTCTTTTTCTTTAATAGGCTATTTTCCCCTGCATACTTATCGACTAAAATTTTCATACCACAGTGAGGTGCAAGACACTATTTCTCTGACAGCTCTTTTTGTTTGGCAGGGTTAAAAAATAGAAAAATATAGATAAGCTGGCAAAAAAATTATATGCCCCCAAACCCTGCATTTGATAACAACTCCTTTTTGCTGAAAAACAAAATCCTCAGCATTTAATTTTAAAATTGTTTCTCAGTGAAGACCTTTTCGACAAGAACTTATCACTAAAATACTTTAAAAAAAAAACCCTCTTCTGGAACTCTCATGGTATGAAAAGTTGATGTCTGATTTTTTTCTCTGTAATTTATTCAGTGAGTCCTGTCACAGTTTAGCCCAGCCCGGCCAATTTTAGCAGCTAAAACTATGCAGTTGGGCTCCCTATTTGCTTCCCCATCACCACAAGGGAAAGGGAAAAGGGAAATGAGAGGAAAAAAGACTTGTGTGTTGCAAATTGACACTACAGCTTTAATAAAATAATAATAATAAAAATAATAATAAAATAATAAATCTGTACAAACAGATGAGACTTCACTCCTACCCCTCAATGACTTATATGTCACCACAAATGCTGTAGAACGGACACAAGGGAAAGGCTCTGAGGGTAGGAGCTGGGCATAGGAATTAGGTTCAGGAATGCACAGGTCCAGGATTGGAGCAAACAGACAGACAAGTTCTTCGCTGGATGTCGGCCATGACAGAAGAGAGTGAGAGACCCTCATGATCTCTCAGTTTTATATTAAGTATGACGCACATGGGATAGAATACTCTGTTGGTCCCCTGTCATGTCCACTCCTCCCTTCAGGTGTCAACATTTTTGCCTCTTTGACTTACGGCACTTTACCAGCTCCAGGATGGCCTTGGTTACTATAGCAATAAGTATAAGCAATGGCCTTATTGCATCCCAGTGTCCCATGTTGTCACTTCTAGAGAGAAACACTTTCTGAAAAACATGCAGTTAACTATCAGAAAATGAAGTTACTTAGACAGACTTAGCTAAAGTCAGAAAATTAATTCTACTTTAGTTCAAACCGTAACAACTACTAAGATATATGCTTTTCTCTTGGCCCACTGATTCCCACTGTGTTTTGTTCAGTACTGTCACCCTCCTCTTCTCTTGCTGGATATACAGAAACTGCTCAGTTCATGCACTGTAGAAGGTTGCTCTCTTTTCCTTCATCTCTAGTGATCAGTCATGAAAGCAGGCTGATGATTTTTCCTGTTTTCATTAAACACCGTCATTTGGAAGCACTGCTTCTGCTCTGCAATGCAATCAGAGTAGTAAGTGCTTTACACCAAAAGCCCATGAGATAAGTCATGCCTTGGGATTAATGCGTGGTTGTGGCAATTTCCTTTCACCAGCTCCAGGTGTGCTATACACTATCTGAGCCTTCACAGTCTACCCTCAAAGAATTGTCCTGGAAAGAAGTTTGAGATAATAAAATATTTGAGGAAAACCAAACAAACAAACAGAAGAGAATCGTCTTGTAGATAATACCTGTGAAGCGTAAAGAAGCATATCAGTTGAATAAATTATTCATTACATATATCAGCTCCTGTGTGTCAAGACCATTTGTACCTCACTGATCTTGCTGACAATGAAAGCACAATCTTAGCAAAACTTTAAACACAGTAGTTAGTACTGTGCATGGCAAATAAGCTTGGCAGCTGTAGCTTCTTCAGTCACATGCCACTGAGACATGAGACACAGGATGAAATTCTGCCACCACACATGTCCTCATCTGAGATGCTACCACCCATCTGCAATGAGCCCTCTCTAAATAAGATTTCTCACTTTCTCCACTGAGAGTGCTACTGAAATTAGTTGTACTGCTGAGAGGCCATCAAGCAAGGAGTACTTTTGAAACACCACAACAGGAAAAGGAAGAACCACTCTTTATTGCGGCTACGCCGAGGGCAGATGAGTAGTATGATTCAAGCCAGAGCTGAAGAGCTGGAGAGGTCTTTTCAGTGCCAGGAAGAGAGAGTGGTAACAGAAAAGAGCCCCAGGCTGAGATATGCTTGGTCAGCCCAAAACCTGAAGGAGAACTATGGTCTGATTTCTCCCATGACACAGATGCAGAAGGCAAGCATTTGATTACATGCATTTTCCTCCCAATTTCTGTCCTCTAGATTATCCAGGGTTTGTTATATCTTTGGAGTTGTACTAACAGTCACATTTCTACTTCTCTGAAACCAAGTGTCTTCATGTTTCAGCACTTAATGAAAGCAATTGTGTGGTTGCCCAGAGCCATCATACAGGCAAAGGTGTAAGGTGCAGCAAAGTCCCAGAAAGGCTCTATACTTCAAAAATATGACTGGGTGGGATCCTCTTTGGGATTGCCTTAATACAGTTTAAAATTGTATTGTGGGAGATTATAAACATGAAAAATGTGATTTAAGCTAACTGTAGAGTGTTGACATTGGGTAATCAAGAAATCAAAATCAGTGCATGCAGAGGAAGACTCCATAATGACCCTTCATATATTTCAGAGCCCTAAAAGCAGCTTCTTACTACCTCTCTTTAGCTTCTCTCTGGTAGATTTCCAAACAACATTTCTAGTACTGTCAAACTGTGTTTCATTTTTCTTTTCCTTTCAAGTGTTTCAAATTTTCAGCTATCATAATTTAATTTGAAATTATCTTCAGACATTGTATGTGGGCTGTGAGTAAGAATAGTCTAGGGAAAAATGGTAATAGCAATTAACAGTAAGGGAGGTTCTTACAAAAGTGTCATTCTTTTTAGGAAGAGCCGTAATAGTATTTTCTGTCAATATTATTCTCCTTTTCATAGGTGGCACGAGAAAGAATATGTGTTAGGAGCGTCCATATTGACAAATTAGCAGTGATTAGACCTGCAGAAACTACTTTTCTTGTGTTCCTCACTTGGCTAGACATTTGAACTCTGATTCCCACTTCATCTCTGTAGGTTTCCTCACAAGAATATGAATCTGTTGTTTGTATATTTATGAAAGACGTTCATGTGATAGACCTAAAATGCAATGTTTGTAAAAAAAATACTGGTCTTGAACATAAATTCCAAGCTGAGTGGTGCAGTTGCCATGTCAGAAGGATGGGACGTCATCCAGAGAGACCTGGACAAGCTGGAGAATAGTACTGTGTGAACCTCATGAGGTTCAACAAGGCCAAGCGCAAGGTTCTACACTGGGGTTGGGGCAATCTGCAGTCTCAGTACAGGATGGGGGGACAATGTGTTTGAGAGCAGCCCTGTGGAGAAGGACTTGGCCATGCTGGTTGATGAGAAGCTCAACATGAGCCAGCAATGTTTGCTCACAGCCCAAAAAGCCAACTGTATCCTGGGCTGCATCAAAAGAAGTGTGGCCAGCAGGTTGAGGGAGGGGATTCTTCCCCTCTACACCTCTCTTGTGAGACGCCACCTGGAGTACTTGTACAGATCTGGTGTCCCCAACATAAGACAGATATGGAACTGTTGTAATGGATCCAGAAGAGGGCATGAAGATGACCAGTGAGCTGGAGCACCTTTCCTATGAGGACAGACTGAGAGAGTTGGGGTTATTCACCCTGGAGAAGAGAAGGCTGTAAGGGGAGACCTGAAGAGGCCACAGGAAAGCTGGGAGGGACTTTTTACAAGGGCAAGTAGTAATAGGATGAGGGGGAATGGCTTTAAATTAGAAGGGAGACGATTTAGATTAGACTTTAGGAAGAAATTCTTCATGATGAGGGTGGTGAGACAATGGAACAGGCTGCCCAGGGAAGCCATGGATACCACATCCCTGGAAGTTTTCAAAGACAGATTGGATGGGGCCTTGAGCAGCCGGGTCTGGTGGGAGATGTCCCTGCCCATGGCAAGTGGGTTGGAACTGGATGGGCTTTAAAGTCCTTTCCAAACCAAACCATTCGATGATTGTATGATAAATATAAACACATATATATGCACATACGCATTTCCCGGAATCACATGAGTGCATGAATTCTCTTGATAAATTGATGTATATGTCACAACTACAAGTCACGGCCCTGGAAATGCTCATTTTAAGATTGTTGTTTTCTGTTGCTCAGATCTTGGACTGAAATCTTTCACATTGAGTGATTTCCTTCAGGCAGAATAGGTTTGGAAAGTTTAAATGTTTTTTTCCACTTCTGAGAAAGAGGCAAAGTTAAAAATAAGTGAAAAAAAAAAGAGAAAACCTCTCTATGACTCAACTTTGAACAGAGAACATAATTTCCTCTCATGCTCTGGAGCAAGAATACGCAATTTTGCAAGGGACTACACTTTTTGACAAGAGTATGGTCTTTAATGCCACCAGACCTTTGAAAAATAGCAGTTTTCACCTGCTCAGCAGAGAAAAGCCCAGCAGTGAGCATAGCTGCCTAATTCGTGAATTCTCCAGTCTTTTCACTTTCTTTGTGGTCACAGCTCCGTGCTTCCAGAGCCACACTGGATTCACATTCAAACCTAGTAGAAGAGCAGAGAACTCATTGCTCTAAACAACCACCCTGCAGGCCTCACCCCATCTATGCGACAAACAGTGGTTTTGGTTTAGAGGAATATACCTGGACTTGCACAAAAGTAGCAAAAGAACGAATCAAGAGAAATGGCTGGTGAGGAGAGGTGAAGGCAGTCCAAGTCCAAGAATGGCAGGTGTGAGAAAGAAGCTGAACCAGGAAAATAAGATACCTTTGGTCTGATTAGGGACAGAAGAGCCAATTCTCAGGCCCAACTTACGGATTGAAAAAAATTAGCAATACTGTGTAATTAAAGACAATCACAGTGTCTGTGCACAAAACAGACACATGGCCAAATTAAAATTGCTCTGCTGTCACTATATCTGCCATTATGCTCTTAAAATCTGACCACTTTATCGTGACTGTACATTTGCACATCTTTATTCCTGAGTCAGTACAAAAAAATCCAAAGGCGACATATTGGTACAACTGAAATTTATTGTAGATTTGCCTTGAATTTCAGCTGGTTCAGGGCTCCACAGCACCCCAATGAGTAGCATAACGCACAAAGGTAATATTAACTCCTTTTTCATAGGTTTTGTCCTGCAAGCTGCCATTATTCCTTTAGGCTTTCAGTAATGTGGGACTTACAGTACTTGCAAAATTCACAACAGGACAAGTCTGTTCTGTTAAACAATCATTTAAAACCAAGAAGTTTCTGAGAAAATGGGTACACATCCATCAGTCTCTAGAAACATCTTTTAAAGCATAAGAGAGATAGTTGAAGGAACCATGCCCTAAGACCAAAAATTGCATATACAGTTGGTACCTTTCTAGCAAACAAAAAGCTCCTCATTAGGTATGTTAAAATCAACCATGAAAATAATAATAATAATAATCTTCCAGTTCAACATACAATATAATTGGTGTATACATAGCGCATTACTTAAAATACGAAGCAAGAGTCTTGCTGCCCAGCAACAAACAACTTGCTACGCTCTAAATGTAAAGGAAATATCAACCTACTGGAACTATTAGGTGACTCTTCAAGGTCTTGAGCAGATTGCAGAGAAAAATAAATAAAGCCTGGCCACTTTCTTTTAGAGGTCACTAGTTGGAAGAGACCAAAAATCATTAGTTGATATACTGTTTGGTGGTTTGTCTTTCGTGTACAGGTGCTGAAATACTATGTTTTCTGTATTGTTTCATTTCATATACAAAACCAGCAAGAATTTCAAGCATCTAAATATATCTAGCTGCAATGCAAACAGAAAACTACAAAGATTGAAAACTCTAGTCTGAACAGAAATACACTGGAAAACACTTTTCCTGAGATGCCAGGAAATTCTGAATTCACATCAGTTTTCAGGCAGATGAATGGGTCTGTCTCGGCCACCTTCAGCGGTCTTTAGTTCTCTGTCACTCAGTCACGGGGCAGCCTGAAAACTGAAAGGAAAAATGGATTTTGCTTCAGAGTAGTCATTTTATCTGGAACTGGAGTAGGGTCTGCAGAGAACTTCATTTCCAGCAGAGCAGTCCCTCCTGGTGCAGTTGCAGTGGGTATCTACTGCATCCAGTTCCACCCAGACAAACCAAGTCTGCAGCAGGTTTATTTTGTACTGCTGACCTGTCTTTGAAAATCCCAGCTGCCTTCCTGCAGCTTTACTGAACACAAAACTCTCAAAACAGAAAAAAAGGCGTAACAGCCCTGCAGTTCTTAGTGTGGGGAAAATACAGTATTGATCTCTAGGCAGCTGTCAGAGGGGAAGCAACTCCGCTAAAGAGAGGGGGAAGAGAAATACAGTCACTAAAACTGAAGAAAACAAAGCTACAAATTGAGTGGACAAATTTCTTCAACCTCCTCCTCGGTGGCTGCTATATTAATGAAATTTGGTTCCTAGCAGCCTTTGAAAGGAACCTTCTTACAAGAAGGACAATTATTTTACATCCTGACTCCAGCTGTTGTATTTGCTCAGGGTGTAGCAGTTGCTCAGGTTATATTCTGCATGCATTGACACAGAGCACACTACTTTTTCTCTGTCTCTTTTCTGCCCAGAAGAGAGGCAGAATGGGAAGAAGGGCTCCAGCTCTGTGTCCTCCCCTAATTTCTGTGTCATGTTGAGCAGCTGTGGGTAGGTTTTACCTTTGGCCATGGCAACACAGGTTTAAATAGGGCAAAGAATCACTAAAGAGCCACTTTGGCAGTCTTCAGGCTTGTATCACAAGGGAAATAACAAAGTAGCCATTGCAGAAACTGTGAAAGATCAAGTGCACTCAAATCTTATCGGAATCAATGTGATTTTATTCAAGTGTAGCAGGAAATGGCTCTTAAAGCACATAGTTAATGCAATACTTTTAGGATGCCATTAGTGTTCTGATATATTATTAATCAGACTAAAAAGGGAGAAAAAGACACAGCAGATACCAATTACTATACAAGCTGTAAATAGCCTGCCTTTTCAAATTTTTAAGTCTTCTATATTTGAATATATTAATGTTTTATTTAATATATATTAATTTCCTATCAAACTTCAAAGTGAACTGCCTTATCAAGCACATTTCTTGTGTGTTGCATAGGTGATGCTAAATGTCCTAGGGACATGAATAGAACTCACTCAATTTGCATTTCCAGATCCGTCCCATTTTTAATAATGTATGTTAACCGTATTTAAAGATAATGTAAAATATATATGTACAGGTCTAGCAAAAAACTATTTTTGACTATCATTCTGCTCTGAAAATTCGTGATTTCTATAAGAGGTGCTACCATGATATTGGAGGTGGTACTGGTCTGTAAAATATACTGGACCGAGCATGTTGTTATTGATGTTAACTGGCTATTTGTTACATAATTCTTTGGGAGGGAAATGAAGGTTCCACACATTAGTTAGAACCAGAGTCCTACAAAGGTAATTCCTGTATTCTTAATGCACCTCAGATACCATTAACTTCTGCAGCTATTTTTGGCAAAATATATTACGTAGAAAGATGAATAACTTATAATACTTTGGCATTCTTTATAATAAAAATACAAGACGAAATCCATCAAACAGCAGAAAAGGCAAGGGAAGAAGGAACTGGCTCATGACTGTTTCTACAGGAATGTCTTCCCCTAGTACCCTTTTAAAAATGCAGGAGATTATTTACTTTTCAAGGAAAGAGATCATAACTGCCACTATCTTGTCTTCTATTCCTGCTAGATTTAGTGGCTCTGTTGAGTAGGAATATGTTGAGATGAAGCACAAAAGAAAACCAAAGAATTCCACCTGAACAAATTACACCCTATTCGGCAGAGTTCTACATTTCCAAGATATTTATGCTCACTTAGACAGCATTATATCCCTAATTTTAACAAAATTTATAGGCTGGTGTGAAGGAATCAAACAGACAGCTGAAAAGATGATTTCTAAAAGGCTGAGGCTGCTGTTTTATGGAAGCTGCACAGGAAAGCTGCATTAAATGTGTGTACATATTTATCACCATACCAGTATTTAAATAAACATATGAATTTGTCTATTCCACCTGAGCCGTAGTAATATAATTTTTAAAATGTCAAATTTGTATATATGTTTCTAACACTTAAAATCTGACCACTGTAATCCATATCAATGTGATTCATAGTAAATGTTGAATATTAGCTGATGCACAGTTAGCCTCCACTCTGCATGCACATTACGCACATAATACCATGAACAGTGCCGTTCATTAGACTTTGACCTGTATAGTGTCCAAAATTCTACAGTTCTAGGAGTTCTGAGAAACAAGCTTTGGCAGTACACGAAAGGATTTTTAAATGCGGTTTTCATGCTTACCCACTAACATAAGGAATATCTTAATGGAGAAATGAGTTTTAAAACTCCTTGAATTCAAGAAACTCAGATCTGAATCTAAACTTTGCAACTCAGCACTCTATTGACTCGAGTGAAACATCCACAGACAAATTTGATTTGTGTATGGTAGTTATTCAAGCATCATGAGATCTGACAAACTGGTGTTGTCAGGAAAATATTGGAGAATTATAGATACTACAGCTTGTAAGAGGAAAGAAAAGAGACCAGCTGTATGATTGGAAACAAACTTTGGAAACTGTTATTCCAACAAAGTATCGCTCTATGAACAACCCATCCCACCTGGACACAGAACAGGTGTTTGCTTTAAAGCTCTGATAACAGGCAGGAAGAGTAACTACTGTTGTTCTTCAGCAAGAGGAAAGAACTGTCAGGGAACAGGTGACTTGACAGCAGTGCTGACAATCTGGATGCACAACCGGAGTATTGGAGTTTTAGCCAGAGGAAGGCATAGCCAGAGGGCAAAGATTAGGAGGCCAATTTGCTGATTTCCTAATTAAGCAAACTAGAAAAGGAACTATGGTGGAGTTAAGGAAAATCCCAGTAAAAGTCTTTGGGCAGCTCTTCCATAGATACATCAAAACGAAAAGCCTGGACTAGACTTATTTGTCTGGAGAGACTACACAGAAAATGATATAGTGTTTTCTCATACATAAAATTCAGAGGCAAATACTGCAAATAAAAGGTACCACAATGTGGAAAGAAAATCCAGACAACTAAAGAAAAGAATTTGAACATACATCTCATGAATGAGTGTCTGTATATAGGACAGACCTGTATTAAAAGGCATCTCTGCTTTGTTGCAGTAGTACGCACAATAGTTTTGCAGGGTTTCAGGGCATCTACTGAGCAGAAGTTAAATATAACTTAAAAAAATGTACAGGTTTTCTTGGAAAGCCTATAGGTACAATACCTTTTATAGAGCTGAGGCAGGGTGAAAAACTAGAGTTTCAAAGAGATTTTTATTTTGTATACAGTCTTGCTTTTGTTACCAGTAGGGGAGAATACCAAAAGCTCCCTGAAGAAAAACTCCCATTGAATTCTGATAGAACTTGAACATTCAAATCACAACATAGCTTTGAAAATATCAGCCAGAGAGTCTCAACTTCAGACATCCTGTTACACTCCCCTGCCACATTAAATTACTGTGGATAAAACTCAAACCCATCCATTCCATGTAATTTTAATTAATTAATGAAAATATTAATTTTGTTTAGAAAAGAACACTCTTTGTCGAAGGAAAATTTCCATCAGCTCTGATCAGCAGTCAGTCTAGTTGTCATCTGGATGCTATTTCCCATCTTTCTAAGACATAAATACAAAGTAAAGTGAGAGCACAGAGTATTGCAAAAAGATAGAGAAGGTCCAAGAAGTTTTGAACACATTACAAGTAGTTAAGGCCATATACAATTTTAGGAAATCTCCACAAATATATTGCTAATTTTTACATTAACTTGTTGGGGGGGTTAGGTTTTTTTTGTTTGTTTGGGGTTTTTTATCCTGAAAAAGAAGCATTTGAGATTTGACAAGCAATGTTACATCTAAGCAAGGATACAATTCAAGTTTCTTGTTCAAAGTTAAGCAACTTTAGCAAGTCATTCCCACTACTAGGTTACACTGCTTAACACGATTTCTGTTTTCTTACTGCTGTGCATTGCCTTTGTGGGCTGCAAAAGTTAATGAGTGACTTCAAGTTTTCTGGCTTTGGAATAGTAAATTGAACTTGCTAAAAGAATGCTGTAGACACATATACAAGCTAAAATGCTCTAAATAGGTGATGATAAGGATAAGAGAGACTATTGAGATAAAATTGTTAACAGATGCATTAAGTGGCTAATATCATGGCTGTCAGCTAACTAGTACTAAGCTAAAAAGTTAGACAATTTTGTGAGCCATAGGCCGACACATGAAAGACTGGGTATTACGTACGAAGCAAAGTATGAACTACCACATCCTCAAAAAGTGTGTACAGGGCTAATGTCCAGTAGATGAGTTAACAGCTATTCCAAGGTCTTTTAGAAAATTAAATATTTAATGAATGGGCCAAACACAGGCAAGGTGAAATCAATGCTTAATGCATTAAGTTCTTGCTCTCAGTATTTCATCTAAGAATGACCTAAAGACTCTCTGAATGATGAATGTGTTTATCATGATTGCTCTTGCAGATAAAATAAACAGTGAATTAAGATCAAACTGACTGCTTTTTTTTCCTCACTTTAATAAACAAATAGAACTTAGAGGGAAGTATTTTGACATGTTTGTTAAAAATTGAAAGCAGAAAAGAAATAAGCCTATATTGAGGTATAACTATCCCTTTAAGACCTTTTGCTTAATGGTTAGAAACTCAGACTAGATATGGGGTGTTCACCTACATCTCCATTAGAAGAGGAATAGAGTTGTTCAGCTTGCAGAACTATGCCTCAACCACGCTGCTTGCTATAAGGCAACAGAACAGAACCCTCTCATTTTCTTTTCTCAAAGCAGTTGCATTTATCTTTATGTCTGTAAGTATGTGTTTATCTGAACATGGATTATAATCCAATACATAATCCCAGAATTTTTCACTAATTCTGTGGATACTGCAATGTGCCTTATGAGTGAGAAGTTTCAATAGCAAGGACTATGGGAGCCCCAGATCAAAATCATCTCCAGCCTGAAGCTAGGAAAATATTCTGAGACAGGAAGAAACTATGTCTCTATGACTTTCACAGAGTGTCTTATAGAAAGAAACAAATTTAAATTATTTGACCAGTTTGACACAGATGGAGAATGCTTGTAGGACAATAAAAACCTCTTCTTTTTTGCCAGGTAAGTAATTGCCAAGAAATGTTTGAGTGAGTTTAATTTCATTCACTTCTCTTTTCATTTGCGTGCCCTTCTGAAAATACCACTGACAACTGCACAGGATAACCAAGCAAAGAAGTAAATCTACGCACAAAAAGGGAAAAATTATTTAAGTTCGCTACATTCTTAACAGTCAAAAACAATTCGGTGAAATTCAATGAAGGAAAATTTTAAAGCAGAAAGATAAAACATATTAAAATGAAAATATTTGTATGTTAAATTCTCCAGAAACATTACAATGCTTGCATGGATTCCTGCTGGGCAACTTCACCATCTAATATCAAATAAAAAAGACTCATGAGAAGAAACATAATAGAACAATTAACAGAGAGAATAGCAGTCAGTTGTGTGTGTTGCTAGGGAAAAATTCATTTTCAATTAACTTCATGAGCACGATGTCTTGACACTCTGCTACAGATTCTGTTCTTATTGCCTGCCTTACACATGTAGAATGTGTTGTATGTATAGAAGAAATAACTGTGTGTTTTATCAAGTACTCAAGTGCAATTTGAAGAAGCATTTCTGGAAAATATCAGTACAAGTGTGAAAAATTATCAAAAGAACAAAGTAAAATGAAAAAACAGCATTTTACAGAAGGATGGCGTTAGGTGTAAGATCATGAACATGATTACAGAGCTTGCTACCCTGAGAAATTCTGGACAGCAGGTGGATGAAACCTTGGGCAATAAGAAAGAAAATTGATCTCAATGTATTGTAAGGTTACTGAATAATCATGCTTGCTAATTCAATTGCATACTATATTGTGACAATAGATATCCTGGAGAGAGATACAAAATAATAGTGAAAGCTAAGCAGCACAAAAAAAAAAGATACATTGTCCTATCAGTTGTAAACAAGATAAAAGTTACATATCAAAACGAGAACAAAACAGGCACATAAGGCACCAAAATGCGTCTGGCTACTGTAAAACACAGGTTCCACTTCTGACATCAAATGCACTCATTCTACACATGGTGGAGGAAACTACACCCAGCTCTGTGGGAACAAAGCGAAGATCTGCAGATTGTTCTTCATATGTTTTACTAGAACTACTGCACAACTTTCTACATCTTTCTTTCTGCCTGGTGATCTTTTCAGATCTGTAAAATCAAGTTCCTAATTTCTCATATTACAGATGAAACAATGAAAAAATTGAGATTTCTAAGGTTTGCTATCACTCTGTCATTCATTTCATATTCTAAAGAACTGCTTTTGTCAGATCTCAAATACACAGGCAACATGTGGAAGTCTCATATACATCTGAGAAATCTTACAGGGCTAGAACAAAAGTATAAGAAATAGCTGTCCAACAGAGGTCCAGACACTTTTTTCATTTGTTGCCAGAACTGAAGTTCACATTTATGCTTCTGAGAAGAACAGAAAAGGTTCTTGAAGAACCATTTGTCATATGTGCTGAGACACAAAATAAGTGAATAGGCCTCGAAAGGAGAACAGGTATCTTATTACCTGCTAGCAGGAACCAAGAAGAAGAAAAATCATTTCCCTGATAAACTACAACAGCTCGTTAGAAGACAAAATTCCCACTCTAACCTCTAGCCAAAAAGGTCATTTCTAGGAATAAATTATCATTGTCTGATTGAATTATCAATACATGATAAACCTCCCTTTGAAGTCACTGGAATCAGGACATGACATTCTCTGCCTTCGAAGACTATACCTCAGGAATACGATACATAACCTCATGTTTATTTACTTTAAAGTAACAGGGAGTAGGTAGTTTCAATTTCAAAAGGAGCATCCTTCTCTCAAAATAGTGGTTGTTTTTGTATTATTTACTGAAAGCTCTGAGCACTTTAAACTAAAGATAAATAACTGCTCTATGTGTACTCTGGTCATTTACAATATGTAAAATTTCACTTTTCAACAAGCCATATGTCTCTTTTACCGAGAAGAAGGGAAAAAGAGGGGGGAATAAAAATTTCAGTTGGCATCACTACTTCAGTTAGAGGAAATTTAAAGAGAAATCTCTTGAAATGTGCATTTTTGTAGTTGCAGTTGTTTATGTTATCCTTTCAGGCATCTGAAAATACTCTTTTCCTTTAAGTACATTGTCCCTTCAGGTGGTGCGATTTGGGGCTTCTTTACCATAGGGTCTCAAAAAAGCCAAAATTGGCACAGCTGGTTTTACTAAACAGGAATGACAATTCAGTGTGACAGGACTGGCAGGTATGCAGCCCCAGGATCAGGTGTGAGCTGGAGGCTGGGTGCGTCTGGTGCTGCAGCAGGGTCTGACAGCCAACAATGTATCAGCTGTTCCTCCTACAGAAAGCAATCTCCAGAGCACAATCACTTTCTCTTAAAAGAGATGCATTTACATGGAGAGCCATGTTTGTGATTTATTCTGTCACTTCACTGTTATTCACACCTTCCACTTCAGCCTTGCCTTAAGCCTCAAGACTCCATCACTCTATTTAGCTTCAAGACTCTGTCACTGATAAACTGCTCCCTTCTAAAGTAATATATGGACATATCAACTTCATCCCTTCTTAGTGGCTGCTGAAGAGCATTGTTGCAGAACTTGACACAACTTGTGTTATAGTTGACTGTACCATAGGAGTGAACATGAATCGTTGCACCGCTGAGGTTAGGAAGCTAACTGCAAGCTCCTCGGGGCTAGCCAGAAGATGGTCTAGTGAGATGAGCAACTGACAGAAAACAAAAGGCCCCATAATCAAGTCACAGGTATATTTTCCTCTTTCACTCAAGCCAACACTACATAGCTGACATACTGATAAGCAAACTGAGGCTCCTTGCAAAACTGTTCTGTGCATAGAGAATCAACGAACAGACAAGAAATGACAGAGCATAGGGTGTAGGGTGTCAGGAAAATGATACCTCTGGAAGGGCACTACGGGTGGAAATCTCTCCCCCCCCGCCCCAGGGTATGCACTCATATGCACACAGATGGGAAACAATCGGGAGGGACTGGAGCTCCACATGAAGCCAGAAAAACATGACTTTTCCCCAGTGACTAAGATCCCAGTACCTCCAAGGAGGCGATCAAGAGGATGGGGACAGACACATCACAGATGTGTCTGACAGGAAGGTGAGAGGCAGCCACATCAGTTGAAACTAGAGAGGTTCCTTCTGGATTTAAGGGAAAGACTTTTTTCCTCTAGTGGGTCTAGGCCCTGGAGGTGGTGCCATCTTTCTTCTTCAAGGGTTTTCAGGACACACAGGATAGATCCCTGAGCAACCTGGTCTGACCCCATCACTAAGCCTGCTCAGGGCACGAGCTTAGACTGGAGGAATTTTGCAGTACTCATTGTCCTGAATTGTTCTCAGATCCTATGGTGCCAAACCTTATGATGGCTTTCCTTGGGGAAGAGTGTCTGGAAAGCTACCTGTCCAAAAAGTACCAGGGTGTGCTGGTTGACAGTTGGCTAAACATAAGCCAGCAATGTGTCCATGTGGTCCAGAAGACCAACATCCTGCCTTGGATTATAAATGGTGTGGCCAGCAGAAGTAAGGAAGTGGTGGTGCCACTGTACTCGTCACTGGTGAGGCCGCACTTCAAATACTGTGTTCAGTATAGAGGAAGGATGTTAAGTTGCTGGAGCATGTCCAGAGAAGGGCTGGTGAAGGGTCTGGAGCACAAGTTTTATGACAACTGGCTCACAAAGGAACTGGGGTTGTTTAGCCTGAAGAATAAGAGGTTGAGGGAAGACCATATTACTATGTACAACTACCTGAAAGGAGGTTGTAGCGATGTGGCTGCTGGTCTCTTCTCCTCAGTAGCCAGAGATAGAAAAAGAGGAAATGGCCTCAAGTTGCACCAGTGTAGTTTTAGATTGAATATCTAGGAAAAATTTCTTTACTGAATGAGTGGTGCAGCATTAGAACAGACTGCCCAGGGTAATGGTGGAGTCACCATCCTTGGAGGTATTCAAAAAATGTGTAGACTTGGCACTTTGTAACATGGTTCAGTAAGCTGGTGGGTTTGTGCTGCTGGTTGGACTTGATGATCTTAGAGGTGTTTTCCAACCTTAATGATTCTTTGATTCTGTGATTCTTTACAAAATAGAGACTTCTCCCTTTTCTCCCAGAGGAGGCACGGAAATCCAGAAAGATGTAGCTTTCCTTGGGTATCACAGGGAATACAAATTTTCAAAAAAATCCAGAAAGCAAAACTGAAGACCCTGGCTGTAGGAAAGAATTTTGCTCAAACTACTAAGGATCATAGATGTTTATGATATGTTCAGATTTGTCTGAGGTCAAATGCAGTTATTACACTTGGATTGCCGAAATGATAAACCATGAAATCACAAAAAACCCCTAAAAACTCAGTCATGCTTCCAGCTATGAAAGAGGTCCACAACTATGACACTGGAAAGGTTGTCTGCCTTTCTTAATAGGAAGGAATGCAACAAGAATTTCTAACTTTATTTTTCTAATTCCATTTATCCCAAACAATATCAAGTTATAACCAAAATATTTTTTCTTAGCAGCAGAAGAACCAAAATAACCAACCACAAATTTAGAAATTTTCTCTTAAATTTGCTGTATTTCTACTAGGAAAAGTCAGCACTATCCACCCTCTATGTGGATGAAAAGCACAATGATCAGCAGGTACAGTGAGCACTGAACTCACTATGTTTCTTTTATGCAATATGACATTCTAACAAGGGCTAAGGGAAGTATAATGATATGTTGCTTAATATACATGCAGTTGATCAATTTATCTGTGCTCAACTGCACATCCACTTGCAGGAACTTTCTGTACTGGGAAAATATAACTGATGGGTCTTCTTAACTTAGCAGGCATCATCATATGGAAATCATATCATCAAAGCAGGAAAACAAGGAAAAAAATTCAGCCATAGATTTGGCACTATATTGTTTTTACACAAATTCAGAAAAGATTTGATATTACAGAATGGATTGTTCTCACAAGGAGTGTAACCTGCTTTTTGGAGGGGTTCTCAGCTGGGGCTGGTTGTTTTATGTCACTGGTGTGGCTACATGGGACATGGGATGGAGTGACAACAGTCAGCATAACACATATGCAATTTGCATAACACAATGTACAATCTGCATCTTAATTAAAATGATGGGATTGCCTAAAACATCACCAATTCAAGAGTATTTTACAAGCTCCAGTTATGTTAAGCCTTTCAAGCTTAGCAGCACAGAGAATATTATCCCAGTCCTAAAGGTTTAAATAACTGCCTATTCTTCAGTTTCAAAGATCGGAATACTGCTGTAGTGGACAGGTAATGAGAAAATCTCATGCTTGGATGATGTATCCACATATTAGAAGAAATTACTATTTTTCCCTTTAGTTTGCATGAAATTCTTCGAAGATTTCCAACACATTGTCTCGCCCCACCCAATGTCATGGCTGAAAACCTGCTGCCAAGAGAGGGTTTGCTTACAAGTCTTCAGGAGTTTTGGGAACCTGCCATTGATTCTTAATGCTCTTTAGACAGTCAAGCATTTTTTTCTCAAGAACTGGGGGAGGGACACAGGCAAGAAAACACCACATCAGAAAAGAAGACCAGATTATTCTGTCAGGATTAAGAGTATCTTTTCAATTACCAGAACAATGACTGTAATCAACTGATAAACACCTGATGCCTTCAGGGTATTCTGATCACCAAGAGGAAACAATTTTTTTTTTTTTGCAATGTTATTTCTGTCACCTATCATAACAAATGAAAGGGTAATGAGCAAAATGGCAGGGTAAGGAGACGAGGATTGACAGGTCCAGGCAAAAGGCAAAATTATTGCTCATATTCCATAGACACTGAAATGACAAGGAGATGGCTTGTGAATCTCAAGCAACCAGTATTTGATCCCTGTAGGCTACATAATGTGGGTAAAATTGTTCTCTATTGTTCACTAAGCCACTAGCCTCTTTCATTAACAGCTATAAAAAACAGTTTTGAGAGAGTGACTTGAAGTAGCAAGGGCAAGGAAAATGTTTGAAGCACAGGATATGGGACATAGTGACAAAAGCAGTGAGAGCTCTCACCAAATTAGTGTCTTCACCACAGGCAGAGAATGCTAATCCCAAACCATTCTACCCAAGTTGTTGCAAAACAATAATTTTTTAAACAGGGATAGAGGAAGAATTCTGAGCAGACCAAAAAATAGATTATGTTTCCCAGGCTGACAAGCTGCAGAAACTGCTGACATACGAATCCCTAGACATCTCCCTCACTTGTCAAGAGTGTTGAGTGTCAGAATTTTTTTACGACAGGGAACGTGTTCATTCTAAAGGAATAAGTTTGACATCAGTCTATGGGGCAGGGAGGCAGAGAGGAGCAATCTAGTGGTATCTTAACTCTAAATATGGACAAGAATTTGACTCCATAGTATGATTTCAATTTCGGAAACTTCTTTAGCTTAAAACACGCCTTTTTCCTGGATTAATGCTCAAATCTGGAAAAAAGGAGGTGGAAACAGCAGTGAAGAATATCATCTCCCAGCTCTAGTTTTTCTGCACTTCATTTACCCTTACTCTGCCTTTCACTTTATTTTCTTTCTAAGAGTATTTTATTTTTCTTTGACAAAGTCAAAATTAATAAACACAGACAGCACCTGGTACACATAAACGAGGGAGTGAAAACACCAACCTCAGCACTAGAACTGATGACTGGGTGAAAGTACAGGCTGATATTTCATACAGTAATCTCAAATTTCAGCCACCCCCACAGATGTTGGAAGAAGACACCACTCTTTCATGATCCTTGCACCGTGGGAGAAATCAGTCTGTGTCCAGACAGACCACCGTCAATAAATTTGGAGTCCACGTAATTTCATTATCCCACAAAATTCATCAGATTACTAGAGCACTCAGAGACAAATTTTGTGGAAGGCGGTTTAAAGGGATAGATGAAAAAACTGAATTGGAGGCACTCTCACATAACATGCTCTGTCCTTAGCTGAATCTCTGGGTCAAATCTATAAGCAGGCTATGTAAAAGAATAGTACAAAATAATACTGCTCTTATAAATATATTTCATCTATGAGATAAATCTTCATTTTACTGTATTACTGTTATATTTGTGCATGGAAAGGTGCAGTATTGTTTTGTCACGACAGGAAACAGAATGAAGGATAATTCATAAAGAAAACAACATGTAGCACTGACAGTTGGGGGAACAGCTAATACAAAACAGATGGCAAGCTTGCACAGTAGGGCAGTGGTTTGATACCAGGCCAGGACAGGTAAACCAGGCCTGAAGTCGCTGCCATTTGAGTGCTGGTCTCAAGACATTCACAGTATCACAGTATCATAAGGTTGGAAAAGACCTCCGAGATCATCGAGTCCAACCTATATCCCAGCACTAACACCAACACTAACACCATCATCTAAACCATGGCACTCAGTACCTCATCCAGTCTCCAATTGTGACCCAAGTCAGTTGCTGCAGCTCAGCATTAATGGGCAGGTGTTCTTAGCATAAATGAAAAACATTGTCAGAATGAATGTCCTATCTTTCACCTTGAGCAGAGGTTAAGTTGGCAAGGAAGCTGAAGTAGATCACAGAAACATCCTCACAGCAGGACTTTCCAGGCAAGATGTTGGTTGTGCCCACCTGTGCAGTGCTGGTGGCCATTGAACAGTCAGATCTCGGACACATGGGCTGAGAAGAACCCCACCTCTGTAGAGAGCAAGCCATGATTACTGTCACCTTGATTTCTGTAGCAAGGGTTTAATCTGAAATATATGTTCTAGAGGAGTCCATAGTCTCTATGTAAAACTTACCAATGATGGAGCATCTCATGGATTAATTCACAAATTATTCCTGTGATTAATTATTGTTACTGTCCAAACTGTGTGCCCTGTATAATCAGAATTTGTTTAGCTTCAGCTTTCATCAATTACTACTATAGTTTTTGTTACTACGGTGAGCAGCACTTTTTATTAAATTTCTGTTCCCCGTGTAGATATTAAATTAAAAGACTGACCAAGACACTCATTAATCTTCCTTTTGATAATCTAAATGGATTGACTTTATTGTTTCCTATAAAGCAGGTTACTTAATTCTTTACCAGATGCATATCACTGCTGAGGCTTCTGCATTCCCATTTATTGACCCCGGCCTTGAACTGTGGGCACCACAACTTCGCATCATGATGCAGTGGTTGTACATCACAGCCAAACCCTCAGGAACTGCAGTCTTTTCTACTGAACATCCTCCTGCCTCATCCACAAATGCTTAGTAGCATGAAGTCAGAAGTAAGCTCTGTACTCAAAACCACAATGAAATTGAAGACATTCAACAACAACAACTTAGTACACACATTGCTAGACTTGTATAAACAGGTGGTGTTGATGTTGGTGGTTTATTCAATCAGTGCCATTCTGATAATCCTGTGACCCAACTTAATTTCTCCAGAACTCAATTATTTTCTTAAAAATACGTTACACACGTGCACATGCATACCTAGCAAAAATACCACTGACATTTCCAAGAGGCAAGCAGGCACTCGAAAAATTCAGGGTAGACCAACAATTCTGTGGGAGCTCATCCAGCTTCTAGCAGAGGTTAGCACTCGCGTAACATCTTGGGAATCAATTCTTCATCAGTCTTCCTCTTGGAAGAAACCCATAAATATCATAAAAAAAGCAAGACCTCATCACCTTATCTACACTTTTCTACAGCTGACACTGGAGCTGCCAGGAGTGCCCTAAGTGGGCTGGTTCTTCGCTGTATTCAACTGCTCTTGAGTTCTAACACACTTGGGGTAGTCAGGCTTTTTCTCAATAATCATTGCAAGTGCATTCACAAAAGCAAAACCAGCACTGAAAGCAACAGAGAGGTCTCTCTTTTCATGAAGTGTTATTCCCTGATCTAAATCAGTCTTTGCCTTTGAATCAGTTTATGTTACTCCCTATTTAGCAGATTGATTGCTACTATGGCAACCGCACATCCTGCTGTACAGGCATAAGTATTAGTCCTTGATAAACTTACACTCTGTGCAAATTCAGAATTAGAAAATATCTGGGGAATTAATTTGTTTTGACATTGCAGTTATCTAAGTTGTATTGTTTTGCAAAGATAAAATAAGGCTGAAGGTATAAAAGTTTACATTCATCCCACTAACAGCAAGCTCTTGCAGCAGTACCAGGAACCAGCCTTTCTACATCAGTTTTTTTTTAATCAAGGTATAGCAAAATATCAGCTAAAAATCAAATCTGAAGTGCAGCTCAAACAGCTAAGGAAAGACACTCCTGAGTTTTTAAGAAGTTCCTAGGCAATCTATCTCTCAGATGGAAGAGAAGAAACAGGTTGGACAGAACCAGAACTCTAACCAATCTATACGTGGCTGTTGGTAGTTCAGAGTGCTATTTATTTAGAAAATTGGTGACAGGCTGGAAGGGGTTATATCAGTCTTGGAAGCATTTAAAGTTGCTAATGAGGGCCAAATGACAGAGTTTTGTAGGATTCTGGCAAAGAGCTGTCCATGTTCATATCATTACAGCTAAATGGAAAGTGTCTGGTGGGAATAGGACATCCGCTAAACCAAATCCTTCAGATCATACCTTGCCAGGAGCTTTGCTTTCATCCCGCCAATTTCAATAGCACTCTGCATGACTGATACAAATGAATGCTTATGGAAGATGAGCCCTTCCATGTTGGCTATAGGAAATCTTTCCTTTCCTCACTATTTCATGGTCTGGACTGACAGTCATGCCTTTATGGGCAAAGAGGACATAAAACTGTAGAAATTCAGTGTGAGCAAAACGAAGAGAGATGTGTAGAAATTACCTTTTGGGCAGTACAGATTTTAAATGGACAACAACCCATTCTGTATTTTTCAGCATCCTTCCTCCACAGCTTTTAAGTGGGAAAAATACTTCTATTTCTATTAACTACCAAAGCTTGTAAATAAAACCATAGAAATTACCAGTTTGTATTTATATTACAAAGATTTTCTACAATGGTAGAAAGACACCATTTTCATCCTATTTCAAGCTGTTCTTAAGAGTCACTGTTTTCATGGGCCTAAAAGTGATGAAAGCTTACTTTTCTGCATAAGACTTAAACACATGATTTTATTTTCTTAAGATGCAAGAAAACACAAAACCTAAACTAAAAAAAATCCCCATAATAAGATATAAATAACAACTCCAGAGAAAATATCTCAACCTAACTTGCAAGAAAATATTTTGTAGGGCTCTCTTAGGCAAAAATAGGAGGATGTACTGACACTTGTACTGTGGTTTAGTCATGGAAGAAAACAAGAGAAGCGGATAAAGTCAAAGCTGACGGAGTAAAACACCATGGAACTGAGAATTTCTAGTGAGAATCTAGGTACACTTTGATCAATGGATATCAACAAAGTCTAGAATTCAGGTTCTTCCTTTCTCCCTGCCTCCCCAAAAACATACAGCTCGAAAAGCAAAGCAACACATAGACAACAAGGGAAATAAGTTATCGTGTTTGTGATTTTCCGATTTTTCAATAAAGAATCAGCATTCTATAGAACAACAGCCAAATTATAGGCATCAGTAGAAGAACAGCACACTGGTCAGGGACAAAATAATCTTTCAGTAATGATGCCACAAATATCATGGAGCTTCACCAAGCACTGTGTGGTTAATCTGATATATACAAAGTGCCCAAGCAGAATTAACTCCTAGCTCATGCATAAAAATGAGAAAAGTTTGAAGTTCCTATTAAGAAGTGAAGCTGAAGAGCTTGTCCTATTCTCAAAGACAATGTTCTGAAACAAATGGTTCTGAGACATATGGATTTAGCAAGCAGAAAAGTATTGCCATTTACATCAGGCAGCCTGAAATCACCCTAGAGATTTCTGCTAGCTTCCTTCATGCACCAATTATGTTCTACAAAATGACAAAGCCTAGTTTATAAGATATGTTCTGCATTGTGAGAGTTGGCCTTCGCTTCACTGAAACTCTGCCTTGCTGTATCATGTACCTGCATTCTTCCTGTATCTGATCGCATCTAATTTTAGCAGTAGTGTCCGTGAACCAGGCTGCTGCTTTCTAAAAAATTGCTGTCTACTCCAAGGCAAAGGCCCTCGTATAAATAAAAGTTGGAAAAAAAAACCAGAACAACTTACCAAAACAGTATTCACTATTTTCTGTTGCAACACATCAGGCAAGGTTGCCGCTGGTGCCATGCTTCTATGAAAGCTGTCTCTTGTAAGTGTAATTGTTCACACACGCATATTTTCTAGTGCATCTGCTAGAATTTCAAGAGACAATTCAAGTACAAAATGGTTCAACATCACTTTTCTTTCAGAGTCCCTCTCGATTTAGTAGAGATCTATTAATAATTTTGGAAGCTCTTGTGCAGCCAAAGATTTGTTGCCATCTCTTCATACTTCACTTGCTGAAATCAATTAGCCTAACACACAACTCTTTAACGTTCTTCCTACAGGTAAGATGGGTGGTAAACTTCAGCAATTTACAACTCTGCACTATCCAAAAGAGCTTCCATATTCTCTGAAAGAGATCTTCCCTGTCGGTGACATATGCCTCATGGGGACTCATCACCTCTTTCAATGAGATAAGAGATTTTACTTTTTTACCTAGGTAATTTTAATGTGAATATTACAATTACAAACAATATCTTTCGTCACTTACCACTTTTTTGTACATTTTGATGATATAAAATCTTTGTAGGAAAAATCTCACCTCAGCAAACCCATGAATTAGTTTACCTATTACAAAATTATACTTCACTTTTAATACTATTATTTCCAACAACAAATTTATTTCCTGGGTCAGCTTAAACATAGCATTTACTTCCACACTGAAGTACAGACCTCATCCGCTCTGATATTGTCCATTGCTCCCATTTTGATTCTTATTATGTTTGCTCACATTAATACCATACTGGTTCCAGCAAAACCTTGCAAAAAAATACTTAGTCTCAACTTTCCTCACAGAAAGGTCGAAACTCTTCCTCTTCCATGAAATTTAGGCAAGAAAAAGGGGCAAACTTTAGATCTGCAAGCCTCAAACAGCCCATAAGCTACCTACTGCCGAAGGTTGTTTCATCTCCTCCAGTAAATACCCATATCTGCAGTCAGAAAACCACATAGAAGGCAAGGGGATGCTGATCTTGTGTTCTCATTTACCATCTTGGTTCTGGTATTAACTGCTTTGTCCCATCCCAGGCTGGAAGACTATGGATAATCAGACGTGTTTTAAAGTTCCTCTGTATTCTCTGCTCTTTGACTGGTGGTCAAAGTAGAGACAGATGATGTCATTCAGTGTTTTGTAATTCATCTGTTTTTATTGGGTTATTGTGGGACACGGTCATAATAATTAAAAATCTAAACTTGAAGTCTCAAGAACAGCTGCCCTTGTATAAGCTCAACAGAAGTATTTAACTTAGAACTTTATCATAATGTCTGTTAACATTAAATTTTGATTTTTTTCTGGTTTTAATTGTTTGAGTCATTACTGTAAAGGAATACGTTACAGTCTATGAAAACAAATCCCTTGCCTCCTGCCCCTCATACTTTTTTTTCAGTACACAAGAAATGAAAAAGCAATTGCCTTAGGCTAGGAGTAATTTTGTTGAGAAGCTAGGACACTAAGTCCTAGTATAGAGAATCTCCTGGTTCATTTTTGATATGTATTTTCTGAATTCCTATGTCATTAGCAGGAATAATGTCTACATATGACTGACCAAGAAAATTATAGGGAATTTTGCATAGGCAGTAATATTCCCCTGCCCACAGACAGCAATGTCCTTTGAATAAGCTAAATACTACAAATTACAGCAATGTCATAACAAGAAGGATCTATATTCTGTTCTAAATCAGGTTTAAGGTCCTAGAAAGAAACTCACACATCTTTTTGTTTCATTCTAATCCTTTTTGCATTCAAAGGCAGCAATACCTGGAGCACAGGAGGATAAAACATGAATTGCTGGCATCATCTTCATTGCCATCCCGTACAAATCAGAACCCTACAGGCAAGGAAAGTCACCTACTCCCTGATGGTCCAGTCAGTCAAATTCATCAGCCTTCTACAAGCCCACCATGAAAAAAGAACCAGTTTAGGTAACCAACATGTTGTAAGAGCACTTTAATTAAATGAATTTTCAAGGAACAATATGCACAGTATTTAAACGTATTTTAATCTGCTGAAGCACTTTGAAAATATTAATATCTTAAAAGCTTCTTCAGTACAAATCTCCCACCAAAGAGCCATCAGCAGCAAAACCAACACAACAGGGCAGGTATAAAGCTACTTATTTAAAAGTCTGTGGCAGTAACCCCCAAAACAGTGGTTCCTCCTGCACGATAGATGGCACTTTTTGTAATCCTGAATCATGATGTGTGGCTGAGACATGAAATAAAGAACTGTCTTTTGCCATAGTCTTGACAAGGCACGTGTTTATTACAACAGCTTATTACGAGCACTGTTAAGGGAGCATTTTTCCCATTTGTCTTCTCATACAAAAAGATAGTTGGTCACAGCAGTATCTGTGTCTGTAATCTGATTAGCTCAATAGTGTCTAAAAATCTCTACTCCTACTGCAGTCAATTTATAGTGAGTACTGAGTTGAAATAAAGCCACAATTAAAAGTGAAGGTGGATATAGGCATTGGAAGCACTGGGGAGTAGAGGACATGAAGCAACAGACACTGTAGGCTCTGCATTTCAAGAGTGTATCATTTACTCACTTTGTCTGGCCTCTTCTCTGCATGGAAACACCACATTCACCTTTGCTGCCCAGTTTGTTTCTATGCACGACAGATTCCATACCACTGACTGCACATGCTCCTTCCACACAAGGCATAGTCTTGTTCTTTTTTAGACAAAAGTGATGGGGGCTTTTGTTGTTTTTTGTTTGTTTGTTTTGTTTAGGGAGTTTGTTTGTTTCTTTTGTCTGAGTCTGTTCTTATTAGATATAAGGAACAGAAATACTTAGTACCACTCATGCACCTGTCTGAAGGCAAAACCAACACTTTGCACACCCTTTTGATAAATACTCATTTGGCTCATGTCAACTTTACTACTAAAGCACAATTCTGTTCGTGTTCAAACCGAAATTTTTTTTAAGGTGAGATGGAAAACAGTACAGGCCAGGCACATAGGTAATGCTCCTGAACAAGAGAAATCTACTGAATTAAAAATAACAGTTTAATTTTGATGTGGGGTGGTTGCTTGATTTTTTTTTTTTAATAAAGCTGAACTTTAGAAAGCAGCTCAGAACCACTGGAATAAAACATGCAGATGAACCCCACAGAATTAGAGCTATCCAAATTTTCATATTTTTAATTGTCTGATCAAGGAAATTTGGATGCGAGAGCTACTTTGTGGTATGTTGGTGTTCTGTTAGTATTAGTATACAGAATTACATGTCTGGACAGTAAATCCATGTATTATCATTTTAAAGCCACACAGGAGAGTTTACTTAAAATCAGGAAACAATATTTATCTAACACTATTTATGATCTTGTGTGCCTCTGAGTATTGAGTGCTCTCACGAGACCATATCTGGAGTACTTATCAGGGTAAGTGTAATGTGACAATGGAATTAAACATAATCATAGAATGGTTTGGGTTGGAAGGGACCTTAAAAATCATCTAATTCCACATACACTCCGTCCCTGTCATGGGCAGGGACACCTCCCAGCAGACCAGGCTGCTCAAGGCCCCACCCAACCTAGCCTTGTACATTTCCAGAGAGGGGACATCTACAGCTTCCCTGGGCAACCTGTGCCAATGCCTCACCACCCTCATCGTGACGAATTTCTTCTTAATGCCCAATCTAAATCTTTCCCCTTCCAAATTAAAGTTATTCCCCCTCATCCTATCACTACCTGTCCTTGTAAAAAGTCCCCCTCCAGCCTTATTGTAGATCCCCTTCAGGTACTGGAAGGCTGCTGTAAGGTGTCCCAGAGCCTTCTCTTCTCCAGGCTGAATAAGCCCAACTCTCTCAGCCTGTCCTCATAGAAGAGGTGCTCCAGTCCTCTGATCATCATCTTTGTGACCCTTATCTGCACCTGTTTCAAGAGTTCCATATCCTTCTTATGTTGAGGATTCCAGATCTGGACACAGTACTCCAGATGAGGTCTCATGAGAGAGGAGCAGAGGGGGAGAATCACCTTCCTCAACCTGCTGGCCACACTTCTTTTGATGTAGCCCAGCTGGCCCATGTTGAGCTTCTCATCAATCAGCATCCTCAAGTCCTTCTCCACACGGCTGCTCTCAATCATGTCGTCCCCCCAGCACATAATGGACACAGAAAAGCTACAAGGATGTGTTTCCCCACCATTACAATCTGGATTCTGCAGACTTAAATGTCTTTTTCAAATATGTGCTATACCTTACCTGCTTTTCATGGAAAGGAAAAATAATTGATTGTAGTAATCACTATACATTAAATCTGGTAATGAAACCGTTGCAGCTCCAGACAGGGACTGGATTGCTTGGACCTGGCAATGTCTGGAAATCCTGAGTCCCCAGGGCCTTGTGATTGCTGCTGCAGGACTCCAGGTGTTTGCAGCACAGGACCTCCAAGCCTCCATTGGTGGTAGCACAAGCTCAGCCTCAGTGCCCTTATGCTTTGAGGTGCTGCTGAACTTTGGAGGAGGAATGAAAGCACAACTTACCATTCCTCACCTCTGAAGTGTACAAAATCCAGTGAAACTGAACGTTGAGGTAGAAATACCTAAGAATACATTTTTCTCTTCTATAGTTGTTCTTTCTGCAAACCATGGCATTTCATAAAATTGTTCATGAAGTAGTCAATGCAAATATTTCTGTTAAGATTTCTTTCACTGTATCCACCACCGCTGGAAGGCAGCAACCTACCTAACATTACATGATCAAAGTAAATCCTCACACTGAGAAAGCGTGAAGATTGCAAATTGAAGTACCCAAATGACAACTTCCTATTTATTCCATAATTACGTACAGTTGCCTCCAATGACCTATTTTGAAGTTGTTGTTAAAAATATGGCTTGATCTGCTTTTCCTAACAAGAAAGTAAGGGGTTCTAAGCTGATAGCAACCTTGGAAATTTTACTCCAGTTTCCAAATGCAAATTGGCTAAACTGATAAGAACTTTTTTTGCAGTTTAAGGAGATATGAAATCTTCGCAAACCTATATTCAAGCTAAGAATATTAACTTGACTTGAAAAATGGCATAGCCTTATGTCTTACTACTTTTTTTTCTGCCCTCTGCCTCATATGACTGTCAAGGTCATAAGAAGCAGATGTCTTTATCCATGACTACATTGTAATTTGAGAGCCAACCAAGCCATAAAGAATGAAATAACTAGCAAATGGGCAAGAAATGTCCACACTGTTTCTGCAGACCTGTGAAGAGATAGGATTACTCCCTCTGATCTCAGGACAGAAGGGGCTAGAAAAATGAGAAGCACTTAGAGAGGAAGCAGTTCATGGGGAAGAAAGGAACAAATAGACTTATTGTCCTAGCAAAAATGACTTTAATTTGACTACAGGATCAGTCAAGATAAAAATTAAAAAAGTATAAAACTGACTAAAACACACACAAACGTGTTATGATTCAGTAACAGTTGACAAAGAGAACACAATGCTCCTAAACTCTCTGATCACACTCAAAGGTCTTGCAGACAGTTGAGGAAATCAGCCATGGAAAGTCAGTTTCATCTAGTTCTCAGCTCCCATCACCTCTTTTTCCCACTTAGGATTAAAGGAATTTTGTATGAAGTCATTATAAACCTAATATATGTCACCTATTTCAACTTGCATGTGTCCCTGAACATCAAAATGTCCTCGAGGCTGATGCAGTAAGAAAAGTGGTATTTAATCTAGTGGAGTATCTTGAAAGCTCAGCATTGACATGGAGGGCTTAACAGAGCCAACTACAAGACAGACATCTGCCAAACAGGCTAAAATCTAGTCGCTATTGACTCCTATTCGCAGCTCAAGGAATGTTTAGAGAGAGCACCTCGGAGTTGTTGCCAGACTTACTCAGAAGTAAAATGCTAGGCTATTCGCAAGTACAGTCATGGCCTGTGCCTGATGTGCAAGGGCACAGCATGATTTTGGGAAGGAAAACTGATCAAAAAATCTAGTATAACTTACTGGAGACAGAGTATGATCTGAATTTGACATAGATGTGGGAATTAAATTTCTGCTCTTAAACACAGAACTTTACAATCACAAATGCAATATATGCAATCCTTAAAGAAACCCTGTAGAAATTCTAGGAGACACTAGCCCTTCCTGAAAGTGCACTCCTACGCAGTGCTCCTCTTCGTCTTTCCTCGCAGGTTTTCTCCCAAGGCAATCCTTAGCACCAATTAGTTCCTGGAATTACTGAGACTATACAGTTGCTGAGCTCCTATGATCTTTGCACCCTCCCACTTTTTTATTCTTTTACCTCCTTCATATTACACATCAGCAACAGGAAGACAAATAAGTATTCTTTTGCAGTTAAAAGCTGGCAGTGTGTAATGTACATGAAATCAGGAAAGTTTAACTCCAGTCCCTAGGTTGCCTACGTTGATTAAATGTAACAAATAGAAGATATATAAAACTCATGTTAACAAAATGCTGTTTCTCCCATAGTCATTGTCATCTAATAAAGGTCGTTTGATCTATTTACAAAACAAATCATATTATTTTACACCCTTGGGTAGCATTTTAGTTGTAGGAGGCAATTTCATTCTACTTTAATGGTGAAAAGGCATGTCTAACTTAAATACCCATTATACCCACTCTCTGTCTTCAAGGAAATTGCATATTGTGAAGGGAGCTAGACACGTCTGTGCTTGTTAAACAGTTAAAATTAATGTGTTTAAACTTTATTTACTGTACACATTTTTACCCATTCTCCCAGAATCCCTTAACTCATGCTAGGTTTTAGTGAACATTTTAATATCAATTGCAGAGCAATTGGAGCATGTAGCATTGCTGATAAAAAACACAAATCCACCCATTCCTATGAAACTAACTCCAACTCCCATTTGTTACTAAAGAATCCTACAGAAAATCATTTTTCCACCTTTCCATCCAGCTACTTTTCTCCATTATTATATAATTACCTATCAAGCCTACATTTAATATTAAATTTACTTGTAACTCTGTAATTGGCATTTCATTCTTAATTGCTTGTTTTAAAGCAGTACTTACAGAAACACATTGAGATAGCGGCCTCTTTACACTAAAGGCAATATATACTACAAGAGATATCTGAACCTAAAGAATTTATAGACCAGATCACAGGCTTCTCTAAGGAGACAGTCGATGCACTGTACAGGAACTACTGTGATGGACATTGTGATATCAAAGAACAGCATGGTCTTGTATTTGTTAATATAATTTGCTGATTGTATTTTCCTAGCAATTTCAGAAAAGTATCACCTTTCATATGCTGTACTCAGCAGAACATCCAAAAGCAGCCTGAAGACTTCCTAGTTTCCCTAGTTTCATCAAAATGCCTAAAGCTACATAAAACCAGAACCAGTCAAAGCCAGTCAAACTGGCACCAATAAGGTCTCAGTTTCCTTAGCCAAATAGCACTATCAGGCTAGGAAATGCCCAAGAAGGGTATACTGCTTTTCTCAACAAAGCAGGCGTTTTAAGCACACCAAAATAATGGTGGATCAAGTTATTTAAGCAAGTATTCATGCTTCTTTGCATTTGCCATGAATTCCTCAACTCCAGACACAGAAGGTGATATTTTCAATTAGATTTTAAATCTGGTTTATACGATAATTTTTTATAACACTAGCAGATAGAGAGCAAAACATCTGCCACCACCTACCTATTATTGGTTGATTTGGAGGTTACAAAGAGAGCAGAGATTAATGCTAAGAAGATTTAGTATTTTAAGAGAAGTTGTTCTCTCCCTTTACTTAGTTTGTGTCACTATATAGTCAAGGTAGCCTGTTAATTGGGTGCTTGAAGTTGGCCTCTATAGACCAGCCGCCATTTCTACATGTAAAAAATAATATTTTCTTTGCCTCCTTTTAAGTTCTCCTTCACAACTATGATGCAGGAATGGGTAATGCATCCTTGCCTGTTGCAGGCAGCCCAACATCCAGTTACCACAGATTTATCTTGAACTTCCCAGTAATCTGAAGAGCTGTCACTACAAACACAGTTTCTTCAATTTTCTTCCAGACAAACTGTGAAAATTCCTTTCTTAAAAATATTTTAAACCAGGAAAAAAAACATAAGTAATTTCAAGTGACAGCTCCTCTCTTGTGTACATTAATTGAAAAGAAAATACTTTTTACTGCCAAAAATAATGACTTTTGTCATGACGGAGCTGAGGTTTTTTACCTGCTTTGACAGAGCAAATAATAGGCATAACAGACTTGAAGGTAATGACATTATTAAGGTCATACCTATGCAGCACAATAAAATCGTGTAAAGATACACAAGGTAGATAAAGAACAAGTACCATACTTTCACACAGGCTTCTATTCCTAGTTAATCACCTGTGTTAAGAGGCTGGCAATTAGCATGGGCATAACTTAGAGCTAATGCAGCCACATTGTTTCCATTAGCAGCACTCAATCTACATGAAAGTATAAGGTGGGATGTGTGCTCTTTGAAATCAGCCTTAGAGACCTGGTTCAGCAAATACTTTTTTCCTATTTCTGTGGTCAAATGTAACACACAAATTTAGATATACAGTCAAATGCAGTGTGGGATAACCCTACATTGCATTGGAAAGTTTTTGCAATCCTCTCCATCCTTGAATTTATCTTACATTCTCTTATAATACAGCCTGAATATTTGTTAGAGACTTCAGGATGCTGTACACAGATTCGTTTACTTTAAAAGGAGACTCACATTCTGCTGTTTAGCAGCAAAATTTACTTTTGTGTGTTAGTAGGTCCTCTTTCAAGCCCTCTTACAAGTGAATAAATAATATCTCAATGTTGATGAAAAAAATCACAATGCTATTTAATAAATGGTCTTTATAAACCTAGCAAATTAACCCCTGGGAAGAAAAAGAGCTCAAACTAGTTGTCAAAAAAAAGTAAACAAGATGCATCTTCCTTTTTAAACAAGAATTCATTCTACTAGCCTCAGCAAAAAGAAAATTTAATATTTCTAAGTAAGACAATTTGTACTAGTTCTCTGTCAGATCTTCCCCCTCCCAATTCAATTTAGATTACCAAATACTAGATAACTAGAGCTACATCTTCATTCCTTTTTATTAAAAAAAATTTTTTTTTCTTAATGAGGACCTAGAGAACTATCTTCAGGCACTTGAATAATTGGTTCTTATACTTCTAATCACTGTCTTGCCTTTGCTAGGTTAAGTTCATAGAATCTTGTAAAGTTGACAACCATTTAGCAGGAAAAAAACATTTCTTGCTGGCTTGATCAAGTTGGACCAGAGTATTTTATCACAACCTCCAGAGAGATCAAAAGCAAAAATTTGATGCTGTAGATCAAATATAAGCTATGCTTTTCATATTCTTCCCAATTTGTAAACTCTTACTGCACTTTCCACTCAACTTCAAAAATATGTAAGTACAAATTTAGTAGGCATAGGCGGGGGACTGCACATCACATTAACCTGACCTGTCACTTGCTGGTTATGCAGCCCTTTACAGATAGCTTTGGCCTCAGACTCCCTCCTCACATGCGTGATGGAGGTCACTCATGTATGAGGTCAGCAACAACTGTGAAAAGCTAATGCAAGCCCAACTATTACTGAGAGGAAAACTGTTGAAAGTGGCATTGATTTTGTGCCAGCAAGTCTTCAAAAATACTATGATAGAAAGGCACCCAAACAGAGTCAGGAACTTTCTCTCTACTTAGGGAGAAGAAAAGTTGTTTTCAGGTTAACTGGTGTTTTATAGAATCATAGAATCATCTGGTTGGAAAAGACCTTTGAGATCATTGAGTCCAACCATTCCTGTGCACTACTAAACCAGATCCCAGAGAAACTTGTCTACCCTTATTTTTAATACCTCCAGGGATGGTGACTCAACCACCTCCCTGGACAGCTGATGCAGTGCCTGACCACCCTTTCAGTGAAGAAATTTTTCCTAATATCCAGTCTGAACCTGCCCTGGTGAACTTGTGGCCATTACTTCTTGTCCTATCACTTGTCACTAAAGAGAAGAGAACAACACTCACCTCACTACAACGTCCTTTGAGGTAGTTGTAGACAGTAACATGTGGAATCAATAAGAAGCAGTACTTGAATTGCTTCTCCTATCTTCTTTCAAAGCACTTCATCTAGGAGGAAAGATGGTCTTAGGAGAGCCAGGGCCACTTTCCTGCTTAGCACTGCGGCCAGCTGAGGTTCGCTCATGTTGCTAATCACATAAAAGTGTGCAATCACAGTGACTTTCAGGCATTTTCATAAAAGAACAGAAAATGGCATTAGTATCTCACTTTAAACATCATCTGTGCTTATTCATTTTTCTGTGCTACCCATCTTTTATGAAAACACTAGCAACTGGAACAAGATTAAGCACAGCTCTCTAATGAAGGTCTTGTGCTGATAAAAAACTTCTTCTGAAGAAAATTTATAATTCTTTAGATCTGTGACTTAATTTTGCTGTTCACAGCACATTAGAAATATCATGAGTTTTTATGTATTCATAGCAGTAGTACTATAAATGAGTAGTACCATCCAACAAATTTGTCTTAGGTTGTTTTCCTGGTAGCCCATAAAGAATCACAATGGCAACTGTATTAGCAAGTTGTGATCCTTTTATATTTAGAGAAAATAATGTGAGTGGAAGTACCACTATCTTGTGTGTTGCACAGGAATTCTACCAGCAGATTTTAGTTTTTAATTTTAAATTTAAATCACACTATAGAGGCAAAATAAAGTAACAATAGAACCCTTGGTTAATTTTAAAAGTAAGTTTGGTAGTTCATCTGGACATAATTATACATGCTGCATAATACAGATTTTAAAAATACCCTATATATCATGTATAATTGAAGCCACACAACTATTGTCCTCTGAAGAAATTTTCTAAGATTGGCTATCTTACAATTCCCCTACTCCACTACTGGATATTAGGTGGGATTATTAAAAAGTATTTGCCCATCATGGCTTGGAGAAGATCTTTAAAAAAGCACCATTGGAAGTTCAGCGCTTGGTGCTAAAAATTCAAAAAGTAGGAATGGCTATCAACTTTGATTACTAAAACCAAAATATTTATAAAAAGTGTAATTACCTGCTAAATTTCTTCATTTAAGTCACACAATAGACTCTTTCTCATCACACTGTTTAATGCTAATTCTTTGAGAATGACAGCCTAGAGCAGATTATTTTAAATAATCCCTTCTCTTTGAAATTTAGGGAAAAAAAGTCATTTCTATCTCTATTTGGCTTCCTGAATTCACTGATTTCTGTTAAAGAAAGTCTACATTGAGTTAATTTAATTTTCTTGCGCCTGCATGCTTCCTCTATTCTCTTTAACTTGAAAACTTCTCATATAAATACTCTGACCCTGTGAAAACCACTGATATAATCCTCCAGGTATAGTAGATTCAGAAGTCAATCATCTCTAAAGGACAGTGCCCTAAGAACTGCAACACTATTTGACAAAATGCAGTGCCCTTCATAATGCAGGCAGATGTCTGTGCTGAATGTTGACAAACAATTAAAATTTCTATGCCCTCTAGAATCAGTCAGTGATAATTGAATAATATGAAAAGGAAAAAAAATCCATGAAAACAATTGACTAATATGAGTGTGGTTTCAGCTTGTGGTCTTCATAATCCTGCAGTTTTCATAATACAATTTTAAGGGTGTCAAATGAGGCATGATTTAGCAAAATGAGTTTGCATATGCTATGTAGCAATCTGCAAGGGTATACTTTTTGAAAATTTCACATTTTCCTTTGTAGATTATCAACAAACCCTCTGCTTTACGCATTTCATATTACAGTATATTTAGCTAGTTGTATGTCTGTCATGGACCCCCCCCGGAAAACCTTCAACAAATTCTGACCATTTAATATCAATTAAAAATCACCATTGACCCTGAAGGATGAAGAATTATCAGGTAATGGAGTTAACATATTGTTAAATTTTATAGCTAATCAGATTACTGTAGACCATAAATATTCATGGTAAAAGTGAGCCAGTTTTCATACATAGTCACAGGCACAAAGAGACTAAATTTGTGAATCTGTATGAAAATTACTAACATCAACACTGTTAGCACCTTTTGGAAAAGAAGGATTTGGCAAAATTATTTTCACAAACTCAGTCACAACAGTTATAATAAAGTTCCTTTATTCAAACCATTCCTGCTTTGATCATAACTTCAGGCCATACATATGGATATACAAAAATATTCTGAAAACATACCATCTGCAAAACAACAAATTTGTTAAACTATACTATTCCACTCCCTTGGGGTCTCCTAGAATTATCAAGACAATAACTTTTGCTCTGGGTCTAAAAAAAACTAAGTATAAGGCCATTTGGGAATTAACTTTGCAGAATATTCTGTCATTAATTCTCTTTGGCCCAGAAGGCCAAACATACCACGGACTGGTGCATCAAAATAAGCATGGCCAGCAGGTTGAGGGAGCCTCTCTACTCTGCTCTGGTAAGACCCCACCTAGAGTACTGCACCCAGCTTCAGAGTCCTCAGCACAGAAGACATACAAATCTTTTGGAGCAAATCCAGGCCACAGAAACAAATGCTCAGAGAGACTGAACACTCATGCCATGAGGAAAGGCTGAGAGAATTGGGGTTATTCATCTTGTAGAAGAGAAGGCTCTGGGGAGACCTTATTGCAGTATTGCAGTACTTAAAGAGGGCTTAGAAGAAAGACTGGGACAGACTTTTCAGCAGGGTCTGCTGGAATAAGACAAGGGGTAATGGTTTCAAACTAAAAGACAGTAGATTCAGACTAGAAATGAGGAAGAATTTTTTTACAATGAGGTTGGTGAAACACTGGCACTGGTTGCACAGAGAGGTGATAGATGCCCCATCCCTGGAAACATACAAGGTAAGGTTGGATGGGGCTCTGAGCAACCCGATCCAGTCGAAGATGACTGTGCTTATTGGAAGGGGGTTGGACTACATGACCTTTAAATGCCCCTTCTGATCCTAACTGACAGTTACGACTTTCATGATGATTCCAACTTGAACATCTTTGTTAAACGAGACAGCTTCAGAAAAGCAACAACAAATTAGTGGGAAATAGTATCTGGACAATGCGAGCCCAGATGTGGCTCAAAGCTGGACTAATCTAAAGTAAAAGCTTCAGCATTAACTACTAACCATCATTCCTAGATGTACTTTACAAGTCACATACCAGTAAGTGTCCCCTTTACAAACTGCACAGTATTCTACATGAGGTAGAAAAATCTCTCATTATTAACATGGAGCTACACACCAGTTAAAAAAAAAAATCACAGTATAAATACTGTAAACTATAAACACATGAATAATTCTGAAGATTGAAAAGTTTATATGCAAGTAAGAGGAAATGCTAACTAATTCCTTTTAAAAAGAAGCTATTTCCTACGGATACTGATCTACAGTTTTTAATGCTTCCTTAATTCCACTCCTGGTATGTTACAGGCTCTAGAAATAGCAATAATTTAGCTTGATGTGCACACAACTCAAGTTGAGGCCAGACTGTGCTTGGTGTGGCAACACAGGAACTTTACAAGGTAGAAATGAAGAAATAACACTGCTAAGACTGCAGCACACAGTGCTTTTCTTTGCATTAGAGACAGGTTATTCTTCCTCAAATTTTTAAAATGTTGTGGCTGAAAAGGTACATTCTTAAAAAACACCCCCAATTCCAAACACAGAACTTGTCCACAACACAATTTAATCAGAGATAGTCCAGAAACCTAACACCAAGGACTTCACTTTTTAAGAATCACTCCTTTCTGCTAGTTTGGGAGGCTAATTTACAAGACTGCTGTCTTATCTCTATACTTAAGGCGTATCATAAATAGTTGTATCACCTAATTCTGCTTTCAGGTAGCTGTGGAAGCTCACTGCTTTTCTTTTTTAGGATGCAACTCTATAGCAGGTCACAGAGCCCTTACCTGTCTTAGAGATAAAAGCCTTAGATTTCTCAGTTCTGCTAACCCTTTGAACCAAGGCCAGCCAAAAAAGTGGGCACTTGTAGCTTGCTCCTGTTAGATTGGAACACCAATGGGAGAAATGCACTTTGATGGAGTTCTGTTCTGCCACAAAGAAGGCACTACATCCTATTTTCCAGAACATAGCAGAAGGCAGAATTTAGGCTAGAGAGCCCTGCTTAAGCATGACATTGTAGGAAAGAAACTCAGCTATTTAGGGCTAGGCTATCTTTGTCTGCTAGCAAATCCTTTCGGTTGTGCTGACTGTTTCTACCCTGTATTCATAAATGAAGTCTTTGAAAAACAGTAAAGGCAAGCTAAGCTTCTCTTCCAATTAATTATACCTTGTGTATTTCTGGAAAGTGGCAGTGAAAAGTTGGAGCTGATCGTTTCTGTCACCACAACTGACCTATTTTCTAGAACTATTTTAAGATGAAAAGTAGCTATCATCACATCTCTTAACAATACCCTACCAATCCAACAACAGTGCAAGTGTCCATTATTCTATGCCAGAAGCAGCTCCACAGAGATCATGCTGGTATCACTTCCTATAAGAACAAGCCTTGACCCTACACAAACATATCTGAACTATGAAATAATCTAGTCATTCAGTGGCATCTGATTTTATTATTTTTTTTTAGAGTCCAGCTCCATATACAATACAGAATTTAAATGTCATGTTTTCCTCTGCTTTTAAAACAGGAACTTCTATCTCCTCCAGCACTTTTCACTTGCTTGAAACATTTTACCACTAGTGTGCTTTGGCACTAAGAAAGCCTCACAAGAGCTGGAGAAAAATAAAGAAAGCATTCTTTTAAAACAAACCCCAGTTTTCACTTAGGAAAGATACAGCAACATTAAGCACTTAAGTTTTTCAAAAGGAACTACTGGCATTTGGTTTTCTGGTTTCTTAGCAAATACAGATACAACACTCAAAGGAAATATGAACATTCCTTATGAATTTTAAGATGTGTGTAATAATCTGCACATTCAAGAAGACATTGACTGTTTTATCTCCCTTTAACATAAACAGAGATGTCAAACTGAAACAGGAAAAAATACAATCTGATTGCCACATTTTTAAGCCAACAAAGAGGAGGTAACATTCACCGTTTTACTTGGCACTGTTATTTACCAGACTAATTTGATTACTCCCTCTTCTGTTGTATACACAAAAAATGTCCTCTTGTCACCTCAAACTTATGTATAGTACAGTTATTTTCGTCAGATTCTAGCCATTAAAAAAATTACCTGAAATTAGAGAAGATCAGCATTTCTTTCAGGTGTCATATAAGTATTGTAACTGTTATAAAAACATCCTACTAAGAAAAATCAGTTGTCCAGCATATCTGACTGCCATTGTCTCTTCAAAGAGATAGCAACATACTATAAAGAAAACACACACATACATATAAGAAACCTTTCAACCTGTCAGGACAACAAAGAATGAACCATTTCACCTACTGTTTTTATTGATTCAGATTTGAGATGAATAAAGACACTCACAGTGGAAAACACTAGCAATTCAAAAAGAACTGCCGTACCCGAAATTCATTCCCTTTAAGAGCTCCATTATCTACTGGTTTTACAAAACTCAGAAAGAAAGGTTATTTCTTTTAACAACTTCCTTTGAAGCCAGACCTTTCAAAAACCTGCAAAATGATTTATAACACAAGTGGAATCCAGAAACCAGAAAAGTTCCTATACTCTTTCCTAATAAATACCTCTTCTCCCTTCTTCATCTCCCCTCATCCCAGTCCTGCAGAGGAAACTATTTTCCCCTACCGCAAGTCAACTGCTGGAACTCTAGCGTAAACTGATTTTTCTAATGTAGACTGTTCACCAGCCCCTTCCATAGAAGCTTAATGGGGGTATGGGAGACTGACAACACCAAAGGAATGATTAGCTGTGCAGAGACCTGGAGGCACACCACAAGGGCTTCAGAAAGGAGTATTGGTCCACAAGCTCATGGCAGTTTTCTGTGGCAAAACCTCCATTTGGGGCTCATTCCCAACATGAGCAGAGCTGCTGTGCAAAGTGTGTCAAAACCTAGATTAGCATTAGCAAAATAACTAGTGTAAAATTTATTTAAATAATTACATCAAACTGTTGAAAATTTGCTTGTGGAAGAAGAATTAACTTAAGATATTTCAATTACAATTCTGTAATTGACACATGCATATTTTTAAAAGGGTAATCATCCTGATGTCAGATATACAGACTTGTGCCAAAAAAATGGCACTTTCCACACAATATTTTAATGGCAAGTTTTTCTGCAAGACAAAAGCCATTTTCGCATAGTATCTTTCTGACATCATTTCTAGGGCTCTCTTCCATGACACACAGCGTAGAACAGTGCAGTCCCCTTTCAGACAGATCACATTCCTGTATCAGTTAGCAGTGTAGTGCACCACAGACCTTTTCTGAGCACCTAGCAAATGAGATGGCACACACACTAGGCTCCCAGCTAACAGACTGATTGCAGATATGCTGCCTTAATGCACAATACACATAGAAATCAGATGCTTTTAGGCAATATAAATTTTATTACAACTACGCAAAGACAATACGCATGCTTTCGTATACAAGCATATACCTGAAGCCAAGGTTAAAAAGAGACAATTTCACTGATACTTCCTGGAAGCATAGTAACATCCATGTTAGAAACAACCTTTGGAAATCATCCTGATCAAATCAGGTTTATCTTGATATGTTTACGAATGAACATGTTCCAGCAAGGTTTGAATATCTCCAACTAGAGATATCCCAGAAAACTTTCATTCATCACCTCTCTCTGTGTCCATCAGTCCACCCAACTTTCCATCTACTTTCACATTCACTTATCTTACCAGTTTGGTGAGAAGCGAACTATAGTAGGCTGTGGCAAGGGCCTTGCTAAAGTCTAAGTATACAACAACCACTGCATCTGCAGTGCCAGTCACCTCATCACAGGAGATGGTGGATACACAGGCTGCATAGGATTTGCCATTAGAAAATCTGTGCTGGCCGCTCTCTGGTACTTTCTCCTCCTTCCTGTGGTTTGAAGTGGTTTCCAAGAGGATTTGCTGCATGGCTTTCCCAGGTACACAGAGGGGCTGACCAGTCCATCATTATCCAGAATCCTTCTTGAAGATAAATGCAACATGTGCCTTTTTCCTCTTCATCAGGAACATTCCCATCCCATAACCATTCAAAGATGGTACAGAGCTGCTTCCAGAGACATAAATCAGCTCCTATAACATGCCTGAGTGTACCCAAAGTGCCACAGACTTGTCTGTGTACTAGTGTGTGAAGTGCTCCCTAAACATCACCCTTTTCGCTCCAGTCTTGCAGTTCCCCAGACTCCTCTGTTCTGCCCACGGAGCCCTCACTTGCCTAAGGTTATGCAAAACTTCCCAGTTTGAAGGTACCCACCAAATTAGCATGCCTCCTTCCAAAGAGGCTTCTGGCCACATTGTCAGGTGTATTCCATCTCTGCCAAGAAACCCACACCTTTTGAGGAGGGTCCCCAAAAAACTACATTCATTTATATGTCATGTATGACCATATATTAATGGTCATGATAATTTTAAGGTCAAGAGACAAGATTTCTATTTCAACCTGATGTGTAAACATCTGGGTTCTTAAAATCCTCTCATCAGGCTTACTACTCAGACAGGAAGAAACTCCATTTCCATCTAAGCCGAAAACTGGGAATGCAAAATACAGAAAATTATAAATATATGGTACATATGAACACAACCAACCACTCAGTTTGCATGTTATCTTCCTGACTGATTGTGGACTGACTGACACTGCAATTAATTTTTGCAACAGAACTATAAACCATGCAAGTTGATTCAACACATTTCTACAATCCAAGAAAACTGTGTAATAGTACAAGAAGCTATTCTGTTTTGAAAAACTAAAAGACGTATGTAAGGAAAACACATTGTGGGCTTCAAATCTGCGACTGGTCTGTCTTTGCCTTTCTTGCACAGTACTCTACAGTGCTTCACAAAGTCGCTTGCAGTCCACCTAAACACAGCTTCTGGAGTATTTTATAAAGCACTTGCAATGACAGCAATTTTATAACACTGGCAATAATCTTAATGTCTCCAGTTATGTTCTTGTGATATGTTTGTAGTGTTTCACGTTCAGGATGCAATACGAAGCACTTTTTCTCTCTGCTCCACAAACAGAAATTTTGTAAATCCTTCTGGTATACAGATGCTTTTTGATTACAGAGGAAAAGATGCAATGACCCAAATGTTTATTTTTTTCCAAACTGCTGCCAAACAGCTTTGATATACAGCATTACACCACAACTGCAGCCTCTTCCATATCTTACTGTTGGAATATAATTCGAATATCTCACACAATGCAAAATGCCACCCTGTATTTTCCTCAAGAACACGGTACAAATAATCTTGAGAGTACTGAGAGGACAAGACCGATTGCATGACTGTCAGTACTGGGAGGTGATACACTGATTGAAAGTTAAACTGCAGTTGTAAGCTGTGAAAGAGGGCAAAGTTAGATCAGATATTAGGAAGAAATTTTTTACTGTGAGGGTGGTGAGGCACCCAACCTCAAAAGCTCAATGAAGCTTTCACAAATCTGATCCAGTGGAAGGTGTCGGAACTAAATGAATTTTAAGGTCCCTTTCAACCAAAACCATTCTATGATTCTATGATGATTCTATGAAGATCTGCAATGATCTCCCTCCTCTTATTTAACAGAAAATCCACATTGCCTACACTTGAATCCTCATGAATACTGAGCTGGATTGTTCAATCAGTATATTAAATCCAAATATATAAATATATTTCAAGTGCAAAGATGTCTTCAACATCTAGTTATTCCTTCCAAGTTGGATTAAAATAACTCAAAAAATTTTAAAGAATTAACATGTCTCCATACAAATCCTCTTTCAGGAGGAATAATTTTATTTGTCCCATAGGTACTGGAAAGAGAATGTTAAATGTCTTGCTGTATAAATAATTACAGTTATGGCTAATAATGGAACAGCCTCTGCTACTACAAAGCACAGTAATAGAAGTAATGGAACCTGTGGACTTCATGATTTATGAATAAAGACCCATAAGAGTTTCAAGTCCATTTGGAAACAGAACAGGAAAGGAGCTTTAAAGATTTCTTGCATGTAATCCTACACCATTGTTAATGAAAAGCATTACCCACTCCCTGATTTGTATTTCTGGCATGGCCTCTTTTTCAGTCTATGAATGCAGTTATAAAGCTATCTATCATCTGTATGGACAGAAAACATGACAAACATGACCACTTCCTGGAAGATTAATAGCAAAAATACCATGCACTTCTAATTTACCAGTTTATCTCACATATTTACAGGGAACAGTTACTGATTAAATTGTAAGAATCAACAGTCTTACACCAACAAGGCAATTGAAATGTCACTGTGAAGAAACTCTGGGTTGCAGTCTTCTTCCCAATTTACATTCTTGCAGTGAAGAAATAACAAATTGGTCTGTAAAGTAGAGCAATGGAATAGACAGAAATAGTTTTAAATTGCCACTCTAAGCATGATTTGTCTTCTTGGAGAGTTCTCAGCCATTGATATGGCTAAAGCACTGGAAAAAGAAGATTTGGTTTGTTTCCCCACAAGATCTTGAACAACTGTTTTCATATCATCTGTGCCTCAGTTTCCCACTATGCAGAAAAGACAGCATTTATAAAAAGTTACACAAGCAGAGCTGAGACACTGAATGGAAAGTATTTCTTGAACTCAAGTGACAGTAATCATATATTCTAGTCTATGCCTTTTCTTAGTGTAGTCCCTGCCACCTTTAATGCTTAACAAAATAAATGGCCTACTGGGCTGATTGTGTGGATAAAATGAGACACTTTGCAAACAGTATTAGGCAAATACATTTTGTATTTACATCCTAAGCCTGTTCCAGCAGTAATGCTGATTTCCTCAGAACCCACCACGCTTAAAGTCAGACCTCGGTATAGAAGTGAGTGTTGGAGTTGGTTCCTTCCTTCCTAAACCTCCTATACCACACCCACTACTGGCGATTTACTGCCAACTAACAACTGACTTTGCAGCTTTTCTGAAACAGCTTCTCTGGTCACTCAAATATATAATATACTGTCTATGTGTTCTTAAAGAGAGGCTTAAAGTCAGTGCAAAATAAGCACTCGCATGACTAATTTCAGCATATATGGTTGACTACTGTATACTGCTTTAAGACATTGACTTGAGGCCCTATTGGTCCTCAAGGGTTAGCCAGTTTGCACAATCAGTTTGCACAATGCCTGGAATTCCAGCACCTAAGGTAGGAAGTAAAATACCTAAAAAAGTCAAATTCAGTTTTGAGCTTTTTAATTTTTTTTTTCCTCAATCTTTTTAAATCACTGTTTTCCAGATATATTCCTAAACTAAAATGGTCTCTCCGCAGGAAAAAAAGGCAGTATGAATATAAGCTTGGCTAAGACAATCATTTACACATATTCTTCCCTCTGTCACCCCCTTTTGTAGGTGAGCCTTTAACAGTAGCAAGGTTTCTTGTTTTGACTGCACAAAGCAAAACAAAGCCCCTGACAACAGAACTGCAATTGCTACGTAAACACTGTGGTAAGAAAACTGGAACATAGCCAAACCTTGTAACTTTCTACAAACCTTGTATCTGGAGGCCACTGATCTTCAAGAAGTAGCTCACTTACAGATTCATATATTTTCTACATAAAAATATGAATGCATACTCTGTTTCAAGCCACTTAATGGCTGAAGCAACTCAAAACTTAAGAAGCTACTATGTACTACAGAATGATATTCACCAAAATGTCCTCTTCTTTAAGCAGTATATGCAACAACTTCTAGTTATCTTTTTAGCTGAGACATCTTAAAGGTACCTAGATTGCTCTTTTATGAAAAGATTTTTTTTTTAGTTAAAAGACAAAAGCACCAGATTTATTTTTTTCCCCAAAACAGCCACAAATGTTTCTTGAACCAGAATAGGCTTTTATTTCTGCATAATTTTAAGTGCATCCTCTTCAAGCATTGAAATAAAGCAACATTTCATGTTTGAAAACCTATTTCAATAAATCTAAATTTTTGGAAGTTGGTCTAGACACTAACCTGCACAGATGGTGGTGAAAGTCAGACTGTTCACCATCAGTGATCACGAGATGATAGAGTTCTCAGTTCTAGGAGTAAGGAAGGCAGTCAGCAGCACTGCCACCTTGGACTTCTGGAGGGCAGACTTTGAACTGTTTAGAAGGTTGCTTAACAAAGTTCTACGGGAGGCAGTTCTGAATGACAAAGGAGCCCAAGTAGGCCGGATGCTCCTCAAGAAGGAAATCTTGGCTTCCCAGGAGCAGCTAATCACCGGGTGCTGTAAAACGATCCAGCAGGGAAGAAAAACAGTTTGGCTGAGCAGAGAGGAAAGGCATATGAGCTGTGGAAGAGGGGGTAGGCATCCCAGGAGGACTACAAGGATGAAGTGTGACCACGTAGAGAGAAAATTAGAAGGGCTAAAGCCCAGCTTGAACTTCAATTTGCTAATTCAGTGAAAGACAATTAAAAAAAGCTTCTACAAATGTACTAACTATAGTGGGAGGGCCAAGGAGAATCCCCCTCTTTACTGGATGCAGGGGAATAATAGTGACAAAGGATGAAGATAAGGCTGAGACACTTTGCCTTTCTTTGCCTCAGTCTTTAATAGTAAGGTAAGATGTTCTCCAGGTACGCAGCCTCCTGAGGCAGAAGACAAGGAGGGAGAGCAGAACAAAGCTCCAACGATCCAAGAATTGGTTAGAGACCTGCTCAGCCAATTAGACATCCACAAGTCTATGGGCCGGATGGGATCCAACCAAGGATATTAAAGGAGCTGGCAGAGGTCCTTGTCAAACCCCTTTCCCTCATCTATCAACAGTCCTGGCTGACTGGGGAAGTGCCTCTTGACTGGAGACTGGCAAATGTTAATTCCCATTTACAAGAAGGGTCAGAAGGAGGATCCAGGTAATCATAGGCCTGTCAGCCGGACCTCGGTACCAGGGAAGGTCATGGAGCAGATGATATTGAGTGCTATCACACAGCACATGCAGGACAAACACATGATCAGATCCAGTCAACACAGGTATATGAAAGGCAGGTCCTGCCAGACCAACCCGATCTCCCGGTTAACAGACGAGGAGAAGGCTGTGGGTGTGGTGTACCTGGACTTTTGTAAAACCTTTGACACCATTTATCACAGTATTCTGCTTGAGAAACTGGCTGCCATTGGCCTGGACGGGCACAGCCTCTGCTGGGTGAAAAACTGGTTGGATGGCCAGGCCCACAGGGTGGTGGTAAATGGAGTTCAATCCAGTTGGAGGCCGGTCACGAGTGGTGTTCCCCAGGGTTCAGTGCTGGGTCCAGTCCTGTTCAATATCTTTATTAATGATCTGGAAAAAGGGATCGAGTGCACCCTGAGCAAGTTTTCAGATGACACCAAACTGGGTGGCAGTGTTGATCTGCTTGAAGGAAGGGAGGCTCTGCAGAGGGATCTGGACAGGCTGGATCAACGGGCTGAGACTAATGGGATGAGGTTTAATGAGGCCAAGTGCTAGGTCCAGCACCTGGGTCAAAATAACCCCATGCAACATCACAGGCTGGGGAAAGAATGGCTGGAGAGCTGCCTCGCAGAAAAGGACCTTTGGGTGTTGGTTGACAACCAGCTGAATATGAGCCAGCAGCGTGCCCAGGTGGCCAAGAAGGCCAATGGTGCCTCGGCCTGTATCAGAAACAGCATGGCCAGCAGGACCAGGACAATGATTGTGCCCCTGTACTGATCACTGGTGAGGCCACACCTCGAGTACTGTGTTCAGTTCTGGGCCCCTCAGTAGAAGAAGGACATTGAGGTGTTGGAGTGCATTCAGAGAAGAGCAACGAAGGTGGTGAAGGGTCCCAAGAACAAGTCCTATGAGGAGCCGCTGAGGAAATTGTGGTGGTTTATCCTACAGAAGTGGATGTTGAGGGGAGACCTCATCACTGTCTACAACTCCCTGAAAGGAGGTTGTAGCGGGGTGAGTGTTGGTCTCTTTGCCCAAGTGAAAGGTCCCAGGACAAGAGGAAATGTCCACAAGCTGTGCCAGGCGAGGTTCAGATCTTCACTGAAAGGGTGGTCAGGCACTGCATCAGCTGTTCAGGGAGGTGGTTGAGTCACCCTGGAGGTATTAAAAAAAGGTAGACAAGTTTCTCAGGAATCTGGTTTAGTAGTGCACAGGTACGGTTGGACTGAATCTTGAAGGTCTTTTCCAACCAGGCTATTCTATGAAATTCGTGTAAACCAGAGGATGTATAATATTATAGTGATCTGATTTACAAAACTATTTCCAGGTTTTCTCACATTGGTCAAGGTATGAAACGCCAGGGCTGGGCAATTTATATCAGCCCACTGAGTAATTTTTCCTGAAAACTAACTTTGCTTAAAGGATGTTATCTATGGGAAGCCTGTTCGGTCCCGTGTATTTTTATTGGTAAGATTAAGCAACTAACAGGAAAGCCAATTCAGAAGTTTCCTGCTCTAAACACTGAAACACATCATGAGCTGCTTTTGAATGGCCGGATTCCCTTGACAAAAGGACTGACAGGCCAAGAGTAATACTATGCTCTTATTAGCACAATCACAGGCACAGGATAACACTTAAAGCCAAGCCCTTTGTCTCTAGAAATATCAACACTGTCTACACCTAATATCGCTAATGAAAATTTTATTATCCAGAGAAGATTTTTGGTCATTCTTATTCTTGGAGTAGCTTCACTGAGATTATCTGAAGAGTTTCGATAGATTCAAATGACACTTTGTCCTCAATGTACAAAACCCCAAGTTATTTGTGTAGCAAGTAATAAAAAAAATGGAGAACCTATACATAAGTACATAGGATTACCTGCAGCCTTATTTCTATATAGTAAAGCCTTTTTTTTATGAATTTGTGGACTTCAGCTTAAGGAAGTGTCTCAGACATGATTTATAGGTCTCATTTACATATAATTATGCAAATGAGACATATAAATTCCACCCCCAATAAATTATACACATTAACTAATCATGTGAGAAGTAGACGCCCTGGATTTAAGTATCCTCTGAGATACCAGCACACAAAAGAAAGCACTGGCATTTCAGGACAGCAGAAGAAAGCTATACTGGCAGATAGTATCGTACTCTTGCATTACAGCAGTCAGATATTCCTTATCAATCAAATTTCTCATTAATGCTCTTAAAGTTTAGTAGAAGAAATTATTCAATTGTTCATAAAGAAAACTTTTGGTGTTATGGATTTAAAGATATATTCAATACAATTTAAAAAACTGTCTTCAAATCATCAAGCAAAGGCAAACTTCCACAGGATACACAATAAGCTTAGACACGCAGAAGGAGAACAGACAGGGCGGAGTTTGATTGCTCTTTAGAATAGTGCATTCTTCTGATATGAGAAGTGCCAGAGCTGCTCTCAATCTTAAGATACCAGTTGGTTACTTAGCTTTAATACAATGTCAAAACATTTGGTGACATCAAAGTTCACATGCACAGGCGTGATTATACCAGCTGTACAAAATACTGTTTAGCATGACTTCTGTAACAGCGTATGTGTGACATATTGGCTGTCTTAAGAAATAGGAATTTTTTTCCCACTCCAGGAGTGAGTTTGAATAATTTGTATACCTTCCACAGCTGGACAACCATGTGAAAATGAGTACTTTGTACAGCTGACATGCATGCCATCCAGCACACAAGCTGCTAGGGAGACAAGTGGCTATAGCCTCTGGGATACCTGTTAAACAGAGACTACCACTTTAGCGCTTACCACTTTCCCTCAAGACTTCTCTCATTATATGGTACCAGCTTGAAAAACCTTAACAATACACTTAGAATTATGTAAAAGATTAGATATTCATTTTAAGAAATATAACTGAAACATCCTTCCTCAAACTGAGCCACTGATGATGCAGGCCTGTTGTGATCCCTGGTCAGGCGCTGAACTGGACATCCAGACATCATAAAGAAGACAAGCTGCCTCCTGCCCAGCTCAGTCACCTATGCAGCAGCCACAAAAAGCAGGGGGACTGCCTCTACTTGAGTCTGGGTGGCAAGTCAGAGAGGATGTCCGTACAGGTGCAAAGGTTTGTCAAGTATTTAAGTGATGAAGCAGCTTAGATTGTTAGGCCCCTTAATAACACCTGTCACTAAAGAGCACAGGTAGCCAGAATATCCCTCTCTGCATCTGCTCTGTCCCAGCAGAATAAAGCAAACTGGGGCCACAGAGTCATCCCTCACTTCAGTCACAGCCCATTTTCCTTGTTTAAACTGTGATTTTATGTAAGTGAAATTGGCAGTTACGATGATTAATAAAGACAATGCCATTAATACGCTCCTGCTAAAATCTCATTTAAACATAGGCACTCATAGAGACAAAGGCTATGATGTCAGTTTAACAAAAGCTAACTGATGAAAGAGACCTATTAACAAAATTAGATCTGCTGTTCAGCAAGGGCTGATGGTATCACTCTATTTGTGTTAGAATTGCACACATTGGCACCCAGGATTTCTGGCAGAAGACTGTCAAGGATAAACGCTAACACTTCCTTCCATAGTACAGCAGCTCTGATTTAGAAGCGCTATAGAAAGTGAAACAACTCAGCATTTGTCTGACAATTAGCAAATACTCTCTGCAACACACACGTTTAAGAAGAAAGCTTTAAACATGATTGATAGACTGTGTGCCACCGCTACATCTGTCAACAGTACATTTGGCTAGTGTCCCCTTGTCACTTTTCTGAAATAACAACAAAGAAAATAGAGATCCCTTGGGCAAATGAAATAGAGGTGCAAATTGCAATCACACCTTTGTGTCTCCTTGAAGTATCACTTCTGTCTTCACAAACAACATAGGCTTGCTTGCCTACTCATGGCAAGTAGCCACAGTTCGCAGTTGCAATAGAGATCAGTCACAACACATTACCATTATGTTTCAAGTTAAACTATAAGAGACAAGCTTTAGCACATGAGTAAAAAGAAGGAAGGACCTCAGCTTTTTTATGCACCTGTTTGGTGCTATTCGTCTGAAAAGTTCTTTTCCTCTTCTCTGCCATGACCAACAGCGGCCTATGTGTGGGTAGGAAAAAGACTGCCTTGCTCCAAGTAGTGGTTGAGTGTCTCTCGCAGTTTATTGCAGGTTTTGTTATGATCCAAGGAAAGAATACTGTTCACAAAAGTAGTAGCTGCAGCTTCTGATAAATTAAACTTCCTGAAGGGAGGAAAAAGAAAACTACAGGAAAAAAAGCACTTGGACATAATAGGTAAAGTCAAGTTAGGTAAATTATACAACAGGTAAAGTACTCACTGAAGGGTTCACAAAACACCTGCAATCTCCTTTTCGCCTTTCCACCCATGCCTAAAGTCTCTGCAATGACAATCTTGGTTAGCATAAGATGCAGTTTTACCAACCAGGAAAGTTACTTATGCAGCGCTACACAGATGCAAGGAATCCCAGAGGCCTGAACACTTAACTTTGATTGTATCATAGTTATAAAAGCTTGAAAAGAGCAACATTGATGTGAGCAGGTCACATTTTACTTTGGTTTTGTAGTGAACGCATTTACCCCAGGTTAAGAAAATATTGAGCTTTAAAGGGGCAACACACTGTGACTATATTTAATTTATGTCTAGATTATAATTATTGATTAACAATAAAAAAACTTCAATTATGCTTTGTTGGATGGATTTTAAAACACACCACGTACAAACCTGTTACTGACTGGATTTATTTTTTTAATTTATTATTCACACAAAGAAACATGTTTCATAGGCACTAATAGTCTCTATTCTAGAAATGTCTAATGCAGGATATATAATGCCAGGTTAGCTAGTGTTGTGTAAATACAGCTTATTCTTTGGAAAAATATCAGATGTTGGGAACTTTAATTAACCACACAGTAGTGGTGGACATGAAGTTACTTTGGCCTCAAAAGCCTCAAAAAGGCAATCTGAGATAAATGAAACTTCATTTTTTCATCTCCATGAAATTAACAATGTCTCTTCATGTATTTTCATCAAAAGATTTAACATCAAAAATCAGAAGCACAAGTTACATTTAAGAAGAGGAAATGCAGAACAGAGACACAAAATACAGAAAAAAAAAATCAATCCCCCAGTAAAAACCCATACAGCATTTTGCATGAGCTGAATTGGAGAATGGGCATCTTGGAAGTCCAGGGACACTTCCTTGAAAGCCCTAGTAGAGCAACAGATACATACCTGTAAGTGGCAATACGCTTGCCAACAGCAAAGACGACTACTACTAAACCAAATCTTTAGCTTGGGCCATCATCTTGTCCAAAGTATGCTCATTGAATAAAAAGATTTCTTGGACTTTGGTTTCTGCAATCTTAAACAACTCAGATGCTAACTTGCCAGTTACTAGTGAATGTGGCCATACAGGAGACGTCCTGAATAACTAATTGTACATGGAACTGGAAGTAGAAGTCATTCCTGTGGTTCATCGAAAGGGGACTTATTGGCATTTGTTTTCCTGTGCTAAATGAAGTCTGTGTAGGAACTGAGCAAGTAATTTGGAATGCAACTGCTGTGATGAGAAGCGAAATGCAAACTCTGGAATCATGGTTTCTTTCAGTGATACTGATCATGTTTGTCTGATCAGTACATATCCAGAAAGCAGAGGTCATAGCAGCCAAAATTAAAATGCAATACCTTTTGAAGTAATTAGCTCTAGTACCTTTTTCTTATGTATTGTGAAATGCTTGTACACATCTCAAATGTTTTCCTCATGCTGGTGAGAAAGAGTCACTCCTTCCAAAAATTGGAACCTGTATTAAAAACTGTATTTTACAGCACAATAAAATTCGCTTACTATTTTAAAGAATAACAGAGTATACTCACATATGGAAATACTATTTTCAAGGATAATCCATATTTTAATTCACATCATACTCTGTAGAGTTTTGTAATGTACAGCAAGCAGATATGTATCAACAATTACAGACTGAGTAGATAGTTTCTGCTCTTTATGCATCATCTTCCAAATGTTTCTTAATGAAGACAAACCACTTCTTGCTGAGATTGCAGACCTTTTTAAAGCATACATTAATATTTGCAGAGCTTATTAAAACTACATCTTTTAAATTTAAACATTTAGCTATTACAACTGCCACAATTTCAAGGCAGAAAGGAGTGATGAATTACAACACATTACTGTGCATGCATGGACTGAGCACAGCCATGGTTTTGTAAACAACAGACTTTTAAAAAAGCCAGAAAAAGTCATCCACAAGCTTCCCATTTTTATATAAATTACTATGCGTTTTAATCCAGGACATCTGAAGTTACTCATTTTGTAAACTCCTCTGTAGTGTCTCCTCCGTATTCTTCATTCTCGAACCTCAAAACGTTAGTATTTTTTCCAAAGTCAGTCCACATACATTGTCTTTCCTGTTGAAATTATTTTGAGTATTATGTGAACAGAAATGCAAATGAGAGCTTTTCTGGGAAAAGCCATCTCACAAAACTTAAAATATCATGCTTTAAAGACACGAAATTTAAAATACTACACTTTAAAGAACTTTCACACCAATAAGATTTAACATCCAGACAAATATTTTAGAATTTTAAATTCTTCAACCAGACATCAGGATATGAAAGCTACTGTAACTGCCCCATTATTAAAAAAAACAAACACAAAACAAGCTGTGTTCCAAACAGACGTTTAAATTTTGCTGGTTTGCTTGTGAGTTAAGGTTCCTTTCTCAGATGAGTAAAAATGAAAGTACAAAAAGAATCAAAGGTGCAAGGCCACTGGGTCTTTTCAAATACTTGAAGAGCATGGAGACTTCTAAGCTTTGGAGTTCTTCCAGTTTTTGAGAGGAGCTGGCGATTACATTAAATACGAATTGCTGAAGTTATTACAGATTCACACAGTAAGATATTTCCTCAAAGATAACTCATTATGAAGCAAATCAAGGTATAATTTGCATGTTGTTTGAATTAACTACCTGCAAGGGAAACTCAGTTTCCTAATAGTATCTTGTTGCAGTTTGCTGCTGCAAAGCATAGGGTCATGAAGGGTGAAGAAGTTTACCTGTTTTCTGACTGGACATATGCACACTGATACCACAGGTCAGGAGACTAAAAGACGACTCTGGCTTTCTATTAGCACTGTCTTCCTACCCTTTATGAAGAAAAAACATGCTATCAACTGGTGCTCATGTTTGTGTCATTCCAGGTGAGAAAAAGCCATGTCTATCACTACAGAAAACAGTTTTATATACAAATGTCTTTTATACGCATAAGAGAAAATGGAGATGCTGCAATACAACCATTCACCTGGCCTGGTAGGCATTTAGGATTTTTTTTTGTTAAAACCATACAACCTCCAGATGTATAGAATATAAAGCCCAGGAAATTCACACAGGTCAGTCTGTGTGTCATTTGTTGTTTTTTTGGGGGTTCTTTTGTGCACACAAATTGCATTATGCAGCAGGACCCCAGCTGCCAAACTGACAATTAAAAGCATAAGCTCATCTCATTTCTTTCAGTAGACCCATCATTTGCCAAAAGCACTCCCTGATGTAAACTACTCCAGAGACTCACTGTTTTCCAAACAGAACCTAAACACACACAAAACACTGATGATCTCCACTGGAATTCAAAGAGTATCTTACAGCTGCAAGTGACTGCACTAGCTAATTACTCCCAGCAACAAAAAGAATAAACAATCACTACAGGAAGAAGGCTCTTTGTCAGTGAAATATTAATACATTTTTAGGCAGCTGCTATTTGTCCTGAATCTTGGTTCAAATCTTTTCAAAAGTAAAACTCCTTCTGAAGGTACTGTACCTTTAACTGTTTTTAGAGATTAGCAACGATGGTACAAAGGTCTAGAAAAAGATTTAAGGAAATCTTCAGCACTCATTCAGCTAAAGTTCTTTATAGAAAACTTCACTTTTTTTCTGTTTCAGGGAGTACTGCTTATTTAAGACTATTTATTTTTACAGAACACCTGTTCATAGCAATATTTTACAGTTTCATACAGAACTCTGTTCATAACTATAACTCCTTAGGAATTACTCTTCACTGCGCTTGTGAGCACATTTTCCATAACATCATGTTGTTCCTCATCCTAGATGAATGCAGCTGCTTTAGTGATTCTTCAGCACAGATCTGCTCTTCAACAACTACTTGATTAGGCTTTCAAAACAGAGGCATCTAGCATCACACAAACTGATACAGCAGTCTGAAAGGCACTAGCAAAGATCCTCCCTGCAGTTTTAGCAGCATAAGCCATGAAGAATAGTACCCATATATGTACAAAATCATACATTATTGTATATCTCCAGCTAAGTGAATACAGAGGTAGAAACCAGCAGTGGAACAAGTACGAAATCATCATAAACAGGCCCTTGTTTATTGACTGGACAAAGTATCTGAAGCAACTTTAAGCAGTATTTTTACATGTTTCATGCCACTCTAATGGATCAGCAATAATGTTAAGAGCTTTTTAAGCAGAGATCGTTCCCAACAAGGGAAGCAATTTCTTCAAAACCATTTTCATTTTGACCAACATTTACTATAGTACTCCTTGTGTTCAAATTAAACCAAACACTCTTCACTTAAGAAGTGTTTCAAAGGAGCCTTTCAAAACAGCAGAACTTACATCTGAATCAATGATAAAATGTGATGTACCTAGCCACAGTCATAGTATGGCAAGCATAAAAATAATGGTTGTAAAAAAATTCTTCAGAGATTAACACACATGACCAACAGGGGAAATTAGCTCTTCTGCTGGAGAGGAGTGATTACAAGGCTCAACATTTCAGTGGTTCATTCCTTTTCTGCACATATGCAAGGATTTCATGCTCACGCACACCCCACTCCCCTCCTCCCCCCAAAAAAAAACATCAGCAGGAGTACACTGTCGCATGCACAGAGCCTTTGTTTGCACGTGTGACCATGTTCATGGGATGCCACTGGGGTCAGTGCATGGCATTATCTTAACTATCATGGCTGATCAGTGTTACGGTTTGAGGCCTGGAGGTCACCTTTGTCTTGATATAGGAAATGGAGACAGATGGCTTTCTGAAAACAAAGCTTTCAAAAAAAAATGGAATATCCATTTGTTTTCAAGTACCATTTCCACCAATGGGTAGACGTCTGGAATACCTGGATAAAGATTTCATTTTCTTAACTTCTTTTGTTTCTTTACTCTCCTTCCTGTTTGATTTACAGGAGTATTAACTGCAGTGCTCCCAGAATACAGAATTTAGCATCAAACTCAACTGATTGTCTCAGCTGATTACCCAACTCATCATATAACACCTCTTGCTACGCACAAAACTGTTCCGACAGAATAGAACTGTAAGGCTCATTTTGCCTTTGATCTCACAATTCCAACGAAACTCAATATAGATTCACCTGTCAATGGTACAGGAGAAATCAGTGCGAAGTCTGGTTTTACTCTCCATAGTGACAATCTGCAATAAAGAAATCATTAGCAGTGAAATTTACATAACAGAGATCAAACTAAATGGTGGTTTGTTTTTGCACAGCTTATTTTCCTGCAGGAGACAGGATCAAGATATTTTTCCCTTGACTATGCTGGGAAAAAGAGAATCGTCTTAGCTCTACCCAACAGAATAACTTATATCATTCTTATGGAAGAGCAATGAATTTGCATTTCCAAACACCTAATACTAAGCCAAGGCAGATCCACTTGATCGAGGGTTTTGAGGAAAGTATTTTCACAGATACAGGCCTTTAAAGCCTAGCTTCACCTTAAGCATTTTTCTAGATAAATTTTTGCATGAAAATCAGCTTCTTGATTTCACAATGGGCTCTATGCTTCATAAATTCTTAGAAAAATCTTCAACACCAAGAGAACACACCTAGTAGTTTCAATAACCAGAGATTTGACCTTAACCTTTCAGAAATGATTTCCGACATCTTCACTGAAACACAGTAATGGCCTACTTTCAGGGAAAATAATCTAGCAGCTTCCAAAGACTTCAATATATTTACCAACTCAGTTTGAAATGCAGAGACAAATGTGAATAGCTACAGAAAAAAGGGTTAACAAGATCAGTGAAAAATGACCATTATTAGAATATTCTGTTCTAGAAAAAGTAGAGCAATTCTGTCTCAGTGTCATTTTTCTCTTTTGAACTCATCATTATCACATAACTTTCAATTTTTTCACAGTGAATTTCTAAAGTTTCCTAGGATGAAGGTTCCTTAACAAAAACAAAAGCCAAAACTAATCCAGTAAGTTTTATTACCTTTTATCATCTATTTATACCTCTAAGTTTCTGATGGAATACCTTGACCCTGGTACATGTTATTTACAAGAACACACATGCCAGGAATACATTGTAGAGGAAAAGAGGCAAGAAAAATGCCATGCTCACACACAAATACTTAAGTGCTGTTTGTACACACAGAAGTACATGGTGGATTTGCTTACCTTATGAGGGATCTCTGTCTCTGTCAGCTAAACATGCAGAAACTTCAGTGCCTGGTTTAAGTATTTAAAACCACTCGGGCTGTTGGTTCTACACTTCTCTCAAATCTTCCTTTTAATTCTAGAGTAGTGAAAAGATTGTCTACAGAAATTATATGCACAGAAAAAGATTACACTGAAATCATGAACAATGCAAGCTTTTCTTACCTGTAAAGACCTCTGCTGACAGGGGAATCCGGATGGGCTTCCAGTTGCTTAAGAAAGTATCTTTCCACTCTCCCCAGTCAATGAAGCAGCTGGATCTTCTTTCTTTGGGTCTGCTCCCTAACAGTACCTTGTCAACTGTACTCATATATCTTGCAGCAATAGAAAAAGCATGTGCAGTCTAAAATAAGGGAAAAAAAGTTAGCATTTACACATCGTGATAATTCTCATTCCCTCCTAACTCGCCCCCATAATGAATTGCTCTCACATGTTTGAGAGGAAAAGCACCCTATAACTTAATTTGTAGTAGTGGGAATTTATGATCTTCTGAAAGAACTCAGTAGGGCGCTACTGTAATTTCAGGACAGAAAGGAATTAAGAATATAGACTTGTTTGAGCTGAATGCTCCATTCAGATCACACTGCAGAAAACAGCACAGCCTGGTGAAAAATGCTTAGCTTGCAAGCTCATGTTAGTAGCCAAAAGGAGAGAGAAACATACCAGTGTTCAAAGTGAAATGAGATTCTCATATCCTTTTGCTCCCCTCTTTTTCCTGGAGTCTGAAAACATCATACAGGCAATACCGATATATTAATAAATCTGATTGCAAAGTAATGCTGCTTCCATAAACTCAAATAACAGGTCCAGGCTGGACGTGACAACACATGGGCAGATAAAGCTGAGATGATGTAAAAACAAAAATTTCCCTTCAATCAACTTTACTCCATTTACTAAGAAAAAGAGGGTTGGATAGAGCTCAGTTGTTGAACAGCTGCCTGGATTTAGAAAGACCACTTCAGAATCCATAATGTTTGCTAGTAACAAAAGACATTTAAGGGAACCTAACAATAAAGAAAAACTGCATGGCATTTGAAGTGAAGTGTCATTCAGTGTGAACATGACACACCTGCTCATCTATAGACAAAGGAGCCTGAACAGACAGCCTGAACAGAATTAAACTAGGTAGATAACAAATTATACTTCTATGGCAGCCTGGAGTTACTCAAGGTGTAGAGACAACAGTACCAACACAAAGAAAAATGTAGCTATCTTCCCAAAGCTTTGGTGTGCGAGCAGGTTCATTTAAGTAGAAAACAGGCTGTCAGCAAGTCTGATGGAAGAGTCACACTGGATGCCTCCAACAGACTCCATTTCCCATCCTTCACAGCCAGGCTGAGCCGCTTATGGAGCTGAAGAGCATCTCTTCTGGCCAAATCAGCTCCTATAATCCAGCACAGAGCTGCTCAATTCATCTCATTTGTTACTGTCATTCTGGTGACTTCCATTGCATAGGGTATACTTTCCTTTCATCTGCCCTCGTGGCTCAGTGAAAGCAGATGATAGGAACATGGTCTCTCCCAGAGCCTAACACTGCTTCCTCCCAATGTGTGGGCACTTGGAGAGACTGCTTTGCCTGAAATCACATAAAATCCTAAATGAGCTTCCAGTCCAAAAACCTGCCGGTAACTGTTACCATCAACTACTGCTGGGTTCTACCAGATAGCTTTGAATTTATAAGCTTACTCAACTCTTCAAAGGCCCTTTTGCTAAAAGGACACAGCGTAGAATCACCAGATTATAGAGTGGTTTTCTAAATGGGGTACTTGGAAAAAAATCAGAATCTGAGGAGAAATATTTATGGTATCTGTCACAATACCGTTGTACTACTGAAAGACGTTCCATGTTTAGGAACCACCTAAAGAGAAAACTCTGTCAAACAGCAGCAAACATGGTCACATAATCCCTTTACAAAACTCTTAAAATTCATACGCTATGTATTCCCTGGATTAGACCCTGTAAGGCTTGTTTAGTGTTCATAGTTTATAAAAGATTAAGAACTAGACAACACCATAAAGATGGTCTGAAGTAAACAAACACATTCCCATCTCAAGTATTTTACAAAGTTGATCCTCATCAGTGGAAGAAAGTACTTTCTAGTTGTCTGAGACAAGAGGTGAAAAAAAAACTTTGAGGCCACATCTTCAGGAACTTTACATACTTGAAGAAGTACCAACTTTATCCAAAAAACTTGTGTTTGCTTAAAGTACCTGGTACAGACCAACTCCTTCACTGTCCTATAGAAATTCCCATCTAGAGTTGCTGCTAAGGAAAAATCTAATGGAACAGAGAACAAAGCAAGCTGTTTTGATACATTTAATAATTACCTCAAATTCCATAATGAGAAATAACATTTTGTTAACTCTGTTTAGGTAATAGCTACAGAATTTTATCCTAAACAAACATTTAAAGTAGGGCCGCTCAAAGTCTCTTCAAGTATTTACCATGACCAGTTGAAATGCTCAAGTAACATACAATTCACATGTGTCAATTCCATTAACTGAAGTTAACTTCTAATTTTTTAGAATTCTACTAACATTCGTTAATTTTTGAGTTTACTTTTTTTCTGCTCTCCATGCTTTGCATTGGTTTCAAAGAAGCCCTCTATTAACTGATGAAATTGCTGAAATTTGGCATCACAATTTGAAAACTCCTCTTAGGCTTCTATTTTCACATCCTATCTTGGTAGCAGGAAATGAAATACCCATTTTCCCAGAAAATGCAAGAACAAGCCAAAAGTCTAATGAGGGTAATCTTTGAAACAAGAGAAGTCTTAATTAGCTTCAGACATAACCTGAATTTTCAATGACTAACTTCTATTTTTCGTCCAGACTTGACCCTTCTGGGGTTTCCTCCTCTCTTCCCCTAATTGTTTTGAGGGACAGCCATAAAATTCCTAAGGCAACAGCTTCAGGGTTTAAGCTATTTAGAATGTGGAAGACTGTATTCCATCAGAAAAGTAAGAAGCAGCATCCAGGAATGAGTTCTCACTAGAAAGTTGTTAATCAGCTATGGATCAGTTTATGTCAAGCCCTGCATAGGCAACTTAAAGGACATAATCTAAAAGTTGATTTTGCCCTTTCTGATCTTGCCTGAAGTTAGTAAAACAAATAGCTAAAATTCTTGTTCTTGAGCTTTTCTTCTGTAACTTGCACAGATCTATTTGTATAGCTTGGATGCACAATGAATGGGTTGGTCAATAACAGATCAGAGAGATGGGATAGGGCACAACACCCAGCAGGTGTGGCTGCTGAGTGTTAGCACAATGGATAAGAATCTGAGCAAGCCTACAGTCATTTTACTATATATTTTGTCTATACAAAAAAAAGCCCAGCATCCTTTGCAGCAAGCATTACACTTACTTCCAAAATTCACATTTATAACATATCTGAGTCTTTAGCAACACAAATGGACACTGCAGCTGTTTACAATGAATATACAACACTACTTCAAGAAAGACAATACAACCAGAAAGTCTCTGGAATTATAACATCTCAAAACCCATTAATTGTTGAATAGGGAACACAGGCAGCCTGAAGTGAATGGTACAAGTGAACTGTTTTGAATTCATTAGACCAGTGCCAATTTTAGTCAAGGACAGAGAAAATGGTCTACCATCACATTTTTGATTGGGGTTTTTTTTTGTATAAAATAAATACAAAGCATAGATAATAGTAGGAATTAAGTGTTTCACTTTGACCTATCTTCTTGTTTATAACGGAATAGCGTGCTACAGAATACCTTGCATTTCTAAAAGTTACTGCCAAACTTTCGAGACAGGGAGACATTGAGAAGCGGTGGATTAGCTTTCAGGGTTCTTTAATTTTTTTTTTATTAGACAATATTGTGTTTCATGCATGTTGGCAAACAGTTCTGATGTATCAGCAGCTGGGTGACCTGTAGAAGCTTCTATCATCAGAACGTTCATATAAACGCCTGAAACTTAGAACATCCTAGCATTCAAAGGAACAGAAATACATGTGCTGTACTATAAGCAAGGGTCCTACTGCACAAATGAAAATAATTTTGCAAGAGCTATTTCAAGTTAAAATTCAGCTCTCGGGTTTTTCTAAAATATGTAGTGCATAATCAATATCCTGTCTGCAGTTATAGCAACTTCCCTTACAGTATTACAGGGTCACTAAAAATGTCACATTGACTTAAATTCATCTATGTATATGAGTCACATGGTCACGTGGCAAATGAAATTAGAAATCAGATGTTTTATTAGCTTTCTGCAGTTATGCTTGTTTATTTTAGAGTAACACTACATGTATAATAACCAATGTCTTACCTGTTCCCATTTATGTCTCAGAGCAAAATTTTGGTCAAAACCAGAAAATAGGAGACTACTTACAAGATAAGAAAGTAACGCATAAGACTTGATAGAATAAAGTTAGGCAACTTCTTAGCCCACTGCAACCACTCATGCTGCTTTGAAGGTACCTGGAAGTTTACAGTGCTTCCCTCAATTTTGGTCAGTTACTAGTGTGGGTAACAAATTAAGCTTTTCAGATTAAAACTGCTCCTCACCTTAACAGCACACATCCCATATTAGCAGTGTACCTGTCCCACCTACTCCCCACCAAAAGACCCAATCTCATCCCCAGCTATGTTTTAAGCTCCTTGGTCCAGATAACCTCTGCTATGCTCTTTTATCTGATCTGCTGGCCCAAATCATTAGTCAACACAGCAGTAATTTTGTAGACAGATGCCTCTACAGCTAATTAGGAACACTTCAGTGTAAAAAATACATGTACGTTCTTCTTGGTTTTAAGATACATCCATTGAAATATAGTGATCCAAATACCACAACTGGGCAGACAAAGCCTGATGTAAAGGAAGGTGCAAGTAGTTGGATGAACAGCGCTGACAGGAATGAAATAGCACAATCACAGGCTATTACTTACCCATGATGGGGCATATTGCAAGTTGCATTTAGTTCTCAAACTATTGAAAAAATGCGATACTGTCTGCTGTTCACAAAATAAAGCTATATATTTTGACAAGAAGTCTTTAACTAGTTGCCGCTTTTCAAGATTTAAATTAAATCTCCGTTTCTATACATTTAGTCACCTTCATGCAGTGTGTCTGAAGTTACAATACAAAGGCAAAGAGGTATTAAACATCAGTCAGGCCTCCTCATCAGTACACGTAACAGTATCCTAGTATTCAGTGGCCCCTGGGTGTAATGCAATGAACACACATCACATCAACAGCCACACATCTGCTTTAAAAAATAAATCTCCTTAATTCACACCAGAAAAATGCTTTCTTGACAAAGGCAGGCTCTTCCAGCCAGAGGTAGGAAGTTCACCCGTCATGGCTGATTTCATTGCATATCCCTTGGGAAAAAAAAGATCATGTAAACCTCAAGTATGTTTCTGCAGTAACAAAGCCCTTCCCACAAGCATCTCAGCTTACAATCACGTCTCCCAGTTACAGCTCAACCTCTGCCAGGGTCAGGCTCCCAACTTGTCTACTACTCTTTAGTCCCACACAGATTACTTAAAGACCTTCCTGGAACTGTGATTACTTAGGTACAAGAGGAATTAGTGCTCCTCCACAATAACACATGGAGTAGTTTAATATTTTCTTTCATGACTTTATCATAGAACTTCAACACAGTAAGAAAAGTACAATCTGTATATAAATTTCCATCAGATTCCCCTACTCATGAGCTCCAACTACCCAGAGGTACTCAGCCACATATAATCAAACCTGTATTCTTCAACACTGACCAACCTTTCCTCTGGGTAACTATTCTTGTAATCGACAATATTAAGTGTTATTCCTTCATTGCCTGTTTATATGCAGCTAACCCTCAAAATATAAGCACTTTTTATTTTAAACTGAAGGCAATTACATTCAGTCGTGGCTAGTGACACTGTACTCAAACTGGTCTAAGCTGAGAACTAAAACTATCCTTCCATGAAAGAGCGCAAGCTGAATACACAGATGTCCCTGCTGAAATTCAAACTCCAAACATAGTTCCTTTTTTGTTGCCAAGGACTGTCTTGCATCCTTCCATTACTCCATCCATCGAAGAACACAACTACATAAAAAGTCATCAGTACACACTATTTCCACAAGTAAATACAAAGACTCAGTTTGTTCACAAGGATTTTCTGACATTTTGAGGTACTATTATCTATGTACGGACACAAACTTATGATCCCATCACCAAGTAAATTCAACTACCACGCTGTAGTGATAAGATGCACAACACAACAGATGCTATAAGGCCTTAATTTAGGAGTATACATATTTTAGAATGGTAAGAGAAGTTGACTAGTGTTTAAGGAATTTGTTCAAGACCTGGGATGGAAAAAGAACAGTAAACTAAGGTTAATGGAATATTCATCCACTCAATTAACAGAGCCCAGAAATTAATGCAGTAACTAAAAGGCAAATGGACACTGCAATAAAGACTAAATCCTTCCTTCTCCTCTGTATTTATCCTAACACACTAGGACATTAACTTAGCTACACTGAACAGCAGTCTGTTATACAGAAAGCAAATTAATTTTTACTTAATGTATGTAATGACCCTCACTTATTATATCGGCCTAAGTAGTGAGTGGTTCTTATAAAACCGAAGCGAAAAGACCTGGCACCAACTCAAACAACAGAAATGGTATATACAGCTCCTTGCAGGACCCTAGGCTAAGTCAAAAGGAGCTCATAGGCTCTGTGGAAATCTTCCAGATTGCTTACCCATTAAAGCAGAGGACAACATGTTAAAAGACCTGCTCGTGACACTGGTTTCCCTTCAACTTTGTTTATTGATGTACTGAACATGGAAAAGTACAAAGGATCCAAACACAAAAGAAAACATGTACAACCTCTTAAATACTCAACAGAATATATTTTCTATTCCAACAGATGTGAATAAAGTCATACTATACAATTTCAAATAAATATCAGCCTTATATTTTACTAAGTGCTCTGATAAACACTGTAAAGTGAAGCCAAATTTACATGCCTTCTCACCAATGCCGTTAGTTGCTACAGTAGTATAGGAAAGAAGCATGTAGCTGTTTTCCCCACATCGGAAAGTTTGTGATTTCTATAGTATATACAATTTTTAACGCAGAGGATTAGCTTTAACAATCTAAATGCACCTAAGAATGAGGAAGTGCTCAGGAAGCCAATTGATCCTTGAATAGCATTGAGTGGGTCAGCATGAAAACTCGCTTATTCACTTTTGCACGCGCTTCACAGTATATGTACTGTACTATACTGAAAAATTTGTTAACTACAATTTAAAAGAATAAAAATCAAAAGCAACCGCAAAGATAGTGTACAACTATGTTATGCATAGAACATTGCTTTTTCTAAGGGGAAGCATATGAGCATCTCAGTTTATACAAAAAGCAGGACGTTAACTACATAATTGTCACTGCATCCTGGTGAAGGCATCAAGCCCCCAGCTTTTTTTCAAAAATTTAATTATAAGCTAGATGCTAATCAGAAAATATTCTGTATTTTTTTGTTAGATTTTTTTCAATACACGGTAAAGACTTTTTCTATTTCCCCAAATAGTAATTTAAGCATCATACAAAGTTAAATTCCAATAGCATACAGGTGTTTATGGTTTTTGTATGAAAAATGTAAAGAAATTTGTTCAAAACGTATGATTATACTAGTTTTTTATACCACAAACATATTTATAAACAAAACTGTAGCATCACCATAAACAGCTGAAGCTAGACTATCTACAGACAAAAATAGCAACAGATCTGATGCACTGTAAATTCAAGTCCTCAGGACAACAAAAATTAATAAGCAGACCTCAAGTAACAATGTTAATGCCATTTACGAAGAAAAAACTCATACAAAAACATTCAAAATTGAACATCACTTGGCATGTAACTTAAATAAAACAAAATCAAAATTAGCCGAAAGGTTCATAATTCAAGGTCTTATTTACATTACACAAAGCTCAGGTGTTAGCCTTGAACATAACTTTCAAAACACCTTCAAAGATACCCAACTCAGGCCACTTTTGCTGATTTGCTAGGATGCAAACCATGCTCAATGTCTTTTCAGAAGACAAAACAATTCTTCAAACAATAGCAAGTACATCACTAAACACCATGAGCTCTATCTGAAGGGAATTCTTTAGGAAGAACAGATATTTTTCCCCCATCTCTCAGTATCTTAAGTCTCCTGCTTGCTCTTATAGTCTTTTTTTAAATTTTCCTTTGTTTCAAAATCACAAATTAATGTGAGCCCCTCTATCACTTAATAACCAGGATGACCAAAGACTCCACAAATGAAACCACCAGTGCATCCCATTGACTCTACTTCTTAATACAAAGGTCTTGAAAGTAATTCTACATCATAAATCTTTCTAAATTTTCCCCAACAACTGCAAATTTCCTGGTAAGTTTTAAAAGCTCACTAGGTGTCATATGAAGAGATTTCTCAAAGTATTCAAGTCAAAATATTTGTTCCAGGACCAGTAAAAAGTTTCTCCAAATTTTTTTTTTTTTATAAAAATAGATGCTTTTTTTAAACCCACATCAAAGAGGCTCTTATCTCTTTGGCAAGGTACTGCTTTATGAAAAGTTTTCCAGTATTCTTACAATAAGCTTTTATAATGTGTTCCCATTCCCCAACCCAAATGATAATTATAAAATAAATACTGCTTATAACTTTATAAATAAAATGTAAACTTCAAATACTTTCTTTGAACAACAAAACAGCAACACATTGTAATGTAAATTAAACACAAAGCAAATCAAGAAAGAACATAAAAAAACCAACTTAAGTATTAACACAAAGACACCTATTTACGCATAGGTTAAAGGCAGTCATGTAAAGAAAACTTCCCTTAGCTGAAACATTTTAAAAGGTCCACCTTCTTCAAAGAAGGCAATAGAACATGCATTGTGACAGGTAAAAACCCTGTACCTCTTGTCAATATTCAAACACAAAAGATATTTAAGAAGTTCTAATTCAAATATTAACAATAAAAAAATCTCACATATTCTTAGGATGCTAAGTAGTCATTTTATCCCCATTTCCACACTAACATACAACAAAGGCATTTATGAATGCATAAAGCTTCTTGTAAATTGCCTTTGTTGTAGTTTTCTTGTGTTAATGCACTGAGAATAACTTGTTAGGCTTTGTGCGTTTTGTTTGTTTTGAAGGAGACCTGCAATACTCTGTCCCCGAGGCGGTAACCATTCAGGCTGGCTATTGCCATAGCTGCCTCATCATAGTTTGTCATAGTCACAAATCCAAAACCTTTGCACTTGTTGGTGTTAAAGTCACGGATGACCTTCACATTGGTTACTGCTCCAAATGGTCCAAACATTTGCCAGAGGATACTCTCATCAGCATCAGGGGCCAAGTTGTACACAAAAATACACCATCCAGTTCCTGCGTGTCCAGGGATATTAATTCCAGCCAAACTGGTCATTCCATCAATGGTCATTGGAGGAAACCTACTAAAGAATTGAAGAAGCAAAACAGAATCATGAAGTAGCTGTTCACAGAATACCCCAGCAAAAAAAATTCAGAATAAAAAAGAAAATGATATATAGGGCTTTTCATAGCATGTTAACATCACAAGTGTTCTTTTCCCGCCCCCCAACTGTACAAGTAGTGCATAGGGGAACAATGCTAGGTATGTCTGAAATGAAGAAACATAGAAAAACAAAAGAAGGCATGCTATAAAGTCAGAGAGGATTAGTAAGACATTTGAAATAGGAATTCCATGGAAGTGCTACAACAGGTTTGTCTTTCATGCACAATGCACCAAAATGAACAACTTCAAGTGATGTCTCAACATGCAAAAATCCAACATAAAACTTACTGAAAATTAAGAGTTCGCAAACCACTCAATCATTTGGTTATTATAAACCTAACAGCCCTTTATTACCTTTTTACTCCATAAGCCATGTTAAGTAGATTGTCCAACCTGCAAAACATTTAGGGAAGTGTTCAGTCTTGAGAATTTTCTATTCTTTAATCTTAAGGAAACTTGGTATATTACTACCTCATGCAAAGGTTATTACCACTGAAAATTATTAGTACTGAAAGAGCTGTGGCACCTTATTACACCTGATACAGTCAGTGAATACAAGACAGATCTTCTTGTGTAGTATTCACAACCATAAATAGTTCAGTTCAGAAAGTGCACCAATATCAAAGGTTAGCCCAAGTAAAATATTGTTAGCATAAAGTTACAGTCAGTGACCACCACAGTGAAATTTCAAATTACTAACTTGTTTTGGATGATGACTACACTGAGGCTTCTGACAGTTTGCTGATATGAATGCTCAGACTCACTTAAGTTTTCGGAGTAGTAAGTGTTAGAACATGTACTGCAAAAAAGATGTTTCATTTTCCTACTCTCTTTCACAATAACGTGTTTTTAGAATATACACGTATTAAACTGTAAGCTTTCTCCATGTATTTCTTACCTCAAATTCCCCCAGGCTGCTAAACTATAATATGCAAACACAACTCTAAAGCCTTTGGAATTACCTAGCGAATACCTAAAACATACAATGCTTAGCAATCCTATTTGTTGCATCTATGAAGTTCCTGAAAAAGCTTCTCTGAGAAAATTTCTACCCTACTGAAGCTCCGGTTTCTTCTTGGCTAAGTCCAGACATGTCAAGAGAAAGCAAAGATTCTCTTCAGGGCTCCACAAAATATGAGCTGAAGTAAAAAAGGTACACTTAATTTGGTTTTAGCTTACAGCTAACTTACAGATCTGTAACCTTACTGTGATTTCTCTTCAGTAATGAGCAACAGGATTTAAGAACCATTACTGGTATATAGAATCCACACTCAAGTGCTGCAGGTGCATAACTACAACTGTGCACAAAAAACCCTTGAAGAAACAGTATTTACTCTGTTTGAGCATATTACTGCTTAATACACTTCCATCACATTGCCCAGGGATGGAAAGAAACTATCAAAATCACTGAAAAAAAATCCGAGCAACTCATGAACATAGTTCATATAATATTTGCTTCATTTTGTTCTCACCATCTCTCCTTTTCAACACACTGAATATCACTATGGCTGTAGTTTCAACACAATGGGAACACATATCCACAGAACACACATGCAGAAACTATTTGAACAACCTTCAGTATAGAAGTTTGTAATGAGAGAGGACAAAGTGTGGCACGCAGGACTTAGACAATGGACTAGGAAAAAAATGGAAGTCATAACAGAGATGAAAGACAGGGAGTGGGGAAAAGGAGGCTGGACATGACATGCCAGATGGCCGAGAAGAAAATTGAATTGCCTAGGTCAATGCTAACTGAATCAGCTTTCACATTAATCAATGATAATCTAGGAAATTAAAAATAACCTTTAAAAGGGGATTTTTTTAGTGACTGTAGAGGAAAATGATGTCATCTCTGTTTAAGTAGGTTTATTAGATGCTGAAATGCTATCAATAGGATGTAATGCATTCTTGCTTTTAACTCTTGTAGGAGCACAGCTGAAGTTCAACATTTTCCTGTTTCCTTCACACACAGGAATCAGACAAGTAGCAAAGAGAAAGAATAGGAACAAGTAAGCCCATGAGAACATCGGTTTTCAGCACCGTTGCACACAAGTATATATTTGACTTACCTAAAACGCTGAGCCTGCTGAGCTAGAGGTGCTGGATACCTTCTGTTTGGAGAATGGTACAGCTGGGAAAGGATGGCCTGATTGGTTTTTTGGCTTGGATTGTTAGCAAACTTTACAGTGATGGGCTCTGTGGCACCTGGAGGTTTCTGGCCATTCAAACCTTTGATAGCTTCTTCTGCTTCAATTCGCTTGTCAAACCGGATAAACCCCACTCCTCTAGATACCCCTGCATAGAGTGAAGGAAGCAAATAATTCTCTTGGCATAGGAAAGTCAAAGACAATATGCAAGGGGAACAGCAAATGTTTATGAAAAGTATTAGGAACATCAAACATCAATTGATGCTGTGGCTTAAATATAAACACACTGAGGTGCCAATACTGGAACAAACTAACATTAAAGCTACTACAGCCAAAACTAGTTACATGCGTGATCGTAGTATTCCTAAATCCGTTTGCAGGCCCCTTATATTTTGGTTTGTGGATAAACAGACAAGTTGGATGACTGTGTTGACTTGAGAAAGACATTAATGACAAGAAATGTATTCTGTTCATATAAAATGACAATTTAAACCATCAAAGTGACAACAAGCAGGCTTTAGTGAGGCAAATGTCACAGGTTCAGCTTTGTGTTTCTTACATCAGTTTGTGTCACAACTTCATTATCCACACCATTTTGAGTCTACCTCTTCCAAATTACTAAGAAGGAAGAAGGAAAGCTTAAACATGAACAGTCTAAGCCAGAGAACGACTGTGCACATACTAGGATTTATGAGTACTTAGAATTACAGTACACATTTAAAACCTTTGTTACATTTAGTTATTTGACACATTTGTCAAATCCCAAAATTTCTATGCACTAATACGCAGGAACATACTGTAAAACAGCTACTTATTGTACAAACTGAAAATCTGACCTGCCTACTTGGTGCTTCCACATTACTATTTGGTCTTCAGTTTTTCTTCACCTGCCTTTCTACACTTGCACTAACTTGCACTTTTAAAACACAATATTGTGTTAGGTGTCAATATTGAGATTTCTGCTAGCGTGATGGAATTGGAAAGGAGTATATACAAGGTCCTGTACAAGCCAAACAAGTGTCAAACCGTGCAATGCACAATCCTTTCAAAGTAAGAGAATTTGAAAACTTTTGACTTCCTACAGTTGAAAGCTGTTTGTTACCCACAGTGACAAGCAACTTTGAAAAGGTACAACTGTTAAAAGCAATCCAGGTTAGCTATTGTTAAAGCAATAATTAGATGAGTAGATTAATTCTTCCACCCTACACCCGTTTCTTTTGAAAGATGAGAATTTGGAGAGTCCTGCTCCCTTTGCGTTTTGCTTTGCACACTCAATGTTTCTGTCATGTACTTGGCATCACATTTGATTGCTTGTTTTTGGAACTGGCTTGCTGGAAGCAGGTGAGGCAGCAAATTATAAAGCTCCTCAATATCAGCTATTTGAGCCAGCAAAAACATACGCATTACTTATCAATTCTGAAGAGTAACCATGGAGTGTCACTGACACCTACTCAGTGGTTAAAACACTTACTGTAACAAGACAAATAACCTGCTAGAGCCTAGCTCTTTAAGGCACTGCTAAGCACAGTACCTATCTGCTCCTGAGGAGCTCAAAGTTCACGTTCTTCAGTGTGCTCAAAATTAATGAGGCAACTTTGAACACAGTTTTAACAGCAATTACCAGTCTGGGTCTTTTGTAATTCTAGCCTCAGAGAACCAGCTATGCATTTCTACTTTTTTATTTATATAAAAAAGTGTTTAATAGCATTTCATGAGGCACATAGGGACTATTTTCACACAGCAGCTTGGAAAGGAAGATTACAGCAGCTGTAAATTTATTACAAGCCATGAAACAGACTTCAAACCAGCACCTTCAGGGTGGAAATCACTCAAGTTGGCTCTGTGAACTCCTCAATCTATTTTTGTCCATGCATATTTATGAACAATTGCAGCAGAAAATTGCATTTCCTGGTTTACATACACCTTTCATAAATTCTCCAGACAAGACTACTGTATTGGAAGGTGAAATATTTCTTAAACTGCTAGTCCAAAAATGAGAGGATGTGCAAAACTGCCCACTTACCAGTGACTTGATCAACCAGAATACGAGAAGTAATAATGCGTCCATACTGGGAAAAGAGCTGTTCTAGTTCTTTCTGGGTCATTGTTTTCGCAAGTCCACTAACGTACAGATTTGCATCTCTGATAGAAGCTGAACTTGGTCGTGCATAGGAAACCTTAAGAAAATAAAAAACCCAGAAATCAAACACTTTAAACACAGTTGAAATAAGACAGCATCATTTGCTCTGAGATACTGAAATGGTTTTAAAGGCAGCAAGACAAGTTACTTGCAAAGTCAGTTGTTTGTTTTTTTTTAAGTGCCGGCTTCTATGAGAACATTCTATGAGGGAATGCAACAGACTATGCAAGAGCAGCTGACTACACGAACTCACATATAATTATTATTTCAGGAGTACTTTCAAATAAAGGAGAAAAGCTAGCTAAACACTCCACGTAAGCCTTGTTGGAGAAAAATGTAAAGTTAAAAAGGAGTCTCAAGAAATGGTCAGATTTATCTCATTTCCTTTCCTCCCTGCAATGCAAGATCAGCCAACTCCTGGCAGCTGCAACTTAACTCTGTAAATTTATCTTCTGTCTAATCCTTTGACATTTCTCTTCAAATCCTCTCCCTGCCTCATTTCTATGCAAACCTGCAGACCCTTAAGACTCCTGTGGAAGCAAAACAGAAGGGTCAATTGAGATACAGCATCTTTGAGACTAAACAAGAAGTACCCTGATAGCTGTGATCCCTAGATGTTCTACGCAAAGAACCTTTGTGCAAGGTATCTTCCAAAGCTGGCTGAAGAGAGCTGACCTACAAACTTGTAGCTAGCTATCCAAGGTAACACACTATCCAGCACAGGGTATTGCTCTTTTAACATGAGCCACACAAGAGCTGTGTTCAAAGCGCCTGTCTTCTGGTCTCCCACACAAGCAACTGGGAATAACGTCAGTCTTTTCCCCTAATTTACTTTTTTTTTAGTGAATATGTGCAAATTTAATAGTAACAGAAAAGCTGTCAGTGTCCAGTTCTATAACAGGAATTACAGATCTCCCAGCCTCTGTACAGTTTGTTTCAACTCCAGTAAAGCAGCGCTGAAGAAAAGTTCATTTTCCACTAGAGCTAAGCCCACTGAATTGAAGATTATTTAAGCCCTCTTTCTTCTACATGCCTCCTCATTTTTTTTGTTATTAGAAATATGTGCTAGGAAACTGTCCACAGAAGAGCTCATGAAAATGAGCTCAAGGAACCAGGTACAAAGCCACAGACTCTTTAGTAAAAACAGATTCAGTCTTTATGATGCTAAGTGCAAAAAAAAAAAAAAACCAACCTAAAGACCCCATCAAATACTAAAAAACATTCCTGACATCTGGTCATAGTGGGAATCCACTGTTTGGCTCTGGACAAATCTTTCCATGTAAGCTTCCAATGCCACAGGTACCTCTCCTAATAGTCTAGTCACACAGGCTGACAACGGATATTAACCAGTGAATTAAAAGGTTTTTTCTTTTAAAAATGTCTTTGATATTTTTGTGATATTTTCAAGCTACAGTGTGAACAGAAATTAGTTCATTTTGTAGATGAGCTGGGAATTGATAGACTAGATCCTCTATTATGACTTTATTTTTGCCATTCAAGACAGTCAACATAGGATTATTTCTGTAAGACAGTATCAACTAGTAGCTACGGTCAGATTCAAACAGCAGGAGTGTTCAGAACTGAAGTGCCTGTAACCTACCACAGGAAGCCTCTTATTATCAGAATTCCAGTAGTAAAAAGTGATTATGGCCATTTTGCAGCATCATAAGGAATGTACCCATACACTATGCAGCACCCCTTTAAATTACAGTAGTGATGGAATCTTGTAAACTACTGAAAACAAGACACTAGATAAATGCCTGAAGAATAGCAGCTGTATCCTACACTTGAGCAAATACTTTATTTACGAGAGCCTTTCACAAGGTAGATAAGATGTTTGACAGGTCCTTCAGAAAAGACAAATATGTAATACTGATAATTCTTAGCTATTCTTTAAGCACACATTTACAAGCACTCAGAACAGGTTACAGAACGTAAGTCTCTCAAACTCCTTTTAAACAGGTCAAAAATAAGCCTATGCGAGGAGAAGACACCAAAGGCCTGCCAAAGCCCAAGTCGCCTTCACGGTGCCACTATTTTCCTAATCGTCAAACCATCTAGACTTTGCTTTAAAAGTAGTTCTACAGATGTTGATAAGATCAAACAGCTCCATTTTCTAAGCAACTTAAATGAATTAACTGGACTTGCTACCCAGCTGCCCACTGCTAAATGTCAAAGTCATTCTGATTCAACATATTAGACAGAATGAAATCAAAGTACAATGTAAGCAGAAATAAGGGAACAGTATTCTTCATTGAAGACAGAAAGACATACAGATTAAAAGGAAAGAAAAATCTTAAGTCAAATAAGTGACCTCTGAGGTAACGCTTAATATATAAAATGTCTTTCCCTCCTGGTCAGTGACACCAACATAGGCTATAAGCAATTAACTAAACCGCAACACCTGCCTGACCTGCAGTTCGAGTTCAGTATTGCTGAGAATGAAATAAAGATTCTTTCCTCTTCTTCCCTCACCCTGATGGACCTCCCTGGTGATAACCACAACCCAGAAGCACAAGTTTGGATACACTAGTTCTTACAAAGCAGGCTGACGGAAGGAATTTTATGGGTCTGGAAACGATGCTCATGTCTCTGCCAGTCATCTCTAGTGATTGAAGGATCACCTCCAAGCCAAAACTCCATTCCAGCAAGCAAGAAATCAAGAAAAAGTGCCTGGGAGCCTGCTTGGATGAACAAGTGATTGAACTCCAATATAAAAAACAAGGTGTCCAGGATGTGAAAGGAGGAATACATAAATTGTGTCCAGTCATGCACAGGTGATGTTAGAAAAGCTGAAGACCACCTGGATTTGAAATTGAGAGATCTGAACTGCAACAAAAAAGATCTGCACAAATATGCTGGCAGCAAGAGAAAGGCTGGGGAAAACACAAACCCAGTGCTGATCAGGGCGGGGAAACTGCTGAACAGAGACACAGAAAAGGACAGGATGATGAGTACTTTCCTTCCCTTGGTCTTTACTGGCGCAGCTGACCTTCAGGGATCCCAGGCCCATAGTCTAGAACCAAGGAATACTTACCCTCAGTGGAGGATGATTATGCAGAGGAATATTGCAACTGCGTGGACAGAAGCCCACAGTGCCTGAAAGGTTGCACCCACAAGTGCTGAGGGAGTTGAAGGATATCTCTGCAAGGCAACTCTTCTTTGTCTTTGAAAGGCCACATGGAACAGGGTGGGGTTGGAGGGGTGGGAGGAAACAAGTATCACCCATCTTCAACAGTGGCATGAAACCCTTGCTCCCTGGGCAACTACAGGCCAGTTAATCTCAACTCAGTGCCCGCGAAGGTGACTGAGGAACTAATCATGAAAATCTCTTTCAGTCACATGAATGACAAGGAAATGAGTAAAGCAGTTAGCATGGATTTATAAACGGGAAATCATGTCTGACCACAGCCTTCTACACTGACATTGACTGCCTTGCTGACACAGGGAAAACAGAGGATGTGTTGTTGTCTCAACTTCAGTAAGACTTGACACTCTTTGCTATACCCTCATAAAGTGCACATTAAGTACACCTATATGTACTTATGTACATACTATATAAGAATTAAGCACATATTATTAAGTGGGACTGTGACGTAGACTGAGAACTTGCTGAACTTCCAAGCTCAATGGGTTGCAACCAGTAGCATGAAGTTCAGTTGGAGGTTAGTCACTGGCCTCTATTGATGCTGGAATCCAATATTGGTAAACACCTTCACCAGTGATCTGGATGATGGAGCAAAGTGTACCGTCAAACTTCAGACATGCAAAAACCTGGAGGAGTGGATGACAAGCCAGTCGGTTGTGCTGCCCAGAGGGACCTCAAGGACAGAACTGGGCAAACAGGAACTTCAATAACAGGAAAATCAGACTCCTCCCCCGGGGAGGAATAATCCCATATACCAGTAAACGTTGGGAGCCACAGGCTGAAAAGCACCTTAGTAGAGAACCTTGGGAGTCCTGAAAACACCAAGCTGACTGTGAGCCAGCAGAATGTACCCTTGCAACAAAGATGGCCAACAGCACCTGGGCTTCATTAGTATAATAGAACATAAAAAACAAGTCAAGGGAGGTGATAATTCCTCTCTACTTAGCACTGGCAAGACACTTCTTGGAGGTGTGTCTAGCGCTCTGGGCTCCGCAAGACAATACAGATAATTTACAACTAGAGTGAGGCCAGTAAAGGTCCATAGAAGCAATTAAGGGACTAGCGCATCTGTGATGCAGGGAAAGGCTATGAGAGCAAGGATTGCTCAATCTGGAGAACAGGAAGCTCAGCAGGATCTTAGCTGTAAAAATCTGATGGAGTAAAGGAGACTGAACCAGACTCTTATACAACGTAACAGGACAAGAGAAAAGGGGCACAAGCTGAAACACTGAAAAGTTAATTTGAATATTCCATATAGATTTTGTTCCATAAGAAAATATCTTTTAATGGTAAAAGGTTATGAACCATTCGAAGAAGTTACTCAAGATTGTACAGTCTAACTCCAGAGATGTTCAAAATTCCAGCAGACAGAGGCCTAAGCTTATGTTTAACCTGCTCTGAGCAGGGAGTTGGGACTAGAGGCTCCCAGAGGTGCCTCTGATCTCACCATTCTACAATTCCGCAACAAGACATAACAAATCTTAATAAAATTACTTGATATGGACTTCTACCCACAGTCTAGAAGTAACTTAGATAAAGGAAAGTTTACAAAGCCAGGACAGAGCATTCCTACTCAGCTTTTTCTATAAAACAACAAAGTAATTTTCCCCTATTACTTAGAAGAAGAATTCAAAATAGAGACACTATTTCAGAAACAGCAGTTCACACTGCTGGACATGTATTGTCACACATCAAGGATACAAACTAATTCAGAAGAAGAGAAATCCACAAAATTTTTGCTAACTTACTGTAAGTTTACCTGATGGTACAGAACTGGTATCTACGAAGCTATAATACAGTATCTGCAAAACTTTCCCCTGTCAAACGAGTACAAATTCTTTCACAGTGATGGCTGATCCAGTGATGTCTACTGCCAGTGTCCTAGTTGGTAAATGCTATTCGGAATAGAATTTGACATAGCAGTTTAGGCCTATACTAAATGCAATTTAAAGACAGACGGTAAATGAAAGCCATAAGCTCTAACCAGTAAATACTCAACTAAGTTCAGCTTCAGCATCACTGCCCTTAAATCACTTCAAGTGTGTTTACAAGGTAATTTTCACACCAAGAACATACCTGGATCACAGATTACCCTACCTGGAAAATTTCCCAGTAACTACTCCTGTATTGTAACGAATGAATATTGGAAGCTGGACATGTTTAGCCACAGGAATAAGATATCCAAATAAAATGAGTACTTCATTAACCATATCCAAACACTGTCCCTAGCCATCTTGATAAACACTGGAATTTCTGGCCAGGAGAGAAATCTGAAAGAAATACAGAACCTCAGAGACCTCAAGTAACTGAAGTTTGACTTCCTTTGGAAAAACCTTACTAGTTATCTGTGAATACTGCAACTCAGGACCACCAGAGGAAAGCACGGACTCCGCAAGAAGTTACTAACATAAGGAAACTAATTCCCATGTCAAAGAAGCTTGCCTGAAGCATGTGATACACAGTGTCTATTCATTACTGGTGTCAAAAGTCCAGCTATTTCATTTGTGATACAGTTTTCAAGCAGGGACTCTTGAGATTCATCTCCCTATCTGTATCCTGTCAGTTTGCTTGTTTAGTAACTATTTGCTGTTAGTTCTAGATTCAGACTCTTCAAATACACATATGCACTGAATTAATAGCTGTGCTAAAATACTACTTCCACAGCTACTTCAACAGATGCCTATTTAATAGATAAACATTAAAGTTACGCAATGTCAAAACCACTGATTACAATGTAAGTCAAGAAGCAGCCAGAATGCCTACAATCTTAAATATTTAATGATGACACGCAGTGTACAACACTAAACGTAGGACTCTGGTGGCACCAACTTACAAACAGGTTTACTGGAATTTTCCAGTGCAGTTAATATGAAAGACATTTGTTTATAGAGATGCAAACATTACACCATCGATTCCACGTATTTTCACTGCTCTAATATTTCATTTCTTAACGTCAAGATGAACGGATTTACTAGTCAAATCTGTGAATGTTAGGAGGGTAAACAAGGAAGTTACCAAAAAGAATAAAGTGATCCAGTTCCTACAAATGAATGTTTCAGTTCCTTACTACATGCTACTACCTTGAGACATCTCAGCACCGCACTTCCATCTTTATCTTACAGTTTATTAGTAATATAGAGAGCACAGTGTTTGTATTCCCTGCAAGAACTTTAGGAAGAACTATTATTAAATTCTAAACACTTCTACTTAAGGGATTTGTGCTAGTCTTTAAATCTGAAATCTTTAAATGTGAGAATCGGGATCTCAATAAATGTTTATTTTCATTAACTTCCAGTGTAAACTTTCATCTTAGAACAGTGTTTGCCATATAGACAGTATACAGTTCTTTTAGAATGTATGTTTCAATGGGAAAAAAAATCCCAACAAAAAATCCAAATAATTTACCACCCAGTCTGTGCAGATGAAAATGCGTTAAACCTTCCTGCAAGCAGATTTATATAGGGAAGAGGAATAGTTAGGAACATATATGTCACCTTGTCAAACACAATAAAGACATATTTCCTTGGTTTTGGTACAGCAATGTTCTCAAGAGACCATTATGCCAGTCAAGTGTTCTTATCTTGGACTTAAATTAGTATATGAGATGCCACGATTCAATAACTCTTAATTTGAGTTCTAGTAAGAAGATGCTGCAGCATACAGCAGAGACCAGGTCTCAGTTGTCATTAGCCATTGTAAGCATTTGATTGTCATTGTAAGTGACCTGTGAAGTAATTGTCTCAGTATATTGCAGCACAGAGTGAGTCAACTGCTACATGCGTGCTTCACAAAGGATCCCCCCAAACACCTGGCCAACAAGAAGAGCACAAACCAGTCATTTCCATGGCCAAATCAAAAGCCCAATTACAACAACATTGAAGCTCAAGATGATAGAATAGTTTGCCTATATTATCAGAAGTTTATCATACTACAAGAGAAAGCCAATAATGAAGTTTAGTGACCTTTCACACTCAAACAGGAGATGGAAATCATGTATACAATCACAAAAAAACTGATTCTGCTGTTTTGACTTGAAAAGGACTAATATAGAAGAATATTTTAAAATTTGCAGTCGTCTCTTTAGAAATAAGGAATACTTCACTTGGAATTAAAATACAAACATACGAGAAAGTAGATCAATCTCCAAACATTTTCAATTTCCTACTTTTCACTTTCTAATAGTCTCTAAGTCCTTCCCTCCATACTTTGCATTCCTGATTCTGATCTGATGAACACTCCCCTCCCCACTCTGCCCAACCACTAAGAGCATCACAAGTTTCAGACACTTCCAATAAAAAAAAGCATACCATTTCACACTTCAGAGGACAACAGCACACAGGATAATACCCAGCCCTTCACAGGAATAATACAAACAAGAACAAAATGTCAGAACAGCAGACTCCAATTCTCCTTCTGTTTTAGGAGTTAAAGTGCATCTGTTGACAAGTGTCTTTCTTCTGAAGGAAACAAGTATACTTCAACTTCGCCATGTTTGTGTCTAGGGAGCTGCTGCTTTTGACAGACTGGCAAGCACATCCCTTGGGTCTCTTATTGTTCATTTCTTAGACACACCTTATAGAAATACACAAACCATCTATACATTGCCACTTACAGTTACGCCACTAGAATATCTTACAACCTTTCAGGAAAAAACTATTACTGCACGGATGAAAAACACCCAAAAGCAGTATTTAAATAATGTCAAAAAAATGGAAAGTCCCTAGCTTACGAGAAGACAATTTGTCTCAAGACTTCCATAATTTCAAAAATAAAAACAGATGTATTTTACAATAGTAAAAATATTCACATGGCAAACCCAACTATTCAGATTTTTAAAAACCCAGATAGATCTCCATGCCTAGCATTCACAACATTTTGGACACATGCAGAAAGTCATATACTGCTTAAAGGACTTGGCATAACACGAGGAGGGCAGAGGACAGAAGACGCATCATTGATCTCGGCAGTAACAAGCAGTTTTTGTTGGTTTTGTTGGCTTTTTTCACTTGAGCTTTTGACGAATGCTTGCAGTCACCCTTCAGCCCCCCACAGTACTAATGGTTCCTTCCAACATCTCTATTTCTGTGTCAGAAACTCCCTATGCAGCCTCAGAAAGGACCTTACTGCACCACTGAGATTTCTGGCTGCAAACCTACGCAGCAGCCTTAGGGTGAGCTGCACTGGTCTAAGGATTCTCTGCCCCAGGGAAGGGACAGACTCTGCAAGAAACCCATCAGCTGCAACAACACAGCATGGCTGGAATCCCAACAGAAGACAGTGGCAGTTGCTGAATGTGAGGTTAGCACATTTCACAGTTCAGTCTGAAACACTTATTTTTCTCAGAGTGACTAGGTATTAATGAACAATTGTGTGGCTGTAATGTGGTTTACAGGAAGCAACAGTAATATGCTTTCAGAAGTGAATCCTCTCAATATGATTCAGCAACATGAAAAACAAGCAGCCAGCTTTAGCTAGTTAAATAACATTCAAAGTCTGAGGAGATCTGAATTTTAGCAAAGAACAAATTTTACCTGGGGGTGAAAAGGCATGTGTGGGGTGTGGATGGGTTTAAAATCAAAATGCTGTCAAAGCTTTAACTGTAACATAGCTAAAAGATTGTATAATTACCATTTATGTAACTTCTGCAGAAATTTAAGGGAAAGAGACATCTTTACCTTTGTTTCAAGATGGAATTGTTCTTCTGCTTCACATGTGCACTTAAATTTTACCTTAAGAATACAGTCCTGAGGTATTTAACTACCCTGTCAAGACAGCTAAATTGTCTGGCACCATGCTCCCTCTCTTGAACTTTGCTGATTGATAGCATCAGTAAAACTCACTAGTTTTAATTAAACCTCCAAACAGGATCCCCTTTTGCTACTCATGAGACCAGTGTTCTGTAGTGCTGGGAAAAAAAACCCCACATAACCAAAAAAGATAAGGAGGGTTTCTCTCACCTTCACAGCTCACTTGCCTCTGGTATCTTAACAGACTTTTTACACAGCTCGTATATATTTCATTGCTTCCCGGGGACATTAGCTACTAAAAATTACTACAAAAAGTGACACTACCAAAATTTTCCTCTACAAGTATCAGTGGAGAAGACAGGAACAATCTCAATCCTTTAAGTGCTGCAGTAACTCAGAAATTTAACTAGCATACCTTTTTTCAGCATTTTGTTATTTTCCATTAAGTGTACGCATTGTTTTGTTCAAGAGTATAATCATGGGTATAAGTTCATAATGGTAGAGAGCTTAAGCAGTTAAGTTATAAGATGAAAAATTTTAAAAATAAATCTTACTGTAAATCTCAGTACTGATTCAAGGCACCAAGTGGAATTGCACTGCATAATGCCAAGTTTTAAGGACTCTCTGCCTCAAGACACTAATAAAATTATGGCATATCACTTACTTTAAGTCTTCCCTTGGTGTATTGCATATTTTCCAGCATTTCTACAGCTGGTAATTCAGTATTCACTCATGATCTGGAGTCATAAGCAGCTCTTCTCATCACACGGTCTTCCACATTAGGGCAGCTAAAGTGATGACAGCAAAGTAGGACATCTGTGCTTGTAGCCAAAGATTTTGTCAAGCTTCATTCCAACAGGAAGCTGGCAGAATGTTACAGGTTAAGGATGATTTTTTTTTTTAATATTTGCAAAGTTATAAGGGAGTGGGAAGAAAACCTACAGATCTACTACTTTAGATAAAATAGTTCTTAAATCTCTATTCCCTGACAGGTGATAATTACCCATGTAAACACTCCAATAGGCCAAAGAACTTGAAAGAAGAGGAAACCTTATTTAATCTCATTTTTAAGAAGCACTATCCTAGGTCAAATATGGCTAGTTAATAAATGCTATCTTAAAAAAAGGATAGCTTCTAAGCCTTTAGCCTGGACAAACTATTTTCCTTCCCCTTTCCAATACATTTTTGCATGCATTTCTATACATCTATCACCAACATTAATAAGAAACCCAACTGCCAGCTCTCTCATGCAGAAGCCCAAACTTGACAGGCTACTTGCAACGCAAATAAACCATAAATCATGCCACAGAGGGCACTAGCTAATAAGTGTGAGTATATTCCCTAGGAGAACGGGATTGAAGTATCTAATACACTGAAATGTGCTTTCAACATCAGTGCAAACCCACCCCACAGTTTAAATATTCAGGTCATATCAGAAGACAATGCACCTTGCACGAGGTTAGATAAGACTAAGACTGCTATGACTTACTGTGGAGGTACGGATCTGAAATTTGGTTAACATACTTGACAAATAGTTCTATAAAGCATTCCATACAGCACTGCACTGGACAACACTTTTGAAAAAGGTATCAAGTAAGAGGTTTTAATATCACTACTCATACAGTAAAACTTATGCCAGCATTTCGCAAATTCACCTTTTCAAAGTATTTTTATTACAATAGTAGGTGGTATCCCTTTTCAGGAATCAGAAAAATATATCCAATGACTAACATGCTAGTACAGAAGCAGTGGATCAGAGGTTATGTGTCGTGGCCCCAATCTAGAATATCACATATGAGGATCAGGACAATTCCATCCAAGTCAGAATGCTCTCAGTTCAGCCACAACGTGTCCATTATCTAACCAATGAAGGTTCCTTTCAGTTCTGTAGACCAACAGGAAGCAATCACTTCCAACCATCATTCTAGTGAACTACTAAACATTTCTACAGAAGTCCCAAAAAAGTGCAAAGAGAAGACTTTTTTTTTATTATTAGTTTGAGGTCAGAATACACAATAACACTACCTTACTGCATCATTTCTTCATATGAATGTATATATAAAAGTCTCAATGACATCCATTTTTTACATCTGAAGGTTGGATTCAGAGTTTGCCAAACAGATTTTTAAATTTTTAATTGAACTATCAACACTGGATAAATAGGAACACTGTGGTCTGTAAATTGTAGTCTCTGCATACATCCTAGAACTGAGGTCTCACAAGTGACCCCCTTCCACGCTAGATGTTGCCCCCAGAGGCAGCAAAGGCCTAGGACATCAGCTTTACCTTTGCTCAGTATTGCCACCAGGCTGATCTGAGGAACATGTGGAAAGAGCCTCCCAATAGGCCAGGCCATTCTACTGGTTCACAGATAAAGGCAGCTACTCTTGATAAGTCCCCTCTCAAATCAGTGCCACAGAGACAACTTAGTTTCTTAACAGGAGAAGCAACTGTTCAATGTACAAATGCCTCAGTCTTAAAACATATTAGGGACTCCTCTAGTATTTTTCCCTTATGTATCTTACATATCGTGGAAGAAGGTAAAAGCCTCTTTAAACAGCATCTTGGGAGAATTTCAATCATGAAAACTTGTCCCGAAACCTAGCTTGTGCCCAAAAAGGAAGAACAAGTAAAGGAGAAGGGACTAAAGCAGTTTTTCCCCTCAAATCATGCACGCTAACACTGAAAGATGCTGCTAAAGTTAAGTAAGGCTGAATGCAGGTAGTTAGTCAGGATTCTACCTGTAACACGAACAAGCAACATAACTTTTTTTTTCCTACATGAACAGATATTGCCTTTACTTTGGTGACAAGGTAATCATTTCAGCTTGTGACAACTGTAATGTTTCAGACTTTCTTTAGCTAAGGATATCTAAAGCACAAATCCCTAAGAATTTACACATAAGCTTTAGTCTCGCTCCAAGGGTTGCTGGGTCACTGTCTGATACTGCTTATAACCTACAATTCCCTTTCATGTCCTGGGAAGGCAGGAAAGGAAAAGCACCAGTGTCATCACTCACATTTGTCTACTCCATTTTCACTTTTCTCCAGACTTTTTATAATCAGTTTTTAGTTGCAGAAATACAGTGACCACATTAATCACTTAGCAAGGTGCAAGAGGTTTAAGAATTCATATACTGGCAGCATAAACTAAGTCACTGGAAAACCCCCTAAGGGATCATTTTGATTTGGGAGATCTAGCTTGGTTCTCTATCACAACATTCTTTTTTGCCTGGTTATACAGTCACCAGAAAGTCCAACTTACCACCCTAGAGAGACATTTTTCGTTTGCCCAGTTCAAGACATTAAAGGCAAAGTTACACGGTACTTGCAATCTACTAGAACACAAACCCATTCTCCTTCTCAATACCACCCAAAAGACAACTTCAAAAAAACCTGGAGCACGAAATAACTTTCCTCAATTTTCCCCCAAAGAAGAAAATGGGACAGACCTCCTATGGACAAGATGTCTGCCAGAATCACATAAGGGTGCTTTCCGCAGCAAAACATCTATCCATGTCATTCATCTATTGTTATAACAAGCCACAATTCAGTATTTCTTCCAAATAAGGTATTCCACTTCATTAAATCTTTGGAATTCAGAAAAGGTACAGCATTCTAACCATAATTACTGCCATCTTATTTTTGTTTCAGTCATCTTCAAGTGGCTCTTGCACTGCTTTTTGTGTTCAAATCTTTTTAGAGGTGAGCTTTATCCCATGGCTCAAACATGACCCTAGTTAGAGGACAGTTACTATCCAAGTGATCAGCAGGCTGGTTGGAATATGGATTGACTTCAGGCAGCAACACTATGAAATACCTTCAAGTCTTCATTCCCTGATAAATTTTATTTTAGCTACTCTCTCACAAGATTTCAGAGCCCAGAGAATTGCTTAAATGAGTATCCTCACTCTTCTGATAATGGAATAAGACTGTAGATGAGAAGAAATTACTCAAGATTTCTGCTTCTAGACATTCAAGAAACTGAATTTAATAAACAAGAGGTGCAGTAGTTAAAATGCAAAAGGAAAACCAGGCATCCCAAATATCAGAGACCTAGAAACTAGAGCCCTAGGAGTCCAGTAATTCATAGATAATCAAAGTAGTCTTTTGGCACTTGATTTCATGGATTTTTAAGAGGAACAAGACACTAGGAACTTAAAAAAAGGATTATTAGTAAGCAAGTTATACCGTCTTCAACAAAGTAATGAGGAAGCAAATACAGCAGTGTTCAGACAATACACAATATTACATTTCTGCAACTAATATATAACACAATTTTCTGATTTAAAACAATTCAAGCTCTCTTCTAAAATGTTCTCAAGGGCATTAAAAAATCACAACTTTCTGTAGTTAATCATAATCTACCTCTCTACTTCTGAACAGGCTACAAAGGACTAACCAGCTGTTACATGGTGAAGTCAGCCTCTTCTATTGACATTAGCAGAACTCTCAAGTTACACTTGGAAAGGGAAAATAAATCATGCATCTTATCAAGAAGTCAAAACATGTCAGTTTCTTTAAATTATAATTAACACTACATACTTTTATGGTTTTAGTTTGAAGTCTCAGTCCATTCAGTGTGTTGATAGCTTTTTCTGCATCCTTGGGGTCAACGTAGTTCACAAAACCATAACCCAAGCTCTGTCCTGATTAAAGAGAGGAAGAAGAGTGATCATTAATACTGCAGTGGTGTGCAGCAGATAACTAAGTATTCAAAACCTATACAGACACACTGATCAAAAATTGCTTATATTAAAGAACAGCACCTGCCTTAGTTAACAAAGTTGAAGGCTAATAACACCCAAATTTTCCAGTAAAGTCACTGCTTTTTTAACTAGCTTCCTCTGTTCCCCTGGACTGCATTAAGTTCAACACAGAAATGGCTACAGTCAGCGTAATGAAAGACTTGAGGACTGCCGTACAAAATATGTTCAGTACTTTGTACGATCTGTTAGAGACTAGAGGAAGTGCAGCAGCTTCAAAGGTAAGATGACAACAAAAATTGAGTACTCACTTTTGAACTTCTTAATTGAATGTATAAAGTATAGTTGCAAATTTCTCGACCAGTGCTTGAAAAACGAATGTTCCAAATATGCTTCAGTATGAGAATGTGAGCCAAATTTGAAGCTGAACACTACTACAGATGTTATTATTACACTCTAAACAAAGCCTCTCAATAATAAAGAGTTTAAAAGCTCATTTTGTTACTGCATTGAAGACAACTGATACAAGTAAAATGAGCTAAATATCTAAAACCACAACAGTTTCAGGTTCTTTTAGCACTGGTAATTCAGATAACAGATTTTAATTAGCTCTTAGTCACTGAACCACAGCCCATTTCTAACAGTGTATTCCATCCAAGCACTCCTTATTAAACACCTGAGAGTTTAGCAGTAGTCATCTCGACAACTTTAAAACCTGAAGTATACCATCCTAAAATTAGCTGCCTTCAGTATACCACTTTAAAAATCATTTTGATACTTAGAAACGCAAATAGGTAGAAAAAAATTAACGTAAATGGATACCATTTAGTAAGAATACTATTCTTCATTAGCATGGCAATTTTCAGAAACATTACTTACTCCTTGACCATTCTCTTTTTAGAAACAGAAACGAGGTCCAAAAAACAGTCAACAAGCCAAAGGGAAGCATCCAGTATATCTAATTCACAAGATACCAGTTTGAAAGATTAGCTTGGAGATACAACAATACAAAAAGATAAAGAAAATTACATATGCACAAGTGACAGTCATTTATTGCCAATGATATAAAAGAACCTATGCCCTTTAGAGTTCTTGTATGGTATCTAAATATGCATCTACTAAACTGCATATAAAGCAAAAAAATAATGGGTTTTTCATTTATTAAGACAAGAGAAGGCTTAGTAACAAACCCATCGCTGCTAGAATTCATAATTTTACACATATTAGTCTACCAAAGCACCAAAAGTTAGAGGATACCACTAATCTCCTCCTCAAAACAGCAGAAATGAATTCACTAGATGAAGCTGTGAACAGACTAACGTATTCTAAGTTATTAACAAAAAACATCCAAGACCCAGCTGGATAAAGTCCTGAGCTATCTGCTCTAGATAACTCGTGCTGTCAGCAGGAAGTTGGACTACTCAAAGTGCCTCCAAATTCAGCAATCCTGTTTTTGTAACAAACAAAATGGAACTATCTAAGAACATTTCTGTGTTCATTTACAGCTTCACTTTGATATAGCTAAGTCACTTATTCTAGAAGTACACTTATTAGCTTGATTACAGTAAACCAATTTCTATACCTGTCACCTACATCACTCCCACTGCCTGCAGAAACTCTTCCCAACAGTGCCTTAAAAAAGAGCAACTTAAAGGAAGTTCTCTTTTTGTGCACATCTTTTATTTTACTCTTATCTCCTAACACAGAAATGCTGATTTTTGTTGTTATTAAGCTTATAAGAAGGAACCCATTTAAAGCATGTTAAAATTTCTAAGATAAAGCTATTTCATGTAAAATGTTCCCAATATACTGATTCCGGAGTGAACATCAAAAGATGTGTGGAAATTTCTATGTGAGCAACTTTTGACATTAAAAACACACATACCACTGCAGGCAATGAGCACAGCCAGCTGTTATAAAGGATATCATTCATGACCAGTTCTTCTGTAGGCATTCTATTAATTAAGCTTGATGAATATTAGTAGACTAACCTAGGAAGCTGCACAAAAAAAAGTCTAGTAAATCTATTCAGGACATTTAATTCCTTTCAGCAGTTTTATTCCTCAATTTTGCAATAGAAAGCTTTCACCGTGAGACTGGTGGAACACTGAAGTAGGACATCCCAAAAGGTTGTGAAGTCTCCATTCCTGAAAATACTCAAAGTCTGACTGGACACTGGTCCTGGGCAACCTGCTCAGGGAGAACCTGCTCAAGGAGGAGGAGTTGACTAGATTATCTCCGTAAGTCCCTTCAGCGCTCAGTGATTCTGTGAGTAATTTTTTATTTAATTCAGTTTCGTTTAATCTGGGCCATCGCCCAAAATTCACAGTTCAAAGCTGACATTCCAAATGCCTTATCTATCTGTAAAGGTTAAGAAAAGGTAAAACTTCATAAACAGATCAAAATTTTGCCTGAAGGTTAGTGGTTCTGTTACACATTATTAATGATTGAGAGTAAAAAAAAGACACTTTCTCCACAGAAGCATGGAAGAAAGATGAATCTCTCCTCTCAAAAATGGAATTGGAAATTGAACCCGTCTTCTGGAATCAGATGTTTGCTTGAGGGACTGCTCTTAGGCTCCTCCCTTAACACAAGCAAGAAGACTTAAGAGGCTTGCCACTTCATATACAGATGGCTGAGTTTTTAGAAAATTTAGACAAGCATTTAACAATATGCAATAAAAACAACTATTTCAAGCAACCCATAAGACATCCCAATTATTGCAAAGTATGTCTGACAGCAGATGGCACTTCTCACTTAGTGGGAAAGTGCCAACTAGGTTACAACTTAGAAGCTCAGTTCTTCCTAAATTTTTCACAAAGGTACCAGACTTCAGTCTGAAGTCATGCTAGTACTACTGTAGGTTTATAAGCCAGAGAGAAGTCCCACCTGATTGTCTATTTCAGATGGAGAAAGAGCAGCATACCCACTGCAAGCAAATTTTTTTAAATAATATCAGAGATGCCTGGCCAGTATAATTCAGACAAGTTCTTCTGTGCAGGTTACCCCTCCCTCCTCAATCTCTAAACTTTTTGCTTTCTTGACAAACCAAGTAGAAGACAGATGCATTGATACCAAATAACCACAACTTAGATATCCAAAAAACGGAACTTTATTAAATAATAATTGTAATTACTAGTTTGCATTGCCAAAAGCCAAAGATTGAACTGAATACCAACAGAAAACAGCTCTGGACTCTTCCACACAAAACCCCATTCATCAAGAAAGAAACCTCCTCCTACATAATACATACTTCTTTTCAAGTAGATCATGCATCCGAGACCACAATGGGATGGTGAAAGAAGGAAAGTCAATCTCTAGCTGTCCATAGGTTAAAATAATCCTCAGATTTAACACGTATCAAAAAGGAGCTTAAGTCTCCTACTGTTTTAAGACAGAATCAGCTACATCTGGCTCTTGCCACAGCTTCATTTTTCCAACTAATGCTTAATAAACCTCTGATACATCTCCAGCTCAGCTGTCCTGGTACTCTGTCTACTATGTTTAGGTATTCTGAACATCTGGTTTAGCCTCTCCTAGATTTTCACAACTATGACCTACTCAACCTCAACACAGACAAGAGACTATCTGTACACACCTGATATTTATTTCATAACTCAGACCTATAAACAGTATTTAATTTAGCTTATCCTATGAAAAGCAATGATTTATTTTTGTTGTGAGTTATTGCTTTTGCAATTAAGAAGAAAACACTCGCCCCTTTCGAAGGGAATAATCTGCTCCTCAGAACCCAAATGTGCAAACTACCAGTTCAGCTTCTCCTCAATAGTTCTTGTGGCCATTCCACAGCACTGTTTAAATCTGTTTCTATATGCTTTCTACTAAGTCTTATACTTGAAACACTATCAATATTAGACAATATGATGCAGAATAAAACAACAGTTAGAGAAATGACTAATAAAAGAAAAAACCTGGAAAAGTCAAAGTGACAATGTGATTTGGAATGAATGAGAAAAAGGAAGAGGAAAAGTAATTTAACTTGAATTTTGCTTCAACAAACTCCGATTAAAAAAATCCAAATCCCATACAGCAGAAGTGCATCTCACAAGCCTGTAAAGCAGCAAAAGTCATCATTTGAAAGTTCGTATTTATTAACTACATTTTACGTTTTATTTAACTGGCACTCACAACAAATTCAAGTTCAAGGGTAAGTGGCAAAAAGTCATTTCAGTCAGGCATCTCTTTGAACCCAGACATGTTATATCCACAACTAAGTGGGTTACTGACCAGTTTTCAACCTCTAAGTACACAACCTATGAGAAAATATGAAGAAAACAGTACGCCATTCACCTGGATAGGGGAAATTGTTCTATTTATGTTTCAAGTTTATGAGCTTCATAAACATTATTTGTCCACCAAATATAATAATGCAAATTAGAGTAATTTACTAGATAACACCAAGTTACTTTCTGGCATTACAGTCAATATACAGAAAGGATTTTGTAATAGATAAATAAAAGTTTTGCTTCAGCCAGATTGTGACAGATGAAATCAGTAGGGGGTCGGTTTCCAAATACCCAGTTAAGGACATGTAAATAACCTTCCAAGACTCATTTTAAGATGAAGCAGGGAGAGGTAATACACATGTATAGCTGTATTGGGGAATGCAATGAATATGTAACATTTTATTGCTGTGAATCAGAACTGGTGGTATGCATGTGAAGGGGGTGGGAGAAGTAACTAAATGAATGAAACTAAATGAATATGTATAATTACCTTAAATAAATGTACGTGAGTGGGACCAAACAGTGTACACAGAGAAGGGTCAATCCTCTTATGCACCCAGCGCTGCAAATAAATCTCTTTGCTTCTAAGACTTTGTCCTCTCTAAAATTCTATCTGTGAGCTGGCTTTTCTCACAATTTTCTCCGGGAGCCGAAGCCCTTTGTCCGTGGAACGGGACCGGATGCATGGGAAGGCGCGCCCTGCTGATTTCGGCAGTCTCTTGCTCTCTGTCTTGTTCCATTGGGGAAAGCAGTGGAACGACCTGGACGGAGGACTGTTGAAGCAAAGGAGGGGACACGGTATACCAGTGAAAATGCTTAATAACGCATGGCAGCTGAGGAATTTCTGTGCACGGGACCCGGGTAAGAAAACCGACTGTTAAGTATTACTCGGGCAGCTGGGATTATGGGACTGAAAGCAAAGAGAAGTTCAGTCGGAAGCCATTAGAAATAATGGGGGATTGGGTGGGTAAGAAACGCCCAGGGAAGAGAGAGGGGTCAGGAGACTCCACTCCGAGTATATCTTCTGACAGTCCTTTGGGGAGGATGCTCAGGTACTGGGGGCAGGAGGGAAAGTCCTGCACCAGGGTAAAGGAAAAGAAGAAAACGATACAGTACTGTATGTTTGAATGGACCAAGAAACCCATCCAACCTGACTCATTGTACCAGTCAAAATATGGGTCATCGAAGGGTTGGATGTGTCGGGCATTGAATTTTTATGTAAACAGTAAGAAACCTTTTTAGTCGAGAAGAAAGTGACTTATGCCTCCTGTTGGACAGGATGTATATCCATATTTTTTTTCCTGAAGACAAGAGGGAGAATCAGCAGAAAAAGAGGGAGGAGAGATGGAATCTTTTGGATAATCTACCTCCCCTGTATGGTCCACTTGGGGAACCAAATGCTCCTCCCATAGTGGAAGAACAAGAAGAAAACCTTAAGGGGGAAGGGGAGGAAGTGGCTGGACCATATGTCCCTTTAATTCAAGAAGCCCGAAAGGTTTGGGCCTCTGAACCAGAACGATTAAAAAAGGACACAGAAAATTTTCCATTGCCCTGCAGAAAAGAGGGAGTGGGGGCGACGAGGAGGTTTCCATTATGGGACGTACCAATGCAAGGAGCCCCGGGGTGGGTGGGGATTTGTGAATGTATCCTTAACCAGCACAGAGGTTTGAGAGTTTAAAAAGGAAATGAAGAATATGTTAGAGGATCCCTTAGGATTGTCATAACAACTTGATAAATTTTTATGCCCAAATATTCACACCTGGGATGAAACGTAGTTCATTTTAGGAACTTTATTTACACCGGAAGAGCAGCAGATGATAAGGACTGCAGGAAGACGGATTTGGGAAAGGGATAACCCACCAAATGCCCAAGGTGGAATACCAGGAGACCAGAAATTTCCCATAGTGCGACCCAACTGCGATCAAAATGTTGCTGAGAGAAGGGGGACTATGTCAGACTACGGAAGTTTAGAGATTAGGGGAATAAGGGAGGCAGTGCCGAAGGGATAGAATTTTGAGAAAACATTTGAGAACAAACAACAAAGAGATGAGTTGCCTATAGCTTGGTTACAGAGACTCAGAAAAGACATGCAACAATATTCAGGAATCAGTCCTGAAAGTGATGCCTGGCCAGATATAAAGAAGAAATTAGAAAAATTGGAAGATTGGCATGATCGGGATTGAATGATTTATTGCGGGAAGCAGGGACATTTCAAAAAAGAATGTCTAGTGAAACAGAGAGAAGTAAAAGTTTTAGGCACGTTAAGAGACAGGAAACACAGTGAACAGAAGAGTTCCCAGAGCGAATTTGAAGTGCTGGGAGGAGACCGTGAATATCAAAGGAATTGTGAGTCTAACATTAATGGGTAAAGGCAAGTTGAAGAAAGGTCCTGTAAGTGTGGTGTGTGATGAGTGGGAGCTGCCAGATGCGGAGAACCCCCTGTGTATTCCCTGCAGGGGGGAATGGATGGGCTTTTGGTGTTGTTTGGGGAGGGGCGAGACTTAGAAGTACAGAAGATATTTAGAAGGGAAGAAAAATTGAAAGAGGTATCATATGCAGATACGTTACTCGCTTTGGAGAGAGAATATAATAAGGAGTCAACTGGGAAACTGAAGTGGTGTTGTTTGGCATGTAACATTGGTCAAAGTTGTACTAAACCAAGCAAAATCCAGTAGGTCAAGACCAAGATTTGTCTGACCTGCTTATCCCTCCCCCTAGATCCTGGGAACAGGATGAGGGCTCAGATGGTGATTGCACATCCCTGGGAAGTCCTGTATCATCTCGTACCTGACAGAAAGCTGCTCCAGCAATCTTGCAGGTGCTGCTCTGGGAGGCAGTAGGACCCAATAGCGGAACTATACTAATTATGGTGCCTTTTTCTGCTGCTGACTTGGATAAATGGGAAAAGACAGCTCGGGGATATAGAGACAACTCGGTGAATGTGGATAAAGCAGCGTAACCCTGATTGGGATGACATACAACTTCTATTAAGCTACATCACTGAAACACAAAACCAGCTAGTTTTATAAACCACAGGGAATCTGGCCGAAGATCATTATAAGACAGCAGGGAGTGATATTAAAGGTTATTTCCTCCCTCCAAGATCCGAAATGGGATCTGAATAGAGATGCCCACAGGGAAAGGCTACAGGCATACCAGGGATGGATTTAATGAGTCACCACCTGATTTTTTAGATCAACTACGAGATGTGATGTGCTGAAATACCCCCTTAGATCTGGGATCAGTAGTGGGAATACAGCAACTAGTTCTCCTGGTTTTGGGACAGGCAACAGGCGATATCAGTCATAAATTGCAAGAACTACACCTGACTGAGAGTAGGAATTTAGAAATACTACTTGATGAAGCATGGAGGGTGTATAGTAACCGAAAGGATAATTAAAGAAGAAGTCAGAAGAAAATATTAGCAGTGATTAACAGAAAGGAAGACGATGAGTTTATTGCTGACCACTCTCCAAGCAAGAGAAGGGATCGACAAAGCAATTCTGAACCAGGTATATCTGGGGGTATGGGCCTCTGATGTACACGGGAGGGCTAAGAATGCCCTGCCTGTAGAGTTCAAACTTAAGACAGGACAAGCACCAATAAGAATTAAACAGTATCCCTTAAAAGGAAGACAGGGAAGGGATCCATTTAGTAATAGAAAACTATTTACACATTGGACTACTTAGAGAGTATAAATCTGATTTTAATACCCCCATATTACCCATCTCAAAGCCTGACGGGTCATATCGGGTGGTTCAGGACCTACGGGCCATAAACAAAACTGAAGATCTCTACCCAGTGGCAGCCAATCCATATACCCTGTTGACAGTGTTGACACCTCATCTAACCTGTTTTACTGTTTTAGATTTAAAGGATGCCTTCTTCTGCCTCCCTCTCCATGAGAATAGCCAGAGACTATTTGCCTTTGAATGGGAGGACCCTCATACAGGGAGAAAACCAGTTTCCCTGGACTTCTCTCCTTCAAGGGTTCACTGAATTACCAAACCTGTTTGGGCAGGTTTTAGAGCAAGTCCTGGAGGAATATAAGACACCCTCTGGAGTCAAATTGTTACAGTATGTTGACGATTTGTTGTTATTGAGAGAAAAGGAGAAGGAGGTTAGAACAGCCTCAATTTTGTTGTTAATTTTTTTGGGGGGGGGGGGGGGGAAGGGCTACAGGTATCCAGAGCTAAGTTACAATTCGTAGAACAAGAAGTAAAATATTTGGGGCATTTAATAAGTGAAGGAAAGAGGAAATTAAATCCAGAAAGAATTCCTGGTAACGTTTCCATTCCGCTCCCCAGGACCAAAAGAGAAATAAGACAGCTTATAGGGTTGTTAAGTTATTGCAGGCTGTGGATCGAGAACTTTACACAGCATGTGAAATTCCTATATGAAAAATTGCAGGAAACATTTGAAAGACCTGAATGGGGAAAAGGAGAAAAAGAACAATTTGAGGAACTGAAGAGAAAACTAGTTCAAGCACCGGTATTCGCTCTCCCCTCATTAGAAAAACCCTTTCACTTGTATGTCAACACAGAAGAGGGGGTGGCTTATGGAGTATTGGGCCAAGTTCAGGGAAGACAGAAACAGCCGGTGGCGTACCTATCAAAAATGTTGGATCCAGTATCAAGGGGGTGGCCAACTTGTATACTAGCAGTGGCAGCTACAGCCCTGTTAGTAGAAGAAAGCAGAAAATTAACCTTTGGGGGAGCTTTAATAGTGTCCACACCATATTCAGTACGAAACATACTAAACCAGTGATCTGGAAGGTGGTCAACAGATTCGAGAATTTTAAAGTATGAGACCATTTTAATGGAGAAGGATGATTTAGTGTTAACCACAGAAATATGCATGAATCCTTCTCAATTTTTGTATGGAGGAACAGAGAGAGATACCTGAACAGGATTGTATGGACATCATTGAACATCCAACCAAAGTTCAGGAAGACTTGCATGAGACCTCTTTGTCAAACAGTAAGAGGATCTTTATAGATGGCTCATCACAGTGCACAGATTGAAAGCGCCACAGTGGTTATTCTGTCGTGAATGGGGAGGAAAACAGAGTAATTGAAAAGGGAAGGTTACCTAGTAATTGGTCAGCTCAGACACATAAACTATATGCTTTAAAATGAGCACTGGAACTGCTTAAAGGAGAGGAAAGACACCAACCATGGAAAAATAATTAAAAAATAAAATAAAATTAAAAAATGGAAAATATTTCCAAAGCGAAGTTTCTAGACTGAAACAACGCATGCGCTTTAGGCTGAAAGGGGTGTGGACAGCAGCGGATCCACAGAACAGACGACATGAACCACTGAGGCTGATCCCATTCAAAAAACAGCACAACATGGACAGGGAAATTCACGTGATGATAATCTTATTTTACTTGGTGTCTGCTTTGTTAATTATTGCAGTGGCTGTTCTGGCTAAACTTCTCTGTTGTCCCCGTGCAGATGTCCACGCAAGTGTAAGTCCACTGCTACCGAGTTCCTTGAAACAGCAGTATAAATGATGTTATTGTTATTTGAAAGTTGTTATATGTTAAAATTGTTATGGTTAAACAGAACTGTAGAAGTTGGACATGTCTAAAACTAAAGGATTGTAGAAGTTATATGTGTTGAATAATTGTTAAAACTGTTTGAAAGTTAATCTAAAAACGCATAAGAAGCCTGTGGGCCAAGGGTAAGACTGAATTAGCCTCTATATTTGCCACCAAGAAGAGCATTTACTCCACTGTTGGCTGCAACCCAATAGGTGTGAGTGGTGGAGATATAAGCTATACCAGACCTCGACCACACTACTAATAATTACTGTTGGTTATATGCATTCCAATAGTGGCTATAAAATAGGGCAAAAGAATTTGCCCAGGGTAAAGAGAAGGAGAGACAGAGAACTACAAGATGAGAGATTACAGCTAATTTTAAACAAATTGGAAGAGTGATATGGGCTTCAGCAAAAAGAGAATAATTAAAAGGGGGTGGATTGTAATAGATAAATAAAAATTTTGCTTCAGCCAGACTCTGATAGTTGAAATCAGTAGGGAGTCAGAAAGAATGTAGGTTTCCAAATACCCAGTTAAGGACATGTAAATAACCTTTCAAGACTCATTTTAATATGAAGTGGGGACAGGTAATGCACATGTATAGGCATACTGGAGAATGCACTGAATATGTAACATTTTATTGTTGTGAATCAGAACTGGTGGTATGCATGTAAAGAGGGATGGTATGCATGTGAAGAGGGGCGGGAAGTAATTAAATGAATGAAGCTAAATGAATATGTGTAAGTACCTTAAATAAATGTACATGAGTGGGACCAAATAGTGTGCATATAGGAGGGTCCATCCTCTTATGCACCCAGCCCTGTAAATAAATCTCTTTGCATCTAAGACTTTGTCCTCTCTAAAATTCTATCTGTGAGCTGGCATTTCTCACAATTTTGAAATGAGTTGGGCACACTAGAAAAATGTAAAATGAAGTAATTTAATCTTAAATGAAAATAAATAAAGAACACAGTGATTCAGTATTTAGGAAAGAAAAGAAGTTAGACTGCACAGGCCAGCAAGACCAAAAAAGTTTCAACTCAGGAAGAGGGAAATAAACAAGTAGCAAGGTATAGCCATGGTCACAGTGCTTCTGCTACTGTGCCTTGAAAAGTGTCACTTTTTCTTTAAAAATTCACAGGCTCTAATTCACAATACTTACCAGAGGAAATATCACAAATAAACTAGTGGTAACTTGCCCACTTTTTCAGGTGTTTACTTGTTTACTGTCAACAAAGCCTACTTAAACACTACACACAGCTGTAAAAGGCCAAAGAAAAACAGTGCTAAACAACAGACAAAGTTCCAAATGGATATCATACAGAGGAAATGGTCATATAAAGCAGACAGAATAGAAATGATGGCTATTGTCCATTCCTCACGTTTTGCTTTTAAAAGCAACAACAATATTCTTTAAAGCAGAATACAGCCCTTTTGGTTGTATAACAGTATTTTCCTCCTCCTGACAACAAAAACATCCAACTTTTTGAAGAGAAATAATCTCACTCTAGAACTCTTCTTACATGAAAAGATTCCTTCCAGTAACTGCTGCAACATTTCTAAGGAGACATATTATAGAGAGACTGTAGCAGAGTGCTGCTGCAAGAACCAAATTTTAGAAAAATAAATCATAATGAATACTTAGGTTGGACTACAGAAGGTGTGACACAAACGCAGAAATGACAGAAAGATCAAGAAACTTAACTTGCTTAGCAAAATCCAAGGCAAGTTTAATTTTCCCTAAGGTAACTCAGAAGGATTGTGGGAAAAAAATAAATGCATCACTACACGGTTCAGTACATTTCTATGAGCATAGCTGTTTACATCATTTAAAAGAGGTTACCGCTAAATTATTGAATGCTTAAAAGAAATTACAAGCTAGATCACTGTTAATTACTTATACAAAGGCCTCTTGAACTGGGGGAGAAACAGGAGATCTCAAGACAAGATGAGTTTTCCTACTGCCCTGTTACTACCCAAATTATTCATAATGCAGGAAGGGAGGAAGGGAGGGAAGGAGGTAAGGAGGGAGGGCAGGCAAAGAAAATATAAGTACTGAAGCTGTCTGAACACTGATGAACCTTACTACCTAGCAAAGTCCTCTCCTGGAGAAGTGTTCATGCACAGAAACACTTGGTTACAGGAAACCGCATAGGTGTCCTGAGGCATCCCCCAGTTTGGTGTGGGAAGACTAGCCAGTAAAACTGGTCATGTAACTCTAGAGACTGCTCAATTAATACAGCACGGTCAATTAAGAATGCAGAGCAAAAGGTTACCTATTTTCCTGCTGGTTGCTGTATTCAAAAGGCTTCAACTTGAAATCTACTTCCACAGTAAATATAGCTCATCTCCTTCCATCTGAAGGGGGAATCTGACATCAGTTGTAGTATCTGCTGTTATTCTGAGTTGCATACACAACCCTCTCTCCTGTGTTATCAATTTACAGACTATATATTCTTTTTCTGGATCCAAATTAAGTGTTTGTACTCTTGAAGGTGTTTCCTTGCTATTGTCTGTCTACAGACTGCGAGTTTTAAGAGCTGGACTGCTATGGGTGATTGCCTGTCCAATGCAGCCACTTATACCTCAGCTAGACTTACAACAGCACCTATGAATAGCAATGAGCAGTTACTCAAGTGCAGGAGAACCTGACAAAAGTTTTCCTCTTCCTAAATAATCTATACATAATTACCACCTTTTTAGTGTTTTGTTCTTGTTGAATAATTTTCACTGCATCTTGTAAGCTTCCTGTTTCTCAGGGAAATCCAGAACTTCTTTCCAAACAGTAATTAAACCACAGTAAAACGTAAGAAAAACTGAAAGACATTCCAAACTAAATTATCTACCCCCACAAAGTCTGTCTTCTTCTTATCAACAAACCTGCCTTAAGATCCTACTGTTATGCTAAGGAATTACACAAACCGCTGAACCAGACTACTTAGCCCAAGCATGCCAGACCAGAAAAATTAAAACGATTTAGAGATATTCCTTTCAACACCCCTAGGAAGTGGCCTACCTGACAACTTTTCTTGCAAGACAATATACTTCCCAACCTTCATTTTTTTCTTCTTCCTCTTTGGAAGAAGCTGCAACAGCCACAGACAGTGGCTTATCTTCTAAAGCTTTAACATACCTGCCATGTAAAAGCTAAATTCCTCCATGCTGCACTTCCAAAAAGAAGGACAGAAAGGATAAGAGCCTTCAGATTATACAGCCTCCTTCAAGGCCAAGTTGAAGAGATCATCTCTCACTACCATATCAATAAACTTGGAAAACATGTGAAAATAAGAAAGTGGGACTACAGCATGTAACAACAGAAAACTCCTGTAACCAGACAGATATACATCAATGTCTCTGTGTGGCTGCTCTCTTCTGCAGTGGCTAAAGGATGACCATCTGTTTTGTAACAGACCTTGGAGTGCAGAAGGGCTGTAAAATACTTCTGTTATGTTGTCAACCTACAAGCTACCATTCAGTTTCAGAAGGAACATTCCCTGAAGCCTGTGGACACCTCAGAACCAAGAAGAAATACTATTTCAGGCACAAGTGTCAAAGGCAGCATCTTCAACAGCTCTTTATTCAATCCTACTGGCTGGATGCATAGTAAGAATTCAGTCATCTGAACTGTGCAGTCCTGTTAAGAGTTTGCCTGAAAGTGCTCATGTGTCATTTGTGACCTGTTGTACCTTAAAAGAAGAGCGAGAAAGGCAGGCAAGTTTGAGCTTTAACAGATGTTAAGTAAGCTCTTTCAAAAGCCACTTCTGAAATAATGTGAGAGCTATATAAAAACAAGAAAAGTCCCTTTGTTGTTTCAAATGCACAGCGAACTGACACACAGGATTTTCAGTAGTCCTGCAACACTCCTGAAAAGGAACGCGTATCATTTTCTGCATAAAATCATGCTTGGAGAGCAGCTGACTAGTGTGAGTTTTATTTCATGACTGACTAAAGCATCCTGGTAAACAACCAAGTTTTCTCTGAATGTTTTTTAGGCAGAAACATGAAGGTCTGATCCTAGAAATGTCTGTCCAAATTTCTGTATCAAACCTACTTATCTTTTTCTCGAAGTTTCCTGCTGTCCACTTGTCTACTGAATCTGTGCCCTCATGGTTCTACTCTCTAAACAGCTACTACTGAAGACAGTTTTCCTACATGTGACTGTGAGAACCCTAGACAAAATCTAGAGCCAATACTGTAGAACTTCATCACTGCCTGTGCACACAGCTGGCATTTTCCAGAACTGCTTCATTAGTACACATTGCTATTATCACCAGATGATTAACAGGTGCTGAAAACCCTGCAACTTCGGCAGTAGATAAGTTTTTACTGCTGCATTTCCTCCCAGGGTCAACTATTTGGCAATATTTCAACATGCTCTCACCTTCAGGGATTAAAGCAAAACACCTTTTAACAATGCAGTAAGATGCCTTTGAAAGCCTGGCACACCCACCACACGAGGGAGTCCTTGACTGCCGTTTCCCTCCAGAACTATCGAATACCCAGTGCCAGGACTGAGCAAGCTACCTTCTGGAGGAAAATGTTGATTGAATTACCAAAGCACCCAGCTAATTCTGCACCTTGCCTGGAATTCTTAAATACTGCTGCAAGGTTTGCAGACCAGAGAGAATAGACAAGCAACAATTTGAAGTAATAGCTTTTTTCACAAAATACCCACAACACACCACCACAATTAGAACAACACAATCAGCTGAGCTTTCAAAACCTTTTCAGCATGTAAATCAACTCCTTGTAAGGGAAGACTCGAATTAATTCTATGAAAAAAAACTGGCTCATTTTAAAGAGCAAGCAGAGCTAGGTTTCTAAGTTCCACCTCCCTTCCTCAAGTTACTGATCTCCTTAACAGGTAAAAGCAATGCAAGAAAAGTAGCTCCACTAACTGAGTGTTACTAATGCTGATTCTTAGGAGAAAAAGCACCTAAAACAATCATTCAATTTCAAATTATCATCCTGATACGTATATTGACTAAGAAGCAAATAACCCCCAAAATAACAATTACATTTAGTTAATAATACACCTGAAATCTAATACACACCACTAAGCTATTAAACTAGTTTCCTAGCCTAGCACAAATATTTACTACACACTGATCGTACTCTGGATAATAAAATAAGTTTCAATAGCAAATAATACACATTAATGCATTTACCTTCCATAGAAAGCAATCAAAAAACTTCGGGTAAGCAGGCATTTAAAAAAAAAAACAAACGATTTTTCTATAATATATCCATTAATTTCAGTATAGTGAAGTTCCAGACATTTCAGGCTACTTTAACTTCTGCAAAAAAAAGGTCTTCTTACAACATAAGAAATTAAAGGAATATAACCAGAAAGAACCACAGTATCACAGAAAAAAAGCTAAAAATGCCTATCTACCCTCCATAAAATTACATGCTATTTGCATCAATACACGACAATGAACTTCTCGGGTTAAATAATAAAGCCTAGGAGTAGAAACCCAGAGTACGTAAGTCTACAGAAAAACCCCCATAAGATTTCTAGCAGACTGGAGTTCTCTTTTTAATATTTTAATAATTTAACTTCAATGTATGCTACCTCCACCACTTTGCTCCTTGAAAATCAAAGTCTTGTCAGCTAGTCTTTGACCGAAGAGAACAATCTGTTCCCTAGTGAATACTAAATAAGTTTTCTGCTACAATCCATGCAAGTGTTCATTTTACAAAGGCTGTTTTTCAATAGCACAACTTAATCTAAAGGCATAAATTTCTGTCTGCATGTATGAAGTTAATGGGTAAATATCCACTAAAGTACTAAAGGAACAAGTCACCACCGTATCGTTGTAAACTGGACACATTCATAGCAACAGGACATTAGGCTTTATTCTGCATTTTATCATTTCTAAAGTTGCAAACACAATGGAAGAATGCCCTTAGAAGAAACATACATGACAACACTACAAGCATATATAGCAAAAGCTCTCATTTGAATTCAACTTGTGAAGCGGCTGGAGACCAAGCCTTACGAGCAGCAGCTGAGGGAACTGCGGATGTTTAGCCTGGAAAAGAAGAGTCTGAGGGGAGACCTCATTACTGTCTACAACTACCTGAAAGGAGGTTGTGGCAAGGTGGGTGCTGGTCTCTTCTACCAAGTGACAGGTGATAGGACAAGAGAAAATGACCTCAAGTTGCATCAGGGAAGGTGCAGCTTAGGCATCAGTAAAAATTTCAGCAGAAGGGCTCTCAGAGAGTGGCAGAGGCTTGCGCAGGGAGCTGGCTAAGCCACCATCCCTGGAGGTGCTTAAAAGACAGGTAGATGAAGTGCTCAGGGATATGGTTTAATAGTGGGACTTGATCTCAAAGGTCTTTTCCAACCAAGCGATTCCATGATTCTATGATCTCAAGGACCCACATAATCTTTCATAAGTCTATTCATTTCAGAGTGGAGATGTGTTCCTTGACCAGCACACAAAAGCAGAAGTCACACTGCATAAGACACGTGTTATGTAAAAATCAATCTAAAAATTGCAGGTTGTCAGCCTACCCTGAAGGCAAGCCATTTTGGCCATAGGAAGGACGTACAGCAGTTACGGCCTGTAGTCCAGCTTCAGAAGCAGAAACGGTTTGGTAAAGAGTTTCAGATACAGGAGTACAAAACACTCAAACCTTCTGTATATCTGGATTTGCAATTCAAGACAACAGAATGCTCCACAGTATGCCAGGGTGATCCCCCTGAGAAACAAGCTCTCAGAGCACTCATGAGCCAAGATAGGGGGAATCATTCAGCTGGTACCAGCTCTTTTTCAAAAGTACTGCATCTTCATAAACTGCCATCGTCACCTGCATCTGATGTAGCCAATGAGATTACCACAGTATTATTTTGACTTTGAATATGGCTAGATGTACCCTCCCAGACGTGAAATTCTGTTACTTGCAGAACTGTACCTAAAACTACCTACAAATAGCTATAGTCTCTCTAATAAGAGCTAATGTAATAACCACAGAATAGTCAGTGTTGCTTTCTTCTCATCTACTTTCAATATAAATCATTGTTCAAGTTTCACAGTACTTCAAAGTTTGCATTAATACTTAAACTGCATTTTAAAAACAGCTTCAGCAGAATAAGGGAAACAGCCTAAGCCATTAAACAATCCCCAATTCAACTGCAGTTTGCTCATAGTTCCAGTAGATGGATTCTATTTATTGAACACTAAACTCATACAACACTGAGCTAGCAAGCTAGGCAGCATGCAACAAAACACTTTTAAGCCACGATCACTATTAGATTTCAGTTTTTGATACTTTGACATCTCTCTCTCCCCCAAAGGTTCTCAACCAGGGCTCTGATTCTGGGAAAATGCGAAGTTCCAAACTGAATGAAAACAATCAAACACGCGAAGTACTTGACAGTTTATCCTGCTGTACAGTAGACAATTATGTCTGTAATTAAATAGCTACTAACAGAACTAAGTTATCCTAAAACCTAGAAATTTCAGGAAGAGAAACTGAAGTTTATTCTCAGCCAGATTCAACTCTACTCTTTTATAAGCTTAATGCCATCTTCTTGCACTTTGCATGGTTCTTCACATTTGAGGAACATCATCTGCTACTTCACCAACACAAGCTTGTTAATGTCAGATAAAAAAACAAGGGTGCAGCTCTGGTTCTTCTGCACAGCACACAGAGAAAGTCAAAGGCAGGCGGTATTGTGGATGCTAAGACTTACATGTACCTGATCAAATATGTCCAGTAAGCCAGAACAGATACTAATTGAAGGTTAGTAACAGACACACCACGTCCAAATAGAAATCTCAACCTTAAACACAGCTGGAAGCAGCAAATGCATGGGAAACTATCCTTTCATACAAGCAAAAGAAATATGGAATTTGCTTATCAATGCTACAGGAGGTGGAACACTAATAGCATTGCTTGTTATAGCCTGTCATTCAAAGCTAACTAGTGACAAACACTACCTGTTTAATGTAACAATAACTGACCCAGGGAGCATGCTTTCTTACAAACTAGCTTGTCATACTACAAGTGGAAGCTCCTTACTATGCTAAGGTAAAAGTATACCACATCATTTACTACTTCAGTTACTTTTTTTGAAAGCTGGCTTTACCCTGTAATTTTTACCACTATTAACACGTTCTACACAGTTGAAAAGTTCTATTTTTTGCAGTTGATTTGTTCGTTGTCAGGAACACAGCCAGCAGTGTTAAGTATTTTGCTCTATTGTACCACCTGGTCATCTTAAATAATAAAGAAGGATAAACTATCTTGTTCTACTGCTGGGGTGTTTAGAAGCATGAAGTAATTTGTGCATACAAGTGAAAAACTAGCATGACAGAAATATAAATTCTTTTCCTAAGCTTCACATTAACACCTACTATTGTTGCGGTTTTGTTTTATTTTTCTTTCAGACAATCTGCTACTTAATCCCAGGAATTTTTGAAAGACATTCTGAAATGTGCTATGACAAAAAGCCTGAAAACTAATTTTCCCCACAGGTCATATTTTTCAAAAGTTAACTTGCAGTGCTGCTTTCAATCTGTGGGGTTTTTTCCTGGTCTTGAACTGATGATTTAAATGCTAAAAAAATAATAAATTGTTGTCAAAAGATAAATGGTTTCCCTAGCCTAAGTGTTAACTGTCAACTCATAAAATATATCCTTACAAGTATGTCAAAGAGGAATATCCTCCTCTTCACTTTTTAATAGCTGTGATGAACAAACAAGAACTACTGATCTGCAATATTGAGTAACAGAAACCAAGCCACTTCTCATTGTAGTTGGTAAATACACACAGATAAAGGATATGCTAAAAGAAGTTGACATTTTCACTACTTGAAACTGAAATAGATTTTCAAAGTAATTCATATAGGAACACAGCAAAGTTCTTCCAGAAGGAAGCTTTTTCTTAATTAAAAAAAGAGGAGGGGGATATAATCACTGTACCTTCCTAAAAATGCAAGACTTTATAACCACTGTGCGGCAACATTAGGCTTCAAATGCATTCCAAAACCAGCTGCAACTTAATCTACCCGAACCCATAGGTACCACAAAGATCAGGAGAAAATCCCCACTTTTTATCTTCAATATCTCCAGAAACTCAGATCACAAGAAAAAATTCAGATTACAAGTCTCTTTTGTGTTTGGTCAGTCCTACCAGTCAGTTCTCAAATAAGGAAATGCAAACCCGAAGTTACTGAAACAACTGGTCAATGGTGTGGAAAGCTAGAAGATAACATAGCTGTACCTTTGACAACTCAGGGAGTTGGCAGATTCATAAAAATTCTTAAAGGAATCAAAATGAAATGCTGGATCTAAGCAGTATTTGCGTCATTTTCCCTTTGTGAATTAAAGTTGCTACAGATGCCACTAAAACCAGAGGCTTGCACATTTTTCTTCTATCGCTTCCTACAACTTTCTACCTATCTCTACTTACACTTGTTAAGACTCCAAGACAAAAAAAAATCCATAAAAAGTAGAATACTAAACCTTTTCCTGCAATTGTGCACAAAGAAACATCATGTCAGCCTAGCAAATCTGTAAGAGCTGCCACCTGAAGTACACCATAATGAAACAAAGTGTAGAAAGAAAGTGTTTTCAAATAGCAAGACTCAATACAAATGTATGAAGCTAAATAAAGTTTCTTGGATGTTTTTAAGGTCTTGCTTCTACAATGCAATATACTAGCCGTTTCAATACATATTGAACCAACCATGAACCAGTTAGAACCGTGTGCAGCTTTAAGTTTTCCTGCCTCTCTGTGGTGGTTGAGAAACAGCACTTACTTTTTGTAGGGATATCCACATCCTTATAAACCCACGTGACATCCTTGGAGTGAAAGAGCTTCAGGATGTGCAGGTCAGTAACACTGCTACCCAAACTTGAGTCACTGCATTAATACCACAGTTACTCTGAAAGGCAGTGTCACCTATTAAAAGCCTCCAGATTACTCGTCTCTTAACACACTCTAGTTTCCACTAGAATTTAACACTTAGCCAAACACCTGACAGAGAATCACTAGGACATAATACCTACAAGCACCTATGAAAGAGTAAGCAGTCATAACATGCAGCCTGGGTACTCCAAAGCTGGAAGCAAAGAGTACTACCTCTGCTAAAAGCACACCAGGCATCCCATGTGACTTAGAGGTCCAGTGCCAATTTATGACTCACTCGCACAGAATTCTTGTAAGCTACTTCAATCACTGACAAGAATAAATCCTAATTTGTCTGCAGAAAAGTGCGAGAATATATATTACATTAATCTCCATCAAAACCCACAGTGCTTGCTGAAAAGCAGCGTGATTTAATGAAGATGATGTTCTGATTCACTACAGTCGGAGGTCCCTAATTATATTTAGCCTTATAAAATGTTTTAAAACTGGAACTGTTTAAGTCCTTACTTATGCTGTATACGGAGATCATATAATTAATTCAGGTTAACAGATGGATGAATAAACTATTAAACCACTTTAAAAATAGCTTGTTTTCACAAAATCAGTAGTAAGAACAGACTAATTAGGCAACTTACCTGAATCCCTGGACAGACTAGACAGGTTTAGTCAAACTGGTTTTTACTACCTTTTTATTTGTAAAAACAAATTTCTGAAAGATCAAAACAGTGCCATGCCTGCAAAAGGCTGAAAAACAAGTGTATGCAAGTGCAAAGACTTAAGTGCTATCTTGAGTAATGTAAGATGAAACAAGTTCCTTCATTTCCACCTGCTTGCATGACTCACTTTCAGGAGACACGCAATGTGCAATGAATTATGCATTTTACTATGAAAAAAGCACAGTAAATGCTGCTAAGTTCTGTTTGACAACATTAATTAGCAATATGCAGAATCAGAGAAAACTGTCTGAAAACATGATTTCCTCAGGATTATTTCTGCAGTCCAGACAACAGGACAGTAATCCAATCACCAGTAAAGCAGGACAATGCTCTGCTGTTGCTCTTTATTCCAACAAGCACACAAAAGTTAAAAATCACTTTATTACCTTTGTGCTACAAGCATCAAGCCCTTAGGGCACTTCACAGATTGCATTTTAACAGCTGCAAAGTTCAGAACATTGACTATCTTGAAAATTAAAAAAAAAGATGTTAAGAAAAACCCTTCCCTTCACATCCACCCCTAGCAAACCCATGCTTCAGGGTCTTAGGTAAGTTGCTCCAGAGAAGACATCAAACATTCACCATATATAAATATAAATTTGCCTCCAATCCCACTGGGGTTTTATTCTTGATTCCACAGTTTAGTCAAGGTCTGCAAAAGTCATCTGCCAGAAAGATACAGTTTGCCAGGCAGTACCTCTTGTGCACATCCCTGCTCTAATCAACTGTCAGGCTGCCAAAACTCAGTCCTTAACTCAGCACACCATGAAACAGCAGCTAGCAAGAACACCTCTTGCAGACTCAGCACACCGCAAAAAAAAAAGCACCCAGTTTCAACACGGTCCTCCTTTTACTTCCAAACCACTCTATTCTCCCACCACGAATGCACTGAAAACTTTGCAGAAACATCTGAAGGATCACAGTGGTACAGGACTGCACATTATGCACATTAGCAGTAAAGGCTGAGAAGGAAAAAGAGCTCAGGAGTTTTGATGTCCTACAATTAATCTCACATTAAGGCAAGTGAAAGATTTAGGGATGAAGAGCAGGCTAGCATTGTTCAAAGCAACAGTGACAAGAGACTTGAAAGAAACTGCAAGCCTAGGTTCAACAGAAAAAGGAGATCACTGAATCTTAGAAGTTCACATACAGGAAAAGTCAAGGGCTAAGGTTTCTAACAGCTCTGCTCCTGCCAGATACTAACATAGCTAGAAGTTTTTGCATTGGTATGATACAAGTAGAGAAAATTAGTTTTACACATTCTAGATTCATGCAACCAGTCAGAACACATACTTTCTACTGCTTCCACTTAGGACAGAGTTATCTTTCCCTTGATTACAAGAAGATTGCTGTAGAAGTCACAGCAAGCACAAGAGCCATCACTAAGACAACAGTGTTTCACCCATGCTCTTCTAAGACAGAGCACCTACCTCACAAAAAGAAAAAGCCTTTTCCATCTCAGCCTCAGTTGTTCGGGCAGATTACAATTCACCACTGTCACCAGGTGTTTCCTCAGACTGCGTACTAGAGGAGAGCACTCTACAGTCAAGGATCTGACAGAGCAGTCCCTCCTAACACAGCACTGACTCTATGCATATACTTTGCACACACTGAATTATGACCAATGTTACCAGAACTACTACTGCTGTCAACAACACAAGCTCAACTCTGATGACCTCATGTCCATCTCCACACGTATTTTCTGTTTTCTCTTGTGAACAACCCAGAATCCTTTGCACTTATTATCATGGTTCTTCAACGAAAAAAGCTAACATGTATAAGAAGTTTCACTATTAAACAATTCATACTATTTTTGTAAAACTTTAAGTGCAAACAAGCTGCGTACAGCTGCATCGATTTTCTGAAAGTGTTATGCTTCTAGGCACACTGTTTAGAACTGTAGTTCTAGACACTTGAGAAGCTACATGCTGCATTTTGCATCTGTACTACATGCAAAAGAATAGTGAGAAAACAATTTCAAGCATCTGAGAAATTAGTACCTGCAGAGGGCAAGATGAAATACACACAATAAAATGAGACAGATACGCCCATTTCCAACAGGACAGGAGAAAAAACAATCCTTCCTTTATGTGCCTGTTCCTCATGCTGTACTATTTCTAGACTGTAAGAAGTCTACGAAATTTAAGGGTCATGCAATAAGACATGAAGAATCTTCATCTGAGAGCCCATAATGTTGAGCATAAAGAAATCCCACTGCAATGCGACAGGAAGGTACCAATCACAGGCCAAATGCGAACACAGATTTTTGGAAGAAGTTGTGCAAGAGGACCAAACTTGCAACCATCACGTAAGCTTCACAGTAAGGCAGCTGGATCAGGTTTGAAAAGGAGGTTGATGTAACAGTGATCAGCAAGAATGTACCGAAACAGATTCCTCTCTGACTTCAGGTTTAGAAGGCAGCAAGTTCAGCAGTAGAAAGCGATGCAAAAAGAAATCTTGAGATGGAGAGCACCTGGCTCATTGCCTTAAATGTTACAGTCTATTAACCAGGGCTTCCCAGCTACGCAACGCTATAGATGTGAAATACTGTTTCAGGCTACATCTCTAAACACATTCTGCCTCATTTTCTAGAGAGTACAAGCAGGCATGTTGAACTGCAAATAAAGACCACATATATGCACAACTACCAGTTCAACTACACTGTGCCAAAGACAAGAAAAAGTGACCTATCAGCAGTTTCTCTTTCAGAGAAAGCAAGTTGTGAATTATACGAGTATATTATTGTAATAGGAGATCAGTAAAAAAGCTTTAAAGCCAAGAAAACTAAGAAATTCTCTCAGAATTATGGCATCCGGTTTCAACTACTTTCTGAAAAGAGCATCTGAATTCCAGTTTCAAGTATAGCTAACAACTCCTAAAGTACTCACAGTACATGACTAAAAAGCAAAGGCCTGAAAATCATGGATATTATTCCACAACGTGAAAACTAAGTATATATCTTCCACTGCCGCAAACTCAACTGTACATAAGAGAAGGCACGTTAAAAAGTGCAATATTTTTTTAAGGACATCACATTCGTTGTTGTTTTTATCTATATTGGAGTTTCAGAAAAGTAGGTCTAGAAAATGCACGTTGCCATACTAAAGTAAGTGTTCATTTTTAATGGTAGCTATTACTGCCCCTTGCATTTTGTCAACAGCTGCTAAATCCATCTCGCATAAGCAGAAAGCTTGTGCTTTTATGTACTTTAACAGGGGCAGTTTGATACTAAGACTTCATCCCAATTTTAACCTCTTTCCTATCTTTAGCCTTATTTTTATATTTACGTTTAACATTAGATAAGGTAAAATTTTACCTGCTGCTTTTAAATGTCTACAAGCACTTAAACTAAATTAAATAGCTATCTAGATCAGCTGCAAAGAATTCAGTTATGATGCTTTGTTGAGACCGATCTCCCACCTACTGTACAACTTTAATCAGTTCACATGGTAGTTTTGCACCTTGCATTTATATAGACCCACATTAGTCAAAAGCATTTAAGAGTTAATAGAGACTCCAAAATATCTGGGCACAATGACTCATTCCAAACAGATTCCCTTGGTCAGCAAATGAAGATGTAACATTCATGCCCGATTTCTCAGTTGCTGCTCCTGTCAATAGGATTCTCACATGAAGAGACTCTTGTTCAGCACCCTTTAAAATCTTCATTAGTATCACAGTTTAATTCCTCCACCTTCAGTAAAACAAGAACAGCAATCAGCTACTTTAATTCTTGCTGAGAACAATTTCAGCATTTTTCCATTAGCTGAGCAAGTAAACTTTCCTTCAGCTACCAATGGCACTTTAAGAGCAAGCTGTGCCAATGAACTGTACGCTTGCAGATGACCAGCAAGAACCTTCTGTAGTTCAGCTTTCTCCCCTACTTTCTTCACAACTATACCCTTAGTTGAGAATCAGTAAGAGACACAAACTTTATGTTGACAGTACACTGTAAGGTACTATCTAACTGGAACTAGTAGAACAGCCTTTTAGAAACAGGGCTTCAAGTTGCTCACACGAAATTAAAACGTGTGGAGTGCCTCCACTATCTCCACTAGGTTTTCCAGAGGCAGTAAGTAACGTCCTCAAACTCAGCTCACCACATATGCAGACAGCTTTAAGGAACAGAAGCACTGCTATAATGCACTTCAGTGTTGCAGATGTGAACACAGACTATTAAATAATAGGAGATCATTTGGTTCAAATCCACAAGATGCTCTGACAAAGTATTTATGTCAAGTGGTTCCTTACCCTTCTGAATTTCAACCCATGGCATTGTTGACCCACTGTGCAGCAGGCTTCACCGTGTCTTAACATTCACTAGAGAATCACAACAGAGGGGTATGGTCTGGGACTTTGACGCTGGCCATGGTAGTACAGACAGACAGGTTCAAATTCCTTGTTTTCATCATTAAATTATGTTTCACTGCTGAGAAAATGTTCAGCAGCATGTTTCTTTTCATTCATTCATGTAGCTACTACCAGACTTCTCATCATTCCTATACCAGAGTCACCTCATGTGCTTGGCAAACTGATCTCAGTTCCCAGCATGTCACTTCACCTTGTGAATTAGCCAGAGGATGCATCCAATAGCGACACAGACCAACATGAATCAGACAGTCAAACACAGGCAAACGCTTTGTCCGTTATCCAGTCTCATTTGCAGCTCAGCCTGTATGAAAATGTATTTCAATTTTTATGTTCCCCTGAACTTCTCATTAATTAAAGTTATTCAACTATCCAGTACTCAGAGTTCACTTAAGTTGAAAAAAAAAATTACTGTTTTAACACAGGAGTTAAACATAGTTCTGAAATTTATGCCAAATCCTTCCCTTCACAGAGACCTGGTAATAATCCCCGTTCTGAACTGTAGAAAGAGAATGAAAATTTGCTTTTCAAGAACTCTCTGTAGAAAACTTGAAATTAGTAAGAATGGGACTGGAACTAGAGCATTCTATCTTGGCATCCACAAACACAAGGTAATCTTGCTCCAGGCTACTTAAATCAGAAGCATTGCTCCCAATGCAGTTATAAGGTCAGATACCATGTTTCTCAATCTCATTTATACTAAAACCTTTTGGAATAAGACTGATGCAATGTTCTTGCTGGCAGCTGGTTGTATGCCTGAAAGCTGAAGAGATGCTCTCTGATAAACAAGAAATACCAACTAAATCTTCAATAGTTCCAATCCTGGAGTTCTCACCCACTAAGAATGTAATTTAAATTCAGGATCCTTCTTAGGCATCACTCTGTGCTAAACAGAAAACATCATACCTTCAAACAAGAGTTCTCACTGCACTGACTCCCAGTCAGGGAGTCTTCTGACATTAAGTAGCAGCAATGTGAGCTTCCAGCTCATCAAGACTATCATGTAAGGATGTGGGCAATTTGCACGTTCATCATTAAGACCCCAAGGCTCCCTTCTGTGTGCCTGCAGCAGCCTCTTAATTGGGAGAAGCACGTAATCCTTAAGCAATTTTGATAAAGAATGCTAAACATGCGAACTCAGAGCTGCAAGACAGAGATAAACAGTTCAAAAAAGCCATCCCACTAAGCTATCACTTTATCTTTCCACTTCTAGAACAAAAGGTCAGGAAACAGCTAAGTAAAGGACCTTTTGTTTTGAGGCACTGAAGTAAGCGCCTATTGAGAAGTCAGGCTAAAGAGAGCAATGTGTGACATTAGCCCTGTCTAGTTGCTTTGCCATCTCCAAGCACATTTGGTATTCTTCATAGTAAATAGCACAGACTGCTTCGAGGTTTGGTCAGCTCAGGACTAGAAAGCATTGGTTTACAGTGGCCAAGGTCTTCACGCTGAAGCAGGATACTTTACAGATTTGATCATTCCACTATCTAATATCTTAAGAGTAAGTCACAAGCTATGGAAAAAAAGTGCTGGTTATCAAAATCCAAGGACGGGAGGGCAAATTAATCTTCAAAGGCACAGAAGTCAGACTATTCAATAAGAAGGAAGCCAAAAGGATGAGAGTTGGAATATAAGCGGCCTCTTAGCCTGACCCATTTTGTGCCACTGAACGGTCCCTATCTCCAAGAGGGTAAATTGTCAGCAGTCACCAACTGAAATGAAGAACAAACATGAAGCATGGCCTAGTGAAATCACTGAGACAGAAGTGTACATCCCGGCAGGTATTTCACCAGTCATACTCTTCAGGCAGAATCCCTTTGTTTGGGGGGAATTTGCTTTCAAATTAACAAACTGCGTTTAAGTAGTCAGAGAAAAAGACGAAGACTCCCTTTCTTGCAGTCTCAGAAGTACAGCATCACCTCTCTAGGCCTTCTCTTTACTTTCTTGTTGGCAAGGTGCCTGAAGTCAAACATAAAACTGACTGATGCTATATACAGCTGCACTGCAAGAAGTCCACAAAGGTTTGAGAATCTGCCTTGTGACTGGAGACACAGAAGTATAGTTTGACAACACAGCTGTTCAGAGTAGTGTAGTCAAGGCCTATTATCAAGGGTGACAAGCGTCAGAAACATTCCTTTATATGTAATAGGTTACACTCACACCACGCATTAGTAAAAAACTTAGACACAGTCACAAATGCTCTCCAGCACACAGAGAATAAGAAAAAAGCAGCCTTGATAAAGATGGTGATTATTCAGCATCATAACAGTACTTTCACTGATTTTGTTTTAGCAGAATGTAGGTGTGAGGACTGGCAATTAAACTGATTTATATTATTCAAAAAAGATATAGACTGGCTAAAGTAAGTCTCACTGTGCAGCAGACTAGGTGGTCACATTTAGGAGAAGGGATCCCTAAGTTAGTTCTCTTTGCTCACCCTCAGCACGTGCAGATGAACTAAGCACTTGGGAAACAGTCCTCTTAGTACATTTTTGCTGTCAGATTCTTGTTTAAGCATTTTTCTTGTACTGATGTCACAGTAGTATCTGCAACAGCGTGGGTAAAGGTGGCGTAACTTCACTGCCATACTAGAGAAGCAAACATACCATCAGGACAAGAGGAGAAAGCATGCACTGCATTGGCAAAGACAAGTCCTGGAGCTGGTGCCAGAGGTGCCTGAACGCTTTCAAGCTTTCTCCTCCACTATTCATGCACACAGTCAGAGAACAGGTGTCTCCAGCACACCAAAGCCATTAACACAAGCGTGTGCTGTAAGGGCAAAAGCCACACAATCTGTGCCAACTAAAGCTTTTGTCTTCCCACTGTTGCTTCTTGGGAACAGAGTAATGAAGAAGGTTTTAGTGTGAAAAAAATGTCCACGTTCTGCCACTATCTTTTTGGTAATAGGTAAGTATTAAATTACATCCCTTAAACCAAAGCATAGAGAACACGTAGTCTAGAAGAGGTGTATATTTACACATGCAGAAACTAACCACTACATTCAAGAGTTGCAACTAAGACCACAAGTTAAAGATGTGTTATTTGACTCTGCAAAAAAAAGAGAAAATCAAGTACCAGTCAATATTTCTGAACAAACTAAGGAAATGTCAATATAAGCGGTACATTTTTTTAATTTGACAGAGCTTAGAGTTGTAAAATGGAGATGAGACAAACTGAACTTTACTAGACACCCCTTCATTCTTGTTTTAAAGTGCTGGTGTCAATCTGGTAGTTCTTTCAAAGTTAAACAACTAGTCTAAATACATGCAACCCATTCAACCAGATGTTTATTAAAGTACAAACAGAATCTACCACACTGCAGTTCATACTTGCACTCTCAGACAGCACATACTGATTCAAGAGTGCATCCCAAAGAAATTGCTAAAGTGCAGTAATGCAGAAGCAGTTTTACCTATGAAGCTGAATAAATGAAGTCCCTCATCCCAAAGTACAATTTTAATTACCTGCATTGCTAAAAATGAAATCTTGCATCAGGTGATGAAGCCATGACTCCAATGGAGTTGAATAAAAGCCTTAAGCAAAGCTTGTATAAATGTCTACTTTTCCACATCTGAATCTTCTTTCCAAATACTCTAAAGCTAAGAAGATTTAAATACTCTGTTAGCTTTTACAGCACCCATAGAAATCTGGATGGAATGCAAATACAGACACTTGATTTTGGGGTCTAGAAAGTAGAGAGTGAAGAACTTAAGTTCCTTCTGACTAGGAACATCAACACTGATTTCTTCTGCCTTTATTCTGTAATTTAAGAGAACTGCAAAACACCACCTGACAGCTCACTGGAAAATGAAAATGGATGTATGGAAAGTGAAAAGATGCAGAAAATCCCAAATTAACATACCTGTTATTTTGTCCCGAACAAGCTTGCAAGATTCTATCTCACCAATGCTGCCAAACAAACTCTTCAGCTCCTCTTGTGTCATGTTCTGTGGAAGGTAGTTGACTATTAAATTGGTCTTGCTGTCTTCTGTGTTCCCAGAATCAACTGGTGATGAGCAATTGTTCATGGTGGTTGAACCATGGGCTGTGTTATTGCAAGTCCGTCCATTAGACAGTTGTGTTTCCATGGCAGCAATTACCTGCTGAAAACAAGAAACTATCAAAATTCCTATTTCACCATCTATTATTACAGTCCATGCAACAATTTAAAAGACCTCTCACTACACAGAAGTGGTACTGTCAGGTATACTGCCTCTATACTTCCTGTGGTATACTGCCTCTATACACAAACCCTCCCCCATCAACCCAAAAGGCTTTTAACTCTTAATAAGGCAATACCTTAAAAACTTACAGGCAAATAAAATTGTCATTAAAATCTTCTAGAAGCTACTTCAATGAAGTCATCATTCAAAGTTGGTTTTCAAACTCCCCCGTACTGTTCATTTAGAGGCAGTCTTTTTTAGTACAGAAGTTTATCAAACAGAATTGGTCTGTGGCAAGGGTAGTCAATGCTATTAATTTTAAACTGATAATTGAAATTGTAAGTTGTGTACCTTTTAAGGTGATAGTATTCAGTTATTTTTAAAAAAAAGGGGGGGTGTTAACTGTATCCTGAGCCTATTTCTCATAAGTAATAGTACAAAGCAGAGACAGTAATATAAAGAGAAACTTATATATATATATATGAATGTGCTGGGATGGAAAACAAGCTCTTCCTTGATAAACTCAAAGTCAACCTTCTGTCACCACAGGCTGGAAGTAGGTTTCTAAATACTTTTGCTTGATTAAACTGACAATTTCTGGTTCTCACTTCTTCCCTCCTTTGCACCCTACAAATAGTTAAACTTTCCACTTTAATTTTATTCACCTTTAGTCATCAAAATAAGAAACTGATCATCACTGTAGGAATTACTGCATTTCACTCCAAAGTAACTGACTGTATGATTCAGCAGATAAAGCAGCAATTATTTGGAGATGTTAGGACCTGCCCAAAAACTACCACATATACAAAAGCCTCTTTGCCATCTCAGTCAGTCACTGAATGGTTAACAGTCAGTAAATACAGGGGATTTTTAATAGCAGCCTAATATTCAAGATCTGGGCAGCCTACCCTGTTTGAGACCAAATAAATGAGACAATATTCAACATAAAATTTCTCCAGTAATAAACATTTCAACACAGAGGGAAGACTCAAAAAGTTACATTAAAACAAATCCAGCAATCACTGAAATCCAACCTCTTAAATTTCTAGGAATTCTCACACAAAAAATACTATTGTAAAATCACAGTGTAATGTCAGGATCTCTGGATGTTATCTATCCTAACCCTCCTGGCTCAAGGCAGCACATGCAATTAATGCATACCCAAACAGCTGGTTAGGTCAACTGTACTTAAGAGTGTAAATTCGAATTTCCTGAAAACATGAGAGGGGGGGAGGCTGAATGTCTCGAACTACAATTCAGACATCACTGGAAACACATTTCTATCTGCATAAAAAACTATTTTCCAAGGGTTACTTTAGCACTGCACAAAAAAAAGGAAGATGCATCTATTACAAACATTTAATATAAAACCGTGATTTTGTTTTCCTGAGGAGCTACAACTGTTTATATTTTCTTCTGTCATGACAAACTCCAAGGGGTAACCTGCTTCTGCCACTGTGGTGAAACAAGTCTGCTGAAAAGATGAGAAAGCAGATGATCCCAATTAACATAAGTTAGTCCTCAAAACACTAGTGTATTTGGCAGAGCTAGTAGCCACAAATGCTGTGCTCTGACTGAGGCTCTCTAGGATTGCTTTTTTTCCTCCTTTCTTTTTCTCAAATTTAAAGTGTTCATTGATCAAAATTAGCAGGATTTAGCAAGGACAACAAACAATCCTCACTTAATTGCACATTTATTTTCATGTTCAGGTGGCAAGAATGAGATCCCAAGCCAACATTCAAGTGAACAGCTGCAGTAGCCTGTGTGTGCTGAAATTACCACATTTATCAGCTATAGAACCATCTGCTCTGAACAAAGTGGTACTAATGTTTTACAAATAATGCATATTCCATTGATAGGTTGGATACAACTGTTCATAAAACACAAAGCACATCTTCAGCAGTTACTAAATATTTTCCACCTAGAAAAAGTTTAAAAGACAAATTTACAGTTTTCAAACAAATGTCTTAGAAGAAGACTTGTAAATATACTTTTAAAATAGTAATCATAAATACACAATATACAGGTTTAAGTTACTGCAATTTAGTATTCAGACCATACCAAAACCATTTTAGTACAATACTACTCTTCAATTATCCACCAGGTATTTTGAATTAATACTAAAATCTAATTGACATCAGAAAGGTAAGCCACTGCAGTGTAATTTCTACAGGATACCACCATATTATAGAAAAAGTTGTCATGGTATGCCAGAGTACTCTAGGCTTTCACAGAATAGGGATACAACCTACAGCCTATAACGAAACACAGAAAAAGTTAACATGCCAAATGCAAGATTTAAGAGTTTGGTATGGCCTCAGCACTATTAACATGTAAAAAAGTAGCCTACAGAATTTAAGAAAAATCCCACAGACCCCAGTCCAAGGCTCTGCTGCCCACGAGCCACTTCTAAGCAGAGAGGCCACATCACACAGTCTGACTGCCATGTTAGTTTGGAGTTGCCGTCTGCAATATGGACACAAAAAGTACCGTATGTTAGATTAGCAAGATAATGCAACAAACCAGTTTGTACAAATTTACAGTAATTGCATTTATATTCCCAGCACGTCCATGCAGTGTGGCTTAATTGGATTTGAGGCAATTCCAATCTAATCTTTATAAATTCAGCTGTAAAGTTATTTCTCTAACACGAAATAAGATGCTTATTTAAGATTTAAAAGATAATGCTGCAGTCTAGTCCTGTATCCACCCTGGAAACTACTGTCAAGAACTGCATCATGCCTAAATGAACTATACCACAAAATTTTAACTCTTCAAGTCTGAAGGAAGAGGAAAGAAAGAAAATGCCACGAGTCATCTTACACGCTAATGGAAAATTGATCATGCACCATTAAAGAACAGTTTCCCTTACATGCCTTTCCCAGCCCAGAAAAAATACACAGGATGCCAAACTACTTTGCTAGAACCCAGTCTGTTTTTAAAACCCTAGGTCTAAAAATTAAGTAAAGATGATATTCAGCAAGTTTTATTGCAACAGTTGTTTAATAGTACCACTGGACATACAAACTGGCAGTAGAGTCAACTATTTATGAAGTGGAATAACTGGAGCAAAATATGCAAGAGATCTCTTAAGGATATTTTTGTCTCCAAGCACACTGTTGTTTGTTTTTAAATAAAGTATCTTTGCAAACTCAGATTTGAATTGAACAGTGCTAGGAGGATACCAAAATAGCTAATAGGCCCTTTGCATATGAATACAAGTAGTGCAAAAGTTTAAATATAACCACAATGCTGGCACAAACAGGAAGACTCCTCACTTGTCACAGCTTGAGACTGGTGTAAATCCAAATCCTTCTTGCCCTGGTTAGCAGATGAGTTAAGTCTAACATTTATAAAACAAGGACTCAGATTTTGGAAGGCTGTCTTATCCAGGGTTTATAAATACATACTTTAAAACAACTTTTCTTGTTTTAAAATAGTGTAAGTTAGCCTTAATTTCAGTTTGCTACTGAAGTCCACATGGTTAGTTCACTTCATGTCTGATCTTTACTTCTAATTTAGGTTGATAAAGACCTTTAATCAGCTCTTTTCATGCTAATTACTGAGGCTTTGGTACCAGCTACAAGTTCGCAAGCCATTCTCTCTAGTCTCAGACGAAAACCAATGCTAACAACTGCACTTCTGAAGCTCTCCATTGTATACACGCAAGTATGTTTGACAAAGTGCTCAGAAGTCTAATCTGACTTTTAAGTCCAGAAAAGCTTTATTAAGGAGACCACATTAAAGTAGCAGTCTACTACATTGCCTTACAAAGACTGCAAAAATAGGCATAAGATGATTTATTTGCATCTGTAACTCTTACAGAAGCATGATCTGATATAGTATTTGCTTCCTGTGAGCCATGGGCTGCTGATGAAAAATACAACAGGATAGCTTACCTTTGTGCACAGGACTCCACTGTGCCCTCAAGCATCACAACACTTTTAAAAAAAGCTAAGAGTACCTCTCAAAAAATCCTCACTCAAGTGTTCCACAAGGTACTCCGAGTCAATGTATAAGTCAGTTCACTTAACTACTACATGATGTCTCAAACCCATGCTTTTCTCTACCAATTCTTTTATCATTTTTTTGTATTTTCAAAGCTGTACAGAATGCTTTTATACCTAGTTTGGAAAACTAGAGTTCTTATGCTTTTATCTACACTTCTACCTGACCTGAAAAAAAGGGATATAGCTAATTTAGCTAATTACACAGAAAAAAATCTAATTTTTTAAAATTGAGTTTCTAGCCTAAACACTGTATTTTAAGGTTAAAATGTCACATTAACATAGAATTCGAGCTGTAAGCAGTCTCCAAAGAAATTTTAGAATACTGAACTACTAAAGAACCACTACTACTATTGAAAAAACTAATACGGCTTTTGACTATTAGTCTCAGAGACAGTTTTACGCTTCAGATTATCAAAATAGCAATTACAGCATTAAAAACCTAAGAAATCATTAAATTCAGGAAACCAGGCTCTATGGCAATTAAAGAAATCCAAGGTTGTCTTAATATACATTCAGATTAAGAGGAGAACAATTTAAGTGAAGCTGGAGAAGGAAATCTTTTTGCAGAAGCAGAACTGAAGACTAAGTTTTCAGTTCACCAAACTGTTAGGTGGTTCCCTTTGTTAACATACAGTGCATGGGAGCACCATTCTTACTTTAATTAAAACTCTTTCAGTTGAAATTTTGAAGCCAAACACTCAAACAGTATTTATGACATTAACTGAATCCCAGTTGCTAACCGGTTACAGTTCAAATAGGCCATAAGTAGGGTTTGCCTAGCTTCAGCAACTAGGCCGTTTTTCTTTGAAGACAAAACCCATCAGGCATTACAAAGCCATATGGTTTATGCAATTAGTTCTGGCTGCCACTGAACAGTTCCAATTATATCAACAGTAAATTTTTGTATGAGAACTTTAGAGAAGAAAGCAGAGCTAGCGTGATGAAGAGCAGCAAAACAATAGTCACAGTAGTCCACTAATTTTCCCTGCAAAACAGGTTATTTTGCTACATAACACACTCAACTGCTCAAGCTCAACTGAAAATGGAATCTGAGGCTGGATCCTGGCAGTGCTGAGACAGGATCAAGGTGAGGTGACAAAACAGAAAAGCCTCTGACCACTGCTACCACCTCAGGTTGCATGTGCTAGGGAGAAACCTTTAGCACATCATGCTTCTGTTCAAAGCCTTACTACCATCTATTTTGATTCGTATCTACGCATGCCTGTCATTGAGGAAAAAGGTATTTCATATATGTTTCATAGGCAGAATTGACCTCTATTTATAGGCACCACACCAAAAAACACTGAACAGGTGCTGCCCTGGTAAAGCCATATGTTTCTAAATGGCATTATTATGTAAAGTTGATTACAGAAAGAACAGTATCGTGAATTTTACTGTCTGGACACCAGATATTAAACACATCTGCCTCTTCTGACAGGTTACCACTGCTCAGAAGCAACTGAAGTTGTGCTATGAGATGCTTCCAGTCTCAAGGGTCGCAGCTGATACAATGCTCCTGAAGATTTACACAGCAGAAGACTTTCAGAACACATTTTTTAATTCAGTGTTTTCCCTCTTGGGTACAGACGGTACAATGGAAGTACACAAGAATTTTGATATGTTGCTATTTTGATAAGCAGATATTACAAGTTTTGTTTCTATAACACCAAACAGCACAATAACCACAACTTCATGGCTCAATACAACATCTTTTATCTTCTAGACATGAAGGACAAAAACCAGAAACTCAGTCTCAGCTTATAGTAAAGTCAGTGAAAGGCAATAGCCCTAGATGCTGAATTTTGCTTTAAAATACAGGACACAGAAAAAAAAATCAGTATCTCAAAAAAATATTTAAGCGTACAGCTATTTGTACTTCGAATACCAGCAATTCTTAATGTTTCCTCTTTACTGACTTTTATCTTTACTGGAATACTAATTCGAGTGCTCATTTTTTTCTTTAAACAGTCAAATACATTCGGAGCCTGCATGAAAGCACAGCATTAATTTATGCATACTCAAAAAAAGCAGTAAAATAAGGGATAATGAAGGCTGTTGAAAGCAAAAACTGTTACACATGCTGCTAGAACATTCTCAACTTCTTTATGAGTGAAGGCACACAGAGGTCAGGGAGCACCTCTTAAGTTAACAGCCTTGCTTGTCAGAATAAAACATTGCTCTCACTCTTTCAGCTTCTCTGTAGGAAGGTTGGTTATCAAGGAGAGCCTGATGGTTACTCTGATGTCCACATGTCAGCAGCACATACTGTGCTTGGTCAGTCTGCACAAACAGGCTAAACAATGCTAAATTTTTTGTCTGTGTTTTCACTGTTATTTCAAAACAGCATAAACCAGCATTTCTCACTAGCGTATCTCCCCACTTGCATGTCCACTCATTCGTAAAATTTCCTGCATAACACTAGTGAGAACATCTGCAGTACAAGGGTACTTGTGATTTAGGTTACTGATCCAGGAGAAAACTGATTATGCTGAAGAGAATGAACCAGCAAAGACAGTATCTCTTGATTTATCTCTTGATTTGAGGTAGAGGCCTGAAACAAATTGCAAACCTCAAGTTATGAACAATTCCCAGACTTGATTGACACTTCAAGTGAGACGGTTGTTTAAACGTAAGAATGTGCTTAAGACTAAGTGCACCCATTCACAAATTACCGCCAACTACAGTTTTTTCTTATTCATTCGAACACTCGCGCGTGCTATCCCAGTCTCGTGTTATTTTCCAGCTTTCTAGCAAAGTGCTCTCCAAGGCAATACACTTCTGTCAAAATGCATATGTATCCTGCAAGCAGGAGCAGTATCTTACTGAAGACATTTCCCTGCAGCTTTATAGATCTGTAGTCCTCTTGAACCTACTGAGGATAAAAAAAGAAAACAGGTTCAATGGGGTTGAAGGGGAGAACTTGAGAACTCTTCAAATACAGCATCTCGATAGCTTGAAGGGTTTGAAAGGCAACACCTACTTTCAGACATAGAGCACCTGCTTCACTTGAACTATCTATGATGCCTACTTCGATATTTCAGCATTTACCTCACTATTAAGGTTGGGCTGTGTAAAACTTCTTCCCCTTTCATACTGCAGTTACACTCTTCTTCCCCATTGGCATTTCCAAAAGCTGAAGTTCTACCAACAACCAGGAAAAGGAAGCAAACCAGGTTAGTCTGACTCTGAAGAGATGCTCAAATTAAAAAATTAAAATTATAAAACGTTTCTTCCTGAATAAGAAAGTATCTGCCATCTATGACTCTACTTACTCTCCCATTTCTCTCCCTGAAAGAGAACATAGCTAAAAGGTTTTGTCCCTCGCACATCCAACTTTTCTCAGCACAGAGTGACCAGTAACAGATGACAGGACATATCTTCCACGCTGAAGAAGACAAGGTGAAAGAAACACTTCTGCTTGACTGATTTTTCATGGCAACACTCCTCTTGCTCACGCCTCCCTGGTAAATTGGAGAGATGGCTGGGCCCCAAACCCAGCAATATCAGACAATTGAGACATGCCCCAGCAGATCCAGAGAGCCAGATTTTGGGAACTTGGTATCTCCACCATAGCACTACCCTTCAAACTGCAACATGAATCCCCTCAATTTCATCCCTTCAGGGGGTTTCTTCTTCTCTCATAGCAAACCTTGATCTCAAATGTAGATTAGGCAAGGAAGAAGTAATACGACTGAATGTCCCTACCCCTTAAACCCTTATGTACACAGCTAATTAGTGAAACAACCAATATCCTCTATCCATACAAGAAGTAAAAAAAGCAACCAGCTAAAATGAAAAAGCAGCAGCCTCCGTGCCTCTCCCTTCCTCCATAACTTTTTTTGTAAGTCTTTTTAAAGTTGTGTGTTGCTGTCCCAGCCTGACAAAGCCTGTATACTCATATGCCACTACCAGCCTGGGACATCAGTTGTCTAATGTTCAGCCATGTCAAAAATTGATCACGAACAAAGCTTACGCGCACCATTAAAAAGTACTCCACCTAAACTGAAAAATGCACAATTACTTAGACATAGAATCAAGTCATATTTTCACAGGAAAAATTAAACCTTCCGTTAAACCTTCTGGGAAAGAAGGTATCTTCCGTAAGACAAGAGCTCAACTAGGAAGACAGGGTAAGAGGCACTGCAGTTTGCCATGAACTGAGCATAACTGCAGATATGAGAGCAAACAAACTCCCTGAACAGCCCTGAACATGATCTTGCCCAAAACTGCCTCAGTGACCTAGGATCACATCTTACAATGTTAATCACTATCCAAATACTAAATATCTGCCTGCATTCATCCGTGATAAGTAGCACGTAAGGCAAAAACCAGGAATTTGTGGTACTAAACAATTTGAGCTGCACATTTTCCACAGCTGGGCACCAGAGGTTGGAAGAGTAAAAGAAACAGTGTTCAAATTATAACACTTTCAGTCATCATTTTCTGCCCTCAGTCAAGAGCAGCTCAGGTTTCACTTACAGCCTTAAAAGGGTTCCACTTAACCAATTTAAAATCATCCAGGAAGAGTGATGACAACAACAAGCCCTGGTTGTCCAACGATTCGTAATGAACTCTCCCTGCATGTCCCATCAGAACAACATCACTGTGGTTCCATGGAAGCAGCAGACTTCCAGTAGCAGATGAAGAGAATTTCACTTTTTAATCTGGCTACCCATCAGTAATTAAAAATACCAACACAGACATAACAAGATGGATCCATATGCTGCACTTAGATAAATTATGTGCAGAAATCTTTATTTGTATAATCCAACTAAAAATGCAGAGAGACTTATACTTAAGAAGTTCTCCTATTTTAAGAAAATCTTGCTCGATTTCAGTTTTACAAAGTCTTACGTTTTCTGACCTTTGTGGATTGGAACCCCTTCACAAACATAAACTGAAGAACACAGAAAGACAGCAGCCAAGATGCCAGAACCCTTTGTTAAAACTTCAAGAATTGGATTCATCATAGTTAATACTGCTAATCATATTTTCCTATCATTATGTCCAGAAAATATGAAGTTTCTGGGGTCATTTGGCTTTTATATACTCTAGTTCTTTCTCCTAACCTTTGGTTCATGGAAAGGCATATCTAATTTGCCTTCCATCTGTAGTGTTTTCCTGTACTCCAATTTCCATTAAACAAAATATCACTAAATTGTCTTAAGATTCTCTTGCTTCTTACATGGACTACTCTACACATTTTTGATTCTTATGCCACCTTGTTTCATTTATTATTCTATGCTAGGTGTTATACCCAAACCTATTAAAACTTCAGCTTCATATATTTATGCAGTAGATATTTCTATTACCTATGTCTAACCCACTAAACACTGTAAATACGTATCACTGAAATTTAGACCTTGTATCAACAAATTCCAGATTAGTTAATTTTCTTTCAAATTAGTTTTGAAAAGTTGTCTTCACTGTATTAGATTTATCATTGCACCAAAAACCATAAGGAATACCCAATTTCACAGTAAAACTAATTACATGCCTAATTCAACAGTGAGAGAACAGTAGTCACAGAAGTACATCACTACAACAGAGATCCCAAAATACTGAATCAAATTTTTCCCAACTTATTTTATTAAAGTTTGAAAGATGTGCACAGGAGACTAGCAAAGGAAAAACCAAGAGAATTGTTTACAATAAAAATGGCAAGAAGTCTCAAAATAGCATGATAGCAAGAATTAAGTCAGTCCAACAGCATACAGCTCTAAATAAAGATATACTTTCCTGCCCTGTATCAGTGCACATCAAGCACTAGAAAGTTCCAGATGTCCCAGATGCATACTACAAAACTGTAACATACTACAAAAAAACTACTACAAAAATTTCTCTGGACAGAGAAATCAGTCATAGAGCAGCAACCAAAAATTTACTTTGAGAACACCAACAGGTGGAGAATATGATGCTGATGCTATCTGAATTAAGACAACCTTGCTTCCCATACTGGTCAACTTGTATATTACTATTACACTATGGCAAACACCAACTAAGAGGCATGGAAGAAGGGAAAACACTTTCACGCAGCACTCAGAGATCAGGAAGTTATGACCTTGTTTATGCCCAGCACCCTTCATAGCAGACCTGACAAATCATGTCTGCCACAGCACCCAAAGGCTGACCTCTGAAGTACTGAAGAATACCTCAAAATAAACCAGATGCTGGATATTATGCCGTTACATGCCTCTGACACCGAGAAAGGAATCTCAGTTTGAAAGCTTTTTCCTCTGTTTCATAATGAATTACTCATAAAACAGAAACAAGTCCACTTCCAGAAGGTAAACATTATGCTTGGGAAGTGAAAGGAATGTTTAGTGAAACAACGGCATCAATAAATTAACGAAAACTGTTAAGAAACGGTATGCATCTTCCCTCCTGGCATTTTATCTTGAAAAGAGAAAAACATGACAGCCATTTATACTGAATCTCCTGAAGCAGAAGGTACTTAAACACACACTTTACCAGCATTAAGTAAAGAATGTGCTTTAACTACATCAAAAAAAACACCCTTAAACTAAACTATGCACTGGAAACATGCTGACCCTGTTGTCAAAATCCATCAGTGCGGCACTGCTATTGTATGTCCTGCTATTGTTAGTATTAAAGTCCCTGCTGGTTTCAGATATTGATTCTCACTGTCCTATATAATCATGCATTCCCACTAAAGATACAAGAGTCCTGAAAAGTTAAAAGGTAGATGTTACACTATGTAAGTAGTTCAGTGGGAGTTGAACTTCCATAGATCCAATTTTCTAAAATGCGTCATCCAGATTACATTGGAACAGAATCTTCAATAAATTATAACAGAAGCAGCTCTGAGTTTGACATAGTTTTTCATTAGGTGTTAACACTATCCCTCCCTAAAGGAAAGCTTGTCAGGAATAAAATTATTTACTCCACACTATTCATTTGGATAGGCTGTTCATTTAACTGCTGCTCACTTTTTAAAGGCAGACCTTTAAAAGAACAACATAACCAAGAACATATGGACACAAGCATAAGGCAAACAATGATCCTCTTCTGGAAATGGAGCCAATCTGAAAAATGTCAATTATACAACAAGCTATATTGCCTCACAGCCAGAAAGCAAGAATTTTTCCTTTTTTTGTCCTATAGGTAACTAGTTAAAGGCATCACTTTTTTTCTAGAAGTAGTGCCATCATTTCATCTCCTTTCCTGCTACCAAAAAAAGAACTCAAAATACATTGGAATGATCTTCCACCTACTTCCTACTACACAGTGCCTCTAAATCCTGAAGCCTTGATATCAATGATCCACACATCCATGCCTGAAAGATCAAAACTGTGCTTCATTGTCTCATTATATAATTACAACATAGAAGAACAAGAACATAAGGTTGTAAAGGTATTTTTAAACCAATCTGGAAGTTAAAAAAGATGTTCATCTATTTACTTCACTCTACAGGCACATTATACCATATTTCATTAAACAGACCTTTCAGTCAATACTCAACTTTTAACCTTCAGAAGTTTTAATCACTGCTTCATAAAGTTTTGGGCAAAGTAATAGAAAAATAGGTCAAGTACGCTTCCTAGCAACAGCAGTAAGGAAAAAAGAATTTAAATCTCTCTTACTGCAAATCCTGTATAAACGTTGCACAAACTGCATAGTCACTACAAGTTACTCGCATTACAGTTCTGCAAGACAGTGCCTCAGCTGAAAGACCTGTAAGTATATGGCTTATACGTAATTTGTAACGCAAAAGCTTTACAGCTCTCTTATTCTGGGCAGAGAGAGCATATCACAACTAGTTGCCTAAGGTTAGCAGGAGCAGTAAACTTGTTAATACATAGGAAAAAATTATTAAAAGGAACATTGATTTGAGACTCATGACTGCAGAAGTTCATTTAACCATACCAAAGCTCTGGAGCCTAATTTTGCAAAGACTTTTAAAAAGCCAGTGTATGGGAAGACTGAGAAAGTTAAGGTCACAAACCTATAAGTCACTTTAGAGAAAACCCATGCCATCAGGAGAGACAGGGACAAAAGGAGGGTAACATCAGGATAAAACACAACTAAAACAGCATCCTTTAGGATGTGTCATCAAGTATCATTTGACTGAAAATGGAAAGAGCTTGTAGTAATTATTTCCAATTTGTAAAAAGTAGACTACTGGTAGCTTATCTACCAAACCTAACACAAATTACTAGCAGAAAAATATCAGACAGATTACATACACTATAACCTGTGCTTCACAAGCACATGTAAGTTCAGATTTTGTCGCCTTTACTGTGCACCTTGCAAGGACTTGCATCTGCTCTGTAAGGATTATTCTGTTTGTATATAGCATCTTACTGGGAAATGGACTCAGCACAGGCCAAGTATCAAATGTTTTCTTACTTCTCTTAGCAGTTTGTGAATTCCCTACAGCAGCAAGAAAGACTACTGAAGTAGGGTCTGTTAAGCACATCTCTAACCTCCATTTAAGCTACAAATCCTCAGCAGGTTCCTAAAAGGTTAAAGAACTGTAACAGACATGCTTGAAACAGATGAGTCAGGTGTTGCAATTAAAATTTGTTGCATTTTTCACTGGTGTACGATCAAAAATTTTTCACACTTTGGTTTTAAATGAGATCTAAAACCCACACAGGAAAGATCAAACACTGAACGCAGCCTTACCCAGCCCTACTAAATTCAGAGAAGGTAGCTCCCTCTCTTCCTAGGTCTGTGGACAACACCACCAGCTCTCATCAAAAGCCATATGATGACTTCACCTAGTTGAAGAAATAGCTAAAAATGTGTAGGCACAGCAAGTGCTTAAACACAGAAAAGTTCTCAAGTAGCAGAGGCTGTCCTCACAATAAAGACATCCCATATGGTAATTATTTTTAGACTGTTAAGTATCAGAGGTTAGAGAAATCACATGGGTGTCTCCAAACTACCAGCTCCTCAGCCAATTTTTATCCTTTCCATAAAGGAAAAGCAAGTAGAAAAGGCAAATTAGAATAATTTCTAGAACTAACAGCTCATATTCAAAAACTGTGTCCCCTTCAAGGTGTACTTAGCTTCCACAACTAAACATTCTTTCTAGTAAGGATCTGAACGGAAAGCAAGACAAAAATATGTACAGCATTCAAAGCAGATCAGTTGAGTTACATTTAAGGTGGTTCTAATTCATTGCAACTGCATCTAATGAACCACAAAGAAAAGCTTATTACTACAATGAAAGCGACACAGCTTAGAGCCCAGTGGCTGAACACTCTCCACATTTCTAGCATCTTTCAGTTGGCTGTATTCAACATCAATTACTGAATGATCTCTGTACTGTGGCTAAGCATGTAAAGTCAACCCAGACAACACCACTCCCCTGTCTATAATCGCCTGGATACATTATCAGATTATGCTACCTGATATGTTCAGAAGGCTGCCAGCAGAGAATGTCTACCTTCCTTGATCCCTGAAGTACTCACCTGCTTAAAACATTAAAAAACAAAAGTCCATCTTGTAAAGTTAATTCACACATAGACTTCGATACTGGAGCTAGCGATTAGCCACACTGCAATCTGGTGAAAAACACAAGCTGCTGACAGAATTTTCAAGCTCATCTTTCCAACAAGTGATTACAGGTGATCTAAAAATATGAGGTCTTCCTGCAGCTTGGATAAATACTGGATAAGATCAAATCCATGCATTAGTTCTACACATCCCCTTTAGGGATTCCCATACAGAACTATGTAAAAGCTTTATTTGAAACAAACGGAATGCAGAATGCATACTGTCAGTGACAGTTTACTAAACTGGAGTCTTGGAGTACTGTCAGTTCTCTCCATCAAGAGCTACTCAAACCTGAGCTTGAGTAGTTTATTGGTAACGACTGGGAGTCATCAACTGGCCTTTAGTTTACTAGCATGCTTTTATGAAGATCATTGTTCAAGAACACAGTTACATCAGGAGGTTCACCATATTGCTCTCCAAAATTTTACAAGCTTTCTTCCAGTCTTACATAAGATTTCTGGTCTCCAGAGTGTCTCCTGACTGAGTCATTTGACTACCAGTTACCCAGTCCCAAACAGAACAGGACATGAAATACATTAACTAAAAATGTAATACGTAATCCAAACTATTCAGGATTAAGCTAAATGCATTTACTTCATCTGCTTTCATCTTCTATGTCAGAAAGCGGAGACAGAAGGGATAAATATGGTACAGGAGCTTCAGAAGCTACTCAATGTTTTCAGCTTTAACAAAGACCAATCCATACCAGATGCTTCAAAAAGCACTGCCTATATGGAAAATCAGTAAGATTAAGAATCTCTCTTCCATCTCTTGTAACAGGAAATTGACAGTTATAATGAATACAAGAAACTTCAGCATTTATTCCTGACAGATGCACTGCACGTTTCAAAATAGCACTTAACACACGGAAGGATCCATAAATCCACTGGGGAGACACACAGCAAGGGAGGGACAGAAACCATTTTGTTCCAGGAAGTTTTAACAATAAACCATTTTTATGTCTGAGCTACAGAGAAGTTTGAGCTTTCTCTTTCATTAGTCCAAGAACACACAATTAAGACAGCATCCTTAAATAAACCCTTCAGAAGGGAGGCAGGTAAACCCCAAGTTAAATGGGTAGGTCAACCTCATATCAAGCTGTAACACACAGCAGCACTGTCTTTAAGCCATCACCCAGCTGAAGAAACCATGACAGGTTTTTCAGAAGCAGGTTAGTAACCTCAAGTACTACAACCTAAACTCAGGAGGATTGTTTCCCCGGCACTGCTCTTCTACTCTCTTGCCTTTCAGTTTTCCACATAGCACCAAAAAAAATTTATGTTCTATTCATCCAGAATTTAAAAAAATAATCTGTGAACACTATCTGTTCAGCAAAGCAGTTTCTCACAGTTCACTTACAACAGAAGTAGCTATTTCTCTCCTTACCAACTCACCAGCAGAAATAGTGTTGGATGGGATAGTCTTTAAACAGTGAATCAGAAACTAATCTAAAATGGTAAAGATAAAAACACAAGAACTATCCTTAGTTCCAGTATTTTAAAAAACAGTAAGTAGTACAGTCTCCCAACTGTCACACCAGTCTGTTACATCCTAATTTGCTTATGCAAAGTACAGATTGTTATATTTCTCTACGGAACCCACTACAGTAAGTGGATTAGCTACACAGACTAACATTATTAGCAACACTCTCCTCAGAAGCACTAAAAAGAGGTATGCCTCTGGGGGTGGATTTTTGCATTTATTGAGGCAGGTGGCAGAAAAGAAGCAGCAGGAATCTTTCAACAGACCTCAGAAAGGAGTAAGTGGTAGAAGTGATTCAGCTGGCTGAAAGAGCCCACTTGACAAGCAACTGGAGAGAAGCGGCACCAATTGTTTTGCAAGCCTATCACAATTGGATTACCTGACCCAGAATAAACTGCACCAGCATAAGTTGACCCCCCCCAAGATTCTGCTCATCTCAGGAAGCAATTTGACCTTGGGACTGCTTGTTCCTTCCTCTTTCCAGCAACGATATGTGCTGTTGAATCACTGAATCACAAAAACACACGAACTCTGGAGTCCATTATGGAGGAAAATGCTCTTATTACCATCTCCACAGAACAAACTCCTTCACCTCACACAAAAGTGTGTCCCCCAAACACTGGTGCTGCGCAAGACTTCAAAACAGAAAGACTATTAGTCAAGTTCTTCTAGCTACAAACATTTGCTCCTGAAAGCTTTTAAAAAAATAAACTTAAGACATAGCACCTTAGCTTTGCTATTACTATTTAGAAGAAGCTTCAAGAAGAGAAGAATATCCCAAGTCAAAACTGGTATGAAATGCTAAACCCTATCAGTACAAGATAAGTAACGACAGTGAGAAATGAAAACTCTCTAGGATGCTGGGAACACTCCATTACACAGTATCTTTATTTCCAAGTCTTGTGTATTTGCCTCTTTAAAAAAGCTATTGGTTATCAATCCTTACAGCTTGGTACAGTCAGATATGTCTCAATAGCTTTTAGGACATGGCTATCTATTCCAAGACTGTGAGTAGTGGACTGGTCAATCAAATCACTGCTTCCGGAAAAAGCACACCTCCATACTGTCTGGAAACCCAGACTGTCCATACCATACTTCTACTCTAGCTAGGGGGCTTTAAGGGTATTTCTAAACCCAGTAACAACACAAAGTTCTTGTGCGAACTGAAAAAAAGACTGATGTCCTAGCATTAGTGCTCAATCCCAATGTCTATCAAATGCAGCCACTTGCAAAAAGCAGATTTCACTATTGCAGCCTTTTGTTTAAGTTTCAAAGTTATTAACTTACGGAGACTGTTCCTCTTTCTAAGTGATGAACAATTTTCTGACTTTTCACTGTGGGCAAAAGTCATTTGAAGCCTTCCCCTATCATGATGGCTGCAGTATTTCCCATTTCAGAAGCTTGACAAGGAACTTACAAACCAGAAGACTGGAACTATGAAAACACTAACTGCCATGACATTTTTGCAAAGGGTTTACTTGAGTGATGGACACAATACAGAACTGATTTTAGCCATTAGTGATGCAAACCTAGATACTATTACGTAGGAGGTTATGTTATAATTTGGTAAGACATTCAACCAAAATGTTGTTTCGCCCTCTTGTGAGATTCTGTGAAAGCACTTATGCCACAAAATAGTTCCATCCGTAACTTTGGCCCTGTGCTCAAGTCTCAGAGCTCGGCAATGACCCCTTGCCTTTTTACAAGCAGTATATATATACACTCATGAACACAGAACTCCCCCTATAACTCTATGGTTAATAACACAGGGCACCATCAGGTGGAATACCCAACAACCTTGCAGTTCTCTTCTGCTTTCTCATACAAGTAACTCCGTAAGTTCCCGCTGCAACTCCAAATATACTCAAAAGGCAACTTTCTTTACACCTGAAGTTTCAGAAGTCCAGACTCTACAGAGTTTGCACAAAAATGGGAAATTCTGAATTTGACAGTAGCCATATACAGGTATTAAAAGTTACTGAGAATTATTAGCATCATTACTTTATTTCTCAAATCTAAGACAAACCATTTGTTTCCTGCTCTAACAAACTTGTGGCACAAAAAATACTGCAACATACAAGCTGTTTCTTCAAGCAGATTTCCTTTACTCTTTTTCATGTACCACTACCAACAATCTCACCAACAGGTAAACTGTCAGATAAGACTGCTAAAAGTTTCCCTCCATATTCTCTCAAAACAAAAATCTCACTTCAAAACCAGCTGCTTTCATTAGGAGACTAATGGGAGTTCATAAATAAGCCTTATCTTTATCCTATTGAATATAGTTGTTTTAAGACTACTCGCTTCTCTTCAGAAACCATGTGCACTCAATACCAAGTTTTGACACACCAAATACTTAACCAGCACACTGTGCACCATACCACCTGGTGTCTGAAGAGAAACCTGACCTCAACAAAAAGAGAAAGGAAACTGTGCCAGGCTATGTCAACATGCTACACATGAATTTCTTTCCCCAAATTACCACCCTATCCAATACATTTCCATTAAATCAGGTTTTTGGATGATCTACATGCATCAAGTGTTCCACTGCCATTCAAATTTGTTTATACTGTATTTCTTTCAAACCATTAATTCAGTGTGTTAAACCCTTACCTTCCTCCTCAGTGCAATCTGTCATACAAGGGTAACACTGTCTCACAATCAGGAAATCTCACACAATCAATGATTCCAGCTTACTGGAAGTGTTAATGGGCAAGAGGCACAAAACAGTACCTTTTCCTTAGCTCACAGCACACTTTGTTTTAGCACAGATTGCCAAAGTGCTTTTAATTCTATTTTCTATTCTTTGCACCCACTCAGCTCAACTTGTATACAGGACACAAAGTTTTGGCATAGAATGAAGTTATTTAAACAGTGACGACTATATACAAACTAAAACAGATGGCCAGTTCTCCTGTGAGTTTAAGACTTAAAAGAGCCATGCAAGTCTGGATGTGCTCACTAGGCCTGTTTTTTTCTGATAAACCAAGGAACTTAAGGAGCCTACCAACTGCAGTTATTGTTCTGAAGCTACAGGTCTAGTAGACTGGGAAAGACTATCCTACTCAGGTGCCATCTGTCATCTACCTTTTCATCACCATCTTCTACTGCATAAATAGATGCCAGACATCCGTTGTTTCTTCTACTCAAAAGAAACTATTTGAGTGAAAATCTATTCAAGCACAGAAGTTATTTGTGCCACAAAAGCTAAGCCATCCAATACTCATTGAGTCAGTCAATACAAGCATTTCTGTCCAGGGCACCTCAAACCACACCAACAGCATCTCCAGTTCAACCTTTGGGGCACTAAGGACAAAGATAACTGAACAAGATTTTAACTCTTGGGAATTTTCTCTCACACAAAAATGGTTCACAATCTACAGTATTTTCTATGAAGTCTTCCAAGAAATACAAAAAGATACAACCATCATGCTTTTGATATGCTCTAACATTTTCTTCACAGATCTGGTCAATGACTAAACTTGTCAAAATAGAGCCTTTTACAGAAATGACAGTTAGAAGTACTACAAAACCTTCTCTTGCTTAGCATAAAGACTTCTGACAGTTTATTTCCAGTTCCATCATTAGTATTTTTGTCCTTAATTTAGAAACCATTCAAATTAAAAGGAGGAAATACTGAAGTTTTTTTTAAAAATAGGAGACTGATGCTAAGAGAACTGGCTCAGAAAAGCAACAGCTATTTCTGTTACAAGGTCGCAGAAATTACATGGAGATAGCTGGGGCAAGTGTATCCTGAGATTTAGCAATAGCTTCTACAGACTCAAAGACAGCAAGCTTAGTATGCATTTACTCAGTCACCAATTGTCTTCAGTCTTCACTGGGTTATCGGATGCTGCTGTTGATAAATAAAGCCCTTTAATTCTCTTCTGCAATGCTAGAGTCGATTTTTTTCCCCATATAACAACAATGTAAACTACTGTTTAGCTAGCGCAAGGTTCCTCCCCTAAAGGTCAGAGACAAGAAGCAAACTCTACATGTATCTGATTGCTATTCACATTCCGACAACATCAAGAAGACCTTCATCTAGACCTCCTACCAGACATAACCTTTTAGGCAAGTTCTCAAAACAGAAATCTAGTAGATCCAAAACTTTCCAAAACCGTATCTCCAGTAACTACTGCGTCGTTCTCATGTAACTCACAATAAAGAAAGCACACTACTGACAAAACGGTAACTTCAAAAGAACACTCAGTCATGCACTCTATACCATAGCAAGTCTCTAACTATAGCCTAAGAGCCTTCAGAGAAAACAAAAAAAGAGCAAATAGCCATGGTATAAACAGGATTCTGAACTACTGCCCAAGCTGAATCTTTAAATGCAAGAGTATTAACTGCTTTTACTCTAGATGAAAAGCACAGTAGCTTCTCAGCACATCAGAGAAAATTAGTTTATGGTATGAAGTGTAAAAAAGAGAACTAAAAACAGCCAGTGAAAACAAGCTCGAAAATCAAGCATTTATGTCTTAATATAGAGGGAAGAAAAATCATTCTGGGCATTTTTTTTTAAAGTGCTAGCAAGGTGGCTGATTACACAATGTGTACTTTAAAACCGAGGAAGTTAATTCAGCTTACCAGTATTGCTAGAGGCTTAGGTCAACCTAAGATGTTTGGAAAAACAAAGGCAGAAGGAAGACCACATAAAATATGGGCCTGGTTTGAAATGGGGCAGGGAGCCTGCTGACAATGGGCACAGAAGAGACTGAGATAGTCTTTTCATAGGTATCCAGTGTCAGAAAACCATATTATGTTTAAACATATGAAAACTTATTCCCACGGTGAATAGACACACTGAAACGGAGTCCCACAACTGGAAAATGAGTTACTGAGAAGTTTAAGGAGTACACAAGACTTGAATTCCAGGCCCAAGTCATGCTATTAATCAAGTTTCAAAATAGTACTGCGTTATTAATCCACATGAATGTTGGGGAAAAATAAGGTGGCATATGTCCTGTGGATGGACTGATTCTTTTTAAAGCACAGGTGTCAGAGTGGTGGCTCCCGCTGCTCTTCTGCTCGTGCAGCGTAACGTGCATCCCACGCTGCACACACGACCAGCGCCGGAGGAGTGCAGGGGCAAGGGGCTTGGTGCTGCTGTTGGATAGAAACAAGGTGCCAGGCTGGATAAAACAAGGCAGAGGGCTGGATTTGGCCCATAGGCTGTTGAGTTTGACACCCAGCTTTAAGGTGTCCCTCACAGGAAATAACAGTAAAATAAAGGATATACTTGTGTTATTCAACTGACTAGCTTAAAAGGAGAAAGAATTGACAAATATGAAAATTCAGAAAAATTATCTGGCAAAGTAGTATTCAGCTTTCGAAACAATAGCACAATACTGCTTAATATACACTCACATTACAACTCTTTATGCAGTCCTCCACTTACAATGCAATTTCATTCTCCAGTTTATCAGATAAAACACGTTCTAGAAGGTGGACCAAGACAGTGTTCTCAAGAGTGCATTAAAGCATTCCACCTCTGCTCAGAACAGCCCATTTTGTCTAACAGAGATCATTTTCCCCCCAAGCTTATAGCCCTGTCACTGTCAAGCAGCTCAAACAGGTAAGTAAAAGTAGGGCCTGTGTCAAGACAATGTTTCTTTCTAGAGTCCAGCCAACGCTACCCTTACCTTCAAAGGAAATCAATGCACCTAGTGAATTAACAGACTTAACAAGAAAGTTTGAGAAATACAGCTTGATTATTCAGATTTATTTTTTATAAACTCCAGGTACATCAAATTGGTTTATCTCCTCAATTCCGTTCAGACATTTCTACTGCAGAGTCTGCCTCCTGAAGGCTGTTTGTGACAGCTTCCTTAACTGGAGACAGACAAGATGTGTCATGTCTTTATGGAGGCTTCAGAACTGAATCTTTAATGTTAAGGAACAGTTGTATGCAAGCTATAAAAACACACTTGGGAACGAATTGAAGCAGAAGCAAACTTCCTTGAACAGGAAACTTCCTGCTGCTTGATCCATTGTGCAAGTTCATCACTGTTCTGGCTTTCTGGGACTTTTTTCCTTCCACATATTGAATCTTGCCTTTATCAAGCAGGGTCTCCACTGACATCTCCTGAAAGCACTAAGTTTTACAGCTGTCTTATACTGAAATAACTCCACATCCCTTGTTTAATCCCTCCATGTCTGGAGCACATAAGATTAAGTACACCTGTGTTCTGTTACAAAAGCATTTGCTGTGCTATAGCTAGCAAGCACCTCCAACATTTAGTTAAAAGTTGACAATGGGTTTGATTTACATCCATCACCCTCCATCCTAATGGATGCCACAGTAAGAAATTTCAAGACACTTTCAAAATGCTGAAGGACAAAAGGACTGGACAACAGTTCAGTCACATCACTGAAGTTAGTCATCTTCTAATTGCTTCTAGCCTAACATCTACCTTTAACTTGACTTTCACACCTAATACATACCCCAAAACACAAGAGTATGCCTATTTAGCAGAACCATAACTAGATGCAATTAAGTGAAGCTGAATAAAACAAACGCTATTCTTAACTGTTAATTTCAATGCACTTTTTTCATATAGAATACCTTATGAACAAGAAGGTATTAACAGCTGAGTAGAAATACTGAACTGATGAACAATCCTGGTGTTGCATAACTAGTGGTCCTGGCTTTCTTAGTTTCATCAGTGTCTTGGCTCACATTGAGGGAGAAGGCTGACATCAGAAACAACACACACCAGCATCAGTCACAGCTATGCACACTGTCAGTGGAAGTCGAGTCTCATGCAGCTGAGAACTCCAGCACATCTGCAGATTTTGCTTCTCAACTCACCTTACATAAATTTAGCATAAGATTAACAAGAAAAAGGAGAATAAGGCTGGGCTGACACCTTAATATGATCAAGAGTAGTTCATTCTTACTGGACTGAAAAGTACACAACTGCAATAACAATTGCTTGGTCATTGGCAGGAGGCCCCACAATGAACATGGCTATCTGATGTTCTCGCAGGTTCCATTCCCCTTCTCCAAATCAGACAATATTAGATGTGAGATAGATAACTTCATACAATATTACACCCTACTTCTCACGAAACAAGAATGGAAAATATGCAAATCCCAGTTCACTTACAACCTATAAGTTAATATAAGCCTTTTCCTACACAAATACACGTAGGGTGGAATAAAGAGAAAAATAAGCATAGTTCTGTTTTCTTCTACCATTTTGAAGGATGCTTTACCGATACGGAGAAGTAGTACTGCAGGTCTTAAGGGTGGCTGCATTTAGCTTGAGCAAACTACTTCCATAATGCAAACAAGACCCCAGGAAAGTGTTGATTACCCAGCAAGAAGCTGTGCTCCGGGAACACCCGCACAGCGCAAGAAGTCATAAGCGCTTCCAAAGCAGTTCAAGGAAAATATACTGCAGATAGCTGTTGTGAAGTATTCTTTTAGAGGAAGAGCCAAAGAGATTGCCAGCTGCTCACCATTAAGGAGTATTCCAAATGCCACTCTCCTTAATCAACTGATTGCATCACCCTGGTTCACTCCAGAACCCAACCTTGAAGAAAGGCTATTTTTTATTATTAAGTTGAAAGGTCTTTGGACTGAAAAGATGTATAAAATTTCAGGCAGGCTTCTTTAGAGTAGGGTGATCAAGCATTCCTTTTATATGATTCCTTCTTGACATCATTCACAGTATCATAGTATCATAAGGTTGGAAAGGACCTCCGAGATCATCAAGTTCAACCTATATCCCAACACTAACACCAACTCTAACACCATCATCTAAACCATGGCACTAAAAAGGAAAAGTTTGAAGGTCTTGCCTAGATATGAAAGAGCAGCTATTGTGGCACAACAACCTATGAACATCTAGTCATAGAATAAGAATTATATAAGGGCATCCAAGAGTTTCGTTAGACTACTATAGCTCTGGAAGTTTTCTCCTCCTATGACGTAAGTCTACTTCCAGCCTTTTCAGCTTTCCTTTGTACCTGTTCAACATGACTAGATTCAGCAGCTGGGATAGAGGAGGTTTTCCCACATCATCACTGCCACATTTTGACTATGCAGCTGGACCTTGGCTAGCCTCACAATCTAGTCAGTCTATTTCATTCAAATCCAATGCATTAAAACTATTCTCAGAATTAAATACTGAGCAATGGGCTTCTCCTGAGAGAAGTGGGAATCAGGAAGACAGAAGAGAACAAGAATTCATCAATTCTATTTTATTAGACTGAAACATAAAATTTGGTCTATGTTCTATAATGCCCACAACAAAGAGTGCGACATTTCAACATCACAAAGACCAGTTACTAGCAGTCCCACATGAGCAGTTTTAGATCCACTTAACTCCTCTCATTTATAGGGAACAATTTCTTGTTCATCTTTTAAGAGCTCAAGTGACTGTAGAAGACAGCAATCATTTTGGTTTTGACCCACGCAGATAATCCAAGCTCCTAACTGGAATGAATGGGCATGAGGTGGAACGCACTAGGAGCACAGTTTCATATGCTTATTTAAGTGCTTTTAGAGGCTGCTCACGAGGTGTGCATTGCACTCAAAGGACTGCAGGCAATACAGAACACAACTACCAAGAAAAAGAAGTTGAAGCACAACCATTATATAGTCATGTTTTCCATTTCTCCATAGTCCTTTAGACAGGTACCTGGTCTTCAGACTACCAGTGTATGTCCCACAGAAGGCACTGGGGAAAGGTTGCTTAAACATGTACTCCGTTCCTTCCTACCTCCAAGTCCTTAGAAAACTGTCCACATCGTATCACAAATTAAATACTTCTTTGTTGCATAATGAAATAAAAACAGAACAAGGGCAACTAGCTATAGTTAAAGTACCTGCACCAGACGCAGTATCTCAACTACTTATGATCCCTGTGTCCCCCTCTGCCACCACTGTTCTTCATGCTCAGATGAGTTCACTGTATCTCTGCATCCTAATCCTCCTGACACCACACAGTATTATATAACACAGAAAATGGGACAGCAAGTTAGGTGCTGTTGATACAAGCAAGTGGCAACCAGTCGTACCCATACAGTAACTGCGAAATTGCTTACATATCCCTCTTCCACAACTCTACCAGCTCATAACCAGAAGCAGAGGTACATACAAGTAGCATTATTGTCAAAGTTAAGTGGTTACAGGCAAAGCTTTTACATTTTTTCTTCACTGAACAGAAGTATCTCTATTGCATAAAAGCACAAAGAAGCAGATAATCCTTTGCCATTGTATTAACTGCACAATGCCACAGTCACTTCCACAAATCAAGAAGCCATAGAGGTAACTTTTGCTACTTTTATAAGAACAGGGATATCCAAGTCTAACCCACTACAAAATAAGTCAGACTTACATTATGTTGCTGCATGAATGTGTTTACTCTGATCACTACAGCTATCCTCAGCTTTCCGACTCACTAGCTACATCTTTCCATTTTTCATTTCCTCTCAAGCCACATTTTCTCTCTTACTGCACCCAAAGACTAACAGAGATGGATATTGCCCACACCAAGCTACCCTGATCCATAGGACACTGGATGACCTGATTCTGAAAATGTCTCATCCTGACCAAAGCAAAGTGTGCCCAAAACCCCATTTGCCATGTAAAGTAGTCCAAATATTCTCAAAGAAGCCAAACTCCACATTCTGAGTTTTCCTTTATGTCAGTTTAGCTTCCGCTTGGCACAGATTGGACAAATATTTGCCAGTAGCTTTCTCATGATAGCTCACCTCTTATCCAGAGAGAGCAGCACTAACATTTCCACACTGAATACCCCAGCAGTCAAAAGATCCTCATTTAGTCTTGGCCCTGAACTGCCCTTAGGGATTTCGAGAAAATTCCTCTAACACCACCACTCTCAAGACAGTGGTTCATACACCCCTCCAAGATGGCTCTGAAGAGTACTTAAAATCTAAATATGGAGCTTGTTTGCCTCTGGGCTGATCTCCACAAGTTCAGTCAGATAACTATTTTTTCTTTGAAAAAGCTGACTTACATAGAGGACAAGACAACTAAATTCTTTCTTCTTAGTAGAACAACACCTTACAGCCCCTCAAAAATCAGTAAACATTTGGCTCTACTACTATTCACAAAAAATCATGAGGAAACACTGTTAACTGATGATATGCATAAAATGTATAAGCAGACTCAGAGGGGCAGCTACCCATATAGTGAGTGGCAATACTAGGTGCCTAACTGCTATCCCAAATACCTACAGCCTGAATGAGAATACAAGGAGAGTGTGTCAAAGTAGTAATACAGCTGTTAAATAGTGCAAAGGATTGAATTTTACCTTGAAAGGCACTCAAAAAGAACAGCCAGTAGTTTCATACTGCGCTGGCATTTCTGGTTATTAAACTATACCTGCTTGGGTTTGTCAACTTCTTTATAAAAAAAGCTTACATCACATGAAACTAAAAGCTACAGAACATCTGATCTTGACATCTACCTATATCAGCCTGTCCTTTCAACACAATTCCAGTTTTTCAGGTCAGACACAGCAAGTCAAAGTTACTCTTCCCCCCAAAAAATGGCCTTTCAACCAAAGCAAGGGCTTTATTCAGAGTTGAGTTTGTTTCTTCTTTCTATAAGACTTAAACCAAGGGACCCTGCAATGCCTCAATTCTCTGTTCAATAAACGCATTTCATGGGCAAAATTGGTAGAGATCAGAGTCATGCAGACTAGGAAGAACTTCAGGACATTTCCAGTCTGACTTCCAGAGCAGGCTCAGCCAAGTGGTCGGACCACACTGCTAAGGCTTTATCCTGCGTGGACTGAAAATTCTCCAATTCTCCCTGGACCCCACACCACTGCCCAGCTGTTCGTGGGGAAGCTAGGGGTGGAACTTTTCCTTATCTCCAGCATCTCTGGCCCTACTCAGCTCACTGCCCACCAGAACACACAGCCCTCTCCCTCTAATTCTGCTGGCATTGCTGCCAGGGCAGTGCTGCACAACGCTTCTGCCTGAACTGCACATGGTCCTTGGCAGCCACCCTCTCTCACTGGTCCTCATCCCTCTGGACAGCAGCCCAGCTGCTAAGAACATCTGGCACAGCCCTCAGCTCCTGTCTGCAAACTTCATGAGGGTTAGCTTTTTCCGCTTACGCCAGTCACTGGAGAAAATTGTATTTACAATAGGTTGCAAAGAGTCCCCAAGACCTCCACTTTTAACAAGCTTTCAGGAAGGATCATGAAGGTTTAACTACTGAACTTCAAGCTCCAAAATTCTACCAGTTTTCCACCTGTTTGTTCATCCACCCAAACCTTCATATCCCAAAGTTGTTATAAAGATGCTGTGGGAAACCCCATGAAGAGTCATGCTCAACTCAATGTAGATGACAGGTACCACTCTTTTCATCCACACACCTACTCATTTCAAAGACAGTCTTTTCCATTACAATTTATAGTGAGGCCCCACCTCCATATAATGCTACTGCACTTACTTTGAATAGCAGCAAAAGTTGCTTTTCTCCAGTCATCACAAATCTTCCTAATCTGCTAAAAAAATATAACTGTGGCCTCGTGACAGCAGACAATTCTCTCAATACCCTCAGACCCAAGGACACCAAACAGCTGAGATTTCTCAAGAGAACCCAGACCTCTTCTACTCTCAGCAGCTCTTCTCCCTATGCAAAAAGAGTTCAGGAGACTCTGTCAGTGAAGACTTGAGGCAACAAAGGTACCGTGTACCTCACAGCCTTGTCTCGTTGCCACCAGCAAACCATCCATCCAATTCATCAGCAAGCCCACAGTCTCCTCTTTCAGTTCTTTTAATGCTACATATTCGTACAAACTCATCTTGTTGCTCTGGACATCCTTCACCAACTGCAGCTGAGCTTTAGCTTTTCTAAAACCATCCCTTTCTTCACTGGCAATGCTTCCGCTCTATATTTTGTCCTCACTTACATCCCCTGTACATATCCTTTTTTGCCCTGGAACCCAGCCATGAGCTTTCTTTACAACCAAGCCCAATATGAGTACTCATTTTTTTAAGTGCAAGAAGAGCTCCATGCAACTGAGGTTGCTCTTCCAGACATAGGACAAACTATTCTTCCCTTTCTTTCCAAGAGGGCCTGTATACCTCCATCACTGCACAGCAGTCACATGACTCACCTCACATCTCAGATCCTCCTGCAGTCCCACAGCTCTGACCTAAACAAAAACGTCTGCCTCCCACTGCTTGTCACCTGGGCTGCACACATTTGTGTTCAGGCACTCAAAGTGGGCTTTTTTTTGGCCCATTTAAAACTTCCCGAATGTGCCCTCAACTCCTATAACACTGTCAATATTTAGAACTCCAAACTTCATTCTCCTCATTTAACTGCAAACTATTACTACAGCACACCCCCACTTACCATACCAAGTTTAAAGTCCTTTCTCCAGGCTAGCCAACCCTTTGGAAATATGCTTTTGACTTACTTTGTCAGCTGCCCTGCATCTCTCACTCAGTCCTCATTCCTCAAAAACCAGCACGCTGCCGTAACAGTTACAATGCTGTACGCATTGTAACACTAGCTGCAAAGCCCTTTATTACCAGTCAAATTGCATTCGCTTCCACCAAACTCTTAGCTTTGACTACAGGATTGAGTAGATCCCCTCTGGATCTCCCACACCCTTTGTTTGCATCGCCAGAGCTTGAGGCCCACTTGATTTATTTCAGTCTTCCCTTTGCTGCCACTGTTGCCCACAGGGACAAACACAAATACTGCGCAATTGTCCAGGGGCCAGACAAGCCTCAACAGGTCCTCTAGAGCATGCCGAATCTGACAGCAACAACCTGTCCATGATAGTATTTGCGCAAGGTAGATGTCCGCGCACCTCACTAAAGTCAATCTCTGCCTCTACACACTTGTGCTTACTATGGCTCTGCACTGACATTGTTGAGTCAGATCATGGTTCATTCATTCACTACGGATACTGGAAAACAAGACACAGGATAACAACTGGTACTGACAGTTTATCCCAGCCACTTCTTACTAAGGGGGACTGACCCGCAAACTGAAGCTGTAGTTACTATGCATCCAAGTATAACACCTAATAACAACATAAATACTCTCTCTTTCATGCTCAAAAGAGGGGCAAAGTTCCAGCAGAGCAAGACAATTTTAAAGTTTGTCAACACTGGGGAGGGATGATTGCATATCTTCAATCATGGCAATGAACACCAAGACATTAACAACAGTTTCCTAGACCAGGGAAAGGTGGTAGGACCAACTTCAACAGCTCATTTCTTTGTTTATCAAACAAAAGAAGAATGGAATAACTCACATGCCATGGAACTATTCCCTACCTAAAAATCAAGAACTCCAATTTTTTACTCCCTTTTGGAATCTGTGGCTGTCAGGAATACCTGTTCTGACAGGAATATCTGTTCCACAAATATTTAAAAACTTTATCTAATGCCAGTATGAACAAAGACAGAAATCTGCTGTTATGTCAGGTATTCATACAGAAATATATCTAGCACCAATCCTGCCTCAGGACCTACAGTACTCAGGCACAACCACTATTCCTTCCTGCAAGCACAACTTAAAAGACTACAGAAGCAAATACAAAGCCGTTCACTAATAACACATTGAATGCACATTCCTGCGCCACTTTAAAGCCTGGTTATTCCTTGCTAACTAGGTGACCGAGTTTGGAGAAGCTACATCTCACAGACACACCAACATTAGAGCAGGCATACCTAAATTCGGAAGCCTTTTTACACACAGCTCAGCCATCTTCACCCTTATGTATCATTCTGCTTAAGCAACTATTTCTGTCCACCAGTATATATTGCCTGTTTTTCCAGAAATTCACTGTCCTCTGACACTGTGACCAGCATGATGGGCATGCAAGACACCCACCCAGCCTCCAACAGGACAGGGGCAGAAAACACGATGAGAAAGCTCATGAGTCAAGAAAAAGACAAGGAAATCACCAATGTGGCACAGGCAAAACAGACTTTAGCTTAGGAAAAATTAACATAGTGTATTGCCAATTAAAATGGATTTAGCTAGTAAGAAACAAAAGCAATTTTAAAACACTTTTCGCTCGCCTCCATCCCACCTTCCCTGGCTCCATTTAAATCCTTCATTCCCAGCTTCTCTGCGTCCTCCCCACCATACCTAAGCAGAGCAGGGAGCACCAGGGTTTACAGACACACTTTTCCCCTGCTCTAGCAAGGGCCCACCCTCCACAGCCAGCAGCTCCCTCAGGAAACAGTGGCTTGCCATGGCACATAGCCCTCCACAGGCTGCTGTGTGTCCATCTGCTCCAGCATCATCCTGTGACCTGGAGGAAAATGCCTGCCTCATGGCTGTCTCCTTCCCACGTTGCAGGGCCATGGCTGCCCAGGGCCATTGGTGGCACCTCACCCTCCCTTCTTCCGAACTTGGTGCTTGCAGGGCTGTTTTCTCACTCTTTCCCCCCCGCCTCATTCTTCTCCAGCTGTGCATTAGTGCATTCTCTCTTAAGCAGCTTTTCACAGAGGCACTGTGAACTTCACTTATAGGCATGGTTGGGTCCTGCAGTAGCGAGGCCACTGCAGATCTGGCTGGATGCAGTCACCTCTGATGTGGGCAGCCCCAGACCTCCTCATAGCGCGCTCGCCCTGCTACAGAACCCTGCCTTCTCTGGGTGCCCAATGCGGCAAGCCACTATTCCACAGAGGGGAAGCCAGGCAGCCAGCTCTCACCGAAGGCCTTGCTCGACTTGGAAGCTGTACGTGGATGAAGGAGACACAGTCCTCCTCAGAGTCTTTATTCAAGTTTCCTTGGTCACTGCTTTCCTGGTGAAATCTGAGGAGTTCAGGAGACACACAGCCATTTATCAAAGTGCTGAGACCTCAGACAAAGCCATTTCTCAGCCAGCACAGGGCTACACAAGTAGTAACAGAAGAATTTTTCTAGGGTGCAGCACCTCATTTGGGCGCCTAACAATGAGTAAAGTCCTCCATTGACATGCAGCAGGAGAAACTACCAGACAAAGCTTGTTTTCCCCATGATACTTTTGTTCCAAGCTTCAAGTTCCTGATACAGAGCCTGAAATAGGTCATTTTGCTCTCATCCTCATAGGGAAGCAAGATCCACTGCCTTGGAATGGGTTTTCCTCCTCCATACCTCCTCAAGCTCAGAAGAGCCCAGTGCGCCTTCTCCCAGTAGCTTTGTCACTTCTTCAGCATCTCCCAAACCACCGCAGCACGTCCCATGGGGGATCTACCTCTGCTCCTGCAAGACACTGGCTTCACCAAACAGCCTCTACAGGAACAAACACCAGCTAGTTAAAAGCAAGTCATGTCCAAGTTCACCTAAATCAACTCCACCCTTAAAGCTTCAGATGAAGATGCACAGGGGATTTGTTTTGCTGGAGTGGGGAAAGAATAAGGGGAGGACAAAAACTACCTTCTACAAATTCCTGTACAAGAATAAGCAAGGAAGCAGCTTGGTTCGCAAATTATTTAAGCAAGGAGCTAGGCACAGAGGTCCCTCTGCTATGGAAATAGCTTCTCACTATTTAGTCCCATCTAGTTTTGTGCTACACACAAAGCAACCATATTTAACAATAGCAGCCAGCAGCAAGAAAGCCTTAGACTCTCAAGTAAGGTGGTCTGGCAAAGAATAGCCACCTGTGGGCACTTTTGACCCAGTAGCTAAATGCCTGGCCTAACACTTATTTTGGAGGTGTGGAAAAACACTCGTCCAAGTTAGGAGATACAGTGAATAACTTCCCTGGCCAAACTTACAACCTACAAAAAAATACCATCTAGGATTAAGAAAAAAAAGTCTTCAATGTTTGCCCTTCCACCTTTCCATTGAAGATTAAATAACCATTCAGTCAATACACATCACACATGACAAACATCACCCACAACAAAGTGTTGAAACCTGCTCATGCAGTATCAGATGTTGTCACCATCATGCTGTACCTGAGTGTATTATTTCATATCAATTCATGCAGGTCAATGGAAATTCCTGCATACACATACTGCATTTGATGGGAATTCACTCATTTACCTTAATTTTACTAAGCATATGATAAAATCACATGCCTACAGCTCTTCCTAATAGCCTAACCGTCAGATTTTTCAGATGTGTACAGATAAAAGCAGCATAGCCTTAAGTCATGAAAAGCTATTCAGTTTTTAAAAGGGCAAATCAACACAATAGGAGGACAGTTACCATTAGATGGTCATTAATGTAAAAGAACATTTGAGCAAGCACTAGCAAGAGTCACCAAAATTACATCCCTGATCTTGGGCACTGTGACAATGCATTGATGGGCATACAGTAGTGCAAGTTAAACCTGATAATGCACAGTTAAGTCAAAAAATGAAACCTCCTACAGAAACAATCAACTCACTTTCTGTTCTCATGAACTTCTCCAAAGAGGAAACCTGGTGCATTTGATCATTCTACACAATTCACACCAGAGTCTGAAAATATGACTTTCCGTTTCTTCAAGAACACTGAGGTCACTTGTTTCAAACCCGCCAAAAATATTTCAGAACAACTAATCCTTACTCCACCTGGTTACACATACACTATTTGTGACGATGAAAAAAAGGCATATCCACAAAAGAAAATACATTGTACTTTTGCCACAGCAAAACTCTGCAGTATCAACACCTTTTTTAACAGAAAGACATTATCAAACCTAAAAATTATTAATGGGAGCTACATTTCTTCTAATGTAACCCAACGTAGACAGGATGTTCTCCTCACAGACACAACTGAGTCCCCCCCAGATTCACACAATGGTTTAGGTTGGAAATAACCTGTAAGTGTCAGTTAGTTCCAATGCCCCTGACATCTGCAGAGACATCTTCCACTAGATTAGGATGCTGAAACCTTTTTATGTACCACCTGTGTTAAGCTACTCAACGTGGAAACAGTCACTGTCTCATTAACACTGAGTTGTGCAAGAAACCTTCCACACAAAAAGAATAACCCTACAGTCCAGTTACCATTTCAGTAGAGAAGAGATCCTTGATCATCAGTGCTACACCAAAAAAAAGATTTGGTCTCCATTAGGACCAGTAGGTTAACAGCTTTCAGCTGCACTGGTTCAGAGGAATTTCACTTCAAGAACCATTCTCCTTATAAAAATATCTATATCAAAAGATAAGCATGACTATTTAACTTTCTTTCAGTTTGCTCAACTGTTACAGAAAAAAATTCTGCTACTCAGTTAATAAGGCTGTAATTCTCACCTTGCCTACCAACATCTCAACCATGGATGCAGTCCAAGGCAAGTGCTATTGCTACGCCAAGTTTCACAGTTTAGCTATCTGAATCAAAAAGCAGCTTCTAAAGTCTTCCTCATTTTACGCAGTTCACTTTGTCAGCAATCTTTCCAGTATCCTTCAGAATGGGTGCTCTGGCAGACCAGCAACAGCAGTTTTAGGTCAGTTTTGCCTGAAGAGTAGACACAGAAGCAGTAAATAAATCTTCAGATCTTACTCTGCCTTTAAACTGGGCTGAGGTGTATGAAATCCAATGCTAATAGTTGAATGAAAACAGGGGTCACAGCAGTAGTTTAGCATTTCACGAGAATGAACAAAATGGATTGCACCAAAACAAGGACTCTATTACAAAAATCAAACAGAACATAGTGCAAAAATGTTTGCTGCTAGCTTTCTTGTGATATATTATCCATTTGAGTGCAGTGGCTATGTACGTATATGCTCAAAGAAAATTTATAAGTTCATACACACTCCAACAATCTTTTCATCTGCTGTAACAGCCACAAAACCTACTCCTCCCTGCATCCAGCTTCCTCATCAGAAACTCCCCTGACTAGGGCTCAGAGGGAACTCCCTCCTCCTCCCCACGTTGTATGCACTTCTGTCAGGGTCCCCTGGAACACTGTTGCAGCAACGTTAACTATTTCTGTAGATAAATAAGTGCATTTGTGCCCTACTGGCTCCATGAGCTATCAAAAGCTATTTGGCCACTCAGCATACTCTTCTCCAAAGGTGTGGCTGTTTCTCCAGCATGTAAGGGAGAAGACTGTAACTTTAAGAATGCATTCACAGATACTCTGTAAATATTGAAGTTAATCACAGACAAGAAGTGGATGAGCACTCCACCATGGTACTAAAGCTAAAATGACATGCCACAAACATCTACAAAACCATAAGCGCCAATCTTACACGGCCAAGTACAAGCAGCTGGCAGACAAACCCTTGCCCTTTTGCTGGTGTTTAGGTATTTAATCCTCACTTTTGATATAGATCAAGGCAAGTCTAAAACAGAACTCCATTTCTTGAAAGTACTCTATAGTTCCATTACTAAAACCACACATAACTATGAAACCCTTAGCTGATTTTATCTAAGGTCAAGGTATATTAACGGTAAGCTTCCCATATCATTACACAGAAACAAAACTCTGCAATCCCCTATACAAATGTTGACTGTCCAAATCTCATATATGGAGAGACAGCTCTAGAATCCAGACTCGCAAAACTACACTATTCTCCCTACCAAACTCCATTTAAATACCTTGAATATGAATACCTGGAATCTACCCACTATTCACCTTGAAATTAAAAACAAGGCCAGTCAAAGGGCCTCCCTTTGACACGTAGGTGCAATTTAACTACATACAAAACCCACTGGAACCAATACTTCACCTTGGTGGTTCAGACAGGTGGAAATGGCATTAAGAGTATCAGGCTGTTTTCTTCTGTCTCACCTCCTACTCAACCTCATTTCAGGTAACATGGCAGAAATCTTCAGCAAATCAATATAATAAGAAACAAAAGTTAACTGAAGAAAAGCTGCAGGGAAGTTGACTCCAAGCAACCCTTCTGACCATAATTCTGACAAAAATACATTAAGAATATCATTGACAAATAGCAGCATAAGAAGCAGAGAGGCCACCAGTGGAGTACTTGAACCAAAATTAGTTTTACCTTTCCACAGCCGAATCTCCCTCTCTGTACCTTGTAAGTTAAAGTGACTAAACACTTACTTGAATTTTATGGAAATTAACTCTGCTCATCCATTTTCTAAAACAAATCCCACTTACTTAATTTATACCTTTAATCTTAATGACAGAAGTTAACAGCAGTACTCCAGCATTACACAATGACAATTTCATTCCAGAAAAATATTCAGATTTAAGTGAATAAACTTTATTAAGTAGTTGCTTAAACAAACTCACCCTGAGGACTGTGAAAGCACATGCAGCTAGAACAGACCTACAGAAAGGTTGCTCAATACATCACAGTGACTATTCCACGACACCTAGAACCACCTTTTGATCTCTGCGTAGACTGTTTTACTAAACATTTGAATTTTTAAGTTCTTCCTATTTTATCAGTACTGAGATATTAAGTATTCAAGAAAATGTACATTCATATTGTATATTACACTCCAGCAACTCAGTAACTGCCCAGCATATAACATTTTCTAGACCTATGCCACACCTAGCTAAACCTCAGAGAGAGTGTCTGGAGTTCTTAATAACCATCCTACAGTGTCTTCAGCTCTTCAGCACTAATTTTCCAGCTTCTGAGTTGTTTGCTCAACCATTGCAGGTTTTCTGGGATATATCTGTTTTTTGCTAAACACAGTAAACAAAGATACTCATTCTTGGAATGTCTTACAGTCTCATCTAGTCTAAGTTCTGATTGCACAGTTTCTAATCAGCAGCAGCACCATTTGACTCACCAGCAATGCCAGGACCCTGTGAGGGAATGGAGAATCAGCATCACAATTGTTTTATGAAGTAAAGCATAGGACTGCCTAGAACGATTTTCACTCTGATCCTAAACTAATGCACTTACAATAGTGAAGCATTGTTGAGACAAACACTCATCCTGACTTTCTATTAGGAAACTATAGCTTTTTCCAAAGCCACATTATGTCCAGGCTTACTATGACTATCCAAAAAAATGAAAACCCCTATTGTTTAAGTACCAGAGTGCCACAAAGAACAGCAGCTCAAACAGAATAGAAAACAGCGTGACACTGGTTTAAGCTCCATCTGGGAAGCTTCAGCTTGTTCCCAATTTGCATTTTTCAAAGGTATGGAAATAAGACCTTCCCATTACAGTTTTTGTCATTATACAGTTACTGCTCCTAAAACTCCAGCCATTTTCCAGCAAAGTCAGACTTATACTGTGAGTTATTTCAAAAGCTTGATGTGGGTTTAGAATTTTAAAATGAGTTTCAGGTAGTGTGCTTTTAAGATTTCTGCCATAAGCTGATTTTAACTATTTCACTTAGTCTTAAAACTGAAAAACTGCACTCCCTACAAAAACACTGCCCTCTAAAGTCAAATGTTTCACTGAGGTCATCTTTACGAGCTATACTTTCTGCAGAGCTCTATGCCAAAAACCCAACAATTAGCTGTTCTCCAACTACAGCTTCTGTCAAATTTAGGACGATATTTAGTTGCTCAGTGGCAAAACATTAGATGCCAGGAGTCCCTACAAATCAACAGCAATTCCTACTGGGCAAAAGCAGCTTGCTCTGTATTGGCAGTTTCTCCAAGCTTCAGCGGGAATCAATCAAGGAGCACGTCTCTTTGTGTTATTTTGCCACCAGAAACTCAGGATGACTTTTTAAATTTCAACAAGGATCAGGCAATAAAACATCTTGATTTGGCCCAGCCGTTGTAGTAGCTAAGAGCTACGACTTCTAACTCTGTTATACCAGCTTCTCCAGCACTAATCCTGCTAAGTAAGTCAAATTAGGTAGATTTACCCAGGCAAGAGATGAAAAAACATGTAGTGGCTTCCTTCAGAGCTTAAACTACAGATGTCGAAACCCACAGCACCACCAGCTAATCCTGCTGGATAGTACTGTGATTTTTCAATTGATTCAGAGACTGTCAGGAAAAGAAAGCTCTGTGCACTAAAGCAACATTCTCTTACTTTTAAAATCCTAACAGCAGCTAGGAACATTCACTGCCCTCTGTAGATACTAGTATCTACTAGAAAAGCATTAGAGCAAAAGCAAAGATGGCTTTGAAGCAAGATTGAAATGTATATTCGTCACAAATTGAGTTTATCCATTAGCTAACAATCATTTTTATTGCTATGAAGAACATCAGTGGAAACAAATACATTCAAAAGCCATTATGCTGTAAGACAGCAAGAGCTTTACCTTTAAAAGCAGCATTTTAACATCACTGTTACTAGGAAGGAGCTTGCGCTTGCATCCTTGTGTTATTTTTACCTGCGAAGTCCACCTCTGCAGTGGCATTGACTTATTTTAAGAAGCACAGAAAAGCTGAAATATTTCTTGGAGTTTCAGAACACTAGATCACGTCATCTACTTCTTACACAGCCCCAAAATAAAGCAAGTTTAGCATCATCCCCCACCCCAGCTTCGCATTACAGAGGGTTTAACGGAATTCAGACTGGTGTGTCACTTAGTTAGAACACTGGTCATATAGAAACCTGGGAAGTAATCTGAAGGGCTTCTTGTCTTTTCCTTTCCTCTTTTTTTTTTTATAAAGCAGATACTCCATACCTAGCAGCTGTTTAGAATAATCTCAATCACTACACTTGGATCACCCATCTCCATCTGAGGTGTCGCCGTTTACAATTTTTGAAGGAGCAAGAAATAAATTACAATAAAATCCATACTGAAAAAATAGTGCTTAAAATGAATCCAGGGAGAAGAATGCAAAATTGATGTTCACATTGGGATGGGAACACAGTATGTGAAAGTTGCAGTAAATCTGCATGCAAAAATATTATACTAGTACAAGTAAGACAATAACAGGAAGAGGTTTATGCAAGTGTGGGTATATTGAAGAAGCATTCATTGTGAAGATGAAGGCAATTAAAAATATCTTCTGCATACAGAAAGGATCAACCACTCCACCAGTATAACCATTTGGCAAATAACGTTAGTTATTGCCAAGCAGAAATCTCAGTTCAGGTACAGGCATAAGACATCTGAAAGGAGAATTAAAGACATGCTGTATCCGTCTTCTGAAGAGTTATGATCAAATTCCTCAGCAGCTTCAAGGTCACGTGTACCAGTCTACAGTTGAAAATGCTCCCAATGTATCAAGGCAGAAATTTCAACTAGCTGCATTTCTCTCTGATTAAGTAATACCCCATTTTAAACAGTTATGTAGAATTACAAATTCTGTATTTGCAAACAAAAGGATTTACGCATAATAGCTATAAAATAGATTCCAAGCACACTATTAAAACTATCACGCCCGACAGAACATTTCCAAAAGGCTGGGAAAGAGAGAGAAAAGGAAAACTGAATGCAATTTCAGTAATAAAAATCTATGGGATGAAAAGAAAAACACAAAAAAGGTAATATTCTTGTGCTTGTTTCCTCAACAGAACATATTCCTATTTATTATAATATTTCCCAGACTCCCTCAGTTTAATTTAACATGGTAATTTATCTCTGCTTTGATGGACAAAGTCAAATGGGATGGAGTTTTTTAGCACGGAGAAACAGGAACCATTTACCTTTCAAGAAAATGCACACGTTGTGAAACACTCAATTTATCAGGCATTGCTACTGTATCAGATCTCATTTTTCAGTAAATGAGACACTAAATAGCTACTAAACCATATTACCAAAGTTGTCTTCAGAACTTCGTAAATACAGCAACACATTTTAGACTTACGGCGTCGAATTAAATAAACTATTTAGTTTTTGCTGGATATTGTTTTGAGGGTCTTGGTTTTTAAATGACGATCAGTTTTACTGTTTTCGCAAATTATATCCGTATTTAAAGGGATGTACGGGGGGATTAGTGAAAGGGACACCGAGCTGCCAGGACAGGGTACGTAGGTGAAACAAGGCACCCTCGGCCCCCCGCCCCCCCCAACATAGCGCAAGAACGAGGAGGCTTCATTTCTGCAGGGCAGGAAAAACTGACAAGGCGGGCAGGACACACAACCTCGGCAAAGCGCCTGCGAAAACAGAAGGCTACGGGGCGATCCCTCAGACCGATCTGGGCATGGGAGCGAGGCCTCGCACCTTCAGCACGAATGGCAAAAGAGTCGTGGCCCCTAGCCGAAACCCCCAACGGGATCCTCCGCCCCTCCTCCTCCCGCCACCCCGGCGCTACAGGGCCCCGCGCCTCCCCCTACGGGCACCGCCCTGTCCCCGTACGCCGCGCGGCTCAGTGCCCTCGGCCGCTCCGCAGGTGCGTGGATAGCCGCGGCCGCGCGCCCCCCTCTGCAGCCCCCGCCCCCAACTGCTGCCCCGGGGGCTCAGGCGGCGGCAGCTCCTCCAGCAGACAAGACGGCGCGGGCAAGAAGGCGGCAGATGCACTATTGTAAGACATAAGCAATACGGTTAGAGCAAGGTCAGACCTAAACAAGAGGGAAAGAGAGAGGTGCAGCTTGCGGGAAGAACAGGAGCTGCGCTCAAGTGGTAGGGCCACATTAAGGAAATAGGTGGGGGAGACAATCGTTCGGAGGGGTCGTTGTAGACAAAACAAAGGGTTAATGAGCGATGTTTTGTCGGGAGAACAGGTGCTAAACTCGCCCTATTAGCACCACATAGAAACGGGAGGGGTTGGAGAAGAAGAAACATTCAGCAAATCCTAAAGGATAAAACAAAACGCAGTGAAGGTCATCTAGCACGCGAAAGGGGGAACAGAGAAGAGCCCTTCAGAGAAGAAAAAAAAACCCAAACTCTACCGACAACTGGAAAGCCCTCTGGATTTAAAGCTGTAAATACCTTGGGCGTTTGCAACTCAGAGAGCAACAAGCCGGCACCGGCAGAAAGCCAGCGGGCCCCGACAACAGCAGGGGATGGTGGCGGGCTCCGCACACGCCGGGTTTTCATCCCTTTTCCATAACTCATACCCCCGCCCATGCCACCTCTCCTCCTGCCCCGCTCTAGACCTGCTGCTCCTCCACGCGTCCCGCAATCCCTTTGCTGGGACCGCACAGACGGCTCCCCCCGCGCCTTTCCCACCTCTCTTCCTCGCCGGACCCACTCTCCTTTTATCAACCCGGCACGCAGCGCTGCCCCTGCCCTCGGAGGAACGCCGAGGGCCACGGAGCGCGGCTTCTGCTGCCCGGGGAAGGGAACGAGGGTGGGGGAGGGGGAGAAGGGGGTGTCCCATCGCCCCCAAGGGGGGCGGGCGCGGCAACCAGCAGCCGCCTCACCCGCTCACTCGGATAGTGCCAGTGATGTCGGAGCCGCAAGGGAGGGGTGCTATGGCAGTGACGGGCTGATAAAAGCGCCCACCGCCCGCCCCCGTCGCTTGAGTGACGCCGCCGGCGACCACTGAAGAAGCCCCGCACTCGCGGCGCCGCGCCCTCGGTCCCAGTGGGCGCTTCGCGGCGTTCCCGCCGCAGCGGGAAAGGCCGGACGGGCCCCGCCCCGCGGCCGCCGAGCACCTGCCAGCAGCGGAGAGGTAGGGGGAGCGGCAGCGGGCTACGCTGAGCAGAGGGGGGCGGGAGCTCGCCTTCCTCTTCCCGGCCGTGTTGAGGCGTCGCGCCCCCGGTGGGGACACACAGTGCTTGCTCGTCCCCCCAGCTCCCTGCCTTTCCCTGAAAACTGCCCGGAGCTCCTGCGCTGCCTCGTCTCGTTAAGGGGCCCGGCCGGGCGGGTCGCGGGTTCGTCCGACGGGGCGCACCGGGAGCGAGCGCTCCGCCACCGCCACCTTCCTCTCCGGAAGCCTTTGCGGAGGACAGCAGCCGCTGCGACAGCAACCGTCCCGTTTCCCGGCGACGTCTGACGGGGTGAGCGAGTCCCCTCCCGCCCTCCTCCCCCCCGGGAAAGCGCGGCTGCCGATCGCCGCAGCAGCCCGAGTCTCCGCTCTTTCCCGCGCGGAGTGTCCCAGTGAGTGCCAGAGGGGGTGTCACTGGGAAAAGAGGGGTTCCGACCCCGGGCCTGCACAGTTCGGTGTGCCCTTCACGGTCCCGGCGCTGCAACGCGCCAGGACGAATCAAAATAAACCGCCTCAACTCCAGCATCATCACCGGTCCCTGTAAACCGAGTGGGCAGAAGAGAGCACGTCCGACTGTCAATGTGCCTCGCTTGTACGGTTCTCTCTTTAAACAATTTCACGTGTGATATAGGAAGGTACGAAGCAACACGCTGGGCATAAATTAAACAATGGTAGTGCTCCGGGCCAGTCCCAGCCAGGAGCACACGCTACAGCGCCGGCGTTTACCACCGCCTCCTCCTGCTGGGACGGCAGAGGCGCCAAGGACTGGACACCTGGACTCTGCCTTCGCCCGAAGCCACGCTCGCATCCCCGGCGCGGCTGCGGGGTGCACCGGGTACGGGTCGCCGCGCTCCGCCCCCCACCCCGCGCAGTACCACGGACAGAGCTCGGGGCCGCCGCCGCGCAAACACCGCGCAACGCCCCGAACAAAGGGACGCACCCCCTCCCGCAGCAGGTTTTTCACCATCTCCGCGGGAATGCACGGTCCCACACGGCGGCAGTAACTGGCTTGTCCCAGGGAGAGGTCTCCGCACCCGCTGACAATACGCGCTGCACGCTTTTCTCCCGGCCGTCTGCGTCTTTGTGCTCTCTGACATGCAGCCGTCTCTCAAGTCCCACAGGAAGGCAAGGAAGGCCGTGAGGCTTAATGCAATTAGGCGCGGGGACTCTTATCCCGGCTAATCTGCAAATGCAGGTTTATCTCCTCAAAGCGATACGCCACCCTTCACCCGCGGTGCTCCGGATCCGTTCCCTCGGACCCATTCGGAGCGGGACGCGCGGAATAGCGCCGGGAACTTGGCAGAAGGGAGATAACAGGTAGGGATGCGCACGCCTTGCCGCGGAGGCACGGCGAGATTCCCGCGGATCCAGCGGCTGCGAACGCTGCCAGCGGCTCAGATCCGCAGGCAATGGCGCGATGTGCACGAACCGCGTTATTCGGCGCCGAGGGAATGAAAGGTGGTAACAGGGAGCAAACCCAGGTAAATCAACGTAATTCCACACAGCATGCACCCCGGCCTTCACGTGGACCCCACCGCACTCATACAATCACGGAAAGAATCAAACTGTAACTTACCTTCCTCTCCTCGGCTTAAAAAAAAAAAAGTAACGGTGCAGTTCTCCCAATAAAGAGGAGTAAGAGGCAGATGGATAGTTCTCTCAAGACAACACACAAGACCTATATCGGGGACAGTTCTAAAAGGAAGGGGGGGGAAAAACAAACAAAAAAACCCCAAACTAAAACAAAAATATCCTCCCCCCCAAAGAGTCCAACGCTGGGGGGGGAAATAAAAAAAAAAAAAAAAAAGAAAAAGGGAGAACTCAAAAAGAGACAGTGACAGGACTACACTCCTTCCGCAACACAATTGAACAAAAAGAAAGGAAGGAAGGAGAAATAAAGGAACAAAGAAAAGAGGGATGGAAAGGCGATGGAAAAGACCGTCGGTTGGTCTCTCCCTCCCTGCCTGCCGCTCCCTTCCTAGCGGCTCGCCGCCGGAGTCAGCTGCTGCATCGCGGGGGGCCGCGGGGGGAGGACGCGGTGCGGTGCCGCGCCGTGCCGTGCCTTGCAGGGAGGCGGACCGCTGCGCAGATTTATAGCGGCCCCGCCACCCGGCTCCCTGCCCGCCACCGCACCGCGCCGGGGTGCGTGCGTCTGCGCGCGGCGGCCGCGGGGGTAGGCGCGGGGGGCGTGTGCCCGTGAGCTGCAGCGCCGCGCCGCGCCCCCACCCACCCTCTCCTCCCCGCCCGGCGGCCGCCCTGCGCCTACCCTGGCGCTTCGCGCGGCAGCGTCTCCGCACCCCGGCGCAACGTAAGCTGCTGGCGGTGCCGCGTGGCTCTATTGGCCCGGTCGCCGCCCGTTCACCCCGCCCCCAGCGAGGAGGTGGCCGCCTATTGGCCGAGCGCGCCGCCACTCCGGCGGGTCCCATGGTGCGTGGTTACGGGCCGCGCTGCCGCGCGGGTGGGCTCCGCGGGGGTCCCGCAGGGCGGGCGCGGAGGGTGGCTTCGCGCCTCCCTCACCTCCCCGCGGCGCGGGGCAGCGGGGCTCCGCGCTGGTAGCGCGGGTGCTATCTGCTCGACTGGCTGCGTGGGTGCGGGGCGGGGCATCGCGGTACGGCCCGGGGCGGCCGGCTCTCCGCGGACCGTTCCTTCCCACGAAGGGCTGCCAGGAAAGCAGCCGCCTTGTCCTCGTCTTTTTTTTGTGCTCTTTTTGTATTCTTCTCACACACACACTACACGCAGTTCTGGCCATGCCTTTGAATCACTGCCCAGGGGCTGCTCTTAGGGCTTGTCCGTCCAAGAGTGGAGAGGGTGGTACCTCTTCTAACAAACACTCTGGGTAGAAAGAAGGTTGAGGAAGAGGAGAGGGAAGGAAGAAAGGATGGAAAGAAGGGAGAAAGGAGGGAGGGAAGGAAAAACGGGGGAGGAAAGAAAAGGGAAGTGAGGAAGCACAGAAGGCACGGAAAGACAGGAAGGAGCAAATGGAGGAAGGAGGTAAAAGGGGAAGGGAGAGAGGAAGGAGGGAGAAAAAAAGGAGCTTTTACTCCTGATTGATTCTTATGTCTTGCAGAGAGTAGAAGTGTTCCCAGAAAAAAAAGAAATGGTTATACTGTGTGGAAGAAGAAAATTCTGCATAGTTTTAAGAAACGCGTCTTTTCTTCCTTATATTGCTTGTCCTTCACTGCGTTCAATTGTAATATCTTTACAGAATCTTAAGTGCTTCCTAGACATGGCTTTTCTTTTGTCTCTCTTTTGACACAGAACACACAAGCGTGTATAATGTATTTCCAATAGCAAAGCACTTACATCCTGTAGAAAAGAAATTATTATTTACAATATTCTGGTATTTGCATGTAGCAAAGCACAAAAATAAAGAGGCATGGGATTTTGCATAAAGATACAGGGTTCCTTGAAAGTGTCCTTGAGTGTTTATAAATGATTAATACAGTGAAAGAGAAAATATGCTTGTCTGTATATCGCCTGTTTCCTAAAGTCTAAATATCCTACCACTGTGACAATAACTGAGTGTTATACAGCACCTGATTATATATTTTACATAATTAGTTAAATGCTGAATGCGTCTGATGTTTTTCTATAACACACAGTATTTAGGTGATTATTTACAATCTATCACTGATGTTTTGAATCAGCAGCACTCTGAAAACAGTGAATAACTCCCCAGTGTGCGAGTGGTAAGCTAGTGGCTCTAAGGACTGAATAAAGAACAGGGTATAGGTGGCTTCTCCCTCAAAGCTGCTTATGCAAAAGATTGACATGAAATGATGTCTTCACACAAAGTTTGTGCAATTGCGCGTGTACATTGTCCTCTCAGCAGTGTCTGTAAATACCTGAGAAGGTCCCCTTGAGTTTACACTTGTTTAGCTTATGTCTGGTGGTCACTCTTGCAGCTTTTGTCTTTTTATACAGGAAAACTACTTTTGAAAGTCTCTGAATAAGACTACAATTAACAATGAACTTGCTCATGTTCTTTATGCTGTAGGTGCATACATCAACAAGTTTTGTATATAACCTTTGAAAAAAACCCTGTGATTGTTTGTTCTAGGCTGAGTTTTGAAGCATGGGTTAGAGCAGCAATCGAGTAGAAAACACCTCTAAAACTTGTGCACTGTGCCTTTGGAATTAGTAGATGTAATTGTTGGTTACTTTCTTGCCTTACCCTCTTTGTGCTTAATGTGTTTAAGCAAACAACAGTATTCCTTAGCAGAATGTCAGAAATGTACGAGAAGGAAAAAAAAGAAAAAGAGAAGAAGAAAGGAAGAAAATAAATAAGCTCTCTGAAATTCCTAAGTAGTTCTTCCCCCAAAAATAAAATCTAAATTCCGTGAATACACAGATGTTCCTAGAATGAAAGAAACTCCTCTGAAGGAGAAGCCAAAATGTATGACATTAGAAATGTGTCTTTCTGAACTTACAGGAAACTAAAGGACTCCGCTCTCAACAGCTTCCCTGTCACATCTGATAGTCAGGACTCTGTTTTCATCTGTCCTCCTGCTTCCCCTACAAAAGTAACATTCCTCCAAATGTAATTAGTGTCCAGCTTTTAGCTACAAATGCCAAACTTTATGCATTTTCTTTTGAGGCTTAATATCTCTACCAATAATACACTCATGTCTGTCATGTCTGTCGATATTCGGTGCTAAAGTGAAATCAACCAGAAAAAAAGCTGTTAGAGTGAATTGCCATGTCATCAGCCCTTGTCATTTGTGGTACATTTTCAGAGACCCTTGATGCCATCAGTGGCAGAAAAAGGAAAGCTAAAATCTCCCTTCTTCCAGGAAAATTACGTTTTTCTGCAAAGTTCCCTTTTGCTTTGGTATTATGTCTGGAAAGAAGTATTTATGATTAGCAGTAGCTGGCTGTCTGGACATAGCCTTAGGCTAAAACGTGTGTGGCTTATTAAATAGTCTTTGGACGCGGGAAAGCTGAAGGAAGAGGGAAGGGGACTGCTTGTTTAGGCATGCTGAACTCTCTGACCGGGAGGTGAGGAAGCGGCAGTGAAAGCGGCAATTGCAACGTGTTTGCGGAAAGAGGTTCAACAACTACCATAAAGGGAGGTGGGGGTTGGAGGTGGAGGCAGGGGAGATGTAAAAAAAAAAAACCAAAAAAAAAACCCAAGAACTCAAGCGAGCAAAGTCGCGCTTCGGCGCAAGCAGGAGGGATGGGGCGGGCGTCAGCACCACGGACAGCGGCGCGCCCCGACGGCGCGGCCCGGGCGTCTCCGCCCCGCAGCCGCCGGGGAGGGGTCTCGCTCCCCTGGCCGGGCTCTGGCTGGGCGCTGCAGCGACGACAGCGTGGCGCCACGCGGGACCTGCTCCCCCTCTCTTCCTCTTCCGCCCTCCCCCGGAAAAATAGCAGGTAAGATACCTGGTGTGACTGTGGGCTTGACTCTCTCGTAAACATTTAGGCAAGTGGTTCCTGACTAGTGGTGTTCCTGTACGAAACTATAGTTCACTCTGTATGTATGTGTCAGTGTTACCGCACCCCGCGAGACTACATAGATCATTTCTGCAGTACAAATTTCTGTTTGTTCCAGTTAATTTGACAAATAAACAGTATTAGACATGAAGGCTTCAGATCAAGTCTTCAGACAGACTCTTTCTGGTACAAAACATACCTGCATGGACTCTGTACTTAAACTATAAGTGTGTTATTCCTTCACCTTCTTCTCTTATCTGTGGTCATAAGACATGCATATTGTATAACACTACGATACTATGAACACTGCAATTGAGGCTACTATATTCTTCTCTATTATATTATGCAGCAATGTCTGAATATTAATAAACACTATTTTTCATGACGAAGTTAGCATTTGGATGGGGAGAGGAAAGGGAAGTATTTCACCTTTTTCAATTGAGATTAAAAAGGTATCTTAAATCTCAGTTTCACACTGGCTATAAACTGTCTGTTTATTCAAATTATTGCATATTTGCTTGTTTCCTGCTGTGACCAAGAAAAGGCAGATTCCAGCTGCAACACAGCTTAAGTAGCTTCTTTTATTGAGAATTTCTATTTCCAGTGGTGTGTAATGCATGTTTAATTGTAAAATAATAACTGTGTCACCTGCCAGTCAATCGCTGCCACCAAACTCTTTTGTGCTTGAATCAAATGTTTGCACAACAGAGAAAGTGACAGCAGCAGGGCACAGTGACAAAGCTGTAGTTTGCACCGAAAGAAGACCGTGGCCCAGAGAGACACTGCAGCTACAGAAACAGCTGTCTTATCAGCACATTGCAGAGATGGAGATGGCTCAAGAGGTCCTCAACAGATAATGACTTGAATAGGTTTGCAATGCGCCAAACTTCACGCTTGATAAGACCAGCCCAGTGTATATAGCAGCAGAGATCCAGCTTCATTCTGTTTTATCTGTGCTATAAACTAAGAAATTGAAATTCAGGTGGCACAGCCAGCATGTTGCTGATAATACAATGAAGTGAACTGTCATTAGGTTGTTTTCAGCAAAGAAAAATAGGTTTCTCTTACTTGATGCTGCTTTAATAAAAACACCTTAACGCCCCCATGCCAAATCACTGTCTCAGCAGTACCTGAGCTGGCGTGGGGGTTTCTTGTCTGTTTCACTGTAGTGACATGTCTTTGAGTCCCAGAACAAATTGTCCATTTGGCTGTCAAGTTCTTTACAAAGGACAAAACATTTCCACTTTGATACTGCAGTAGCTTATTTTTAATTCCCCATTTCCTCTGCAGGAGAAGAAACTGCACTGTGATTTTTAATAAACAACAGTCAAGTTCACATTAAAGCACACAAGATCAATTCTGTAACAGACAATAGAAGCACATGTTTGTGAGCACAGATAAACAAAAATTAATTGCAGGTGTGAAAAAGATTTTAATGACCTTTAGAATTATTCATTTGACAAAACATAAGCCATAGTACACACTAAGACATTTTGCAGGAGCAGAAAATCCTGTTTCAAATTGTGTTTTTTGATTGACTAATAGCATCAAATTAAAATATCTTACCTCTACCTTTTTCCAGTAGAAAAATTTAATTTAGAATGAGTTCAGCTTACCTTTGATCTGTTTGTTTTATGTTTTTTTTAAAAAAGCCTTGTGCAAATTGCAGTTAAAAGGAATCTAGATAGAGCACGTAACCTGAGGTCACAGAACATTATTTTGTAAAGAACAGATGGCTACATTCACTTAACTCCTTGTGACTGATTCCTGAAAAGCCAGGGTAACTACATGGGCTTGTAAGCCATTATATTATCTAATTTTGGCCATTAAGGCTAACTGTCCATCTTCTCTGGACAATAATTTAAGACGAGGTTAAATTTATTTCTTAGAAAAGACAAATTGCTGGGTCCTTATCCCAAGAGGAACTTGAAATCCGAACAGAAACATAAGACTTACTACTCAAACTTGTTAAACGGAGGACAGAGAGGTGAGACCAGTTCTATCCTCCTGATAATCTAACCATATATTTGCCCTTAGCCTGTAACTTGAACATATCCGACAGTGCGAGCTAACGAAGAAGAAGAGGAGTAATAAGGACCCAGAAGATGATACATTTTTTCATGTTTTAAGACAGGAAGATTTCAGAAGGAAAAGCAGAATTGGGTGGGGTTGGAAGGAAGGCGTCTTCAGCATATGCTTTTAGTTGGAAATACCTCTTTGCTTGTCCCTGAAGCTGATGGTATGGCAGAGAGTAAAATCACACAGTGACTGGGAGAGAGCAGAAGGCAGATGTGGATGAGGTTAAGCCTGCTCAGTGACTTGGATAACTCCGTGGTTTGAACACATACAAATTAGTGCCAAGTGGCTATTCCAAACGCAGAATACCACTGTTTTTTTGAAGATACATGTCAGTAGTTCACATGTAGGTAAGCAGTTTAATGAAGATCACAGATTAGAGAACACAACTGTAACAATTTGTCCTTGCCCCTTCTAATTTGTAGGGAATATGTAACCAGAGCCTGAAATGATTGATACCCTTGCCAGAGAAGCATTGCGCAGATACGAGCAGAGATAACCTGTGTAAAAGAGACAATCAAAAGCAAAAATGTAATCAATACTTTTAATGCTGTTTGTTATCCAAAAATAACAAGTCCTTTCAAGTTCTCCAGTGAATTATCCCAAATGCTGTCAATTCAGTTAGATCAGACTTCCACCATAACAATAGAGTTTTCCAGGAAATAGGTATATGGTTACAAACTTACCATAATTAGTATATCCTCTCGTGGTATTAAAGATATAGGAATATTGACTTAAAAGATGGATTTTACTTTTTCAAAAGCATGTATTTATTTTCATTTGTTGAGGGAAAAGCACGTATTACACAAAGATAGCTTTTTTAGTATGCCAGCATATTTCCTGCTGACAGCATAGTGGAATAAAATAGTGGCTATTGCTACTGTTATCTGAAAAAGTCCTTATAAATTCCAGACCGTTTGTATAATATGGAATTAGGTATTTTTCAGTTAATCAGATGTTAGGGCCGGCTCCTGACACCAGCAGGTGCTGCCCCCACCCCTACCTTGACCTGCATAGTCGATGAGGGAGGGTCTTTTGGTATCTGTGTGGCAAATCAGAGACCGACAAATCTCCCAGGGTAAATTCAGAAGCAGTGTTTATTTTGAACACATCCAAAATAACAAGCCAGATACTTGGGTGTACTCTAAGTTGCAACTTACCAAAGTTGCAGAAAACAGATCACAATCTGATACCCTGAACGCAGTCAAGGCAGCTAAACAAAACTACAACACAACTCGGATTTAATCTGATACTCCTTGGTGCCATGGAAAAGTGATATAGTGAGATAAGTCAGAGAAGGAGAGAGAAAAATAAAAAGAGTAGCAGGGGTTAAGAGAAAAATAGTCACCACTCCAATGGGAGGTATGATGGTTCCTCTGGAAAACCTTCAGGAGGTAGTCCTGTATTTCTTCTGCAGCTCATCTCCAGGCCAGTTCCATGGGGTGGTGGGTGCATGTGCTTGCCTTCTAGGTGGGCAAGTCCATGCTACATTAGCGTATGAGGGGTGGTCTTGCTGTGCATGCAGAGAAGCTCCTTCGAGAAGCTTCTTGAATGGAGCCTTGGGGCTCCAGGACAGTCGGGGGGGGGGGGGGGGGTGGGGGGGTGGGGGGGGGTGGAGGGGGGGTGGAAGGGGGGGGGGGAAGGTGGAAGTGGAGGTGGGCAGCACCTGCAGCTGCTGCACATCCTTCCCCTCCTCTGTGACAGAGCCAGGAGCCACAGAATAGTCCCTGAGGCAATACACAGACTTGCATCCAGACAATGTTTAAGACACTTAGTGTTTAAGACACAACAAATACAGGTAGACTCAGATGGTGTTTACAAGTAGAGTTTGTCTTTACATCAGATCACAGGCATAGTGGATGGATTTTTTTTGACCTTATAAAGATGTTCTTTAAAATACATTCCACAGAATTTTTTGTTTTACTCATGTAAGATAACACGAATCCAGCTGGCAATTACAATTCAGTAGAGGTACGCATGGCATTCTGTTCTAACATGTTAGGGTAGTAGTTTAGAAGGTATATGAAAGTAGTGTATTTTCATCCTACTCTTAAATAAAGTTCACCTTTTTTTATATGCACCTACTATAGTTGCTTAGTGGTGGGGAGTGGATGAGTATTGAGAAATGCTTTTTTCTTATCTTTTAAAACAGTCACCTCCTTTTTCATATGTACCCCTTCATGCTTGTCACATAACTTCACTCGTTTCTTCACTCTTCCTTTACTTCTATATTTTATGCATGTAACAGTTTGCTTATAAGGAAGGAACTCAATTCAAAAGCAGTAGAATTAGACTTTATTGATTACTCCTTGCAATTACTAGCTATGAAGATAAAATCTCACTTTCAGAAAGCACTTATCTTACTTACACAGATTGTCAAGATTTTACTTTGAAAGATCAGACTAAAAATTATCTAAATTTCTACATTTTCTTCTTTGTAATGTCAAAATCACTCACTTATGGATGACTTAATGGTCTTTCACAAGTGCTGGCCTAGTTGTGTTTAATTGCTGCAGGTTTTGTGCCTTCTACTTACACAATCCATTTTTTTGCACGAGTATTATGCACAGTTCTGTACTACTTTGATTCTGCTGGAGATGAGTCATCAGCAAAATCCAGTCCGTAAATGATCATGTAGCTGCAAATATCTAAAAGGTTGTTCAAACCGTAATAATAGTAATGTACTGCATTATAATATGGTTTCTTGGAATAAAATGTGATGAAATTACAACAAATTATTCTAATGATGTCATGGGCATTTACTCATTGCTGAAAGTTCTCCTCTATATTTGGTCATTAGGTAATATATACACTGCAGAATGGGGTTAGAGGTACTATATTCCTTCCTTTTTCTAAACAGATTCAGGAAAAGGAAAACTACTCAATCTTATTTCTGCTGTTAAGTCAAAAGAAGCCCCCAAAATTATAGCACTAAGAAACATAGATCTGCTAGGAACAAATTGTTGGGCAAATCCTATTTTCTTCTACAATCCTAGCACATTACATAAGGCAGAGAATAATATACGGTGATTTTTAAAAGTTTGTTGCCAGCCTGCATTGCATTCTCATAGGATAAAAAGGAAGCACAGTGTTAATTAAATTACTGTAAAAAGAGTATTTGAAAATATATCTAGAGAATACTTTGTGATAATTTCCTGCAAAATGAATGGCTGCTTCAAATAAGGACCTACTGGAATATATCTTTTAAGGTCAAGATAATATTTCTGTCCATGTTTTGGAAGATGGAACATAGTGAAGGGTTATGAAAACTGTGGACTGCAGCAAGCAGAATGTTTATAAACATTTTGTGGTTAAGTGTAGAATACAAAATGATCTTTTCAGAACAGAGACACTTACCAGCAAGATAAAGCTTAATAAGGATAAATTAAAAGTGATTATGATTTTTAGAACAGTAAGATAATAATCAAATGCAAAATAATAGCCAGAGAATAAAAGCAGTGCTGAAGAAGAGGTTGTATGATACTACTGTGTCACACTAAAAGAGTCATGGGAATATGATGTTGCAAGAAAGAGAGATTTCACTCTGAGATGTAGATACAAGAGCATGATTTGAAAAGACATACATGAATGCATTTCCTATTTGACATTAATGAGCCGAAAACAGAATGCTCTGTCCAGTCATTCCATGGTTTAAGAAAACTGCAGGAAGCCCATAAGTGTGTAGAAGTACAGGTCTTGGAAAACATGAGCTATAAATACAATTTAAGTGAGAATTTACTTAGAAATAGGAACAGTGACAAAGGATATATGAAATTGCTTTTAGAAGTAATCATTACAGGCAGATTATGATCAAAGCCTTCTTGTGACTCTAAGTTAAAAAAAGAAAGGAAAATAGCTTAATTCACAATACAAAAAATCTAGATTATCAACTGGAAAACATTCTCTAAAATTACTTGGGTGCAGGACCACAGCCATTACTTAAGCAAGTTGCTGAGGTTCAAAGTTACACACTTTTTTGTCCTCAGAGAAATCAGGACAGATTATTTTTCTTCAAGCTCCTTAAGGACTTACACTTCTTCCTGATGTAATTCCCATCACCAAAATAACTAAAGTTCCCTTTTTTGTCGTTTATAATCAATTGAATGTCTGAGGAAAAACAAACAAACCCAATAAAAAGACCAACTAAACAAAAAAAACCAAGAAGGAAATAGGTCTGAGGAAAAAAATTGTAAAGTACTAAACAGTATCTGAAGTTAAAAGTAACTAAAAGTTATCTACATATTTTTCCTCTTTTGTCAATAACCATTGAAACCAAGCAAATACGAGCCTGATGAACAAAGCTATTTGCATTCTAGCATTTTTTTCCAGATGAATTCAAAGACTGATTGAGTTTTTTTATGTCCTAGACCTCTATAATCAAAGTGCCTTCCAGCATTTGGCTGATGATTTTTAATTTGCCTTTTTTGGTCCACTTTAGACATGGGAATTGAGAATTAAGCTAGCTGCAGACAATATGCATTCCTAAAAATCATGCATCCTCTTGTAATTCCCATTTGGGCTCTTAAAAATGGTGACATATTAACTTACTACTGAAAACTTTGCGTTAAAACCCAATGGGTCAGTAGCATAAATGTACATGCCTACCAGATTCCATCTTTGTGGAAAGGGAAAAAATTCTACATTTTAAACATTATCAGACATTATCAACAATGCTAGAGATTCCCCTGTAATCTGTAGAAAGTGAAACTACAATGATAGATCTGCCTTTTATCTTCAAATATCAGAATCCTAAAATATATATGATTAAAAACAGGGATTTAGTTTTTGTGATCTAGAAACAGGTCCTAATTTCTAATGATGGGAACTAGTGTCTATAGTGCTTTCTTGATAGTGCAAAACTCTACAAGATTTTCCTTCCAAATTTTGCCACCATCATACTCAGGGTATTTTCTTCATCCTTTGCAGGAAATGGAAGATACATTATGACTTAAAGGTGATTTTAGTAATGTGATATTTAACACAGAACAGCAAGGAAAATAATGTAATGTGTCAAGAAGCTGTAAAATATTTGTCTTGTTACTCAAATTTCCATTCCAAAACTAAGACCTGCCTTCCTCCCTCAAAGATATGATACAAGATCCTCATTTCCAGCATGCATGCAAGAGAATGAAAGCAACAAAACAATTAACCCACAATCATTAAAACTTGTGTAAAAAGGATCTTAATCTCTTCATCCACAGCCCTTTTCCTCTTTTTCCCTGCATGGCAAATGTTGAAATTGACAAGATTTATACCAGTGGATATATTCTAGCTAGCACTTAATCAGTGCTCATAACTGCTATAGTAAGACAAAAGGTAAGTATCAGGTTACTCTCCAAATAATTATCTAATACTTGTTGGCTATCCTTGTAAAAGATCCCTGTAACTGTCATTGAGGATTCAGAACAAGAGTATAATAATTGAAATGTGAAATTTACATCCATCTTCTCACTTTATACTGTTCAGATGTGTGATGACTATTTACCTTCAAATGGGATCTTTTTGGTTCTTGAAGTCTTTATTTTATGTATTTAGAGCCCTCTGTTTCTTTAGCATGTTCAAACAAGCTCATGCTTTATTGTATTTTTTTATTTTGACTGGGTGGTTCAGCCTACTATGCAATAACTATGCAAATAAGCATTTTGTGTCATGTAAATATACTGCTCAATGTGATGTTCAGGCAGTCACTTTGCAGCATTTTCTGTTTGGAATAATTAAATTTTCCGTAGACAACTAAGACGGATAAACTATTTATAGCTTGTACCTGTGTAGTCACTATAGTTTTGACATAGTGTACATCTTAAGACAATCAATATTTAAATGCATACTTCAGTGAAGATGTCTTATTAACCTGCTGCTCACTTCCACAACACGGGTTAAAAAGGCAAAGGAGTTTCTCATTACAGCCTGTTACACAGCATCACAACCTTGTTTGCCATAACTTGGTGCTCACTTACGGCAGTGCTGCATCAGCCAGTGTCTGGATGGTGTGGGTAGAAAACAAGAAAATCACCAGCTGGGTGGACTGTGAGTGTCAAGTCATGCAGTGTCTTCTTGCCAAAGAGAAAACTGCGGTGTTCACGAACAGGAACATAAATGAGTGAAGAAAGTATTTTAAGCTGTAGGTATTTAAGTTTGGAGAGGTTGCCTTGTTTGCACATAAGAGATATATTGGCAATGAACAGAAGCTTTGGATACATAAGGAGACACATAACAAATTAAAAAAAAGAGAGCTATTATCCTGGTTAGGATTGGGGCAGAAGAGATTTACACTGAGGAGATGGAGAGGTGTAGGCTGAATTCAAAATAGATCTTTTTAATTCCTCATAACCAAAATTTTTCCCTGGAACTTCATCCTCAAGCTAATAAAAGAGGGAGAGTATGCTAAGCCCTTCTTGCATCTCCAGATGCATGAAAATAATTGATCAAGTTCTGCTGCATGAAGAGATCTTCTAACATCTCCCATCAGTCCACAGGTCTACAGGCTTTCCTGGTTCTTGCTAATATTGAGACAACGAGAAACAAGGGTATTCAAAATAACAAAGCTGTGATTAGTCTTTATGTAATGGCTGCTTCTCTGCCTTTTCCTCCCATCTATTTCCTCCCCTGAGTCTGCATTGTAAAGTGTTGTTTCAGCCATACCCAACTATTGTCTTCAGTAGCCAAAATGCTTTGGCTAGAATGAAGAAATTACCAAAGGATTTTATACATGTCTGGTTTTGCTTAAAAACAGATACAAATCGAGAAAATGTTTACATAGTCTCAGTGAATGGGCAGAGTGTTTTCGTCCTTGCTTATAAGTTTTGTTCTAGAAAATGACTTTTGTCATTTCTATTTGGGTAAGGCTTAGGAGCGGTGTTGTAGAACCCTAACACTGCAAATTTCAACATATATTTTGTTCTCCTTGTTAGGGTAATCTTACTGAGATAAAAGGAAGTATTTATAGTGTGTGAAGTCAGACATGCAGAAGACTTCTCTTGTATTAAACTGCCAAGAACTTATATTACTTCATGCTATACATGTATCATTTTGCATCAGATAATTTTTGTACTGTATGTAGGTGCTTATCTCAAATGGAATAGCAATGTACGCCAAAAGTGCCACTTCCTTCAGTTTGCAGTTCCATATGACAAAAAAAACCATTATCTTTGCTTTAGGAACCGCTTTAGTAATCTTAAGTCAAATGCGTTAATGTAAATTGTAATAAAGACTTTTCTTAATTGTTTGAGTAGCAACAGACATTCTCATGAATTATTCTGACATTACGTGCTGTGAAACATCTCTTTTTGTTCTTACAATACTTCCCTTAGATTTCAGAGGAAAGAAGAATCATTAGTAGTCTTATATTTTTAAACTCCTATTATGCTGGTAATTTTCAGTTATAAGATTTATTACCATTATCTATAATATATATTTTTTTTTTGTGCTTTTATTTTTACAACTTAAGGAACTCTACAAAACCACTTAAGAAAAAAGATACCATAGTTTTGAAATAGACCTTCCTCAATCACGTACCTAGTCATTTTATATTCATAGCTGTAAGTACTAAGGCATCGTCTTCATAAATTTCTTTATAACATCATAGCTAATTTATTACTGTTTACTGGTTCTGCAAGAATATTTTCTAATTCTGCAAATTTCAGTTCTTAACTAAACAAGGCAATCACATCAGAAGCAGACAATGTAAATAAAACAAAACCTGAAAAATAAAAAGAAAGTCAAATTCAAACTACATTTGTTTTCCATTTTAATGAGGTACTCCTAACATGGAAAATTATATTTTGCAATTCATTATGGAATATTCTAGTTTTGCAGAGCATTCTTTCAATGCTTATTTTGCATATATTTTCAATACTTTCCATGTTAATTTCCCTTATTATGCTTATTCTGAATAATAATGTAACAAGAAGTAAATGTAAGTAAGTAATTACAGAAGCTGCATAAATACTTCTCCAGCTGTAGAATCTAAGAACATTGTTGCTAAAAGTATGTAGTGTGGCTAGTTTTTAATGATGACTATGAAGTACCATTTGCAATTTTGAAAATGCACTGTCTACAACGAGTTTGGTCAGAGCGATATGGCAAAATGCATGTTGTTATGCTATAAACTCACTAGCGCAGAAACACCTCTCAAATAGCTTAGAAAGCAGATAGGCTATTAAGCTACATTAGAAAAGGTAATAAATTTAGAACTTAGGTATAGTGGTTGACTAATTACACCATATATGAAAAGAATTAATACAAAATTATCTATCCACAGTCTGCTTTCCTGAAGCCACCTCCTGCTCCCTTCCTTGTTAAGTGCGTGACATTTTGCAAATACAAACATGCACACCCAGTAATTGGACAACTGAGTTCTAAATACTCTTAGAATTTGATTTAACATAAATCTGCATTAGATGAGAGTGGATGGAAGGCCAAGCAAAGAAGTAAAACTTTGAGACAGGATTCACAGCTCAGGATTCTGACCCCTGTTGCTCTGGGCTGAGCTTGGATTTTTAGGCAGCAGTGACATAATAATTTCTTGACAATGAATGGAAAGTAGATGATAGCTCTGATAAACTCTTTCATTACCCGCTTTTATCATCAGTCACCTATTCTTTATTTGCCTTATGGATAGGACTGGTCTGAGTTGCCATTCTTTTTTCCTGAGCAGCTGCCAAGGAAGGGTACTGCTGTTGCAGCCTCTGGAATCCTCCTGCACCAGTGGGGCAAGGGAGGGTGGAAAATGCAGCTCAGTTCAGACTAAACTGAGTACCTTGTGCTTAAACAAGGAAAATAGAGAAGAATGTAGATGCAGTACCGGGCCTTTAAAGGAAGTAACGAGTATTTTCATCTGAAAGGAACATTCAAATGGCTGTCGCTCAGCCACATGGCTATTATAAAACCTAATCCGGGTCTGCATGTGACAGGGGCACAACGACCTTTCCTCTCAGGGATAGATCTTGCCTGTGGCTCCTGTGTTACAGAGGAGACTCTGCTTGCTATTACGGGACAGTAGCTGGAGGTGAAACTGACCGCAGATTGATGGTGGTACTCCATACAGCTGCTCAGGAAATGAGCAAGTGATGTCCTGGCAGCCTGCTACAGTGCTTGGGGGTTTGCACTGTCTGCCTTTTGGTCTGAAGGAGGTGTTGAGCAAACTGCTGATTCTCACAAGGCCTCATTTCACAAAAGTGAGTGCCTGACTCCCTGCAATCAGAGTGTTTCAGCTGTGTTCAATCTCAAAGAGATTTTTTTTCCTCTAGTCTGCAATTTTTCTCTCAGCTTATACTGTTATACCCAAAGGTCAGTAACATTCTGGACAAGCTAGAGAACACGAGTTGATGGAAGTTTTGTTTCTGTAATTGATAGAAAGGTTTCTGATGGTTGGCCAAACTTAACATCTGCTCTCAAATAGGTATTTAAATTTAAGAAATAAAAATCCAAATTCACCCCTCTGTGAATTCCTACTTTTCTCTGGTCATCTTGGCCTAAACATGTCATATGGGAGACTAAAGCTGTGAAAGATCTTTGCCTTCTTTGATGAAAGGACCAGGTTTTCAGACCACTGCTGCAGTCCGTCTTTGAAGAAGAAGCTGTTGATGGTACGGATTTTTCACAGGTCTTCTTAAGGGGTAAGCTACTACTTATGCAAAAAAATTTCACTAACTGCCAGCATAGAGAAAGCAGCAGAGGATAAATGGCAACACATATGGTCAGACTTCTTCCTGTAAATTGCAGGAACCTTACTTCAGAGAACAGGTAGGAAAAAAGTTTACATTTGTAAGATAATGAAGACATTAGAAGATAAGTGCAGAAATTTGAACGTGTAAATTTTTATGAGTCATGTATTTCTGGGTCTTGAGAAACCTCTATGCCTTTTTACTACTATTTATACCAGTGTTCACAGACTGCTAGATACTACAGCATCTTGGTGCAATTCACAGGGATCTCTGACAGTGTTCTTCACTGCAATATTTCTCCATAAATATTCTTAGAGTGGAATTAAAATCAATTTTTCTACTGAAACAAATTCTGTGCCTACTCTAATCTCCTTTCCTCCACTCCCATGTTTCTGCTAACTCTGATTTCACATTTCTTGCGGTGAGGTCAGACCTTGCAAAATAGTTGTCAAAACTGTTTTATGTTTTGTCCTTCAGAAGTGGCCCCAATGATAGCAGAGACCACAGTTATATTCTGCCCTCTCTGGAGCTAGTATTGTATTTCAATCCAACATGAAGGGACCGGTCTCCTAGTTGGCAACACTATTATAGCACTGGCTACATTTCAGTGTTTGAAAGGAAAAAGCTTCCCTGCTTTAACACCTCCTGTTATCTCAGTAAAGTGATGTTTAAATAACTGATCTGGCTTCAATGAACTGTAGTTGCCATTCTCCTGCTTCTTAGAGAGATAAAATGGAGATAATTATGAAGTGGATGAGCAGGTTTAATGAAAGCCAGTTTCTTTTGGTATATTCCTGAAGCAGCAATCATCATCTGTTTGGCTTTTGAAGAGCAACAATTATAATCACTTAAAATCCCAAGGGGAACAAAAATAGAACTTAGATTAGCATATAAAATATACAGCTGGATTGGGCAAGCCTATAAAAATCTGGGAAAATCATTCTAATTTGAAAGCTATTCAAAATCACAAGCAAAATGAGTTCAAGAGTATTTTACGTTTCTTCATTTTTTTCCTTTTCAAAGTAGTAACATAACAACATTTATAGGATTTTCCTAAAACATGGAAATGAAAAAGCAATGCCAAGAAAGAGACTAAGTAAATGAGCTAAAGGTATATTTTCAAAGTAACAGATAAACTTAGGTATTATAACGCCATATTTAGCAGGTATCAATCTCCCAAAGCTCTGACATAACTGTATTGCAAATCCATACGCTGTACTCTGGGTCTGAAAAATAAAAATATTGCTGAGACAGATAGTTACACATTTCAGCTTTATCAGACAACTGGGCAATGATAATACCTAAAGGAAACTAACAACAGACAATGAAGTAAGTTGCAAACAATGGCACTAGCTGTGTAACATAAAAACCCTGAAGCTTTCAGCGATCATTTTAGATGGTCATCTTTACAGTTAACACAAATTCAGCAATGAGTAAAGAAATTTGTTTTCCTTACACTGCAATGTCCACATTTCAAACTATTACTCAATAATGTGAGGCTCTGGAAATAAATCTGCATTTCGGTTCACTATGAACTCAAAGATGGAATTACTTTTTTAATACTACTGAATATGTAGTACTCAGTAATTTTGACTTTGCTAGGTCTACTTATTCTCAGTTAAGGTTAAATAAGACAGTATGCAGCTGCAGAAATGAGATTCAAAAAAACCCAACTTCTTGCAAATTTTTTTGTGGACAAGAACATAAGGAATTTCGATTGCTTACTATTTATAATACCAAAAAAAGTACAAGCATGTATTTTTAGTATGGTAAATATGTCCTAAAAAGACACTGTCTTGCAAACTGAAGTTTATGCAGTAGGGTCTGATTTTCATGCCTAAGGTTCTTTAGTATAAAATACATTGCTCGCCTTGGTTAGAACATACTACATGCTTAGAAATTTTGATACAAAAACCAAGCAGATCTTGAAGGCACAACTATTATTTCCATAAGGAGACCTCTGAAATTATAATTTGAAAAACCAAAATTAAAGATGGAACAATTTAACTCCTACAACATTGCACACAAAAACATTTAAAGATGGCATGTGAAACTCCTGAAAAAATTTTTCTGCATTGCTCAGCCCTGTGATGAGCATCTTGAAGCAAATGTCTGCCCTTCCCATCTTCCACTATAATTCTCTATTTTCTTACTTTCATATCAATCTCAAGTATAGAAAATTTTTATTGTTCCATTATCCTCAAATAGATACTTGTTTTTATATGTGTAACTGTGATTGAATAAGCATTCCTTGAGAAGCCTGAACTTCCTGAATGCTGTGTGAAGGCCAAAAATTACAGCACACTTACTCATCTTCTCTCTCGCTTTAAGGTAATACCAGAGAAGGCCCAGCAGGTCTTTCTGACAGTCTTCCCAAGCCATCTGTTTCATAATCTGCATGCTTTGAACAACATAGTTTACCACGGGATGCATCACAGCACATTCAGCTTAATATGGAATCCAATAGTCACCTATTTTTAAAGAAATCATAACTGAAGGTGGAGCAGTAGTCACGGAACCAGTTTTGCTCTTGCTTCTCCCTGCCACCCCCACCAAAAAAAATGCCCTTGTAATTTTTTTATTTAAAATTTTCCATCTTGGTTTATAATTATTTTTCAAATTTTATATTTCAATACATATATTGAAACATTTTACAGCATCTGGATTTGGTGTCTCATCCTGTTTTAATGAACATTTAATAACTAAAGTTATGAAATGAAAGCAAAATGAACTCAACAGGCATTAAGATCTTCATAAAGCTCACAAGAATTGAAACCTTGATTGACTGCTATACTTTGGCGTTCCCTGGTCCTCAATGCCCACTCCTGCCACTCTGTTTATAAATGATCACTTCTGCAGATTTCCTAAATGGTTAGTAGGGCTACAGGAACAAGAAAGTGTGAAATCATGCCTAGAGGGAGTAATCAGCTTTATTTCAGACCTTGCTGACTCCAGCAGCAAAGACATAATGTAGAGAAAGTAGTCACTGAAGCAGGAAACAGTTCATTCACATTAAATTGTGCAGTTAGAGGGGGAAAAAGGTGTTTGAAATTGGAATATTTATAGATTTGTTCCTATGCTGAGGCTTTATGTGGCCATACCTCTTGACATAGTTACATCAAGTATTTGGACCTCATACTAACAAAAAGAGTTCTTAGAAATGTGCTTATTTTGCACTTCTGAGTGCATAGATGACTGTGTAGAGTCCATTTCTCAAAGAGAAACAAGTCTTAACTCCCATACTGAACATATGCATCAGGTGAACATGGGAAAGGAGTCTTCTCATAACCCTGAGAAAACCTTAGGGACTGACATCACAATGCTACCTCAAGTTCTGAGCAATACCTTGTACGTTTCACAGAAACTTGTCTAGTCATAAAAACTACTTACTGCCACTCAGTAGAGTAACATCCTGGTCATATTAACGCCGATTTTTATACCTGTAATTTCTAATGAATACAACTCTCTTTCTGCTAAGGTAGACTAGCCTGACATTTTTGTCACCAGGTCACCAAACAACACTCAGGGCAAGAAACACAACTTTCGAAGCCAACTTTCAAGAAAAAGGCAGCTTTGATGAATGATGCTCTCTCCTGCCTAAATGGTTCAGTTTCAATACAGATTCTTCCTTCACAGTTACTTATGTACATTTTCCTTCTAGTGCCAGAGGTCTCTGAATGCCTGAAATCTGAATTACTGATCTCAATATAAAAAACACAAAAAAGGTAAAGGCTTATTTTAAGGATTGAGGTATTAAAAGACTTAGTGCCTTAAAGGATAGTTCCTAAAGTATGTGTTTTAATGCGTTTTGAACTTCTGTGATGCTTACAGAAATTTAATTTCAAGGACTAGATGAAATTACAGAAGTTTAGTTCTCTGTAAGAAATATGAGGCATGTGTATCCATGCAGGTACATCTGCCAATATCCAGTTATAAATATAGAAAGGAAGCAGATTTTGGTCATCTAACTATGGTGTTGGGAGCGTCAAAGAAATATGAATTTCTCTTAGAGCACTTCTAAAATTCTGTTGACTTTATAGGCATGCAGAATTATTTGCAGGATTTGGGTCAAGAGCTTTCCTTACATGAATTACCAAACTTTCAAACTAGGAAATTTAATTGGCTTTAATACTATTTGTCCCAAAAGACCCAGATACCTTCTAAACAAGGTAGTGATTTTTATTTTTCTGCATGTAAAATCCTAGAAGGTGGAAGATTTAAGCATGCAATCAACTAAACTTAAAATCTTAAAACTTAAGGTGACTTCCTGAATTAGGCTGAAATCAATTCTTTAATGTTTCTCACACTTCAGGCTAATATTCCTCAGAATTATTTGAAGATGGAAACTGCAACAACTGTGATCTTATTATTCCATGACTTCCAATCTGTTCTGTGAAAATGGACAAATGAGTCTCATTTAGAACTTTTATTCACAAAATTTCAAACTGTTTTCTGAGGAAATTACTGAAAATTAGTAGTTGAACTAGTAATTAGTTATTAGAAATAACATTTCGATTATGTATGTCTGCAAAACATAAACCTGAAAAGTATCACAAATTGAGACCTAATAAAGTCATACATTCACCTGGATCAGAGGAATTTCAACTCATTTCCTACTTGTCTACTCTAAGGTATGTACATGGTTTTCTCACCCCACCTTTCCATGCATTCTTCAGGAAGGTTACAGAATGTGTTTACATCAGCACGCAGACTTTTTCCCTAGGCATTTCCAATTATGGAGCAACATAAAGTCTTTCCTTTCCTCTGTCATATTCTTAGCTACTGTTGAGCAAGGTAATTCTATAAAATCTTGTATCCCCAAATCTCCCAGTTTTCATGCTTGTCAAAGCCTTTTATCATCAGTTGGGGTTAAATTTGATCTATCTATCTATCTATCTATCTATCTATCTATCTATCTATCTATCTATCTATCTATCTATCTATCTATCTATCTATCTAATGTCCAGTGTTGCTAGTACATAACCTGGGGTATCTCCATAACCAGATGCAGGCAAGGGTAGATGAAGATACCCCTTGCACTTCTATGCTGCTGCAGTGTGGGTGGGCTCTGGACAGGGACAACAAAAGGCCTGTGTAATTGGTGGGTGGTTGCTGCCACCGAGGATGAGTGTATCTATTCAAGAGGTAATGAGAAAACAAGACCAATGGGCACAGGTGGGTATATCTGACCCCTACCCATGAAGTTAATGGCACTTGTGGAGAATATCTGCAGAAGAACTGACTTCCTTTCTTGTTAGGGAAACTTCCTTATAAATTCAGTCTTTTGCTCTCAATACCCACATTTTTTTCCTGCCTAGTGCTTAAAATATAATGGAAATAAAGGGTAAGTGAGCCATTAGTAAAAGAAACTTCAAATTATACATACTTCTAGCACTTATATTTTGTGTGGTTTCTATAAAAGGAAAATATTAATACATGTGGTACATCGTTTCCTTGGAGAAACAGCCTGATAGAAAAAAAAAATAGCTACAGAAGTATGTGTACAGTTTACTATCTGCAGTCTATTAGAATAGTTCATCTAACTGCAGACAATCCAGGGTCAAACTCTGCTGAAATTCCTGTCCCTAAAGAATATTAATCTGAATGTCCTTTTATATTTCACAGATTACTGACTTTGTCAGAGGACAAATAATAATTTTGAAAAGAAAAAAAGACAGTTTTAGGTAAACAAATGCTTAATACTTGAATGTTCGTCTAGCTGTATTTATGAGAAATATCAACTTAAACATTATTGCCTCTGAAGCATTTTTTTAAAGACTTAAAACATATTTATTAAAGATTAAATGATTTAGAAAAAAAAAACAAGCCAATGTATCTGCAGCTACAGCTAGAACTCTTACAGACTTCTTACCCATTGCAGACTTCAGTTGTTATACTTTTTTTTTTCCCCCCTCTCTTTATAGACTTTAGACTACATATGAGTCCTGGTCACTTTCAGTAATAGCCAATAGCCTAAAGGTGTTATCAGAACAGTAACTAGATTTACCATTGCTAGCAATTATCTCTGTTGTTTTCAGTAACGGAGAAATGAAATAATACTGACTTACACCTATTTCTATAGAAGTCATTCTGATATCCACAGAAATAAGTCAGTGCAAGTTAATTATTACTGTCTACCATACAACATAAAATCTAACCAATTGCTAAATGTTGCAATGAGGAAAGTTACCTCAGGTAATCATGAAGTGAGGAAACTTCCTTATTATTCCTTTAGCTGGCTCAAGCAGCTTTAAGCATCCATACCTTAAAAAGTAAATAAAATAAAATTGATATGATATAAAATAAAATAGAATAAAAATTACAATAAAAATCAGAACAGAATAAAAATCTGACTAGAGAAAAATAAAAATGAAAATAAAAATGAAAATAAAATGAAAATAAAAGACTAGAAAAGGGAAAATAAAATAAAATAAAATAAAATAAAATAAAATAAAATAAAATAAAATAAAATAAAATAAAATAAAATAAAATAAAATAAAATTAAAATAAAATAAAATAAAATAAAATAATCAACCAGCAAATTGCCCAGCTTGTTCTGTGAGCAAGTGCTCCTGTGGAGTGACACGGGGTTCTTTGCTGTACAAATACATGTTTCAATGTGCGAAAGGACTGGTTTTAAGCGCACTCAGCGGGCTATAAACATCAGGCGACCGGTCTGAAGATCGCTCGCAAGGCAGCATCAGCCTCGACCCACCCTGCAAACCCGCCGGTTGGTGGGAGGAGGCCGGCAGCATGGGGACAGGCAGGGATTCCCGATCCCTCCCGGAACGTCATGGCGGCGGCGAGGCGAAGGGTAGGCTGTGAGCCCCTGCTACCCGCACGTGTGGGCATCTCCCGCTGCCTCCTCCCCTCCTCCGTGGCCTCCGCCCGCTGCCCACGGGTGCATCCCACGGGAGCCTCCCGCTCCCCCGCCTGCACCCCGGATGGACGGAGTTCATGTGCGAGGATTTTCTCCCACAGCGATGGTGCTTGCTACTTCTTTTAATTATTATTATTAACCCGGCTCCAGAAGAAATAATAGTAATTAAAAAAAAATACACTTACCATTCTGACCTCATAGTTCTTTGTCATGGGCTTAGGGAAAAAAAACCAACAAAACCCCAAACAAACAAAACACACAGTCACACAGGATTTATGCATTTTTCAAACGTAATCGTGCTAGGGTCAAAGAGGGAAGCGGGGATGATCTGCCGGCGCTGGGAAATGCATCTAGAGATCAGGGCACAACGGGAGGGCAGGCTAAGCAGCGCGGACCAAACACTCCACGCAGGAAAAGCAAGGCATGTGGGTGGAGAGGCGTGGGTAGAGGGGAGGGATGCACGTTCCCATCCGACTGCAGAAAGCGCCCGCCTATAAGAGGGTTGAAGAAAAAGGGAAGAGACGGGCAAACAGCGCCGGTCGCGCCTCCCGCGCGTGCGGGTCTGGGGTTGTGGTCGTCATTCCCGGTTATTTCAAGATCCTCTGGAGATGTTCCCCCTTCTCATTTTTCCCCCATGCCATTGATTAGGTGCGATCGCATCCCCAGCAATCCGGGCAGTCTGTATTCCCCTCACCTTTGCCTAAAGCTGTCCCTCTGCCGCAGTCCCTGCAGCTAGAGGTGGGGAAATGTAACACTGTCAGTTCAGTGAATCTTGTCCAAAGTAGTTCTGAAAGCAGATATTTCTTGCACATTTTGGGGAGAATGGGTTGTTAAATGCCATGTGGAGCATTGGCAGTGAACCAAGGCATCCACACATTAATTGTCATGTTTACAAAATATCCTGCTCTGACACACCTCTGCCCCAAACTGTTCCTTCTTCCCATCCCAGACACTGGCATCACCGCTCTTCACAACCAGCCTGTTAACCTATATGCCATGGAGCTATGGAACCCATGGCCATAGATACTGTTGCTGTAAAATACTGGGCTACTTCCCCACCTGCCATCCCTACACACCCCAAACTCACATTGCTGCCTTGTCTTCCTTCACTCAGCAACTTCCCTTCCACTCAAGACTTGAACTCCTTTTCTGTTTTCAATTCCTGTCCTCGCACAGGAGTGGACTTATTCCTTTGCTTCATGGAGTGAGTTTGGGTGAGCCATTTTGGATGAATTAAATCAAATGGAAGCTGGTGCAAGGGGTAGTGACTGTGGATGGATTTCTGAACTCTAGAGATCTAAAACATAGTTTGCTCTGTGGTAGCCTGAGGGATTATTAGGCTAACATCCTTGTCTGAAGTGAAGATTTCGTAGGTGGTATTTTCATTTCCCCAGGTTCCCAAAATCTGCCTTAGATCTTCAGCATAAAGCTTCTAAGAATGAAAGCATCTTGGCCGCTCCAGAGGCTCATTTTAACCCGTCCTAGTGCAGAGGACAGACGATTCTGTAACCCCACTTATTGCTTTCATTCAACCTCTTCTTGACCTGATCCTTCACAACAGGCTGCTGAGGTGCTGGTGCTGTTGCTACCGATGCTGTCTATCTGATACATGATACTGTACCAGTTAGAGGACTTGAGTAGGAAATGGGAAGAATTCTGGAATTCATTGTTCATCTTGGCGTTCTCAAAACCACATTTTCCAGCTCCCATCATGGCTAGAAAAATTTCCAGGAATAGGAACTATGAACTTTTTATTGAAGCTGTGCCAGAGTGCTGTAAGGACTTAAGACTCAGTGGATAAAAAAGGTGAGAAAGAAGGAACATAACTATGACTTTGTTAGCACACATGGGACAAAATTTATCTCTGACCTCTAACCTCAGGATTATTCTGGGAAATTTTTCAGCATGAGATTAAAACTGTTGAATGTTAATTTCTGAACTACTCTACTGAAGCGTTTTTCTTATGTGCTCTTCTGGGACCCTGTGTACCCTGGGTTTTGTGCTACAGAGTCATATCGCTGCAGCACTGCAAAGGCATACTCCGGAGTATCTAATTCTTATTTTTTTAAATTCTCAAGAATTCCTGTGTTTACTCTAGCTCATCTTCTCTCTAGTGTTTCCCCAAATATGAAAAACACCACAAATATACTGTTATTAACATTGCTGAGGTGTTTATACCTACTGATGAATATTGAAGGACAATTTGTGCATATTAGCTGCATTTCACAGCTAATATGAGCTGGAGAGGAGAATACACAACAAATTCTCAAATACTTTTTTTCCAAAAACAATACTCAGAATGCATCCATAAAAAAAATCATTATTCTTATGCCTCAAAATATGTACCATAGGCTAACTCCGTGGCAACCTTGACTGAGAACTCTGGCTTTGGATCATAGTTATGCCAGAGAAACTGAGAGGTGAGAGCCTAGTTTAATGTTTTCCAGTAAATTATTACTCTGGCCCCTACTGTAATTCATGTCTGTGGAGGTGATGCTTCATGTTCAGAGAAAGGCTCATTCCATCCCTACTCCAAATGTTGCTCTGCTCTGAATGAAGGCTTATATTGAGACCCAGTGCACAATGGCAAAGGCTGATAGCTCACCATTAAATGTTAGGAAGAACAAAGCCCTCAAAAAAGTCTCTTAAGTATTTGACAGTTACAAAGTAGTTGTGTTCATTTTTTTGTATAGGAGTGTGGGAAGGAAGGAAATAGTTTGTGGTGGAAGAAATTATGAAAGTTAAGAAAAATTGGATGTTACGTGGAACACTATTTCCCTTTTTATTTTCTTATTTGGAAAGTATATATTGGATATATTGGCTCCAAAAGACTGCTTGTGCCAGAGTCCTGTAGTACACGCAAGAGCAACTGATTTTTGGAAGCTGTGACTTTCTCTGCCTATTTCATAAAACCCCTAATCCGTCTTCTGCTTTTACAAACATTCTACTTCACTGATGATACATCCTTTTAGCTACTGAAGTCAAGAAAGAAATTACTACACCCTGTAATGGATGTTGTATTGAGTATGACTTAGTCTGCTTTTAGATTCTTCTGTATATTTCTATCCCGCTTTCTCTATTCATCCAGTTTTAAGTTACTGAAAAAAATGTACTTCATGTAGAACTTTAGAGTAGATGGTAAAGATTTCCCTTTGGTAAGCCTACAGATGCATTGAGAAATGTATTTGAGAATAAAAACTGATCAGTGAGTATACCACCAAGTTGATTACTATGGAGCACAGCTTGCCAACTAAGAGCTTGTTTTTCTTTTTAATGGAGGTTGGTTTTTCTTGTCTGCTGTTTGGATGGATTTTATACCAGATTGCAGGTAGCTGAACCTCAGTGAAGTATGTATGTAAGGTTTCATCTCTTGGGTCATTACAATGTCTGATTATGAGACATTTCAAAGCTAAAATTCTTCTTATAAAACTGAATCTGGTGTTTGGATATGCATCTCCACTGTTTCAGCAGATTTTATGCTCTCACAATCTGTGATTTTAGGTCGATGTTATTTATGTAATATATGACAAACAAAGAAAAATTAGTTTCTCATTAGCTGCTAGGCAAATGTCATGCCCTCAGATTTTAATCAGCCAATGCAAATATCATCAGGATATAATGAATTTGCTACATTCCTCTCATTATATCCTCTAGGATAAGGGCTAATATTTTTTATTTCAGGTCATGTGTGTGAATTTATTTTTAGATCTGTCTTGCAGAGTACTTGTTTGTTCTATACATGCTCAGATATGTTACTTTACTAATAGAATTATAAAAAAAATAAGCTTCCTTGATCAGTGTGGATTTGGGTGAAAATATTCTTCATTCTGGACTCTGCTAAGTGAATATTATTATAAGTGCTTGGCCTTGGCTTTCTGCCAAGATAAGATGACTTAAGCTTTCTGCTCTATATATTTCTTGGCAACTGAGGTGACTTTGGTTTATGATCCACAGTGTAGCTGAACTGCCTTCTTGAGTTATAGTCACATGTGTGGCAGAAAACAATGGGAGTCTTCTAACTGAAATGACAGGAGTTGGCTTGTTTATTTTGGTCTTTCATTTGGGGATTCTGTATAAGCAATTACAAAATTTTTTCTTCTGCCCTGGGGCCTGGACATATTTAGGTACCATCTGGAAAGCAAGATCAGAATAAAGTATGTAAATTTTGTCTATTCATAATGTCTTCCTAGCCTAAATACAGAAGTGCTCAACCTTTAGCAGAAGGAGATATATTGTATCATCAAACAGTACCACAGAGAGCCACAAAACCATTGTGTTGTGGCATCTTTGTGTCAATAGCTAATAATGTATCAGCATTATCAGTCCTGGTTGTGATATACTCATTAAGTTCATGATACAAATGCATACCACTTCCACTTCCACTCCAAGTCCAGTTGCACAAGGCAGTGAGGGATTCACCTCACTTCATGTCTTTATGATGGTTAGAGAGATGCCATCTTTCCTCACAGTCCTTCCAGCAAATGTATTTGATTTCTCTCTGTCATGTGACATTACAACTGTTACTGTTGTAAACACCCACTCTTTCAAAGTCAGATATTCAAGGAAGTGCAGGAGAAATACTGTACCAGCAAGTCTTTTACAGAAGGTTGTACCTATTTTTGTTTGGAAGCACCTGAGTAGGAAGTGTGTTAACTTTCAATTTGATCCTTCCAGCTGCTCTTCTGTGTAAGCAATTCTTGCGAGTTTTACTTCCAGTCAAGTAATAAACCATCCACCACTAAAAGTGAAAATACAGAACGAACAAAAAAAAGTTTAAAAATCAGCAGAGTATAAACCCAAAAAAGAAATTTTCATTCAGAAAATTAATAGATAGACTTGGCAGTTCTGATGAGAGATCATTTCGCTGATGGTTGATAAAGTGTCTGCACATCCAAACTGTGTAGAGTTTGAAGGATTGCATTATTTATTCATTGTAACAATTAACAAGAAGCCTGTGAATCACACCACTACATTTGAGAAATGATTTTGCCTTGATTTCTCTCCTCTTTCCACCCTCCATCTATTAGAAAAAAACTTATGGGAAAGTTGTTCATCTTAATTAGGAGTCCATATATGGTTCACTCATTTTTATCTAGTTGCATGGCAAAGAACTTTTTCTCTCTTTCAGGAATTGTTTAAGCCACGCTGGAGGCTGATCACTGAACAGAAGTGGGAGCAAGCTTATTCCAAGGACTACAGTTACATATATGCATTGGTGTATGTATAGCCATCACCAGGATACAGTGGTTGCTGGCAGAAATCTACCCTGTTTTTCACTCTAACTTGAAATAATCTTAGGGGAACATGTACTGCCATTGTTTTCTTTTGAACAAGACAAAATTACAAGCGTTTCAATGAAAGATGGATTTTTGGAAGAGAAGCCCTTACCTTTAGACAAAGAAAGATTTAAAGACAGATAAGTAGACTGACACATTAGTTTTATTTCGGATTACACAGTTCAAATGATTTGTTTCTAACATAAAATTTTTTTTTACTTTCAAAGAGCCTTTCACTCAAACATCTTAGAATTAATTTAATTCAATGTCTTCTTGGTCTTGTGAGATGAGTGCATTTTTATCATACATTTTCTAAATGAGTAAACCAAGTAAAAATCACTGAGAAATTCTATTTTCATCATTACTAGAATTCCTGTAATGAGAACCTGAAAATCTGAAAAAGAGTTTCAAATGATTTTGCAATGTACTGGAAAAACATGATTCAACAGGTCTTTGCAGTTGTACTTTATTTTAAGCATAAATTCTCTTTTCCCTCCATGCCAGCTCCAGTTGCTGATTCAAATAGGTGTTGGACATTCTTAAAGGCCTCAGGAATATGTACAGAAAATAGAGAAAAAGAAAGAAACAAAACATATACAAAACCTAGTATGGGTACATTTGTCAATTTAGCTAGTGAATTGTGTTTTAAAATTTCTAACACACGTAAGTACTGGGCCATATGTGCAAAATTGTCTGTATACAAACCTTTCTATCTCATGCATGTTTTATGACTATGTGTAATAAATAGTCGTCTATGTCTAGTCTTTGTTGTAGCATCACAAAAGATTACCAGTAGAATTAAAGGCTCTTGATATTCTCCAGAAAATATTACTTTTCAATTAAATGTATTTAGAATTTCTATGATTTATTTGTGATTAGACTTAGTTTGCTATTTTGTCCTGACACATGGCACTTTGCTGAAGTCTAGCTTTCAAACATACTCTACCCTGATTGACCAGGCTTTTGGGGAGAGGTAAACTAAGAAGGATGTACACAGATTGAATGGACACATATAGTTAATTTGCTCTGTAGGATATTTTCATGTTAGAAGAGGCATCCAGACAGAGTTCAAAGAATGCATGTAATACATTTCTGGTCACGTGCCACATGAAAATCTGTCTTTTTATCCTTACAGCTTTAGTTTTACTCTATCTCGATCTAAAATGGTTGGTAGAAGGATGAGTTTATGTGAACCCGCGGCCTCACAATCTGGTGGTGAAATTCTGGCTGACTGTCATGGGGCCAAGATTTCCCTTTGCATTTCAGATCACCATAAAATTTGTAAGCACAAGTGAATTGCTGCATGAAACACAGCACACAACAGGCAGTGCCTGGTTTTATGTGAGAGTCTGGCTTCAGCAAGAATTTACAGCCAAGCAATAATATTGTGAGTAATGTGGTGAATGAAGTGTAAACGATCAATAATAAGAGCTATTCATTTCCATTCTCACCTTAGAACCAAACTCTGTGATTATATTTAATTCAAAAATCATATTTACAAGTAAAACAGAAATGAGGGAAAATAATTTATTTCTCTATAGACTACAAGAATCACTTCCTAAGCCTGAATGCATAACAAAACCCAGCAAGTACTTTTCACAGCAGGTTGCAAAAGTAGCTTAATTTGGAAGACAATAAGCTTGCCATGCATACACAGGAGGTCCCATTCACTGACAAGCTGTGGTTTTGTGTTAACATAAATAAATACTATACTGTTCCCTGTAGACCAACTTTTCCTTCTCTGCCCCACATTAATAGTTTAATGATGCTTCAGCACTCTGTCTGCACAGAATAAACAATTTTCCTCTATCCAGAATTACTTTTTTTCATTTTTCTTTCTTATAACTAACACGTTTTTTAAAGTAGTTAATTAATACTCTGAATGATTTACGTTGGGGAAGTGTAATGAAATTGATAACAATCAAATTCAAAATCCATTAAAAAGTCAGAGACCTTTTGTGGCACTTTAGTATGAGCACTTAACTTTCTAATGGGTGCTAAAATGTAGTTATATTGTGATTGTTGCATCATATACAGATTGTTGCATGGAATCACTACTCTCCTGCCAACTTCCCCATCCCATATATATGCTGGGTAGAAAGTCCCTCACTGTGTAGGTATAAATATAGTTGAGATTAATGAAAAACAGAACCACTGTGATTTCTGAGGGTAGGAGCATCACTGCTGCCGTTTGAATTGCTACCAGTTCTAGCCAAGTCTCTCACTTCAGACATATGAAAGGTCTTCTGAAGGAAAGCAATATACAAAAACCTTAATCAGGAAAAACATTTCTGTGCATATATTTTAAGACATATGGAACAAATAACATGTCCAAGTTTCCTTAAGCTGAGAAGCAACCGATAACCTTCTTATGCACCTAGTAAAAACAAAGCAAAAGGTAACCACCTTTCTTTAGCAATTATTTGGTTTACATGTTGGTTTAGTACACCATTGGGTTGCCTCGCATGTGACATGGTGCAATTAAGTTGTCACTTATCCAAATATGCAGGATGAATAGTGTGGCAAAAATGACCTAAAATGACTGTGATAACTGAAATACTGTTGAAATGGGAAAAAATAGATCATTATAACTGGATTAAATATTGGATTTGGTTTCAGAAATAAAACAAAGAAGAGGTAAAAACAATAACTATCAAACAATAGCTAATTTCAGCGATGCAAGCCATATAATTTTACAGAAAAATTATACATTCTTTACTTTTCCACTGTAGACTTTATATAGGCAATTTGCAACCTTAGCTTGCTAATAAATTTCTTCACTGAAGAAATTTTACGTAACTTATAAAGTTTTATGTTTCTCAGTAAGTATAATTTTATGTAATATGTACAAATTTTTCAAATTTTGTGAACATTCTGGAAGTTGTACTTTGAAGTAATATCTGTTCTCTCTCCTGAATATAATGTTATCATTTACTGTGGCAACTCACAACCATTTGATAAAATCCAAGAGGTTCTACTTTCTAACTTCAGTTAAAATCAAATGAGGCTGTTGCTGGTGGTTTTATTGTCCTAGTAGTGATGGATGATGTGAGCCTCCATGTTTGTGAAGACTGCAAAGGTGCGTGCAAAACAGAAGACAAAGAACTTTTGTTTCTTTAATGACATACTCCAGGCAAGTGTTTTGCAAGAGCTGGATAATATATCAGAGACTATAAAGATCTCTAGGCAGACACATATGTGTTAAAAAAGATGTACTCAAAATTCAATAAAGGCTATCTTTCAGGACTAAGAAGGTGTTATTTCTTTGCTTCTCCTGTGTTTGGTTTGTTTTTGCATAATTTTTAAGATGCCTGTTATATTTGCTGCAATCAGTACTTAAGGGTAGAATTTGGTTTTAACATAAGAAATATGCAAATAATACCAAAATAATTTTATTGCCTTCTATACTGGTCATGATTCTCCTGTCTCCTGGGCAAGAAATATCACTGTCATTTCACCTTGCTGGGACATATTTACAAGAGAGTCACTTTCACTTCTGCTAAGTAATCTGAATGCTTCCTTCTACCCTGATTTGCCAAGGGTAAATTAAAGAGATCATGCTAGGATTTAGATAGTTTAGATAGTTTAGACACTATCCTTGGATTGTATCTGTTGCTGCAGAAACACAGTCTAAATGGGCTTCTTGAGGGTAAATATCTGAATATTTCTTCAGTTAGATTTATTTAGAACATAAATGATGATAAAAGTACATTTTGGCAAGAAAGTTGAGAATATGATTTAAAGAGTTTCTTTCAGCTCAAAGCAAAAATGCAAACAGGAAAAAGAACCCACGAACATGTTTTAGGGCACTAAATGTTGTCCCCCGGTGGTAGAACATCTTCATGGCTTTAGCATACATTAGCTACCAGCGGTACTACTACCAGTAGATGTTTTTATGATCTTCTGCTTCACCTGAATGTATGCTCTTATTTCCCAGATTGGTTCATATGATTAACTGTTGTATATAATTATATAATGTTACATTGGCAAAACAGCATTTGATATATTCTTTCACAACGTTTGGAATGTAGCTAATAAACAATCCTAAGTTTTTTACAAGTTTGAAATAAAGACCCACTAACAATATCAGGAATTATTTCAGAATTTGACATCAAAAGGAGTGGAAGGATGTAAATTGAATTTTAGAATTGTTGTGTTCTCATAATCCTCTTCATTCTCCAGTTCTGCTGAGAGAACAAAAACAGAACAGGAACAAATGCAAGAGTTCTGCATAAGTCAGTATCACATTACAAAATTGCTTTTGCTGTTCAGTGTTAAGTATTCAGGCATAGTACAAGCTGTGTAATGGGTCAGTTCGTCAGATATTTTTCCTCTATTCATCAGAGGAGCTCAAGTTCTTGAGTATGTTAAAGTATACTGGAGAAAATGTCTGTTCACACAGCGTTCATTTTGAGGGGGTGGATTTGAGTGTGCTGTTCACGAGTTGTCTTTCTTTTATTACTGTGAAGAATTTTTTTATGATTATGCTGAAGAGATTTTCCTGCATCCTACACAGATTCTTGCTTGTTTATGTTTTCTTTGGAATATGCATGCATTTTATAAATTGTAATAAAATGAATTTATGTCAGATAATCCTGGCCAAGAAAAAGAATTAAAGTATTTTTGTTTCTGTAATACAGCATGAAGTCTCTCAGTAAATATTTTTCTCTCTTATGATGTCTTTAGTAATCCATCACCACAGTTGATGTTTTTTATAATTTCTCCTGCTTTGGAATAGAGTTTGAAGCAGTTCAATGGTCTTAGTCCATATATTTTTCGGACTATAAAAAAATCTGAACTGATCACATCTAAATCACTTATGTCACATTATGTATTCTGAAATGAAATATTATTCAGTTTAAGAGATGATGTTTTCTTTCTTCAGATTTAAGCAAGTATACTGAGGACAACGCCTTTCAATTTCTATGGTAGTATTCATTTCCCTGGGGCAACAAAGCTTAACACAACCATATACAAAAGGCCCAACATAAGTTTAGATTTTATCCCTGTGGCTATGCAAAATCTACTAGTGCAGAGATGTGATTACAGCTCAGTGGTTCACTTTATCTTCTGTCATTCAGTGCTGCAGAATGGGTGGTGCACACAATGTGAAGAATGAATCAGCTGCTGTTTTTGCTGACTTGGTCGAGGATAGTAATTCCTAGGAAAATTGATCTGCAAGATTTTCATCATTATTGGCCAAAGACAGAGAGGTCAAGGACACAGAGGATTAAAGAGCAATGTATATGTATTTACCTGTATTGATTGCACACTTTAGTATAGTTATGACTGCTCTTAAATGAAATATGTATACTGAAGCCAATTGAATTGGAGCTCATACTATTATGAATCGATCTGAACAGATCAAAAAAGCTTAGTTAAGGACTATATCTCTGTTTATAAATAACTTAATTAGAAAGAGTCATGCTTTCTGCAATTCCTGTTTCTCCACTCTTAATACTGTGGTAATATTAACTATAACGATCAAATTGACAGTATCTTAGAAACCTGGGCTTTTGGAGGACATCCTAAGGTGCACATTAAAAACGAAGTTTGTAGTATCTCTAAAAGGTAAAGGGGTTTATGTACCTGTAGAAGGAGACCTCTGAACGGTAACAAAGATATGAACTCTATGTTTCTTGGTCTTTCATTACCCTCTGCATTCTGTTTGTTTTTTAAAAAAAGTTTGCATGGGATGCATACCAAGTTCAACAAAAATAACCAGATAGTTACCAAACTGCAGCATCTGCAAGTTGGCAGATGCCAACCTGTTTGCGCCAGTTTTATTTCTACCCACTGTTTTTATTTTGGCTCGTAAATTGCTGCTGCCATCCAAACTGGTAGTGGTAATTCAAAACACCTACTAAAAAGCATATTTCTTTAAATGTGTCTGAATTTACACTGTGCCATAGGTAGAGCTGGCAAGCAACCGCTTGGTCAATTCAAAAATCCATGCTTATTTGAAAATTATTGTAGAATTGTTCCCAGTAGCGACAGATTTTTTTTATACCACTTTCTACGTAAGATTCAGTGTTACCTGTCTTAATTACAGCCTCGTGAATTTGTGCAACTTTAAATATGCCAATATGTTATATTTGCAAATAAATATATATTCAATTATATTTAATAGGAAAATAATTAGCCTAGGGAAAAATAAGGAATAAAATTAAAAATGCATCCTCAGCATATATTAAACTAGCAAAATAGTTCTTGTAATATGTTCTTTTCAAATTCATATAAGAAGTCAGATATTACATCCTAGAAGTAGAACACACCTAACTAACTGTGGATAATAAAACATACCTGCAATCTCCCTTAACACAGCTGAATAGATGCCAAAGAACTTTTACTGACTATAGGAAATATCCTCTAGTTATCATTGTATTATAGAAGATTGCAATATAATTTTGTGAAAATCTATCCAGCATTATTTATTAGCCCTGCTCCTTCCTCAGAGAGTCACGAAGATGCCCCTGTTCACAAATTAAGTGTTGCAGTACACCAGAGAGACATAGTGTTTTGTTCACTTTGAAGCTGAAATATCATGCTTAGTGTGTTAGGGCCACATTTTTTATCTGTGTTTTAGTGATTATCCTCTCTTTTATGTTTATATCTCAGGCCTGATGCTTGTAGATTATTATTTTTCTGAAACATTTGAATGTCTACAGACTCTATAGCTCTATATGACCTTTGAAAGCCAGACTCTAAATCCACTTAGATAGTGGCTGCTTCTAAATGACTTTCCAGCTTACATGACTTTCCAGACCTAAACTTTTATTCATTACCCTGATATAAACTCTGTACTTTTTCAGTTTGTATATCAGAAATGTTCAAATTTGCCATGCCTCTGTCCCCTTCCAAAAGAGAAATTTTAACACTAACGTCCTGCAGAACTGAGCTTGTAGTAACTCATTCCAGGCTGCTTCCCTTACAGTGTTAGATTAATCCTAAAGGCTGAAAAGTTCGTGTATTTACAAAGCCTGTTTACTTTGAAATACTTACATTGCTATGATATGTTCTTCACACAGGGTGATGTCTGATGTGCTGTTAAATCACGGTGTTAAAAAGGACACTTCAAAGCTGAATCTTGAATAACCAGAGTTTGCTTGAGCTAGTGAAATAATAGTGAACTTCTCTTGAAATTGCTGAAGTAATACAATACAGTGAAGAGGGTCGGAGCTCTGTTATTATGTGTATCCATTTTGAGAAGATGATCTGCTTTACTACTTGTGTTCACGTTTGTCATTGAAGTTGGAGCACTGGTCAGTTGGAAAGCTTAAATGTAGAGGAACACATGATGCCTGCTTGAGAAGTTTGCAATCCCTTTAAAGCCAAGCCATAATGCATCAAACTGTAAGTTGCAGGGGCACAAAAAGGTTGTGGGGAAAATAATAAAATTAGGAGTTGGTAGGGTGTAGCAAGGTGACACGTAAAATTCATGGAAGAGAATTGCTGTTACGTTCCTCAGGTCCTAGGATATGATCTGCTGTTCCCAAATCTTAGATACTAGAATCATATGAGCATTTTTACTCTTTAAAACTATTTTTGTCCAAGTATAGCCCTCCAGGTTATTGCCATTCCTCATTTATATGTTGTGGTTGCTTTTCTCAAACAAGTTCTTCCTAATTTTACTTTGGAAAAAAGTTCCATTGACAGCTCTCAGACTTCAATCTTTGGCTGTTTTCCCGTCAAACATCCACCATGTCAGAGCAATAAGGTGAGTGAAGAATATTTGTTTATGATTTATCTTTTTTTTAAAAAAAATTTTATTACAGTTTAAAGAAAAACTCAAAACTTTTGGAAGTCTGCCTTTGTCTCCCCAGCTTAGGGGCACACCCTGAGAAACAGTCAGTCTAACAACTCAAGAACTTCCCATTTTTCTAGACTCTGTGGTTACTGCCAGTCTCCCAGGAAGTTTGTTGCAGTGTCATGCCTCTGTGATTTCCAGTAGAATTTGTTAAATTGTATGATCTCAGCAAATGTTTTTATTTCTGCAGATTGGTAAGTAACTGAAAAAAAGTCATTGAAATGATCTTTATCACTGTAAGTTATGAATTTGTAGAACAGAAAGATAGAATCTGCAGGATTCATTTGCTCTCCACTTCGTTATATAAACCAGAGCCTAGGCTTTGATTGAACATGCATAGTAACACCCTAATATCAAAGTACCCAAATAGCATAATTTCTAAATTGTTTTGTTCAGTGACCATGTTTGATTCTTAAGAGTAGTTTTAGAAGCAATCGATGATTAATTTCTTTTGTGTAGAACTTTGCAAAAAAAAAAATTATCTTTGTAGTTTCTCCTGATGCTTAGATTACAAGGAGACAGGAGTATGGATGACAGACTCTGCTGAGCAGTCTGTGAGAGTGGAGAGGTAGGGATGCATAGTTCTTCCCTTTTTTCTGATAGCCTGCACAAAACCTGAGTGTGTGGTGATGGCCAGAGAAGCACGTACGGAAATATGTATGGATGGAAAGAGATAGAGAAATTTTGTTCTGTATAGTTTTAAGCAGAAAATGAGCCTTATGAGTGTTTCAAAAGAACATGGAAAAATTACCTCTACATAGCTTTGGAGCAAGAAGATTTGAACTATTTTCCTGTTTCTTCATCATCTACCAGTAGCTTGACCTAGGACAACAGCACTGTACATCAAAACTTTTCTTAAGAGGATCTGTTCTACTCTAGGTACTTCACATAGCTGCTGGTTGCTGTTTGTAGACTTTTTGTGTCATGGTAGTCTACAAATGAAATTCACATGAAATTCAAATTAAGAAAAAAAATCTATAAACTTCATTACATTTTATTCAGTTTCTTGCCATAAAAAGTCACCCTTGCAAATGTTGGTAACGTGAGTTATAAATAAAATCTGTGATTACATTTTATTCAAACTACTCTTAATGATACTAATTAAAAGTAGATTACAGGTATCCAATTTAAAGTAAGATTATCAGTTACTTATTAAGGCGCTTCAAACTTCGTGTGCCACCTATATACAACAAGATTTGTCATTGCTCCTACATTTATTCTGTTGTATTTATCTGATTCTTATTGTGTGAAGTAGACATTTTGCTCAATTTGCTTTTGGTTCTCTTACAATAAAAGTTAAAAAATTTGGAAATGCAAGAAAGACCTAGATAAAAATAAAACATCTGCATCTTTTTAATTTATACAGGATAGCAAGAATTTTAAACAAATAACGCACATACATTTATGCTTAATTTTCACATTTCATTGTATTTGGGTAACGGGTACACATTTGTAATTCTGGAATTATGTCTACACTGTCCTGTTAAAGCATGGGATGCAGTTTTAGAGAGTATTTATTTAATTTATCTTGAAATGAAAATATAATTATCAAGGAATAAAATGTTCTTAGTCTAGATTCTATAATACTCACACAATTTTTATATGTGACCACTGCAAAAACAATGGTTTTAAATTCTGAATGTGAAAATAAGTGCAGATACCAAAGTTTTAAAGCAACCGTTGTTTCTGAAATGACACTTAGGACACAGAGCAATGAACTTGGCTTTTACTCTTTCAGTTAAAGACAATTTGCCTCATGCCCAGGCCAAGCATGAGGCAAATTAACACAGCCTTGTGTAAAAAATCTTGCCTTATACCTCACTGCCTTATCTGCAGATAAAAAAACCCCACCATTTTGGTTGCTAAGGATAGTAATCCCATGCCTCCCATACTATCAATAAGTAAGCCATCACAATAAATGGAAATGGGTTGAAGGACTGAAAGAAATGTTTCATCCAATCATACTGTTTGTGAAAGGTAAGAATTTTTCATGGGTGTTTGCAACAAAAATATGCAATTACTTCTCTCCTGCTGCTGGATTGCAGCACTGCTCTGCCTGCAGGGAGCCTGGGAGCAGTGAGGCTGGGAGAGCTGAGAGGTCCTGTCCTACCCAGGCTCTTCTGGCTGTTCTGACTGCAAAGCGGAAGGCAGAAGATGAGTTGCCACATACCATGTATTACAGAATAAACAGGATTATCATGTTTACATACACAACTCCTGTGGCACTGCCCATGAGACTCAGAGAGGAGTTGAGAGGAAAGAAGGCACCAAAAAAATACATTCATACCTCCAATGATAATTGCAGTAATTGCAGCATGGAAGCATCTTTTCCATTATTATAGCAGTAGAGGGTTGTAGTTTTAATTTCCAGTTTAAGTTACATATTATTGTCATATCACAGGGACTAGAGTTTCAGAAGATTTAACTTTGTTTTTAAACGATACGGTTTTCTTGGCTTTCTTCAGAATCGTAGAAAGAGTAAGCTTGCAAATCATTTAATAACACAGTTCCGTGCAGACAAAGATTAGATCTCATGGCACAATATATTTTTGCTATATTATTCAGTATCCTTTTGATATTTCACTGTCACTAGACAGAAGCTCTGAATAGTAATGTGACTTTTCAGAGTCTATTCAGGAGACAACAATGCAAGAGTCCCTCATTGTACTCACTTGTATGCCACACAAACATGCACTTAGTTTTCCTGCCTGTTTTGAATATGTGGAAAGAAAATACTGTTTAGATTTAACAGTGCTTTTAGTGCTTTATCTGTGAAAGCTACGTTTTGTACCTGTAAAATGAAAATGTTGAGATAAGCACTTAATTTTTCCCATACAGTGAAAATCTTATAATCTCCTGATTCAAAAATGTCAATCTTAATATAGAAATTAATTTATTCTTATTAAAAAAGGGAAAATAACTGGGTAAAACACAGTCTGTAAATGGAGTAAACCACAGAATGTTCTATTTTCTATATGTGGAGTCTGTAATCTCATGTTTGTTTTCCCTATGTCTGTATGAAAGATAAATCAAGAAAAACAATAGAGTATATTTTCTAGGCAGTTTATTTTGTCAGTGGCATTACGTAAATAATAACATTTTTACATTTTCCTTTGCTAAGTTGATGTGCATAAAATAGCTAATCATCTTTATTTGCAGATTTTAGAGGGAAACTGAGGTAGAAGTGTGGTGGTTTGAAGGACGCCATGTTGTATATTAACAACAAATCAAAGATTAAAACCAATGCTGCCTGGATTCCATTGCATATCTCTACGGACATGGGGAAAGTTCACAGGATCTTCCAAATAGATATATAATATTTCTGCCAAAAGTTGACTTCTCACTTCAAAAAGACAGATTTGTAATCAATACCCTATATTAATACCAAATCTATGAAGCTATTCTGGACACCTTTCAGATGACCTAAGGGATGTTCACCAAACAAGTAGTGAGGATGTTTCAAATTTCAGATATACAAATTAATAAATATACTTGTAATAAACATGCATATGCATAAATACAAGTAAGTGTATAAATACCACAATAGCATAAAAACAAACTAACAATTAAATCACAGTATCACAGTATCACAAGAAAGGACCTCTGAGATCATCAAGTCCAACCTATAACCCAACACAACACCAACCCATCATCTAAACCATGGCACTCAGTGCCTCATCCAGTCTCCCCTTAAACACCTCCAGGGTCGGCGACTCCACCACTTCCCTGGGCAGCGCATTCCAATGGCCAATCACCCTTTCAGTGAAGAACTTTTTCCTAAGATCAAGCCTAAACTTTCCCTGACGAAGCTTGAGTCCATGCCCTCTTGTTCTGTCACTGGTCACCTGAGAGAAGAGACCAACCCCAGCTTGACTACAACCTCCTTTTAGGTAGTTGTAGAGAGCAATTAGGTCTCCCCTGAGCCTCCTCTTCTTCAGACTAAACAACCCCAACTCCCTCAGTCGCTCCTCATAGGGCTTGTGCTCCAGCCCCTTCACCATCTTCATGGCCCTCCTCTGGACACACTCCAGCATCCTGACATCTTTCCCAAACTGGGGGGCCCAGAACTGCACACAATATTCAAGATAAGGCCTGACCAGTGCCGTGTACAGGGGGACAATAACTTCTCTGGTCCTGCTGACTACACTATTCCTGATGCAGGCCAGAATGCCATTGGCCTTCTTGGCCACCTGGGCACACTGCTGGCTCATGTTGAGCTTCCTGTCAACCAGCAATCCCAGGTCTCTTTCTGCCTGATTACTCTCCAGCCACTCTGTCCCCAGTCTATAGCTATGCATGGGATTGTTGTGTCCAAAATGAAGTACCCGACATTTGGACTTATTAAACATCACCCCATTAGAATCAGCCCATCTCTCCAATCTGTCCAGGTCCCTCTGTAGGGCCCTCCTACCCTGTAACAGATCAACCCTTCCTCCCAGCTTGGTATTGTCTGCAAACTTGCTGATGATGGACTCAATCCCCTCATCCAGATCATCAATAAAGATATTAAACAGGACTGGACCCAACACCGATCCCTGGGGGACACCACTGGTGACTGGCTGCCAACTGGATGAAACACCAGTCACCACCACTTTCTGGGCTCGGCCATTCAACCAATTCCTAACCCAGCACAGAGTGCTCCCGTCTAAGCCACAGGCTGCCAGCTTCTCTAGGAGTCTACTGTGGGAGACAGTGTCAAAGGCCTTGCTAAAGTCCAAGTATACCACATCCACAGCCTTATTCTCATCCACCAGGTGAGTCACATGGTCATAAAAGGAGATCAGGTTGGTCAGGCAGGACCTGCCCCTCCTAAACCCATGCTGGCTGGGCCTGATCTCTTGGCCGTTCTGCAGGTGCCGCATGATTTCACCCAGTATTATCTGCTCCATAATTTTACCTGGGACCGAGGTCAGGCTGACAGGTCTGTAATTACCTGGATCATCCTTATGGCCCTTCTTGTGGATGGGCGTCACATTGGTCGACTTCCAGTCTTTCGGGACCTCTCCAGTGAGCCAGGACTGTTGAAAGATGATGGAGAGCGGCTTAGCAAGATCATCCGCCAGCTCTCTCATCACCCTAGGATGGATCCCATCCATCCCCATAGACTTATGAGGGTCCAAGTGGCTCAGCAGATCTCTAACTTCCTCCTCATGGATTGCAGGAGGGCCATATTGCACCCTGCCCCCATCAACCTCTTCGGAGGACCAACTCTAGCAAACAGACATCCTTACTGTTGAAAACTGAGGCAAAGAAGGCATTAAGTACCTCAGCCTTCCCTGCATCTTTGGTTACTATATTTCCCTCTTCACTTGCTTTCTTTTGTTTCATAGAGGAATAAGATCTTACAAGTAGATGTCCATTGTATTTGAAGGATAATTCCATGTTTACTGCAGTAATGCCTTTCTGTTTTATTGCTTGTGTTCAGAATATGGATGTTCATGCTTATTGTCTATTCACAACAAGACTTAATTCAGATTTTAAGAGCGGTGTTTGGCCACATTACACAGTTAGGAGTTTTCAACAACAAAAACTCCTTCATTGGTCAAAGATAACTAAGACCTTCAGAGAGAAAATAATACACTGTACTTAGGTTCATCTTCAAGATTTGTCTGTGAGTTTTAAAACTTTACTTTTATAACAGATAGTAAAATTACAAATAGAGTGCCAAAGATGCTGGTATTTTTCATTAAAAATGCATTTTTTTAATATATCATTCTAGCTCCATGAGTTATAATGAATAAATAAATTATTTGTTTTCTTTGGCTCAAACAGTAATACAGTGTGATTAGACAAATAACCAAATATTGGCAGAAGGAGAGTGAAAAGTCTGAAGCCGTCAATTGCTTAAACTACAATTTCAGGGTATTCAGCAGAATTTATATCAAGTGCAAACCCAGTAGGACATAATTCCAAGTTTCTGTTAATCTGGTGATCTGTTCTTCATTGTATTATATTCAATTTCCCATCAGAATCTCAAAGAGTAGGTGCAAATTACAGAAACAATTTATAAGGAGTTCCAGTTTTCACAATGGGGTACATGATCCTTCTGCATCCCCTTTACTTTCCCACCCAAAAGTGTGCTCTCTGCCTTTTCCTGTTATTTTTAACTGCTGTGCTGCTATGGCACTGAAGTCACAACAGCTAAAGAAAATCTTTAAGAGTCTGTTGTCCATATTATGTAATGAACAAATCAAGTAGTGGAGGTGCAGGAGCTCTGGCTGATCTCAGCCAATTCATAAGGAGTATCATGAAATTGAGAGCATGAGTGAAAAAGATATAGCACCATGTGCCTCTTGCACACTGTATCTGTCACATGAAGTCATGGTAAAATTGGAAGCCTCTTCAAAAAATAACTATCCCCACCAATAAATGCTTCTAGCTATGTTTTAGGAGCATTCCTGGTGTTACAGGGAAAAGAGTCTTTCAAAAAGCTTCTTTTCTTCCAAAAGGAATCAGTAATATACATGGCTGCGATTTCCACAGACAAGCACAACTGAAGATATGTACGTATCGATGCTCTACAGTTTCTGTTGTTTTGTGCAGTTTTCTCTAGTCTATCCAACTAAAAACTGTATACATAAGATCTAAATCAAGATCAGCTAAATTTTTGGCTATCTTGTTTTTAAATATTTTTTTCACTTGTGGATCTCCCATCTTCAGAACTATACCTTCTGTGTGAGATTTTATTTGAGCCTGTCAGAATAATATTTCTCTCACAAATCTCTTGATCTTGTCATGCCTCAGTTTCCCTAACTATGGAATCGATAAAAAAAATTCTTTTTACTTTATTACACAGATAGAAAATGCTATGTAAATTAATCTGTTTGATTAGTCTTGTCATTCATTCTCTGGCAGTCAGTGCGTTTCCTAATTCAATACTTTTTACTTTCATTTTCATCTTAGACACTCTACTTAAATAAAGCTGGCATCCTCTAGTGGTTTAGAAATGAAAGAATTTCCCATCTGGAAGATGAGAGTACAGCCTCTAACCCATCAAAATAGCTGTCTCTTTATGTCTAAACCATCCTTTTTAATGTAATAATTTTATAAATAGTTTCCCAGTTGGCGCTGAGATATCACTTATTTCCTCTGCTAAAGCATGCTAGAATTTTGTTTAATTCTGTTATCCCTTTTGAGACCAGCCATTATACAGAGTTGAAGTCTCTGAATTGTCCATCACTAGCATGATGAAGTACATAAAAACTGGCAAAAGTAGCTTACTGGCCAATTAGTCTCTTATTTTAGGCAACTATAACATTATTTATTTTTTTAATTGAATTGGAAATTAATCATTCTGCTCTAATACAGTAAAGGATGTTGACTTTCTTTTATCTTCCTAAGTGTCAGATTTAAGATTTTTTCATCCCAGGAAGACATAAGGTGATTTTGTAGCTGTTTCTGTAGGCCTGTTCATATTCCTATTCAAACCAATATCAAACACTTTGGGTTCCTATCTGCATTAGCTGAAAGCTGGTATGAAATCCATTTCCTTTACCCTTGCTGACTGATTGCTGAGTCTGGCTGCTAGTACAGACACCCAGATCTGACCTTAACTGTTCCTTCTTGTAGCATTGACAGCCTCCAACACACCCCTCTACTTCACCTTCAGAGGCAGTGCTGGTTTGAAAAAGAGTTCATAGGATACTGGTGCAAAATCATGCCTATGCAGAGAAAATCTGTTCCTTCTTGGCTCCAGCTTGTAGAAAGTCACTGATTTCTGCATTTGCTCTCACACTTGACTGCCTGGTACTGTGCAGTGTGGACACAAAGAGGTTGTCAAGAAATAAAAGTAAAAAAATAACCTATTTTGTCCTGGTGAGGTCAGACTGCTGACAGTAAACATTGTTTTCTTTCCTTTCTCTCATTTTTTAAGTCTAAATCCTGCTCCTGCAGATAGGCACCTTTGTTCATCCTCATGGGACTGTTTCTATCAGGCTGTGGAAACAATCAGATGCGGACTCATGCCAATCACCTCTTTCAGGCTGGTCTGCACACCTCTGAGATAACTGGGATTGCACTGGGAACGAGGCATTATTTTAATTTTATTACAACCACAGATCAAGAAATCATGCAAATTTGGAAGCTGTTGTGTAATGACAAGTTGTAAGCTACGCCAGGCAGATGGAGAGACCTGCTATGCTGTATCACAAAAAAGCAGTAATTATATATAAAGTCTTGTGGTGAAGGAAAAAAATTACCTTGCTGCCTCCAGCAGTACAATGCATTTGTTACAGCACATTCCTTAATATCTCTAACCACGAACTATTGTGGCTACAACAAAATGACAGACCCGCTGCTGAAGAAAATCTTGCAGATTATATGAAGCCTATGGGGAAGGTTCACCATAGTTTTCCAGGGACTAGAGACCCAGGCTCTCACTGTGCCTTCATTATTCAGGATTTCCTACCTGAAAGAGATCTAGGACAAACACCCTGAGCATCATGCCCTGTTTCACATAAAGGTAGCCAAGGAACAACAATTCATGAGAAAACATACCTTTCAATTTCCCTGCCCCTCTTTGGCTTGTGTAAGTTGTGTTACTGTGTAATTGATTTTTTTATTATATTTTTCCTTTTTTTTTGTAGCTAAGCTATTATCTCTCTTTTATAATATTTATATACAGGCTTCTTCTCCCAGGGTCACAGTCACCTGAGGTTATGACTACAGAGAGGAGTTTATTGCTACAGAGAGGAGGTTATTACTAGTTAGCTAAATAGTATTTAACAGTAATTAATGAATCTCTGACTGATCCAATTGGATGGCAAATTGATAATTCCCAAATAAAGGCCAAAGGATAGCAGTCCAGCCAATGACATATTTCTATGGCTCCTAGAAGCATTGTATACCATAGCCTGCTATATAGTATCTCACTTCTGCTATGAAGATGGGCTTGTAGTTAAGTAAGACAAATTAGAAATAAATGAAGTATAAATATCATTCTTCTCCTAAACAGGTGAATGCTTTACTGTCCAGAAAACTTCTTATCTGGTCCAAGTACTCTAGAGTTTATTTAATAGCAACAGTGACAAAGCCACAGTAGTTCAAATCCTTTTTCCAATTAACTGCAGTGTAAGTAAAAATAACTGTATTGAAAACTTTATGCATTATTTGATATTTCTACAGTTCCTAAGGCACAGAATGCATAATTTTCACAAGGAAAACACTACTGAGGAAAAGGAAAATTTTTGAAAATTTAAGAAGTTTGAAAATATGAACATGAAAAAAATACAGCACTATAAAACTGTGAGAAACCCAATGTCAATGGTTTGGGGTTGTATTTTGGTTTTTGTTTTTTTTCCCCCTAAAGCTACATGAACCATTAAGCCAAACAAGTCTTTTGTGACTTAATTCATAGCTTTAAAAGGATTTCATAGACAATGCCTGGGAAAATGCTTTCAGAATTGTAGCCTGATATATCTCATCTTTACATTATCTTTTGTCCTTAATGTCCCAGGCAGCTGGAAGCTAAACCAGCAGAAATCTTTTATATTCTGGTACAGATAAAACCCTTTCAACAGCACATCTGTACTGCAACTGTTATTAGTACCTTACACAATAATGTAAAGGTTAGGTAGCTGACCTTTAGATATTTCTTATTATTGTAAGCTATTTCTCCCAAATTGGTTTGACCTTGTCTGGCTATTTGAAGGTTAATACTTATCCTTAAGTACCTGAAGCATAGATTTCTTTCATACTACCTAAAGTTGTAAAAAGTTTGTAATTTCAAGTGTAATCCTCTCTAATTTGATGCCAAAAAATAAACCCAAGATATCACCAATAACTCCTTTTTTCTCTACAGTATTTTGAATGTTCTGTTTTCCGGTAGTGTAGTTTTAAGCTTTGAGAGGAGATAAGGAATCAGGAGGGGGAAAACAATGCAACTTGTTTTGAAAAGACGTGTATCAGTAGAGCTATTTATTTAAACGCACAGACTAGTTTAAACTAAAATGATTCACATTGTATGTTAGAGAAATCCAGTTTCTAGTTTTGCTAGAAAAGGTATTGCTGCTCTCTTTATTGTAAAAGCCTTATCTTCAAAAACTTAAAATGCAGTAGTTTAAAAAAATCAAAAAAAGAGGTATTTTAGCACTGTACTTTCTGAGGTTAGGACTGTGAAGTTTAAAAGAGAATCAAACAACAGGATATCTCTTTTCACACCAACAAGCAATATGTGAGTAAACAGCCCCTATACTCCCTGTGCTGTTTCAGAACTGAATAATTGATAACATGACAGGGATGAGAACAAGTAACTTATAGAATTGCTGAGGTTCCCAGAATCCCAGAAAATGAACTTTTAAAATTTTTATTTATTTTTTTTTAAAGAATATATTTGTGTGTATGTGACATGTTCTATAACCTTAAAAATTGTTGTCACTTTGGAGTACAACACAGAAGCACTGAAATTTAAATTCAGACACCTTACATCCCACCTAAGTCCTTGCATTTTTTCCCCTTTCCAATTCAACGTCCCGCAGTATGTGTGCTGTGGGAGACAACTTGCAGCCTGATCCCCAGACCTTCAGCACTAGGGCTCTGGAGGTTTTCAAAGCCAGCACAGCCTGACTTCCCCTCAGATCTTCCCTGGATGGGATTTGGGATGCAGCTAGTGTAACACAGAGAACCACAACAGGAAGATGTCGAATTGGAGCACACCTGCCCTGCAGTGTAGGCACAGCTGGTTAAGGGCTGCAAGTTATCCTGGCCCAGAAAGTGAGTATAGAGCAGCAATCTTTGTAAGTGCTGTTCAGCAAGCAACCAACCACGGCTTCTCAGACACCTTTTTATTCAACTTTTCATTTGCTCTTATATGGGAACCTGTCATGCTTTGCTGCAGAACTTTCTCCAACCAGCATACTGATTATGTCCCATGTGGGTGAAAAGCTTGGGTGGGATTTACTGCTGTTTATTTCCTACAATAGAAATAGATGGAAGGGCAGGCAGAAGAGTCTAAGAGTCTGATTGCTTTTGCTTCCACCATGTCAGGATTATCACAGGAACAAATGGTCTTTAATCTGCTGCAGGCGTGTAGCAGTCAGGCAATGGTAAGGACATTGGAAACACCATGGCAGATATGACTTTGATATGTGAAAGCTTATGTTAGCAGATAGAACTCACAATATGCTCTGCAATGGTGAGGGAAGGAGAAGCAGAAGACTAAGCTGAAATTTTTACAGATAGTAAGTTCAGTTGTTAAGAAATGATGAATCAATGAAAGGAGGCAAGAGCAGGAGTTATCTCCATTGGACCTCTCAGCCTCTGTATCTCTTGTCTCAGTGCTTTATCTGGTATTTTCTGTGCATTTCTTATGTTGATGTCTCTGCCATTGGTTGCATTCCATGTCTGGGAATCAGCAATGACAGCAAATACAATCAACACAATCAGAAATCAATGATGTTGCTCACAGTTTCCATCTAGAATCAATTTTTTCCTCTCCTCTTCACTCACTTGTCCTCTTAAAAAGACTCAGGAAAGATGAGCCTTCCTGAAAAACAATTCCCCTTGGATCTCCTCACAGTCTCATTGCTGCATCCCTTTATCAGATCGGTAGCCTTAAGCCATTCATCAGTACAGCAGCAGCAGCTAAGGAGATAACTAGAAATCTATTCTTTTCCACCCTGAATGAAAAGTAATATTTCAACAGTTTGCTGTGCTTGTACCCTTGCCCATTTGACCAATATGGAGAGAAAATTCAGAACTGAAGAAGCACCCCGGTGTTTGGAGTATAACAAATGGCATGTTATAACCCCTGTAACCAATGTTCTTCACCTTCTACATTATGTTTTAAATGAGAATGTCTCCACTGTTTCCACTTTATAACTTAACATAGCATCAGAACAAATGTTCTAAAATACAGTTCCGTCTTTAATAAAGAAGAGAAGCATGAAACACCCCTTTTCATTTCACCTCACAGCTACTAATGTAAGCCACAGTTGCTGGTACGCCAGATATACAAGGCCTGAACACAAAAAAACCTGAGAGTAACCCTACAGCTCAGGAATTGAGAGTGGAAAGAGAGAGCTGAAGAGAGGGCTATAGAACATGTTCTAACCTGTCACCATGAGGTGAAACTCAACGCCATTGCTTCACTCAGTATGAATGGATGTTTGTTCAAATATAAACGTTTTCTTACCCGTGGTCAGAAAATGCCAGTGTGCACCAACTCACAATGCTTCGTCTGCGAAACAGTTTTTAGCTAATAACAACATTGCTGTGCTTGAGCACCTGCCCTTCTTCTCCAGACCTGGCTCCCTCTTCCCAAAGACCAAGTCAGCATTCAAAGGAACCCATTTTTTTGTTGGTAGAAGATCTCAAAGCAAAACAACGGAGGTCTTCAACAGCCTTTCAGAATTGTTTTTAACACTGGCAGCATCATATACAGCTCAGAAAGGAACTCTTTCGAAGGTGATCATAGATGATTTTCTTAATTTCTTAAATAAAAAAAAACTGCAGGCACAAGTCTTTTTTTTTTTGGTGTCAGGCCTCATATACATGCACCAAAAAGAAGTAATTACAAATATTTTTGTTGTACAGCAGAAATAGATATTTTTGTGACATTATTATGGAAAAATCATGGAAATGTTATCTCAGTGTGTTATATATATATTAATGTACAGAGGCTGTGGAAGAGTAACATTAAGATAAAAGGTATTGTCCATGTCCTAAATTGAAAATAGTATGCTAACAAAAACTATTCCAGTGTGATTTCCACAACTAGGATAAGCTGCTGTGCTAACCATGTCAAAGTGGAAACAGTTCATACTCTGAAGCAGGATTTAACTTGAGGGCTGGGTGGGTAGACACATTGTGGTAGTCTCTGCAGATTCTCTGCCACAAGGATTACACCAGAGAAGCCTAAGAAGGGAGGCTTCCACGGCTTCCCTTTTCTCTAATCTTGCATAGAGCAGCCAGGACAACCATGCAGCAAAAGAGGAAAAAAGTCGTTTCAGGGAAAAAAAGCCCTGAACTTTCTTCCTTTGTCAACAAACTGATAAATGGCCACGCATTAACACATCCCTCGACTGCACTTTACTCAGGACAGGTAATGAAGCACTGTATTTGGTAAACACTTCCATACTTTTTACAACTTACTTGAAGTATTGTGCACTGCAAACTCAGCTTCACCCTAATATATCTTCCTGAATAGTGGCAACCATTTCATATTTTGCACTATGCATGTTAAAATTACTGCAACATGTATTACTCTGTATTTCTCAGGATTGTGCTTCATTTGCCATTGTCCTTGCTCATTCACAGGCTGTGTTGTATCATGTAAAATTTTACTTGACCTACATAATTTTCTGCCACTTGCAAACTTTGTCATCTTATTTTTCAGAAATCTTTCTTAACCACAACACATCCTTTGTAAACCTGCATTTTAAAATCAAAACAAGTCAAATTTTGTGGAGAATCCAAATGAAAAGTTTCAGTTTTCCAAAAAACATTGAAATCTTGGTCACAATCTTGGAACTTAGCACACCTTGCTAGTGAAAATTTACTCTAGATTGTTAAGCTATTGAGACAGCTTCAAAAGGCTATGAAGTGTGCTTTTTAATTACATTATCAATGTATTAAAATAGTAATCATACACAGAGGAAGATAAAGTCTCATTTCTGTTGGTTTGCCATAGAAATAAGGGAGTTCTACATTTCTGTTTGGAAGTGTTGCATGCCAGCTCTCTCCCATGAAGCTTGCCAAATATGTCTAGGATGATGATCTTTATAGGCGCTCAACAAAAAGCATGGCATGGGAAGGAAAGTTAGACTAGTAAGATAGCAGAAAAGGGTAACAAACTGTGCTGAAAGATGGGTGCGCATCTGAAAAATATAAGGAAAATTAATGTTTTATCTAATATATTCATTATCATAAAAATACTGAATTTTCATGTCATTGGAGATGTCATGAAAGTAAAACAACAAAAAAAAGTTTGTGAGCTTTGATCACTTACTAGCAGACAAATCCATTTAAGAGCCAAGAAGCAAGTGGAAATGCCTGTTAAGATTCCCAGTCCTACCAGGGAAGATGATGACACATGAACATCAGTTTGTCCTGGCAGAAACAATTGGTGGTCTAAACAGTAGAGTCTATGCTACAGTTTCTCTGACAGTCCTTATCATGGCTTTTTTGTACATAATTAACATAATTTTCCAGAGATGTTCACTCAATGTTACCCACAAGCTCACTGATATTATACTGGGGGGAAGCAGGGGGCAGTGAGAGAAGAAAAGACAAACATATACAAAGAATGACAGCTAACACTAATTTAATGTGCAGGAAGTTAAATTCAATCACAGCTCCTAAGGTACTGGAGGTGATAAAAGTATGCAGATATCTGAAGAAATAAAGGGATTAAATGAGGCTACACAGCTCCTTCATCTATAACTGCTAGAAAGCGGCAGCAGTACTTTAGAAACATTAGCTCTAGAGCCTGAAAGGGGTTTTAATAAACCAAGTAAACACAGTAGTCCAGCGGATCCAAGTGCCCTGCAATCCCTCAAGCTGCTAGGCTCTCTTATGAAAGACATTCAACAAACACAACCAAATACCCCTGTCCCTACCTGTAGGTATAATGCTGACCACACAGATCCTGTGAACTTTCCTGAATTTTAGCAAAGAGTAGAAGAGTATGGTCAACCATATTTTGAGTAGGAATCTTTAAAAGCATGATAAACTTAAGTTAGTAAGTCCCTGGGGAATATATGCTGAAGATTTGAAAAACAGTTGATTTAACATCTGTAGATGAAAATGGTTCCCCAGAGAGGCTACTATAGCCAGCAGCTGATGGTAGCTAACAGGAGACTGTAGCTGGGGCCTTTGCTAGCTGAGTCTGTAACAACCCATGTTTATAGGACAGTAGAAGTAAGGATAAGGCTAAAATAATGGAATTTATGCATGCCTGGTCTGCTTGCTCTGCCTGACCAGAGCACTGATATCACTGTGACAGCTGTCTTCTCAAGACTCTCCCCTTGCAGCAAATGGTGTGCCAGTCCGTCAGCTGCATATGTATGCTTAATAGTGACATATTTGCAATTAAGGAGAGAATGATTCATATTTGGTACTGTATTCTGGTAAATAGTTCATGAAATACACAAGCATGAAATGTAAGGATAGCGGAGTTTTGGTGCAATTCAGGAAAAAGAAACACTGTGAGTTTGAAATTACAATGTTTACTTTAATACTTGGAGTAGGTTCATAATATTAACTACTTAGAATCTTGATTAAACAGAAATTAAAATGATGGTTAACAATAATCATTAGCTAACCATTTCTTAAAATAGTAATGTACATATGAAAACACTAAAATTAAGTGCTAACTTTTGAAAGCCTCTGCCATCAATCCTATAACTCTAATAAAAGTCTGAAGCATTAGTGAAATTATTCAACTCTAGACCAGGGTCAGACTGGTGGCTTGGTAGCATTTGGTACATATGGAAAACAATAATAAAATATTTCTTTGAACAGAGGAGTTAGATAAACAACAATTGCCATTGTAAGTCTAAAGAAATGGTGCCTCAATCTCACATAAAGTCTTTGAGGAAAATTTCAGATTTTTTATTTTCCTGAAGTGTATTTCTCTCCTATGGAGCTAGAGATTGGCTTGTGAAAACTTGTGTATATTCTTAGATAGAGAGAAGGTACAGAAAGTGTTTATTTATGTGTTAAATAAATGGATGCTGAGATTAAAAAGAGATATTTTATGCAAATTCTAAAACAAAAACAGATAAAAAGGAAGCTGGAACAGCTACTTTTCAGGAGGAGCTAGCTTTCACTTAGTGAAACAAAAATATTTCAGGTCATTCTTCGGAGGCCAATCACAATCCCAGTGAACTCAGCAAATCTCAAGGTCTAAATTCAGATTTACTTGAGTTAGTTTATACTGCTAGATCCATTTGTGCAGTTCCTGGCTTTTTCTCTTGATTTGAATCACACGTCTTCTTTCTCTGCTGTTTAGTGTTCTCTTCCTCTATTCAACTTGCAATATAGAAAGACCAGGGAGAACATAACTAATTTTTTCTTCCTTTCCCTTACTCAGAATCACAATCTACAAAAAAAGTGAGAGAAAGAAGAAATAATTTTTTAAGAGGGCTTCCTGTTCTCAGTCCCTTTTCCCCAAATATGTCTACAGTTTAATTTGCTCAGGTGCTGTTACCATCAGAGGGAAAGTGAGTTGCCCCATGCTGTCAGTGGCAGCAGTAGAAATTAGCAGTATTGCTACTACTGTGGTACCACTCCACCTGCCAGCTGTGCTGTGCAGGAGTCATGCTGATTGCCTGGCACTTCTTCTCATGGGAAAAAAGCAGGAATAACTTCTGCTTCTTAGCTAGGGAACTGGCAGGATTTTTTTTGAGTCTATCTATAGATTGGTGTCTATCTCAATATCACAATGTTTAGGAAGTTCTTACTGTAAAACATTACTTGTAGATCTACTGGCTCACTGGCTTTTAGTACTTTTTGTAGCCCATGATAGCTGTTCTTCCTTGCTCTCAGTATGTCTTTTACTCAACTTTGTGTTTTCAACAAACAGTTCTATTTTACAAACGGTCTCCTAAGTGATGACATCCATATTTATGTTCTCATGGTAGTGTAATACACAATTTTTTTCGGTCTTCCTCTTTGCTTTAAAAATAAAAACAAAGAAAAATTATGTCTTAAAGAGTGTACAATTTTGGAAAAAAATTATTCAGACCAATAGAGAAAAAAGCACTAGCTTTGGCAGCAGTAATATGTGCTTCTCAATGTATAGCTTGATATTCACTATGAATTTTCAAAACCTAGAAGTATTGCTTACTACTTCACTGGACCGTGACACACACATTCCCCATTATAGATGAAAGGAAGAACTGCTTTTTTTTTCTCTGAGGCTAACTCTGCCTAATGCAAAAATGAATACTGAGGCCATGATACTCACGTGCTTGTACAATGGCCTACAAGGTTGAATCATGTTTCTGGGAGGCACAGTGCATGGGGTTCAACTGGTTCATATTAAAACCAAATCAAGACTAATTTTCAACAGAATATTTACAGAAAGCTGTATCTTTCAGCATTTCTTACTAACAGTGTACTGAAATCCTCATGGAGTATGCATATTATGTCCAGACATGAGTCAGATTGCAGAATGAAAGGAATTAATTGTGCTTGCACGTATCTACTGCTATTTAATGCAGTTTTAATAAAGAAAGAAGTCACGTTCATGGAGTGCCTTAACCTTCACCTGAGGATGGATGAATAGCTGAATAGCCCATGAATCAGGATTAAACGGAAATCAGGGGCAGGTGACGTTATACTGGGGGTTTGTTACAGGCCATTGGACTAGGTAGAGTGAGCGGGTGAGGCCCTCTATAGACATAGAGGCAACCTTGTATTCACTGGCCCTGGTCATCATGGGGGACTTCAGCCACCCTGGTATCTGTTGGAGGGGAAAAACAGCAGGGCACAAGCAATCCAAGTGACAGAAGAGCCAATGAGGAGGGGTGCTGTGCTGGATCTTGTTCTCACCAACAAGGAAGGACTGGTGGGGAGTGTAACTCTCAAGGGAAGCCTTGACTGCAGTGACCATGGAATGGTGGAGTTCAAGATCCTTAGGGCAGTGAGGAGGATGTGCAGCCAGCTTGCTACCCTGAGAGCAGATTCTGGCATCTTCAGGGATCTGCTTAGTAGGTTACCATGGGATAAAGACCTGGTGAGAAGAGGGGCCCAAGAAAATTGGTTATGGTCAAGGATCACTTCCTTCAAGCTCAGGAGCATTACATCCCAACAAAGAGGAAGTCAGGCAAAAACTCGAGGAGGCCTGCATGGATGAACAAGGAACTCCTGGACAAACTTAAACACAAAAAGGAAGCGTAGAGAGGGTGAAAGCAAGGGCAGGTAACCTGGAAGGTGTAAGGACAAACTCTGCTTGTAAACATCATTTGTGTCTTGTGTATTTGTTTTCTCTCAAACATTGTGTCTTAAACATCCTCTGGGTGTAGGTCTGTGTGTGTCCTCAGGGGCTATTCTGTGGCTTCTGGCTAACGAGAGGGGGAGACGTAGAAGGGGGCACTGCTTTCCCCCCTCACCTATGACGGGCTGTGCAGTTACCACAGACGAGGAGGAAGAGGTACAACAGCAAATGCTGTCCCCCTCTAACCTGACACCTGACTGACCTAAAGCATCGAGCCTCAATTTCCAGAAGCTTCTCAAAGGAGCTTCTGTGCAAGCACAGCAAGACCCCCCCTCATATCTTAATAGGTCATGGACTTGCCCTATAAATAGGGCGTGCCTAGAAGGCACGCATGCATACCCACCACCCCTATGGCCCTGAAGATGTGCTGCAGAAGAACTACAAGATCACATGCTCCTGAAGACCACATTTACCAGAAGAACCGCCATGCCCCCCATTGGAGTTGTGACTATTTTTCTCTCCCCCCGCTACTCTTTTATTTCTCTCTGACTCATCTCACTGTATCTTTTATTTTCTTTTCTCAGCACTATGGTGTATCAGATCAACTCTGAGTTGTGTTGTAGTTTTGTTCAGCTGCCTTGACTGCATTCAGGGTATCAGATTGTAATCTGAACAGATTGAGATCTGTTTTCTGCACCTTCGAGAAGCTGTGACTTGGAATGCACCCAAGTATCTGGCTTGTAATTTTGCCTGTGTCCAAAATAAACACTGGTTTGCATTTACACTGAAATATCTGTTGGTCTCCGATTTGTTGCACAGATGCCAAAAGACCCTCCTCTTCGACTTTGTAGGTTAGGAGGGACCCAAATACTGCTGGTGTTGGGAGCGGAATGTAAAATACAGAGAAATTGTCAGAGCAGTCAGAGAAAAGGTTAGGAAAGCTAAAGCCCTGATATAGTTGGATGTGGTCAGGGACATCGAGGACAACAAGAAAAGATTCTGTAGGCATGTCTATTATTAAAGGAACTACGGAGAATGTGGACACTTTCCAGAAGGAAAGAGAAGACCTGGTTACCCAAGATGTGGAAAAGCCTGGTGTCCTCGATGACTTTTTTTCCCCAGAGTTCACTGGCAACAGCTCAAGCCACACTGCCGAAGTCACAGAAGGCAAAGGCAAAGGGAGATCAAAGAACAGCCCACTGTAGGAGAGGATCTGGTTCAGGACCATCTAAGGAACTTGAAGGTGCACAAGTCCGTGACACCTGGTGAGATGCACCTGCAGGTCCTGAGGAAACTGCTAGACTGCTATCCATGATACCCGAGAAGTTGTGGCATTTTGGTGAAACTTCTGCTGATTGGAAAAGGAGAAATGTAACTCCCATTTTTAAAAGAGGGAAAAAGGAAGACCCAGAAAACTACAGGCTTGTCAGTCTCACTTCTGAGACTGGCAAGATCATGGAGCAGATCCTCCTGGAAACTCTGCTGAGTCACATGGAAAAGGAGTTGACTGGTGGAAACCAATATAGCTTTACTAAGGGTAAATCATGCCTGACAATTTTGATGGCATTCTGCTATAAGGCTACAGCACTGGTGGATAAAGGAAGAGTAATTGACATCATGTACCTGGACTTGTGCAAAGCATTCAACACTGTCCTGCATGACAATCTTCTCTCTAAACTGGAGATACATAGTTTTGATGGATGGAACACTTGATGGAGAAGGAATTGGCTGGCTGGTTGCACTCAAAGCGTTGTGGTCAATGTTCAAGTAGAGACCAATGACAAGTTGCGTTCTTCAGGAGCTGGTATTAGGACTGGTGTTATTTAACATCTTTGTCAGAAATATGAACAGTGGGATTCAGGGCACTGTCTGCAAGTTGGCCGATAATGCCAAGCTGTGTGGCATGGTTGATGTGGTGGAGGGAAGGGGCGCCATTCATAGGGACCTTGACTGGCTTGAGAGGTGGGCCTGTGCGAAACTCATGAAGTTCGACAACACCATGTGTGAGCTCCTGTGCCTGGATCAGGGCAAAGCACAAATAAAGACTGGGTGGAAAATGGATTAAGAGTAGTCCTGAAGCGAAGGTCTTGGGAATACTGGTGAATGAGAATCTCAGCGTGAGCTGACAATGTGTACTTGCAACCTAGAAAGGCCACCATATCCTGGGCTGCATTAAAAGGGAGCAGGCACAAGTCTCACTAAACTCAACCATGTACCAGCAGTACTAGCTGGCTGGGGAAATTCCACTTGACTGGAGGCTGGAAAATGTTATGCCTATATACAAGGGGGGTTGGAGGGAGGATCCAGGGAACTATAGGCCTGTCAGTCTCACCTCAGTACCAAGAAAGGTCATGGAGCATGCCCAAGTGGCTAAGAAGGCCAATGGCACCTTGGCCTGTATCAGAAGCAATGTCACCAGCAGGACCAGGACAGTGATTGTGCCCCTGTACTCGGCACTGGTGAGGCCACACCTTGAGTACTGTGTTCAGTTTTGGGCCACTCACTGCAAGAAGGACATTGAGAATCTGGAGTGTGTTGAGAGAAGGGCCATGAAGATAGTGAAGGGGCTCAAGAATAAGTCCTACGAGGAGAGACTGAGAGAGAACTGGAGTTATTTAGCCTAGAGAAGAGGAGGCTGAAGGAAGACATCATCACTGTTTACAGCTACCTGAAAGAAGGTTGTAGAGAGACTACTTCTCCCAAGTGACAGGTGATAAGATGAGAGGAAGTGGCCTCAAGTTGCTCCAGGAGGTTCGGAATAGACATCAGGAAAAATTTCTTCATTGAAAGGGTAGTCAGGCACTGGAACAGCTGCCCAGGGTGACTGTTGAGTCTCCGTCCCTGGAGGTATTCAAAAGATGGGTAGATGAGTTTCTCAGGGATTTGGTTTAGTAGTGGACAGGTACAGTTGGACTGATGATCTCAAAGGTCTTTTCCAACCAGGTGATTCTATGGTTCTATGAAAAGAAAAGTGACCAGCAGGTTGAAGGAGGTGATTCTGCCCCTCTAGTCTGCTTTTGTGAGACCTGGGGTACTACATTCAGATCAGAGAAAGGACATGGATGTGTTAGAGTGAAGTCCAGAGAAGGGCCACAAAGATTATCAGAGGTCTGGAGCACCTCCCATACGAGGGAGGGCTGAGAGAGTTGCAGTTGTTCAGCCTAGAGAAGAGAAGGCTCCAGGGAGACCTTACGGCAGTCTCTCGGTACTTAAAGGTGGGCTACAGGAAAGCTGGGTTGGGGCTCCTTATCGGGAATTGCAGGGATAGGGTGAGGGGTAAGAGAGGAGATTTAGGTTAGATATTAGGAAGAAATTTTTTACTGTGAGGCACTGGGACAGGTTGCCTGGAGAAGTCATGGATGCTCCCTCTCTGGAGGTGTTCAAGGCCAGCCTGGATGGCACTTTGAGCAACCTGATCCATCATTTTTAAATTTTACACACTCCAATACTGCAGAAACAAAATGTCATTGACATTAAGTGCTTATATTTTTCACATTAAGCGTTTATAGTTTATAAATATGCTCTTTGATACCTGGCTTTTGTTATTCACCGACTGATTTGCAAGAGAACCACTGCACAGCAATATAGTTCTCCTTATTGTTAACTTTTCTCATAGTACCTTCTACCCCTTTCATGACTTGTCTTCCTTCATTTTTTTAGGATAGAAAAAAATTTTAAAAATAGAATTTGACATTTAAGGACTAATCTTGTTTGATAGTATGAGATAGGATTTTGGATACAGGGTGACATATCTCTTCATTTAATTAATTCTTTTCCTTTATATTTCTGTCATGATGAGGCAAATTTGTTTTTCGTGCTTAACCTTTATATATGATACGAATTTTTAGAAGACTCATGCAGTGTCCAAAAGCTATTACACAAAACAACATTTAAATTCTCTCCCAACTTATTAATCAAATTATGAAAATAACTTGTTGTTTTGTTTTCTTCTTTCCTTTTTTCTTCTCTCTCTCTGCTGCTCCCTCCCCCTCCACCTGCTCCATCGCTTTCTCCTGGAAGTGTTAGAAGGATAAACAAGCCACAGAGTATGTTGTCTAACACTGATACCTTGAAAAAAACCAAACATTTTAGCATGCCTGGCCCCCCCATAAACTGTTGCTGAACAGCCTCATGCTGACCAGACCTGCATTGCTGGTGAGACTCTCACAGTATGTGGAACTTTGCTTTTCTCAAGAATTGTTCACATTAGTGTTGCTTTCCATATGAATATTTGTTTAAGAGGTTATGCCATATTGTTTATAAAACATGACTACAAAAGTTTGTCTTGGAAAGATAGTAAGAGTATGCTTTTTGTGTGTCCTCATGCCCTGACTGATGAGGAGCAAAGAGCCATCAAAAACTCTAAGTATACCAACAGAGCTCAAGAGAAATACACTTATTTTTTCTGATTTAGATTTTATTGTTCTTAAATAATAAGAATATAAGATAAAAGTATAGTTAGGTTATATTTTTTTCAACTGTATGTTTTTAACATTCTGGAAAAAATAGCAGTGAGAAAGTGGAGACTAAATGAGATGGCATCCTTTATATGCAGGTCGTTTTAAGTAATGCCTTACTTTGACACATTATTCTTACATGACCTTAGCCCCCTCTACCCCCATGGAGAGAAAGAAATGGGATGGTAGGCCTTCAAATGGAGGGCTGCATTTGTTATAGCTCAAAGGTTTCTTGAGAAAATGACCAGTAAAGCCGCAATAAATCTACGATGGAGAGAGAACAAGGAGGACAATAATCAGATCAATTGCAACCAACACTACTGAAAACTACTCATATATCTTTGAAAATTGAGATCTTCGCCTTTTAAAGGATACATAGGTCAGTAGACTTTGACACAGAGGCCTATAGCAGCATTCTTTATTGAGAGGTGAAGATGCTGCCAGCATTCTGGGCCAGCCTGCCTGTGAGAACAACCTGGAAAAGTTGCCTGAGGTATGTAGGCGTGGTCTGTAACAGAGGTCAGCTACAGATCTTGCCTTTTTAGGTCAAATATTAGAATCTTCTGAGGTTAACTCTTGAGGAGACCTATTCAGTACACATGTTGAGTAAGAGGGCAGATTCCACAAAAAAGCAAAGCCTCTCTGAGGCTGTTGCAGCCATGCATCTTTTGTAGATTAGTTGCAAAATCTCATATGTAAAGTATACAGTAGTGGAACACCATAGGATGTCAATAAACAGCCTAGAAAATAATCTATGGTCTTCCAAATAATCCAGTACTGTTGAGAGTCGAGGGGATGGAGAATTTTATTTTTGTTTTTTACTATATATGTAGGGCAGATCAGTGAAAGATTTAAATATGTTTTCTCTAAACTAGCAAAAATGAATTTGGGCATTTAAAAGGATTTTTTGCTGATGTTAATGAGATTTTTTTATATTATATATTTGATATATAATTGTCCCACACTGCCATCTTATACAGTCTGTCTTAGTCACTACAAAAACTGTGAGTACGTGGGCATAAGAGATATCTGAATGCGTTTACAAAAAATAGGCCTTAAGTGCATTCTGCAACTCAATAACTGCAACTGACCCTGAGCAGCAGACACTTGGGTATGCACAAGGTGCTTTGTTTCCAACATAAGCTGAGTTATCCCTATAGGAGCCTAGAGCTATATACTCAACCTCTACCTGACTAGAGAGAGAGCAGGAGGATGAAAAACAGCAGACGGAAAGTAAACAAGTTAAATGAAATGTGGGAAAGTGGTAATGAAAAGTGGTTATTAAACAACTGTTGTCACCATATAATCGTTGCAACAACTGCCCTTGATATAACGTTTCATAGAGATTTTGCAGACCAATAATTACTGAAAGCTCTTGTTTAATGAAGGTGAGAACACATGGGAAAATTCCTGCTTGTACTATTCCCACTACCCCTCTCCTAGTAGAAACGTATGGCTGTGAATTCAGATATGAATCTCAGAGAGCTAGGTAAAAAGAACAGTTGAAAACAGATGGCAGCAGTTACAACTGGCATATTCCCAGTTGGTGGCTTTAGCATTTAGAAATGAGCATCTGTTCTTCTTCCCTACTGCAATGTGGTTTTAACTCAGAGGTGTTAAAAATACATAAGCTGCTGTTTTATTCTTTTTTGCTGTTTACTGACTTTAATGACTTTTTAGCAAAATGGAAAAGTACAATGTTTATCTGTGTGGCAGGGGAATCAAAACAGAAATATGTCTCCGATGCAGAACCTGAGGTTGTAAATTGAAATATATGGGTGGAAATGAAGAAGAAATTGTGTGGTTTTATCATAAGGCTGGGAAAAAAAAGAGTTACTGAAAGCTGAAGCTGTAGCAATGTGAAGATGTAACCTCTGTAACAGACTTCTGATGTTCTTTTTTAAGCATGTTCTTCATTTTTTGTAGCTATTAATAAATTCTTGAGATTAAAGAAAAGAGTAAACTTAACCATCTCACTGCTGCATTATCTAAAAACACTGAAAATTCTGGTTCTAATTTCAGAGAGAATCAACATTAGTTTGTGGGTGATTCTTTGTTAGTCAGTGAACTTTTAAATAGAGTGGAGCTAGATATTAAAACTGAAAAAAACCCCATTTCTAGCAGCAGATATTTGAGAAATGCAAAAAGCATTCATATACTAGATTTGTGAGACAACTTTATGAATGTATTTATCCTTTTCTAGTGAGAAATTACTATGACAGGTGACAACATTAATTTGTTTTGACTATGCATAAAATCATGGCAATTACACTTTTAAGCCTGAGTCTTTGCTATTGAGTCTAAATGAGACTAAGGGTCCATCTGGATGGATCTGGCCATGGGATTAATTCTTCATGGCACAATTCTTTGCATATCTTTTGGAATACTAATACCTATTACAGGGATAATGCAATAGGGTTTTCAGCTACAAGGTACTGAGGGCGAGCTTGCAGAGCAAAACAAAGGTAGATGGAGTTATTTTTCGGTTGCCAGAGTGTTTAGCATGAAAGATCACAAGATAGAGTGATGGCTGACCATCTGCCTGAAGGATTCTCTCATCTAAGATACATCAGAGCTTTGTTTCATTATGTGTTCACTCAACATATATGTTGAGATGAGGAAGCAAATGAATTGTTTTAAGCTGTGACACTTTCAAAATAACATTCCTTTCTATTTTTTGAACCTTAGTATATTTTTTCTAACTTTGCTAGTCTCTGGGCCACTCAAAACTCGTTGGAGTGGAAGCCAGATAATTAAAACTGAATCCTGATAAAATAAAAATGCTAGTTGTTGGAATGGATTTGGAAGATATGATAGACATGATGCTTGTTCTGTGGGTTTAAGAGTTTCTGTCTTTTTTGGTTTTTTTTCACTTCCAGGCCTGGGTATCTTGTTTAATCTCGAGCTGCTTGCAGAGCAAGGTAACATAAAAGGTACAATTTTCTCTATTCTGATTAAACTAGTACACAAGCCTTTCATCAGAGTGGAGCAAGTCTCTGTTTCCTAGAGATGGTACTATTGGAATATGTTATTTGGGTAACCCTGCAAGATCTCACATTGAAGACTTTCATAGGCCTTGTGATGGATGGTTGTATACGAAACATTGAAGACCATGTTTTGACACAGGACATCTTTTATTCATATTTACTGTGTAAACCAGTGTTTACTTGCTAATACTGGATATGTAAAGAAATAAAAATAAGCATTTTTTCATTAGAAATTGATGTTGAAGGTTCTTGATTCCCACTTCCCATCTATCTCTGATTTCCGTATTTGAAAACCAATAAAATTTTCTGAGCATAATGAAATGCATTTCTTGCTTAGTCCTGTAATTTTTTGGTTTCATTTACAAATTAACTGATTCCTAGAGTTGCACGGTAATAAAAGTTTTAGAAAGAACTATATTTATTCATTTAACTGAAAGAGGCTCACTGTACTTTTTGAATGGCATCATTTTACTATCTCTGTCTCCTTTCTTTCTATGAAAAGAGGCATCCTGATGGAAATGTGTAAATATTTTGAAATATTTTGAAAGTATTTAGCAAGGAGTATTTACTAAGAAGTACTCTACTCCTGTAAATATAACTGCAGTGAGTTACTTTAGTGGTTAGGTCATTAGCATTCGTGTCAATAATACGTACAAAGAGTCATCCATAAGCTTTGTAGTGCCATATTTTGGTTAAACAGCTGTGATTCTCTCCCTCAGTATTCATGAGAAAGTAGAGTGCTGCACTTCTGTGATCAAGCACTTAGAGGACCGAATCTACCCCAAAATACTCATACATGGTTATGCTGAACTTCATGAACATGTGTTGCTAGTTGTGAATGTTTGTGTAAGAACCTGAGGTTGAAGTGTTCCTCTGTGGTATTTGGCCTTTAAAGGTATGGACAGCCCAGACATACAGGGTATAACTCTGTCTTTTAGCTTCAAAATTCTGTGATTTTGTGATGCACTTAGTGGACTGAATATAAAATTTCAGTGGAGAAGGAGATGATCGGTAATAATCATTTACGCATATGTCTTTGTGGTTATTTACATCTTATATTCCATGGCTGCCTGCCTTTAATTTTGTTTCCCTAACTTTGCTAAACCATATTGTCCTTTGACAAACACTTGTGTTGATTCAGAATAACGTAAACTCCTTCTTTGGTCTGTATTGTGACAACCTCACTATATTTGTCCTTGAACTGGGCTTTTCTTATTTTTAGAAAAGCTAATAACTTCTGATGCATCATTATATAGAAAGTTTTATGTTATTCCTGATGAATAAAGCTGAATTAGCTTGTTGAAACCAAGCTTTTTATTTTTGCTAAAATATATTTTATGATTAAGTTAAGCTAAATGTAAATATTTTTTAAAAAGGAATGTTTATCAAGAAGCTTACATCCATTTATTTAATTTGTCTAGAAAACAAATTAAAATTAAATCTTCTGTGTTGGCAAGGCTCAAGGTACACCATTTGTTTCAGTTGTCCAACTATCTCAACTGAAATGATAATTTCTCTAGAGGAAATTATCTGCTCTGTAGAGGACTGAATTCTTCACAGTTTGTGTACTTTTATCACATAAGTAAGAGTATTAGCATTACAGTGTAAGGCTGATTTGCATGCACATACATATGAAGACTATAAGCAAACACAATTGTCAGCAGAAATTTAGTCCTAGACCTTTAGCTTGCCTCCTGGATTTCCACCTGATGGTAGTTTACCTGGCTTTCTGTGTGTATTAATCATGACAATGTACAAGGATCGTGTTTCAGGATTATCTTACGTATTCACTGTGCAATTGCAGAGATGTATCATTTAACCCAAACCAGGTTATGAAAGTCTTGACTCTTATGCATGGCTCAAGCTCTCATCATAGTGAGATAATGTTGCAATGCAAATAACAGAAATTAAGGTGTCATAACAGATAAACGATAAACTAATCGTTTATGTCCAGATGCAGAGTTTTGTCTAGCATAGTGGTATAATCTTTATTACCATGATTTTCAGTTCTATCTTTTCCTTCATGCTACAAGTAATACTTTGACAACCTCATTTCTCCACAAAGTGCAATAGACACTGGAGAGTAAAAAAGACATAAAACGAAGTTATAAAAATTACTATCATTAAGTGATCATTAGTGTCTATGAATGATAACACAAACATTTCAAAACCAGAACTAAGTACTGTGCTGTACGTTTGAATGGCTTTCTAGAATATTGATTAAATCATTGGGCAAGATCCTGCTTGTTTCTGCAGGAGTGTGTATGAAAGCATGTATGTTTCAGTGTATAATATTTGCATATAACTAAGCAAACAATTTGAAATAAATTATTGTATAGAATGAAGTTGGTTTTTTTGTGTTCATGTCTATACATAAATTGCACACATTTCTAACTGTTGGTATGGAAAATTCAAAACACTACTAAACAGTAATTACTGACTTTGTGACACTGTTTCCACTATTGACTGGAGCAGTTAAATTGTTTAAATCGTATTGTTGGCATAAATGTTTATGCAAAGTGCTTTTGATTTCTCTGGATATCCAAAAAGTCATTCTCATAGTTGCATATGTAGTGCATGCACACTGGCAGAATGCATTTAGATTAGTATGCATCAAGAGGGAAAATAAAACCTGTCAATAACAGGCAGTTTTGTGACAATCTTATCCTTGAGACTCAGATGGGTAACCTTGATTCCCTCTGCTTTCTTTCTCCACAGATACAGGTTTTGTCACTTGTATTCCTGGCCAGTGCAACCTAATTAGGATTCTAAATAGTGTTAGGAAACATCTCCTTTCAGCTATCACAGACTTGCAAATGGAATAAATACTCCAAGAGTTACAGGCTGATATGTGTTTGCAAACGGTACTGAATCAGTTCTGCTACTGACATAGTGATGGAGGTGTCCAAAGCTCCTTATAGGATCAACCTTCTCAATACGGGATTTTTAGTCTCAGGCTCATACACTGCTAGCAGCAAGGTGAAGCAAGGTTAAAACTGGCCCAACTTGACATTGGTAGCTGAATTCTGAAGATCCATTTTTTAGATGAGGTTTTTTACTCATATTCTTTGACACAGGTTACAGAAAGATTGTCAGAAGTAAAATGTGAAATACTAAGCAAGGTTTGATGCTCTGACACTAGGCAAAATTTCTCTTGAAGTCCCTGCTGCAAAAGCTTTGAAGGGTTGCTCTGCTTTAGGATAGTCTCTCAAATTCCCAAATTCAGGCATATCAGATTGACAGATCTCACTTTGTCCTGGTGTGCCCAGTTATTTGCAACACCATTGGGGTGAGATGACATTCAGAACGATTCCATGATGCAGTTCCTGTGTAGGCAGAGCTTTATATGAGCTTCCTGACAGAGCTCTTGTGGTCCCTGCAGTGTACATCAGACTAGGTTATGAAGAATATTTACACTTCCTACTGCTTGTCTTGGCCATATGGCAATTAGTCTCATGAGACTACCCAAAGATATTAGGTTGTTGGGAAAGTGGGTATTTGAAGGAATTTTTCTGAAATTAGTCTTTTATTTTCAGTCACAAACAGAACAGTCCATTGGTACTTTCTCAGTGTAGGTATGTATCTGTTTAATTTCTCCACAATAAATGTCCAGTCACTTTGGTTATTAGACATATGTTATATAATTGTATTAGTATGCTACGTCAGATTTTTTTTTTATATATTCTTATAGTGATAGTGATATATCTATATCTAGAGACATTGTGGTATAAATTCTAAGATGTAGAGCAGCCTCTAGAGATGGATACTTTTGCTTGTCTGAACATCAAGTCTGTTTTTTTGTGTTAATCACTTAGGCCTTCTAATTCCATCAAAATCCTTAGTGGTTTATTTGTGGTTACCAATGCATGTTAAGAAACAGAGAAAAAAAGAATCACAGGGAGACAAGTGGTGAATCCTGAAAAAAAATTTGACAAGGAACCCAAAGAAAAAGCTATTTCTTCACCAGTGAAATAAAAACTCAGGCTGATAAAGATGAAGCATAGAGTGCTCAGGCTTGTTTGCATTTTTTATTTATTTGGTTGATTTATTTCCAAGTAAAATTAGATAGAATCTAAAATGGAATTTTCCATTTTTCATTGTCTGGGCTTAATACAAACTTTTAATAGAACTCGTATTAAATAAGGATGAAAGGAACTTCATGTAGTAAAATTGATCCAGAGTTTACATTATTTCATAGCTGCAAAAAGGTATCCATTAATAAGAAGTCAGTATCAACCTGCTTTATTTGCTACATGGTCGGATTTAGAGATCATCTGAAATTGGTTGGAATAGTTTTAGACAGATATTTTTTCTCTTCTAGAGGTTTTTCATGGTACACAGTATCATCATGCTGTGGAATGAATTCTGCAGCATGAATTTTTCTTCTCCCATTAGCCTCCTTAAAGGGCAGTGCTCCTGGCTTTGCTTCTGAGTGGTATCCTTCCCTGATCCCTTTTGCTCTCAGAAAGCAACATTTTATACCATTCTTTTTGTGGTTCCATATTGTCTCCTCTCTGTTTGTAGTAGGCAGCCTCTGTGCAGAGGAGTCACTGCAGTTAGTCTCTGCTCTCTCATTTGGAATAAACTGTCTTGTGTGTCTTTGATCCAGGCAGGCTAACCCTCCGTCATCAGATTGTGAGGAGGCTGGTGGTCACATGAAGGCTGAACCTCTGTGCCACACCTAGGTATGGGCTGTTAAGGTCCATTTTTGTGATCTCACCCATGTGCGATTCTGCCATAGGAGGTGGGAGACATCCCAGCTTTACTGCCATCAACCCACACTGCAGCCACAGAGATGACTTCTTGTCTCAGAGGGGGCCATGACGAGTAGACCTGTTTCTCTTGAAACTGCTGACTAAATACCACAGAAAAGGATCCAGTAGTAAAGCAGGTTTTTGGGATATTGGCACTCTCTTAGCAACAATAAAGGATCTCTGGAGCAAAGGAGCATAGCAGAGATGCAACGAGATTTGGAAAGCAAGTGTGCATGAAAGCGTATTTTGGGTGGGACTCGACTTTGAGGTTAACATTGTATAATCAAATGTGTGTAACAAACCTGTGACTAACGCTGGACAAAGCTAACTGCTAAAAAGCAGGATAGCCTCTGGTTCACGCAGCGCTATCTAGAAATCTTCACATGTTACAAGATCATCCTTGTTTAAGAGAGTATATTTATATGACCTTCTCACTTAGTTCCTTCCTGACTGCAAGATCAGTCAAACTAATTCCTGTTCTTAAGTGCTAAAATTAGCATTTTGCATTTAAACTAATGGTGGCTTGATAGCTGTAACACAGATATTGGTGCTCGTTGCAGCCTGCTTTTCTACACCTGCCGCAATTTTAGGTCTCCAGGCCACTGCTGAACTTGTATAAATCAGATCTCCAAGAGAATGAGGGGAAGGAGTTTTATTGTCCTTTCTAAGATATTGTTTAGAAATGTGTCCAGAAAGGCTTAGAGGAAAAAAATGTTAAATAAAAGGCACTGAGTGCCCTGTGTTGTACAATCTACAGTTCTACTTGTCTATTTGACTTTCTTTATTTTCTGTCTACCATATGACTAACCTCACTTCTTTGTGTTCAGCAGCTGAACAAAATGCACAGTGCTATATTCAGAAGCACCCACTCATTCCTTACAGCTTTTATGACAAAGCTGTCCCTCCACATGTCCGTGTTGGCCTCTGACCTTACACATTTACTTCAAGTAAACATGCCAGATGGCAGAGAAAAGTGGTAGGGCAAAGAACAGCTCTCTGGGGGCCAGGATTCCTGAAATCCTTCTCCACAAAGCAAACTTAAAAGCAACAATTTCAACAAATGCCTTAGAACAAGTTCACAGCTAGAATGAAAGGGAGACAGAGAAAAAATAAGCAAAAATATCCCCAACGCAACTTTCTCATTACATATTTTGTTTTATGTACCACCAGTGACATTGGTAGCAAAACCAAGTAAAACTATAAGTAATCATTAGGAAAGACAGGCAGATGGACTGATTTTTTAGGCAGAGAGGTGGAGGCGGGTTTGCATTTGGAAATCAGCATTCAAATCTGGATCTTAAATATTACAAAGACCCATGCAATATTTCCTGCATCCTTCTCCCTCCACATGGGCACTGTCAGAAGTCAAGGCATGAATTTGCTGCTATAACTGCTGAGCCTGTCGCTCTCCCTTGCACAGAGGAAAAAGTTCAAATCAGGGGATCCTTCATACGTGGGGCAATTTCTTGCTATCTGTGGCTGCGTGATAGTAATAGGTGTTGTGGAAATGAATAATGTGCAGAACAAGTGTACAGCAAAGTTCAAGGAGTGAAAGGCACCTCCATTATCCTGTCTGACACAGCGGGGGAAAGCAGACATGTTTATGGTGTATGTTGCAGCTCTAGCTAGCCAGCCTGACATAAGATGCTACTACCAATAGACAGAGCATTCCTTGCACCCCTAGGTTATCATCCCAGGAGCTTTGCTTTTGTTGTGATTTGGTGGACTAGGAGGAAATCTGTTCAGTTTATTTAGTTTTTCGACGTTACCCCGAAGGGGATGTTGATTCACCTTTTCAGCTTAGCTCTCGTTTGCAGCTTCAGGGTCAAATCCTGTGGTTTTATTCCCATTTTGATGATCAATACTGGGTTCAGGCTGAGAGATGGTAGTGTTTATTCCAGGTCCAGGTAACGATTTGGTTGCCTAGATATGGAATCAGGTGCCTAAAAATAAGTTCCTCTGCATCATCCTTCTTTTCTGAAATAGTATGAATGGTCTGTCCTGTGCAAAAAGTTGACACACCTCATAGTTTGAATGCGACTTTTAAAACTAGTTCTCTGAAAAAGTGTTTTTCCTTGTCAGCCTCAGAGAACTTGACCATTGATTTTTCTTTTAGTCCTCAGGCAGAGAGACAGAACGTGAAGAGCAGAATTGCCTTCCTAAGGACAAACTACACTCCCAACAGCACCTCAGCTGCTCTCCTCCCAAATACCTTAACTGTGTCCTGAAATGTCCTGGAGAAGAAGGGAAAGCTGGACAAGGATGCAGACTTCTCCCCACATAGCTGACCACTGGCTACTTCTTTCAGTTCATGCACAGTACATCTTAAACCCTCCTGCCGCCATCGTTTTTCCTGACTGGTGTTAGGTTGGACTCGGTGATCTCAAAGGTCTTTTCTAACCAAGTGATTCTGTGATTCTGTCTCCTGAAATACCTGCATCTTGTTCTTTCTTCCCAATGCACTTTAACTCTAAGACTGTCCAGGCCTTCAATCTAGCCAGGTTTTTTTTAACTTTGTCATTTTTGTATAACAGTTGTCAAATTCCTGTTTATCCAGAACACTGTTGCAAACTGCACAGAAAATAAGCAGCTCAAAGAATATGATATCAACTTATACTTATTGCTCTCACATCCTTCTGCTAAAAATCAGTAGTTCTAATTGCCATAACTGAATAATTTGGGTAAAACGAAAGAAAGAAACACAAAAATTCAGAAATGCATACTTGTATCCAAGTAGTTTTAACCAGAAATGAGCAGGGTTTTCTTTAACTCTTAGGAACATGGGAAGGTCCCTTGTTGTTTGTTTTAACCAGAAGATTGAATTCAAAGACTTTTCTACTTAATTCCTTTTGCTTTAAATGATATAAGGGAATTTTTGTGGAGAGAGGTGATCCTTTTAGGTGGTAGCAGACCTGGAGACTTAACCACATGTAATGTTGTCTGCTGAGCCAGGGGAGACTTTGATAAGATTTTAGAGTCATATAATCATAGAATCATAGAATTATCTGGGTTGGAAGAGATCTCCAAGATCATCAAGTACAACCCTTAATCCAACACTATAATGATTACTAGATCATGGCACTAAGTGCCACATCCAGTCTTATTTTAAAAACCTCCAGGGATGGTGAATCCACCACCTCTTTGGGCAGGCCATTCCAATGCCTGATTACTCACTCTGTGAATTACAGGTTCTGTAATTTTAAACAGTTTCACTTCTTCCAGCAATCTTAATTTCAAAGAAACAGCTATGATTATGATAAGATCAGAGGACCTTGTCCTGCATCTAATCCACCTACATGTAGTTCAGCTATTTTCCCTGAAACAATGTCATTAAGGTCTCCCAAGGATCTGGACTGCAAACATATTGTTTTAAAAAATGGCTTCTTCAAGATCCATACAATAAGCAAAAGACAATAATCACTTAACGGTCTTTAAACTTTCCAATATGCATTAAAGACATTCTATACATCATAAGGATAATAATTAACTTTTTTAATAGACACCCCCTGTCCCTGCTGGTATTTCTTAAAATTTATAATAGAAAGCTTTTAATTGCAACAGGAGCTAGACATGAGAAGCTGTCACACACCTTTAGTTAAAAGGAAGTGTTCTTCTTTCCTTATTTGTTATATAAAACATTTTAGTTTTTTAAACAAAATCTAGAGAGAGTAACTGTTATTTCATAGGCTTATCTTAGCCTAAGAAATTATTATTGATCCTTTAATTTAATTATTGAGCATAACTATGTAATTTTGCTTATGTACCGCACATGATTGTGCAAAATACCTTCAATTATTTGTTATAGTAATGTGTGCTATATTTAAACCGAAGTATCAAGTAAAGAAGGATAGCTGTTTAGCCAAATCAACTCTAAAAAGACCTCTTGAGCGTTCTGAAACACAGAGACAAAGAGGGCATGCAAAGGTATTAGCCTTATTGTGACATCTTCTGCTGAAATGCCTTCTAATACAATTGTCATGAGAGATGTAGAAGAAACAATGGGCTAATGCTGTAGCAAGAAGACTTGGAGTCTGCAAGTCATTGCAAACCTCTGAGATGACATGACGATGACTACAAGGAGCCAACAAGACAGGGGATATGTTGGCACTTCCATGGATTAGCTCTGTTAAAAAAAACCATAGAGCTGCATTTGAAATCTATCTCTTCCCCATTTTCTGTACAACCCTGTCTTTCATAAGCCCCTGAACTGTAAAAAGCCTCTTTTGTTAATTCATTGCACAATGCAGCGTTCTTGCTTCTGAGCTACTAGAATTCCCTAGAGATACGTGTTCTAGATTTCCTTGCAGGAAGGTTAAAATCTAGCCTTTTTGAAAAGGAAATAAGAGATTCTCGTCGAATTACTCAGTGGCACGGACTGGATATTAGGAAAAGCAACAGCTATCATTTGTCTTGAAATAGAAATGTAACACTACCAATACTCATGGACCCCAAACCTTGTTTGAAAATTAGAATAGTTAGCAGCATGCCCCACTTGGATTAGTAGAGCACTGTGAGAGGAGCATTAGAGCCCTGTCATAACCCTGACTCCAAGGTGAAGGTCTGGATTCATTAGCCCTTCAAAATAAGTTAGCAGTTTGTGGGGAAAGGAACATTTGACATAAACCTACAATGATGATAAGGCAAAGATCTTTTAGGACAAGTGTTTTACTGAAAAGAATGCATGTTTATGTCCTGTTGTCCATTTGCATCTCCCCTTTCTCAGACAGTCTTTTTAGACCTGGATCATTTTGTCTTCTTATTGTGAGCAAATGAAAAGATGCACTACTACGCAACTTAATGTTTTATCAGATATGAAGCTTCATATTTAGCCTTGGCTTAGCAGTGCTTCTGGTTACTTGGCCACCAGCCAAATGCTATAATTAAGGTTTTATTTCTTCCTTAACTACAACAGGGCTAACCGTCAGTGTATGGAGCACTCCGGTGCTGTATTTCCTCTTAAAATGTAGGTTGTTTACTTCTGAATCTTCTTTAGCCCTTAGCTTGTACAGAGACAGGGAGAAGCTGAACTGGATAGAGGCTAACTGGTTCTGAGTAGTTTTGGAGGGGCTCTTGAGTGGTGCAGGTTAGACTGAGATGAGTGAATTACTTGGGCTCTCTGCATGGGAGGTGTCTTCACTGCGGCTGATCTGCTGTGAGAAAAGCTGTACCTTTCCTTACATATTCTCAGGGCATTTGTGCTGATATAAACAGAAACATCACAGGCTTTTTACAATATTAAAGAAATCACAAATCAAGCTAAAGTAAGCTACTTGGAAACTCAAACGCTTTCCGTGAGGGAAAGGTGCTCAAAATACTCAGCCTTTTAATCCTTATATCTAAAATTACTGATGAAATTTTCATAATAAAATTAATAATTGATACATCATAATAGTTTTGTATCTTAAAACATTTGGCTGAGGTTGACACAAGTGGTTGTGACTAGGGAATGCTCAATGCTGCTAGTGCCCAGTGGTTGTTAACTAAATAGAAACATCACTTCTGGGTGTCCCAGCACTTCTAGCCATCCAAATATCACAAATAAATCAGTTTCCAACTGTACACTGAGCTATATTGGGTAAAAGTTTATTTGCAAAAATTGCAGCTTCAGCTAGCTGGGCATTTATGAAAAATGTACAGAGCATCCATTTGTATTTGTAAAGTACATGTTCACTTTTGGGTTGATACTGCTAAAAGTGTACAGACTAATGAAACCTGAAATTTTTTCCTATGTGCTTCTCCGTACAGCAGCTAGCACATCGCGTCCTGATGCAGATACCGGTTCTTTTAGGGCACTATGCCAATTAAACTGTGATATTTAAATTGCTGTTATGCCATAACAACTTAGCTATAAGGAAAGAAGTTTCTTCCTAAACCTTGTTATGGATCTTCTACCCAGGCTAATAGGATACAACAAATATACAAGGCAATGGAAACCCCACTGTGTCAGAGACAAACGGACATTCACAAGAGCAGAAGATTTTTTTCAGTTTCTTATGACTTCACGTCTTTTGCCATTGTGGGGTTTGTTATTGTTTGTTTGTTTGTTTATTTTTACATTTAGAATAGTATCAACCTTACAGACTTAGAAATGGACAGGATGACATCTTGTAAATCCTCACGTAGACCACACAGACCTCAGGGTGAAAAAGCAATCAGAAAAAAGCCTGTGGAGAAACAAGAGTAAAAGGCAGTTATGTCAAGTTTTAGCAGGGTCTTCTATCAAGCCAACTGCACCTCGCAGGCAACTGCATTGAAGGAAGCTAGCAAATCCAACAGTATGAGAGTAGATGTTTTTATCATCATCCATTACCAGTGTGGGATTATTTACTATTCCTCCCAGGAATATGTTCAGTCAAACACAGGTGAAGACAATCTCAGCCAGTAAAATGGATCTGGGTTTTTTTTGTGTCATAAACTTTCTGGTATGGATGGTTTGAGGCATGGACATTTCACCATCTCTATTAGAATGATTGTCAGCTCAGGTCTTTGCCACTCTTTTTGTGATGGCAAAGAGTATGTAAAGTATGTAGAGAATGTAGTTTGGCTCACTGCCTAAAATCATGAGAGGCCCCACAAATCACTGTTAGCACATTGTCCCGTTTCAATGGGAGAACTCTGGTGATACATCTGTTTAGAACTGCCTGTGCCTATTACTCAAGTTATATCTGCTGCTGAAGCCTTCATATATATTTGATCATAATATCAGAAAAATAGTTGTGGAAAAGACCTTTAGATGTGCCGTATTTTCTGCAAGACAGATGCAAGGCAGGATCTTACATCCCTGTTGATGTAGGTTGCACATCCCCCAGACAACTAACCCTATGCGTTAATAGCTTTCATCACTGAAAATTTTTCCTGCTGTCAAACTTTAATCTTCCATTGCCATCCCAGCCACTACTTCTTGTCTCCGTAACAGAAGAGAGCAGTTGTGTTCCCTTTCTTTCTCATGCAGATCCTTTTAGTGTATTTTCATTAAGAAAAGTATACCTCTCTTTCTTTTTTGTTTCTGTAACCAAAAGGTTGATACTTCCTTTAGTATTTTCTCCTACATCATGTTTTTTAGAACTGCCATAGTTTTCTCTGGGTCATCTTCATTTGGTAAACATTTTCTTTTGTGCTCTGCCATTTCAGAGTAGAGTGAAAAGATTGCTTTACATATCTCACTGTCGACTTACCTCCTCTTCCTATATATATTTTTTATTTGAGTTTTCTGAAACAGAACATCATTGTTGACCTGTTTTTCAATTTACAATTTACTGTAACTCCTATTCCTTCCTCTTCAGCAGATCTGCTTAATAATTTCTTTCCTACCTACCAGCTGCAGGATTGATAATTCTTGTCAAGGTATAAACTTCACATTAGTCCTGTTCCATCAGATCTGTTCTCCAACTTTTGAAGACCATTTTGATTTCTCATTCTGCTTTATTCAATATGCTTGTAGTCATTCTGAGCTCTGTGAAATTAATAAGCACATTTTTATTTAAAAATTGAATAATATCAAACATACACCTGCAGTACATTCAGTTATTCCTTCACATTTTGTACTGAATTTTGTAGTGCACCATCGATAATTACCTTCTTTGAATAATATCTCCAGTCTTCCTAGAATTTTTTTTTGGTCTGAGAGTAGTTTCATATTAATTATTATTTTCCTGCTTGTTGCTTAAAAGATCTCATGTCAAGAGCTTTAGTGAAGTTAACAACTAACATCTATATGTTTTCCTCTGTGTAGGAGGTATGTTCCTCTATTATAGAAGAAGTAAATCTTGTTTGAGAAAATTTGTTTTCAGCAATTTCAAACTGGAAGTTATTCATATTTTTGTTTCCTTCTAGTTGCTTTGTCTGAAGTTAAGTTTATGTTGATTATTTCTTTTGAATTTTTTCCAGAAATGAAAGTAAAATTGAAATTTCTGCCTTGTCTTTTTCTTTTACAACAATTAATAATGATAGACACTTTATTTGTCCTTTTTCAAACCTTTGAAATCATATTTGGCTTCCATGGTTTCTTAAAAATCAATAAATAAACTGAAAATATTTTCTTCAGACAAATAAATTTGTAAATATAATTTTTTTAAACCATCTCCAATGTATTTTGAATCTGTTCTGGTTTTGTTCTGCTTTGCCACTGGTGTTGATGCTGATAGCAAAATTATCATAGCTGAACTATGCAATGAAAATAAGCTCCAAGTGTCACTAGTAAGGACTTGAATGCAAGTAATAACAAAAACCCATCGAGCAAAAAAAAAAGCAGCGGTGCCAATCTCCTAGTAACATTCTCCAGGTCTTCCAACTAATTTGTTGCTTCAGTACAACCTCTCAGTGTATTTAGGTGTCGGCTTAAGGGTGTCCTCTCATTATGAAATGCATTCAATTCTCCTCAATTTTCTTGCAGTGATTTTTTATGTCACTCATCATTTGAATGTGATTTAAAATTAAATATGATACCTATTGTCTTTCAGAAAAGTAAAAGAAAATAACGTAGCTCTAATGTTTAATGCCAGGATATTTTTTGTGGGTAGTTCAATCTAAATGATGGATTTGCCATGGTCTCTAAATGCCAATATCTTTTTTGGAGTAAAAAGAAACAGTGACAAATCAGAGCTTTTAAGTTAAAGCTGAAAATTTTTAGAGGCAGAATTTGTATGGAAATCATGGGGTACACTATAAATAATCGACACGTTTCTAGACTTGAATGTAATAAGATAATTTTTCTGAAGCTGATAGATGGAAGAGTGCATTTGTAAAACAATGTGTTTGTATAAAAAGAAGATAACTCCTCTGGCAGGTCTTAAGCCCTTATCTTAGCCCAAACTCAATAAAAATGAGCAACCGGAATATACATATTTTGAAAACATTCAATCAATTGCAAGTGTTTCTCACAGCAACACTGTATTTTAAGAGACTCTATTATTAATGCTTATTTGTTGTAAATTAGCAAAGAGTGATATTTCTTCTGTTATAGCATCCCAGAAATTGAGAAATTCATTCCTTTCCCTCCCATCTTATTCTCTCTAAGACAGAAACAGGAAGTAAAAGGTGTTTAGAGTCTGGGAAAGAAGTAAAGAAGAGCAAATATGTTAATCACACTGAAATACTGGAAATTCAAATATGAGTGTGAAAAAGTATGTGAAAATCACAGATTTTCTTCAGGAAAAGGCCAAAGAAAAATAATTTAGACATTTTGCTTGCTAGAAAATGGTATATTTTTTGGTATTTTTTTTATAGAAGTCCTTTAAAATTTTTATAAAGATTTTGTGTACTCTGCTCCTGCAGAACGACAAAATTCTTAGTTAAATCAGTATAAGTTGTGTTCTTAACACAGCTCAGTTCAACTGAGACAAAATTTCAATACCTGCAGACTTCATTGCATCAGTAAACGCAAAACACAACTGTTAGCAAGATTTATTGGTTTCCTGTGAAACCCGTGACTGTGGGGGGCAAATTCTAGCTAGTCATTCTCATTTTCATGGGAGATTTGTTATTATTCACTCTTTCATACAGAAGTACTTTTGATTTAACTCTTCCTTCCAAGACTGACCAGTGGCACCCTCTTAAAAAGGAGAAAGATACTGAAATAATGAAATGTTTTTTTCTTGGATTAATCAAGATGGCAACTTGTAATATACTTTTCTTATATTTGAACATATTCTACAAAATGCCTGTGTTTAAAACTATTTCTTTCTTTTGCTTATTTATATTGTGTCTCACTCAGTTTCCATTGAATTTGACAATTTTTTTTTTTCTTATGGTAACTATACTGCAAATTCTCTGGAAAATTAGAATGATGTGTTGTCTTATATCGCAGTGACAGATACAACTTTGTATCTCTTGAAGAGACCTTTTTGAGATCACAGTTCTAGAAATTGGTAACTTAACGATTTACAGATATCTTAGTTCATTGTTCCCTCAGGAATAGTCAATAATCTCTTGATGGCAGAGTTACAGTAATGTGTAACAGCTACACAGTGACACAAAATAAGTTTTCTGCCTGTGCAAAGCTATTTGATTTTCCTTACCTCTCTTTTTCAGTCAAGAACGGGTAGAGACTCTTGGTTGGGTTTTTTTTTGTTTGGTTTGGTTTCATTTGCTTTTTTTCCCCCAGAAAACAAAAACAGTGCTTATAACACATTTCCTTCATTAAAGTTTCTAGAGGTTACATACCTGGACCACAAAAATCAGGACACATTTTATAGAAAATTGACCCTTTGATAGCAGTGTAGCTGAGACGTAAGTAGTATGAGATCACCCTGTCACTTTTCAATTCAACCACTTTACGGTGGCAGAAGATGCATGTTATTTTTATGCTCGTGTGAAGGATGCACCTCCCACCCCAGTCTTTGTTGTGCATAGTACAAGAGCAGATGGATTAATTTTAAGTCACCACAAGAGGGAAAACTCATCTCAGCTTTATTAAAACTGGGTTTGTATATGCTGAATGATATCATTAAAATATCTTAATAATGACATAGAATTCATGTTTAGAATAGTGTGAATTAATGAGGTTCATTGTCAGAACAATGTTGGCTTGGGATTATTTGGTTAGGTTACTTTCATGCTAACAAAAATTAATAAAAATACTAATATTTTTCAAGATAGTCTGAGTCTTAATATGTCTTCTCTGTTCTTTGCAGCCCAACATTAAATAATGCTAGAAAAGTGTGAAGAAAGTTGCAAAAGATAAAACTATGTAGCTTTACAGTATTGTTTTTCTTGGTTAGGAAGAGCTTTTGTATGCTAAAGCAGATGTTTGAAATGGAACAAGAGGAGCAGGCTGAATACACACAGTAAAAGAAGATTATAAATTGTGGTGAATTACAAATAGGAATAAAAAATAGACAGATGAAAGAGAGAAAATATACTGTCCTATACACCTTTGTGCACAAAGTCATCTTAAACCACTGCTCTGTATGTTCTGCAGGGATTATTAAAGCAAGCACACAAGGAAAAAGTGAAGCAGCTGCCTCTCCAAGGCTTTATGCCATGACATTTTGCAATGCTGCAAAATTAGGTGATGTCCTTTCTATCATCATTACAAGAAGCAAAATAAACATTCAGAATCCAAATGACAATCATTCAGTCTCCAAAGTTTGAATTTTAAATCTATTATTTACGTAAGCATTCATACTCATAGGTAAGCAGATAATCCCACATCTGCCTACTGCAGGGCTATGGCACCTTTTTCTCTAGCGTATGGTGTTATGAGCTACCATCATAGACAGGATACTGGGCCAGGTGGACAAGTCTTGTACAAAATTGTATGGGAATGTGCATAAACTTAAGAGGTGATTCTTTGCATGACAAGAATTACTGCAAATATTCCTCTGTAGAATCTTTCTTATATGAAGTGCAGTAACTGTTTGCTCTTATGTCTTCGAGTGTGCACACAAATTTCTTTTCCCCACAACGACAAGCAAAGACTTCTTCTATCTTTTGTCTTGCTGCCAGTTTTCACTGTGCTGCTCATTTAGTGATGTTGAATGTCCAGACTATTGATTCTACTGAATTTTATGTACATCAAAAAAAAACAACTCCAGGTTTGTTTTGTTGTAAATTGATAGATATGTTTCATGTTGTTGATGACTGCTGGTACCTTAATGTGTCCTGATTTTCCAGGGAGATTTTCAGAGATCCAATATCTCTGGAGAATTGACCTCCCAGTGTAAGTTAAATTGGGTAACAAATCCATGTTTTAAACTTGGGAATTTTGGAAACAAAACTAGATATATACACTAATTTAATTTAGTTTTTTTCTACTGTACATACATAAAAGTATCCCATTTCTGAAGAGATTGAAGTTCTATTTTATTTTTTTCAGGCTCACTCATCTAATTGATACGACTTCAGGGATGTCTGTTCGAGGCAGTGTTTGTATTGTGTTGCATCAGACCTTACTTTCCTATTACTTACTGCAGTTTCTGAGTGAAAAAGAAAAATACCTGCTTTACATACAGGATACTCTTTGCTCAGTGCTGCAGACTTCCTTACAGCTCTTCTAACAATTCAGCTCAACTAAGACCCCACAGAGCAGAAGTCATCAGAGGCTGTACTATAAACCCAAGCTTAACATGTGAGTCTCCTTTTGCACTGTTCTACATTTATTTGTGTTGCAGCTGCCCTGATTCCCATGGTAGGTTCCTCCTTTTTCAATAAGCTGTGTTACCACAAGAAAAGCTGTCAGTCAGCAAAGTACATAAGAGAGAAAGCAACAAGGAGAGAGCACGCTTTTAACTCTCCAATATTTTTCTTTCTCTTTAAAACTCCAAGAACCGTCAAATGTGTCAATAAATTCTAGCTGAAATACTGCAAATAGTTCTTTTTTTTCTGCAACAGTCAAAACTGTGTCAATACTGAGGTGAGCTGACATCAAAACACATTTGAAAACCTCGTGAATATCAACCTTTTTTCAAAAGAGGGTCTCTTTAAAAATCAATTTCTAGTAAAAATTCAATTTGAACTCTTCGTTTTGCTTTGAATTATACAGACAACATCTTTGAAGAACATGACCTATGTTTACAACATTCAAACACACAACTGAAGAGAAATTTTTTCTTTTCATCTGACCCTATGGGAGATGATGTACATCCCCAGTAAATATGCCCTGGTACTGATACAACAGATGACACACAAATGGGGTGACATCATTCACAACTTATGACTAAATACTTCCTAAGCACTCAAAAAATTGTTCTGCAAAAAATGAAAACGGAAACTAATTTATAATTAGAGCTTTCAGGCATCCTTATTTGTCTGATTTCACTTTTCTTCCTGAATGCGTTATCCTTGCATCTTGCATTTTTAGAGTAGATTAAATGTTTACTTGTTGTCTATTGGTACTTTGTATGATTTAAATGATTGATTTATTCCTAAACAAGTAAAATCATGTTATTATTCAGAAGAATATGTGTTATGTCTTGCTCTTTCAGTGACTTTCATTCAAGGACACTTCATAGCAATACTTTGAAGACATAAATCTAATATACTCACGTATGGCATTTTTATGATAATTTTTCAGGCAGGTAAATTGGGAGCTGAGGAGGGCAAGGACAGCTATAAGTATGGATATCAGAAGTCCTGAATCTTGAACACTGTTTCTAGCCATGAGATTCAGCCATCTCTATGGTTTCCTGTGGAGATCTAATGTCTCGTCACACCCATGACCTGAAAAGAGCATCAATTGCAGAGTTCCTGTGAGATTATGGTATAACTTCTAACCAATTAAACAATAGATATCCTAAGAAAAAGAAAACATTTGCAGCATCTTTGGCGTGGATAACAATTCTGCATTTAGAACTTTACAGTAAGACTGGTGGTGCTATTTTCTTTATTCTTAACTGTATATAGTTGTGATATACAGGTGAAAGTATGCAGTAAAAAAGAAAGAGGCAGGTGGTTATTTTACAATTAATAAAGATTTTTCTCTGTATAATGTTGCATATTTAAGATAGGCAGTTTACCTGAACTTATGGGAAAAGTTAATCCGTCCACCCTGAACTTTGGTATACAAAACTTGTACTTCCAGTAGAAAATGAAATAAATGCCAGGTCCTTTGGGTACTCACTGTTTTCATTGATGTTTTCTATGCTGGATCTTAAGTCATAGATTTTCTGTCAGCAGTTCTTTATACTTGTGGTTTGTAATAGATTGAGCTGTAAGTAGAATGCACTGCTGGGTTCTATCTATGCTGACGTACTGAATATTTTCAAACCACACATGTATGTAAAAAATACACTTTTTTTTTTACCTTCCAATTACAGTTCAGTGTTGAAGGTTTGAAGGAATTACTCACTGAACCGTTTAGGGAGTTAGTTACGATAACATCAAGAGAAAAATGAACATCTATCAATATGGCTAGAGGGACCCCAAAAAGGAAAGGGGTGTACATGAGATTTACTGACTTATTCACTATAAATAAACATGATAGCATAATTTTTCTGTCACTCAGCTCAGATGTCAGACCTCATTTTGGAGTGGGAGGGAGGGGTAGAGCATAAAGAAGAAAGCCCTTTGTACTTCTATGAAAATAAGGAATACCAGAGTAATTGTTTACATGACCACTGCTTACCTCTCTATATTGATTCTACTATAAGTTTTGCTTGAGAATAGCAAATTTGTCGGGATACACTGATCTTAGTTTTCTGCCTCCATGAAGACTAACTGATTATCCTAACAGTTTCCGAATTTTGGGCTGCTTTTTGTGGGCACGTAGCACTGCCTTTCTCATTTAGTCAATGGAAGACACAAGATGCCTTCTATCGACATACCATAGGTCTACATTCATACTCAACAATTACAGATCAATGTACCTCTTCTAGGCAAATATCACTTTAAATATCCATGAAATAATAATAATAAAACCTCCCTTAAACCCTAAAGTCTTCAAGCTATTATAAATATTTATTGCCTTTAAAAGTATGTGGAAATTCCTGAGATTTTAACTCAGTTTTGTAGATGTGTTTTTTAGGCCATTAACAATTGATTTTGGTTTTTGTAGCTGATTTTAATCGATTGTGTTATCTTTTATTTTACTTGCATATTTAAATTTATTCAGTTTCTCTTGTCAGAAAACAAAACTTTGCTTTTATTGTAACAAAAAAACTCTGACATTTGGGAGGTATCTATACAACAATCAAAAACTTTTCTGGGAAAAAACATATTGTCCTCAGTAAAGTCAACAGTCTTCCAGTCAAGTAAGCTTCCCAATTACAATATAGAAGCTTTATAATGCCAAATTTCTCCCTCAGCATTTCTGTCCTACAGAGTGATTAACTATATTCAAGTATGTACATTTTTAATCAGAAATGGACATACCATGTTTTGCTTTGTTTCTTTCTATAGCTAGTAAAACGCTGATTTTATTCTTTGAAAAATAGTAATTTATTTTCTGAGTAACATTACATAAACTCAAAAGTCTGCTGGGTTCTCCCTTACTAGTTCTGACCATGTCTGTGAAATGAGTTTTTCTAGTTAACTGTTAAAAATTTTTTTTACATTTAGCTCCTCTCCTCGCTCCTCACATTGGGCTCCTTGTGTTTCTGTGAGAGCATGGTTCTTTTTCGGGTATCAGACACCAGGTATTAAATTGAAAGGATTATATGCTTCTGAGATAGAGTGGTTTTGATTAAGAAATCTTTCAAGAGAGATGTTGAAGCTGACACTACCTTTCTGGGCAGCCGAATGCAAGCAGGTTTCTTGGGGCCTTTTCCAAAATTATCCCTGTGCAATCTGTGCTGCTAAGTCAAAGTTCCATGCTGGTCTTTACTGATGTGGGTCTGGTTCACTGTAATGCATAGATAGCATTTACTCAAAATTAAATTATACCTGAGATTACAAGAAATTTCTACAGAAGTTGTCACAGTTATATATTATAATTTACTAAGTCTAGAAGGAAACAAGATCTGCAACGGTAAGAAAAGCCAAACTCTTTAATACAGTATAGTTGTCATCTTTGGTGTTCATTGTAGCTATTCACACTGTATGGAAAATATTTTTTTTGTTTGGTTCTTTTTTACAATTCAAGCATAAGTAAACCCACCTATAAGTGGGTTTGAAGATGCCTGTCTGAAAAGGAAAAAATTCTGATAAAAAGGCTATTAATTTCTCTCTTTGAATATCATATTTTAAATAGTTTACAGGTAAAAAAATTGCCTAGTTTATTGAGCATACAACTTTTTTCTTAAGCAGATTGTAGGATGTTCTATATTGCTGAAAGAGCCATAGCAGGCACAAAAATTTCAAGAACTACCTACAGAGGACTATACTCTAATTTTCAATTGCTCTTTAGTTCTCTTTCATGTGCTCAGGATAGATAGATATGACAAATACTTTTCCAGTGAGATTGCAGTGTTGCCTTTCCAAAAACTCTTCCACGAGTGAATGCAAAATATATGAAGTCAAAAGGATCTGTGCTGATAGAACGTGATTCTCAGTGTTACTTCTTTCTAGACTGACTGTGTTTAAAATGAACTAATTGGTCTCAGGTACTTGCACCCAAGATGCATGGATCATCCTCCCCATGTAGGGACTAGGCAAAAAAAACCAGACACTGAACACAATGACCCTATAGACTTTATAACATTACTGGCACAGACTAAGATGAAATGTATAAACAGAAACTTAAGAGACTTAGCATTTGTAATCTCATTTTAGGGTCAGTGGTATCAGGCTACATTAATCTGATTTTTCTGTAGATGGTGAGTTATGGGACAATATATAGGCTTAAAAAAAAAAAAGATCATTGTTCCCTACAAAAAAATTGATTATATAACATGAAGTAGGGCGATTGATTGACTTGAGCTTATTATAGAGCAGGAGTGTTCAAGCAAGCCCTTTCTAATCCATATTTTACAATATGTCCAGCATACATAATACATTGAGGGTTCACATTGCTTTGTTAGAAACACACTGAAGTGTTTCAATTACTGGCCCTTGTGTGGAAGGGAACAGTAGTCCCATACATGGATTGATCAACAGGGATATTTTGTCTGCTCGATAAAAAGAACATATTTCAAAAAATATATATACCATGGTGTTCCTATAGCAGGAGTGACAGCAAACATGCACATTGAAAGTTATTTTTAAAAATGACAGTGTGAGTTAAATAGAATGGTGATTCAACACTTAATCATTTAGTGCAATTTTTCCACTTACTTCACTAAGTACTTTATTTACTTTGAGCCAATTTAGCTTTGCCAAAAATTTGGTTTTCTTAATTTGTCTCTCATTAGTTTTAATTCACCATAAACTGTCTTTATAGCCTCTTTAAACAGAAACAAATATTTTTTTAAATATAAACATGCAATTATTATTGTATTCTTTGAAAAGGGAATCAAATTGAACTAACTAATTTTTTAAAGCTTGAAGTATATTATGTGAGTTTTAGCTAGTAAACGAGGGAGGGTTCAGTCAATTTAACATTAATTTTTAGAGATTATTTATGTACAAATAATGCTATGTATTTACAGAATGAGGTTCTGTCAGAGATTAAGGAAGAAAAAGTAATCTTTTCCTCATAGTGCTTCTCCCTTCAGATGTTTGCCTCCCTTAGAAAATGGCTTGTGTGGTATGCTGTGGTGGCTATGGCGTGTAATAGGGTGACTTGTCGTTGTGAATATATTCAGGAAAGCAGTGAACAACATAGTGTTTAGCTATGGAGGGTTTTTAGATAGGATCGTCACAATTATCGTCTTATTAAATTAATAAAGAACATCCCATATGAAAATCAATAATAAGATTTGGTTTTGCCTAGTTGCTATTGCTAGTGTTGAATAATATTTTCCTGTGATTTGAAAACTGATTCAACGTGCTAGCACTGTGATTAGGAAAAAAGTAGCACATTAGCATAGGACGAATTGGTGATCAGAGCTGTATGTTAAAGACATCAGTAAAATAATTTTAGAAAGCTTTGTTGTCATCCCAAATCTTTTGCTTGTAGATTTCTTATTTCGTATGTATTAACTAAGAAACCTTGAACAGAAAGGAGTGGTACTTGATTTTTCTATAAAAAATAGCTTAAAAGCCTTTGCTTACACTCCATACCAAAATCTAAGCAAAAGGTGAGATGAATTAATACTGTGCTAGTGTTTTTGATCAGATTTCTTTGTTCATCATTCATTTTTAAGTAGTAATAAATGACACCATTGATTTATATTTATCTGAGAAACTTCTGGTATAAAGCAGACTTCACTGATGCACAGCCCTACTTGTAAAATGGAAATCAAGCCCAATACCTTATTCTTAAATCAAAATAATAGAATGGGTTGGGTTGAAAGGAACCTTAAAAACCATCTAGTTTCAATCCTCCTGCCATGAGCAGGGACACCTCCCACCAGACCAGGCTGATCAAGACCCCATCCAACCTGACCTCGAACACCTCCAGGGAGGGGACATCCACAGCTTCCCTGGGCAACCTGTGCCAGTGCCTCACCACTCTCATCGTGAAGAATTTCTTCCTGATGTCTAATCTGAATATTACTCCTTCCAATTCAAACCCATTCCCCCTTGTTTTATCACTGATTGCCCTTGTAAAATGTCCCTCCCAGCTTTCTTGTAGGTCCCCTTTAGGTACTGGAAGTCCTCTGAAAGGTCCCCTTGAAGCCTTCTTTTCTCCAGGCTGAATGACCCCAGCACTCCCAGTCTGTTCTCATAGCAGAAGTGTTCCAGACCCCTAACCATTTTGTGGCCCTTCTCTGGATCCATGTTCTTCTTATGTTGAGGATTCCAGAACTGGACACAATACTCCGGGTGAGGTCTCATAAGAAGAGAGTAGAGGGGGAAAATCACCTCCCTTGCCCTGCTGACCACACTTCTTTTGATGCAGCCTATGATAGGGTAGGCCTTCTGGGCTGCAATACTCATTTCTGGCTTATGTTAAGCTTCTCATCAATCAGCACACCTAAGTCTTACTCCAAAGGGCTGCTCTCAATCACATTGTCCCGCAGCCTGTATTGAAATAGTGCATTGCCCCGACCTTGCACTTGGCCTTGTTGAACCTCAGGAGGTTCACACAGGCCCACTTCTCCAGTTTGTCCAGGTCCCTCTGGATGACATCCTGTCCCTCTGGTGTGGCACTGCTCCCCAAGTCTGTAACGCTGCATGGGGTATTTTGTGGGGGACTGTTTCAAAGGCCTTGCAGAAGTCCAGATAGATTACATCAATTGCTTTTCTCAAGTCCACTGACCCAGTCCACCTCATTGTAGAAAGCAACCAGGTTGGTCAGGCAGGACCTTGGTGAAGCTGTGTTTGCTGTCTCAAATAATGTTGCTGTACTCCATGTGCTTTAGCATGTCTTCTAGGAGGATCTGTTTCATGATCGTCCCAGGCACAGGAGTGAGAAAGACAGATTGGTAGTTTCCAGGTTCATCTTTTCTACCCTTTTTAAAAATGGGCGCAATGTTGTTCTTCTTCCAATCACCAGGGTCTTTCCCTGACTGCCATGACTTTTCAAATATCATGGATAGTGACTTGGCAACCACATGAGCCAGTTCCCTCAGGACTCTGGGATGCATCTCATCAGATCCCGTAGACTTATATATGTTCAGGTTCTTCAGCTGGTCACAAACCTGACCTTCCCCTACAGTGTTATCCATTGATGCAGGAGGGGTGAGGAGAGAGGTTACCAGTGAAGACTGAGGCAACAAAGTTTTTGAGTACCTCATCCTTCTCCTTGTCTGTTTTTTCCTGCTTTTATTTCCTTCTACAATGAAACAACAGCTGAATTAAATGGCAGAGGTCTTGCATTCTAGTCATTCCCCTGCCACCGGTGAAGCATTTTGGTAGTGTTCATTAGTGTTTTCAGCTAGCTATTATCATTATACTAACTATGTAGATGTAGAAAGCAAGGCCTTCAGGTACTGTGTGACACAGCAGCACAAGTGAGTTTAGAATTTATCCTGCTGGGCTGCCAGTTATCCTTTTGTAATTGTCCATAAATAGTCATGTGGGAAAGGCGATAGTGGAAATAAACAGGGGTACTGGGACAGTTGCAATCCCAACTAGGTGTATGGGTAGGCAATAGTGCCAGATCAATCACCTTCTCAAAAAGATCCAATGGCCTTTTTGATGGATCAGTCATGTAAGAGAAAGAAAATATGGCCTTGGAAAACCTTGGCTATACCTTTTATTCTCCCTGTGGCATACACACATGATGAAATGCCAGTTATGAAAGAACCCTGATAGCAAGACTGTTATTAGGAAGTCCCTTTCCAGAGCTTTTAAAGAAAATCTCAGTATTCCTCTGCATTAGGGTTTTTACAGACCACTGCAAAGACAGGAGAAGAACTACTTTTGATTTGAGGTAATTACAGGGTAATCTGGGGCTACATATTTACAGGTGAATGTTCTAAGCCTGACTGGTCAGGCACTGATCACCTATGAATAAAGACACTGTGTATAATGTATATTACAAAAAGCCTTTTATAACAAATTATTTTAGATGTTTCTGAAATTGGAAAATTAGTATTTTTATCTATATATTTATATATGGACATGCATACATTTTCCTTTCCAACTGTAGAATTAGATGCCTTAATTATCAAAAAAAGACAGGAATAATCAAACTTAAAAGGTCCTGAATGTTGTCTGTAACAGTTTTTCTTTCTGTAAAAAGGAGCAATTAGGAAGTATATCAGAATTTTCCAGGGTTAAAAGCTACTATGAGGCTGCTATTAAAAAGCTTAAGTTGTGACTCTTTTTCAGAGAAAAGAGGACATATTTTTATCTCAGTTAATGAGACTTGACTGCAAATAAGGACTTTTTTTTGTCAAATAAAATTTGTCACAGCCACAGAAGTTAACATCATCTTCAGTGAATCTTGGCTAATTTGTTACTGGATATAAGAAAACAGAAGTTTGATTTTGTGTTTTTTTTTTTTTTTGCAGGTAAGGCAGTTAAAGGTACATGATAAATTCATTTATCATATGGTTTTGTAATTTATCACCTGATTGTGCAATTTATGATGTGGGTCTCAGCCTTAAAAAAAGGCTGTGTTTTTATGTATAATACAATGGGAATGGTCTGTCTGCAGAGGAAGAAATTCTTTACTGTGTATGTCCTCAGATGTTTTCTTCCATTTCCAGAAGATTTCACTTCAATGTGGAGTTTTAATTATGGTGGCTGTAACTGTATGTAAACTAAGTTAGTATTGAACCAGCAGATGGAAAAATCCTTAACGCTAAACAATGAGAAATGTTCAATTTTTTTTCTTGTGTCATCTGGTATCTATGTTCATATCTCAAAAATTAACCATTCACAGAATAGCTGTTTGACAATTCCAGTTGTTAAACGCTTTTTCTGAAGATCAGTGCTTTATCTTTTTGAAGATAGAGCCACAAATTACAAAGGAAAACATGAAACTAAAACTGACAACTCCATAAATGCTGCAAGAAAAGCACAAACTAAAATGTTCTACACGGAAATGTAATTCACCATGTCTTCCATAATCCAGTCATTCAAAGAATAATAATGAAAAGTATGAGGCATGAGGCATCTTTCTTTGTAAGCAAATTCTCCATTGTTCTAGTTGGTGAACATACGAGAAACTCAGTTGTTACATAAAAAGAGACCAAACCAAGCACTGCCTGTGAATAAGTCTATATATTACGGTTTAATCAACTAGTTGCCTGTGATGAAACAGTGTTTGAAGTGGCAAAAGAGACTTAAGGGGTTAAAACCTTCTTCTAAAGATCTTTTAAATGAAATAGAAGACGCTGAGAATCAAGAAGAAATGTTGTAAAATTCTTGTAACACAAATAGGGCAACAAGTTCATGATCTAAACCAGTTGGGATTGTGTAGGAATCTGAGAATTCATAGCATAAGATGGGCATGTTATCCTGTGTCCTTTTGTATTTATATTGGATGTTTTTTCTAGATACTTGTAAAAATTATAAAAGTTTTCCTAATGCTTCTCATCAGTTATGCAATAAAAAAATCTAAATTATCAGATGCTGAAATATGTGGCCTTTATAACCTTTGATAAATCCTATTTGAGGTGTTTCACTGCTAATATTAAACTATCTTATTTGTAAAAATATGTATAATATCAATATTTCTTAAATGAAAATTGGTAAGCAATTAACCTCACTAAATCTGAAGATCTTATAGTGATGCAACTCTCATATTTGTTTGATGGTTACAGTGGTATGTTCATTATATTAACTCTCATGAGAAGTATTATACTAGTCAGCTACAGGGAATAAAATTTTTTATATTCACTTCAGAAATTCAGTGCCTAGACTCTTATGAAATAGTAATGTTGTATTTATTGTGTATTTTTGGTAGAAAATGACCACTATAAATATCCTGAAGTGACCAAAGAGTGAAGGTGTGGAGATTTTGTAAGTGCACTACTTGGTGTTAGGGGTAGGAGTGAAAAGAGGATGGAGTTATTCATTCTAAGCTGACTTTATAGGATGCATGAAGGCACAGTTAACACACCTGTACTTTAAATGCGGCATTAACAAAAAAAACAACTAAAGTATTTGAAACATGCAGCACATGCTTTTACTGTGTAGAAATAAAAATAATTAGAATAAGAATAAAGAAATATTTTTAAAAGGTAATATAAGAGACAAGGGCAGTTGGAAATAGGAAATTTACTTAACTGTTCTTGTAATTGAAAATACAGTTATTCCATTAGCCTTTAAAAATAACCAGAATAGCTCCTGCATAGTATCCTAAGAGAAATGTCAACAATTCCATATAATCAAATGGTAGCACTCTGCCTGTATGTGTATCCCACCAAAATTTTGTGAAATTACTAGGTGCATTTTGGTCTTTCCCGTATATATAGAGTTACAGTAAGTTGTTGGTTTATCTAGCTCAGATATGTTTTGAAGTAAGATCTACCAAAAAATCAAAACTTTAAAAAATATCTGGCAATTAGATAAAAAACACAATTGTGTAATAATGTTTTTATAGGTAATGTACATTTTGTTTAAATAATACAACAAAATAAATGGCAAATTAGACACAGGTACACCAAATATCTAGATTAAGAATTAGTTCAGGCTGAAAAAAAAATCTGATCAGGAATTAGTTAGGCTGAAAAAACTTTTACTAAAAGCTGCCATGAACTCCGAAAATTAGTGGAAGAGATTAGCTGAGTGTTTTGAAATTACTGAAGAAAACTAATATCTCACTTGAGTCTATACAATTTCAGGAAATGTAATTATTTTAAACATGAACATTTTCTTTTTCTAGTTGTACATGTCTTAGAAAGTATGAGTCTGTAGCGCAGTCATCCACTCCTGAGTTCTTAACGAGATTTCCTGTCTTTATAAAAGTATATTTTAGTCCTGACATGACTTTTAATCCTTGTTTAATAACAATCAGCATCTCCTGCTATTGACAGCCAACTACACAAGGTCCTTGCAACTCGAGGGTCCTTGCAAAGGTTCCTGAGATCGTGATAGATGTTGGCAGAAGATAGGCTTAAACCTGACCCCTGAATGGAGACCAGCTGCTAGGGCCAAGAGTGTCGAATAGCTCTTCAGCTCCTGCAGGTAGCTTTTGTTTTCTCAAACCTGACCAAGATACTGAGTAAGAAAAAAAATTTACATTATCCAGTACTGTTACTGCAAATCAATAGGACATTCGCCACACTTCTGCAGTTCCTGGAAGTTTTAACTTCAAAAAAGACACCATGTCACTCTTGATTCTTCATTAAAAAGAAGGGAGCAAATGTAGCACTGCCAGTCTCCAGGCTCAGGCTTATAGAAATGAAACTTGTGCAATTAAGACACAGGTTACTGATCCTTTTTCTCTTCTGAATGACTTAAGCAGGTCATTCACTGGGCCAATGTTTCTTTACTAACCTTATGAAAGTGGAACACCTTGCTTTAAATATAATGTGGCTAAATAGAACCATCAATAAGTGACGATCTGATTGTGTACCTGAGAACTGCTCTGCATGCAAGGACTTCTCTAAGTACATTGAACAGTGTATGCAAACACCCTCACCTTCGGTAATTGGCTCCATATGTGGTAATTTACAGTTTATATAGAGGCAATTTTTCCTCATGAAAAAGCTGATTACATTACAGCTCATTAACAAGAATACCTTTGTTACTGAAAGTTTCTCTTAAGCATAGCTAGGGCTTCCTGTGACCTACTTTAATGCTTTGAGAGTTCTCAGATTTCTTATTTTTATTTAAGTATCTACCTTACATATGACTGACTGCAGGATAAGCTCACAGTCTAATTCTAGATTGGAAGATGTAGGTTTTCTTCTGTGAGAAATAAATTAAAAAATAACTTTTTAGATCATAAGGTGCTGGCAAGTTTATGGAAATAGTTCACATATCCATTTTAGCAATTGAGAGAGGGGAACAGAAATCCTAAACATTTATAATTCTGTTCTGATTCTTTGTATACAGATGAATACACATTTTCTCCATTTCTGACCATTTCTCCATTTTCTTCTCAGGAACTTTTCCATTGCTTGTATTGCCAAAAGCAAAACTGCTTTCTGGAATATTCTGTAGAATTGAATGGGAATTAAAAATAAAGTTTATAGAGAAATATAATGGCGTTTTAAAGCAATTTCTATGGAATGCTAAGTAATCTAGCTAAGAATTTTTTCTTCTTTAATTTTTCACTAGCTGCAGAATCTTGTCATATGAGTATGATTATCTGTTTATATACCTCCAAGTTGCTGAAAAGTTCAGAAGAAGACACAGCAGTATATATTGATTTCTTTTGGCTTTTGTATCTCTCTCTCTTATGGAGAAGTGGACTTTATGTGTTATTGATATATATTATTTAGAGATTCTTAAAGAATTGCATCACCACGAAACTTTGGATTTCTAAGAGTTTCTAGATGGGCGTTACATTTTGCCGTTGTCAACTCCTGCTCCTGACACGGGGTCCCCCTGACCTGCACAGTTAAAGAGGGAGGGTCTTTTGGTATCTGCACAGTGAATTGGAGACTGACAAACCTCCCAGGGTAAGTTCAAAGCAGTGTTTATTTTGGGCACAACTGAAATAACAAATCAGATACTCGGGTGCACTTCCAAGTTGCAGCTTCCTCAGGTTACAAAAATGGATCTCAATCTGTTCAGATTGCAATCTGATACCCTCAGGACAGCTGGACAAAAAAAGGTAACTTAAATTTGATCCAATATACTGTAGTGCCATGGAATAGAGATATGTAAGAAATGTGCGAGAGAGCGTAACAAGAGTAGCGGGGGAGAAGATAAAAATAGTTGCCACTCTATGGGCCTTCAGGAGCATGTGGTCGTGCACTTCTTCTCCAGTACATCTTCAGGTGAGTTCCATAGGGTGGTGGGCGCACGCCTGCCTTTCTGGAACCAGGGCATGTGCAGAAGCTCCTTTTGGAAGGTTCTGGAATCGGGGCTCAGGGCTCCAGGGTCAGTTCGACAGACCCTTGCCAGAAAAACCTCTGCTTGAACTCTCTGGGTATGTGTGCACAGTCAGGTAGTGGGGGCAGCACCTGCTGCTGCACCTCCACCCCGTCCTCTGCAGTAGCACAGTCAGCACATGGCTTAATGAGGAGCAACCACACTCAAGTCGATGCTTAAGACAACAATACGAGTAGAGTCAATATTTACAGCTGGCAGTAGAAATGGGTTCTATGCAGTGACTAGATAATGGTATTGCTATGTCTACAGACCCTGAATACTCTAATGGTGGAATGAAAGTTGTAACTCAAATAGCAGACATCTTCTGACATCATTCTTTGGTTCTCATTGATTTATTTTACATGCAAACTTAAGATGGCACCTTGTATATGATATTCTACATATCCTCAGCTTCTACTACAGCAGCGAGGCAAACTGGGGAAATAATTCAGGGATCTATATTTAAATTAATTGTCTTGTTTCAGGGTATATTCTTTCTTCAGATTTCATTATTTTCATTTTCAAATTTGTGCTTGCATGCAACCTGCTTCATACTGAATGTATGAATTACACATGAACCTGGATATGTGCTTCAGCATCATGGAAGAAGTAGTTTAAGTGAACGCACCCGCAATCCTCAATAAAATCATGCATGAATAAACTCAGGGTCCACACAGAGGTCTACATTCAGAGGGCTGTATGATTAGCCTCTAATCAAGGCCATAAATCCTTACATAGATCTCCTTCTCAGAGCTGCACATATCTCAGATTTATACAAGATTTTTATTCATGCTCTGCAGCATTTTTGCTTTTATTAGTTCTGCTTTAAGACACAGTTAATCTGGGCTTTTTTTACCATATTGCACCTTTTTTCCTTCCTTTGGGTTTTGTATGTATTCTCTAAGGCTTGCACTTTGCAGTTAATCTTTCATTATATCAAAAAGTGGAAAATGAGCAGGTCTAAAAGAAAGCTATTTGGAATGGAATAATCTATTTTGTATCATTAGATTAGTATTAGCAGCTTTAAAAGGTTATCAGAATCCTCCATATTTGCAGTGGATTTTCCTGTGAAGACAGTCGGGTGATTAGGGGAACATAAATTTCACTAAGACGCCTGAATCCAGTGAATTTGCCATTCAACATATTTACAAGGTAAAGATTCCTTTGCAGTCTGCCTAGGATTAAAACACAGCATTCAGCCAGTTTGCAATGGAGACATATTATTACAATTAGACAGCAAAAAGTCTTTTTACATAGATATGTAAAACTTTACTAAGCTCCATATTGCTCAAGAACTTGATCCCAGACCCTGCATAGATTTAAGGGACTACATTCTCTACATAACTGTATTATTCCTTTGACTGTACTTTGCTTGCATCAGAGGACTACAGTATGAAAGGACCATATGCACAGTGCAACAGCACTTTGCTTCATGTTTGAACTTCAGACACTAATAAGTTAAATAACTTCACTCGCGGTCCGTTTAATCACTAACAATGGCACAGCACTGATTTCTTACACAGAAATGAAGGCACCCAGGACATGGTGGGGGCTGGGGCCTGCTAAGGACCATGAGGATCAGGTGCTTCCCGTAGGGGTGGCAGGGCTGGACCTGGCAGACAGGACCATTTCACCACTCTTCCAGGGAGCTGGGCAGGTGAGGGGACATCAGGGGAAGTCCCGGTCCCAGACATCAGGCACTTCCCTGGGGACAGGGACGTTCGAGGCTGGGCTGAAAGAGGGCATATAATCTGTCAAATATTCAAAGAAGTAAAAGTTTCCATGATCCCTGATTGGCTGTAACAGCAGGATATTGCTAGCTTGTACACTGGAGGTGTGAATGCTTACTCTTTTGTAAAAGCATCTGCTTTTCCTAACACCACTGCCTGAGAATGGCCCTACACAGAGTGAGGAAAAATTCTGTCTGTTACCCGATTTTTGAAAAAAATCTTAAGTTCTGTAACCCCTTATACATAACTAGATTTCATAGTGTTATTGGCATCATAAGGACTGGTCAAGGACCAACATTTTTAGAAACTTTGTTCTAATAAAGAAAGTAAATTGTAAGTATCACTATTTTATGAATCTTAGTTATGATGGTAAGATTAAACCTATAATTGTCCTTCTGGATTGAGGAAACATTACAAAAGCAAACTTGTTTGCTATGTAGTATTCCTAACAGACACACAGTCAAGTCCCACCTAAGGCAGTGAGACTGAGCATGTACTCAAAATCCACTACCTGCAAGTGACCTACTGAACTGACGTCTTTTCTACAAAAATATATAGTTCTTGGCCATTCCAGAGAGTTTGAAAACAGGTTTGTTTTTTTTTTTTGTGGTAACAGAGGTGTCCTCAGGACTACATGCTAATTCTTTTGAATGTTAAGAAATAAAGTTAAATTTCTTGCTTAGTGAACAGGTGCTGTTTGCTATGAATTAAAACATATTGGTTCTTTGGCAAAAAAGAAATTCCATCTGTGATTCATAAAATTTTCTAATGAGCATAATTTTTGCTGAAGAATCAGTGTGAAGACCAAGTAAAATATTTAGAAAGATATTTGCTTTTTCATAGAAAACTTGATTTCTTAAGTCAAGCGTTCCATATCTTAAACAATAACATTGAAAACTATAGTAATTTAATACATTTTATATTCTTGCATGCTCTACTAAGAGATGTTTTGTTTGTTTGTTACTTTTCCCTCTGCAAACTGGATTTCTCAGCTGCATAACATTTTCGAAGCAGCTCCGTGGTTGAAAGATGTCTCGTTTCGATTGCTTCCTTTTAACCACAAGCAAGACTATGCTTCATCACAGCACAATGGGCAGTAACAGAGACATCAGGAAATCCAGTTTACAGAAGACCACAGGAGAGAACAAAATAAACCGCAATTCTTTTATGTCTGTAAATATAATTATGGCTTCCATTAGCTTTCCCTTTTTTTTTTCAGCTAGCAGCATATCCATAGCCACTTTAGTACAAAATGACTTTTTAGAAATTTGTTATCATCAAATTGTTTGTAGAGAATAAGTCTCCCTTCAGATGTTGATGATTTTTCTTTATGCTTTGTTTATAATTTTGCTGTGATTTGTTAGCCTCATGAATCAAGAAACCCATTCAGGGAGTAATATAGACTTGGATAATTCAGCCTAACATGGACCTGCACTGGTGACAGCAACAGCTATCCATACAGTCTGCGTATCTGAGTAACCTGACAGTTAAAGGGCAGAGTTTCAAGGCAGGAAAGAAAGTGATAGTGATGATTTCTCCTTGTAGGAGTCAAGGCAAGATGGTGATCATATCTAGTTATGCAGATATTCAAAATGCCAGTTTGTGGCAATCTGTGTTGTCAGATTCCTGAGTCCAGCTATTGTTTGACATATCCTTGACTTCCCTTGAACTCACTGGCTACAGGTCCTCCCTGAAAGAGGAAAATAAGCAGTTAAACTTGCTGGTTGCTAAAGAAAATATAAGTGAGACTCAGAGGAAGTGATATTAAATGATGGAATAGAGAACTGGTGGAAGTAGAAAACTAAGGCTTCACATCATTTTGACAGAGCAAAGCTGGAGCAACATGCGTAATGATGAACGGTTTTCCAGTGTCTAGTACTTACAAGACAGCAAATGGTGAGATGAGCCTTCCAAAAGCTATGATAACATCCAGTGAAAAGAAACATCACTAAGTTAGATGTAGGAACTTATGTCTTTTGAACAGTCTGTGTTTGGGGGTGGGGCGGAAGTCAACCTGTCACTGTATATGAATGAAATAACAATATGCACATCTGTAACTCTGTATCTAGTATCATATGTATTAGTTTAACAGGATTCAATGCATTCTTTTATCATACTGCAGTTGGTAAAGGTTGATTTACGCTCATATGAAACTTTTGAGAATGTAGTTTGGCACACAATTACTACCAGTGCTGAAATCACGGAAACAGAACAATCCTTCTCCCCCAGGAACAAACAAACAAATAAAAACAAACCCAAAAGACTTTAAAAATTTTTGATTGATTTTTGAGTTTTATCATCTAGTATCAGGAGAATGTAAAGAAAAGAAGCTTCTTCACAAGGGAATTCACAAAAGCAAGCTAAATCTGGAAATCAGTAAACATGCAAAAGCTATGATGCTATTTTTTGCAGCCTCTTTGTAGATAAGAAATGTACTTTAAGGTAACTGAGCCATTACCATCTATGTTAAATTACTCCTTTGAAAATAGATTTCTTCCTGGTACATTAAAAGACTATATCATAGAATGCAAACCAGTATTGGCCTAAATGCATTGATATAAAAAAGTGGTGTAAGTTAGCCTTTTTCCACTTGCTATCATTTAACACAGTGTTAACAACAAAGTTCTCTGACAGATTTGTATGGTGTATTTATTCACATTATTGTAGTTTGACTCACTGAATTTTACATGGCCAGATTTTTGCAAAATAGCAGTAAGGAATTTAAATGTTTTGCATAAGATCAATAAAAACATATTCTGTACAAGTACACAAACTGTGCCATTTCTTACTGTTACAGCATGTTGACACAAGTTATAATATTAATATTATACTATAAGTACATTTTAGCAGAAGGTATTTCATAAGAATATAAATTGTGACAGTTTCTAAATGACATAAGCCATTTTGACTGAAATGTGTTTTACATGTTTACTGTGCTTTTGTATAAATTTTGTTTTTTAACTGTGTTAGAAGATTGAAAGTACAAACCATCCTACACTCTGAGATTTTACCTCAGCAATATTAGCTAAAAGAAGCAGTGGCCATCTATACTCACCCATATTTTTAGTAAGATTTTAACATTATCTCGTTCTTAGTTTCCTGCAGAAGGAAGAAGTTGATTAAAGACACCCTTATTATGGTGACATCCATATAATGACTACCTGGTTTTCAGCTCAAAAATCCTCTTAGTGTCTTCTTTATTGCTGAGTTTTTGAGTATCCAGACACGGATAAACAAAATTGCAGCTCCAAATCCGATTAATGAATTTAAGATTAATGACCAAAAAGGGTAAAATTTCCTCATGCTGATGACCTAATGCTGTTTCTAGTTTGGTCTAAGGCCAGCCTACACCTACCATTGGCTTTTTCTCTCTTTGTAATGAGGAAGTCAGAATTTCAAAAAAGGCAGGATGTAAAATTAACTCTTCTACAGAACAGGTTTTACTTGTACTTCTAGGAAATATAGCAACTTCTTCTGAAAGTGGGAATCTTAGAACTTTAATATTCCCCTGAAAGACGACGGATTTCAAATATGGTAAACATGGACTAGCTGCACTTTAGAAAAATGTACAGAGCAACATATCACTATATATATATGACTATAGAATTCCATTAAGCTCACAATTCTGACTGGAAATAGCAAGATCATAGCATACAACGCTTTTATCTTTATGTATTTCTTATTTTGAGAAAATATTCAGGTGCATGTTGTGGAAAACTGGAGTTATTTTAGGATTTTTAATAATTTCTCTAGAACTGAAATATGAAAATCAAGGATCAAGAAATGTTTTGTACTACAAAGAATTTCTATTTTCCTAAAATGTGCCTGGACTTACTTCAAAATTTCTGGAGAAAAATCAAATAGACAAAGTCAGTGTGATTTCAGTTTTTGTAACTAATTGCAACTGGAGGCAACATTTCTCCATTTCACGGACAAAACCAAGCATTTAACAACGAATTGCTTTAATTTATTTTCTTTTGCTGGTCATTTGCAAGGAGGGAGGTGTCATACTACAAAGTACAGAAATGATGAGATAAATGCCCACAGTCAAATGATATGTCAGTGGCATAGAAAGAAACAAAAAAATACTTCTATAGCCCTCTCCTGAGTTTTTTTCTTCACTTGGAGACATGCATTGTTCACCTTGGAAAATGCTTGATTTTAAAATACTTTCTTGAATTTTTATTGCATTAGAAATGGTAAAAAGGAATAATAGTACTTTTCATACGGCTTACAGGAAGATTTTCAATGGTTTCCTGGGTTCCTGGATTAAAGAGTTTACTGAGATTTAAAAAAAAAAAGTAAAGATAGAAGAATAGAAGAAATTTGTTCCCTTGTAGCATTTAAAATAAGATTGTGAATGGGAAAAAAAAGGATATTTTATAAAATTTTGTAAAAGAAGAACAATGCTCCAACAATTACTGGTGTAGGTAAACAGGCTGAAGGAGGAAAAAGAAAAGAAACGAATCAAGCATATGTGCTAGAATTGACTAGGGCTCTTTCAAAAACTAACAGTTTTAAACTGCACCCAAAAATGATTAAAAAATCAGTGAAATTATCTGAGAGTGATTCTGATGTTGCTAAAGACAATTTTGATTTGCTGTGAACTGCTTTTGGTATTCTTGGAGATTGAGATTGCATGTAAGGTGGATGTTTGCCATGTAAATGAATTATTAATAGCTAAAGAGAGTATCTTACTGTAAACACTTAGTTCCACGTCATAGCTGCCTAGAATGAATCTTTGTATTTCTTCTTTGAAGAACTGATATGATGCTTGTCCTAGGACTGAGAAAAAATGTCTAGCTAAGTGATGGACATAATAGGTCTTTCTTACAGAGGTAATATTGCAAACAGGCTGTTCCCTGATGAAGTCAATAACAGGGTAGATGGGTTAACTGGGAGTAGGAAGAGTAGGCCCAGTTAGGCTATTAATCCAAATATCAAGACTAAGTGCAGAGACGAAAAAAATGTTCACATGTTAGATGGTCTCCAGAGAGCTAGTGCACTTCAACTGTGATTGTCAGATAGCCCTCTTCAGGAGGGTAAGAGAAAGTAGCATTTAAGGCCAGAGGGAAACACTAAGTAATGGTTTAAAGGCAAGAGTTGAAAACGAAAAGTTTGCTATAGAAGAAACAGGTAACTATTGTTAGGACTCTTTCTTCTTCCGAATAAGTTTGTTAAATGAAAATATTTACTATGATAGATACTTGTAAAAATCCAAAAGAATGATGACATTTTCGGCCAGTCTGCAAGAGATGGTCAGATAGCCAGTATCGTCTCTTTTGTCCTTTTGTGCTGAATAAATGACTGAAATATGTTCTACCCCCATACTCCCTCAAGCCCCCTTTTTTCCTAGTGTATTTTACTGCTTGCATTTTAGCTTTAAGAAAATGGAAAATGTCAAATCTAATTGCCACTGACTCAGTTAGAGGATCATTTGGCCTTCTCTGGGTTGTCTAAAGGAAAGACTGGAGGAACAGATCTGGGAAATTCTCAGTATTTGTAGTTTTAATGAAACATACATTTAAAGACGGCAAAATTATTCATCTTTGAGTTAAATATTACACTCTGAAAAGATATGATTGAAAAACTTCATGCTTCTTTTAATACAAACTCTTCCAGCCTTTTTTCGAAATTACTACATTTTTCTCTCTTAAACCTTTATTAACCTTCAAGACCACTTTTTCTAGGCAAAAACATTCCTATTCCATGTTAATTTTAAATTACAAAGACAAGTGTGGCATTTTGAGCACTGCTTTCAGTGGAAAATGGCAATGTACAGTAGGCCAAGTTCTAGTAATGATAGATACTTTCTAGTTTCTATTTCTATTAGTCCAATGCTTGCAGGTGTAGACAAGGGCACTATACCAGAAAACTATGCTACAAGTTCATGGTGTTGTTGCTTGTTAGTAAATTATTTTTTTTGCAATGAAAAAAAGTATAACAATAATATGATGTCTTATTTCCTCTTTAAGATGTTTACAATTGCCCATTCAGCATTTAGGATTAAAAACAAATCATATATTTCTTATCAGAGAGCCTTCAGAGTGCTTTGTATTGAGCATAACCAGATTTAAGAAGGATTCTTTTATAACTGTTCATTGCTATGGAAAAACTCTGCACCCAAAAGAATGACAGATAAAATATTTGAGACACTATTGAACAATATCAAGAAACAGATGTTATGAAATAACAAATATCCTTTTTCTTTCTTAAATTTGGCACTATAGTTCTTGTTTCTTGTACATTTAAATAGCTTACATGTAAGGAAGAATAGCTAAAATTAATATTTGCAAAGAGATACAGTCAAATGTTGAGAGTAACTGATTAAGAAAGGTCCACATAGCAGATGAGTAGTCGGGATAGTGACTTCTGTTAAAAATGACTGATGTAATTTGCAAAGCATAAGGAATCTCTTTTCTGTCTGGTGCATAGGAATTTTTATACAGAACTCCCTTCACAACAAATAAAGTGACTTGTCTATCTAAAACCCAGATCCTTGCAGATGCTTCTAAAAGTCTACCATGTAATACCAATAGAATATTTGATAATCTTTGAAAGAGAAATGAGATTTGGTTTTCTGCAGTTGTGACCAGCAGGATTTTCTTTCTGTTTGTATTATAGCAGTCAGGTAGTAGTCATAGTTACAATTAAATGACCTATTTATGATAAAAATGTACATTTTTTGCTCCTTTTAGATTTCTTCACATTATATACAAACTAAACATATTTTTTTACAGAGTTTTACATGGAATTATATTTTGAATATTACATCCTTGCCCACTTCATCTGTGTTACTTGGAAATTAAACCTAAACTTCTCTCAAAACAAGGTTTCATAATAGGTATAGTGAAAAATATTTCACGAAGCACCAATGGATTGTAGATCGAGAACTCAGAGAAAAGAGTCATAATAGCATATAATTAAGACTATGAAAACATGGAAAGAAGAAACAAATTAGGTCCTTAGGCATCTCATCAAACTCTGGTGTGCTTTTAATTACTTTTGATGAAGGTCTGTGCATCTATAGGTGTGCCAAATCGGCACTACATGTCTCCTCTTCCACTCCTAGTCTTCATGTCATTATGGTCCTCCTTTAGCAGTTACTAGTGTCCCCCCAGCCAGGACTTTTGTACCATGTTTTCTCACAGACAGATACACATCATTGCCAGTCAGTTGGTAGCCCTTCTCTGCATTCTCTCTGGTAGCCCTGGTGAAAGCACAAGAAACAGCAAGAATACGAATGTGATGTCAAATTTGCATGCCATTTCTCACTCAACTCCTTTCTAATGGGTATGTTTACGTGGTGTTACACAAATTTCTGTTCTAAAAGTGAATCTCTTACCAACACCCAGAAGGAATGGAAAAAAACTATTAGCTACTGATTTTTGAGCCACTTCCAAAATATCCTGAGTAAATGGGAGAATTCTCTGGAGTAGGAAATATTTGAAGTGAAAACCTTCCCCCTTCAGCTGTTTGCAGAGATGCAGTCTCTGAAATTCTATACCAAACATCTCTCTAATTTCTCTTTATCCATGTTTAAAGCTTCCTGTCTGCCAGCTGAAGGCCATTTGACAAGGAATGCAGAGAATCAGCATTTGTAATATCTGTTTAATGTAAACAGAGGAGAATGTTATGATTTGTAATATGCATAATGAATGCTAGAAAGAAAACGTGAAGCCAGACTGGAGATTAAGCAGGCAAGCAATGTAAATAATCACACTCTGTTTCTTGTGATGTTTACTTGAGCGTCATATTCAATTCTGGATCCGAAATCCCAATCCATAAATACCACAGAATGGATAATTGGGTTAAATTATACAGCATTGCTCTGGCTGCAAGGTTGTTTTGAGACTCTGTTAACTGGACAGCTTTGACTAAGCGTAGTCTGTCAGAAGAGTACTGTGAACTGGCCTGAACTGTAGCATATAGAGGTTTACGGTTTTAAGTGTGACCAATTAAACACTTGTGATTTTCTTTCATGATATAAGAGGTTTGATCCATTACACTTGTTCCTTATCTTTTATTCCACAGCCTTTACTGCTTTCTTTTTGATTTCCTGACTATGGGAACCAAATTGGTGGGATAGATATCATGACATTTGCACCTCTCTTTGCACCTCTCATGCATGGCACCTCGCTTCACCTGAGTTGAGTACAAATCACATCAATACACTTACAAAATTGCTGGTACCCAGTTGAATGATTATGAGCACTGTTGTCACTGACAAGATTTGTATGATGAAGCAAAATATTGTGATAATTGTAAAAATATTGAGAACTGGGCTGTGAGGTTTTGGTAAGTTTTTAACTTAGTTTTGTAAGAATACATGAAGAAAACAAGCTTCTGAGCTCCTGACACATACCACTGGCATCTGTGGAAGTTGGATCAGATGGAAACTGATCAAGGACCTCTAGGTTTGCCTCAGTTATAATTACTGATAACAGTAAATGACAAAATGCATTGCCCCATTGAGGATCCAGGTGCTCATGGCTAGTTTGTTCTGCCACTTACGACGTAGGTAGGCACAGCTGGTCTCTGATGCAATTTGTAGGATTAAAACTAGCTCCTAGAGGCCAGGCGTTGTGCTCTCCTGGAAAGAGGCTGATGTCTTTCCTCTTGAGAGCCACCTGGGTGTCGCACTGAAACCTCCCAGATCAGGATATGTTTTCTGAGCAAGGCAGTACTCATGTGGCTGTGTTCTTGATAAACAGCTTCCTGATTGGTGAACGTTGCATGCCTTGATCTGGATTTCAAGAAGAGAACACCCGCAGTATCTAGCAGGTGTTAAATTTTGAGAAGCCACAGACAAATAATAAAAAAAAAGAAAAAAAAGACAGAAAAAGAGATTTCTCTTTTAGGAGCTCTGAAAACCAATGAGGAAGTGTGTAGAAGAAACAGCTGTGTCTTCACGATTGTGGGAAAAACATTGTTTTCCAGAACAATATCCCTGATGGGAAGGCAAGTCATAGTTTGCTGGAAGAGACGAAGGAGGAGGGAAGAAAGACTGAGGTCAAGGAAGGGAAAAGTTGATAAGGCGTGGACAAAGGCACTTCAGACAAACTCTTTGCATGCTATCTTCTTTCTTCCACGAAGTCCTTTGCGGACCTGGCTTTTGCTTGTTCAGTCTCTCACTTTTGATGGCAGCCATAGTACAAAGGCAACAATAATCTTTAGCAGTCAGTACTCTTTTATGGATTTCTGCTAGCAGCAGTAAACACGAGTGCTTCTCTGAGCTACTTAGCTGGTAAACAACACCTTTACACAATCTTTAGTCAGGTAATGATACATTAATTTTCGAGAGCTGATTTAATGGACTTTTTGCTGGACTTCTCAAACATAAAAAGTAGTGGTGGTGAGAACTGTGTATTTCATGAAGGAAGGGCTTAACTCAGTCAATTGAGTGGAGTTATTTTCTTGTTTTCCCTCACAAGTACCTAAGAGGCCCTGAAATATTTGTGTTAGACTTCCATACAGACAATGTGTATATATACAAATATCTATTTTTCCAACAATGGCAAAAATTATGTTAGAGAAGTCCTTTCCAACCTTGTGATACTGTGATACTGTGAGTATATCAACCTCACTATGCATTGGTTACATGATCTCCTTTGCCAAATACAACTCTTTCAAAATTCTATCTTAAGGGTACAAAAAAATGTATGAAATTCCTCAGCTAATTTCTGTTCTGCTGAGAGTACTGTACTCATTTCAGCTATGTTCCTGAATTGTTCTGAACATTTCATTTTTTACATACCCCATCTTGCAGGATTGATACCTGCACAGCACTGCAAACTCTTAACTTCTCACATCTGTCATACTGCTCAATAGCTAGCTTAAAAGAAGCTGCAAATAGCTTCCAAAACTATGCCAAACCTGCTGTGAAGATTTAGGTGTCTCTTTTTACGAACTGGTTTGAATTGCCTTGGAAAATACTGAAGATCAGAACAGGCATCCCTTCATTTTGGAAGCCAGTGGATAAAGTTGCATGTTTTAGGGGTAGGTTCAGGAATCTCTGTATTGAACAACAAAGTAAAAATAAACAGAGCAAAAATATTGAGGGTGAGGAAGAGGCATAATTTCTCAATAAGGCACTCATGATAAGAGGTTGTTTTGTTGGAAGATTAAAGGCAAATATGGTTTTAAACATATTCTCTCTTTAATGTAACATGAATACCCTGAGTATTTACTGGTTTATTTGTCTCCATGAATCATATGCACTAGTGGAGATTTTACTTTTCATTACTACTTGGGAACTTGGAACTTTTGGCAACCATAGGGAGAGGGACAAGTTTGTAGGCTTAGTCTTTTATAGGTTTGATCCTGTCTCAATGGGGAGACTGGTTTGAGTGAGCTGTAGATTGTGACTTTCTTACATTGTAAGTTAAACATTTTTCTTTCTCGTTTATTTTATCATTCATAAAATCTTATGTCGTGTCAGTTTGATATTACGGGAACTGAATTCTTATATGCACAAACCTGTCTGAGGCAACAATAATATTTATAAATAAGTCCTACACAAAATACATGTGGCAGGATCACTTTTAAGGTAATGAATATCATCCAGAATGTCCATTCAGTCCTTGGTTAATGTAGGTAAGACTGTCTTTTAGTGGTGTTACAGAATAATGGGTCCCTGTAAATACTGTTCTTCTACCATCCAACAATCCTAGTAAGTGCCTGAAATCTCAACGTTGTGTCACATTGCTGTTCCTGTTACAGCTAAATAAGCTCTATACTGCCAAGGCAGTACAGATGTCTGGCATGTAAATTATATCCAAATTCAAGACTCCCTCATGTAATTCAAATGATAGAGGCAAAAGCCTTAAGTTGTGAGTTGAACCAGATGCTGTTTTGGTAGTAACATAGAGTTTACCTGCAGTATGCACAACACAGTTGTACGAGGATCAAGATGTTCAATGACTCAGAGGGCTGCCAAGCCTGCAATTTAGGAGTGGCTTAAGATCATCATTTGAGTTTATATTACTGAATTATTTTAGCAGCAAAGTCAGCTATTTGATCATCTGTACTTGGGTAGGAGGTTACGACCTTTTCTTTCTCAAAATTAAATTACTGTAATATGCTCTGTTTGAGCTGATGACCTGAATTCATCCAGAAGCGGAAGCTTGTGCTAAATGCATTACTTGATGTTTTAGCAATAAAATTACAAGATTTCCCATTAAGTGGATCTAAACCCTTGTGTTCATTTATTAATTTGTGTTTGAGAATATTGAGAAAGATGTCAGTTCCTGTTTAAACGCCTGTTTGAGGAGAGTATCAGTGTTATCAATGCATGAAATTGTCTTTGGTAATTGTTTTTGGTGGGAATGAGGTATTAAACCACTGTAGCTTTGCTAAATATGTGGCTCAAAAGAGCACAGTGTGCAGTAATTAGCCAATCACCTGGACCTCTCTGACATGGCTTAGCATATTTTACTCACTGTACTAACCTAATTCAGTGATCTTTAATCTAGGATACATTTCTTTTTTCCAGAAAAGAAAATATTTTAAAAACTAGGTTATGCATTTCCACTTGGGGATGGGAGAGCCTTTATATTGCTTTGTTTGAGGAACACCTGTAGAGCTGTGCTCCCATCTGATGTGGCCAGGACCTAGAAATGACTTTGCACCTGTGAATCTGAACAATTGTGACCATACTGCCAATAGTTAGCTAGGAGAATTGGAAAGCTAGTTTTAACTTCAGTGTCCCTGGGGGTTTTGTAAGTGTCTTAAAGGACTCATGAACTTTGAAGATGGATAAATGAAGGGTATTTTGCTTTGGACTTTGTTTTTTCAGGCCAAAAATTCTACTGAATGACTGAGAAAAAAGAGCAAGGGAAGATTTCTTAACCATAAAGACAATACAATGTATGTATACATTTCTTCTATGTAAGTTGCAGTGGCTCCGATAAAATAGTGGAATTTTGGGCAAAGCATTTTTAAATGTATATTTAACAAAGAAAACTTCTGTTTGAAATGACTCCCACCACAAACACTTTATTAGTCTATTTGATGTAGTCCTGAATTTTAGAATTAGTATATCTCTAATGAGTTTATATCTATCTAATTTGCTTTCTTTTTATCTACATGTGTGTATGTAGTTATTTGTATATGTAAAAAAAAAGAGAGAAAAAATATAAAAGTCCTATATGTCAGCAGTTTTACAAGTTTTTTCTGTCTCTTCCACCAGCCATGTTATTGCAGTCTTCTGGAACAAGACCTATATTTATTTATGTTTTTTTCTTTTTTTTTATCCCTGCTGGCTAATCATTGCTAAAGAATAACAGCCATATATTAACTATTATCTGATCATTTCTTTTTCTACTTGTTTTCAACATAGCATGTTCAGCCAAATTTCCTTTCACAATATGTATTAAATAATGTTGATTTTTCCTTCAGTGATTATCCTCCTCTTAAGTGTCACCTCTCTACTACAAATAAGCCTATAATGTGGGTTCTAATATATTCAACTTTTTGGATATGAAGGACTAATCACTATATGTGGACAATTTTAAAAGCAAAATTACATGTTTACTCTATAAGTTATTTATGTCATTCTATCTCTGTTTCTTTCAAATCCATAAGATTTTTATAGCTGATTGACTCTCTAGAGAGTTCTCCTTAAATAGACAATTTGGATTTCACCCTGTCCCACATTGTTTATTTGAAAGGAAAGGAAAATAGACCGAGAGGATTTGCATCAAATCTCTGTTGTTATGGTTCTTTCTGTATTAAAAATTGGTGAAGGTATTATTCTTCCAGTGGTTTCTGTCTTCCTGCACTTTATTGATTCATTTTTAAAGATCAGAAAGGAAAAGCAACTCTGAGGCATTCTGAATATGAAAATTACTTAGATGGCAGAACTCATTGTGAGAGATTATTTTAGTTGTAGAGTTATAGAATCATAGAATAATCTGGCTGGAAAAGACCTCTGAGATCATCAAGTCGAACCGTCCCAGTCCCCTTACTAAACCATGTCTCTCAGAAACTCATCTACCCACCTTTTAAACACCTCCAGGGATGGTGAATCAACCACCTCCCTGGGCAGCTGTTCCAGTGCCTGACCACCCTTTCAGTGAAGAAATTTTTCCTGATGTCTAATCTGAACCTCTCTGGCACAACTTAGGGCATTACCTCTCATCCTATCATCTGTCACTTGTGAGAAGAGAGCAAAACCCACCTCGCTACAACTTCCTTACAGGCAATTGTAGACAGTGATAAGGTCTCCTCTCAGTCTCCTCTTCTCCAAGATAAACAGCCCATTCCCTCAGCCGTTCCTCACAGGATTTGCCCTCCAGGCCCTTCATCACCTTCGTCGCCCTTCTCTGTACGTGCCCCAACACCTCAATGTCCTTCTTGTATTGAGGGGCCCAGAACTTAACACAGTAGTTGAGGTGTGGCCTCACCAGTGCCGAGTACAGCTGGTCCTGCTGGCCATGCTGTTTCTGATACAGGCCAAGATGCCATTGGCCTTCTTGGCCACCTGGGCCACTGCTGGCTTATATTCACCTGGTTTTCAACCAACACCCCCAGGGCCTTCTCCTCCAGGCAGCTCTCCAGCCAGTCTTCTGTAACACTGTGTGGGGTTGTTGTGTCCCAAGGGCAGGACTCGGCATTTGGTCATGTTAAACCTCAACCCGTTGGTCTCAGCCCATCAGAACCCTCTGCAGAGGGTCTCAGCCTGTCCAGAACCCTCTGCAGAGCCTCCCTTCCTTCAAGCAGATCAACACTTCCACCCAGCTTGGTGTCATCCACAAACTTGCTAAGGGTACACTCAATCCCTTTGTCCAGATCATTAATAAAGATATAGAACAGGACTAGACCCGACACTGAACCCTGGGGAACACCACTTGTGACTGGCCTCCAACTGGATTGAACTCCGTTTACCACCACCCTCTGGGCCCAGCCATCCAGCCAGTTTTTCACCCAGCAGAGGCTGTGCCCGTCCAGGCCAATGGCAGCCAGTTTCTCAAACAGAATACTGTAAGAAACGGTATCAAAGGCTTTAGCAAAATCCATGTACACCACTTCCAGAGCCTTACCCTAGTCAGAATAATGGTTTGTCTTTCTTGGATCTCTTCAGTCTCCATATTTATATGTTGTCTATGAAAATTTGTAATAACTCAAGTTGGCATGTATCTGGTTTTACAATATTATGTATAAGCTATCAGAACAGAACTGTAATTTTAAAAAGAAGCAGATATCTAAGATGGAAAACTGAAGACTGGAAGATCGAGTTCTCAAAACTGTTTACTCCCCATGGTTCCTTCCTGTCCATTGTTCTTTAATTTTAATTAAATTAGTATATTAGAAACTCTAGACTAATTCAGCAGCAAAATCACTATACTGAATTATATATGACTGACTTTAAGTTTACTGATAAAACCCACAGAAATTGCATAATATTATTAGACTAAATTAATTCTTTTCAAGTGTAACTGTCATACAGGCTGTGAAAAATGTAAGTCGTAGAAGTCATAGCACATATTGTTGCTAGTCCTAGTCCAGGAAAGAAGAGAAATTCCAGGGTGAATAGAGCTGGGCAACAAATGGAAAGAATCTAAAGAACGATTGAGAAGATGTTTTCCTTTTCTGTATTCTTGCAGCTATTTCCATGAGAAATGAAAAATAAATAAGAAAAAACACATCATTATCTTAAGTCTAGAGTACCTTAAACACAAAACTGCTAACATCAACATCTGCCAGTGCACCCTCTGATTCTGTCTCTCCTAAGACTGTATTTAGGAAAATCCTAAAAAGACTAGAGGCGAGTATCTCTAATTCTTTACATGTCATTGAGCACATCAATCATTTCTAGTCCTCTCAGGTATAACTGTCACTCTGTACCTTAATTCTTGGGTTAGAGACTCTCGCTGTACCAAGCTGATTCCTTGAGTATTCCTCCAAAATATGAAGCAAGAAATGTCTTAGGACAGGACCAGAGTTAAGATCATGCTCAGCTTCAATTCTAACATTTCCTAGCATTTGACTTATTACTTAGACTAGCTGCTTGCTGAAATAATTCACATAAATATGAAGACTGAAATGCTGCCCAACTCTTGCAAGAGAAGCAGGAGAGGAAAGGGAAAGATATTTTCACAGAAAAACACAACAGCATGAGCTGGTTTGAGCTAGCTTTCCCAAGCTCTCTAAAGCTCAGTTTAAGCCCCTTTCTGAAAGCTTCCCTCTTTTTAAGAAAAAACTATAGAAAAACCAAAATCACCCTAAATATATGTATTTTCTAAATATAAACAACTACACACAGCAAGGATATCATGCAAAACTCCCAAGAAAGGGAAGAGGGGAAGGGAAAATGGGAAAAAAGGACAAAAAGGAACTAAAAGAAAACAGGTATGCACACTTGTAAGACCCGGTAACTAACAAAGTAAAGAACTAGCAAAATCCCACCACTTCCCTTGAGGAAAGCAGAACAGCTGAATCTGACCCAAGACTCTCCCCCCACGCACGAGCAGACAACAGCAGCCGCTGCAGGCCTCAGCTCCAGACAGGACCAGGAGCAACGGAGCTCCTGCTCTCCAGCCTCCAAGAAGAAGAAGAGAGCGTATCCCCTTATCTACACCTTATTTATATGTCGTGTTACGTTAAAGGAAGATATGGAATACTTCAGTGAATCCTGACTTCCTTTGTTAAGGAAGACCTGTAAAGGCCATTTTTAAGGAAGATCTGAAAAATCCAAAAGTCAATCCACTACACAGCAGAAAACTATTGTAAAAGCCAGCATTTTGAGAGGAGGTGAAATTTATAATAAAGTGAAAAATGATTGTGTTCTTGTAACGTCATACAAATTTTCTTGAACTCTTTTTTCTCTTAATTGCGAAGAACTCTGGAACGTGGAATCATGAAGGTTCCTGAGCATGGAAGTCTTGGAGACTATATTTATGTCACATTACTGAATCTTCCCTGTCATCTCTTACCCTTCAAATACCCATGTTTTTAACTCCCTGCTGGAAAGGAAAGCATGTGTTTATGTATGTAAAATATGTATGGAGTGAACACTGAGAGAAAATCATATACATTGGGCTTTTCGGACCACAAGGCATTGAAAAAAACCTTCTAAGCGTGTTATAGTCGTCAAAAAAATAGAGGGCATAACTGATATACTACCTAATCCACAGTGGCACTAGTGGATGCTGTAACATTCCTTTGCTACTGCAAACAACTATTTGAGTTGAATTAATGTGAATCCTTTAAAATCCCGGGCTGCTTTAGGATAAAATTTAATTGAAAAAAAATGAATGTACAATGTGTTACGAAGTATAATTTTAATTATTTTAATACATTTACTTGATAAGGAAAAGATTTTTTTTAAGAAAATAAATCTCTCAGATCCTAACATGAAGAACACTTAATCCTGCATAGTCTTATGATAAAAAAAATCTATTTTGTCGCAGTACTTTGCTTCTGCCCTGAGATAATATGTCTTCCACAGCACATGTGCTTATCAGAGTCAGTCCCTCTAGGAGCCTATTATTTTAAAACCATGTGTTATGCTAATACTTCAAAAGCTTTCTTTACCCTCTGTTATTTACCCCCATTTATACTGAAAAACTAATACAATCTAGTGTTTTGGTTTTTTAAAAAGATTACAGGATTACTGTGCAATGAAATGCATCTTGTGAGAAGTCATATTTGCTTCTGGAAGAACTTAATTGTTAAGCTGTTCTCTGATGGAACAGATCTATCACACACTATTGGAGATGGAAGGATATGTACAGATTATGTTTTCTAGCTTTAAAATATGAATCTTTCTAAAATAATGCATATTCACAGAGAGCTGTTACACTTCGTAACCAAATTCTTTGGAATCAAAACTGTGTGACACTCTTGGATACCAAAGATATTTCTTTCCTTGTCTACTTTTGTAACAACTTCTCCCACTTATTTTAAAGCTGGATAGAGTTTATAAAGCAGGAAGAGTACCCTGGACATCAAATGCTTAAGCAGATGTACAAATACTGAGAAAAGATCCTCCAAGCTTGCTTGGAGCTTTCTGAAAATGCCAACCATCTTAATTTTAAAATGAAGTGGGAGCAACTAGCTGAAGCACTGTAACTCGAGCTTGATACTGTCAATATTTTTGTATAATCCCAGGAGGAGGGACAAATATCTTAACAGCAGCTAAGTATTTTAACCTGTTGTAAGTTGTGCAGTTGAGAGGTAACACCAAAAAATTATAAGGACTTGTAACCTGTGTAGACTCCTGGTAGCCCATGAAATGAACATTAATCACGCATTTTTTATCCCCAGGTGCACTTATCTTCAGGAAAAAAACCTAATTATATGCACATATTTTAGATGGGACTATAATTGATGGCAGTCAGTGTAGGAAGGTAATTTACAGGTCTGTGGAAGTCTTCTTGGTGTGCTAAGTATCCTTGAAGTAAAAATGTGAACACACACTATTATAAAACCTGTGTCTTTCAATATACTCACGCTAAAGGGTCATGACTTCTGTATAAGAATACTTCCTATGAGTACTTTCCTGTTAGAGAAAGAAGAACAAAGCTCTCAAGAAAACTCGATGTACCCCTGCAAGAACTGGTGCCTCTTCCATTATAAGAAGTGACACAGTAAACAGTGCAAAATAAATTTCACCTGGGCAGCTCCTTTTGTCTATTTCCTAGAAGAATACACTGACTAACAAACACTTAAGTCACCTGGCTTCAGAAAACTGGATTTGATGCCAAAATGTGTATTATCTCATCTATTGTGGTTTACCTTCTTTTTTTTTTTTTACTACAACAGTTCCACGTGTACATGAAAGTATAATGGTTTTAAGATTACCCTCTTTCCAAGTAAGAGGTAAGTAAGAGGTTGGTTTAATCCCAGTTAAAAACTATGAAATATACAATTAAGTACATTCTGGCTAAAGTTTCTACTGGTAGCATGAATGATGTTCCTGGAAAGACTTTTCACTAAGGCTCTTATGAGGGTCAAACATGAGGACTCTAAAAAGAAGGTATCTCATTAAAAACGTGACTTCAATTAGTGGTATTAGAACAGTCACTTAAGGTATCTTGAGTGAAAGAACTGCAAGAAGGTTTGTGTATATCTGTGGGAGTAAATTTACACTTCAAATTCTGGGAAAATTTGTTAAGACTTCTTGAGTTTATCATGAGTCAGTAGTGTGAAATAATGCCTAGCTGATGTTTCATGTCACCTCTGATAGAAATGGAAATCCTCACCATGCAGAAGGCTTTGTGTGAGGTTAGAAACAATAGAGACTATTTTGTTGAGCTTTCTGTATTTTATTTATTTTTACAATACAAAGCTGAGACATTAAGTGTCAGCAATGAAACAAGTCAGAGGTGGCAAGTAGATTTGAACCCAAATTCTTAAACTCTCAGGAGCGAATTCAGACTCTAAGTAAATCCGAATAGCTTTGCAGAGGATAATAGTTACGCCAGTTTAAACCAACTAAATTCTAGTGTGACCTAATTCCTTTTTTTATATCCTTTTGATCCTTCTTTAATAACATCCCTTAATTTTGTTGCAGGAAACCCCAGTATTTTAATTGGATATATTTCTTTAAGTCACTGTGAATCAAGTCATACCTATGGAGCTGGGCATTATTCTGCATTTTATGATAGCAAATAAACACAAGGTCAGTAATACCTGGCCTGGGTGGGGTTTTTTTGATGGGGTATTTCTCTCACCTGGTCTTTGTTTTGCAGTTTTGGGATGATGAGTCTCTTAGTTACAGAGACAGTTTGTATTTTCATTTACACCACATTTCCTTTCTTGCTTCCACATTTGTTTTGGTACAGCTTTTAGCTCCATTTCTAGTTGTCATTTCCTTTCACCTTGAAAATCATTCTGTCTTTTTAGCATTCATTTTCCCAGCAGTATTTACATTTTCCGATGCTTTGTTCCTTTACCTTCTCTCAAGGAATCCACAGCCTCCCTTGTCAACTTCTTACTCTTTATATGTTTGTAAAATAATTTATTATTTATCATTTCACTCTGTGCTTTATTATTATCCATTTTTATCACAGCATTCTTGATCCTTGTAATTTATTCCTTTACTCTAAGGTTTTATGCAACCTCTTTGAAGCACTGATTCTTCTTGTTGTTGCTCTTTTATTAACAACTTCTCTCCATTTATCCAGTTATCCATAGTGGTCACTTATTGGCATGACACACAAAGTTCCATTGGTTTTTAAAAACTACTTATGCACTTGGAATTTACATGAGTTATATTTATTTCTCACAACCCCAGGTAAAACTGAGCATAACCTCGGTGTCACCAAAATAGATTAGTTGTACTACAAGCTCATGCAGTGAGGTTGAGGGTATTTGAAGTTATTACACAAATAAAGTCATAGAATCACAAAAAGTTTTGGGTTGGAAGGGACCTTAAAGATCATCTAGACTTGGGCTGGGGCAGTCCACGTGTTCAATACAGGTTGGGGGAGGACGTGATTGAGAGCAGCACTGCAGAGAAGGACTTGGGGTACTGATTGATAAGAATCTGGACATGAGCTGACAACGTGCGCTTTCAGCCCAGAAGGTCGATCGTGTCCTGGACTGCATCAAAAGAAGCGTGGGCAGCAGGTTGAGAGAGATGATTCTCCCCCTCTACTCCGCTTTGACAAGACCCCACCTGGAATATTGTGTCCAGTTCTGGAATTGCCAACATAAGAAGGGTATGGAACTGTTGGAACAGGTCCAGAGGAGGGATACAAAGATGATCAGAGGCTGGAGCACCTCTTCTATGAGGATAGGCTTGAGAGAGTTTGGGTTGTTCAGCCTGGAGAGGGGAAGACTCTAGGGACACCTTATAGAGGCGTTCTAGTACATGACGGGAAGAAAGCTGGGGAGGGGTTTTTTATAAGGACAGGTAGTGATAGGATGAGGGGGAATGGCTTCAAATTGGAAGAAAGAAGATTTAGATTAGGCATTAGGAAGAAATTCTTCAAGATGAGGATGATGAGACACTGGCACAGCAGGGAAGCTGTGGATGCCCCCTACCTGGAAGTCTTCAAGACCAGTTTGGATGAAGTGTTGATCAGCCTGGTCTGGTGAGAGGTGTCCTTGCCCATGGCAGGGAGGTTGGATATAGATGATCTTTAAGGTCCCTTCCAACCCAAACCATTCTATGATTCTGTAATTTTGTGATTCTATGATTGTCATGACCAGGCTTAAATATTCTGCTTCTTTACCCAGTATGAAGACTACTATTACATAGATTTATGAAAGAGATGTTTTGAATTGAGGGAGTTTTATAGGATTCTATAGAGTAGTGAAAATAATGTGAGTTAAAAGTATTCTGCTTTCAAAAGAAGCTTTCAATAACTGCCACTCCTCTTCTTCTGTGAGTACACTATCTATACATTCATTTTCCGAAGAACTCAACAACTGTTTTGTTTCATTTTTGTCAACAGAATGTAATTTTGCTCAGATTTTGTCAACAAAAAGGCAACAGCTTACAATGTTTTTGTCCACTGAACTAAATTGCAGATTCATTTTGTGTGTGTGGATCGAATACTGAATGTTTACTAACTGAAAATATTATATCTCCTCCAGTCTGAACAAACTATGGTTAAATGCTGAGAATTTTAAATGCGGCTAAATTCTATAAAGCACCTTTGACTTACCACTTCAGCCTGAATTGGGTCACTGATGAGAGATCCCTAGCTCTGGCTCTGTATAACCTGCTGTGGGATTTGGGAGACTTCTTCAAGACACCAAGTTTGCTCCTGAATATTCAATAGATAATTACTGTTTATTTTTTCATATAAACATTTCCTCCAAACAAGAGGGTAGATGGGCTGGTAGTCTTTTTACATATAAACTTATGTTTAGCTGCCCTGTACATTCCTTCCTGCATATATGAGGAGTAAGGTACACACAACAGAAATCTGTATTTTCATTTCTCATGTTGCCTGTTGAGGAGGAAATATCTGCCATCATGACTATTTTTTGTTGTGGTTTTATAACTGATCATATTTTTTGAGTGTATGTCACCAGTTTCTTTTATCATTGCTGCGTGATAGCATTACATTGCTCGCTCACAATGTGTGCTGGAGTGACGACAATGAGAAAATTCATGCAAACCTTTCACTATTTACCTTTATGTCAGGTTATAATACCATCCTGTTGAAGAGATGCCTATGTTGGGTTACTTGGGGGCTGTTTTCATCTTCTACACTCTGATTCAGTGGCGGGAGCAAAACAAATTCACAGCTATTTGTGAAAAAAATGAAGTGAAGATGCAGTATGACCTGGTACTCCGAGTTTTTTACTGGAGTTCAGTAGATGCAAGTTTTCTTTCTGAAATTTCAGTGGCTAGCGTTATGACCTTAAGCAGCTCTCTTTAGTGTGTCTCAAGATCACAGTGATCTGTGAAGCACCTGGAGATCTGTGGAGCAGTACAATGCAAAAACCAAGTGCTACTGCTCATTGTATGAATGCAGAAGAACGCTTTCTTGCAATCTAGAAAAAATGCTTTTACGAAAATCAGGGTGTATCATTAAAGGCGCTACAGAGGTTCTGCCAGAGACATGAGAAAGCCCAGATACGGTAAAGGCAAAATGATTTGTGAAATGAGGTTTTTAATAGGTCAGAACATTTTATATTTGTGTTATTACGTAGGCCTTTATTTTTCTCACCCGTTGCTATCATGCAACAGAACTAAGATTTTGGTCAGTGTGGTGTTTGAATTTGCATGCTACAATAAGCTACAAACCAGGGAAGAAGAGATAAAATGTGTTTGGATTTTTTTTGCACATTGTGCACAGGAATATCTGTTGATAGTTTTGAACCTTTTTTTCAACAAGCAGGAAGAACAAATGACACAAAATATAATTTTACTGAGAGACCTGATAGTTTACTTGAAAGTGAATGATTGCAGTGGGAGTTAAATATTTGTATCCTATGGCTGATACTACACCATTATAAAAAAATAACATTAGAAAAAATGTTTCTTCCCTTAAAGTAGATAATTTTTTTTTATTCTAAATTGTTCTGATTTTTGGCAATTGTCATCTTAGGTGACACTTCTGACTTTGACCCTGCATACTTTTTTAAAATCTATTTTTCCACTCTGTATGTATACTTGATATATAAAATTTCCTTTCATGTTGCGGCCATCAAGGGTACCTTCTACTATCTCAGTTCATTTTCCTCCTCCGATAAAAGACTGGTCAGGAAAAGTGTCATGAGGTTATGTAGATTCACAAAAATTGCCCTTGACATTCTCACCATTACACACAAAAGAGAAGCTCACAAACTCTTCATCAGACAACTGTTGCTCACATATTGTCAAGGTATCTGCACTCTCAGTACCGTTGCCCCAGCATCCAGGCAGGTACAATAAAGATGTTCCTTTCTAGTACAAGAGATACTATCTTTTCTACTATACATAGCAGCTAGAAGTATTTGCAAGGTTGCAAAGCATGTTTTGCCTCCATGAATTCTTGACATTTATGGTGTAGAATAGAAACTGGCAGAAACCTAGACTACAGAAATTGACTTTATATTTTTTCTGTTTAAATTACTGTTTTTTAAATTATGGTTATTACTTATATTTTTATATGCATGTTTATATATGTACACGTATACACATGCTGATTGAAGAGAAAAAGATACTGCTGAGTGCAACTCTGCTAGCTCTCCCTGACTTATGCTAGCATCTTAAGATATGTGAGGTCCAAAACACAAAAAACCTGAGCCTGTAACACTTTTTATTTGACAAATTAAGAAAATCAGCTATGACCATATTCAAAATAGCACCCTTCTGAGTTGACACACAGCTACATACATTCGCTGCCAATGTTCAAAGCAATTCTGAAATTCATTTTCTAAAAGGCCATTGAGGTTCTCTGGTTTTTTTACTTTCACATCTTCTACCTACAAAAAATGAGCACTGACTTGATCTTTGCAAAGAGGGAGCCACTTCTGGTGAACAGCATGGGTACCTAAGCACAGTGATGTTGTTATTACCTTAAAACTGCTTCACAGACAAAGCTTTGTGGGCTCGTGTGAGCACTGAAGATTTCCTTCTGGGGACAAGAAAAATGTCTATTTTTGAATATTCATCATACTGCATGAAGTGATAGAGTTGAGCCTTGTCTCTTAGAGTATGTCCTATAGCCATCTCTTTGTCTCTCCCTTCCTGCTCTTGGTTCCCAAGCTACAGAGTCAGTCGCTATTTTTTTTGTGTTGAATCTCCCTGCATATGATGAGTCACATCCCCCCACTCTTCTGCTGTTTTTGGGCAAAGATGCTTCATGACCCTCAAGCTCTAATCTTTTTTTCTTTTTTTTCTTCTCTGTTAGAGTATTACTGCGGGTTATTTGTTTTTCTGCACACAGCTTTAACTTGGGTATCCACAAAAGCAGTGGTCATAATATTTCATAAGTATAGGTGCACATGTTTAAGTTAGCATGCCTGGAGTAGGAGGTGCCCTCTCCTGAAAAGGCATCCAACTCTTAAGGCCTAAGCTATAGATTAGACATTCAGGGCTTCTGTCCAAATCAAAGACGTCAGTTTTGAGAAATCTGTGCATATAATAAACATTCCTTGTGACATAACACTTGTAAAAATATTATGACAGATTTGAAAACATTTTGACAAGTAAGAAAGCTATTTAAAATAGAAAATGCAACCTAATTAAAAGAAAAAAATAGGATGGCAAGATTGAGAATACATGAGAAGAGCTGTTTTCTTCTTGCTTTTCTTTTGTTTACAATAAAAGGAATGAGTAGCAGAGATGTTCAGCCACATTTCCTTTAATGAAATATTGTTGCATTGGTGAAAGGACCATAAATTAAGTTTGGATTTAAAAGAGGTGAAAAGAGAAGTATTTATTCTTGAACTATTGAGTGGGAAGAGGGTAAGATTCGGCGCAGATCAGCGTCAGACACGGTAAGAACTGTAGCCGGGTGCTCAACCAAGGCGGGTGGAGAGTTGCCTGTGCAAGGCAAAAGCTCAGGAGAGGACCCCGGCAGAGCGACTCTCTCTGGAACCCCAGAAGTGGCAGCTGTCACGTGGGCCGACCGCGTGGTAGGGGGGCGGACCCGGAAGAAGCCGCGGGACATTTAAAACGTCTCCCTGGGAGTGCCAGCGACCGGAGCGCTGCGAACAGGGTCGCAGTAGAGGTAGTTTGCACGGAGTTCGGGCAAGCAGGCACTGTCTGGCAGGTGGTGGCTTTTCCCACTCCCCTGCGGGAATGGTGACCAGGCGTGGTAAAACCTCTGCTACCAGAAGTGTAGCTATCCAAACCGTGCCTCTATTAAGGGATGCGGCCACCCAGACCCGGGACTGTAAGGAATGTCTCAGCCTGCTTGTGGTTCCTGAGGACCATCCAAAAAACACCTGTGTGAGGTGTGAACAGGTCCAAGATCTGCTCCTTATGGTTGCAGATCTTAAGGATCAGGTAGAGAGGCTGCGGAGTATCCGTGAGAGTGAAAGGGAGAGAGATGGGTGGAGTAAACCCCTCTCTCCTCCCAGTAATCCTCCCCAGGAGGCAGAGGAATGCCATACACCTCATCAACAGAATAAGGGGAGTGACCTGGTTGGTGAGGAGGACTGGGAGCAGGTCTGCTCTCGTGGGGGTTATAGACCTCCCTTTCAGATGCCACCTTTCCGGCTGCCCATACAGAATAGGTTTGGGGTGCTGGAATTTGACGCTCAGGTGGAGGACAGTATTGCAGAGAACTCACCTGAGGAGGTTATTAACTTCGCTTTGCCTGTCAAGACAGGTCAGAACATCGAGTAAAAAAAAGAAAAGGAGGGTAGTTATAGTGGGTGACTCCCTTCTGAAAGGGACGGAGGGACCTATATGTAGACCAGACCCAACTCATAGGGAAGTCTGCTGCGTTCCCCAAGCCTGGGTAGGGGATATTGCTAAGAGACTCCCGGACCTAATTAAATCAGATTATTACCTGCTTCTGGTGGTCCAGGCTGGCGGTGGTGAGCTAGCTAAAAGAGGGTCAAGGGTCTTTAAAAAGGAATTCCAGGAGCTGGGTCTGTCAATGGATAGGGCAGGAGCACAGATGGTGTTCTGCTTGGTCCCTCTGGTGGCAGAGATGTATACGGAAAGGAATAAGAGAATCCATGCTCTTAATAAATGGCTTAGGGGCTGGTGCCAGCAAAGGAATTTTGGGTTCTACGATCATGGAGAAACCTTTATGGCACCTGGCCTGCTTGACCCAGATGAGTCTCATCTAACTACAAAGGGTAAGAGGATTCTAGCCCAGGAGCTGGCAGGGCTTATAGAGAGGGCTTTAAACTAGGTATGAAGGGGGAGGGGGGAGTAACTAGGTTCACCAAAGATGTTGCTGTAGAGGATGAGCCATCTCAAAAGGTGTCATCAGTAACTCAACTGAAGTACATGTACACAAACGCACGCAGTATAGGGAACAAACAGGAGGAACTGGAAGTCCTGGTTCAGTGGGAGAGATATGACATAGTTGCTATCACAGAAACATGGTGGAATGACCCTCATAACTGGAGTGCTGCCATGGAAGGCTACAGGCTCTTCAGGAGAGACAGGCGCAAGAGGATGGGTGGAGGGGTAGCCCTCTATACTAAGGAAACCCTGGATGCTGTTGAAGTTGAGATTGGTGATGACCAGGTTGAGTGCCTATGGGTAAGGGTCAGAGGGGCAGTCAAGTCTGACCTCCTGGTTGGAGTATGTTATAGACCACCCAACCAGGATGAGAAGGTGGATCTTCTGTTGTTTAAACAGCTGGAGGCTGCCTCTAGATCGGTTGCCCTTCTTCTTTTAGGTGACTTTAATCTTCCGGATATCTGCTGGGAACTTAACACTGTCGAGAGGAGGCAGTCCAGGAGGTTCTTAGAGTGTATTGAGAACTGCTTTCTGTCGCAGCTGGTGAGTGAGCCCACCAGGGGTGAGGCTCTCCTTGACCTGCTGTTTACAAATAAAGAAGGGCTGGTGGGTGATGTTGTGGTCGGAGGCTGTCTGGGGTGTAGTGATCATGAGATAATTGAGTTTTCTGTAAACAATGTAACAAGAAAAGGCAGGAACAGGACATCGATGCTGGACTTTCGGCAGGCAGATTTTGGATTAATTAAGAAACTAGTCAGGAAAGTACCCTGGGAAATAGTTCTTAGTGGCAAGAGGGTCCAGGAAGGCTGGATGCACTTCAAGAATGAAATCTTGAAGGCGCAGGAGCGGACTGTCCCCATGTGTTGTAAGAAGAGTCGTAGGGGCAGACGGCCAGCCTGGATGAGTAAGGAGCTTCTGAAGGAACTAAGTAAGAAAAAGAGGATGTATCACCATTGGAAAGAAGGGGACGTAAGCCAGGTCATGTTCAAAGATGTTGTTAAGTCGTGTAGAAAAAAAATCAGGGAAGCAAAATCCCAGCTGGAGCTTAAATTGGCCACTTCCGTTAAGGCCAATAAGAAGAGCTTTTATAAATATATCAATGGTAGAAAGAAGGGTGGAAGCCACCTCTACTCCTTGTTGGATGTGCAGGGAAATATAGTAACCAAAGATGCAGAGAAGGCTGAGGTACTTAATGCCTTCTTTGCCTCAGTTTTCAACAGTAAGGATGTCTGTTCGCTAGACAGTTGGTCCTCCGAAGGGGTTGATGGGGGCAGGGTGCAATATGGCCCTCCTACAATCTATGAGGAGGAAGTTAGAGATCCGCTGAGCCACTTGGACCCTCATAAGTCTATGGGGATGGATGGAATCCATCCTAGGGTGATGAGAGAGCTGGCGGATGATCTTGCTAAGCCACTCTCCATCATCTTTCAACAGTCCTGGCTCACCGGAGAGGTCCCAGAAGACTGGAATTGACCAATGTGATGCCCATCCACAAGAAGGGCTGTAAGGATGATCCAGGTAATTACAGACCTGTCAGCCTGACCTCGGTCCCAGGTAAAATTATGGAACAGATAATACATGCGGCATCTGGAGAATGGTCAAGAGATCAGGCCCAGCCAGCATGGGTTTAGGAGGGGCAGGTCCTGCCTGACCAACCTGATCTCCTTTTATGACCATGTGACTCGCCTGGTGGATGAGAGGAAGGCTGTGGATGTGGTATACCTGGACTTTAGCAAGGCTTTTGACACTGTCTCCCACAGTAGACTCCTAGAGAAGCTGGCAGCCCGTGGCTTAGACGGGAGCACTCTGTGCTGGGTTAGGAATTGGTTGGATGGCCGAGCCCAGAAAGTGGTGGTGAATGGTGTCTCATCCAGTTGGCGGCCGGTCACCAGTGGTGTCCCCCAGGGATCGGTGTTGGGTCCAGTCCTGTTTAATATCTTTATTGATGATCTGGATGAGGGGATTGAGTCCATCATCAGCAAGTTTGCAGATGATACCAAGCTGGGAGGAAGGGATGATCTGTTACAGGGTACGATGGCCCTACAGAGGGACCTGGAGAGATGGGGCGGTTTTAATGGGATGATGTTTAATATGTCCAAATATTGGGTACTTCATTTTGGACACAACAATCCCATGCATAGCTATAGACTGGGGACAGAGTGGCTGGAGAGTAATCAGGCAGAAAGGGACCTGGGAGTGCTGGTTGACAGGAAGCTCAACATGAGCCAGCAGTGTGCCCAGGTGGCCAAGAAGGCCAATGGCATTCTGGCCTGCATCAGGAATAGTGTAGTCAGCAGGACCAGAGAAGTTATCGTCCCCCTATACTCGGCACTGGTCAGGCCTCACCTTGAATACTGTGTGCAGTTCTGGGCCCCCCAGTTTGGGAAAGATGTCAGGATGCTGGAGTGTGTCCAGAGGAGGGCAACGAAGATGGTGAAGGGGCTGGAGCACAAGCCCTACAAGGAGTGACTGAGGGAGCTGGGGCTGTTTAGTCTGAAGAAGAGGAGGCTCAGGGGAGACCTCATTGCTCTCTACAACTACCTAAAAGGAGGTTGTAGTCAAGCAGGGGTTGGTCTCTTCTCTCAGGTGACCAGTGACAGAACTAGAGGGCATGGACTCAAGCTTCGTCAGGGGAGGTTTAGGCTTGATCTTAGGAAAAAGTTCTTCACTGAAAGGGTGATTGGCCATTGGAATGCGCTGCCCAGGGAGGTGGTGGAGTCACCGACCCTGGAGGTGTTTAAGGGGAAACTGGATGAGGCACTGAGTGCCATGGTTTAGATGATGGGTTGGTGTGTTGGGTTATAGGTTGGACTTGATGGTCTCGGAGGTCCTTTCCAACCTTGTGATACTGTGATACTGTGACACTGTGAAGAACTGGAGTGTCTGTTTCCTGTCAGCTAGGTGAACTGTCAGATTCACCTGTAAGAAAGAGACTTTGGAAAGATGACACTAGTGTCCCATATAATTTGCTTCTGTATATTTAATATCTATAACCACTGTCAAGCACCTTAGAAGAAATCAGTTACAAATTTTAGGTATAACCTGAGGGCATATTTTGATGTTTTTCTTTTCTCTCTTCTAATCTTTTTTCCCATTGTATAAGTATGGATTTAGTCCCCTTCTTTGCTAGAAAAGGCTTTCAATGTTTTCTTTTTTTTAAGCTTGTCTGATATTAAGTGTGAATTCAGTTGAAAATGAAAATACAGAAGCATTCTGTATGTACTTGTTATCTTCAAAGGAAAATGTCATATGTGCAGGCTACTCCTTGACGGGGAACACTAGGCAGTCCTGAAATGAAAATGCATCTTGGAAGTTGGAGCATTTTCTGTATAAGAGTTACTTTGACAGCTTTATTTTTTTTTCAGCAAGGGACTATGAGAAGTGTCCCTTGTGCTTATATTGTATACGGTAGTTCAGTGCACCTTCCAGATAATCCACAAATCTGTGCATAGAAAACTGAAAAAGAAAATGTGACAGTCAATTTCTGGCATTAAGGGTTGTATTTATATTTTTGTTTGCTGCCTGTTCCCAGTCCAGGTCTTTTACTGGTGACATGGTGATTCATGAGACTGCTATCTGCAAACTGGATTCTGCTTTAGACACTTGGTTTGAAAGATGTAAAATTTTTTTTGACCAATGCCATTGTAATGTATTAATAGGTTTTTTTTCTACTTCAGCTGAACTAAAAGTTCATTATATTTTTGTGATGAATATTCTACCCTGTCAAGAGCAGATGAGTAAGCAGAGTGGAAGCAAACCCTCCTTCTTTATCAGGGAAATTTATCACTCTACGTATAGTGCATTGAGAGCATCTTTCTCACCCAGTCATACTGCCACTCATTTTTTCTCCCCAGGTCTCACACCCTTCTTCTGCATACCTTGAGGAGTTCTTGAATTCCAGTGACTTCCTCTGCTCCATGATGATAGATCATTTGTGGGTTTTGTTTCATAGTTTGGCTTTGCAGTGTTTCACTCTTATTATTGTGTGGTAGCTCTCTTCTTACTGCCATTTCTTCAGATACGCTTTCCTTTCATTTTATCTTTCTCTAATTGTCTCCCTCTGCCTCCTGATTATAGTGGTAGATCTCTACATTAATTCATGTCAATCTCTGTAGTGTAACAGCTAATGCAAAAATGACACTTTACAGGTGATTCAGAAATTTTATTTCAATGGTATCATAACCATGAACTGTAATTTAAGATGTTTGTGCACACATGCATATTAAAATAATTTCAATCTGTTAAGAATACATGAAATTCTAAACCGAAAACTCCAGTTCAACTTCAAATGCAGTGTTACTACTATGCCATAAGACTGTAATATGCATATATACAGATATCTAACAATATAGTTGAAGTGTTGACAGTTATTAAGTCAATCTTTTTGACAGTTGTGTTAACTGCTTTATATAGTTGACCCTGTCTTGACTGTCTGATGTATGCTTCTTCTAAAACTGAAAGATGCATTTGACAGTGTTCCAGATATTCCATTTTTTCCCTTTTCACTTGCAATTTTGCTCAAATAATGTTTCATTTCCATTTCTAATTTAAATTGTATTTTAACTCATTGTGATGATATCTGAACTTGACAGATTTGTCACAGTATTTGTCCTATTTCTATCAACTGTCAGATTCCTTTTCATTTTCTTGTTCTCCATATTTCATTTGTCTCATACCTGCTAGTCATCATATTTGTCTCACTAGAACATAATGACTTGAACTAAGGTTTTTCTTATTCACTGGTTTATCTATACTGTATATTTCAGAGTAGTTTCACAGCATAAGGAATATAGATAGTTATCAGAATATTAATCCTTGTCTTACTATCTCACACCTTAGTTGAATTGGGATTTTGGATTGTTTAAGACTGCTTTTACAATATAATTTATAAAATGTCAAAATAAAAAAAAAAGAACACAATAAAATAAATCCCATAACCCAGTTGTTTATTATGTAATTACAACCAAACAGACCTACAGTGCCATTTAGACATGTGAAGCCTTGGAAGGCCAGAATTAGACTCATGGTACAGTAGTGGATCTTTTCTCCTCTTCTGAAACTAGCAATGCCATATTGGCTATTTATTGTCTCCCTGTTTGGTTTCTGTCCTATTTATTTTTTATTTCTCTTAGATCTTTTCCTCTCTTAGTCACCCAGAAGTACAATTCACTTTTCCTCACTGGCTCTGAAAAATGGCTGAGTTGCCTGTGCATGTCTAAGGCAGGATATTGTGCAAAGTCAGAGCAGCAGGGTAACATAAGTGAATGTAAATGCAGAAGTTCTTGCTCTGAACTTTTGTAAGTTCAGTGAGGGAACTCTGAAGTAATGTTATTTATTGCTTGTGGGGAGACCAGTGTTGTGTTTCATTAGTGCTCAGATTTAGAGGAAGCTTCCCCTCAGTTATAAAACTGTATTTTCTAGGCTGGCAGACATATTGCTTTTTTTTTTTAAAAAGGACATTTTGAGACATACTGCCTGAAAATAATTTTGCAAGGAAGGAATGTCAATTTTCCACTCCCAATTAAAATATATTTTATTGAAGGAGATCTAACAAAAAGCATCACTGAATGTCAAATATATATAGACTACTGACTAGAAAAAGGAAGTTAGTATCTTCTTTTTGAGTAATGGCATAAGACATCCAACAGGTAAAAAAGTCAGAACAAAACATGTCAATGTGAAATAGCTAATTTCTAATTAATTGTGTCATGGATAGATATTACTGGGAAGAAAAAGTTCCAGTGGAAATCAGATGCAGAGATAAAAAACACAATGAGAAAATGGATTGTGTATTGCATTAGTGGTGCATACAGGGGCTACTACTCTCTTCAGACTGATTTTTTCCTCACCCAGAGGGAAATTCACACCTTCTAGAAATATTTCCAAACACTTGGTAGGAGGCTGTTTCTTAGACCTCTGCATTTAAGAATATCTTGTAATCTTATGCAGGTTTTGTAAAATCAGGTGTTTTGTAAAATCTAATGTCATTGTTTTCCTTTTTTTTTCCTTAGCATCTCTGTGCTCTTAAATGAATACTATCAGACAAAATGCTCAGAGATAATTGAGAAATATATTGGACCGTGTCTTAGAATTAGGTAATTTCATGCTATCAGAATAGGCTAGTAATTATAACTTATTACCAATTGAGGTTTCCTTCTGAGTGCTAAATAAGCATTATTCTACCACAAAAATGGTAATTTAAGAAGTGCCCAGATATCCACACATGTTTCTTTCTCTCTCAAGAGCTATGATCTCATTAGCAGGACTGACTTGATCTAGAAAGGAGGTTTGGGTGAAAAGCTAATTGGACCTTCTCTTCTGTTTCTTAAAAATGTACCTACAGACTATGGTTCTTCCTTCCTGACAGACTTTGTAGCCCTGAACTCTTGCCGCACGTTAGTGTGTGTATGCACTCGAGTGGCCTTTCTGCACCCTTCAGCATGTGAAATTACTATTGTCATCAAATGTAATTCATTCCTTTCTATGAATATGTGCTACTACACTTCATTCATAGTCCTCGTCTGAGAGAAAAAAGGTACTTTTACAATTCAGTTAGTCAAGAAGATGCAAAAGAAACCTTAATACTGACTATTAAATAGGAATTAATACTTAAAATCACAGTAGCTGCTTATATGTGGCTTAGATTTACAGAATAACCAGCTAATGTGGTTTTAAAATTGTTAGCCACTTTAGAATCAGAAACATCACCTCCACGAATTCAGTGAGTTATGTCATGGGCCTTTGAAAATATGAACTTAAAAAATCACAAGCCAAGTAAAAAATTAAGTAGTGTTATTTTTAGCTTTCATGCTTGAGGATAGTAAGATTACATATTAAACAGAGAAAAGCTGAAATACAGATACTTCCGCAGTCTAAGTCTGAAGAAAATACCATATTTTATGGTTCTTTTGATCAAACTGGAGGATCTGGCAGCACAAGCTAGATGTTGAGGCACATTGCGTTATGCTGTACGTGGTTCTTTCCTTAATTTCTAAAGTAGTTTCCCTACTCAGTTTGTAATTTTGGCAGATCCTTAAGAAGATACAAACTAGGTAAGTTCTTGACCTTGCCCAGAACAATTTCTCAAGCCACAGCGACTTCCCTGATAAAAGGAGTTTATTTTGAAGGTTATTTGTGATTAGTTTGGATTGACACTTCAACTTTAAAAATGTGCCTGAAGGAACACAAATTTACAAGAAGTATTTTTATTTCTAACCTGTAAAATACGTAAAGTTATTTTACTTTTGTATTTTTTAGTCTCAGATGATGAATTACACACTAGAATATCCATGGAAAATGAAAATAAAAGGAGTCTGGATACAGCAAGGTTTGTTTGTTTTTGTTTCAGGAAAAAAAGAAGAGGTTTTGTGTGGGCACTAAAATTAAGAGTTTTGACACATTTCTGATCAGTAAAAGAATATATCACAGAATATATTTATTGTATTTAATCAGTTATATTTGGTTTTCATTTCTGCTGTTCCATATGGAAAAATAGTAAAAAGAGAAGGATGTTTTAAGAAATCTATAAACAAATTACACTTCTATTTTTAAACCATCTGCATGTATACATTCAAGCGACTCTAATAAAGCTGAATTTGAAGACAGATCTATCATGGAATAAACTTTATGTATTACAAGTAAATACCAACAGTTATCAAAGTGATATATCCCTTATCAGCCCATATGGTTCAATTGGTCACAGTATCAGTGTCCTGGTGACAAAATGGGTATATGTGATTGTGTGGCTGGTGTCACAGTATCACACAGTATCACAGTATCATAAGGTTGGAAAGGACCTCTGAGATCATCGAGTCCAACTTGAAGACATCCATTATTATCCTGTCAATAAGAATAGTGAAGATAAAAACAATGTCTGAAAATACCAGCAGTGTCTCTCTGATTTTTACTGATGAGTTCTCCAAAGATTTCCTGCTGTCTACTCAGATATGCAAACAGCTGGCTTCTGAACATAATCTGTCATTGCAACATTTTTCAGACTTTCTATCTAAAATAAACATCATTTGGGGCTTAAGTAGTAGTTAGAGAGGGAGAAGAATTTGTGAGCAGGCATAATGCCAATGGAAGATAAGGGCATGAGTGGAAGCTGCCAAAAGACCATTACATGGTCAATAAGCATCAAGCATTATTGGTGAAGGGCAGTGTCCCAAGTGGGAACATCCACTTTGATGTCCAGTTTCAGTTTCTGCCACTTCAAAGTATACCTGCATGTGTCTTGGTGTGTAGAATTATGTGGAGGGCCACATCTTCATTTACAGTACTTTGATACAGCTCTATTCTCCATAGCAGTGATACATCATTAACTAGAAGTAAACTTTTCTTAAGAATACCTGTTCTTATTGCTATTATTATTATTGTTGTTGTTGTTATTAAGATGATGATGATGTTATTTTGTTGTTGTTGTTATTGTTTCTTTTATGGCAAATCAGTATCAGGAAGCAGAATGAATGAAATCCGTAAGTTTACCTATTTGCCACAGTACGACAACCAGTGTCTCCATTGACATGTTTGGAATAGAGTGTACAAGTTTATAGTATAGCGGCTTGTATGTATTTATGATAAATATTGGTGAGTGGATTACTCAGGAAGAAACAAAAATTCATCTGCCTTTTCCTCAAGGATACAGATTTTGTTGCTTCAAAAATATCATGTTGTAAATGTTCTCGCACTTTTTTTGTTTTACTGCAGGAGATCTATCATTTTTTCTGAGGATTAGTAGCATTAAGGAGAGTGGTCATTTCATTCTTATGACAAAATTAATCCACTTCGAATCGATCAGTCAGTGGTCACAGATTCGAGATGGCTGTTCTCATGATAACGGAAAGAGTCTCATTTAAATTGATTGACAAACTGGGAAATTTTGATAAAAATTGGTCTGCTTTTATTAATTTTTCAACTTAATAATGCACTGTCTGATTTCGTCTCTCTAGTCACCTCCCCTTCCTCCAGGTCTCCTTGATATATATTGCATTTTAATATGATTGTGAAGAGCCTTTTTGTAGTTTCATGGCTTTATTTTTGGAAAAAAATTTAAGTCTTTCTGGTGTGCTTAAAAATTTTTTGTCTGCATTTTATGTACTGTCATTCTACTATCTTTTGGTTTAGCCATGCCAAAATCTTATGGATTACTGTAGTGAATCAGACCACTAATTTACCTGTACTGGTATAATCTCCTTGGCAGCTCCAGAAACACCAGAGGAATGTATGAGAAACACCTCTTCCTGCAACATCCTTTGAAACATAAGGACTACTCTTATTGCAACAAAATATCCTTTCTGCATTTACAGTTTTTTCAGGACGTTGGTATTTTCCTAATACGTGTAAATGTACCATTTATTTTTAAATGTACCATTTATTTTTAATTCTCCTAAGCTTTTTGTCTCAATAAGATTTTGAGAAAGTTAAAATGTTACTGTATTACTATGTCCAAAATGGGAGGTTTATTTCTCTGCTCATTTTTCCCTTTTCGTTTTTATGTTGGAACCCAAGAGTTAGAAAGTAAACTTATATGAATAACTTCTTTATACTAAATGCTTGTTTTTATAGTTTAGGCCTAGAGTTTCTTACTGATTGTCTCTCTGAGTAGTCCTTTTAACATTTTCATATTTCTGGACATTTTCTACATCTGTAGCCTAGAGTTGTTCAGTCCATGTACAACTGGGGCAGTTCAGCTATTATGGTTTATTAGAAGTAGGATCCATCTACTACTTCTTTGCCCCCATTCCTCTACATCACCAGTCATATCCCAGCAAGATACTGTGCACAGCTGGATGTGGAGGGCATCACTGTAGAAAGGGATATGGGTATTCTGGTTCACAACAAGTTGAACATGAGCCAAGAGTGTGCTCTGGCAGCCAAGAGGGCCAACCGTGCCCTGCTGTGCATTAAGAACAACATTGCCAGCTGGTCAAGGGAAGTGATTGTCCCACTCTGCTCTGCACTGGTGTGGCTCCATCTCGAGTACTGTGTGCAGTTTTGGGCACCACAGTATATAATGGACAGAAAACTACTGGACAGTGTCCAGAGAAGGCCACAAATTGGTGGAGGGTCTAGAGGGGAAATTGTATGAGGAGAGGCTGAAGTCACTTAGTCTGTTCAGCCTGGAGAAGGGGAGACTGAGGGGGGACCTCATAGCAGTTTACTGCTTCCTCACAAGGAAAGGAGGTGGAAAGGTGGCACAGGTGTTGATCTCTTCTCTTTGGTGACCAATGATAGGACTCAAGGAAGTCACAGGAAGATGTGCCGGGGAGGTGTGGTTGGATATTACAAAAAGGTTCTTCATCCAGAAGGTGGTGGAGAACTGGAACAGCTCCCCAGCGAAATTGTCACGGCACCAAGCCTGACAATAATCAAGAAGAATTTAGACTATGCACTCAGACATTTGATGTAAATTTTGGGGTTGTCCTGTGCAGGGATAGGAGTTGGACTCGATGAACCTTATGGGTCTGTTTTAACTCAGGTAATTCTGTGATTCTGTATTGCTTACTTCTTGTCTGTTTCTAGGAAAGTGTTTAGACAGTTGTCCAGTGAACTATGACTGTCATAACTATTCTTCCTTTGGCTTCAGGAAGGCCAAACAAATTATTTCCTCAGTCACATACATAGTTCACTGTTCATCTCTATGCTATTTTCAGCTCCTTTGTGTGTGCTTGTGCAAGTGTATGTGCATGCTGGTACTGGGGAAGGCCATGGAGCAGATCATCTTGAGTGGTATCACAGAGCACACACAGGACAATTGGGTGATCAGGCCCAGTCAACACGGGTTTATGAAAGGCAGGTCCTACCAGACCAACCTGATCACCTTCTCTGACAAGGTTACACAGTTAATAGATGAGGGAAAGGCTGTGGATGTGGTGTACCTGGACTTTTGTAAAGCCTTTGACACTATTTCTCACAGTATTCTGCTTGAGAAACTGGCTGCCGTTGGCCTGGACGGGCACAGCCTCTGCTGGGTGAAAAACTGGCTGGATGGCTGGGCCCAGAGGGTGGTGGTAAACGGAGTTCAATCCAGTTGGAGGCCAGTCACAAGTGGTGTTCCCCAGGGTTCAGTGTCGGGTCCAGTCCTATTCTATATCTTTATTAATGATCTGGACAAAGGGATTGAGTGTACCCTTAGCAAGTTTGTGGATGACACCAAGCTGGGTGGAAGTGTTGATCTGCTTGAAGGAAGGGAGGCTCTGCAGAGGGTTCTGGACAGGCTGGATTGATGGGCTGAGACCAACGGGATGAGGTTTAACACGACCATATGCCGAGTCCTGCACTTGGGACACAACAACCCCACACAGTGTTACAGGCCTGGGGAAGACTGGCTGGAGAGCTGCCTGGAGGAGAAGGCCCTGGGGGTGTTGGTTGAAAAGCCAACAGTGGCCCAGGTGGCCAAGAAGGCCAATAGCATCTTGGCCTGTATCAGAAACAGCGTGGCCAGCAGGACCAGCTGTACTCGGCACTGGTGAGGCCATACCTCAACTACTGTGTTAAGTTCTGGGCCCCTCAATACAAGAAGGACATTGAGGTGTTGGAGCACGTACAGAGAAGGGCAACGAAGGTGATGAAGGGCCTGGAGGGCAAATCCTGTGAGGAACAGCTGAGGGAATGGGCTGTTTATCTTGGAGAAGAGGAGACTGAGAGGAGACCTTAACACTGTCTACAATTGCCTGAAAGGAAGTTGTAGCGAGGTGGGTTTTGCTCTCTTCTCACAAGTGACAGATGATAGGATGAGAGGTAATGCCCTAAGTTGTGCCAGAGAGGTTCAGATTAGACATCAGGAAAAATTTCTTCACTGAAAGGGTGGTCAGGCACTGGAACAGCTGCCCAGGGAGGTGGTTGATTCACCATCCCTGGAGGTGTTTAAAAGGTGGGTAGATGAGTTTCTTGGGGACATGGTTTGGTAAGCGACAGGTATGGTTGGACTTGATGATCTCAGAGGTCTTTTCCAACCAAGTGTTTCTATTATTCTGTGATTCTATGCATGTCAAATGGGGAATGAAAGCTCAACGTAGAGCCCAGTTACTTTGCAATTGAATTCCTCTTGATGAAATGAATTTCACAGAATTTCAAGGGAACTTGAACCTTTGGTCCAGAAGAAATAATAGCACTGATTTATGTGTGGAGATTGTGATTTCTTACCCAGTTCATAAAGAGCATTATATTTCACTTCTTAAAACTTCAGCTGTCACTTGGGGTCAAGAACACAAGTTTAATTTATGTGACATACCTCATTAAATGAAAGAGACTTAATGAAGGCAGGTTCCAAAAGGTGCAACACGGCTGTAAACAGTGTGTCTTAAACTGACAAGTAGTTTGGGTGTATTAGATCTTTTGAATTCAGTAGAAAAGTGCAAAATTTTATTTTCCAGCGACGCTAAGAAAATAATTCTTTAACTGCATCTCTTAAAAGCTGAAAATAGATTCATCTGAGTATGCTTATACTACAACATAAAGATTCACAGACCTCATTTTACTTCTGTACACCATGGTATAATTTTCCCCAATGTATTTGAGATCAGAGCTCTGTTTTAACTTCTATAACAAAGAAATAAAACATTTCAGGTAATATTTTTAGCATATTAATTAAAAACTGAGCTAATACTTTATCGATTTTTGTATTTCATAGATATTTATCTGTTGAAGCACAATATTTTTTCTATAAAATTGTCAAACTCTGTGAGATTTCAACTGTTAAAACCCACTGACGTGAAATGAAATCAGCTAATTTGTGGCACTAAAAAAGTCAATAAGACAGCGAATGTTAACTAACAAAAATGTAAATATAGAGTTGCTGACCCTAGACATTTGATTTTTCTTATTGATGTTTGTGTTTCTAGAGCTAATATCAAATGCCAAATCGATCTATTTCCTTAGATTTTTCTTCTGGCACATTTCAATTCCCTTTGTTAACCTCATTTCGAATAAAAAGGTTGAGCAAATAGAGTTGTGATGTATTTTTCTTCTTTCTGGAAACATTTTACAACTCTCTAATTTGACTATCTATGCCTGTGTTTTAGAGGACTAGTTTTCTTTGTTTATATACTTGATAGTATTTATTTTGAGCTAACAGTAGATAACATACAAAACTAATGACTATGTCTGTGTGAGGAACTTTGGTGCCAACAACCATTAAGAATCCACAAAATCATGTGTTTTTACCTAACTCAAATGCATGTATGTGCGTATTTATGTGTAAATATCCTCACAGCTTCCCTCTATTCTTCTTATACAAGATATCATGTTCCAGATTTGTAAAAAGTATGGGATATTTGTGCAGAAGAAGAAATTACAGGTGCTTATGGTCAAAAAACCCCTTTGCTTTTCTCTTTGACACTAAGTGTTCATTTGTTTGCTTGTCTATTTGAATCTTGAAATAACTGGACATTTTTGGCCAAGGTATATCATTCCCCTTTTTCTTCTAAATTCATCATCTGGAATGTTATTCAGTCATGGATGCTTTTCATATTCCTTTTACAGTCATGCTATGTAGCCCTTCTGTGTTCATTTAATCTCAAATACACCTACCACAGAGATACTTGACTCCTCAAAGATGATGATAGGTTGAAGAAAATGAATAAAACCAACACATTATAGCAGTGAATGCTCTAAATTGAATATCACAGCTGTAACAGCATACTTGAGCAGAGCAATGGGCATAACTGTTAGGACTATGTTGTGATGCAAATATTTGATGCTCATTGTTGTTTGTGAAAGCTGTAAATGAAGGGAAAGAAAACTACCAGAAAGGTGGATTGCATTGAAAGTCACTGACTTTAGTCCTTCAGCACATCTATGAAAGAATGGAATTTGAAAAAGACATGGTGGAAACTGGATGCATCAGGATGCTGTCAGTCATAGGGTAGATGGATGAGAGTTTGAAAGTTCAGTGGGGGCAGTTATTGTTCAAGTTCACAAAAACATAACAGATATTGTGTTGAGTGAGGAAAAAAGGCACAACAATGTAGACATAGAATATAGGCTATGAAGTAGCAAACTTCCTGAGCTCATGAGAGGGGGCAGGGGGAGGCCCAGTGTACAAACATATTTGAGTAGGAGATGTGGAATTCAACAAAAGTAGAAACTCCGCTATTCAACCCGATTGTATGCACAGAAATTACATGATGTTACATGTACAGTTATAGAAAATTAAATTTAAGGATAAATGAGGAATGTAAAAATAACCTCTCAACAGGCACTTGTTACAAAATTGAGAACTACTTTGTACAGTAGGCAGTATCTTTTTTCCGATTGGATGTGGTTATGAATTTTTGCTATGGAAATTTCAGTGTATCCCTCTTTTGACTTTTTTCACTGTCTAGACAGCAAATTGTGCTCAGAAAAACTAGTCACCCTGGTATTGTTGTGATTGTTGGTATAATTTTTGCAAGGGACAGACTTATTGGAACTAAGTTCTCTAAAATATGTTGTTAGTAGAAATTAAAAGTTAATGCATTTGAAATTGTATTCTTAAAAACTTTACACTGACTACTGAAAAAATATAATATTTTGTATTTCACTGAGTTAACCTTAACCTAAATTTTTATTCAGCTTTTGTGCCTTTAATTATAATTTCAGCAAACTGCCCTTTTGGGCTACTCTGTGCTGGCAGAAGCATAGTACAATCTCTGAAATTTCTTGGGGAGCTCAGGAGAATAAGTGAGTGTAAAATAATCAGGTGTGGTGATTGATTGTTCGATTGTTGAGCTTGTGGGAAATCTTTACCTGCCCTTCCTCTAAGAGTCAAAATAATTGGTAAACGTTCAAGGGAAAATTGGAATTTTTGTGTTTGCATCTGGGAGAAATAAGTTCAACTTAGAGGCATGAGAGAAAATCTTAAAAGAAGATGAAGAACCTTCAAGCAAGATAGCTATAATTTTTGTCAAATTAAATGTTTTTCTAAGTGGAAGTTCTGCAATCTGAAAAAACCCAAATATTATTTGGTAAATATTTGATAGACCATGTAATAATTGTTGACTAGTTATGGAAAGCACTTATTTAATTTAAATGGATACTTTAACAAGATTAGAGTAAGACTAATAATACAGGCAAGCTGTCTTAAATACAGAATATATATGAGTGCAAACTTCTAATGTTAGTGTATCTTCTAAGGCTTTGTTGAATTCAAGACCTTATAATGGTGGCAATGAAGTGAAATGTAGTGAATTTCCAGCCCTTATATGGAAGTAGTAGAGTACAGTATAGAAAGCGTGTTTCTTTATTTCTTACAGAAAATTATCTAAAAATTTTACATGAGAGCCTATATAATCAGAATTTTAAAGTTTGCTTGCCTTTTTCACCAATTTATTCCTAAAATATTCTAATTCAAATATTTTTAATTGCAGTCAATGTTGTGGAGGTGCCTTTTATATCTTATTTACTAGTGCAATCAGATTTTATATTCAAATAACACTTTGTGCGACCAGGGACAACACATAAAATACAAAGAAAAAAGGAAGCCGAGACACTTGGATCTTAATAAGGTAGAACTCCATGGAAGTAAAGAAAACTTTCCTTTGTGCTTCACTACAAGGGCATCTATTGCTCCCGTATCTCCAAGCAAAACACACTTTAGAAAATACCATTATTAGCTAAATGGCTCTGATAAGCCAAAGGACCATCAGCCTTATTATTAAATTCCCTGATGACAGCTCTTCTTGTCCTCCTTTATATTTCTCGTGGTTATGCTGTATGTTTATGGAATATTTTTATTATTTAGTAGGACTGTCTTTCAACTGGCATATGCTCAGTTTCTTGAACATATTAATATAGGCACTGCTTATTTTCCAGTATCTCTGAGCATTGTCGGGGGAAAGGTTGCTCATGTGATAGAAAAGATCTTCTGAGGATTCTCCATGCTACAGAGTTTGATTTTGCTTAAGGGATGATGACTGCAGAAACGCTTTAAAGGGATCCTATTCATTGATTTAAGATTTTTATCCTGGTATTTTACTCAGACAAGTTAAGGAGGGAGACCTAAGACCTTATTTTTTGTCTTCTTTCTCCTGTTTGCTTCATCAGTTCCACTTTCAGGCAGTGAAGCAATGAAAGTTGCTGGTGAGCAGCTGACAGGCAACATGTAGAAGGAATCACTGTGTTTTGGGGCAGTCCTGTCTCTGTGAAGCTGTAGGAATATTAACATTAATTGACATTTATTTTAATATGAAAGCAAAGGGAAAAATAATAGTGAATTTTCCCAGGAGACAAGGAAAAAGGAAAAGGAAACATATTTCCTCACGTACTATTCTTCCTGCAGGAAAAGCCAAATGATATAGAAAAGAACTCTGTGCCTTCAAAGGCAGTTCAGATGTGTGTGGGTGTATGTAGGTGAAGAAGGATAAGAGAGATAGGAGGCCTTAGCTGCAGAACAGGAAGGAGAAGAAGAGACAGAAAGATAGAAATGTGATGTTCATGTCTTAGTGAAGAAGTGTGATGGGAGAGAAATACTAACGCTCAAAATATGGAATTAGTAAGGAAAAATGTAAGGGAAAAAGTGAAAAAAAAGATTATTTCAAGGAGAAAAAGAATTAGTTGAAATTTGTTGGTTTTGCCATATAATGCACAAAATGTGAATTGCGTAAACAAAAGGATGATGACACAAAATATGAAATTTCACATATAATACCCAAAAGTAAAGCACTTTCTCTGCCTTGACTGGAGTAGGTGCTTCTTAGCAGTGACCATAAATGAAAAGTTGTTACTAGTTTTCCTGTTTACCTACAGATAGTATATAATATATTGTCTACATCATCAGGTTTTTGTCTGATAACTAGGCATGAAGACTTTATCTGATAGTTTTACCTAATTTATTTTCAGATCTGACTTCTATCACCTGCTGTTGAAGCTTAGTTGAATTTGATTTTCTAACTGATTTTCTCAAGGTTTTGTTTCCAGTTTGTCTTGTTTGAAATTCACAAATCCTGATCATTCAGCTTGTGATGATTACGGTGGTAAAAGAGGGTCTTCTAGCTTTGGATTTCCTGTGCTGATTTCCTTGTCATTCATATGCACTAAACCCAAGCTAACATATTTCAGAAGTAAGCATCTGATTTATTACTTTCAAACCTCTATAAATACCAGAGGAGATTTTTCGGCTAGGTAAACATACAGACCAGTCAGAAATATAAAGATTCATATATTAATCTCTACTGAAAAAGTGGTGTTAATAAGCATAGACACAGTAACTACTGTTACATCAATTGTGACTATTGTTATACCAAATGCTCAGAAAGCTAAAGCAAATCAGATAAAGCTTGTACAGATGCTTGTATATGAGTAGAAATGTATCCATAATTCCCTTTCTATTCCTATTCCTCTTGTTTATTTCTGAGGTAAGTGGTTAAACTTTGTTTTCACTGAATCACACAGTCACAAAGGCTAGAATACACCTCTATAGATCATCTTGTTCAATGCCTCTGAGCAAGCTAGAGCTCAGGGCTCTGTCCAGCTGGGTTTTGAATAGCTCCAAAGATGGAGACTCTTCAACATTTAGCCTCCTCTAGTGCTTGAACATCAGAAGATTTTTCTTATGTTTGAATGTTTAAATTTCTTGTATTTCAACATACATCTGTTGCCTCTTATCTTGACATTGGGCACCACATCGACCCTATCTTCCTTATTCTCCCCATTAAGCATTGATACATATGGACAAGATCCTGCTAGTCTTTTCTTCTCCAGGCAGCAAAGTCCCTTCTCTCTCAACCTGTCCTAACAGTTCCTTCATCATCTCCACAGCCCTTCACTGGAGCAGCTCCAGTAAGTACACGCCTCCCTTGTACTGGGGAGACCAGAATAAGACACAGCACTGCAGAAGTGTCTCACCATTGCTGAACAGAGGGAAAGCACTGCCTCTCTTGACCTGCTGGCAATGTTCCTCGTAGGAGTCATCACTTCCCTGGGAAGAAGTTGGGGGGCAGGGGGAATTTGTTTTAAGTTTTATTCTTATTCTCATTCTTCTTCTTCTGACTTGATATGCAATAAATTAAATTAATTTTCCTGATTTTGTTTTGCCTGTGACAATAATTGCTGAGTGATCTCCCTGTCTTTATCTCAACCCATGAGTCCTTCATCATATTTTCTCCCCTCTCTGGCTGAGAAGGGGGAGTGGTGATAGAGAGGCTTGGTGGACATCTGGAAGCCAATCAAGGTGAAACCACCACAGAATTACAAACTGACAATTTTTACTGAACATCTGTAATAAAACCCAGTAAAGAACAGAGGAGAAATTCAATTATTTATGTGCAACTTCCTAGGTAAGTGCCTACAGAAAAACTATAGCCCAGAAGAATTGCATGAAAAATGAGATGATAAGTTGAATTAAATGGTCAATGTATGTTCATAATAACAGCATTTGGCAGAATCGCTTTTAATGAACAATTAATATCAGGCAATAAAAATAAATCATATAATCGTTAAAGTCAGAAAAGACCTCTAAGATCATTAGGTCCAGCTGTATTACTGGTAGTTCCAATTTATTATTTTAATAATATAGATATTAGTACAGAACTGCAGCTACATAAATATTACAACTAATATCTGTTAGTGTTACGATGTCTTAGACAGAAAGTGTGTGGCACTTCTCAGAGGACTGTTAAGTACACCACTGGTAGAGAGACAGTAAGGGCAAGACAGACAAATTGTAAAAGAACATAAAATAATGCCATTGTACTGTCACCTGGAGATTGTTAACCATGCTACACTTGGATCTTTTCATGTAGCAGCATAGCTTTTACAAATATGGTTTATATGTTGACATAAATAAATAGGCTTGGGCAGGGTGACAGGAGATATTATGAACAGCATTAGAAGAGAAGATCCTGGAAGTAGAGATACTAGATTTTGTGTGAGATGGGATGTTCAGGGCTGGTTAGTTGGCTAAATCACGGTGTTAGGAAAGGTATGGAGGTGTGCAGACTTTGGTGCTGAGGTACATAGGCAGCTGAAATAATTTTCTATTAGTATCTTTAGGCTTTATCTTAATGCACAAAGTTTTATCTGAGCCTTTTAAAAATAGGATTTGGATTAAGTTTTGTGCAAAGGAGAACTGAATGAAGGAATAAAAAGCAATATCTAATTCATAGAATCTTTGAGTTCTAAAAGATACTAGGGTTCTTAAAAAGAATGGAGCTGAAGAAGAGAATGGATTTGTAAAGAAAATAATTAGCCACAAATTATAAAACAAGATTATTTATAATTTATAAAATAGATCCTCCTATAATATCTTACTCATCTAATGAATATTTGAAAGCCAATAGGCTTATTTTCCTGCTGCTACACTTCACTTGGAAGGCTCTTGTGTTCACAGTTCATCATTCCCTATATCAATAATACTGTAAGCTGAATTGTTTAAAAAGAGAAAATCTTCTTTCCTTTTAAGTTACTGGTAATGGATAGAATAATAAGTTCAGTTATTTAGTCTTTCTGCTTTCAAATTCACAGAATATTCTTAATTCTTTTGAATGCCTCTGTCTTAGATTAGAGATATTTATTCAGAATAGGGCCACAAGTCAGTCAAGGGTCAAAGAGCGTAGTATTTACCTGGTTTTAGTGTTTTCAAGGAAGATTTGCTGAGGAACACCTTAGGAGTATGTAAAAAGCTAAGGTTCTTTCTGAGATAAATCAGTATTAAAAAAAAATCTCTGCCTTTCTGGTGTTTATTTTTTTGTTTTGACATTTAAAAGGAATTAAGTTATAGTACAAAACCAGAAATACCATGCAGTTAATAAAAGAATGGAGTGCTGGTTTTCCCAACTCCCAGAGAAGTGCAAGCAATTTCATCCACACTGACAACACTGTGAGTGTTCTGTCATTTATTTGCAGGGGTGGAAACTTTTCTTTTCAATTGTTATCTGTGGAAATACAGCAAATTCTAATTTTATCTTTACCTCACCTTGCTGATGAAGCATACTCATCTCCCAGAAGCAGAGATGGGTTTACTCGCTGTTTATGATAACAGTTGCCTTTTAATGAAACAGGAAATGAAGCATCTGAGGAACGCATGTGTCCTGCCAGGAACACAGCAGGAAAAATATCTTCCGTTTGGGATAAGATGTACTGACAGCACAGTAGTAACAGCTGAAATCAGCTCTACATTTGGAGTTTTCATACTGACCTGGATCACTAAAACCTTCTTTTTTTTTTGCAAACTAGAAAAAGAAAAGATTTTCCATAGCTGTTAACTGGGCATTTATAAATATTTTTGTGAAAAAAAGCAATAGCAATATTTTAAAAAAGTTAATAAATGTTTCCAAAGTAATATGTTGTGCGTTTTATTAAAAGAAAAGAAGACAATAGTGATGTAGGTGAGGGAAGAAATGAATCAGTGATTTGCAAGTTTTAGCTCTGTCTTGGTTGCAGCCCAGCCAATATCTCAGCTAACAAGCTCCAATGGACCTGTGATGAGCACCCAAGTCCTGAGGAGTGGGGTAAAAGGAGAGGAGGGCTAGTAGGTGTCAATGACCATCAATACATATTTTAAGAGTAAAAATTCCACCAGAAAATTTTATGTTGATAAACTACATGACAGATGTAACTGGTGCATCAATTTGTGCTTGCAAAAAAATGAGTTAAAGTACTCAAACTTCTAGAGAAAATCAGTCCTACATATCAAAACACTTTTGTAGCAATTTCTGATTCCCACCCGTCTTTCTGATTTCTACCCATTGTCTGTATTTTCTTAAAGGCTTTAGAATAAGAAAAAAGTTGCCTTCTGACAATGCTGCTTGTCTGTTTAGGTTTGATGTTTTCAGTAGTTTGCAACCTGTTTTTGAAAAGTGTTGAAGTGCACCTCCTGGTTCAGTTGCTGGTAGAGTTAATGTAGCATTCATTGTCTTGCTTTGATGTGAAACTCTAAACATGTTCCAACTCTTGTCTTTTTTTTTCAAGCACTACAACTTATAGATTGATACACCAGCAACCTTTTGTAGCAGGAAATAGCTAATGCCTAATTAGACTACTCTAACCAGCATCACATGCCAACAGCATTAGAAGCAAGAATAAACAACATGAAGTTTGAGCAGGTGCCAAGGAAAGGTACAAAGCATTATGGGGAAAGCATGGCAAAAATTGTCAGCATCAGTACCTCCTATGGCACTAGAGAATACCACCCAGTCCCTGGAGGAGGACATTCATCTGGGACACTTATTGCTCTTTTTCTTATCTGAGTACTCTAGAGAGTTTTCCATTTCTCAACAGTCTATTCTTTATTTTTCTTCTTTTACTGCTACAATCAATATGTGATCCCATTAAAAAGATTTCATATGTGTGAAACTATCTCACCTTCCTTTGTGCAACAGTTACTTTCTTCACACGGGCCAATAGCCATCATCTTTCTTCACCATTTGCTGCCAGATTTAAGCTCAAGTTTACCTTTTTCAGCCATACTTATATTTCAGTGTTCTTAAACTACTCTTAACTTGGGAGTTGTTTCTACCTCACAGCACTGATTTAAATGTTGACACAATTCACATTCCATCTCTGAGCCAAGTAAACCAATCTTGAAACTAGTGTTCTGTGTTATTTTAAATGCCGTTATTCCTATATCTAACCTATCTCTATTCTTAAAATTACATAGAAATGCAATTATTCTAAACATTCTGTCTTCCTCTAAAAAAATTAATCAGAAATACTACCTATTAGCTATCATGGACTTGACTCTTCAATACCTTCCATGACCTGCAATCACCATTAATTATCATCCCTAAGCCATTTAGACAAATAGTCAACAGTCAATACAGCTACTAAAGTGCCAGATTCTCATATGATTACATTTTTATCTTTATTTTTTTTTAATGAGATAAGGCTAAAGAAAAAATCCCAGATTATGGATCCAAATTGGTTCTTGTATTGCAGAGAAACTGACAGTAAAAGGAGGAAAGGAAAGGAAAAAAATGAAAGGTAAGCTTTCAAGAAAATGGTGAAATAGGGAAAGAAAAGTAAGATTGCAAAAAGAGTGAAATTCGCAAGTGCAATTAAGATTAAAAAGGAGAATTGTACATTTTGTACTTTAAACTATGCTTTCCAGGGACTTACTCATATTATTTCTGGAGAATGGCAGAAAAGAAAGCAAAATTCTATGGCTTGACTTTAGATATGCAGTTACCTACCACCCTAGGTGGAACAGTTTACATGCAAAATGTTGCTTGCTACTGGCCAAGACCTCATTTGTGCTGGTAGTCCTTTCGCACATCTCAGGGAGTATTTCTGTTCCATTGTAGTAGATGAGTGACTCAATTTCACATTCATATAATCAGAAAACAATGTTTTAATCCTTTTCACAATGGCAATTTTGCAGCAATTCTGAAAATAAAATGAACTTCTGAAACAATTTACACGTATTAGCCTATGGCAATTGGGGATCTTTGGTTATTTGGCAGGTTGTTCCTTCCATTGTGTTACCAGTAAAATGAAGTATTTTAGTGCTTTAATTTTTTTAGTATGACCAATATGGGACTTTTCCTCTTTTGCCTTATGTTATTCCTTTAATGGTTGGATTCTAATAATTTGGACATTTACTTTAACAGTAGCAATTATAGTCTAATAAACAGACTTTGTGAAGCTCTGGGGTTCTGTCTTAGATTGTAGATGTGAGGTTTTTTTCAGGTATTATTTTTCTTTAACAGTGTTTTAGTGATTAAAAAAATACTTGTAGCTATTTATAACTGGGCCAGAATACATCAAGATGGGTAAAATGAAAACACATAGAGGAAAAATTTTAAGTGTATTCCACAGAGGCTGGTGACATTTTCCTGTTTGTTTTTTGCTTCTTTTGATCTCCAAGCTTATCAGTTTATGAAGAGTACAGGTTAAACCTAGATTGCTGGGACAGAAAATCCGTGAAAGTGGAATGTTTTCCCTTGCCTTTAGATTTGTCCCCTCATTAAAATGCCTTAATTTATCTTCACATGATATCTTCTTGTATCCTGTCATAGTGGTGTACTTGGGTTTTCTTTCATGGCTGTACCTCATGACTTATTTTCTGTGTTTTAGGGCATCATTACACAACAAAATCTTTGTTAATTTTGCATTATTTAATATGACAAATCTCTGGAGGATGCAAGAGAGGGACATGGTTCTGACTTTGTCTTCTGTTGCTCTGGTTAAAAGATTTTCATGGCTTACTTCTCAAATGAGAACAGGATTAACAGACTTGACCAAAGGACTACAGAGAAACAAGAGGCACAAAGTGGCTAATAGTTTCTTTCCTTTCACTTCCTTGTTGCAAACAGTGTTGAGTGTGTAGGTCTAATTATAGGAAACCGTGGCAGTGTCCTGATTCCATCTGGGAAACTGTTAATTTCCTGGTTTTGTCAGGGACAGAAATAATTTGCACAAGAAGATGGGAAGAGACACAGCTTGGGTATCTGACACATCTAGGGTACCTAGCTGGAGGGTGGGATTTGCAGGGAGCTGGTAGCTTGGAGCCATTTTCGATTTTATTTTTTCTTTCCATGACTGGGTTTCACACAGTCCAAGTGACTGGCTGCAGAGCACGAAGCAGGACTCCAGATCAGGAGCACACTCAGTCATTGGTTCCCAGGCAGTGAGTGATTCGTGATGTGTATCACCTGTTTTGTATACTCCATTATAGTTATTATTGCTGCTGTATTTTCTCTTCCTTTGTTGCTCTGTTAAACTCTTTGAAACATAACCCATGATTTTTTGTCTTTCTTTTTTGTTTCCCCTCTCTATCTCACTGGAAGGGATGGGGTGTTGAGGAATTTTTACAAGACAAAGGACATCTGTATGAGATGTATGTGAGCAACCTGCATTTGAAATTAAGTAAAACAAGGCTACAGATAAAGGAAAGAAGAATATTGCAATAACTCCTGAAGGAAGAACAAGAATACTGTTGTAGATGAAGAAACAAGAAGCATAGCGTCGCTATGTGAACAAGCTTGCTTTCAGCAGCAGAATAGAGACGCATGATAAGCAATAATGTATCAATTAGAAGAATTTTACTTCTGCGTGAACAGTACAGTTTTGTTCATAATGAATACTAATTCCAATTTACCAATGTAATCGTGACATATAGCTATTTGAGTATATAAGATTGTATAGCCCACTCAATGAATGGCTCACTTAAATCATATTGATCATGTTATGAGACCCATGGCTTCGGTTATTTAAATACACAACATGGGAATTTTCATGTATAATAGATGTAAGCTGGTCCAGTTACTTTGTTAACTTTTCTCTGAATTTTATGAGACCGTTAATACCTTTCTTATATAAAGTTATATAGCACAATCTAAAACTATTTGATAATTGATGGAGAATTCATGCTTCAGAATAATAATGTCTACATGTGTAATTATGCTAAATGATATGAATGATAGGAGATAACATCACTGTACGCCAGGTTGCTAGTAGAAAACTGGAAAAAAACCCCAAAGAAACAGTCTTATCTTCTTTTCTTTTCTTCATTACGGAACAAGATGCAGAAGTTATTGTCAAAAATAAATAAACTTGTTAAATGGTAAGAAGATCTGCTTGATTATATAATTTAATGAAATCCAAGTGACATCACCCTAGTTGTGCCATATTAGATATGAACTTGAGTTTTATTTGATTAGGCTACTGACAAGATCTGCTATGAAATCTGAGGAATGCAGCATGAAACTCATTATGTATGAAAACGTGGCATCTTTTCAAGGTACACTGCTGAACAATGTATGCAAGTCTAATTTGGAAAATAGTTATGAGTCATTTTTATCTCTTCTTAAATGCTCAGTAGTCTTTTGACCTTTTACTCTTAGCTAAAGAATTTGTTGCGGTTATTATTTAAAATCATTAAGGGTCAGATCCTTTTCCCCTCATTTTGTATAGAAGGATTCCATGCCTGCACATTTGGAAAATCAAATAATTAATTTATTTTCTTGCTTACACTTATATCTTTATGCTTGTTAGCTGCGCATCAGTGTGCATCATTCACAGAGGAGGTAATTCAAGAATCATGGAATCATTGTCAGTTCAGCAGGGTTTGCAAATGAAAGTTCAGTGAACATCTAGGGAGGCAAGTTCACCTCATCCTCCCTGAAGCACAGGAAAAGAATAGATACAAACTACCGAATCAGAATCACTCAGTGGATGTTTGGACAACCTTTCGCATGGTCGACCGTTATTCAACAGTAATACCCCCACTATAGTGTCATTGTTTCAGAAAGACAGTTAGCATAACATGATATATAAATAAACTGGATATAAATTTCTAAGGATATTTTTAATTTACTTAGAATTACATAAGCTATATCAGTGGAGTTCACAGGACATATTATTTTCCTGCTGACTTCATGCATTCTCTAGTCCACAAAAACAAACAAAAAAATTTGGGTCCTCTTGTGGCGCAGAATTCATAACACATTTTTCTGTTTTTCTTCTAGAAAATACATTTAAAAGAAACACAAATTAGAGTTTGGAGGGGTTTTTTACCTGCTTAAAAAACCCCATTCTTTTTTTTGTCTCAAGGTCTTGGATTTTGCAAGGTCATATTTTATGTCATAAAATACTCATTTATACCAAGACAGCTGAAAGAATCCAAGAAAAGCACACGAGTCATAAAGGAAGACTAACAAAAAAGACAACACAATGTGAAAGAGAAAAATATCAGACTGACTAAAGGGAAGACAGATAATCCGTTTCCCTGTAGACAAAGAAAAACAAAATCTACTCTTCCATTTTATACTACTTGTAGATTTCCTCCAAACAGGTGTTTGATGTTGCATTATATAATGTATTTTGGTTCAAAAAAAGAAAGGAAGAGAACTAATAGAAATCCTCCAAAATCAATATAAACCCACAAAGACAAGTGGAGATAAAATGATATCAGACAAGAGGTTCTCGGAAAAATTAGCAGTAAAATACAGATGCCATAACATGGCATCTAAAAATATCCTGTGGAACAACTATGTTTGCATATTGCTGTTATCACGAGCTACTTAAAAAGTAATGGAAAGAATGACAAGGAAACCTCACTGAGGTGTCAACTTATTTTCCAATCCTTGCTACTCTTTATAAAATTTCCTGCAATGTCTTTTCTCTCTTCACAATAAAAGTTATGTTTGAATTGACAGTCTTTGGTGATTTCTAAGGGGAGAAAAATTGGATTAATTTAGAGCTTGAATTCTGTTTGAAGAGATACTTCCATTCCTCAGCTTTCTATCAAAACATAGTTGCTCTCATCTTGTTCAAATTATGGAAGTAATAGCTTAATGAGTCATCATTCATTCCTTTTACCTTTTTTTGTCTATGGAATTACCAAAGACTTTGGGTATCCTCATCAAAATCAGAGCCAAAAGTTATTTCTGTTACATCATACGTGACTTCACACTAACATAAAGCATCTTTCTCTGGATCACTCGTGCTGAAATTCCATGTGTGAATTACAGTGGTGCTATGGATTTCACTGGCGTAACTGAAGAAACAGCTGTTAATGCTAGTATTGCTGTATAACAGTACATCAAGCAACAGACAATACATGTGAAGTTGCCAAAGCTCTTGGAAACTTCAGTTCAGAAATTAAAACAAAATTAGCTGCTTTTTCTAGGTTTGTTCATTAATTTTTTACATTAATCCCATGGAACATACTTTTTGATAGAAATGGTACAAGTGTATAATACTCCAATTCTATCCTTCCTAGAATATATTGCACCAAGAATGCAGAAACACTAGTGCAAATCTTGCTGTGACCAAAACGTTTCTAATCAGACTATTGCAAATTATGATTCTTGATTTTCTTGGAGCAAAACTGCCTCGAATTAAAATTGTCACACATTTGCACTTCATACAATCTTTCTAAGAACTTCTTTCCTTATCTCAAGAATTACCAGTGTTTCATGATTCATCTCAAAGCACTGAAATATGATGCTCTGGTTCAGTTTGTTATAAGCATTGTTGGCTTTTTTTTGACAAAGCATGGAAATAATTTGGAGGAGGAGAAAAAGTCTATACTTCTGCATTGAGAACAATTGATGGATGCACTTAGAGGTGCAATAATCTATCAAACTTGATTGTAGGGATTAACTATAATTGTGAATGCTTTAGACGAACTGTACTTTCAGCAGAAAAACATTAGAAGAGAGTCTGAATGGCTTACTGTGATGGACAAAAATCAATTCTTGCAGAGAGTGCCACTACTAATGACAAAGGAATAGACTTTTTTTTTAATATACACTCTGGTCTTCAGGATCAGAATGAAGAAGTGTGGAAAATTTACTCATTTAATTTTCTCCAGATATTTCTTCAAAATATATTATGGTAATTCCAGACTCTTACCTTTCTATTCTCATTATACAACCAGAAAGATTTGTGTTTTAATAATGAAAAGTACTAAAACTCACTTGTGGCCATGTGTAGAGTGCATCTATTTTCTTACAGGGAATTACAGTCTGTGGACTATGACTCAGCATTGTTACAGGAGGTTCAGATATTAATATTACCTCTTATGGCACACTTAACATTTGAACTACCTTTTTTTTCAGTTTGTGTAAATTTGCATATATTTGCAAATACGTGTTTTTCTCAGGCAAAATTTAGATCATGATGTTGGATATGCCTGTCTATTCCAGGAGACACAGAAAATTGTCGAAGATATTGCTTTGGCTGTATAGGCAGGGAGCGGTTTTTTATTTTTGTGTTTTATTTCCACCTGAAAATCCTTTAGATTTTAATTTAGCCAAATCCTATGATATAGGAAAAAAATGAAAAAAATCAGACTTTCCTATGTGATTCATGAAGACTTTAATTTTACAGTATGACATGTAATTTTGTGAAAAATGTTCTGTTCTGTACATGTTCCAGCCAGGAGCTTTTAGGTTAGAGTAAATCTTCAGTTATGTGTTCTTCTTGCAGCGAGGGACTGGAGCAGTACAAGGTACTGAAACAGAGACCAGTCAAATGATCTTCCCCTACTGTCCAGATTCCTGTTGTAATTTCTGTAGAAGATACCAGGGTGCAGAATGACAAATAGCTGTTGAGCCCTCAGAAAGAACTTTGCAAGAGCAGATACTGAGGTGAAGATCTCAGTAACAAGGAAAGAATGGAATTGCAGTGTAGCACTGAGTGAAAGTGAGAACAAGGATTAGGATTAGAGAGGCAGGGAGGTGCTCTGGAGATAGTAACTGACACAATATACAGCAGGTGATAGAGGAAGAAAAGTTTGCAGATGATACCAAGCTGGGAGGAAGGGTTGATCTGTTACAGGGTAGGAGGGCCCTACAGAGGGACCTGGACAGACTGGAGACATAGGCCAATTCTAATGGGATGATGTTTAATAAGTCCAAATGTCGGGTACTTCATTTTGGACACAACAATCCCATGCATAGCTATAGACTGGGGACAGAGTGGCTGGAGAGTAGTCAGGCAGAAAGGGACCTGGGATTGCTGGTTGAAAGGAAGCTCAACATGAGCCAGCAATGTGCCCAGGTGGCCAAGAAGGCCAATGGCATTCTGGCCTGCACCAGGAATAGTATAGCAAGCAGGACCAGAGAAGTTATCATACCCCTGTACACAGCACTGGTCAGGCCTCATCTTGAATACTGTGTGCAGTTCTGGTTCCCCCAGTTTGGGAAAGATGTCAGGATGCTGGAGTGTGTCCAGAGGAGGGCAACGAAGATGGTGAAGGGCCTGGAGCACAAGCCCTACGAGGAGCGACTGAGGGAGCTGGGGCTGTTTAGTCTGAAGAAGAGGAGGCTCAGGGGAGACCTCATTGCTCTCTACAACTACCTAAAAGGAGGTTGTTGTCGGGCAGGGGTTGGTCTCTTCTCTCAGGTGACCAGTGACAGAACTAGAGGGCATGGACACAAGCTTCGTTGGGGAAAGTTTAGACTTGATGTTAGGAAAAAGTTCTTCACTGAAAGGGTGATTGGCCATTGGAATGCGCTGCCCAGGGAGGTGGTGGAGTCTCCGACCCTGGAGGTGTTTAAAGGGAGACTGGACGAGGCACTGAGTGCCATGGTTTAGATGATGGTGTTAGTGTTGGTGTTAGTGTTGGTATATAGGTTGGACTTGATGATCTCGGAGGTCCTTTCCAAACTTATGATACTGTGACACTGTGATACTGTGATACCTTGTGTCCCCAGGGATCCAAGAATAGAATCTGTGATCGAGCACTCTGTCAAATAACTGTTATACCCATTATGAACATAATATTAAATGACTTCCAAATTTGAAAGAAAACAAAAATCATTGGTTTTGGTAGGGAGAGAAATTGCATTTGCTGACTCTTACATTTTTGCATTTACATAAGTTTTCCAGTACCTCCCTCTCTAGATGTTAAAAGTTTAATGAGTTGTGGCTGAAGGTCCTGAATTTTATTGAGTGGCTGTAGAAAACACGAGGCATTTTGGATATTAGATTTCGGTTTTCATTATTATAGAAAGGCAAGACGTTTAAATACTATTTGAATATACAAAATATGTAAGAAGTAGATATCGTAAAATCAGTGTATAACATTCACTTATGTTCAGATGAGACCTTCAGATCTTAATAAATGTCACTCTAACTGAAATGTATATTGTTGATTCTTGTTTTCCTGAATCGTGTGCACTTAATTATGGGAGTGAACTGTTTGCTTTGCATGGGAAGGATTGAAAGGAACAGCTTAGATAACAGCTTATATATTGATGAAGAAAGAAGCTGCAACTCCAATTCGGTGTATGAAAAAGAGCGTATGAGTGATAGAAGACAATCTCAAAAGGTTCCTTCCAAGCTCAACTACTCTGTGAAGCTGTAAAACTGCAACCTTCTAAAAAGCACCTTCTCAACATGTAGTCATACATAAAATTCCTGTCTGCTGTTTAACCTTTTGTTTCTTTCCAGATTCCAGACTGGTACTTTTTAAATTTTTGAATTAATAAAGCTTTCTAACGTTTGTGAGAAAGAAGGATGAATAACTGCAGTTAAGTAGGACAGACTACTCAGTTGTCAAAAGTAGCTATGTATCAGTCCTCTGCTGTGAATAAAGATGTATATTTCGTATTCTTCTGATTTCATTTGTCAGCAATATTGATTTTTTTCCCCACCTTATTTCATAGATTCTTCCCAGAAGAAATGGTGTGATATGGACAATATCTGCAGCCTATTGGGTCATTATGGGTAGACACTGAGGTTGTCTAATAATTTCATGGCATATTTTCTGCGTGGTTCTCATTTTTAAAAAAAATATATTTGGCATTAATTTAGTGACAAATGTCATTCCTGTTGTTAGTGATTGCCAGAAGGCATGCTCGTCTCTATTTGGCCCAGTCACCCCTTTTGCTAACAGGCAATAAAAAATGTTTCTATAAATATGTAAGCAACAAAAAGTAGGCTAAGGAGAATCCCTTTCCTTTATTGGATGTGGGGAAAAACATAGTGACAAAGGATAAGGATGAGGAAAAGACTGATGTACTTAATACCATCTTTGCCTCAGTCTTTAACAGTAAGACCAATTGTTCTCAAGGTACCCAGCCCACTGAGCTGGAAGACGGGGATGAAGAGCAGAATGAAGCACCCATAGTCCAAGAAGAAATGGTTAGCAACCTGCTGACAACTGACATATGCAAATCCATGTGATTCGGTTGGATCGACCCAAAAGTACTGAGGGAGCTCACAGAAAAAGGCTTAAAAGTCTATGATATGAGATACAAAGCTTTGAAATGGACTGCTTAATTAGGAGCTTAATGACCATAACATGCTTAACAGAAACGATTACTTGATTGTGAAGACTATATGAACAGTCTCACACTAGAAAGTCATAGGAAGTAGTACTAAATAAGCTACCTTTCTGTTCATAGTTTATCTGAAAGAAACTAGTCCTTGTGTTGTAAAGTGCTATCACATACTCTTCTGATGTGACCTTTCTGTTTGTCTTGAATTATCTGTCTTCTTTTCACCTAGAGCAGAATTACAACATTGTTTATTTCGCATCCCTTTTTTTTTGTACATGGGCGTTTAATAATAAATGATAAATCTTATTGTGTATTATTTTTAGTGTATGTGGCATTTAACATTATATATCACAATCCCAAATATTAATCAAAAGGTAAACTCTGTAAAGCAAATTAAAATGAATATTTCATGAGGTGTGAGAGAAAGCAAATGCTTACCTCAGACTCCTCAGAAAAATCACTTTCAAGGGCCTGTCCACAGACTGAGGATTCACCCGTTTGGTGCAATTTACATTCTCTGGCCTATAAATGTTTTATGACCTCCCTCTATGAGCACTCACAGCCAGAAGAAGGTAATGTAAAATTGATCTGTATGTTAAAACTGCTGAACCAAGCAGGCATCTCAGAATTACAGTGATTGCACATTGGTGATTCAGCTGGCTTTTGTGTAAATATTATTTGCAAAAATCTCTCTTCTAGCTTTAGTGTTTTTTTGTACTTTGCATCTGAGCTATCAAGACTGGAATATTATGGGGAAAATCAACCTTTTTATAATGATGTTTCATGGTTTCCAGATGGACTCAAAGAAACCCCATTACCAAACAAGGTGTTGGATGTAATGTCATGATGACCTTTTTTTTCCCCATTCAATTTTCAAGTATCACAGTAGCATTAATGAGATAGAGAGAGATGTATAATAGCTAAAAACTGCTCTAAGAGAGCTGAGCCTGATTATGTTCATTTTCAACTTGGCCTCATTTCTTGTGTGTATCTACTATTATTATACAGAATAAAATCAACATTTTTAGATTTTTTCAAAACCTTTCAAATTTGAGGCATCTTTATATTACTTTCCAGTGAAAACATCACAATTTTTTCCCCACAAATAGACTGGGAGTAGACTGTGTTATACAAAAATGTTTTATTCGCACCTGTAATAAATAACAAAGATGAATAATCAATTTTGAGATATAAAGTTTCAGACTTCAATATAAAATACATATTTCTAAACAGATGGTTTTCTTACTTCTTAATACAAACAGTATATGGAAAGTGCTTTTGAATACTGTACACAGGTTTTGCTCACCTTCTTATGATTTTCTCACTATCCTCATTAAAATCTCAGATTTTGAGAAAGCTTAGAATTAAATGCAATTTTCAGGCCTTTACAGATACTTGTATTTTTAAATTGTTATTGGTTTAGAAATTATTCTTTGCCCTATCCTTAAGGGCCTGGCTTCTTCCTGAAAAGTGAAGGTATGTTAAACTATCTCCTTTGTTTGCAGAAACTGTGATCTGAAGCTTATATGTATGTTTTACAATTTACTTATCTTTTAGTCCTTGCCAGTGGCAGATTTAGGGAAAAGCAGAAGTTGAGAAGGCGGTTCTGGAGACAATACACTGTTTTATTATGCAGCAGTTTGAGAAGAACAATTGTTTTCTTATTGGAGCAGCTCTTTATTTTCAGGAAAAAATGGCTGATATTTACCAGCTGTGAAACATCAAGGTTAGGGCACATGAATGAGATTTGCATACATCTTTGCATATTGGTGCTTGTATGAAGGCTTTAAGAATCTTGTCAAGAATAAACAAAAATTTTTAGGGCATCTTATGGTAGAATATAATGATCCACCTCTGACAAACTTCCAATGAAAACCTGAGAAATTTTTGAGTTTTCTGACAATGGAACTTTTTACTTTTTTTCCTTATGATTGAAAGAAGGCTAAGTTTTAATCAGGTTTGCGTGTTTATTAAGGGTAAATTCACTGTAGAACAGTTCAAGAATGACCAAATTATTAGCTCTTCTGTAAGAAGGCAAAAGAGGAGAACCTTCTGTAAATGATATTTCTTTCCCTGCATGTGTTTTATATTAGATAGTCTAGCAAAATTTAGCTGGAAAAATCTATGGTTGTCTGGGACAGGCTGACTGGCAACATCACAGATAACAAGAGTCTGAAACACTAGAATCTGAGACGGTATTTTAGTGTTTGTATTTACTACCCCTTCCCCCCCTCCAATTGTTACTTTACTCCAACACCTGAGAAAAAAACAAAAAGAAAGGGTTTTCGTGGAAAGTCAAAACTATGTTCTTGAACAGCATAGTTTATAACTCTTTAGTGCTTTGAGATCACTAAAAAATACTTGTTCTGAGGTTTCACAGTAGACTTCATCTGATTTGGCTGTGGACTGCTGTGGAAAAAGGGTCAGGGAGGATGGACTCAGTTCCCTCTTCATACTCCCCACATTCAGCTGCACTTTGCCACCCTCTCTCTTTAGTCTTACAGTTTATTAAGCCACAGTGTGAGCCCCCTAATTTCACTAATCTGATCAATCTGATCTAAACTGTACTTATTTGCTTTCTTATTTGCTTATTTATTTATTAGTTTGTATCTTACTTTTCAGCAACACTGCCTTGTGGTTCACAAAGCTGCATTGAAGGAAGTGTCTGAAGAATGTTGCCCGGAAGAAGGAAATGAAAGAAACTGTAAGGGAAGATGGAAACCTACAGTGAAACTCACACTTCAATATTTTTCATAATTTAAAAGAGCAAAAAAGGCATGTTGTGGTTTCTTCTTTATTCTTTAATTCTCCCAAAATAACCATGGAGAGAAAACTCTTTTTCAAAATGTCCCAAAGCAAGGTATTTTTTTCTAAAGATAAGTAAGATCACAAATACACCTTCTCATTTCTACTCACGTTTTAATCTGTGCTATCACTTGATTTACTCTTTCTTCAATTGTTTTTCTGTATCTATACCAAGGAAAATTTAAAATTCTCAGTGAAAAGTAGGTTCATAGGTCACTTTCCCTGTTGATTCACTGTCTTAAATACCAATTTCCTGAGACACTACAGAGCTCATAGGTAGACTTTAAAAGCACAGGGGTTCATCTGTTGTGCAGCACACATGCAGGTGAACAACAAGAAATAACAAATCTGGGCAGGAGACAAAAGACGGTTGTTCTGGCTGAAATTTAATCAAAACTTTTTTTTTATAAAGCCAATACAGACTCCTTTCATAAACTCTAACAATCTCAGAAAAGGTTTCTCAGGCTAGACCCAGAAAAATATGGTGACCTGGTAGTTTAGGGGTTAGGTGCAAGTGATGTTGGAAACATGTTCTATTGTTGTGGTTACATAAATAATTTTTATAGCGATAAAAACATGCATCAGGTTTTCAAACCCCTGTATTTAACTCATCAGATCCTGACAGGGCAGCTACAGCTGTGCTGACAATAAAACACCCCAGAAAAATAAAATCAGTCCCCTAATTCAAAGGGAAAATAACTGTGTTGAAATAACTGAAGGGGTGGTGAACTTACTGAGTGGTATGTCAGGTGTCTGGCTGGGATGGAGTAATTTTTCCTCTTAGCAACATATATGGTGCTGTGTTTTGGATCTATGACTTGGTCCTGGTTTAGTAAAGGTAACATGAGATAACACATCAGTGTTTTGACTATTGATAAGCAGTATTGTGATTTGCTGCTGGCCCAGGTCAACCCACCACATTGTGTAAGGTTCGCATTAACCTGGCTTGCAGCTGAACACCATCATGTCATGTATTGAGCATCTATCTCCTCCTCAGCCTCAGTACTCTTGTTTCACTCTCACTATTTTGTTTTGTGCTCTGTATCTGTGTAGAGGAAATAAAAGAAATAAATCAGGGACCATTGCCCATTTAAAAATTTCTTTACCATGAAAAGCAGAGGCCATACCCAAACTCTTTCTGTAGTTATATTTATGTTGGTTTGAATAATTTTTACTGACTCTCTTTTAAGACTTTGTTAATAAAAACAAAAGCAAATTTGGATCATGTAATCTTGTTTTGGGGGAGTTGATGGAGGAGCAAACTTTCAAATAGGAGTTTTTTGGCCTAAAAACACTGTCAAGTATCAAAATGCATATTTCTTAATAGCAGGATCTGCCCTTGATTAAATATCCATGCAATTCACCACATATTGAGATAAACCTTCTATAGCACACAGAACCTGAAATAAAGAACAATACAGAAAGAAAATGTTTATCATTAACCACTCAATGATGGCCTATTTCACATCTTGCTGCAGTAAAAAGAGATGTCTGTTAGTTGCTAATTATTTTTCATTCCAAGACATGCCCATTCCAGTTAAGCTTTGCCCAGCATAACTAATTACCTAAATGACACCAGTTTGAGGAATATCTAAAGAGTCATTTGTATTATTCTGGAAACCTGTAGAGAACAGACAACAAAAGACAACACACAACCTTCAGTTGGTTTTTGCCATCGTACTTGACCTCAGGTGATATTTAATCTATTGGTCTGCTATAAAAATTGCATGTTTTTAATCTAAAACCACAGGAAATATTTAGAGTTTTGAACAGGTGATTCAGGCATATAGCTTGGTGATGTATGGAATTGGAGTGAACTTCCTCAAGATTTTTATGCTGGGGGATAAGGAATCTTAATGAGGTTGACATAGAGGAGGTGCTTGTAGAAATATAATAATGCTCTGTATGTGCCTGAAGGGGGAACTGAGTTCTGGGTCACCTTTTTATTGTACTTTGTGGTAGTTTAGAATATGAGTTTCTTGAATCTCTGAGAATTTCTTGATTACCTGCATGCTGTGTCTTACTCCCCTGTTTGGATCAGAGCAGAGGCAGTAACAACAGCTCATATATGAAGTAAGCTAAATCAATGCCAGTCTAACCCTGGCTTACCCTCAGGGTTACTCTAGTAGTGTGGAAGGGGTTTCAGAACTGTGATGAGATTTCTTGTACAGCTCTGCAGTACTTGGTTTTGACTTATGATGTGTAATTCTGTGTGGTAGTACATATGTAAATCATGGACTTTCACCTCATAAAACTGGAAAAATCTAATGGATACGATACTCACAAAAAATATTAATGGAGTTCTTTCATAGAATTCCAAATGGTGTTGCTCGAAAGAGTGAGTTCTCTCTATTTACTTCTTTAATGCACCTGGCTTCAATGCCAAGGCTACTTCCAAGTGGCTGAAGACAGCAGAACAGACATTGGAACAGTTAACGCTGAAAATCAAGAGAACAGTCTGTAGCTGGAGTTTGAGGTTTTGTAACACCACCATTGACTACATCTCCTGGTATGTACTATCTATTAACTAAAATCTATGTGAGATTATCTCTATAAGATTTTAGTTAATTTGAGAAAATCAGATATAGAGTATTTAAGTATCTAAAGTATTTATCAAAGTTGCCTAATAGTATAATACTCTCTTAATGAATTGTAGTGAAGTTTTTTTTTTTTGTCTTTTACTGTGATGATCAAAAATAACGTCAGAGTTCTGAAGAGGACATTTTTTTGTTGCTGTTCCTTCTCCTTCCAGTCTCCCCTTAGTAGGATTTCCAGAAAGGTCACTAAAATGGACTTGTTTCCATATTTAAAAAATAACATAATATTAACTTCCTTAAATTTAAATATTAATTTCAATTAACAATATCACGTATTTTAATGATATTTAAATTAATAAAATACTTCACAATCTATGTAGTGTGCATTTTAAGAATTATATGAATCATGTCACTTTTTTAATAACAATGAAACTTACTTTATTATGAACAATTCCTAACTTAATAATGAATTCAGTGTACAAAATTTATGTATTTTTAGTGTCTAAAACAGAGAATGCGTATAAAAATAATCATAACAATGCCTTTCTCATTAGTATCAATCTCAGCTGCTTAGATATAATCCAATAAACTACTGCTTTAACTGTAGCCGAAATACATGTTTGGACTATATTTAAAATGATGGAGATGTCAGATGCCTCTTGTAATTATGCTAATAACAGAGCTCCAGATATGGTTGTTATAAACTTCACTGTTACAAACAAAAACAAGTGTGATCGCTAAGTTTGAGGACCAGATCCTACCAACCTTATTTAAATTGAATTTAGATCTACAAAAGGAACCATGGAAAGTTATTAGATAAAATATGAAGAAAGCTTCTGTTCAGCACAAGTAAAGGGGCACAATCCAGCTTCAGTAGTGGACAACTGAGCAGGAGCTCTGGTATGCTGGAAGAGAGAAGCTGCATACATTTGTTAAAAATATACAAGAAATGTCTGGGTTATTTTTGTTTGTTTGCTTTTGTTTGTTTCCTCTTGTTGCATTTGGGGGTGAGTATAACAGGTTTTGTATGTATTTATGCTTTTAAATGTGAATTTTATTGCTTCTTTTCAGCAAAATCTATCATTATTAGTATTTTAGTCAGCTCTGTTTATCTTCTGAAAGAGCAGATATCAGCTATTCTTTATCCTATCATGAGTTACTCAGCAATGAGCTTCTTGGATTTGAGTCAAGAGCAGAAGTCATACCCTTGTGTAACTATGGCCATTTGATTGATGATCATGACTTTTTAAAATTTTATGCATTATATAATATGGAAAAAATACTTTTAAGATTTTCCTTTTACAACATTAAAGAATTAATAGTTAATCTGACTGAAAATCACACAACTACAATGAGGAATTTTCAGTTATCATTTCACCTAATAAAGTGTAATAGTTTCTTCTAGTGTATTCCCCTCCCATATTAAGAAACCAGATTTAATATTTTGATAGTACCTTGTGATGAAAAGATAAATTTTGTCAAAAATATCCAAATGTAATTGTTTGGGCAACAGCCTCAAAAGCTGGGCAACCTTTGGAGGAAAATACATGTTACATGAGTAACAAAAATAGATTTTAAAAAAGTGCACATGACAACAGATATTCAGAGAGATTGCATGGTACATTTTGCCAGTTATCCAGGCTGCCTGTGACACAAATCATGACCTTAGCTGAAAGCCCTAAATCTCAGGATCAGTTTCAAGACTTAACGATAACCTCTGACTGGTTGTTCTTCGCTACATCTTTTACATATCACTGGTCCTTTCTCTCTTTTCATTGATGTCTAGTGCAATGATTTACCATATAGATTGCAATTGAAGGAGAAAGAGAAAACAAGATGACTATCCTCAGATTAGTTGCTCGTGTTGATCCTCACAGACTGGAGACGTTTTGGGGTCACTGAATTGTTCTCTCTGAAAAGGCAAATGTAGAAGCATAATTATTCTTTCCTTGTTTCTCTTTGTTCCTTTCTCATTAATTTCTTGAAGGAAGTCCTTGCAAATTTGTTTGTGCTTTTATCAATGCAAACTGCTGAGTAATGTGAATGAGACAAATAAAAAAGAAAATGGAAAAATAAAGCACACACTATAATTGATTTACTTTTTCCCATGGCCAAGAAAGTACAATCTCACCTGGATATACATAGCTCTGTGTTCTCTGCTGATGCAGGTGGGAAAGTTACAGAAGTACTATGGATAATAATCCCTACAGAAAGAAGGGCATTTTGTTTAAAATTCACCACAAAATTTTCTGAAAAAATAAAATCGTCTAATATTTCTCCCACAGTATGTCCGTTTACTACTATAGTACTTGAAAAATATCTTTCACTATCAGCTTTGTTTCTGTCAGCACTGGATGATTTGATAAAAAAATTCAAGAAGAATATTGAAATTCTTATTTCTACTTCATAACACAGAACAAAACCTCGATATTACTTGAATTGGTAAGTTCCTGTTTTTAAGTTTGATTCAGCCATTCATTATTTGATTGTTTATATTAATATTACAGAGGTTAAGTTTCCATAAGTAAATATTTCACATGAAACTCCTTTTCAGGGAGAGCTAATTTTAAAGGAAGCAGTGATTACAGAGCATTGTCAGGAAGGATTTATTAAAAAGCCCCTTAAAATTAATAAAAAAAAGCAATCTATTTTTAACTTTTATTTTTGAAAGTAACATAGCTGCAAGCAATGTAAGAATTTCACTCTAAAATCAGAGGACAACAATTATATCCTTAGGTTCCAGTCAAAAGTCATTAATATAGTTATTTATAATGCTTACCATCCTTGCTAAATTGCTATGGGAAAGTTCCAATGAAGAATGAGTACAGCAGTTGAATGTCTGAGATTTCTCCTGACAGAGAAGCAGAATATTACTCCTGTAGAAACATCTCTACTGAGTAGCAATGTTGACAATAGTCTTAGGATTTTATAATGAGGTGACCTTTGTTATCTGCTATTGCTCTGCTATGGAAAAGTGTGTTACAATTGACAAAAATAAAACAGTCCAGCAGACTGGATAGCTTAAGGTAGGCAAGGCATAGAAAGTAAGGTAAAAAAACAGAAGTAATAAAATTATCAACTTTATTTTTCTATATCTCAGTTCTTTAGAGTAGAAGAACAACCTCCTTAGAGTTTATTATCATGATGTTTACTGCTTTTTTGACTATTTCTACAACTTTTTACTTGAATGTGACTACTACGTAAGAAAGTTTAGAAATTCTCTCAGCTCAGAGTTGCATTATTTAATATGTTCATGTTCAAATAGGTAAGATGATTTCAAATGAAACAATTTTTATTCTGAAATGATTTTTTTAGAGTTTTTAGTTAAAGCTTTTAAAAGCCTCATGGTTGTTCATTTAGTCCCATAACTCCTCTTATAATGAAGATATTTTGTAATCACACAGAAGGTTTTGTACCCCATGCACTAAACAGACTTTGATATATGAGGGGAAGTGGGAATCCAAGGTCACTCAATATCAGGTTTTGTACAAAGAGTAGGAGCCATCTCTCATCACTGTTTATATTCCTGCAGACGATCTAAACAGATGTGTAATCCCATCTAAATTTATACAGAGAAATACTCTCTTTCACCTTCTACTTTTGAGGCTGCAGAGATCAGCAAATCTGAGCATCACAATTTAGAAGTATTAGGATTGCTGTCAGCATCCTTGCGTACTGGTTGCAAATCAAAACAAATTTTTGAAAGAAGCATAGAGAACTGTAGTATCTTGCTGATCTTTATAAATTTAAGACTTTCAGAGTTGAGTTAGATTATTCTGCTATCTAGATTACATAAAGGAATTCAAATATTTCTGAAGGCCTTTGATCTGCATTTCCAGATAATTTTGTCCTCCCTGCTATTTGATACTTTTAAACACATCACAACAGAAAAGTAAGAAATCATTCAACAGCTTACAACTCTGTTTCAAATGCAGATGTGTTCATTCATAGTCAGAATATTGAAAAGAAATATTCAGGGAAGTGGAGAAATATGGGAATAATTCTTATTTTAGCTCTCTCTGACTCTCTTAAGGAGATCGCATGACTTGCTTAACTAGTTTGTTAAGGTACATACTCACAAAAAACAGGAGTTTTTACTGTGGATATGATAGTAAATTTCGATACTCCTTCTTCACCAGCAGAAACCTTCCATTTACTGCTCATCTACTGGCACTAATGTAGTAAGTATTTTGGAAAAGTGTTTCAAAATTGGGCTGTTGACTCTGGGAGAACTGAAAAGCTAGCATCATGCCTAGAGAGATATTAGGATTTTCCTGTGCAGGGCTGCTTCTGAATGAAATTAGTGCCAAACATCGAATCAATTGTCTCAGAAAAAAAGCCAAAGTTATCTTATTATCTGGAGTACATGACACTAAATATTTAAGAAATGAAGCAAGGCAGTGACCTCCTCCCTTCAAAAGATGGAATAATGAGTGGCAAAGTAAACAAACAAGATACCTTGATAAGAGAGTCCATGGTTTATATAAATTAAAAGAAGTATCTTCTAGAACATAAAATGGAATAACATGTAATACAAAAAGCATATTCTGTATTAGATGAAATTAAAAAAGTGAAGAAGAGATCCTCCTCTATGAGAGCTTAATGATACATAGAAATCTGGGATTCAAATTCTCCTGTTTTGATTCAGAATTTCTTTATCTTTCTGGAACATATTTTGTGCCATCTTTCCTTAACATCCCCTGTTGAACCTTTTTCAACTGGAAAATAAAATTAACTATTCAGCGAACCAGAGAGCAAAAGAATGGGAACAATTTTCTATGCCTGTGGCTGAGGAATTCTCTAGAGAGATGAGAAAACTTAGTTCAATGTCCACTCATGATGGCAGAGCAGGGTGGTGGGTTTCAAGTGTCTCAGAAAACCCCCTATGTGCATGACAAATTCTGGGCACTGAGACGGAAATAAGGGCTGATAAGACAATCATCAGTGCTATCTGCTTTGAGGCTTGGTACTCAAGTTATCAACATTTCTAAGAGAAATGAAATATGGCAGGTGCGCCTGCTTGATGGCTACAAGCCTGCTATCTAATGTCAGGCAGGATATTTTCTGGCCTCTACAAGCTATCAGGAAGAGTATTATTGTTCAGACACTCCTAAGTTTTTTACCTTTTTCTACTTTTTGTTGTTAATAATAAGGACTCTAAGGCCTGGACTCATGCTTACAAGCATCTTGACATTCCAGATATTACTAATGTTTTACAACGACCACACATAGTCCAGTGATAATACAGATGACAACCTGCTGACAGAGTATGTTTACATTTATGGTAGTGAAGAGAATAGAAAGAGTATCACAAGATTTAAATAATGAGCCATATCATGTAATTTAGGATTTACTTCTTTAGTATTTTGTCTCTGACAGTGATAAGTTCCACATCTATTAGTACTTATCTTGTTGGCCACGTAAATCCTCAATCCTTTTTTTTAATCTTAATTCTGTTTTAGAATGTCCATTGTGTGAAAACAGATTTTTTTTTTTACTCTTTCTGAAAATACTGCTCTTCATTTGTTTGACATTTTGAAGTCTAAGTTAATCATGTCAAAATTCAACTGAAATATTAAATGGAAAAAAAATTTCTTGTTTTTAAAATATCAGATGAGTTGGCAGGTGATCAATTGTATTTATGAACAAAAGTTGCAAGTGCACTTTGGCAACTTTTGCATGAAAAATAACTGCACGCAGTGTTTGTTAAGGAGGCTAGTTCAAGGCTTTGATCAAACACTAGTGATAGCTGAACCTGTAGAAAGCAAATAAATACACTTACATGAAATGTGGACTGAGAAGATGAAGCTAGGAAATTGTGGCATAGAGAGGAACAGATAGGTCTATATGAGCAGAGGAGAGAGGAAAGTGCATTCCTGCTGTAGCCCTGTGCTCTTGACAACTACAAAAATTGCGTTTAAGTACAACTTCTGTCTAACATGTTTTATTGTAGGCTTGCTGGCCAGAACCAAATATTGGTCTGCAGTGCACAGTAGCTCTTAGTCTCAAAAGCATGGTTTGTTTTTCCTTCAAGGGAGCGATATTACCCAATTATTACTTAAAAAGTAATTTTGACATTTTTTTTATATTTAAGAGAGGAATAAATTTATATAACAGAACACAGGTTGGGTAGAGCAGGATTTCTGAGTGTCCTGTCTCCATTTCAAATCTGAAGTGGCAAAAAATGCTAGGTTTATTCAAATCTATTTTTTGACTCTTTACATCTTTCATCATATTTTCTAAATATGTTTTAATTACATTAATTTGCATGTACACCTTACTAATACAACTGTTATAAAACTGAAAATGATTCCTATGTTTGGATGCCTAAGTGTGGAACTCCTTCGGCCATGTGTCACCTGCTTCTCTGTACAATTACGGTTTCCAGTTCTTTAACATCTTGTTCTTAAAACGTTGTCATGTTATGATTTCAGAGGTGTCTTAACTAATAATTGAGTAACATCTCAATAATACGTGATCTCATTGTGCATCAAATAGTATAAATAAAACAAGTAAGAATGCTTCTTGAATTAAGAAACATGAATTAGATTACAAAGATTATTTATTAAAATTGACCGCGGATCAAATTCATAGCTCCTAAATTGCAATTTACTGATTTCATACCTGGTTATCTTTCGATTTCTCATTCAGCTGTCAGGAGAATGTTTGCAATCTTACAAACAATATTAGTTTTCCTCTAATGAACAAAACTCATTTTACTACACGTATTGCTTTGGTGTATTTTAATTGCCTTCTTTGCTCTAAAAGCAAGTCATAAAGGATAAAAAGATAAATATACTTTATACTTGTGCTAGTTGTCCTTTATGGGTCTCAGATGAGAACTTCCAGATTCAGAGATCAGAATTCTTTGGAAAAGGAATGTCTTGCATGCTTTGAGCATAAACCACTTCCTTATGAATTTTAAACTAGTCCCTTATTTTATTACTGAAATATTCCAAATTTCAGAAATATTTATTTAAAAAACTATATTTTTCTAATTTTATAGATCTCCGTTTACATGACACTGTAAGTTGCTTCAATAAAATTTTCTGTTTCTAGCTTGAGACATTAATAAATGGGCTCATTTGTCAAAAAGTGTCAGGTACCTTCTACTTAAAAACTTACAGTTTGATAACACTCCCCACTCAGAAACTCTGTATGTAACAATAAAATATTGCTTATTTGTACGTAACTATACAGTATTGTGTATTTTCCCAAAACCCTCAATATCCCGTTTTCATGGAAATGAAGCTGATAAAACACATCTGTAATTCAAAGAGTAGGAAAAGTGTTGTGCTATTGATCAGTGCAACAGTATCACATGATATTTGGATATTTGCCATTAGTCTGGAGAATTTGTTTTGGATCTTCCTTAACTTTCTTTTTAAAATTGCAGCTTAAGCTACAACCAAATTCTCCATGCCTTAATCCTGAGAATGGATTTACTGAGGTCCTTTTGTGTCTCAAACTAATATATAACAAAATAATTTGTTTTCCTAAACAATAAGCTGTTTGCTTCATGTGGTATATAACTTGTTTAGTTGTTATTATAATTATTTGTCTACAATAGAAAAGATATAGTGACCCACCTGACTCTTAATTGAATGCATCAGCCTTCTTGTTATATTATGCACCCACAGTTAACGGCTGCAATAGATTAGAGCCTCATCTGGGTTCAGAAGATTAAGTAATGCAAATTGTTTTACAGTTCCTTAATAGAACCTGCTTAATGAGATAATCAGGAGATCTCAATGCTTACTCTGTTTGGAGTTGCGCAAAAGCAGTGACTATGGCTGAGATCTAGTGCTACAGATTAACTCTTATGCACACGGAAAATAACTGCTATTTGTGCTTGTAAATATTGCCATCCTGTTCACTAATTAGGAATAATTAAAAACAAAAAGGGGCAAAAAACCTGCTTCTTATTGTCCCTAAGCCAGGGCCCACATGCTCCGTCCTATCTCTCCTTTCATTCTCTCTCTGGATTTTGTGCACACGTGTTGAGAAGTGGAATGATACTTTGTGCTGTGGGGAAATTATCAGAGATAAAAGAGAGAGCCTGGAGGTTATGTTCAAAGATATTGTTAAGTCGTGTAGGATGAAAATTAGGGAGGCAAAAGCCTAGCTGGAGCTCAAATTGGCCACTTCTGTTAAGGACAACAAGAAGTGTTTTTACAAATATATTAATGGCAGAAAGAAGGGCAGCAACGACCTCCACTCCTTATTGGATGTCGAGGGAAATATAGTAACTAAAGATGATGAAAAGGCTGAAGTTCTTAATGCCTTCTTTACCTCCGCTTTCAACACTAAGACAGATTGTTCACTGGACAACTGCTCTTCTGAAGTGGTGCATGGGGTCAGGATGGAATATAGCTCCCCTGTAATCCAGGAATAAGTTAGAGTTCTGCTGAGCCACTTGGATCCTCGTAAGTCTATGGGGCCGGATGGGATCCATCCTAGGGTGATGAGAGAGCTGGCAGATGAGTTGCTAAGCCACTTTCCGTCATTTATCAACAGTCCTGGCTCACTGGAGAGGTCCTGGATGACTGGAAGTTGGCTAATGTGATGCCCATCCACAAGAAGGGCCATAGGGACGATCCAGGTATTTACAGACCTGTCAGTCTGTCCTCGGTTCCAGGTAAAATTATGGAGCAGATAATCCTGGATGTAATCATGTGGCACCTGCAGAATTACCCAGATCAGGCCCAGCCAGCATGGATTTAGGAGGGGCAGATCCTGCCTGACCAACCTGATCTCCTTTTATGACCATGTGACTCAGCTGGTGGACAAGAGGAAGGCTGTGGATGTGGTATACCTGAATTTCAGCAAGGCCTTTGACACCGTTCCTCATAATATACTCCTGGAGAAGCTGACAGCCCATGACTTGGACAGGAGTGCTCTGTGCTGGGTTAGGAATTGGTTGGTTGCCTGAGCGCAGAGAGTGATAGTGAACGGTGTCTCATCCAGTTGGCGGCTGGTCACTAGTGGTGTCCCCCAGGGGTTGGTGTTGGGTCCGGTCCTGTTTAACATCTTTGTTGATGATCTGGATGAGGGGATTGAGTCCATCATCAGCAAGTTTTCAGACGATACCAAGCTGGAAGGAAGTGTCGATCTGCTGGAGGGAAGGAGGGCCCTACAGAGGGACCTTGACAGACTGGAGAGGTGGGCTGATTCCAATGGGATGAAGTTTAACAAGTCCAAGTGCCAGGTTCTACGCTTTGGACACAACAACCCCATGCAGAAATATAGTCTGGGGACAGGGTGGCTGGAGAGTAGTCAAGTGGAAAGAGACAGGAAAATCAACATGAGCCAGCAGTGTGCCCAAGTGGCCAAGAAGGCTAATGGTATCCTGGCCTGCATCAGGAACGGTGTGGTCAGCAGGACTAGAGAAGTAATCATCCCCTTATACTCAGCACTGGTCAGGCCACACCTTGAATACTGTGTCCAGTTCTGGGCCCCTCAGTTTAAGAGAGATGTCGAGATGCTGGAGTGTGTCCAGAGGAGAGCAATGAAGATGGTGAAGGGACTGGAGCACAAACCCTATGAAGAGCGACTGAGGGAGCTGGGGTTGTTTGGCCTGGAGAAGAGGAGGCTCAGGGGAGACCTTATTGCTCTCTATAACTACCTAAAAGGAGGTTGTAGGCAGGCAGGGGTTGGGCTCTTCTCTCAGGTGATCAGTGACAGAACAAGAGGACAGGGTCTCAAGCTTCGTCGGGAGAGGTTTAGGCTTGATATTAGGAAAAAAATTTTCACTGAAAGGGTGATTGGCCACTGGAATGCACTGCCCAGGGAGGTGGTGGAGTTGTTGTCCCTGGAGGTGTTTAAAAACAGATTGGATGAGGTGCTTAGTGCCATGGTTTAAATGACAAGTGGGTGCTAGTGTTGGGTCATAGGTTGGACTAGATGATCTCAGAGGTCTTTTCCAACCTTGTGATACTGTGATACTGTGAAGTTTATCTGCATACTTGCAGTCCCCACCAGAACACAATGTCACAATGCCATCTTGCAGGTGGTTTTCTACTAGAAATAACATCACACTGCCAGGCTGTTGGGGTTGCCATTGTCACGTTTCTGATGTTGTACTTTTGGGCAAGGCAATCAACAAGGCAGATAGCCAAATACTCTTTATTTATGAGAATTCTGTTCTTAAGGAATGAATATGGACTTATTTCATCTCAGTTTGTATTGTGTATTACAGGCCATGAAATATCTGGGGCAACTTTCTGAACTCATTAAACTAGTCAGAAAGATAAACTGAATCCTTGGACTTGGCCAACAGGGTTGAGGGCAAGGCTTGCCATTCACTAGGACTAGAACTGGTGGGAGGAAGGGTCTGACAGGACCCCCATGGTCTTGATGGAGGAGCCCTGTGCAGCCCTGGTCTGGGCAGGTAGAGCCCTGGCAGCGATGCTGCTAGGAGTAAGAGCAACACTGTGCAGAAGATCCTGGATCCTGTCTGACAGTGGGCTGAGCAGGGCCATAAAGGCTGAATATTAGCAAGATTTTACCTCCTGAGAACAGACAGTCAGTGGAGCCAGTGCCTGGGGAGGCATTGAAGTGTCTCTTCTTGGAGGGTTTCCAGTCTCGACAATATAAAACACTGAGCAACCTGGCTTGGTCAAGCGGACAGACTGGAATCCTCCCAAGGTCCCTAATCGTCTGAAATGTCCTAGGATCAACTTCATAGTCTTCTAATTAATTTTAAAAAACTGGAATCAATTTCTGGATTGTTTTTCAATTATAGGAAAGGAAAGTGTTCCTCTGCTGGAAAGTGTTTCTCTGCTGCTGAGTCACATTTGTCTTACATTACATAGGGAAGAAACATTTCATGAAAAGATCTAATCCTAAATTCCATTACAATTATGAATTAAGATGTCCTTGTTTCCTGCCAAACACAAAAGTGATTTTTTTTTTGCTCTTTATTACGAAGAATTGAGAAAGATGCATAGTTGTGACTATGTCTTTGGATAGGGAGAAAAAAACTCCATCATATATCAGTTGTATTTCACAAAAAAAAAGGAAGTAAGTGGAGTAGGATAAATGGAAAAATTATTATACCCTGTTTTATTAAGAATTTCTGGATACTGCTAATACTTTTTGCTGTGTAGTTATATAAGTAAAATTGTAAAGAGTATAAAGGAATCCTTTCCTAAGCAGCTGTCAGTGTATTTGTCACCCAGTAATCCTCTTCATTATTTAAATCATACATGAATTTAACACAAGACATGAGAATTATTTCTCATGATGTTAGCAGAAAACTCATCTATTTCCCTTCGCCCCTTATTTATGGTGAAGAAATTTTTTAAATGGTTGCAGATCAAAGGTCAACAAGTTCATCAAAGTGAGAGCAAAATGGAGAAGGAATGAGACAGAGGGAAAAGAGGATATGAGGGGACTAAATTACAGAACACACGCACCCATAACCTGAAATATAACATTGAAAGAAATAATCAGAATAGAATAGGAACAGAAAAACTGTTCTGAGATTTTGAAAAGAGAGTGATTTGCTCTCAGAGCAACCTTGAAATAACTCAATCTGTTTTTCTGACCACTTCCTCAGAACTAGACTCTGTAGCTTTATGTTTGTTGAACAAAAGCCACCCCCTCCCACGCTACCCTGTTTGCTAAGGGTGCTTTACTCTAGCTGGCCAGATAGGTGCATCTTGTTCCCAGGGTTGGTTATCTAATGGAAGTTAATGACACTGAAGGATCACTCTTAGAAATAGGGAGGTGAAAATCTAATCCATATCAGGCTAAATTCTGCTCTTGTATTCCCCATTACAACTTTTCTGGAGCCATAAACAGAACTGGTCTAAGTGCCTCAGCAAGAAGCATGGACTTGCTGCGTAGTTTGCAGCTTTGTGCCTCATAGGTTCAAAGAGGAAGTCATATCCCATTATTTTTAGAGAAGGGTTGCTTAGAAGAGATTTTTAGAGGAGTGAAGACTTCCTACCAGAAATATAATGACTAATTCATGCCCCAACAGAGACCCAGAGAAAATAATCTCTTGACCTCAGCGAGTTCTGCAACAGGTAATAAGGCACTGTATGTGGCGTAACTCCATTTGTGTCCCAGAGCTGGCATTGTAGAAATGCACAGTCAATGTAGCAGCAATGTTTTATTGCTTCACTGTCAGCATAAGTCCAATTAAAATTGTTGCCAGGAGCTACAAATCGTGTGCCTGGTGAACAATACTGGTGGAAATGTATGAATAAAAACTTTGTACCAGCCAATGCAAACAGATTCTATCTAGCTGTAAAGACTGTGCCACATACATAGCGCTGCAGGCTGTATCATCAGTGCCGTCCTCTTCCTTTATCTTTCCCTCTTTTATTAAAAAATGCATTATCAATCTTCACAATTTTTTTAATTTTTCTTTTTTTCTCCTGCATTTTACTGTGGAAACAATCCTGAACTCTGATAATACAATGTGGGTTTCAGTAGTAAGTAACAATTTCAGAATTGTTTCTACATCAGCTACAGAATGTAATTACTCTTTTAGGTTATCAAGTAGATTAGATATTTTGAACCTATTATTTGCTTGTTGCAAATGGGCTGCCAGCCTAAACTGTGAATAATTCTTTTCTGAAAGAGAATTGCACTGTGGTATCTAAAATTGCAGTGACAACTCATTCTCATTTCTCTGTATAAAGCCAAGTGCAGTGTACAACTGCTCTCGGGTGAGCCCACTATCAAATAAGAATATTTACAACATATATGTTTTATTCTGAAGCAACTCTTTCTGACATTTTATTAATTTTAATGATTTATTTTATTTAACATCATCAAAAATGAACATTTTTGATTTTCAGTAATATCATTTTGAATAAAATAAAACTAGTGGCTCCCAAAATAAGAAAAATTTTCTGTTGCTCGTATACTTCTGACATCTGCTGCACAGGCAAAGAATTTGAGTGTAAGTTGTCTGAAAAATTTATGGGGTGCATTGATGGAAATTTCTCAACAAGATAATTGATGAGCTGACCAGGGAAGATTCTCTTTTGGCTTTGTTTTTCACAAGCAAAGAAGAAATGGTTGGATATGTGGTGGCCAAGGGTAATGTTGGCTCCAGTCATTATGAAACTATGGAGCTGAGATCCTGCGAAAAAACAGAAGACAGATAGCAGAGTCACAGTTGTGGACTTCAGGACAGAAGATTTCAGATTGTTCCGGGACTCTCTTGGCAGGATCCCACAGGAAACTGTGCTGGTAAATTGACTAGAGGAGCTGGTAAATTTAACAGACAACTCCTCAAACCTTTTGAACAGGCAGAGAGCCAGCACAGAGGAACAGAGAGTTCCTGACTAAGATTGGAGGTGAATAGGAAGCATTCAGAAGTGGACATGAAGATGGAATGCCTGAGAGGAACAAAGGGATGTTGCATGAACATGGAGAGTTAAAACAGTGCAGTCCTCATCCAGATGCGAAATAACTGAGAGAGGCTTTCTCCCAAATGCAAAGCTAAGGCTGGTATGAGTCTGCTGCTTAGCAAGCAACATCATAACCAAAGGTGTCAAAAAGCCAAAGTCCTCAATGCATTTTTTTGGCCAAGATTTAACTTGTAAAATCTGCCTTAAGGCTTTCAGGGCACTGTGGAGTCCGTGGGCTCCTGGGGATTGTAACAACTGTTCCACCACTCCCAGAAAGTAGTCTGGTGGGCAGCTGGGGCAGCCCTAGCCTTGGGCACCTCCCTGGAAAGGGACAGGACCTGTATAAGAAAGAAGTGTCTTGGAAAGCTTTAGGTTGCCTGGGATACTAGTCTTGCATATCACTCTAGCCATGTCTATATTGGGTTTTGCTTGTGATTTACTAGATCCTGTTCTTTAGAATAAGAAATATTTTTCAGCACAGCTAAAGATTTAAATTTAACAGCTTGTGTTTGGACTCCATAGCTGGTAATTGCCAAAAAACAAATAAAGTTCTTGTTGAGAAAAGTGTAGAAGCGTAAAGTCAAACCATTCAATAGATTGCACAGAAATATAAAAAAAAATTAATGATGGCAATTTTACATGAAATTCTTTCAGGCAAAATTGTATATACAATGATCTCTACAAAGCACAACTACGCATACTGCTGTTCGTGGGGTTTTCTCTATATTTGTGGGACAAAATCCAGAAAGCAACAGAATGTTGTTTTAAAGCATATGGCTGTCTAAAAAGCTCCTTTAAACTCCCTTTCCCTCACCAACATCTCAATGAAACAAAATAAAAACCTTAAACCTTATGCTAGTCAGCAACTGTCTTCTATTATTTTTACAAGAGATGTAGAAAAAAAATCATTATTTCTAAGTCTTAAAAAAATTCCAACCTAGACGTGTTTTATTTCCTTACATCAGAAGTAGATGATTAAATCACAATAAAAATACACACTATTATTCCTACATGGGTATCACATAGTGATTGCCTCTCACTGGACCCTTGTATGAGAGAATAACAGATTTTTTGCTTACCATGGACATTTAAGAGTGATTCTCCAATTCAGTGTGATACATGTCTTCCTACTCTGTAGGCACAGTGCTTAAAAGTCCTGTGAATTTTCATCAGCAACTTAAAATAAACAAGCCAGTGAGAGTAAATGTGTTGTTTGAGGAGCAGTGAGGTAAAACATGGAGAAGGTGGTAGTTTAGGTAAGAAAAAAATGAAGGAACATTACATAGGCAGAATAACGTTTCATATAGTTGTTTAAATATTTGGACAAAGGCTTGTAAACTGTATGGATACCACACAGCTTTTAACTGAAATTCACATGCTCACTTTAAATGAAAGAATTCTCTAAATCTTCTCAAAGTGACTAAATGGTGAATCCATTTGGAAGACTGACTGCTTCTGTGCATAGATGTATATGTGACTTCTGCTACCTTAACAGAACTGTTTATGCAATTATTCCTAGTATTCAGAAAAAAAGTGGGAAAGCAAAGTGGCAATCACTTACATTTAGTTTGCATTTCAGAAAGCCACTTGGTATTTCTTGCATTTATTTAGAACTTTTTTTCAACATTATAATTTCTTTTGTCATGCCTGGGGGAATACCTGCAGTAGTCTTGCTATGGGGCTAGGGCTCATTGATTTTCACATTTACTGAAGAGGCAGAAACACAGGAAACTTGCTGCAGGAGTCATAGCATTTCAGAAGCTCTGCATGTGCCAGTAGGTGTGGGTAGTGTATTTGTTATATATGTAGAAACATTAAAAAAGACTTTGAGAAACAAGAAAAACAGAATTAATTATTTTGCTGAAATGCCACCCAAGGCTTAATTCATTCAGCATTTATGTGCAGGAATTGTATATAGCATTTCAAGCTTCATAAATTTGTGTACTCACTTTTAGTTGTGATGTGCAGTCCGTGATAACCATCTACTTAGAATGATTCGGGTTTGGTTGGGTTTTTTTCCTCCTATTTAGTCTCATTGAAATTAAAATACTAACAGGAGAATTTTCTATGGAACACACAAGTTAACAGAAGAGCTGATGTTACATAGAATTTTTTTCATTACAGTTAGAGCTTTATACAGTAACATGCACATAATCCTGAAGTAAATATATTTTACATAAATATGGGCATAAAGTTGTTTAACTTCTCTAATATTTTAGATTCTTGGAAAAAACTATATTTTACTTTGTTTAATTAAAGTGTAACATGTAACTTGCAAGAAATACAAGATAGTTACCAAATTTTTCTGTTATTTTTACATTTTACTGTGGTGGGATTTTTTTTGTTTGTTTTCAATTGGGTAAAAATTTGTGGTATTTGTTTTGCTGGGAGGATATGGATGCTCTGGTATCTGTCAGTAGAATAACTTCTGGAACTTGGGGGATTAAAAATGGCTCTTCCTGCTAGAGGTTAAGGAATTGCTAAGGATAACCAAATGTTTTAATCTCAATTTCAAAGTCAGGCAAGGAAGACTGAGGGTTCTTGTAGATGATGTTTGTTCCATGGCAGAAAGATGTGATCTTGGTTCAGTTCCTAAAATGTATGTGTCGATGTCATAAAAACCAACGCCCCAGTTTACTTTAAGTGAGATTAGGTTTTCCATTTCTGTGTGTGTTTTTTTTCTCTTGTGTGGGGTTTTTTTGTTTGGGTTTTTTGGTTTGTTTTCTAATTTTTAATGGGAGAGGAGACAAGAAAACTGAATAACCACTAAGATGTGTATGTCATGTTTCTTATCATCCACTGATGAAGCAGAGAGCGCTTATGTTCACCAATGACACATTTTTGTGAGATATAGGTCAGTCTGCATGGCTCATCGCTTTTGCCACTGGTCAGATGGACTTTTGCTGCCTGCCTTCACTTTTAAGGCCTGGACCCGCAGCCAGTGTAGACATTGAAATTGTACTAATTTATACCAACTGAGAAGCTGGTAAAACTATAAAACCTTCTATAACAATATCAGCTCACAGGTGCATCAGTTTATATTTGTTGTTTCTCAAGGGAAAACGAGCTGTGCTGGGAATATCAAAGCAGGCTGAATATCTCAGTCACACCAGAGTGTGGAAATTATATTTTGAGCTCGCCCACAGAAATCCATACTAGCGTGATGCAGGGTCTTAAAAGGCACAAATTCTGCTGGGACACTTAGGTAGAAAACATGACAAAGAACTTCTCAGCACATCCCAGTTGTTTCTTTTCCTGAATGTCAGGCACAGTACCTATAAATACTGGCAGCTGTAATACAAGCCTTGTTTTCACATCAAGGCTGCAGAACTGCAAGTTCTTAGGAGTCTGGTGTGTAGGTTCTACCCATAAGATTCCAGCCGGGAGTGAAGCCAGAATGATGCCAGGAACTCCAGCTTTCATGTCCTTCCAAGAGTCTGCCCAGACAGAGGAAATCACCTTCTGTCACAGACTACCTCTCTAACTGCTTTGCCTCTCTTCCAGAAAACAGATTTATAGCGAAAATTTCCCTTTCTCCTAAAGCTCAGTCCAGGCTGGCACAAATTTAAATTTCATTAATTAACAAATATTTATTTGTGTCATTTTGATATAATATATAAAATTTATCAATGAATATAAGTGTAAATATACATGATTATATCAGTCTTCATATTCACCATGCACTTTGAGTACAGTGAATAAAGGTAGGCAAAATGGTTACTTTTGGTACAAGTAATGTAAAAAAATACACAAATCACATCAGTCAGTTCTAGCTTCACTTCAAATGTTTGATTTATACCAAAGCAATATAAATCAATTGGAAGGATTTTGCAAGGTATTACTTGTGGCCTAATTTTTCAAAAAATAACATTTGTAAATTTTTTTTTATGTACAAGTATTTATTTATCACATTGTGTTTATAAGTTGTTTTCGATAAGTTTTAGAATTTCTCCTCTTTAGGCAAAGCAAAAGCATGTCTGATTAATTTGCATAAGAGGAAATACATATTACAGTCAGTATTACACAGAAGAAGAAAAATGAAGAAGACTTAGTATTAGAAAATATGGATTAAATGCTCAGCTTGAGTAAACTTCCCATGTGATAGTACTCAGCTCACAGAATCTTGCTGTATCAAACTGTCACTAAAAGTGACAATTTCAGCTTTTACTCCTGTATAGTAAATTCTCCTGGTCTTGAGCCTCCTTTCTTGTAAGTTAATATGTCAGCTATGACAGATGAATTGTTCTTTATTACAGTCAAAAGTACCATGAAGAAACAATAATTGTGCTTGCATTTTGGGCTAATATTTCTTGACCAAAGCACTTATTGTTAAAAACAAGGTAGACATTCACTTGAATTTGTTAATGCAGCTGTGAATTCATTTGAAGACTGGATAATTAAGCGCATAAATAGCTATGTATGTACCTTGTTTTTCACTGCTGCAGTAGCAGAATGTGCAGCGTATGAACTGTCTTTAGATCTTGTGGACTTAACTTACGTATCTGGCTGGGTCTTCGTTAGTGGCTGTGCAAATTACATTCATATGCATACAATTCAGGGTTTTGAGTTTATTTTTATTATGCAGTAGGCACAGCTGTGCCGGATTAAGTAAGGCCCAGGGTCAATCCAGGAGCAAGAAACAGGCCCAGTGGCAGGACTGGAGACAAAGGCATGTCCTGGGGCCAAGCCTCATTCAGGACACCAGGACAAGGCACAGGTCCTTGTCCCATGGTTAGGGCTGTGAGGCAGCCCATGAGAGATTTGACAGGGCTTGGCCAGGCTCATGGATGCTCTCAGGATCCTGACCCTCATTATGTTACCTCTAGCTAATTCTCTGTAACATATCAGAATTAGAAAATGCTCACTTGAATCTATTAAAACGTCAGCTGACTCTGTCATCTGGGGGTGATGATGCAAAAAAAGACAAATGAAATTTTCACTGATTTTTTTTACTTACTTATCAAGTGAGTCAAAATATGCATGTTAAAGTTCGACAGATTTCTCCAAAAGTAAACAAAAGCATCCAGTAGAAATATAGTTTGGAAAAAAATATCTTTTTCAAACATTCTACACAGACTAACCCAAGTTATTTTCTTAAGTCCATGGTTTAAGCAGCTGATGTGATGAGTTGGGGAATAAAGTATTTTATACACAAATCAGAGGTTTCCTAATGATAACAGGCTTTCATTGTCATTTGCGTATATTTAAATAAAAATATTCCAAACATAATAAGAACCTGAAACTATAAAAGACGTAATACATTATACACATAATTCTGCATGACCAGTAAGCACTTTCTGTCTGAGACAGCAACTCATTTTAAGAAAAAGAAAACCACAGTATGTAATTGTTAAGTATTTCTGAATTCTGGAAGTCTTAGGATAAACAGCACAAAACCGTAAGATTCCTTGCTGCTTGTGAGGGACACACAAGCCTGGCTGAAGAAGAAATCCAGGAGCACACAATGAAGTCCATATTCAAGCTTGACTTGAAACGTTTTCACTAGGAATGAAAGGAAGTCATTCACCTTCCCAAAGAGATGTCTGTCGTGGAAGTTGATATGTTGTATCAGACAGAGCAATAGGAAGAACCTCGGTAGACACATCGCTGAACTGGAAAGTACTTACTATTTGTAGACATCTGTCACTACAGCCAGTTGAATGAAGCTGAACAAAAATTGCTGCGTGCCAGTTGGTACCCCAAATGGTCATTGCCATTGGCAGAGAAAAAAATTCCAAGCAAACAGTGCTTCTTCCTACTGTTTCCAAGAGTGAAGAGTCAGCTGTTCACCAAAGCCTCTTAAAATTCAAAATCTTTTTTGGATATCAAGTCAGAGCAAAGCTGCTGATCAATGTTATGTAGATCTTAGCTATATGCTGCCTGCCAACATCCGTTCAGATCAGAGCAAAGCCACTAATCAATGTTAGCTATACCTTGGCTATTTGTGGCCTGCCAGTATCCATTAGAACGTTTACCAGCATTTTGTATGATTTCACATCCGGTTTAATGTGTGTTTTTTTCCTTTCTATTCTGTTTCCAAAATTGTTCCAGCTAATCCCCTGTACTAAATGTACGATCTGGAAATGCATCATTCACCCAAATAATATATAAAATATAAAAGTAGTTTTGCTGCTTTCTGAGTTAACTTTCAGCCTAAGCTATACATAACACATAGTTTAAGAAACCTAAATACAGAAAATTTATGAAAAGGTAAATTCAGTTCTGCTCTTCCAAATGCAAAGATAGCAGTGTAATTTCATGGGTTTTTTTTCTTTCTTAAATATATGCTGTCCAAGATATAAAGTAGATGTAGAAGTCAAGTCATGTCAGTGATTCAGCAAGATTATCAATGTGCTGCAAAGCCAGTATTACTTTCAAACCTGGTTTTTGTTCCCTTTTTAGGATTGTGGTCTTTCCTGTGCTTGCTGTGATGTATGCATTGACAGACACCATAGCTGGTTAATTATGCAGAGTATTCTCTTCCAGAGAAGAAAAGGCTCTTGGGAGACCTTATAGCAGCCTTACAATACTTAAAGGAGGCCTACAGGAAAGCTGTGAAGGGGTTGTTTACCAGGGAGTGCAGTGATAGGATGAGAGGTAATGGTTTTAAGCTGACAGAGGGTAGGTTAAATCAGATACTAGGAAGAATTTTTTTACTTTGAGGGTCGTGAGGCACTGGCACAGATTGTCCAGAGAAGTCATGTAGGCCCCATTCCTGGAGCTGTTCAAGCGAAAGCGTCCCTGTCCGTGGCAATAGAAGCTGGCAATAGATAATCTTTAAGGGTCCTTCCAACAAAAACCATCCTATGGTCCTATGATTCTATGATTCTATTATTTTCTTCCTCCAAAATGCTACATTTCATTTTTTTGGTTTGTTTAGACATTATGAGAAACAATTTTTCTAGTTATTTATTTATTCACATAATAAAACCAAACATATCCTTGATTTTTTGTACTTAGCCAAGCATCAGTAAACACAACCCTTTTGCCAGAAAATATCACTAGCTGAAATGAATTCAAGAGACTTAGAAGCTGGCAACCTTTATTGGACAGATGATTTTTAGTACTGTTGCTAGATAGGGCATTTTAAGTTAGCCAAGAATGCTGGGGAAGAAAGAGTATCTTTCTTGTTAGCTGTTAATGATTGATAAATGAGAACAGGAGGATATATCAAAGATCTCATGTTCATTCACCGATTCAGGAAAATCTAATAATCTTTTGTATGCAATAACCTTAATTTGTAAATTACGTTTCTTCTACCAAGTTTTCTTTCTGACTAGGTGGCATTTCGTACAAACTGCCTTCCATCAGGTCTCCTTTTGGAAAAGCTATGTAAGGTCTATCGATAGCTTTGGTAAACTTGGAAACAAGTAGAATCATAAAATCCCTGCCTCTTTTTGCCAATTCGATGTACTCCTCCAGTGGCAAGCATTCTGTTATAAGAAAATCCTCAACTTTTACAGAAATTAGGAAAGGAACTATCAAGGACTTGCAATCTGAATATAATTCAGTGCATTAAAAGCACTGATGGAAGCCTTTAAATTAATATTTACAAAAAAATTAGAAAGTCCTAGTTATAAATTTTCAATGATTTTACTTAGGTTAATAGATTCTATGAGTCAGGCATTTTAAAAAGAATCTAGTGTATATTGTTTAACAATATCTATCTACTATTTTGTCTATTAAAATATTAATGCAGGCCTGTGTATCAAGGAATCAATATCCCATATTCTGGAATGTATATAGTCTGAAATATGGAAGAAGGTAATCTATATCACCAAAATACATACAGGCAGGATTTTTATTGCGAGCAGTTAGGTGTTAGATTAGGGAGATTTGGGCTGAATACATCTGAAGTGCTTTACCAGTGTTGTTAAAATGGTTTACTTCATTAGAAAAGCACTTACAGAAACAGAGATTTTGCTAGCAGAGTTTATTACACATTATCTTTAAATGAAATAACTAATAGCAGCAAATGTATTCTAAGATGTTGTTTTAAGAAGAATGGATTTTAAAGCTTTTGCCATACAATCTGCCAGTCTTACTTCATTGTTTATTTAATTAACAAATATATATCCCTAAATTGCTGTGCTGACCTGATCCGGCTCTTGTGAACAAATAATAAATTTCTCAACCTGTAAATTCCTTCCAGGTAATAATTTTTTTATCATAGACTTTAATAACTCTGTGACTGCTATGTCAAAAAGAACCTTCTGGCACCTGTAAATTCTGGGGCACATTTGTTCTTTCTTACCCTACTCACCTTCCTTTATGAAAATTGCAAATGTCCATGGGTGTGACAGATACCGCTCAAAATAAGTGGTGCGAGGGTCTTTGGCTGTTTTCCTTGCCATCTGTTAACCAGTGCTGGGATGCTTCATTAACACATAGCTGACGGTCAGGAACTATAATGAATGCTGGACACAGAGGGCTGCCTCTGCATAAGGGATGCCTCTTCCAGAGAAGTTGAACCACTATCACCTTCCTTTTGCAGGAAATGTTTTGCAGGACCAATGAAAAGGTGAGATGCACAAAAGCATGAAAGGAGGTTATTCCATCAAATTATGAGACATTATCAAAAGCTTTTCTTCAAAACCTATCAAGATGAAAAATATGAACAACCTCAAGAGAAAGGACAGTGATAGCAAAGTCTGCATGTTCCTATGTAGCAGCCTTTCAACAGATCAGAGATGAGCACTAATGACAAGTGGACACAGGGGATAAAGCACAAAACACAGTGTGAATCTGTCCTGGGCAGACTGCTCTTGCCTCTGACAGATACTAGAGCGATTTGCTTCTTTTGCATTCTGGCTGAATTTATATCATTATGCCCATCAGGTCTAACTGTACTCTTTACAAGTTGTTGTAGACTGATTTGATCCTTCACACTTTTGTGCAAATAGAAGTTCTGTATTTTGAAAAAAAACCCTAAATTCATAATAAATACCTCATTTATTTATAAGGGTAAAGGGTTGTTATAACAAAATGATTTTTCAAATACATTTTTTACTGTGTATTTATTGCTTTTATGTTAAAATTAGAAAACTTGCATGCGTCATGGCTGAAGAAACTGAGAAAACTCATTTATTAAAGTGTTCTTTTCACTGTATTTTTTATTTTTGGTTTTTATTTTTTATTTGAGCCACCACTGAAAGAATTTTGGTGCACTGCATCATCTCTATAAGTTTACACACAAGCAGGGGGAAATAGCAAGAGATAAAAAGTACATTTTCAAAAAGTCACTGTTTTCCTACAATGCAATATTCTGTTTTGTGGGAGACTGTTCACTTCATACCATAGATCAAACTTAACTCTTATTGGGTCAACCCTGATAAACTGAAAAAGGGTCTGGTTTTTTTCTTTTATTTTTAAAAAGATGGAAGAATTCTTACATTGACCCTTTCCTTTTCTTGTTGCAGCATACTGAGAACAAACTTCAACTTCAAAAAAATAGTACACATCATTCATCTGACTTGTATTTTGTAATTTATGTAACTTGAAGGAAGATTTATCTTCATTTTACTGCTTTTTAAAAATTATTTTCTTGCATTTAGTATCTTTCTACTGTTTGCTGCTGCTTTTTTTCTTGTCCTAATTTTAGTGGTTTGTGATGATTAAAAGATTGGAAATAATGTATGGGTGTATAGACTAAGTCTCTGTGAGGAAAACTCTCGTACAGTGAAGATGTACTTTTGTGATTTGACACAAAGGTCATCCTACAGGGGATAAGTCAGACCCTTACATGCTTTATGCTGGCTTCTCATGAAGATTGTTGTATTTTGATGTCGAATTGTACTGCCTTTTGTTTTTTTTGGTAACATAGAAATTTTTCCATACCAGTGGTAAAAATCAGTTCCCTATTACAAGTCTTATGTGAAATCGTCAGTATTTGAATCCTCAATTATCAGACCTGTTAGATTAGGAAAAAATATTAAATATTTTTTAATTAAGCTGTTGTGGGTTCACCTCCAAAGGAATATTTGTCCTCACTTGGAGAAGTACCTGCGATAGTTTACTGTTTATGTTTTCGTTTTTCTCAAAGACTGTTTAGGTACTTGTTGAAAATACCAATAAACAAAAAGTCATGGCTTGACCTGAAAATTTAATTATGAAATTTTGTCCACTGGTCAGGTTTTGCAAACAGATGAAAAGGGCTATGGTTCAAACAAAGATGCATTAGAAAAGCCCCAGGAAACCACACTAATGGTTGATAAGACCTGGTAGTTTCCCTCCAGCAATGACAGCGCAGTTGTTTGTCCTTATCCCTCCAGGTCCCACCATAATTCCAGTATTAAGTAGGTTATCCAGTACCTGCCCACTTTACAGGTCTGTCTGAAGATCTGTTATCCATGAATCAGGCTAATCCTTTTTTGTATTTGTTAAAACTGTTTGCTTTTGTAAATCTTTTTTGATGACATGTTGCAGAAGCTCATATTCTTCTGGGTAAAGAAGCACTTTCTTTTTGTTTTAAAAATGATCTTCTTGTAGTTTCTGTATGAGCCCCATGAGGATAGTGTTGCAGAATTTCCTGAGTAGCAATGCTGCATCCATCTTATCACAGTCATGTTTTGCATTCTTAATTATATTTCTCTGCAGCCTTTCGTCTTCGAATGGAGAAAGAAGTCTAGCATTTTTATTATCTTCTTCTAAAGCAATTAGTCCCTCTTCCTTATAAATTTTTTAGCTCTTCTTATATCTTTTGAAGCTACACTATCTGCATTCTGGAGCTGGACAGACCAGAACTGTACATAGAGGCTGAGAAGTGAAAACTGTGGATTGGAAGTTTTTTCACAATATTAGTTTGAAACTTTTCTAGTGGAAAAGTCCATTGTAGCTGTTTAAGTAATGTCTGTGACACATCAGGACTCAGCACTGGGTAGATTTTGTCCCTCACACTTCAAGGAATTGTGGAGTGTACGAGCAAATATATTACAAAATATACAAGTGAAGGCATTTTGCTGTTGTTCATAGTGTTGAGCCTTCTTAGACAAATAGACTTTTTAGATAATGTCTCTGCTCTAGCGTTGACTAGGTTATGCAAGTGATGAAACAGGCAAGGAATTCTTTTAGTCCATAGACTTGCTAGGTAATGACTGTAGGCCAGAATCTTACAGGTTTCAGTAAGATTTGGTTTTCTGTCTTCTAAAGTTATGAAATTTAAACCATATTTGCATGCTGGGAAACTCTGAAGAGTATGTTCAGTGTTTAAGAAGTCATTATCTGTAACGGTTATGATCTTTGTTACACATAAAGTAATTTGATATAGAAGAAAAGTAGGACAGTAATGAAAATAGATGGAGCTATGTATGCTGACAGAATATTGCATTCACTAGAGAAAAAGATATGGTAAGGACAGGAGACAGATGTTCTGGGGAAAACAGCTACTATTTACACTTAAACAGGAAAATGGGAATTTTTAGACTTCTCCAGCACAAAATACACAGCACTGTCATTAAAACAACTGTGATGCAAAAGAAAATAACAAGCTTCAAGCATGATACTATTTATATACATGCAGTACTAATTCTAAGCTTAAACTTGCTGTTGCCTATCTGTTCCCAGTCTTCACCTATAAAAAGAAGAGGAACAGAGGCTTTGTAGACAAATCTTTAGGAAAGGGTTAGGGGGGTTTCTTTTGTCTGTGCAATGGTCGTAAATCTGATGTACTTCTAATTGGCTAGAGAAACACAGCCTCCAGCTGTCGATGTTCAAGACTGGCCATATTACCTAGGTAGACATAGGATGAGGTGACCACAATGGTCAGTTATAGGTTGTTTCTTTCTATGGAAGGTTTACAACCAAGCAGTCTAGTCCCTGCTGTCACAGACACTTGATTGATATTTTTAATATTTGTATTAGTGCCTGGAGGATAGCTGGGATGCTTTTAATAAATCTACGCATATATAAATAAGTATGACAGTTCCACTGTTACTTAAACTTCAACCTGGCATTTTTAATGATTGTGTCTTCACAAAGTGAATTCCATAAAGAAACTGCAGCAGGAAGGCATCACTATGTTGAAAGCAAGGTAGAAAAAAGGTAGAGTGTTAGCAATACGAAACTTAAAATGTCACAAAATGCCGAGTTTGAAATGTTACTGAGAAAAGAAAGAAAGAAAGAAAGAAAGAAAGAAAGAAAGAAAGAAAGAAAGAAAGAAAGAAAGAAAGAAAGAAAGAAAGAAAGAAAGAAAGAAAGAAAGAAAGAAAGAAAGAAAGAAAGAAAGAAAGAAAGAAAGAAAGAAAGAAAGAAAACTGCAAAACAAGAAAAGAAAAACAAAGGGAAAAGGAAAACAAAAGGAAAAGGAAAATGGAATGAAATAGAGAAAGAGAAAGAGAAAGAACTAAAAGGCAAAAAGACAAAGAAAAAAAATTATAACCCCTCACCAAAGGCAAACAAAATATATGTTCTTCGGTGCTAGTGAACAGTGCTTTCTTAGGGAATATGTTTTTATACATTTTTTCATCCTATTAATTTTCATGGCATTGGTGGAGAAATATTAAATTCATGAGAGTGCTGAAGACAAATTAACTCATCAATTACATGTATGAGACAGTAGAGACTGAGTTTATTTCAGTATTTCCAATTGCAATAAAACTGTAATTACTAACTCATGGAATCTTCATGGAAATCTACATTCATTACCACTTCATTTTAAGTCAGTGACTGCTGTGTACTTAACTTTTCAGCCATCTAATACTGCTTAGAATAAAGCAGTCTTTCTTTTCAGTCCTCATAGCGCTTTTTTCTCTGCACTTCACCAAGCTAAATTTTGCCTGTGACATTAAAGAAATTGATTTAGATAGAAAAAGTACAGAGAAATAAAAATGAATACATTTCCTCAAGGACCTTAGTGTCTGCGTCCTTCTTTTATTCCCCATGTGTGTGCGTATCTCTTTTTTTCCTCGAACACTTACAAAGTTTCTTTCCCTCAGGAAGAGACTCTGCCATCAATACATTGAGAAATACCTTATTTTGAGAGCAGTCACAGAAATTGTTACATGATACTTCACATGAACTATACTAGAGTGTTACAGATGCAGGGAGGTGCTAACATCAACCTGTTTTTCACATCCGTCTTCAATGTAAAAGAAGTAGTAATTCCTTTATTATTTCATATCTTAAAATAAAGGATGAAGGGAGTAGGAAACTCTTCAGGGAAAAGCGTTGTGGTTTGACTTGTTCCCAAGGAAAGAAGTTTGTACTTGGCCGGACTTTTTCAGGGCATGGTTGAGTACAAGCTTCTCTTCCGCGTTGCTCAAGAGCCCCATAGCATATGGATGATGCACAAGTGGGATTTCTGAATTATTAGATCACTAGTGGTGGCAAATCAAATCAAACAGTATTTTATATTTGGAATCTGTATTGATTCAGGCATAGTGTTGGGCTAGACAGAAAGCAATCCAGAGGCCAAAATCTATCTTTATAATACTGATTATAAAATGGCTTTACAGCTGTAGCTCTATAAAAATGCACCTGCATGAAGAGGCAACTGTGCAGAATTGTTAGCAAAACTTATAGTAAAAGATCATGTAGCTCTTCTTAGTAGAAAAGGAAATACTCTGTACTTTAAGAAGTATGTATATGTATAAGAAATACGTAGTATTTCTTATGTCCTATTGCTGTTAGAACAAATGAAAAGTTTCCAATGAAAGGTGTGAAATATCACAACTTTCTGTGTCCAAATAACCTGTTTTCCCTAGGATAAATATTTCGGTATTGTTGATTGTTTTGTGAATTTTTTGTACTTTTTTTAAAATGTGAATTCTGTTTTGATATTCATATATTTTTACTGTGAAAAATAGAAATAAAGAGAACTGCAAAAAAAAGTCAAAAATCTAAATATTAATCTGTTCTGATAACCACATTTTTATTAAAAATAGGTAATTTCCAACCATTGCAAAAGAAATTTTTTTTTTTCACAAGAGATCTTGATTTTCAAGTAGTCATAATTACTATTAATGAAAAACAAAGAGAAGGGAGAAAATGTTAGTGCCTTAAGTAAGTACGGAAAGACCTATCAAAATAAAAAAGTTATTTCAGTAACTCCATATTGTAGGACAGAGGTAAATTATTGTTTTAAATCCTATACTGTTTTAAATAGCATTTTCTAAAACAGCAATTCTAAATCCTGTATTTAAACTTATTATAGGTTAAATATTCTTGGCTTTCACTGCAATCAAGCAGAAGGACAGCCTCTATTCTTAGAAATAGTTATTTAGACTTCCTCTGTGTTTTCTGCATTTTAGTTTCTTCACATAAGACAAATACCTTTTCTTGACATTTGGAAACGTTTTCCAGTCCAGTTGCATATTAAGTTGTGCCCTGTAGTGATGAAGCAATCTTTTGTTGAAGTGGAAATGCTATGAGTATTAATGGAAAACTCAGAAGTGTTGTAATACATTAATAAGGAACTATCTTCACCAGAAGATTCAGGAGGACTTTCAAAGAAGTTTTAAGAGAAAACCTTATCTCTTCAAATATCTGACTGTATTCAGATGAAGGCCAGAAAAATGAAAATCACTCTGGGAGGAGATCTGCCTCTGGTCTGCTTTATGGAATGATGTACAGTGATGATATTTAGAAGGGGAATATAGATTTTATTTAATATGTAATTATTCTATTCTAGTATATTTATCTGATATAATCTTTACAGGTCATTATTATTTAATATTCCATGAAATATAAGATTGTGTTTTCTAGAATTCAGCATCAGAAGTTTTCATTCACATCTAGTTTGAGAAATCAAACTTTTGATAAACTTAAGAAGACATGAATTAAAAAAAAGAAAAAGAAATATTGTGCTTTTTTCATATATTTTTAATTATGATTTCAAAACAGGTCATCCAACCTGAAAAATCATTTGCAATTCCCTTACAGGACATTTTCATAAGAATGCTTGCCAAGCCTTACCTAGATGAAAATGTTGTGTATGTACAAAAGAAAACTGTACCATGGAGTGGGAATCAATGACCTAATGAACAGAAGAATGTGGTCTGCACATGCAATGCTTGATACTTTTAAATACTTGGATGAGGGAATAAAGAGTTCAAGTAAAAAATATGCTTTAGGAAACTCAATTGGATAACGACTGCATTGGAGAAAAACTTTAGAATTCAAAATAATCTTAAGAAATTAGATACATGGTAAGAGAAATAAGGATAAGGATCAGTATGATACATGTGAAGACCTGTGTTTGTGGGGTAATAACAGGAAATTCAGGATAAGACTAGCTGTTTAGAAAGCACAAGTTTGCAAGGAAAATGCTACAATGTATACTAGTATGAAATATAAACAGATCTTGTGACAAATATCATATAATCATTCTTTTTAAAATCTTATTTAACATTAGTAATGTCTCAAGTGTGGAGGTATTTTAATTTACTTTGGGCAGCTTGCGTAAGACAACATTTTGAGCAGTATATGAGTTAGTAAGAAAGATAAGAGAGATCTGGGTGAGTCAGATCAAGGCTATAAAATAAGTTGCTTCTGAGAGAACGTTAAAGAGACTGTGACTACTTAAAACCAGACATGAAAGAATAGAAGGGGAATGACAGGAAGTAAGGTATGCAAAGATCAGGAAGAAGGAGCTGACTTAAACAGCAGCAAGAAAAAGTCATATAGGAATTTTCAGTTGATTTATATTTCAATTGATAAAGCTAATGAAGCAATACAATTGATAACTTAGAAAGGCTGAGGAGTCTGTACTATAAAAAAAATGGTTTCCTAGCTTTTGGATAGCAGAAAAAAATAGGTGATCCCTTGGGTCCTTTCCAGTCCTGATTTTCTATAATTTTTATTCCAGTGATCAGATCAGTCAGATCAGGAAGATTTTTCTAATTCACTTCTCTTCACAAGTGTGGCTTTTTAAGTTCACAGTTTGCAGATGCTTACTGTAAATCTTCAGGATATAGCAGCTGTGAAGGCAGCAATGTAAAAGCACTATTTTCCATCTAAAGTGGCTTTGGTAGATGATACAATTGACTGTAATGGATGGTTCCCTCATTGCTAGTACTTGTAACAGTACACACTGTGATTGTTTGTTCTTACAGTCAAACATCAACTGGGCTTTGTTATAAATAAGTATCCTGTGAGTGTAGGGTGCATAATGAGATGTCACTGATCTCTTGAACACACTTCTGAAAGTATTAGAGATTTTTAACTCAAAATACCCCACTGTCCTAAAAACTTAGAGTAGCGGTTTTGATATGTTCACTATTAAAATATCTTGATAATATTTCCTTCTTTTTAAAAGTTTGTGAAGGAGAAGCTTGAGTGAGGAGGGAAGAATGAAAAGTACTGATGAAGTGTTTTGATTGAATTTCAAAACACTTTATGTAATTATTATTAAGCACTTATATCTTAGTGTGATACCCTGGAGTCAGTTTTCATTAAGGCCATGGAAATATTCCTATGTTTTTTTCTTTCTGATTGGATAGAGGCAGACAAGTAATAGAGGTTCCTGGAACTCACCTTTGGCTATAAGGATACAACAGTTGCAAATAAAACACATTGCAAATCCATCCCTTTACATTTGTCCAGAAGAAAATGTATTACTTAAAAAGCTGGGCTTTAAGTCCTGAGCCCTGCTATTTCACACTAACTTTTTCATTCATTTTGAGTACGACGTAAATTACTGCAAAATCTGGTTGTAAAATCAGCTGTAGAGATCTTGCTGAGTTTTGAAAGAACAGATGTTATGCACAAATAGACTTCTTCTGAAGGAGACAATACTGTTCTCTCCTGACATCCTTGTAGAAAGCACTGAGGGTCTGCATGCTGTCAGTTGTACTTCTGAGGCTATTCATCCTTTATGTGTGAGATGGTTTTAACTGATTTTGATGTTAAATGCTGTGATGTTAGAAAAGATACATGGTCATTACAAGAAATTGGATTAGTTTAAAATCAATCATGGGTACCATCCAGAAAATTCATTAAAGTTGTAGAGCTGCTTCTTTTGGCAGAACCATTTGTTCCTGTCTGGTGGAAAACAAAAAAAAAAATACAATGAAGAGAATCAGAAGAGAATCAAAAGAGAAAAGAACAATTAGGTACAAAAATTGATACTTCCACTGAAGATCAAGAACTGAAGAAGTATAGGATATGAAAAAAATTTGCTAATATAATAAATATTACCTTATTGTAAGAAGAAATGTGATACACAGGATTAATAAAACCAGAATTACAAAGTTAGATATTCTATTTACATATTATTTAATCACGTCAAAGCATACCTTGCATGTAAGAACTCCCCAAGACTCGTGTAGTCTCCTCCTATGTCTTCCCCCTCTTGGCAAAAAAAATAGGAAGTAATAATGAAAAATAATGAAACAGATATGCAATCCTTTTTTTCATCTTTACAAGTGGGCCACACCGGCTTCCCAACCAGATCCTTTGCTGCAGTATTTACCCCACTAGCACCCATCTTTTTATCCCCTTCTCACAGTGCCTCTTTAGCTTAGCACAGTTCTGCTCATATCCGTTTATTTCCTATCTTTCATCACTTGTCCTTGGTCTGGTACTGCAGTCCACCCAGCTCATTTACACAGCAATCCTGTTTGTATTGCAGTAGGGTGAAGTAAGTAAAAGCAATTTTACCCCATGGAAGATTTTATCAAGAAGTTTTTTGTTTTGATTTTATAAAACAGAATGGGACAGGATAAAACAAGAAGGAAAGGGGAAGAATGAAATAAAAAAAAGAGAAAAAGCAGCTAAGAAGCAGTACATCTTTCTTAATATTAGACTTTTCTTTCTCTGATGTAAAGCCATGAAGTGGCAGAAGTGTCTTTTAAATCTGAACAGTCTGACTGAGGATTTAGTAAACAGGCTACAAGAGTCTAATATGCTGAGAATAAGAGTACAGTGCACAGTCTCAGCAATGACAGACTCAGCAGGCACTATCACAAAAAGACTGTCTTTCAGAAATGCATGTGTATTAAAAAACTACTGTATTAAAGATATTTTAAGCTAAAACTACCTGTTTGGAATATTTACTTTGTCAAAATACACTAAGAGCATTTAGTGGTTTAGGGCTAATCTTTCCTACGCTGCTCAGGTGCCCCAATTTTCTTGAAAGTTGCACTTGAAGTAAGTGCTTTCCATTAAGCAGACTTCTGTTTCTGTATTTGCAAGAGCTAAGTTTTCTTTTATTTTTTTTGCTGTTGTGGCTGCTTAGATGGGTGCACAGTCCTGGTTTGTTTGGTCAAGCTACACAACCATAATGAGAACCAGTCATTGACATAATGTGTTCGAAGAATACTTTTGAAAAAAAATGCATTGAAGTCTTTCTCACAGTAGATCAAATATTTAATTTTTTTCATTTCCATGTCAGTATTTTTTAAAATACATACTTATATGGTCTTCTTTTGTTTTCAATTTGTGACTGAAATGATAATAAAATACAACCACTATTGCTTTTTTTTTTCACTTAGCCGTAATAGCTTTTGAAACATCTTGCTGCTTTATTTTTGTTCAATTAATGTTTGTAAATTCATTCTCTAATCTGTTCTAATATTTAATTCAGGTTATAAAATTCTGCAGGTTCCCTAGTATGCTTACTTTTACTCTCATTTAGAATATTTTTTTCAGAAAGAAATCATGGTGAAAAATTAATAATCATGGCAAAACTTGGGGTGAGAAATTTGCGTGCTACTGAGACTGTTTCATAATTTTCTGTCCATTACTCGACACTAGTGTCATGTTTGCTGTTATATTAAGATTGGGAAACACAATTTTAGTTCTAGGATTCTGTTTTGCCTTTCTACACTATGTTTTCAAAGCTTTCACAAAACCACTTGCTGTTTGGTATCATTTGTCACAGATGCCATACTCTGGGTATCATTTCTCAAAGTCTGGCTGAGAAAAAAAGTTTTTTGAAGAGATGTCCACGGGCAATGGACTGACTCAACATGCAATGTTCATAGGACTGTTGTGTCATGTGAGTACCAGTGAACGTTTTTTCAAATAGTCTGAAGATCAATGTTAACAACACAATTATAGTTATTATGCATTTAAAAATATTTGGCAGCTATTCAGAATGGCATAGAGTTTTTATTTATTTTGCACACCACACTGTTTCATATTCTTTTCATTTTATTGATTGGAGTAACCATTTGCTTCCATGTGAATGTATTTCTTCAGAAATCTAGGGATAGATAGAAATATAACCATGACAACTACAGTAAATGCAGAGGCAGGTATAACATTGAATTCTTCAGTTTATGTAGTAGAAGCATCATGTTTTCAAGCTGGCATGAGAGTATGCATTACTAAGATTTTTCCTAAGTAATTTAAGCTTTGTCTTTGGGTGTCAAGATACGGTCCAGAGCGGCCTGACTTTAAGCACTGTCAAAGCAGGCAGGATGCAAACTTACTGTCAGGCTCATGCCAGCAGAGATGAAGGCTGTTTGCTGGAGCAATGCCTGTTTTCCCAAATACTGATCCTTCTTCCTGCCTGTAAAGCCTTCTTTCTTATCTCCAGCAGAAGAAGCCCTAAGCATAAAACTCTGTCTCATTTCCCTTCCTCTTTCATAACACTTCTTGAGCTCAAAGAAAGTCAGAGAAAGGCAACAAGAATGATCAAAGGCATTAAACAGTTCCCAAAAGTGGGATGAGTGAGTAAGCTGTGACTCTGGTATGGAGTAGAAATAGTTGAGGGGGATAACAAAGAAGTCTACAAAGACCTTGGAGAACTTGAATGGGTATCTCACTTCTAGTATGGGAGCAGAAGGAAACAAATTAACCTAGGTTTAGAAAAAATGAAAAGCAGTGATTTCTCCTGCAGTGGGTTACTAATTTATAGAAGTTTTGCTCAAGATGTAGTGAACTCTAGGAATTTGTGCTTTCCTTATTTCGAAGTGAGCTAGCTAGCTTAGTTGAAAGTGGCAGTTATTAAATACAAAGAAACCAACCCTTCCCAGGAAGGCATTGAAATATAAACAGCTGGAAGCTGAGCAACTAATAGCATCAAGAATTTGTCCTATATACTTGCCCTGTTCTTATTCTACATATAGTGAAGGGGGAGAATTCATAACATCAATTATGAGGACAAGGTACTAATATTTGAGCCAGCCAGGACATCTCTATGTTTTGTAGCAAGTAAAAATACTGGATAAGTGAAAATAGCTACCTAGAATGTTCAGTTGTATTTTTTTCCTTTTAATTCCAGTAAAATTGGTAGATTTCACTAAAAATCCACTTCAAAAGATCTTTAGTTCAACTCCTGAAGACAATGAAGTTCTGAAGTCAACAACTGCAACAGATATTAAACATGCTGTTATAGAAAAGACCGTAGAATTAATAATCTCAGCTGGTAACTCAGCTGATTACAGTTGCATAAGTACAGAGAAAGATTTGGTTGTATTGCATTTCTTAGCTGTCGCTTGTGTTTAAAATATAACCAGATCTTCAAGAGCCAAACAGTAGTAATTTTTGGTATACAGGAATTACTAGAATTTACTCCAGTTTTTGTTACACATTCTGATTATTTATTTCAGATTTCATTGGAAGTTTGAAGACATGTTAAGACTAATACTATCCAACTTCAGTGAATAATCTTGTATAGAATTGTTATTTTCAGTAAAATAATAAAATAATTGTCATTATATGTTCAAGGAACTCATTAGCAATTAAATTGTACTGCTGAGGATGAGCTAATTAAAATATTTGCAGGGTAAACAATTGCAAAACTGTTTATGAAAATATTTTTCGAATTATGATGTGAAAAAAATCTATGTGTAAATCACCATCAATACATTTATGGTTCTTTAGGTCCCGGAAGACTCATATAACCTTACTTACAGTAGTCTGGAAGATTTTCATAACTTTAATCCTACTACATTAATATCATGTGATGTGCAACTTTATTGCACTGAAGACAAGAGTGTGGGTTTACTTACATTAAGTTCCATAAAGTTTGGAGTTTTCCAGACTCATGACAAAAATTAATACTGTTGACCAAAAGTAGTTTGACTGCCTTTAAAACAGCAATAATTTAAATTCTTGGAAGAAGATGTGAGAAACACTCATTCTCTAATATACAGGGATTTTTTATAACAATCTGCAGTTAGTCAAGTAAATTAAATACACAGCAAAGACATTGAGAAAAAGACAAGAACATCCCATATGGACATCGAGATTAAGAGAAAGTGTTTATTTCTTCCCTTTGATTTTAAGGAAGATGGTTGTATCAAACTCTGGAACACTTAACTGCAGTATGGTCTGCTCTGTATTAAGAAATGAGGTATTTTATTTTTTTTTGAAAAGTTGTCATAAAATTATGTTAAATTACTTGTAAATTCAACTATGAACAGCTGAAATCTTCAATGTTACCTCATAGAAAGAAGAGATGGGGAAAGGAGCTGGATGAGAAGTAGAATTGCCAAGGAGATCACACAAGTTCACAGAGCATCTGGGAGAATTTACAGGTGAGATACTGCAAACAAGATGAGAGAAAAATTCCCACTCTAGATTCCTGTTCAATAAGTATCGCTGTGTGTGAAACACATGAACATGGTTTTGATCAGTTATGCACAATGTTACTCAGGCTCACTGAAGACAATAGAAGTGTCTGTGGCATTTCCATAATAGAACAATCTGGAGATTGCTCAAAGATTTTTTCTGTTTCTCCCTTGCATGTCTCTGCCAGAAGGTTATTCAATAACATCTGCAAGTAGATGTCTTTCCTTTCACTTGGCAGTTTACCGTTTTACATTGAAATTCAGACCAAACTTTGTAGCTTTTTGATAAATAAATCAAGATTCTAAAGTTTTGTTTATAACCACTTTTCAATATTTGGAACCATCTCTTCCAGAGAAAGGAATTATTTGTGTTTGCTGAATGAATCTAAATAATATGCAAACATTGAGAGAAAAATAATGTGTATTTCTAGCAATATAAATAGATAGTCAACCAGAATAATGTAAAAGCAGTTACAGAAGGGGAAAAGGAGAAAATTAAAACCAGTTTTTGAGTGTACCTGTCTGTAGACTTCTTTAGTTTTATGCTGAAGACTTTCAAGGCAATTCTCAACCGTGGAAAGCAGTTGTGGTACACATTTTTGCTGCACAGTACAACTCACAACTATCCTCCAGCACCAATGTGTGGATCCGGAGACACAAACTCGGACATGGTGGACTTCAGGAGTATACAAAATAGGAGGTTCACTTACCCTGAATGCAAGAAGTTTGGGACTTTCATTCTAGGTCTCAGATGGCAGCATGCTCCTACATAACCAGAAAGTACTACCCTTGCTGCTGCCATGAGACATGATGCACTTCACCATAGAAACAGGGATCAGTGCTGGCAGGATTACTGAGAGTCCCACCTTATGGGGAATTTTGGTTGATTCAAACAGCATCTGCTTTAGAGGGCACTTATTGATCTGTAGTTCTGTAATATATCACATTTGGAAGTAAAACCACCTTAGGACAGTTCCGTTTTCTTGTTCTGTGTATTTTTATGCCAAATGATAGTTCATATTTAAGTAGCCCTTATTAAAATCAAACTTCTTCATGTATTTCATAAAACAAATTACTACAGCCACTACTGAAATCTGAAAAGGTTCTTCCGAAACGATGCAAAATAGCTTTTGTGTAAATGAATAAAGTACAGCCATAGAACACTCCAGACTTTTGTTAAGCAACACATGATCTTTATCTCATCTATTTAATACAGGTTAACAGTTCATTATAGCACATTTGTAAAATATTTCTGCAGTTTGTTTATTGACACAGTTATGTTGGATAAGTCGATAATAACCAAATTGTCAATATGAAGATTATTTGTTGTTTTTTCATTTATTTATTTAAACTAATACCTTTAGAACCATGTGCATAGGGTGATATCTGTACTGATTTTTATGTTATTCACTGCTTACCTGAATTATAATTGTTATAAAGAGACAAGTAGGGAAAATATTTTATATCCATTCTTAATGACAAAAACTATTCAGCATAAAAATTGCTGTAGTTAAAATTGTTTCACTATACTTATAGTGGACTATTAGAAGTGAAGAATTATGAAATCAGAAGATATCTTAAAATAATTGCAGCATATAACCTCAATTCCAGAAAATAATTTTATTGGTATGAAATATTGAAATACAGTCTCTTATCCCACTTTGTAGGTCATATGTCACAAGAAAAATTACCCAAATGCAAATAGAATGGTCCATTTCTCAATTTAAATGTGTTGTATTAAATAATACACTTCTTTTTCCAAGCCACCTTCTCTTCCAAACTTGCATTAGTTCCAACCCTCTTGTCATCACATAGGCTATAAACCATAAATTATTTTTAAGAAGCCAGAAGATTTCAGAAATATCACAATTTTTGGGACAATTTCTTCGAAGAAACTTTAGCCTTATGGCCTATAAATCCCCATTTACTTTACATAAAGATGCTTTTATCAGTAACGGTAAGGAAATATATAGCTGCAAGATTCAAGCAGCTTATCTTATCATGGTGGCAGTGGAAAAATGCGAAATGAAGTCCAACTCTTGCTTTGAAAAGATCCATTCCCAAACTGAAATGCAGAAGACTCTTGAAGTGTTATCAGGACAAATGTCAAAGTCATACAGCAAATCAAAGCAATGCTTCAGCACTTTTTTAAAAGGTCATAAAATGTTTATAAAGGAAATATTTTCCTCTGGAAAGAAAAATGTGGCCAAAGATACTACCTATTACAGTCCCAAGTAATACTCTACACATGGAGAATTTTTATTTAAAAAAAGGCTGACATTATTGCAACACCATTTGGGCAAATGTTTCAGTCTGTCTGCTTGTATTTTACATTGTTTCATCTATTAAGTTTGTGTTCTTCCACTAATTTGGGGTGTAAAGTCCTCAAATAAATAAAATACAGGCTCTATCACAGTCACAGAAGACAAAAGTTTAGAATATTGTTAAAAGAAGATCAAGAAAGTAAAATGAGAAAATAAATTATCTTGGAAGAAACTGAGAAAAGAGCAACAGAATAGGAGAAAAAAGTGATTGGAATACAAATTTGGTAAGAGATGACTAAAAGTAATTACAGAAAAAAATTTCCTTGAAAAGGAATGATGAATATTGTTTTGGTGGTTCTGTTCCTTCTCCTCTGAAGGGTAGTGGTACATCAGTTGGAGGAAGTGTAAATGTTCTCTTTGAACCTACTTTCCTTCCTGGAGGGAAAAGAGCATTACATCTACTGGATGGGTGCAATTCAGTGATGCTGATGTAATCTCAGGCTATGTATCTGAAAAAATCTGCTTTAGCAACTGGAATTATAGTCACTGTCACTTTTTACTGTGTAATGCAGGTGCTTATAATGAAAGTAAGCTAAAAATACATTTCAAAGCAAGTGCCCTCTCCATTTCACATTATTGGCCTAATTTAGCTCTGGGTAGCTGGAGAAGAGTTATTGTGGCATTGACTTTTTTTTAAGCAGCTCAGCAAAACAGCTTGTTGTGTTGACATGAATCTCTGCACAGTGATGTACAGATGACCTTGTCTGCTAAAAGAGGCCTCAGAAAAACTTCACATTTATGTGTGGTGAGCTCTGCAGTGCTTGAACCAGCCTACACCTTCTGGCTCTCAGCTCCATTGGCAGCTCTAGGACTGGACTCTCAGTGAAATGGTACTCATAATGAAAAAGGCCTCAAAAGTCAAAAAGGAATCAGAAGTGACTCTGAAGCTTGTTGCTGCAAGGCAGGGGGCAGGCTGCTAGGGGCCAGTGGGAACACAGCAGGTGGGCAGCAAGTGGGCAATCTGCAGGCAATGCCAAGGCAGCCACCCAAGCCCCTGGGTACCCTGTGGGTGCACAGCACCAGAGTCTGCCCCGGCAAGCTCCAGAGGAAGACAGCTTTCATGTGTAAACGAGATGCCATTCAGATTTTCAGGCCACTGAAAATGCAGGGAGACAGCCAAGCACTGAGTAAATTACAGAAGAACTTTAGCTCTTATTCTAGTGAGACAAAGCTCTGCCGCTTGTTTCAATGCACTTTTTCCCCTGTAGCTCAGTGCCACAAGTTCAGATCCCAGCTGGTGTCTTCATCTCTTAGTGAGACTGTTTTCTGGAACTTGATGTTCTTGGTGCTAAAATCACTTATTACAAAGGGGGAAATTCAATCAAGAAGGCAAAAACTATAGAGAAGAACCATCTAGTGCGTGTTCACCGATTCATAACTAAGGATAGGAATTAACTAGTAGATTGTTTTTGACTCTGCTTTCCCAGCAGCTTGCCTATAAGGCAGCTGTTGTGGTGTCTTGTGGGATGAATTAAAGGGAGTAGGATATGTGACAATAAAAATAATAACAACAAAAGTGTCGCGCATGGTTTGTCTTTTAAGGAACAGTAAATTCTTTCTCTTGGGTTGCATGTATTTTTCAATTGTTTTCATATTAAGTGCATCAAAGAAGACACAAATTTCAAATTTAATACTTTGAAAGAGAATTTAGACAAAAACAGATAACGGAAAACTGTGTGTCGTGCATAAACCTGATAAACTTAATAAGATGGTGAGGCTCTGGTGCTTTTGAATATCAGCCATAAGTTTTAACACTTCCAGTACTGAAACTGCAGACACATCCTCTTTATGCTTGGTGCATTATTGGAGTGGGAATAGCTTCTGAGAGAGAAATATGTATGTGTGTACTTGTATGTCTCTTTATGAATCTTGTAAAGTTCTGTTTTGTTTTAATGGAGTGCTTTGCAAAAAAAAGGGCCAAATACACTGCTGGTCAAGGAGGGAGTGGTCTGTGCAGTTCCATACTGTGTGTGTTACAGGCATGAGTATTTTTTTACATCTATGATCAAAAATCTATGGTTAAGATTTAAGCAGCCACCCATTTAGAATGTAATTTGTTTAAAAATTCAAATGTTGAGTCTACAAGACCTTTCTAACATTGTGACTGAAAAAAGTTAGTGACAATAAGACATCATTACTAAAATTTATTTGCATATGTTGATCTCTTTCCAATCAACTTTCTTGCTGGAAGCCCTGAGAGCTCTAGAGAGAATAAATTTGCAGAAAAATATTTAGTGCAAAATAAGATTTTGTTCTTAGAACCCTACCTCTGGAGTTTACATGTATTTATAGGGATTTTTATTTGTTCATTTATGTCTGCAAATACAAATGTATAAACTGTATGCAACTTACTTGCAGCTAGAAGTGCTCAAATTTTATAGACACATAAAATCAAGATAAAATTTTGAGTTTCAATTTAAGACTTTTAAATTTAATACTTATATTTATTCAATATGCCTTGAATCTGTTCCCTAACTTTGTGAGAAAATGAGTAGTTAGGTTAACTCTGACAGCACCACCCAGCATTTCCAGATTTATATGCATTCTAGTAGGAACACTACACAAAGTGAACCATTCGGTATCATCCAATGGGTAAAAGGAAGACAGGGGTACAGAAAACCAGAGATGTGAAATTCCAATCCTGTACCCTACATACTCATCAATCTTCTAAAATATACCATTTTTACCTAAAAGTTTTTTGGACAACGTTGACAGCCAAGGAAAGGAAATTTTTTTCTTGTTATTTTCTTTCTTTTTTTCTTTGTAAGTTTTTAGTCAGGATTTGTTTAATTTCTCACACCACAAAACAAAATGGATACAAGTAAGATGGTAACTGCGTTAGGTTTTCTTATATATCTGCTAATTAGCTGACGAACGATGAACATAAACTATAATTCAGTTTCCTATTCCTTTCTTTCCACTTTATTCTCTATCTGCAAACGTCAAAACACATGAGTAAATGAAGTGTATTTGTTACAGGTTCTAGCAATTATATCTTGATACAGAGTGAAATCATACCTCTTTACTAAAAAGCATAACAGAACACTTCAATGAAGAGTAATGTAGACTTATGCGTCTATACTTATTTTTCAGCTGAAGAAGAAGAAACCTGGGTATCTACATCACAGACAAGTTGTGAAGGTTAACTGGGAACTGATAAATGGGGAAAAGGAAGAATAGGAAAGACCTTGGAACAGCAAGTCCAACTCTATTCTATTGTTGTACCTCCTCTTTTAAAAAGATTTTTCCCCTTCCCATCATTGCTTCTCCTGTACAGTCTCACATCCTCTCCTAAAAAAAGTCACATGCTGTGACAGATTTTGCAGACACTTACAGTACCTGAAATTAAGGAAGTTTTTTAATTCAATACCCCGTTTACCGTAACTGTTCTTGTCTATATCTGTAAGTAAACCAGCACTGGTTTTTAGTGTATTGTGCTGCTCTCCATTGCAAGTGATCCCTTCTCTTTGATATTTCTAGGCTAAATGAATGACGCTCTTCAGTCTTCTTTTTCTAGGCTGATTGTCTTTGTCTTCTACTCTGCAATTTGGTTCTTTTTTTGCTTGTTTGTAAACAATATTTTCCTTCATTTCTAGAGTCACTTTCAAGTCACAACCACTCAATACAGTGCTTATTGCCTCCTCAATCAGAAATAAAGAAAGGATATAAACCTTTGTATCCACCCCAAGTCTCCACCCTGGGTCTCCAGATTTCAGCTTGTTTCTGGATCTTCAGACCTGCACGCTTCCTTTTTCTCCTTACTGCATCCTTATCCATCCTTATATTTACTGTCTTTCCCAGTTTTACAACTCAGTTTTTGTGGCTCCATGTTGTGTGCAAAAATCACTAATGACGTTGTTATTAATGAAAATAAAATTACTCCCAGAGCAAACCACGAGAAATCTACTAGTGACCTGGCTCAAGTCCAATTGATCCACTTACAGCATAAGCCATTGCCATGTTTCATTTTGTCATTCTTTTGCAGTTGTCTGTTCTTCTACCAACAGAAGCAAATGTTTTTATGGGGTACCACCTCAAAATATCCAGCCAGACAGGAGCTACCCTGTTTTCCTTTTCCCCGAAAGGTTGTTTGGAAAGATACTGACCTACTTACTGTGATAAAGTCTTTATAATATCTCTCTCAGTTCCATTCAAATCGTCTCTCACTCCCTCAAAATTTTACCTAGTCTTTTAGATAACATTAAAATCAGATTAGAGAATTTGTCTTAGTTCCTTTTTCTTTTTCCTGTTTTCTTACATAGAGATAGTATGTTTCCAATGTTCTAGATACAGTGTGCAGTTCTTAACCTGAGTATTTGTTCAGGAATCTTAAATATCAAGTCAAACACTTAAATACAGTTAAGTAAGTGACATAAGATATTTAAGAGATCAGGCAAATGAAACTTTTAATTTTACAAATATATGTCTTTTGGAGATATGGTAAAAATAGCATTGTGGTAAAGTGATGTAGTTGAAGCCCTTGCTCATTGCAGGTGGGATTAGACTAGATGACATTAAAAGGTCCTTTCCAATCTCAAGCATCCTGTTTTATATTTCTAAGAAAATGTTAGGATATACTGATCTTATGATAAAGAATCAGCAGTAAAATGGAATAAAGACTGGGGTTTTTTTATGGTAAACTAATGATTATATTACTGGCTTGAGTTTGAGGAGAATACTGGCGTGGATTCTCTTCTTGGTGTTCTTGTCTCTTTGAGCAAGTCGCCATACCTGTTTCCCTTTATTGAAATTGAGCATTACAACATTTTCTGAATTTGTAAATCAAGTTCAGAAATATCCCTATCATAATTCATTTTTTTGTAGACAGTTTGAATGATGCTGTAGATAGATGTTAAAGAAATACAAAAAGAGGAGTGACCGATTTTGGATTGCTATATATGAAAAAACAAACTATAAAAACTACTTAAAAACTGAAGATAAATATGTCTTTTTTTATTCCCAGAAAATATTAAAATTTGACCTCAATATTAGACCAAGTGGCTTTTGTGGAACAAGTGTAGGTGTCATGAGTACTGATACAGACAGAATCTTTAAGTCAACAGCGGCTACAGCTATATGAGAGTGCCTTTCATCAGCAAATTATTACTGTAAGTCATTTAACATTGCAAGATTTTAGATTTTATTTTGAAAAGTTATTTTTTAATCTTAGATTAATATTCCACCTAAAACCCTGAATGCAAAATCTGCTAGAGGAGCTGAGTTTGTTTCCATATCTTGCAAGTTGCTGATGCTAATGGTGGCTGTACAACTTCCGTTAATAGAACTAACTACCATTTTTCTATGGCCTAAATATAGTGATTGTTTAAAGGACATCTCCAGAACATCATTGTGATTGTGATACACTGAAATTTGCTGAGACATAATACTGTTTTTAAGGAATATAGGATACACAGTGTTAGAGCCCTGTGATTCCTCTTTTCTTCGTGCTGAAGACCATTGTGAAAGTTCATTTAGCGGATCATGAAAACTTAAGGGATCATCACTCTGAGACATAAAGCAGGAACAGAATAAGTTCAGTGAAGACGAGAAGAAAACTTAGTACCAGATTTGTAAAATCCTGCTCATTATAGCACTTTGTATATCACTGGATGAGTTAAATTGCAAGCCATGTAGATTTTGTTCTTTAGAGCATACAGAATGTTCTTTTACACTAGCCAGGGTGCATCCACAACAGTGCTATATGTTCACACATTGTAGTTCAACTCAGATTCATATCTGTAGCACACAGAATTTTTCAGAATTGCATGTATTTGTTCACCTTCTGAAATTTAGGGAGTGTGCCAAAAATTATTGAAAGCCAGTGACTCAACAGCTGAGTGCCTTCATAGAGTCAGCTTTGGCCCTTTCTATTTGTTCTGCATTTCTGCTATACATTTCAAGAATTAGATCATCAAAGTGGAACATAACTTTTGTTAGTACAAGCAGTCTAATATTTCCACTCCTGGAAACTATTATCTGCTTTCAATCAAATTTACTTAAGTGCTGCCAACAAATCTGTCCTCACCCTGCAGACGTAATCTGATTCCCTTTAAAGCTTTGCTTTATTGTGGGGAAATGATATCTTTTTCCACTAGCATATCACTGATTCTTCTTTATTATACATCTTGGTGGATATATGTGCAGATTTATTAAGGTATATTCCACATACCTAATTCTGCACATTAGCATTTTTTGGCATTGGGCCAATGTGCAGGATGCAACCCAAATGTTTCAAGGTTTTGCACGTCATACACATGCACACACACACACACCCCCCTATACACACAGAAGAATGAAAAATATAATTCATTGCCAGATCTGAACTCCTTTCTATACTTATTCAATGAACTTCAATCAAGATCTTCTTCAATAAGTCAGTGTTTTGTGACCTGTGTGAAAATTTTTGAGTGTGTGTGTTGGATCTTGATAATCTAAAAGCCATAATGAACAAATTTTTAGTTCACTTGGACACAATCTTCCCTCTGTGGTTTACCAATGAGAGGAAAGTACCTAACATGTAATTTTCTCTCTTTCTTAGTGCTAAGGATGGAATTTTAAAATACTATTTTTTTTTCTGTTTTACAGTATTATTTTAACTATAGAAATAACAACTCTAGTATAGATCTTTTATGTGAAGGGTCATGGAAATAGAAAATTAATAAACTTCTGCCCCAAAGATGTAATTAATAAATATCTCATGTGTACTCAAGCCTTCACAAAGAACTGAATGGATTTTCCTGAAAGTATTTAACATGGTAGAAACCCTTTTTATTTTCAGCATTTTAGAGCATCTCCTCATACCCACTTTTCACTACTGAAACCACAAATAAAATTCTACTTTTATGAAACACTAGATTTTATGTTTTGTTTTACTAAACAAATCAGTTTTTGATTGTGAATTGTGCTTATATGTTCAGTTTTCTTTGCAAATAAAAGGTTTTTCTCCAGAGAAACATATTTTAAAGCATTTAATTAGACTGCAGCATTTTGTTTCTGCCACTGCACGGTGCTGCACTAGGCTGCAAATGCAGAGCAGGCCTCAGCCTGTTGTTTGAAAAATGCTTTTGTAGGTGAGGGTTGGTCTCCTTAATTCACAGCACAAGGAGAAGGAAAGGGAGGTGTTTCCGGGAGATACAAGAATGTAATTCTGCTCCTCTTCCCTATGGCAGGGAGGGAAAGACTGCAGCGAGCATTTCTGCATCCTGTGCTGGGGCTGGGTCCTCCTCCTCTGCTGTTTCTCCACTCACTAGTGTACTTCATGGGAAAAGTTATGGCTAGATATCCTCTGAAATAACACAACTCATCTTGGTAGGATTTTACAGCCATACTGAAAGGATGTAAGTGACCAAAAAACAGTTGCTGTCAGAACAGACAACAAATCATCCCTGGGTTTCCACATAGAGGTTTAGGAGGAAGCTGAAATTCCAGTCTCTTTAGCATAATTCACCTTTTAATTTCCATGAGGTGATTACCTTTACTAGGAACAGGATTCCCATCACCCTCAACCAAAATATCCAAAGACAAAAGCATTGTGAAGTATTACAGAGGGTTTTAGTTATTGTCAGTTGTAGCAGGTTTCATGCAGTGCAGACAGAACACTCTATAAGATGATTATTTCTCTTGTGGAAAAAGTATTACTTTTATAGCTCTCCTTATATAAACAGTTACACAATACAAGTTGACAGAGTTTCTGCAAATACAACACACTCTGCAAGTACAAAAGCATCCGAGAGTATAATAAAAGTATACCAGACAGCAGCAAGAAAGCACAGTGCTATGAATGATATTAAAATTTATATTTTCCACATTAAGACTGTTGTGTTTTTAAGTAGCATATGATGTTAAGATAAAAGAAAGAGAGACGGGGCAAATCAAATAATTTTGACATTTGTCTAGGCATCATTACTTAACAAAATAAATATGACATATGTAAATAAGCTCATTTAGAAGACATTTTTTATTTCCATTTTAAGTATGGGAGTGATGACTTTATTGTTATTATGAATGTCTAGATTTTTCATCTGTCTATCTCATTTGATTTATTTTTTTTCAGAAAACCATGGAAAAACTACACCGGTATTAAAGAAAAAGAAAGATATATTTGTTTTATTTTAATCTAAATAGATCTAGGTATTTTAAAAAACTTTATACCCTGAGAAGCTAAATTACAACCGATAATATTTTTTCTGTATTTAATGATATATAACTTCATGTGTTTCTGTTGTTTTTGTCAGTGTTTGTATACGAATATGGATTTAGATATAAGAATTAATGTATGAATAAACATACGGGTATGAATGTTTTTCCTTTTTTTAATTACTTAGAATCTAGTCTACATGGCTGCATTGTCTGTTAAAGTTGACTAATTTAAGACTGTAACAAAATAATTTTAAGGAATAGATGGGGGTCATTACGTTCTTATAGATTATTATAGAGATGTAAAGATGTAAAGTCCATCTAAAGACTTTCTTTCAATCAACAAACATGTTTTTGCAGGACAACAAACATCAACACTTACACTTCCAGCACCCACGTCAAAATTAAAGTATCATCAACTCTGGTTTGAAAACCTAAAGTTCAAGGATGGATAGAAGACAATTTATGGATATAATCAGACGTAGAAAATGTGAAAATGATGAAAATATTCCTACAATATTCTACACAAAATTAAGACAAACAGGTTTTGCTAAATGTTTCTGTCCATGTTTGGCTGGGGATATGGGAAGTGCAACCACTGGATAAAGACAGCATTTCATCTTCAAAGAATGATCTCTGTCTAAATAGGAGAGCTGACTAGGTATATTTTAAACATAAATGAGAAAGAGAACCCAAGATGGTACATTTAATAATTCTAACTCCTTTTAATACTGAAGATGGAAGAAAATCTTTAATTTCTTAAGTAGTGATTTAATTGTAACTTTCCTCATCACTCTTCCAATTTAATCCTTAAAAGTTAACACTGTCTATCTTTCCTTATATTCCCTTGCTTTATCCAGATAACACCTCAGAAGTGTTCAAATTTGTAGCTGTATCATAAAAAAAATATTTTTTCCCTGCAATATTTTGTTGCTGTTTCCCAGCAAAATTTTCGTGCTGTAAGTGGAAGAGCCCCAACTTCTCATTTTAATGGCAGTTTAAATGAATTAGGTTATAAGGGTGAGAAAGAATTTCCTATTTGTTCAATAATGTATTCTTAATGGTTCGTCATTCAGGAAAAAAGCAAGTCCTGCAGAAACATGAAAAATTATAGAAGGAAGCATGCTGGTGAAACTACAGCCTATGATATGGAAAACCTTTTAGTTGTCTTTATATTACAATTGTAAAAGTATACAGAAAATTAGGTTTATTTCAGAATGTGTACCTATCTGTGGAGTGACTTAAATTGATTTTGGCAGTTATGGATCGGTTTCTAAAAAATATAGTTCTTTCTAATACATCCATGTTACACACTGGGAGTAAGAAGGGAAGGAGTTGCTTTTTAGCTGAAGCCTACAAGTATCAGTATTTAGATTACTTGATTTTTTTAATTGACATAGGATCATAGAAATTTGATCAGAGCAAACTATCAGGAAAAGAGAAGACTCAACATCCATCTAGACTATTTTGAAATCTACAGTATTTTATTCTTGGTTTTACAGCTGTACTCTTGAACTGATGAATGATGATCACTTGAGGTGATGAAAGCCAAACTTAGTGGCTGGTGTTAAGGAATGATAAGCACATCTGAAAAAGCCTGAAATTCATATCAGTCCTTTCATTGACTTTAGGATGGAGACAGCAGAAACGAGTCATCCTCTTGGCCTTGGCAAAACACTGTTTTCCTTTCTCTATGACTTCAAGGGGTGAAGATGAGAGCCTGATTGAGTTACCAACCTGATACTGGAGATCAAGTCAAATAATTTTTGTTATCTTTTGGTCGCGGTATTTTGTTTTGGTTTTAGTTTGTTGCATAAATCTCCTAGAGAAGCTGGCAGCCCGTGGCTTAGATGGGAGCACTCTGTGCTGGGTTAGGAATTGGTTGGATGGCCGAGCTCAGACAGTGATAGTGAATGGTGTCTCATCCAGTTGGCGGCCGGTCACCAGTGGTGTCCCTCAGGGATCGGTGTTGGGTCCAGTCCTATTTAATATCTTTATTGATGATCTGGGTGAGCGGATTGAGTCTATCATCAGCAAGTTTGCAGATGCTGGGAGGAAGGGTTGATCTGTTACAGGGTAGGAGGGCCCTACAGAGGGACCTGGACAAACTGGAGACGTGGGCCAATTCTAATGGGATGATGTTTAATAAGTCCAAATGTCGGGTACTTCATTTTGGACACAACAATCCCATGCATAGCTATAGACTGGGGACAGAGTGGCTGGAGAGTAGTCAGGCAGAAAAGGACCTGGGATTGCTGGTTGACAGGAAGCTCAACATGAGCCAGCAATGTGCCCAGGTGGCCAAGAAGGCCAATGGCATTCTGGCCTGCATCAGGAATAGTGTGGCGAGCAGGACCAGAGAAGTTATCGTCCCCCTGTACATGGCACTGGTCAGGCCTCATCTTGAATACTGTGTACAGTTCTGGTTCCCCCAGTTTGGGAAAGATGTCAGGATGCTGGAGTGTGTCCAGAGGAGGGCAACAAAGATGGTGAAGGGGCTGGAGCACAAGCCCTACGAGGAGCGACTGAGGGAGCTGGGGCTGTTTAGTCTGAAGAAGAGGAGGCTCAGGGGAGACCTCATTGCTCTCTACAACTACCTAAAAGGAGGTTGTAGTCGGGCAGGGGTTGGTCTCTTCTCTCAGGTGACCAGTGACAGAACTAGAGGGCATGGACTCAAGCTTCGTCAGGGAAAGTTTAGACTTGATGTTAGGAAAAAGTTCTTCACTGAAAGGGTGATTGGCCATTGGAATGTGCTTCCCAGGGAGGTGGTGGAGTCGCCGACCCTGGAGGTGTTTAAAGGGAGACTGGATGAGGCACTGAGTGCCATGGTTTAGATGATGGTGTTAGTGTTGGTGTTAGCGTTGGGTTATAGGTTGGACTCGATGATCTCGGAGGTCCTTTCCAACCTTATGATACTGTGATATTGTGATAAGTCAGTGTTGGAGAAGACATAAATTACACTTTTTAGATAATCGAGTTTTCTATATCAGTCTAAAAATTCTAGAAGTTAAAATCTACTGAGAATAAAAGATACCCACAGAGCCTTATTTTTGTCTAGTCACAGAAGCGACAATTCGTGAATATTAAAAGTATTTCAGCTGCAGGCTGATAATTATAACATTTTTAAAAATTAGGATATGAGTTACAGTTCTGGGGAAAACAAGTAAAATATGATACTTAATAACCTTCTTCCCTGCCTTTCTACAGATGGAATTTCCACACAAAACTAGAACCGCTTTTAACTGCAACCCACTTGACTGAATTATTGTTACCAATACTTTCCATATTTGCATAGGTCATCCTTTCTCTTTGGTCTTTTTTCTCTTCTGCTTCTCTTTTCAGTCTTTCACCTACTTCTTTTACTTATTTGTTCTCACTTCTTAAGAGGCTATTATCAAAACTAGATATTTTAAATGTAATTATAATTTTTTTCTGGAAATACTAATTATTATTCTCAAATTTATTATTTTTAATTCAAAACTACGCATTTATATGAAAGGTGGATTTTACCATTCATTAATTAGTGACATTACACTAATGAAGAACTGCTAACTTTTATTTGTATCTTGTATCTAGTTTTATGCCTTATTGTGGAAAAACTTCAGTTATGAACCTATCATAAAAGTATCCATATTGATGATGGTAGAGAATACTGAATAGTTAGCATTCTGTCTCTAGTTGATCAGTGCTTTTTTCATCTTGGGCATTTCAAGATGGCTGTGAAATGTTAAAATTAGTCTGTTCAAGGGATAACAGCATGATATAAAGCTTTTTGTACTCTTGAACTCAGAAAATGGAACTTGATGTGAATAGGAATAAAAATAGGAACAAAAATGGTTCCTACAAATACTTTGATTTAACTTATGTATCAGATCAATCATACAAGTGACTTTTGACTCAATTCTGTTCTTTCCTTTATCTATTCAGGGGCTTTTCTCTTCCAAAGGGAAAAAAAAGAGTTAAGACCAAAAATTTGGCTTGCTATGAAGCTTGATTTTAGTCTGTGTGTCAGATATCTTTCTGGTTGCTAAAACAGTAAGTCAACATAGAATACGAAGTTCTGGTCAATCTGTGTTGTGCACGTTTGTTAAATGTCTGGCCACATTAAACATAAATTGAAGGAGGGCAGATAAGGAGGTCAAGGACTTTGGAGCAGCCCATCTGAGAGATTTAGCTAGCTTTGTAGTCAGATGAGCTCATTTCAAGAAGCATATGCTCATAGGTGGCCATCGTAACTGGAGTTAAAGGAGAGAAATTAAACAAAAAGTATTAACCAATATTTCAAGCAAACTGAAATTTGGGTTTTTTAAAATTTTTGTTATTCATACATTTTATTTTCAATAGCACCAGTGATCTAGACATCTTTTTCTGAAACATTAGCCTGGCCCACTAAGTGTCAGATTAGATATACATTATTCCATTATCTCTGTCTACGACTCTCTACCAAGGGGACTATGGAGTCGGGGCTCATGAAAGAGGGAGAATAAATAAAAGATATCTCTTTTTGGTTTTGGAGTAGCACTTTTACCATTAAGAAAAATCAATAACTGGCTTGACTGCATTCAGTAGGGAGAATTATTCTTTCCCGTATTGTATCTAATGCATATCATTGCCGTTATTATCTGCCTTTCTGTTCTTAATTTCTTGGTGAGACATAAACCCAGAACTACTGGTAATCGTGGGTTTTTCTTTTCCTTTTTCTCAAAGTTACTGCAAATGGTATTTCTTCCCAAATCCTTTATTAGCTGTTTGAACTGCTCAATACCTTTGGATTCAAATTGTTTTGCCCTTTCTCCATTTCTGTTTTAGATGTATTTATATAAACTAAAGCTATCACTAACTTGAAATCTGGTTTTCTATTTTGTATTCTGTCATAACGCCATCTTATCTAGATATACTATCATGTACAATACCACATAGCAGCAGCAAGAAAGAAAGAGTATGTACTTCATTCTAGTAGACTTCAAATATATTAAGGAACCCACAAGGAGGGCCTAGGGTTAGCAAAACAATGCTGTAATATCTAGAGAATTTCAGGTGTAAAAAACTTTTGGAAATGTCTGATAATGAATGAACAAATAGAAAAAAACCCTTTAAATTTGTCACAGGAAATTGATAACAGGAATTAAAGAAGAAAAGGAAAAAAACCTCAGAGCTCTTGGAAGTGCATGAAGCATTTAGAGCTTGGGGAACACTTAGTAGTGAAATCACACTGGAACCATTTACATTAAATGAGAAATGAATGTGTGCTCTTGCTATTAATTCAAAGGCTTGGCCCATGGTATCCAGCCAAATGGCACCAGATTTTTTCCAAAGCTCAGGAAGTAAATCAATGTTCTCTTTACTGAATTAGTTTTTAACCCTTGCAAACTAAATCTATGTAGTAGGAAATACGAACCACTGCTAATAATTCTGTGCAGATTACGATACAGGCATGTACATTTTGCTTTCTAAGGGCAGTATTGTTTGACAGAGCTTTGAACTTTGGCAAACAAAACCCCATACACAAACTGGAAATGCTTTTGTAGCCAATGCCATTTGCCTGTTACACCTTGGGAGGGTCTTAAGCTTGAAAGCTGACAATAAATTAATCTCAGAACCATGTGTTGATCAGCTTCTTAGCCAGATTGTGAGGCATACAGATGGGTTGTACATAAAACTCTACGATTTTTGGTTTTTTTCCTCCTGTGACACAGTGATTGCACATCTTCCAAATTCATTTTAGGGTGTACTGATTTTTGAAAACACAGACTTTACTAACATAAACTTGCATGAGACTGGTGCATGATGATCCTGCCAGAGATTCATCTGATATTAACTATCATCACTTCACGGACTCCCAAGAGCCTAGACTAATACACAGATTCAGTATGCTGCAGTAATACCATTTAACAGTCCTGAGAAGATCATTGGTGCTATGCTCAACAGCACTACTAGATGCAGTGATACTAGTCTATACAGAGCTGGATTTACCTTACTTATAAAGTATCTAAATTTGTTCAGTAAAAGATACACTTTATAATAACTAGTATTTTGTTGTATATCAAGTGTAGAAGTATTTCTATGCATAAATGGCAGAAAAAGGCTTTCACAATGAATCCTGTTTAAAAAACAGTGAAAACAAATAGTCTCCAAATCAAGGAATGGCGAGAAGATAGACTTTGGTAAAGTTTTTTTCTTTAAAATAAACTTCTCAATGTAAAACCCATTTGACTTATCTAGAAAACATGAAGAAGAAGTGTGAAAGATGCTGATTTATACAGACATGAAAAGAGATCAGTGTGAAACATAAATGTGACTGTAGTCAGAGGGATTTTCCCTTTGATGACCAAATAATTACTCATCTAGTCTCTTTGCAGTCCTGTAGATTTCAGAACATTCTTTTTTTGTTTTCTTTGAATTTTTGCCACCTCAGTAATTTTGTTTCATACTTTGCCTCAGTTGTCAATAGGTTTGCCTCATTTGTGTTGATTTATATATTACTTCCACATAAAAGACACAAGTTAGCCAAAACATGAGAAGCAGCGAAATGAATTGGAAAAACAATCTGTTGGAAAGTTCATAAGATAGAGCTAGATTTCTAGTTTGGCTGCATTCACTCTGCGAGTGTCAACGTTACAGTTTTTGTAATGTGAGTCAGCTCTACCACGAAGAAAAAAATGCTTTAGAGATGCCAAAACTTTACCTGCATAATAAACATTTAATATGTGAAAAATTATATATTGGCTTGTGAGTTGAAATTGGAAACTGTACCAGCTAACAAGTACCTAGAGATTATGAAATAACTCAGGTATTAATAAAAATGTGTATCTTGCCGGAAGAAATTCTGTGTCTAGAATTCATCAGGGACCACTGGTATAGATTCCATTGGAGTTCATATATTTACTTATATTTTACTTTTATATACATATATATAATTAAAGCTTTTAAATTTTTAACACTGAACTTATTTAATAGAAAAAACCAAAACAAAACAACAAACTATTGAGAACTACTGAAGAAGTTCAGAGCAAATACAATGACTATTTCTGAGAATTTCTTCTTCTGACAGAAGAGGAAAAATCTAGGAATGATTAAAATATGATACAATCTATTAGTCAGTCCATCAAATAGTACATTACGGTTATTAGTTTGAAATATTGCTTCATTTAGCATGCAGAAAAGTATTGTATAAATAAAGAAGTACACCAATAGATGATATCATAACAGCTTCCAGACAAAGTCACTTTTTAAACAACTTTGCACCACATTCAGCATTTTACTGAAGGGGACTGTAAGAGAAGTCATCTTCTTTAATAACAACAGTTAAAGCCTGAGACTTTTATTTAATGACTTTGTTTCCCTCAAAAATTACAGGAAAAGGATCTGGGAAGAAAAACCTACATGTATCAGAACAAAACAGAGTATTGTACAGAAATAAACTTTTTTACTTTAACATATCAGTATTTATGAGCTCATCAGATGTAAGATACAAAATACTTTAAAAAGAACAGATCAATGTCACTTTTCACTGACATTTGGTTATGTGAAAGCTTTGTAATTTCTAAGACCAGATTAAAATGTGACCAAGGTTATCCAGGTGTTTTATGAAGATACTCCATCTGTCTTTTCTAGCTTGTGAATACCACAAATGAAAAGATCTGAAGAAATCAAGCTGGTGATAACAGATATACATACCTTTTGAATGCATTGAGATGAATTTTTGAGTTGGTCCATCTACAGGTAGAAGAGATGTAGCATCGTGTTTGTGTTATATTAATGTACATGAGAAATGTAGCTCTTTTTTTGATTCCTGTAACATTATTCAAGATTTGTAAATCAGTATGTGTAAGTCTTCAAGTATAAATTTATTTCTGTATTTGTATATTCCACCAGATGAAATAGATTAGAAAAGATGAAAACAAATATATTCTATAAAGCATATCCTATTTGTGAGGAATAATAAATCAGCACGGAATGTGCATTGCAAAAAATAAATGCAAATTTAATTTTGAAGTGTTTCAGCAAGATAGCTACAGATAGATTAACAATACATGTGGTCTTCATTTTTCCTGTTATTTTATTTTTTTCTTGCATATGATAGCTTGCATACAGGCTGCAAAATACACAAAAGAAATAAGAAAGATCATGAAAGGTCATAAATAGTCTCCCATAGATGCACACAGAAAGATGATGCTGCAAAAGTATGAAACAAACTATAAATTCTTCTTGTTTCTTCATCTGAAGAAATCAATATGGTATCTATAGTACTACATCATGAATATAATTGACAAAAACATTGGAATGCTGTATCTGCGGTATAAGCAATGTTAATAGATTTTCTACACTTACTGAAGAAATTCTCTAGTTGATAAGTTGGGTTTTATTCTTTTCAAAATTCAGATTATTTATACTGAAACTCATGATGTAATTTTATCTGACAAAATTATTTTATTACAGTAGAAATTATGTATTTTTTCTGTTTTGAAAAATATATCTTTTTTTCTCTAGAAATCAATTAACTTGTCTCTTAGAAAAAAACAATAAAAACAGGGAAGAGGAATGATGCCATTAGCCACTCCCGCCTCAGTAACCAATATAGTCAGCACAAAACTGAACAACTTTAGCAAACTCTTGTCATTTAATACTTCAGGGTTTAACACATGATTTTGCAAAATATTCATATTCAGTGCAAACTGTTTGGACAATGAACTAAATTGATTTAAAAGTCTTTAGTCAGAAATATTAATATGCATCCTGCTTTGGTAACTCAATATATACAGTCTTAAATATTACAACTCAATGTGAGGCATGTTTACATCATGTCTTTAGCTAAGGAGCGTTAAAAGATTCTTTGTTTTTTTCAGTAGTGCATTAGTGACACTTGCACTATGTGTGCGACTAATGTAGTTGAAGTGCACTGACACTGTGGTCTCTCAAAAGTTATACCATTCCTGTCTGGTTTGTACACGACTGTACATACCTGGAAAATATTTGAAATTATCTTGATTATAAAAGCAAGGTAGGACACTGACTCTTCAAGAATAATAACAACCTTCTTGGTGAGTTCAATGAGCGGGTTATGTCCTCTCATCAGATGGCGGCAAATCTCATTCACCTTTAGTCATGATCACCAGTTAGTTTAAGCTAGCTTGAAGATTTGGTGTTTTATTCTGTTTTTCAAGAGGAGCAAGCAGGAATCCACTACAATAGGGATGTATTTTCATCTGTAACCACTTTGAAAAAAAAACATTTTCCATATACAGGGAATTTTTTGCTTTGCACAATCAGTATTGTGCCATCAATTTTACAACTGCTGTCAAGTACATATAAATTATTCCTTGCGTTAGGTGAGCTGATATCTACACTTATTTCTGCTGACTAGATATGGTTCATTAGGGGCTTCTGTTTATAATCTTGTGAACTTATTTACGCTTAGTACAATATTATGATAGTATAATCAGGATTTCTAAACTTGACTAAGACCCTATCAACAGCAGGAGTTCCCTTGGTATTAGTTTATCTAATATAAGCAAATTAAACAAAGAAAAATGGGCTCTTATGGCTGTATTAATAAACTAAGACTTCAATATTCTAAATTGTGCACCTCTGCAATTTTTTCTTGCTAACTTTGTGTTTTAATTTACTCAGAATTTCAATAATTCGCACCTAATTTTTATATAGGTTCTTTAAGCCATTCTTACCACTACAAACTCAAGTTTTGTCTCAGCTTGAATGTGAAAAAATTATTTTTTTTACCTATTTTTCTGAACGTTGAGTTTATATTGACTATGGCATTCCATTTTTGATTCATTTCACTTTTACAGAAGGGACCTGACTTTTCTGCCCAATAGGAGTTTTAAGTGTTACAAGAAAAATACCCCGTCTTAAAATAAAAGGAAAAAAGCCTTTGGCAAACTTTGTACAATCGACATGTAACAATTTCATATGAAAATTGCTTATTTTAGTAATCTTGATATTTTTACATTATTTTAAATGTAATTTTAAACGTAAATTAATTTTATTTACCTAGGTCAAATTTGGGATATTGAATATTTCAGAACATTAGAACCACTTAAAAATGTTATTAAAATAAGACTTCCTGGTAGCAATCACAAATTTCAACAGATTGACATTTAGTCCAAAGATTCAAATTTTATTTGATATTAGAATAACTGAAATTATTTTATTAAAAATGCTAATTTTCCTTAAAGGTAATTCAAGCACTGATTATCTCTTTTGTTAGAAGTTCTGCAAAGGAGAAGTTCTGAAGTTTTTAAATCTATTGTATAGTTGCTAGTGTCCATTTTTACCTAATACAATCAGTTATCTCACAGAGAGCCTTCTGTGCAAAGTTTCAGCTTTAGATGCACAGTGGTATGACCAGAAATATTCATCTCTCTCTTGGATGCATAACGTATATCCAAAGAAAGAACTGCTCAGCAGCAGTCTCTGTAGCTAACAAAAACCTTAGTTTTTGTCCGTTCTCTTTCTCTGTGTCCCCAGCAGGTTTTTATGCTGATAATGTCAGTGTCCTGGACACATCCAACCTCCATTTTCACCAGTTTCATGAAATAAGTTTAATTCCTGTCTTCTTCAAAATTACTGTATATCAAATGAGGATTTGGAGTCACTCCTTTCAAACCTTAGCTGCCATTACTTTCTATTTAAATATTCTCAGGAGAAATACCTCCTGGAGAAGAGTTACTCTCAGCAAGTGTACTTTCCACAACAATGTCTTTGTGTATCTCAAAGAAAGCATCAAGATTCTAGTCTTAGTGCTTAGTGTTAGTCTTAATCTGCATAAGTAAATACGTAGTTTGTCTAAGTCAGAAAGATTTATGCCTCATCTTGGCCTAGTATCATGAAGAAATACAGATGATGTTATCACAGTATCACAGTATCACAGTATGAGAAGGTTGGAAAGGACCTCTGAGATCATCAAGTCCAACCTATAACCCAACACTAACACCAACCATCATCTAGACCATGGCACTCAGTGCCACATCCAATCTCCCCTTAAACACCTCCAGGGTCGGCGACTCCACCACCTCCCTGGGCAACGCATTCCAATGGCCAATCACCCTTTCAGTAAAGAACTTCTTCCTCACATCAAGCCTAAACTTTCCCTGACGTAGCTTGAGTCCATGCCCTCTAGTTCTGTCACTGGTCACCTGAGAGAAGAGACCAACCCCTGACCGACTACAACCTCCTTTCAGGTAGCTGTAGAGAGCAATGAGGTCTCCCCTGAGCCTCCTCTTCTTTAGACTAAACAGCCCCAACTCGCTCAGTCGCTCCTCATAGGGCTTATGCTCCAGCCCCTTTACCATCTTCATTGCCCTCCTCTGAACACATTCCAGTATCCTGACATCTTTTATGATCAAACTTTCAATTTTCCTATGTTTTCAAGACAAAATAAAAATACATGAATTTTTGTCATTATTCTTTCCAAAAGAGAACCTCGTGAAAGTTAATTAAAAAGGAATTAAATATTAACAGAATTGAAAATAGTCAAAGTTCCTCTAGTAAATACTGAGTTCTATTTACCTTTAACATTGGAAGTTAGTATCACACACTTAATGAGTGAAACAAACACTTGAATTCTCTAAAAGTCACTTTATACAGAAAAAGTTTCATTATTTAAAATATGCATGTTGTTATACCTATGCTAATGCTAAACAAAAGGGTTGATTAATACAATAAATGGGATTAACACTACCTTATTTTTAAAATAGGAAGTTAATTTTTTAAAGTTAGCTAATCTGTAAACCAATTGAACTATTAAAAGTTTGATAAATAAACACAGGGTATATCTACAAAAGGTAGGATACAGCAATAACAAAAGGAAAAGATATTTGTTCCAATTAGCTTTGCACTTTTTAAAGGTACGTTAGAGGGCGTTTTTTCTTCCTTCTACTGTCATTTAGAATGTTAGAATTTTGCAGGCAAGATAATTCATTGCTGTCTGACTTTCCTTTTCTAAGGTTTGTCTAAGTCCTAGTTTACGTGCTGAGAGCTGTTTAAACGGATAGTATGTTTTCAAAAACATGCAATGATAAAGCACATGTGAAGAAAGAAGAAAAACATCTAAATAATTAACAAAAAGCCAAGCATAAAAAGAGGAAGATTTTTTTTTTTAAACTGTGAGAAAGAGTGCAATGAGAGAAGGACTATGCCTGTCCTGCTGCAGGGTACAGGAGAGCACATTTATAAAAATATCATTAGAAAAAATGCTGCTGGCATCTTTCCATCTGGCACCTACAAAACAGTGGAAACACAGAATTTCTTTCTCTTTTGCTTCTGAGACCATTGAAGTCAGTGCTAATTATTTAATTTTCACCCATCATTTTATTATTTCTCTCAAAGCTCATAAGAGTCATGGGATGGTGACTAATTCCCCTGCCCAGAGGAAAGAAACAAACACAGGTTAACTATGGAAATGCAGCAATATTTGCCCACAGATTTTTGTGTGAGTCCATTTTAATCCAGTTTGTGCTAGACGAATTTTTCCTTTAAAACAGAGCCTTAGATTTTAAACCTCTGTGCCTGGTTTTCCATAAGACAGCTAAAGACTTCCACAGATTGTGAGATCAATAGATGTTCTTCACAAGGGGTACCTTAAGCAGTTTATCAGCAAATTAGACCAGACACATTCAGCAAATTCAGTGATTGGCAAAATATCTGTTTAATGACAAGGTGTGGAAAAAAAATATTTTAAATGGATAAAGTGGCATCAATAACAATGCTGACAGCTCAGAATAAATAAAAAGAAGAGAGTATTTATACAGAATTGCACAACGTGCAAATAGAACTGTGTTGAGATGACTTTGAACTCCTGAGATTTTAGCATGATTTTAGTGTGATTAATTTTTTTTTTAAAAGCTATTAGGTCTTGCTGTGAAGGGTCAGAGCTTTTGTTTACAGAATCACGTCATTTCAAAAATATATTAAATAGTTGTGATGCTGTAAGTTTATATTTTCTCGAAAGAGATGATGATTTGCGTCTTACCCAGTGAGTTTCAGTGTGACATTCAGAGTTTACATTTGAGTATGTGCCAGAGAGTTTTGACTGCATTTTCCTTATTATACAAAGTTCGTGTTCTCTGATAAAGCAAGTGGAATTCATTTGGTCAAGGTTTTTTTATGGAGGTTTTTATTTATAATTTATGTAAGACATCGAACTTATGTATTTTTAAGAAGTTCTCCAGTAAATTTGTTAGTTTCTGAAAATCAAATATATAATGCAAAGAAAAAGGACATAATTTTTAATTTTTACTGAATCATTTTAGGTTCTACAGTTACTGTTGTGTATGATTCAGACATAATTTAGACAAATAATCTGACAGATTTAAACTGAGTTAAAAAGCTTTAAAAACTACTTGTGCTGTTTTTTATATTAATATGCAAAAAAAAAGAATTAAAATACATTGTTAACCTCAAGACAGCTAAGAAGATTTTTATGCCTGATTTTCTCAAATTCTTACAAATTTTTACAAAAGCCATAAGCAGTACAGCTGCCTGTTCAGTACATTGTAAATTCTTTTTTTATTTTTTTGCTACAGGATAATGTGTTTTGGAGCAGAGGAATGTATAAGGGGCTCAGGAAGGAAAATTTAAAGAGTGTAGCAAAGGTAACCGAAGAGTCAACAAATTAATTTTAATTCTGTCTAAAGAGATCTTAAACAGCAAGACTCTGAAGTGTTAATTAATTACCATGCTTACCTGATACAGTTCACAAACCAAGACTACCGCAATTATTTCAGTGACTTCATGTTATTTTTTAAAGTTATACTAAATACTGGGAAAATAAAATAAACATCCAGGTAAAGAATGCAGATATCGTCCTTCATTAATATATTCTCTGCAGTAAACCCCTTTCAACTTTGTTTCAACCTTGTAAATATAATGAATATAAAGCATTATAAAGATGAAAACAGTTTGCTGAAAAAAAAAGTTCAAAGCTGCTCTTTAAGGATGGAAGCCAGACAATGTGCTCTGGACTCATGATGTAAGATGAAGAATTGTTTCCTTCTTGTTTTTGCAGGTGTTTCTGGCCAGAATAGATAAACTGCACCACCAGAATGAAGGATGAAGGATGTTGATCGTTCCTGAGAAAGTGGCAGGAAGATGGCATAGGTGCATTCTTTTTAATATGTATTCTTAGGGGCCATCTGATCTGAAATAACACTTATAACTCCAAAAAGCTGGTGTCATTTTTGTAATTATTTGTTCTGATGGGAGAATAATTTTTTTCTACTGGAAGAAAAATTCATCCATTTTGCAGATCTCAGATATTTTTGTGTGAAGCTCTTTAATTCACAAAAATAATCAATTTCCATTATGGAAATACTGCTTCCTCCCTCTCCCACTCACCCCAGGTAATCTGTTGATGCATTTTTTTAATTAGAAAGGAACTGGTTGTGTCTTAATTCATGATAGAATGTCAGTTCACAGATCAATCAATGTAATCATTGTGTTTTTTTCTGGAAAGGAAAAAAGTTTCAGTGGAATATAAAAGGCTAAGTGTTTTTCTATGATTCAAAATTCTGCCTGTCTAAAGCAAATCCATTTATTTATCAATTTATCGTTTGCATAGTCATGGTGCTCTAGTTCAGGGATTTCTGGGGGCCCGAGCCCATTATCAGTTTTGAAGACCGAGGCAAAAAAAGCATTAAACATCTCTGCTTTGTCTATATCCCTGTTTGTTGGAGATTTTACCTGCTCATCAGGTAAAGGAGCCAATGTTATTTCTGGCCTGCCTTTTGGTATTAACCTACTTTTAGAAGCTCTTTTTATTGTCCTTCTCAGTGCTGTCCAGCTTCATCTCTAATTGAGTTTTGACCACACGAATTTCTGCTCTAGAGTGGTGAACAGCATCTCTGTGGCCCTCCCATGTCACCTCTCCTTGTTCCCACTGGCCGTACACCTTCCTTTTATGACTCAGTTTCAGTAGAAAATCCCTGCTCAGCCTGGCTGGCATACTGCCTTGCCTGCTAGGCTTATGGCATTTCAGCGTTATGGCATTTACCTCTTAAGAGGTGGTACTTAAAAAGTGACCAGCATCAATGGACCCCAGCACTTTCAAAAGCTTTTATCCAGGGGACCTTACTAAGCAGTTCCCTGAGCAATCTGAAGTATGCTTTCCTCATATCTAGAGTTAAAATCTGGCTACTGGTTTTCCTCCTGTTACTATAGATTTTAAACTTGGCTGTTTCATGGTTACTGTGGCCAAGGCAGCCACAAATTACCCATGAAATCCTCTGTTAACAAACAACAAATTGAGGAAGGCACCTTTCCTGGATGGTTCTCACAGCACCTATACCATGAAGTTATCTTCCAGAGAGTTTAAGAATCTGCTGGACCTGTTTGTCCCAGCTATATGGTACTCTCAGTTGATATATGGCAAATTGAAGTCCTCTTTGAGGACATGGGTAGTTGACATGGAGGCGTCCCTTAGCTCCTTAAAGCATGACTCATCAGTGTTGTCATCCTGGTTAGTGACCTATAGCAGACTCCCACAAAGACATTTTATCTGCTTGTCCCTTAACCCTCACCCAGAGGCTTTCAACTATGGCATCACAAACTGCATTCCAGCTCTTCCACTGCATACAATGCGACCTGCTCACTTCACCTGCCCTGTCTGTCCCTCCTGAAGAACCTGTAACAATCCGTCATGGCAAAGCAGCCACAAGACTCATCCCACCAGGTTTAGTTTGGGTCGTATCGTTGGGACAGGGCCAACCTGCTCTTTCTTGTTCCTTGGACTGCATGCATTAGTATAGAAACAATTCAAGTGTGGTTCATTGTGCTCATTACATCAGGAAGCAGACTGGTAAATCTCACTAGGATGCAGCTCCTCAGACTTTAGTGTGCCTTCCCATTTCTTGTCACTGAATAGCTTGCAAACGCCCCTTTCCCCCTTCAAATCTAGTTTAAAATCCTATCAATCAGCCCTGCTAGCTCTTGAATGGCTTTCTTTTTTCAAATTAGAAAGGTGTAGAATATTGCTGAGAAGTTTTTAGGAGTTTAGAAACTCAATGGAGTTTTCTAAATTTATTTCTGAGGGTGTAGAATAACGTGGGGAGCATTTATCTGAGTGTTATTATGTTGCCCTTGATTCTACTTCTGATCTGATTACTAATGTGATACATTATCTTAGCGAAAAAAATTAGTAATCATGTAAAACCTTCTAAAAATGTATTTTGTCATACAGTGGTGGAATGCGCTGTATAAAAATTTAGTATATGTACTATACAACTTTTTTAAACTTTTCATTTTCTATAGGTGTGTCCGACTTCCTAAAAAGCTAGCATGCATTTCAGCTTGTTACTGTGGGTACATTCAGACAAGCACTGAATTACATGTATGAATATTTCTTGTTCCAGAAAAGAAGTATTGCAAATCAAATGTTTATTTTTAGAGGCAGAAGGAAAGTATTTGATACTGTGACTCAATAAATATTTTTTTAAATATTAAACCAAGTTGGTTTGAATGTAAATTGAGGTGATCATTAGTACCAAAAATTGAGAAAGGAAAAAAAAGGAGAAAAAGTTGTAGTAATTTTTAGGAATGTTCTAAAACAAGGGTCAATGGAGTATAAACTTAAGACTTATTTAAAACTTCATTAATTAATATTATTGTCAAGGTCCAGAAGAGGCAATTAAAATCTCAATAATGTCATTTTCTATTTATACTGTAGTGCTTTACTTTAGTTAGTCAATTGGTCTATTTTTGGCCCAGCCAGAACTTGAAGTGTCCCCAAACAAATGCGTCGTTTCTTTGTATGTCAGGAAGATTCTCTCAATGGTAGATGATTAATACAACTCTCACTGACCCAAGACACTTACTTTTTTTTTTATTCTTCTTACACCATGTTCAAAGGAGACAAAAAATAACATGCGGTATAAATAACTTCCATAAATATTCTGTATCACTGAAAGAAAGACGATAGATTAATAATAAATAAAATGAACACAGGACAATCATAAATTTATCTTGCTTTAAATGCAATATTTAGATATAATATTCCAAAACAAACAAAGCGCAAAACAATTAATATTTTTTTTATAAAATTAAAACCTTAGCTTTAACACTGAATATTATTCATATTAAAAGATTACTATCATATTTCCTAGGAAAGTGAAAATAAGGTTAAATTACAGAAAAACTACCAACCTTGTGTTTGGAAGGAAATTCTAGACAACCATGGCTGGAAAAAACATATTTAGAGCACTCTGTTAGCAAGATTGTTTATTCTATTAGCAAACTGGCTACACGTTGTTGGTAGAGATTTCGCTGAATGCAACAGAAATATGTTTTAGATTTTCCCTGATAGTATAGAATAATATCTTCCAATCTTTTAGGGCAATATTTCAGAAAACTTCCTTTGGAGGGGTAGCACAAATATTCCACTGCCTTTCACTTCCTTTTCATAGTTATTAGTTACCATGCTTTTTTGCTGACAAGAAGCTGCACATGTGGTTGTTGCATGAAATACATAAAGGCATTAGTCTATAGTTTTATTATTATAGTTAACAAAATATTTCACAAATATTTATAGTTTTATATAGAAATATACTTAGAGAAGTGAAGAGATACTCCAGCAGTCAATAATTTATATAAAAACCTAGGCCTCCTGGCCTCCTTTTTCATAATCTGTAGTTAAAAGAAAATTTCCTGATTAATTCATAAAGACAGTAAACTGATGTATTTAGTTGTTCTTCTTCACCCAGCCTTAAAAAAAGTGTCTTAAAGTTCAGAACTTCAATAAAACTAAATTTTAACCTATTCTTACACATAGATTATCCCATATTATTACACTAAATGCTCAGTCTTTGCCTTTTAATGTAAGATTTGCAATAGAGATTCTCAACCAATTCCTTTATGGGCATCTTGTTCAATTTAATTGTGACAAAACACAAGAGATATTCAAGAAGGTCTTCCGTCTGGTCTGAGTTTCTTGTCTCTGCTCTTTTCTCTGGAGACAATGTTTCCATACCATTACGGGTCCTCGCCTTAAAACTTGACATATTCTATGATTCTGTGATTAATAATTGATAAACGTATGATAAGAAAAGATCCACAGCTTTCAGCCATAGAAGAGAAGCATCTTCCTTGAACCCTGAGACTGTTTGTCCAAAATCTGTTGGAAAAAATCTTAGATGACCATGATGTACTATTGGGTGGGCTCTGAAAATTTCATTCAAGAAAAGAAATAAAAAGGCTGAAATGAAATAAAAAAGTATATCAGTGTGGCTAAAGAATAGCCAAGTTTAAGTTTACATATGAAAGAGTATTTAAAGCTTTTTTTCTAAAAACATTAATTAGCAACAGAAAATGATAGTATGAAGCTTTTTCCACAGTTTCCTGTCCAGCACCAATAACAAACAGAAAAAAAAAGAAAAGTGTTTATGTTGATGTTCATCTATTTTGGAGGCGCTTGGTAAACACAGATTCTGCATGAGACTGATTTTTTTCTTGTTTCTTTTCAGAGAGCTAGATGCTATTTCAGGTCAGAGCAGTGATTAATTTAGTATCACTTAACTGATAGTAGATACCGTTCATCCACTCTTTGTGCAAACATGCATCTCTACTGTAACTGTGAAGGTCTAAGTTGCTGGAAAGAAGAGGCCTTTGCGTGAGGTAACAGTATCAGACTCAGCACTTACTCAGGTCATGGAATTCCCACTCATCTGGAGTGAGTTTCTACTGACATTTTGGCATGACCCAAAAGTTATAAAGTCCATGGATGTGTAGAAATAAGAATGGTGAGTTTGTAGGAGACTGTAATGTGCAAGAACACGGATGCTTTTATACCATAGATTTGTCTACTTTATTACAGATTACTACAAATACAAAAAACGAATCATCACAAATGGATATGCTACCACAAAATCAGCACTAGCAAGTATACCAATGGTTGACAAAGTGAATATAAATGCATATAAATTGAGTTATTAAAAATTACTATTAATGATCAATAAAAGCAATAATCAATTAAATATAAACAATCACTATTACAGCAACATCCAATAACAGCTACAATGAAGTACTTAGATACCATTACAGGCTATCACGAACTTATTGTTAGTGAAGGAATCTTATTAACTATATTTCAGCAATTCTATTTATGACAGATTAACTGTATGCATATATAATACTGGGATGGACTGAATTAGACAGATTTCAGAATGAGTCAAACTATCCCAAAGGGGAAGACAAACCTGTCCCAGAACTGGATCCAACCACACCCAAAAGAGGGAAGGACAAACAAATCAACTCCAAGAGTGGTCCCGAAGGGGGACCATTATGATAACAGAGAGTGTCTCACTGCAAAGATGATCCACATCAGAGCCTCGAGTCAGCCAGGCATTCCCCAGAGAGAGCAAACCAGCGTAAAAGGTTTGTGCAAGGTTCTACCTGTGTAGGAAAGGAAAATGACATACATCATGGGAAGTTTTTGGATGAAGAGACTCCATTTTGGATAAAAATATCCTAAGCATGTAAGAGTGTGTAGGACACCACCACTTCAAGCAGCTAATAGTTGCTATTAATTTCCATCTTCTCTCATAAACCCCAGTAAGTAGTGATGTTTTCTGTTCTTTCAGACCAATAGTATTTTCCCAGACTGTTTCTACATCTGAAAGTTGCTCGTATCACAGGATGTCACTGGTTTCTAGGTAACCCAACTGAAGTACAAAGAGGTAGCCTTTCAAGGGCATTTCTGATTCCCAGGCATTGTTCCCAGGCTGGAAGACATATATTTTTGGTTCAGTAATTTTTCTCTTCTAACCACGCTTTCTTTCTGGCTACTTACATCCTATTTGTTTTTAAAGTTTGACTATTTTATAGGACAGGATTTAGTTCTCTTTTTTGTTGTCTTCCTGGTGTGGCAGTCCTGATTATTTTTAGCATTTGTCTTCTACTCTTGAGTAATGTGTCTCTGCTGGAAGGCTCTCTGTATTTTTATGTTTTTAAACTTCATAAAAATATTTTATGAATAGTGTTCTATAAAAAGTATTAAAAATCATTGAAATTAATACTATAAAATAAAAATTAAAAAGACACATTTCACTTTGATCTTATATTAAAAATCTCTCATAATTACACAATCAGTCTCAATTTTCAGAATCCAGTTTTTGGCACAAACTTAGAATAATTTCTGTGATTGATGATTGATACTGGTGGAGTCATCGTCCCTGGAGGTGTTTAAAAACAAATTGGATGAGGCACTTAGTGCCATGGTCTAAATGACAAGTGGGTGCTAGTGTTTGGTCGTAGGTTGGACTGGATGATCTCAGAGGTCTTTTCCAACCTTGTGATACTGTGATACTGTGATACTGTAATGACAGACAGTTCCATAGTCCAAATGGCTTCATAGAACTAGTTCTGCTTTTCTTTGAGAATCTTTGGGGAAGAGAGTTTGGAATAAATTTTAATATTGCAACTTCATTTTCTTTACAATAGCAGAATTCATATAGGGTGGACGACTGCAAATCCAGTGTGTACTCCCCAAGCTTCTTACATTCAAGAGAATGAAAGTAGTATTTTCACAGTATTTTTGGACAAGACAATCCTTACAGCTTAACTCAAAGTTCCATAGATGAAACAGAACCATGGTTTATAGATGAGTTTTGGTTTTGCGACAAAAAGCATTCCTCCGCTGTACCAGCAATAGCTGCTGGAACGCATTTATCAAACCTTAACTGACATGGAAGAAAGGTGATAATTTGTATTTATTTCAGATCAGCACATCGTACTTTATTTAGCAAATCAGTACTGTCAAGCACTACCAAAGGACCTTAGTCTGAAGTGTGAGTTTCAAAAATTACTCTATACGTGCCTGAGCCTCTGTAGGAGAAAGTTTTCAAAGCGTTTACAAAGAGATCATTAGACACACCTCATGCTAGTATTTCATGAATTTTTGAATAAGGAACGTTCAAGGGTCATCATGTATGAAATATTTTACAACAACACATTGTACAAAGTGATGATTTATGCAAAAATCTATGTTTAGTGGTGGCAAATGACAGTGAAACAGATGACAAATTTTGCATCTATTTAGATGGATCTTGAAACAGTAACTGCAGGAGAGAGAACAAATCATCTGCACCCACCAATGTGCAATTTAAGAACTATTATCTTCCCAATGAACTGGAGGTGGAAGTGTGGCGATGCACTGGAATAGCTTGTGTTCTAGGAGGTACATGAGGTCTGCAAGAGTCACACAGTGTTTTCCATTTACAGGGTGCTCTTGAGGAGAACAACAAAGGAAAGAACAGAAGGTAAGTATCTGGGGCAATGAGGGATAGTAGAGTGTGAAGTATACCCCAAAGTAAAACCAAGTGCATTGTAAAAAAAAAAATCTGTGCTTGAAGATGGGAAAGAACAGTGCAGACACAACAAGTAAAACTACTCAGCCAGCAAGATGCTCTGCAAATTCAGAATTAACAGTAAATATCTGTAGCACAAAAAATGCACAACTCCTCTACTTTTCTGTCTCTGCTTGTGCTAGTTAAAAACTGGTTCAATTCTCCTGTGCTTACTGAGAAAGCAAAAGAGGTCAGTGTACTGAATAGGCATGAAAAGTGCTTATAAGTAGCATCTTCAAAGATAAAAAGTGGTTTCTGGCATGTAATACGGGTATAGCTTAGACTTTCTGGGCCCTTCTCCTATTGCTTGGTGTGACTGACTGACAAAATTTAGTATACTTTATTTCTTCAAGGAAAATATATTTCTAAGGGTATGTTTGGCAGTGGAGAGTTTACAGCTCTATTTTTTTTTGTTTTGGTAATTGTCCTTTCAGTGCTGTGGCTGTGTGATTGTACAAGTGTTTCTTCTACAATGACAGCTGCCTGCTTTTCAGGCATAAATGAACCACTCTTTCACCTAAGAGCAGCTTGTGGCTGGTATATGAATACAGCTAGACAAACAATTCCTGTGCTTGTGCCCTGTATTCTGATTTTGTCCTGAGGAACCATATGTAAAACCAGAGAGTGTAAGAGCAAGGGAATACGAGGTAAAATAAAAATAAGATGGTTTGGTGCAAACCAGGCTGCTTTTCAAAGTTTATTTTGGCAGTTTCAGGATGCTTCTAACAGCAGGATATTGTGAAGGCCAGATGGAAATCCCAGATGTTGTAGCTCTGAGATGACATTTCCAAATATGATTCACATCAAGGCAATGTGGTTGCTCTCTGGTGTTTAAGACACGACTTCTATTCCTGCTCATTGGTTGTAATCTCTCTGGCCTGTTTATCTTGTGTTCCTTAAAGTAAAAGAAGCATGTAAAGTGGCCTTGATATTTCTATTCAATGTATAGAACTGTATGTCATGCTTTGTTCTGTACAGCTATATTCATGATTTCCTCTCATTTAAGAGGTCAGCATTTTTCTGCTGTATGCAGTATGGGAGATATGAACTTTGCAGAACCAGAATTCCAGACATTAAACCTGGAAAATAAATTTGTTTTGCTTTCTTCAGCTAAGAAGAAAATATATTCTATTTTACCCAGTGTTGTAGAAAATAACACATACACCAAATGGTGTTCACTGTCTCTGATACCTTCTGTTGTGCTTTTTCATTTGCAGGTTTCTCTTTACTTATTCTTCCACAAGACACTTACTCATGAACCAGATGACCTAGAGAAATCAGAATTTTGTAAATAATTCTTAAAATAACATCACAACTTAAAAAGTCTTTATAGATGTTGATCATAAGCTGTAGCTCATTTCAAAAGTGAGGTAGTGTTTTCATTTCTACAAGTGAATTCTGTTATTAAGCAATTAACAATACCGGAGTCTATGGCTGGCATTTACTGTTGTTTAAACAAAGACAGATCTCTTTCTTAAGAACAGAATTTTGCTATTGCCTTCTCTATTTTTTTTCAGTGAAGTAAAATGTATGGCAGTTACATACAAGAAGTAAGAGGATCAGACTGATTGATCTTAATAATCCTATCTTACAGGTGATTTAAGATAAATCTTTATTAACTTCAAAAGAAAAATCTCCCCAATGAAATGATGAATATTCTCTTTGGTAAAATTATTTTTCTTTGATAATGAACAGCATTCGTGGAAAATGAGTATTCAATATGTAACCAATTAGTAAAAAAATTAAGTCAATTACCAAACTCAATTTCTGTCTTAAATGTTAATTAAATTCAGAGGTATTTTTAATAAGATTAATACGAAAAAATGCAATTAAGAAAAAGTTAATTTAACCTGGTTTAATCTATTAATCAAGAGCAGTGTTTGTTTTTTACAGACGTATTCATAACAATCCTTACTGTAATGGTTAATTTATCATTCAGAAGTTGTATTCATAACCAAAGGGCTTGAAAATTCAGTTAAACTTGCAGTTTACATAGTTGAACATAAGCAAAATATATATTTCAATACAAACATTAAAAATAAAACATCAGCGATACTACTTTGAGGATAGGGCCTGTAAATTCAACTGCTGAGGTCAGATCATTTATAAAAGGTATTAAAGAGCATTGGTCCTGAAATTGGCCCCTGGTGAACCCCACTGGTGTCTAGCTGCCAGCCTGATGTAGCCTGATTTACTATAACTTCCCGAGCCTGACCATCAGCCAATTGCTCACCCAGCATATTATGTACTTACCTAGCTCTGTGCTGGAGATTTTGTCCAGAAGGATATTGTGCGAGACAGTAGCAAAATATTTGTTAAAATCCCAAACACACTCCATCTACTTCCTTCTCTTGGTCAACTAAATGGATGACCTTGTCATAAATGGAAATTAAGTTAAGCAGGACTTTCCCATCATGGACACATGCTGACTGTGACCAGTGACTGCGTTGTCTCTCAAGTGTTTTTCAGCAACTCTCAGGATAACCTTCTCCATAATTTTACCTGACACTGAAGTGAGACTATCAGGACTTTCCTTCTTCAAATCTAGTTATAAGCATTTTCTATGAGCCGTGATAACTCTGGTGCAAAGATCCTTTTCCCATTTTTAAGAAAGGAACATTCTGTCTGTCATTAGCAGACCTGGTGTTTTGCATATCTGTAAAGTTCCTTTTCAACACAAACAATTCTCTTGTTCTATAATTTTCTGATTCTATGATTCTATGATTTATTCCATGATTCTCTGCTTTGGAAGACAAAATATAATTTAGTTTTTCAAAAGAAAGAAAATATAACTCAATTTGCAACTGTAACTGTTCAGCACAATTTGTTCTGCTCTGCTTTTGACTACTACCAGTTCATTAGACTTTTTGACATAGTTGTCCACATGCATGAGGGGAAAAGAGGTAGATTTTGATAGAATCAGTAAACTCTTTGCTCTTTGCCAATACGTAGGGCAAATGTTTGTTTTCTACATGGGGTGGTGAGATCATGGCTTCAGTTTCATATGAGCTTCTTATCATTACCGGGGTCAGGAGGTAACTATCAAACTGTCTTCATAATCAGAGCTCTAATGCAGTGCCAGTTTTCTCACTCTTCGGGTCCATCCCATTTTCACACTAGAGTTGCACAGACTTCTATAGATTTTTAGTGTTGCACAGTTGCTTAAACAACAGAAGATTATAATTCAGTCCTAACAGTAACTAAGTTTAAGCCAGCTACAGAGAAACTGGTTTTCACCTCTAGTGCAGATCATGCTTTCTGTAAAAATTTCAGAGAGTCTAATTTAGGATGGTGTTTATAAAGATGCAAAGGGCAGCCATCCCTACTAGATGGAATAAATAACAAAAATGGGACTCTACTTAGTTATAAAAGGCTTCCTGCTGAATATGGAGAAAGACAGACTGGGAATAACTCTGAAGTGGAAGAGGTGGTTGCCCTAAGAGGGACTGAAAGACTTTTCTCCCTTATTTGGAGGATTTGTTGCTTTTTTAAAGTGTAACAACAGGAATATTCCTCTGTTTAATAGAAAATACAAAGATGACATGAAATTTTACTCGTGATTTGCTATGGCCTATCAAATCCTCACCAGAAGGAAAAGCAAACTGTTTACAAAGAAAAGAAATGGTATAGGAATCTTACAGATTTGTATGGCTTTGGTTATAAATTCAATAACATTTCTTTAATTTAACGTATGTATAGAAATACAATATAGTTAATTTAAGCATTCAATATGTAAGTATATTCAGTATATATAAAGTCCTGGATTAGTCTTTTGAAGCTTTATTTGAAGAACAGAGAATTCAAAAAATATCTATGCTAGCACTAAGTTCAGGGTTTAAATAAGAAGAAAATTTATTGAAAAGGTGAATCAATATGCCTCATGTATGTTAGTTTCTGGAACATAATGGGGAGAAGATTTGGAGATTTCATGTATTTAATGTAAAATACGAACTTCAACACTGTTGGGAAGCTGTACACCGTAGTATAAGTTGGGGAATATGTACGAAAATCCTAAACCAGATCAGTTCTTCTTTTGTATTTTTTCTGAAAAGATCACTTTTTTGTTTCTTGTTCTTGTTCTCAGTTCTGTGTATTCATGCTTACAGGATAGAGAATTTATAAATAAGCTCTTTCACTATACCCTTTTATATTTGTATCTCCTTTCCATTGACTTCTACACACGAAAGCCATTTTTATTTTGCTGTAAGTCAAGTGATTTCAGCCTACTCCATCAAATTCTTCCTCACGTCTCACATCTTTTAATCTACAATGAAATTCAAATTCCTGCTTTGGACCTGCTTGTTTGATACATGATGTCAAAAAACACCTAAGAATGCATGAACTCAAACAAAGTCTCACCTCTCCCTTTTTTTTAATTTGACCTTTATGTACTTGTTCTGATGACACATCCTCTCATTTTCCACTGAAACCCATGGTTTTTTAAAAGATTCAGAACTTTTAAGAAAATAATCATAATCCTGAAAATATTTACTGCATAATCCACATCTCACTGATTCTATCTGAAATGTTTTCATCTTTGGTATCATATATTTTACAGTTGAATTACTATACTGAAACTGAGGAATCCGCAATCTTATATGTTTTTTCCTGGGAAATGTACCACACAGTCTACTTTGAGGGAAGTTTCACCATATGCCTCCTGATTTCTCTGATTTTTTTGGCTTCAGTACTTCACTACTTCTCTATTGGTTAGAATACACTTTTGTGTGGCATGAACTTTTAGCTCTGCACTAGAATTGACTCTTGGGCCCTGCTTCAGCGACATCAGTATGACATCATTAATTTTTATTTTATCTGATTCATATATCCAAGAAAGATAGTAATATATTGATTTCCTTCTTCTAGTGCGTGACTTGTTCATAGGTTTAAGCCGTAACCTAGCCTAACATAAAAATGAAAATTTCACAGTATGAATCTTTTTAATGGGTCTTTACAGGAATATGGTGTACTGGTTTTGGCTGAGATGATATCTTCATGGTAGCTTGTATGGGGCTAAGTTTTGGATTTGTGCTGAAAACACTTTTGATAGTACAACGGCAAATTCAAAACTGCTGAGCAATGCTTGCACAATGGAAAGGCCTTTTCTGATTCTCACATCACACCACCAGTGAGTAGCCTGGGGGTCTACAAGGAGTTGAGAGAGGACACAGCCAGTATAGTTGATCCCAACTGACCAAAGGAATATTCCATACCATCTGGTGCCATGCTCAGCAATAATAGTTATGGGAGGAAGAAGGAAGAGAAGGGCATTTGAGATGACAGCATTTGTCTTCCCAAGTAACCACTACACATGATGGGGCCCTACTTTCCTGGGGCTGGCTGCACACTTGCCTGCTAATGGGAGGTAGTGAATGAATTCCTTGTTCTGCTTTGCTTGTGTGCCCACCACTTGCTTTACCTGTTAAAATGCTTGTATCTCAGCCCTCAAGTTTTATAGATTTTACCTTTCTGATTCTCTTCCCTTTCCCACCAAAGTGAGTGTGTGAGCGCTGTGGAGTGCTTAGTTACCAGACAGGATTAAACCACAACATACGGGAAGGGAACTTTTTTTTTTTTTTGCCCAGTACACGGCTTAGTCTACATTCCTTTTTAAGATAACTAAGCACTCAACAGTATCTAGACCTAAGAAACCAGAATGGTACTAAATACATAATGTTGATACAATTCTACTATGTGTTTTCAGTAACTGCTTAATAAAATGATGTTGTTGAGGTAGAGTCTCATTTACATTTCTCCTTCCTTTTCTTTCCTCTTCTCTCTCTCTCAAAAAAAAAAAAAAGAGTAGTCAATCTTTATTATCTTTGATTCTTGGTTTTATGAGCAGCATAGGGGACATGCAAATGAAAATCCATTAAAACATCCACATCTTCAACAAACCATAAACACTGCAGCTATATTTGCAGTGGCCAGCTTTAATTGTTCCTTTTTCACTTGTGCAATATCTTTTCACAACAAAGCTATCACTGTAGTTGAAATAATAAAAAAAATACTACCTAAATCTACATTACACTAGGGCCTTATATTTATGCTTTTTTTCTTGGATTTTTAGAGCTAGCTTTTCCCTGGTACTCTTCATCCACCCACATACTCTGATTAGATATTTTTAAATTCCAGACATCATACTGTCAGAATTCGCAGGTGGTTCTCAGAGAACTTTTTCCCCTCTAGCTAACTGTGGAAAGGACAATGCAATTAATAACAGATGGTATGGAATGACCATGTCCTTGAGTGAATGTCTTATTGGCACCTCCTGCTAATTGTATCACATATAATGCAACTAAAAGCATAATAAATCTGAACTGGGGGACATTTTATGCAAGAGCTCTTCTTCCTTTCCAGACAGTAAATTGCTCAGCTCTTGAAATATCTATAACCTTGTGATACTCAACTTGCATTAGCTTAATTGCCTTTTTTCTTTTCTTCCCCCCTCTCCTTCCTTGCTTTCCCTCTCTTTTTTTTTTTTTCCCCAGGGTCTGTAAGAGCAATTCTGTTTTGTTTGTCTACCTGCTTTAGTGCTGGTAAGAAAAGGATCTACATTTGCTATCTTGTGCAGAATTTTGTCAGGTGTGTTCTGCAGACTTATTGGTAAATCACCCTTTTTAAAGGGCTTTAGTGCACTTTACTTGATATTGGAACATGACTAAGTGGTGAAGGAATTTAAAAGAAATCTAGAAAAGCATGCTCATTAATTGTGAAATGGAGTGAGTTTTAGATGGAACAACAGAAACACCCTGTTCTATCTCTGACTGTGAGTGTCATGATAAAAAAAAATCCTGATGCACAAGGAATTTTTCTTTCTCATGATAATAAAACAGTAGCAACAAAGCTCTGTGGAGAAAACAGGAAAAGGTTGTTTAAGTCTCCTTGTGCCTTATCACGCTATGTGGGAATGAAGAAGGGCTGCTCCGGCAGAGTTTGCGTCTCTTGGCACTATCTACAGTTGTAAGTATCCTGTAAATGTGTAGTTGACTTTTAAGCCTAAGTCATCTCCCTAGCTTTCCTAATGCCTGTATGGAGAAGACAATTTGACACAGAGTTGATCTTTGCTTAATATTCAGTAAGATGAAGCAAAGTCTGCAAGTGATTACTCAAATTCCGCTTAGGCCTGTAACCGAGGTGGAAAGATACCAATCATTGTAACCCATTCCCCAAGCACCTATCACACTCTTCAGTTGTCTCCTGTTCCATGTCATATGCTATGGAGTAATCTGGTGAAAGGAGGTCTTCCCTGATCAAGAGTAAAACATAACACGACAGTGCAGTCCCCGTAGGAAGATATGCATTAGACTGGGAACAAGTACTTCCAAATCTAAGTCCCATTCCTGCTACTGGCTTTCTGAATGATCACAGACCATTTCCTTCAGTTTGTATTTTTGATTCTGCTTTCTATTCTAGTCTATTTTAAACTTCAAGCTCTTGAAAGTTGCCTGTCTTGAGGACTCCTCAATGCTATTGGAACATACAGTAATATTATTAACATAATATATTACTGTGGCAAGTAATTTAAGAGCTGTGTGTCAGTATCACAACTGCTTTAGGGGAAACAGAAATGCACACGTATCCCTCAGAGACTGCTGAAATCTGAAATAAAAGTTATTCTTATGGTTTTGATTCTTGATGCACTGCACCTTGAAGTGTGCATCTATGAATGTGGGGGTTTTTTGGCACATTCTTGTTACACAGCTTAGAGTAGGGGTTAATAGAGTTCTCTTGTATGTCCCTGTGAAGTCACTGTAGTCTGACTTTGCCCCAATCTAAGTCAATGATAAGATTCACATTGATTTTCTGGGGCAAGAAAATAAGCTTGAAAATGTTTTTTTTTTTTGAGTATATGTATGCGAAAAAAAGCAGAAGAAATATTACTCTGAATAAAATATATCTTAGTGTCCAGACAAGGGCCAGGGGTTGAACTCAAAGAGCAAAAGAGTAGACAAAAATAGACAAAACCTAGAATGGCCTAGCTAATGGCACAATGACTATTTAATTCTTCCAATGTGAAGTGAATTTTGAGATTGTTATACTTGCCTTATATATTTGTTGTTTTATTTCATTCTGGTGATATTCATGATGGTGATATTTCATTCTGAACTAGAGCTGTGAAATAAATTATGATAATGTTGTCATCATTTGTACATTTGAATATTAGTTCTTAAATCCAGATAGACTTATGCTTGGAAAAAATACAAGAGTTGATGTATAACATCAAGGACACTATTTAGTCCCATAAGAGTAATTACACTAATTTTGTCTTAATATGAAGAGTAAATATTAAAAGTGGCATAACAAATTTTGGTGGAAACTCTTATGTGTCCAAATAGGCTAGACTTTGTAATTACATGTAGATGATGAATATAATTTCGTAACCATGATTGTTCCCTTGCAAATGTAGCATGGAATCTATTTTCAAGTAAAGTTAATTTCCATATGCAGTTTTGAACAGGTCAATGTAGAATTATATTCATCTCCCAGCTGGCATAAGGTTGATCATAATAAAAGATAATTGTCCAATTAAATCAAAAGACTTAAAATCTGGAAAACTCTGTTCTCTTCCTCACAGTAAATGATTCTTCCTGTGTCACTGTAGAAAGGATCTACTTACCATGCATTGACTTTCCCCACTGTGCTATAAAAATGACAGTATTTATATGCTGTTAAACTGGTTTCCTTCAGTTCCAAACATGCTTTTTATTTTCTCACTAGAAGGTTACACATCTATGACTTTACCTAGTCTAATGTTTCACCACTGCTGAAATGAGAAGACTTCATTCTAGCCCATTGGGAGAGGTCCTGGCTTTACTCCAGCTTCTCTCCAGTCCAGCACTGGCAGCTGATAGATCTTGCTTTCAAAGAGTTCAGCACCTTAACCTGAAGAAAACACAACTTAGAAAATGTGAACAGTGCTTTTTTTTTAAGACTGTGTGCTGGGGGCTGAATTTAGTAATCTCAAGGAAGAGTGGAAGAAAGGTAAAGCCAAATGAGGAATCAGGCGCATACAATGAGGAAGACGTGAGTTAGGAGAGAGGAGGGAATTTTATCTCTCTTGGTCACAGGTAAATCATTGATTGTCTCAGTTGTAAAGTGTAGTGATCCTAATAGTAGGCATCTCTGCAACTGTGTAAAGATGTCAATGGTGTGCTCTGTATGTTGGACAACTATATTTGTCATGTCATAATTTTCCACATTTATTTAAATTTAAAAGAAATATATAATCATTGACACAACTAAAAGGTCACCTCTTCATATACACCAAATGTTATGACATTTCCACAGCTGAAAGTCAGTTTGACCTGTATAAGAAAGTGTAAAAGAGTGTCTTATGCAGTAATTTTATAAATACATTTGGTAGGCTGGGTGATAAAACTGGTACTTATGTATTAAAACTTATTATATATCAAAGATAGTATTTCACTCATATTTTAATATTGTTGCAGTTGTGCTATTATCTATGAGTATTCTGCCATTTCCTGTCCTTAGGACTTTATTTTTTCAAGTTATGCTCTAGACTTAGAAATTAAAGGTGCTTTCCTTAAAGGTCACTTGCTTTGGAAGTGCATATCTTGGGTGGGTGGATCTGACTGAGATATAAATAATACTGTGTTCAGTTGATGATAGGGAAGTTGTCATTTTATTTATTTTAACTGCTGACAATCTTCCGAAAGGCTTCCCTTTCTCTTTCTCTCAACTGTCAAGAGTCAAAAATGGATGAAAAACAAAAAGAGGGTTTACAAGAGACACTAAAAAACCACTTAGTTTTTTCTAGAAACTTGCTATATGTCATCACTCATCAGCTATACACAGCAGTGCTCTACACCCTTTATATTCTTTCTTGATTTTTAACTTTTATTTTCATGAGTGCATTCAGTTCTTTTAGCAAAATGTCATCAAAGTCATGATTTATCTTGGTACACAGGACTTGTCACCTATTATTCAAATATTCTGAACACTTCTTCAGACCTCTAAACTTACTTATTTTTCAAGTTGAAAACTCTTTAATTTATGAAAGGGACAAAGGAAAAGTGTCATTTAGACCACATTCAGAGTCTCTGGTAGCTTTGGTTCATTGTGGGGCTATATTTTGTTGTTCTTAAAATCTTTCCTACTACAAGGTAGTGGAATGGCTATGTAAGACATAAATGACTGCTATGTAAGACATAAATGAGTGCTTCTGTATAACACAGTGCCCAAAGCATAAAGCATAACAAAATAAGTAATGCTTTCTTGTTCTTTCCTACTAAAAATTATAACAAGGCATAATAACATAGATGCTATATTGGGTGAAATCCAGGAAGAAGCGTAGACGACCAAGACGGGGATAAATTCAACACATTGCAAAGTACACTGTTGCAATGTTAGGCAATCAGCAAATCTTCTGAGGTCTCGTAAGGTACAAGTTGTACTCGCATCATTATATTTGAAGTTCTTTGAAGCACCTCTCTTCCTTGTGTGAATTTATGCATAAAACTGTAAAGTTCTAGGATCAGCACAGGGACAGGCATCCAGGCAAAACCTACTGCCACTTTCTGAGTTCAGGTTCTTGTTGAACATAAATTGTAGTCCAACCATCTTTCAGGATTGGAAAGTAAGCCTATAAATATTAAGAAAACTTATTCAACTGTGTAAGCACAAAGTATGTAATTCTAAATACATTATTAACGTATATATACCATATTGATAATATCAAACCCAATGTTAATATTAGTGGAAATCTGCATATGGGATGCATATCCATAGGACTATAGTTAAAAATCTATGTAAAATAGGTTTCTAAGCATTTCTTCTAGGACTCTTACTAATTTACGTTCGTCCTTTCCCTTCTGAGATGTTAATCAACAACAGTGATACATCTTTGAGCCCAGATTTGTCATGTGTCTAGCAACCATATTTCTTATAGTACAACTACGAATCAATTTCAAACAGAACACATGACGAGCAGATGACTATTTATCTGTCTGCAGTTTGCCAAGTAAGCATGAAAAGGAGCAGGAACTGGAAGAAAGCCTGTTTGCATCTGAAACAAAACTAATCAACGGAAACAAAATTTTATCTACTACGAAACACAAAGAATAAAACTTCTTTATTCTTTCTTATTCCACTTTTCCTCTCTTTGCATTTTGCAATTTCTGAACACCTTACTCATGTGAATGGGTGCATAAATGCACATTCATTGAAGTGAAAGTTTGGGGATATTTCAGCAACAAAACTGAGTAACTATACTAAACTAAAGTTTGATACGTAGAAGGAAAACGCATCTTGTTCCATATCTAATTGCTTTTTTAACTCTATATCTGTCTTAATAATTTAACATATCTTGACTATATGTTAATAAAATAATATGTGATTGGAATTCAAATTTATAAACAAGGATCACTGAATATCCAATTTAAAACAATGCATCATGGTAAGCGAGAAAAAATATTTAGGCAAATACTTATTATTTTCTTTGCCTTTATTTCTCTTCTTTATTAACAATGTAATGTCCAATATCTGATTTTGAAATCATCCTGTCTGACACCCTATATCACGCACATTATTTCTGTCTGTGCCAGAGATTAACAACGTTTTTTAGATAGTGTGGTATATAAACAAATTTAAACAAAATAACATTGAGACTGAAAGAACCTTTACCCATAAAAATAAAAGATAATTCTGAAAATCTCAATAAATAAGTCATGAGCAATGAATTTGCAACAGCAGCATTTAATGTTTAACTACTACATTACCAACAGTATGAAGGAAAGTGAAAATAAAAAGCAGACAAAGAGATCCAACAGTTGGTGATGTACAGCAATTGTATTATTGACACATAACAATTGTCACATACGCATAATGATATAAACGGGCATACTGGGCACAGTATAGTCAAACTCTATGGCAGCAGTAAGTTTGGATATTTTACACGAAATGGGAGAAATAACTTAGAGATTATACTGAATCTTAAATAAGTTCTGACAGAGCAACAGGTAGATTCTTGGGGATTTTGTTGATTTAATATACACTGCATATATTCCTGGCATGGTAGGAGAGAAGGCGCATTGTTGCACACTTAGTTGTACTGTTAAGTATGTGTTGATAAAGTGGAGAAAGAAGGGCTCTGGTGGCCTTTCCACATGTTTCCCAGTTAACTAATGAGAGGCATAGGAATAAGACAGTGAGTTAAATTATAAAAATGTTCCTTTTTTAATATTTGTAGGAGTCATGGATTGATTCATAGCTACAAATGGTTTTCTTCGAGTTTGTTCCTCTGTGCTAGATTCACCAATTATGTCCAAATAACTTTGCTTTTCTGAAAGTTCTCACAATTATTATTGTCATTATTGTTGTTTTAGAACAGAAGTATTTAAAGATATGCATAGATTCATAGTTTTTTTTTGAGGGAAGATTATTTATGAAGATACATTTCAATGCTAATAAGAGCAACAGCAAGTATTATACTGCTGTGCTCTACATCTGTTTTGGAAATAGTATCAGAGTTGAAACCTGGTTGTGTGGTTATAAATAGTGCATATAATAAGAAGATAGACTGAGAGCAATAGCTTGTGTTTGTATGTGCAGTAAGAATATTTTCTGACCTATTCAATCAGAAAGCTGGAAGATGGGTGAAATATCAACAAATTTAAATAATTCACATACGCACCTTCTTAATTTTCATCTTATTCTGTTCTGATAGATTTTAAATAAATCAAAGGACTGATGTCTTCCGTTGCGGTTTCTTTTAAATGAAACAAAATCAAAATCAAAACCTCAAAATGCAGCATTCAAAACAAAACTAAAAGCATAGGAAGGAAAAGGAGATTTTTTTTTTTAATTACTGTAATGAAAATGTTCATCTCATTCTTTTAGTGCCTGCTAGTGAATTTGCCACACATTGATCCAGAGGCTTTGATCTGTGTTGCTTATCATGTTGTCATCTCATGATGTCTTTCAAAACACTTTTGTAGCAGTGGCATAACCACAGACAGTGAATCTTGTTTAGTCGCCAATTTTGTTTGCAAATCATGGTCTCATTTCTGTTGCTATGGCAATATGGTGTTACACTGTAGATTTCAATAACTGCCTATTAGCATCAGCATGTTTAGGGGTTTCTGGGGCAGAAATTCTTCAAGTATTTTTCAGGTTTTCACTGTGCAACAAGCACGTATCTGCTGAAACCATTTATATATTGTCAATACAATATTTCTAAACAAAAATCCCAAGTTGTACTATATTGATGGGAAAATTCAAAATACCAGGATTCTTTTGAATTTAAAAAAGTGACTAATGAGAACACAAATTAACATATAGATCACGATGAAGGAACTGTGTGAAAGTCAACAAGAAAAGCATCTTCGTATTACTTAAAAGATTCCAGTCTAAGTTCTATGATTAACAGATTACATGTGACTCATTTCCACTACATATATTGTGCATATAAAGCAGTTTTTGCCCATGTCATCTGACAAGTAGATACACATATATGTTGTAATTTACATTGGTTCTTCATTTATGTATTTAGTTTGATTTCGTTTCACAAAAATAGACATAGGTGGGAGAAGTCTCATAATCAAATACTTTAGCTGTAAAATAACATGTGAGAGAAGTGCAAGGCCATAACTGGGATTTTAAGATTTCTTTATTTTAGATACCTTATTATTTGCAATTGTGCTTACTTTGCAGATAAACTAACACAAGTTTTGCTTTGTTTTCAACTCAATTTTAATTTATCAGCTTTACAAGCTTAGAGATACTGACTTGAATCTTGGTTAAATTATGATGAAGACTGTGCTAATGAGATTTACTTCACGTGACTTGACTGATGCATTTCCTTATTTTATATAGCTTTTAGTTTTAAAAAAGATAATGACTTTCTAACTCAGAAATATACAGTCTGTAGATTTTAAAGTGTATCAGAGCATTTTTGAATACCAACAGAGCCGTCTCTTTCCAGATCTATTATTAGAATTCAGGCAACATTTCACAGAAAGGGAGGTGGGGCAAAACAGGTTCCTGTATAATATTATTTATAGACTAGCCTTGGCATATCCTTCAAGCTCTTTAAACCTCACAGCTATGCCACTTGTCAAGAACATCAGACCTTGTGCATCACCAGCAGGACAGAATAACATACAGTGCAGATATTCTGCTATAAAAATGGGAAAAAGAAAAAAAAATTGTGAATAGTCAGTCTCAATTATTTTCTCCTTATAAGACAATTTCTTTATTTCTCTGTTAGCATCACTTAACTCCCATCAATGCTGAGACAGTATTAGGTGTATTCTTTTTAAAATATAGAAGAAAGAGAGCCTAGCATTGCGAGATACACTGCAGGTACCTCACATTTCTCTCTGCACATTTATCTCTTACATACGTAGTATTCCCCTAACAATACCTGACAGCAGGATAAATAGATAATGTGTGATTATGGATTTATGTAAGATGCCCCCTATTAGGCAATTTTCACCTGTTGAGCTCAGATATATTTTTGGGGTTCTTTTGATATTTTATCGATTTTGGTTTATGAAAAGAAATTAAATTCTTTAATGTGTTTGTTCTTAGAACTCACCAAAGATAGTTGCATGAAGGCATATAGAAGAACTTCTGTTGTGTTAGGCTAACTCCTAATTTTAACAGCATCTAGGACATGAAGAACAGCACATTTAAATAATTTTTATGATCTGGTAAAGCATGATATGCCTACTGGTTAAGGAACAGATTTGTAGTATTAAATAAATAAAACCAATTAAAACCTTTGGAATTTAATGTGTTCTGCAGTTTGAACTGAATTCAACAGGAAATCCTTTCCTTTCAGAAGTGAACAAAAGCTTTATGTCAAGTTTACTGGAAAGAACTGGAAAATTCAAGCTCGTGGGCTGTGATCAAGCTATGAATTGCTAATTCTATCTGGAAGGTGACAAAAGAAGGTGTTCTAAGTTTCCCTCTAGAGCTGCCGGTTTAGGTGTTAGACAAATCATTAACCTTTAGATATCTCTGAGTTGAATTTGAATGTGTAGGAGAGGAATTTTCAGGACAGGATTGATTCCAAAAGTACATTTATAAATCGATCTAAGTCAATTTCAAATTTAATATTTGCAGTAAGTCCTTTTTCTATACTGCACTGGTAGCTGTAAATGTCCGTTACTGTGAGAATAAATTCATTAAATACTCTTCTTCTTACACTTGCAGGTACTATAAAAGGGTTTTTCCATAAATGAAAGTAATTTGGTAGTGAAGGCTGATATTGATGCGGCGTCTCTCATCCATAATCTGTTCTACACTTTGGCAGGCTAAATTATATATATGACTGTATTTCATTCATGTCTTCCTTCTAGTACCTCGGTCATCTAGCATTTCTCCAGTGAATAGTGTCACTATTTGAAAATTAGTTCCTTATACTGATGTCTTCCATTTATGGCTTATTTCATGCACATAACTGTAATAACACTGTTTTATTTTGTAGTAGATCTAAAAAAACACATTTCAGTGTTTTCAAAGCGTGACAAAAAGTTTAAATATCAGTTACCATCATTCTTGTAAAATACAGATACATCTGCATTTTTCCAAGGATGTCTGAAAAAAAATCTCTCTGTGGCAGTTTAGAAAAAACAAAGCATTTTGATTTTAGAAGGTTCCAGGAAAGCAAGAGACTAATAAAACATCACGGCCTTTGTTAATTTCCTTCTAAAAATCTCTATGATTGTGCTGGTTTACCTAGTACATCTTATTTCCTATGAAAGCTGGAAGAATTTGTATATTATTTCCTTCAATTTAAATAACAGTCAGCTTTTTTATTGGTTTATTCTCTGCAGATTAACTACTCCCTTACTTCTTCCCTTGATTTTATCCACCTATTATCACTGCTTGCAAATCTTAATGTCACCTATTCTTCTGTTCTTTGATCTGGATACATATTTTCTTTAAATAGTGAAGAAGATTATAATAAAATCTTCAGTGCCATGTCTATGCTGCAGTACCCAGTAGTACTTCCAAACTCATTCTTTGCATGTGTATTTTGGCAGTTTCTCTGCTGAGGGTGAGTTAAGGGCTCAGGTCTAGGTTTGTTTCTACCCCACCATCCTTATATCTGAGTTTTGATGGGAAGCAGACCACTGAATATAACTTCTTGCATCATATTACATATTTTAGATTAGCCTGAAAGTTCTAGTCAACCCCTATAAACCCTGAAGTCCTGGGGCTTCTGTCTGAAGAAGTTCTGTGTTATTCTGCCACTGAGAGGACGATGATGACTTCTTTTAGCATACTTGTGTTTGGCTTTACTGTCTCTGCTGCTATAATAATAATAGCTACTCTAACTAAAATATTCAGAATTAACTACATGCCAGCACATTAAACAGCATCATACTGTGTCTTAACTCTAGTAGTGCTGCTGCCTTACCAGTCCTGGAGAAGAAACCAAAACAGGGCGATTGTTATCTGTGTGTTCAGGGTAGCTGAGACCTATTTTAAAGGAACTAGCTTCCTATAGACTGCCTTCCTCCACAGAAATTGTCCTATCATAGCTTCTTCTTCCGTGAATGTGTGTATAAAATGGTTGTCTCATAAAATTCCTGCTTGTTAATATCTTGACTTAGAAAATATTGAGAAAATATTGGTATTTCCATGTATATGAATTTGCACTGGCCTTTAATTAAATTTATGTGCATGCTCATCTACAAATAGGCAACTTATATCAATAATTATAAGGCTTGAAGGTGCATTAATGTAAGTATTGGCTTTGTTTAGTTTCCAAATGTGACTCCTAGACCCTCCTTCAACAGGTTTTTTGCAGGATATTGGTAATTATTGAAGATTAAAGTCTCCCTTCTATCCATCCTGAAAGCAGTAGGTATAGTCCAGTACAGACTTCTTTCAGATATGACAATAAAAAAGAATATATTTAATAGTGTTGTGCTAGACTAATATTTGTTAATAATTCTATATGTACCTGCACTGTGTATGATACATTATTAAAAGCATATGTTTTCTGGAAATGATACCAGCTTTACTAGACACAGATATTAAATCTTGAATTCAACTCGATTTCAACATACATCTCTTCTCTTTATGATTTATTAACTTGTAAAATGATAAATCTAGAATATTGTCAGAGACTTGAAGAATAACATTGCATTTCTACTTATCTTTCAGTTGATAGCTGTGAAAAATGTAGACACGTGGTCACCATTAAAAATGCTAAAAAGCAAATATAATGAGAGATATGGAAACTATATATTAGGAGATGTACAACAAGTTTTGTATTCATGAATTACAAAAGAAGCTACATCCAGTTGCTGTACAGGACAATTAAGAAATCTGAAATCCTTCTCGAGAACCTCTGCCTCTATACCTGTGTCCTGACTTTAAGAACTTTTAATTCGAACTATGGTTAGTTGCTCAAGAGAGGCAGTTGTCATTATGACAGAGTTTCCTCCTATGGCTAGCTTAAATGGTCAAATCTTTTTTCATTTGTGATGCTGTCTTATCTTGAAATCTGTTCTACAGATCTGAGTCTCTGAAGATTAGCACCAGTCTTCATCTATATTACAACAACCAATCAGGAAAGGAGAGCTGGCCTTGAGCATGAGCATATGAGCTTGAACATATGTGGGTTTATTTACTTTTTTAGCTCAGTTTCACATCTGAGTAGACAAGACAGACAAAATCTCAATGGAAACAGTAGCATAAAGAGCTAAGGATTGGTATTTGATACACAGTCTAACCATAAAGTTAATGATGCATCTTTTCATCTCAGTGATTGTCCTATTCAGTAATTGGCACTGTTTCTCTTGTAACAAATATATAAAATCACTTTCCATACAGTAAGTATATGGTCTTACCTCAAAAGCTAAAATCCACTTAAAAAAAGGAGCCTTAGTAGTTGCAAATAATAAACCAAGATTTGTTCTACCTGATGATTTATTTTCCTGGTTCCACTCCTTGTATAGGTGATTTCAACAAAAATACAGATCTTTATAGTTCAATATTTTTATATTGAACTGTGTTTATTTCACAAAACTGTTATACATCTGATCACCAAATTTACTCACCATGAACAATGTTTTAATTATACTTTATCTTTTATCATACAGTAACTTTAACTGTCTTAGAATTTATTCTGCTGTCTACAAATAATTAAATTTTGTTACACACTGCACGTAATTCTTTGCTTAGCTTAATAAAAAACATTATTTCAGTTCATTTTGTATTCCAGTATAAGTGGACTTTGGAAAGTGTGCTTAGATAACCTTCATACAGTATATTAAGCATTGTAGATTCCTGTATGTGAAAAGAGAATTTAAGCTTCCTCTAAGAGAATAATGCAAAGCTCATTTAATGAGAACACTGCGTGTTGTGTTAAAAGTTGAAAATACTTCCACCCATTTAAAACATACCATCTTTTATTTCCTTTCTCTTGTTTCAGTGCCTTAGAACAGTTTCACTGATGCCTGTTTTTCCCATTGGCCAGACTGCAGCAGGATTCTGTTGCCTCTCCTGGTAGATGAAATATTTTGACGTAGCCTTTTTGTCTTTTGTCCACTTGGATCACACCCACATAGCACACCTACAAAGTGGTCTGTTCCCAAATTAAAGGACAGATCAGGATTATTTAACACACAATCTACTTTTTTTTCTTTAAACTTATGGACAGCTAGTAGAAGTCTAGTAGAATTTGAGACAAAATAAGAGAGCTTCTGAAATAAGAATAATAGTCAGAATGCACTTAGAGTAACAGGATGATTAATCATTATTTAATAAATATTTCCACAAACCAAAGCTCTGCTCCCTTGATAGTTTTGGGGCTTGTTCTGCAACTGGTTTCTAGAGTCTCATTTTTTTATTTAAAAAAAAAAATACTCTTGAGTTATAGATTTTCAACAAAGCAGAAATATTGAAGCTCCGAATTCTGAAGTAGCTTATCTGCCTCATTCAGAAATAATACAAGTTAAACCAGCCAAATATAGCCATTTAGTAAGAGATAACAAGAAAAGAGAAGAACTAACTATTGTAAGAGCTACGCAGTATGTTGCAATTTTATGTACTTGGTGGCTATGTGCAAAATTAAGTAATGAGTTCAACTTTTTGATGAGGACTTCTTTTTCAGTAACTGGGGAAAAGCTATACAAAGGAAATCAGGAGTATAAGGTAGCAAAATTTCCAGTGCTGGAAACTTCCACTGCTGGCTGATCTTATTCTTTATGGTAAGAGCTGCAGAGAGAGGAGAGAAGGCCTAAGGCATGCTTATTAGCACAGCAGTGCAACTCTAATTTTTCATCTTCTTCCCTTAACTAGGACTACCATGAGTTCTTTTTCTGACTGCAGATCCTGTGTTTCTGAAATGAAAAGGACTAGCTATGCTGCTGGGGAGTCTTGGAGGTATAGCAGCTTGCCTGTACCTGGTAGTACCAGCAGTTATTATTACCATGTCCTTGTGGACTTCAAGATATGCAGTAGATCTAACACTATATGTAAATCTTGAGTAAAAACATAACCATCCTTTATCTATAGATGAATCCAGCATGCAGAAAACATTAGGTAGAATAAGTAATCTTGGATTTGTTAGCTGCAACTCCACTTACTCATTGAAGTTGTACGAAATGTTTGGATCAGTGGCTTCTGATATGTTGGTAGAGTGTGTGTGTCTTTGGGAGGAAAGCGGCGGTGAAAGTTGCATTTATACACAGCACCAGCACACTAATTTTCTTGTATAGCAAGAATAAATAAACATTTGCATTGAAACCAATATACGACTAATAAAATTCTGCAGGCTTTACAACCTCATTCAAGACCAGAGATTTGAAATGCAGACTTTCTAGTGGGACTTTCATTTAGTGGCTTATCATTGATTTGGCCATTAAACCGTAGACTGGAAGGGGTCTGTTCCAACACTTGTCCAAATGCATCTGAAACTTGATGTGCTTAGATATGATTTTATTTTCTTGAGTTTTATATAATTGTTTACTTCATAAAGATTCACTGCCAATACTTGACTATTAAACACACTGGCATGTTTTAATCAAAACGACTTCCCAGAAAAAGTATTGTCTCTTCCTTTCCACTTCCATTACCTCTGCATCCCATACTGAGAAGAGATCAGGCAAAGGAAATGAAGATAAATAGCTAGTGAATTTATAGTTCTGAACTCTTGAGAATCTATTGCAGAATTCCTATTACTCCCAATCTTCTTTTCTCTCATCCATGCAAACCCAACGTTTTCCTGTAGTTTGGATTTTATATTTAAAAACCTCTCAGACTTTCAAAGACTTAGGATGAGGCAAATACATGTAATTCTTAAAGAGCCCAATGCTTCACATCTGTGTGCCTAAATCATTTTATATTCACTTAATAGCAGAACAAATTAGTCATAAACTCAGATTTTGGTACATATTATGCTGAGACATTCCTACACTAATATACTTTCTGATAAAGCAAATGTTTCTCTGTCACAACACAAATCTTATTTTGTCTCTAGTAAAATCAAGGAAGAGAGACCTGAGTCTGCAGTATGACTGCTTACTTGACGAGATTTGGAGATTTCTTAACAGATTTCATTAAATACACAGAGGGGCCCCTGTGCTCAAAGTCGGAAATCAGGATGCAAAGAGAAGCAATGTGTATAAAGCAAGTCAGGAGAAGCAAATTTTATCGTAGACATATAACAACATCACACAGATTCACACCTATGAAAAATACAGATCTATTCTGTTTTCAAGGATGCAGTTATTCTAGAATCATGACCATTTGTTGAGTATAATTGTCTATTTCCTAAAGGCACTTTCAGCTTGATGCTGAACAGCAGCACAGTGGTGTGAACACTGTCACAGGGGGCTCATGTTGCACTGGATATGACAAGCACTTTGCTTTGATTATAACTGGTGACTGCTAATGTGAAATAAAGTAATGTCACTTCACTTCCTCTTCTGATCCATCATCTGACGTTCTAAGTCTAGTGTCAGAGGAAAAAACAGATTCCCTTGTTTCAACTTTTGATCACATATTGAAACAAGTAGAAGTATTAACAGACAAAAAGGGGACAAATGACCTCAGGTTTTATCAGAAGAGGGAGGAAGAGGAGATTGCAAAAGTTCCCTGCATACTAAGTGTTTGTGAATTTGTATTGAATATTTTAATAAATAATCTTCCAATGATAGATGCATTCTGTCAAATATTTTTGCAAGTGTGTTCTCTTATTCACTGCTACTCTTTTACCTATTACACGTACAGTAATAGAAAGCATGCTAGATTTTTGCATGGTTATGTCTGCTTCAAAAAATAAACTGAGCGTAACTATAAAGATTGTGAAGGAAATGGGCGAGATTTTTCATAATGGGATCTCACTCTTGTTTCAAAGTGCCAGATGATGTATAAACTATGAATGAAGATAATACTGAACTATAATGTCACTACAAACAACTACCGGTACTACAGCTGCTGAACCAGAAATGCATGTCTCTCTCCAGCTTGTCTCCAGGAAATAAAAAGAAATTACAGACCATCATCACACATGAAGAAAAATGACAAAAATTATCCATTAATAATAGTAAAAATACACAAGTCATAAGGTTATTTTATGTTAAAACCCAGCACCTAATAATGAATACTTTAGGTTCAGGACTACATTAGGACATTAATACAATTTACTGTCTCTTCTTACTATGGGAAAGATAAAATACTAAATGACAACAATCCCGAAAGATATGATGGTCAGGTCTCCCTAACTTCACACCGTATAAGCTCTCACGTGGTCTTCTGATGAGAACAAAAGGTATCCACCAGGAGAGAGCAATGAACGTGTTTTAGAGAGCTGTCTAGCCTGCGTGTAACATTTCCAGGCATGAGGCTGCACATCTTTGACTGGAAGATTGTGAAATCTATGCTTAACTCCCCCTAACATGGTAAAATTTTATTTTTACACCCACCCTAATCTCATCCAGTGCAATTTAAACCTATTGCCTTTTGTTACACTCCCTGCAGTCATAGGGAACTAGTTTTGAGGCAACACACCTTCTGAGCTGAGGACTGTGATCACGCATTCCCTTAGTCTTCTCTGGTGTCAAATTAGACAATGGCGACTTTTTCAGTCTTTTGCCATAAGCCTTGTTATCATGATATCCACCCATCATCTTTGTTCTCTTCTGTCACGTCTCCATCTGACCATGCCTCTCAAACATCAGACATGACAGGACTAGGAAACAAAATCTTCTATGTGAAAACATCTACTTATTTTAATAAAATAATTAGCTATACGACATCTCTTCTGCTGATACAGTCCTACTGCCCAAGAAAGCTATGTTTCTTATCACTGTAAAATGGAACACTAACTTATTTCAATCAGAGTAGTAAACTTTTTGTATCGAACCGTACTTGAGTGCTAAAAGATAAAGAAAGGGACTTCAAAAAAACCCATGTGAAGCATTATTATCTGAAAAAATATATTTTGTTGCGTAGTCCATAATTAGTTATTTACTTGTTAGAAAAACTAAACTGTCATGAAAGTGGTAAAGAATATTTTATTCATACTAATTTGTGTATTTCTGTCACAGTATCTATCAACATTCACTTCAATTTACCCTGAAGATTGTTTGTGTGAGTTATCAGTGCAGAACATATATCAAAGCACTGAAAAGTCCAACACAAATGAGCCCCAAAATGACTGCAACTTTAACCAAACTTAAGCTTACAGAAGTGATCAAGAGACTAAGGAACATGAGGACTATAATCTTGGATTGAAAAATGGAGCATGTTTGCATTTCCAGACAAGTTGATAACGTACTGTCTGTTGCTACAGACCAGAAATTTAAGATCTGCAGGTTCAGAATGTGTTCTAAATGATTAAATAAAACAAATAATAAATAGGTTGTAGTATTTCCATGCATCTTTGATTTTGTCTTCTGACTTCAATTTGGTGCTATTCACATGTATAACACCTGTATGTAATTATGGCCTGTAAATACCCATCATCAATACATGAGTTTAGTAAAATTTCTTTCTCTTTAAAAAAATTGCTTAGTAAATCATTACTCATAAACAAGAAAAAAACAAGTGATTTAAATACATATTGTTATGAACATGAAGAGTAATTTATCAAAAATCTCATTGTGCAGGAGATTTTTATGAGAGGTCCAGAGGATAATGCCGCGTAAATTTTTACTGTAGAATAAATTCTGCATTTTTAACAGGTAGCATTTCACAGTATCACAGTATCACAGTATCACAAGGTTGGAAAGGACCTCTGAGACTATCAAGTCCAACCTATAACCCAACACAACACCAACCCATCATCTAAACCATGGCACTCAGTGCCTCATCCAGTCTCCCCTTAAACACCTCCAGGGTCGGCGACTCCACCACCTCCCTGGGCAGTGCATTCCAATGGCCAATCACCCTTTCAGTGAAGAACTTTTTCCTAAGATCAAGCCATTTTGAAAAACCCATGATAGGAACTGCCATAGATATAGCTGAATGCACTAATGTGTTTTCCACTCTATTATTAACAACACGTTTTACAAAGACTTTAATTCACTCTGACAAGTGGTGAGGAAAAGCAGTCTGCCCTTGTCCCATCATGATGAGATAAACAAACAAACCCCCTAATGAAGACAACAGACTCACTGCTTTTAGTTTTTTTTCTTAAACATGAAAAAAAAGTGGTTTCTTTGGATTATTTTCTCCATTTAATGCTGTAATGAGAGAATGGGGACCAATGCCTTGCCAGTTGTAATGTGAATTTCTTGATGGTGTTAGCTAGAACTATAACAAAACCACTGAGACTTGCCAATGTCATAGCTTTAGCTATGCTGCAAAATACTTTCTCATATTTCTAATTTACTGCTGTATTTCATATAAATTCCCCTACCTAGTAGAAAGATGAACAAGTAAAATTGTTTAAATGTGAAATTTCTGTTATTCAGAATCATAGAAACCAATAGTCCTGGTATTCTTGTTTCCTGTTCTGCTCTGGAAGCTCCTATTTGAATGTCAACACAAAAACTTGATGATTATACTATTTTCATACAACCAATAACACCAATGCTATACCCTTCAAAAATGAAATAAGCTTTTTTTTCCCTCGTCTTGTTTTATGGTTGGGTATTACTTGACATCCTCTGAACAATGTAATCTTTATAATTGTGTCCAGTGTCTTTGTTTAATCTCTGGATATGAAAAGAAGTATTTCAGCCCCAGCAGAGCTCTTGCATACAATGCCACATTTAATGAAGTTTTCTGTCATAATCTTGATTAGTTCATGTTTCAGATGGCTTTTATACGCATCCTTCTCTCTCATTACTCTTGAAATTAAAATATCTTTTCATTGTCATTTTCGTCATCATGTAATTCATTGTCTTGTGAGAACAGGATAACTACCTTTGCATCATGACCTATGTATTTTATAGATAACTATGCTCTACCTATCAAAATTATTCCCTTGAATTTTTAACTGCATGCTGATACTTGCCACCCTATTTAATTCTGAGAGAATTTTCCAATATTTTGTTAATTGACACTTGTACAGATATCCAGACATAATTTTTCTGAGATATGGAGTAAGAAATACATTGTAAATAAAGGTGTTAATTAAACACAACATCAGAAATGCAGCAGACTAGAAATACTGGTGTATCCAAGACAAAAGGGAAGAAAACCAAGATGTACACACACTGGTCTCACCATATAAGACCACATTATTTTCAAAAGCTAGTTACAGATCTAAGCCTAAATTGAAAGCGATTCTTTATACCTTACAAAGCTCTGTTCATTGAGAAAAAAGAAAATAGAATAGGAAAGAATATTCTTAGGTTTGTTTCTGTCTTGGTTCTTGTTTCCCATTTTACCTCTCAAGAAAAGAAGAGAGGTAGAAGTACCATGCTTGTTGCTAAGTATTTGAGAACTTGACAAATGAAAAATAAAAGAACACACTCACAAGCTTTGAGAGATGTCTATAGTAATTGTTCTGTAATTTGACAGATGACCTGACCATTGCCATGGGAACGAGCAGGAAGCAAAGTGCCACCAGACAGAAAGCTGCTGCAGAGATGTAAAGGGTAATAATGTGAAATAAATGCAGTGGTTAAAAGGTTAGGAAAATTCTGGTAGGAACGTGTGTAGTCTGACTACGAAAATACGTTTCAGTCTTCAACAAGATGTAGTAGAAAGAGTGTGGACCTTAAAGGATTGAAAAATACTATTTAGAACTCTTCACCCTTAAAACTTCCAGGTTTTCCCTTCATGTATTTGCTTAGCATTTAACAGTAGAATGGTCCTAAGAATTGACATGAAATGCTTTAAAAATGCAATAGAAAAGGTAGATTAAAATCAATAGTGATGTGAGGAGTGACTTGAGTATCTTGTGTTTTCACAGTGGTAATCAAAAAGTAATTTTATATCAAGTAATTTGTATTGATTTTTTGTGAAATTATATTTTTGGCATTATACCAAACACCTCGTTGTCTGGTTATACATATATGTACCATTTTCTTGGGCATTTTTTTTCTTATTGAGTTTCATTTTCTCTAAGACAATTTTTATTTTTTGTCTTTAATACACAAAAGTAAAATAGCAGGCTATGAATATTAGTTGAGCTAACAGTTGCAGTTTGCTATCTGCTCTCAAATCTCTCTGGAAGAGAAAGGAGTGCGTGGCACAACAGCACCCTTGAACTAGCACCATTTATAGGTGATTCACCTAGCAGTTGTCAAGTGTTTCCTTCTTTCAGCTGCCCATTAGTTGCCCAAAGATTTGTTTCACAAGGAGTTGTATTTGCTTTTGAATGCAAACATTTCCCATTGTGATATGATAACAGAAAGAATACCTGGCATAAATAAACTCTATTAACTACCTTAAAAAACAATCTAAAGACATTACAAAAAGACTAGATCTGTTTTTTTAAATCCCTTCACATTATGTCCGTCCATGAGTCTGATGAACCCAAAAGATGTGGAAAACTAAGAGGGTAAGTGGGAAGGTGTTAGCTGCGTAAATACATTATACAAGAACAGGAAAGTTTCAGATAGAACTCCCATTTTACTTTTTAAAAAATGTATTTTAAGTAAATTGTAATAACATAAAATAATCCATCTTATTTAACATTCTTCTTCCTAAATATACTTTGAGTGAAAAGTCACATAATTTGAAAATTTTTATTAGCATATTTTATTAATACATTCTCCGAGATAGCTTGTAGCATTAAACCATCATATATTCTTTTACTAAAACCTATTTTTTTTCTGATATTTATGGAGGCCTTGGAGATGCATTTCATCCCACGGTCTCTAGAAACTGAACCTGAAAATAATGCATGTTACACTGAAAGCTGTTTTTTGTATAGTGACTACTGAAACAGATAAACTGCATCAAAAGAATTTCTTACTTCATCTGCTGTTCACTGAACAGTTTCAGTCTAATACATAGCCTGTTGACTGTGTAAATTTTGCATTTTAAAAGTGCAACAAAACTTACAGACAATCTGTGGTATCTTGTGGAGACAGTAAAAAAGAGCGCTGCAGTGTTCTGCCCATAGGTAGCTGAAATTTTGACTGTCTCTTTGGTGAAAAATCTCATTTTTCTACATTTATTTTTGTCCCTTATCAATGCAAGCTGAAATAATTTTTCCTGCACAGAACAATATTTTTAAAATGTTTACTTGGTGTTGTTTAAACAGATTTATTTCGCCTGTACTCTTTCATCTCTATGGCAAAAAAAAAGCAGCAACTTTTCAATTCAAAGAACAGTACCGGAGACGAGATGGGTGTTTCAAGTGTTACTCATATTCACTACTCAGACACAGTTGCATATGTCAGCCAAGCCTTGTTTTTTTACCAAGTATGCTTAACGTTTTAAGGATTTAAAGACTTTTAAGAATACTCTTACACGTGTTCTAGAAGATTCAGGCTAATATGAGTATGGTATATGTTGATGAAAATGACTTCTACAAAAACTTGTTCGATTTTGGAGGAATGTGCAATCAGTTTTCAATTTTTCTTTGTTTTGTACTGAAAGAAACTCAGGTTAAAAAAGGAAATCTGAACAGATCAGAACAGTAGTACGACTGTGTGTAGTACAAATAAAGTAGTTTCAGAAACATAACGGAATTGCTTTGAGAAAATATTTTTGAATTAAGATTAGTTGAAAAAATGCATTTATTCAGTCCTGCACAATGAGCTTCATCTCTATAATATTTACCCACAGGTAAAGGGTATACAATTTTTTATCATTCAAAGGTTTTAAGGCCAGAAGATACTATTATATGTGATAAGTTTGAATTCATGCTTAATATAGGTCATACTATTGCCTCTAATGCATTGTATATAATGGCAATCTTGTATAATTGGGCTGTAGTATAATTTTTAGAAAGTTGTCACAGTTTGAGACACTTTAGTAAGTTAAAATCACATCCACCACATCCTTACATTTGATTGATTAATTGCTCTCTCTGTCTTCTTGAAACTCCTCATCACATTTTATTATGTAAACTATATTTGAAGCTACCTTTATTATACATAGGGAAATGAAACTTGTTTATGATTACATTTCAAGAATCGTAAAATAATTTGCAAGCATGTATCAAAACAATCTTTTCCATATCGAGAGAAAAATACCCATAGCCATTTCAGAACAAAACGACTCCATTGGCATAAATGACAACTGAAAGCTACACAATAAAACGCTGTAAATTCTGAGATAAATGCTCGAAAAAATGCTAGATATGTGAATTCTCATTGCCTAGGTGGCTTTATTTACTGCTAGCCCCACTAGTCATGAGTGGCAGCTCTTTTAAAGTGGTGCCCTCCACTCTGCTGCAAGGGGATTTGCAGAGTAAGGTTCAGAATGCAGAACTGTAAGTGCAGGAGTATCAGCATCTATGCCCAACCTTTGCTCAACAGTTAGTGCTGTCGTATATACACCTAAAATTCTAAACTTCCATTTAGTCCATACAATATTTTAAGGTCAGATAACAGTATTTCCTCTGTTAAAAAGTTGTACAACCATGTCATAATTTACTGTTATCAAACATAAACTGTTTGGTTTGAAACAATTTAGGTATCTTCATTTTCTTCTTGGAGTAAAAAGGTCTGAGTAGTGTTGTTTTTTTCAATTCCTTTTGGTGGTGGGGTGAGGGTTGTTTGACTTACTTAGGAACTTAAATCCTAAATGTTACTTGAGGGCTCAAAACCATATATAAAATTTGTCTAAGTGTAATAAAGAACAATCGGAATTCAAGTGGAATTCAATTCTATGATTACTTTTCACTGAAATTAAAGATATTTGGCCTCAGTGATTTCTCCTTACAAACGTATCTTTTCTTGACAAGTCAAGCTTTTCTATAAGCAGTGGAGTGTCTAGGAGATTCCTCGAGCAGATAATTCAGAACATCTAAGGCTTCTCTTCTTATTGTTTCCTGCAAGTGTCATCTCTGCTGACCACAGAATAAGCAAAGCCTTCTGAGGCCACAGTTGCCTCAATTAGTTTGTGCCCAAATAACTTTAGGAAATAGAATATATATTCTTATGAAAATTAAGAACTTACCTTAATTAATTGGCATGTGGATCCTGTTCCAAAAATATACATGTTAGAAACACTTTAGTGGAAATTAATACAAAACTATGAAACAAAATTATCCTATAATTCTATTGTTTAATTTGGCATGCATTATTCCTACATTAGTGAGTTCAAATACAAGAAAATTACACTACTGAGGTGACAATTCTGGAAAAGAGAGGCAGACTTTGCTGAGCCCCTCATCCTCCTGCTGAAATGCAAAAAAACACAGAAAGATGAAATAAAATTAAAACCAAACAGGTTACACTGATAGTGAATTTTTCTTCTTGGGTCTTGTTTGTCTAATTCTTAATGCTTCTTGTTGATACATTTGATTTGTGCATGTCGGATCTCCTTTGGATAATGACAGAGCTTTATTATAGTCATTCTTCTGATCGGGACTTTGGATCATGGAGAGCTATTGGACTTGGTTAGGATCTCCCAGTGGTGAAATCTAGAAACAATGGTTTTCCTGCCTGAGGTCTGGCATCTTGTCATATTGACTTTTATCATACTAGCTACAATAATTTTAGTGCTCTATGTTGCGTGAGTTAAGCTATTATGAATTACAGGATAGAAACTGGTATCCCCATGCTGAGTTTTACCCTTTGCTAGTTTTTAATCAGATTGAAAGACAGAATTCCAAAAGATAGAACATTATATTTTTTTGATCGAGAACTTTAGGTGTGCTCAAATGCAATATTTCAGAAAGATCAAATTTTTCACCACTCAAGTAGAATGTGTGTAAAGAATGTCTTTTACCAGGCATTAACATATTTTAGCTGCCTGTTCCAATCAAAATTGACCCAGATATCCCCAATTAGAAGTTTAGGAGAGGCTAAAGCATCCCTGAAGTCAGACTTTAAAGCCTAATCTATATTTTCGGCACTCCTGTGTTAGATTGAACACAAACATTGCTGAACATTAAGATGGTGGAGACCTACACAAATTTCACTTTTTGTTACCTATGGATTTTCATTTAAAAACCCATATTTTGTGAATTCAGGTAGATTATATGTAATAGTTGACTTCAGTACTTCTTTGGAATGGTCCTGTCTGTGTTTAAATCTTTGGTCCAATTGCAAAAGGGGTCTCTGTTTACAAGCCTCCAAAGAGTAGCTGAGGTTGAATAAGTTAGATAAGGAGAAAGGTAATTTGGAAATATGTGTCTAAACCATGACTAATAAAATCCAGAGTAGAAATTGTGCCTTGATAATTCACTTACCTCTTCAGAAACAATTGTTACTGGCAATTTCCAATAATTTGTAAGTTGTCAATTACAATTCAATAATCTTCTTTCCCCTCGTGACTGTGTACAGTCTTCCCAGAAATTGAATAAGCATATTGATTCTGTCTCTCTTACATTTAGGGAACAAAGAATAAAATCATTTTTTCAGCTCACATATTACATTGATAGTTTTTTTTTATACCTAAGTTACAGCTAATAAAATACGTGAAGCTTAGTAAACATGACACAACATAAAATTTATTGATGTTCTTTAAGGTCAATAGTTCCATAACTCATTTAGATACCTGCTTTTTAAAAATAGGCTTTGATCTCTTCTCTTTTCTGAATATTTCTGCTGAAAAAAGTTTCCTTTGTAAAATCAAGATTCAGCACAAATGTAGACATGCAATAATCAGTCTTTCTTTACTGTTATAATTCTTTGTTATTGTTGTAAATTTGCATGATGAGTGTTACTAATATTGTTTTTCACATATTAATGAATCATTTCTTAATGGAACTTTTAATTTTATATACATTTAACATCTAGAATTTTTTACATCATTATAATGTTCTAATTTCACAATAACTGAAAATAGTAAGAAAATTATTCTAAGAAACAGAGATGAAAACAAAGCCACAAGAAAGAATGTGTCCTTGGAAATAGAAAATATATAACAAATTGATTTCAAGTCATTTCAGTTTCATATATTCGGAAATAAGCAATATAGTGAATATTGAAACAGTTCTCTTTCTGTTCACAATATCTAAAGATCCTCCATATTTTCTACAGAAGGATCAAAAGGACAATATTTTGAAAAGCTCCTGCTCTTTGAAATTTAATAGTTGAAAATAATGTATCTCAAATATAGCTCATACATATGTGAAGAAAACATTTCTTTCTATTCCCATTAATTCCATTTATGCTGTTGTCTGAACAGAATGGACAACATCGATATTTAATAGATTAGAAAAATAGAGAAAAGTATACGTCCAGCACTAGGTTCAAATGATAGATGCAAATCTAATCTCCTTTACTTTAAAACTGTTACTCCTTCTCTTATCAGTACAGGCCCTGATAAAACATCTCACTTCATCTTCTTAGAATTCTTTAAGTATTGAAAAGTTGCAATAAAGTCTCCCAGAACCTTCTCTTCTCCAGGCAGAACAACCCTAACCATCTGAGCCTTTCCTCATAAGGAGGTGTTCCATCCCTTTGGTCATTTTCACTGCCCTCCTCTGATCCTGCTCTAAAAGGTCCATGCCTTTTTTTTGCTTCAGGCACCAGAACTGGATGCAGTACTCGAGGCAGGGTCTCATGGGGTTGGAGCAGATGGACAGAATCACATCCCTAGACCTACTGACTGCATGTCTTTTTATGCAGCTTAGGACATGATTGTCTTTCTGGGTTATGATCGCACATTGCCAACTCATATCCATATTTTCATCCACTGATGTCCCCAACTCCTTCTCTGCAGGGCTGCTCTCAGTGCATTCATTGCCTGGTTTCTACTGATACTGGGGCTTAACCCAACCTAGATGCAGGACCTTGCACTTGAACTTCTTAAACTTCGTGATATTTACATGGACCCACTCACCAAACCCAAGCCTGTCAAGGTCCTTCTGGACAGCATTCCTTCTCTCAAGAACTACAACTGTATCATTTATCTTGGTGTACTTAATTCCTCCCTCTTTGTTATTTATAAAGTTATTGAAGAGTATTTTCCCAACAGGGATGCCTGAGGGGCACTGCTTGTTAGCTGGTTTCCACTTGGACATTGAGCCACTGACTGCAATATTTTCACCCTTCACAAGCAGCTGAATATTTACTAGGGTTTCTGTATGAGGTCTCCAGGGTTTTACTAGAATTAATACTTGATACATTGAAGAAGTTTTCAAGCTATATATTTCATATATTTTGTGGATATTCCCTGTTTTATTTTGTTTCTGCATGAATTACATATTTGGGATTTCATTTGTTTTGAGAAGCTCACGAATTCTAAATAAGAATGTTTGTATTAATTTCTTCCTTTTTCTTTTTTTTTAAGAAAATTTTTTTTTTAGACATATATCTCAGGAAGTCTACCTCTATTTCCCAATTCCCTTCATAATACAGATTTATTAAGGTGATATTATATCCTTGCTCTAATGAAGGAAGCGAGGACTTTTTATTGGTTTCAACAGGATCAAGTCTGCAAGAATATACTAGACTCTATACTTGGCTAATCAAGTATTTTATCTATATTTTTAATGAAGTGGAGGTTCTTTAGAATTCTTTATTTCAATGTACGATGAAATTTCTGTTGGAAGAGATTCTTACATTTTTTACTGTTTTTGTTCACAGACTTTTCCTAATCATCTTTTTGTAACTCTGCATGCTAATGGCAATCAACTGTCAAATACTTTAGTACTGAGATTGAATTCAAGGTCAAGGCATGGAGACAAGAAGTTCAGAATAGTGGCTCTTCTTACACTTTTTACTCTATTGCTACTGGCAGATTTTCCATTATGCCTTTCCTCTTCTGGTTTCTAAATCATCTTTGTATTTTTCTTGCATAGTTTTTGGGCTATAGCTAAACTAAAGCAATGGATATTGAAAAAAACCCTAATATATGTCAGTAAATCATTATCCCATTTCTTCTCCTCTCAGATAGCTACACAGAATGATATATTTAGAGTTTTTCAGCTCAGACCTGTTTGAGGGAGGTTGAAACCTGCATGATCCTGTATCTTACTTTCCTCCTGTTCAAAACCAGGGAGAATTATATCATTAGGGAAGGAAGAGTATTAAACTATACATTTGAAAGGTTTCTAAAATACATTAATTTGGATTTTTTCCTTTCCTCTTGAAACCTATACCATTTATTCTATGCTACATTAAATATTTAAGAAAGTACTGAAGAATATGTCTTGTTGAGGTACTGTCCCAGAGTAGCTTGATAAGGCTAGAAAAGGAGATTACCTTTTCTGTTCTTCTACCTTAGAGCAGAAACAACTAAAAGTTTTATTACTCCTGACAAGGGTTGAGTAGGCTGCTCTTAAAGACTTCCTGAGCTGGAGACTCAAGTAAGTCCATTCCAGTTCTTCACTTACTGTGGGAAAGTTTTTCTCTTTTTTAATCTCACTTTTAATGGCTGAACAAATTTTTAAACGTGCAGGAGAAAACAAGAAATTACAGTGTTGTAAAGAAGTTACAGTATAGTTCTAAATTAATTACAGTAGGTTTTATATCACAGTAAAAGCTATTAAATAACTTCTGTATAAAAAATGCCTTGCCACTATGAAATAAATAAAGTGAAACCTTTTCAGAACTCTTATTTTTATGTACTTCAACGTAGTGATGTGGAGTGTAAGTGGACGTCTTGATATTCTTTTTGTCAAATGACATCATGGTGTTGGAGAGGACTTGGAAATTATTCATACATCAGAAATTCATAGGTTCAAATTAATAATTTAAGGTTTATGCTGATATAGTGTTTTTATCAGAAATCACTAGATCTACGAAGGCCTAAATTTCTTAGTATCTGTCTAAATAGCATTTTTTTCTCCCTCTTACACAGTATCACAGTATCACAGTATCATAAGGTTGGAAAGGACCTCCGAGATCATCGAGTCCAACCTATAAACCAACACTAACACCATCATGTAAACCATGGTACTCAGTGCCTCATCCAGTCTCCTTACTATTCACTTCATATATTTACAGGATGCCGTACTAATTTAACTTTATTTCTCTGGTTCCTTTTGTTAATTACATTTAAAAGTAGTTTCTGTGTTGTGCAGAGAAAAGCACACCACCATCTCTGATTGCAAAATCCAAAGCTGTGCTTAATCAGACATCTCCATGTTCCTTTAAGAATTAAACAAAAAGACTACTCTTCATGAAAACAAGAGCCACACATCAAGCTTTAAAAAGCTGAGAAAACATCAACCTTGAAAAAACAAACTCTGGGAGTTTCTGATTGTGTGAGAAGATAAAGAAGACACAATAATGCATTTCCTAGAATGGCAGCTAGTGATATCTTCACCAGCCTTCACTAGAAGTAAGAAAGCACATTGCTCTAATCAATACACTGGTAGTCTGTAATGTAAAGATTAAGATCAGAATATTTTAAAATTTAATACTTTGCCTCTTCATATAGCACTTTCGAAGTCAATATCTTTTGAAAACTGCTCTCTTTCCCTGCTTTGACAGCATTATATATTTAAGGTTCCTAAATAATTCATCCAGCCCATGTGATTAAAAATGTAAAAAGTAAGTCCATCCATTATCTTCTGCAGCTGCTGCCTGGATATTATTTTTTTTCTTTATTCTTATCATTTTTTTTCTTAAATGCTTGCTATTATTTTCTTTCTTGTTGAATTTAGCTTTCAGTAGCTACATTAAAGGAAAGGAAGATTAGCCCCACCCAGCTACCTGGATAAGTTTGCTCTTCATCAAACAACATGTGAAAATACATGGGTGTTCACGCATGCACATATCCTACTCTGATATCTACTTTTAGAACAATTTATGAAATGAGGTTATCTCATTACTAAAAGTTAAGCTGATTTGGTCAGAACAGAAGGATGGTGAAAGCAGAGGACAGCACTATGCAATGTTATATAATTCATCATTATCACCTCTGGAATAATGAAAAAAATGCTACAGAAGTAGGGTAAAACCCTGTTTAGCTTAATGAGGGAAAGAGAAAGAAAGGGGAAGGGAGGGGAAGGGAGGGGAAGGGAAGGGAAGGGAAGGGAAGGGAAGGGAAGGGAAGGGAAGGGAAGGGAAGGGAAGGGAAGGGAAGGGAAGGGAAGGGAAGGGAAGGGAAGGGAAGGGAAGGGAAGGGAAGGGAAGGGAAGGGAAGGGAAGGGAAGGGAAGGGAAGGGAAGGGAAGGGAAGGGAAGGGAAGGGAAGGGAAGGGAAGGGAAGGGAAGGGAAGGGAAGGGAAGGGAAGTCACTCTAATGGCAAGTAGATTAACATGGTTTAGAAAATAAGGAAAGGCACTTATTTTTACATAATGGATTTGCACATATAAGAGTTAAAACAGTTTATAAAAGGAGTATTATGAACTGCTTGATTTTCTGTGCTTGCCTTGTATTTACTGTAATTTTAAAGAATAATTTACCACTTAGTTGCAAAGCTACTAAAGAGATTTGATATATTTTATGCATTTATGGATCACAAGTATAATTGAACTTAATGACTTTTACATTAAAGATAAGAGAAATTTGTCCCTTCTTAATTTCCCTACAAAATCCACAGTTCCACTGTTGCTTATTATAAATGAAGAAATTTGTCTTGTTATTAAATAAATATACTGAAGAAAAATGGCAAAATTTCCTGACTCTGCATAATAGCAGTTATTTGTCGAACTTGGAGGAGGCAATGGAATTAGGTGGCACTTCAGTTTAGGTTACCATTATTAAAAGAGAAAGCTTAGTATTGGATGAAAAAAGTGCTTCTAAATTTTTTTTTAAATTAAAGCCATGTTTTTATTTTGGGAAGCCTACCAAATGTTTCTTATTTTCAACAAGTATCATAGTAAATATGTAGTAATTTTAATATATGATATCTATGCATTTCTTCTGTATTTCGTAGCCCTTTTATATCAGTCTAGTACACCTCGGAGCGAAAAATCTCAGACTGACACTGACGTCTATAATTAAGCATGTCTTCTACTTAAAAAATGTTTCCTTCAAGGAACATGCTTGTCCATTTATTCTTTGGAATACTTCTCATCCATTCCAGAAGTTGCTTAAAATTTTATGTAACTATCCCATAAAAAAAAATCCATATCCTCAAAATAGTGTAGGTTTCTAAGATTTCATTTCTACTGCGCCTTAGAGTTTGAATGTTTTATAACTAGTTTCCCGAGGAAAGTGTTCTTTTTCTCGGTAGGCCTCCAGAATTTTAACTCACTTGTCAGAAACTGAGCACAGAGTTTGTTTGAATGGAAACGGGCTGGCAGGAGGTGTAATTGAAAAAGCCTTCTTGGCTTTGTGATTCTTTTATCTCCATCCTCAAGCCCAAACTGACCATTGCTTCCAGAAAAAGTAAAATAGAGCATGTAGGCATCCCATCACAAGTACAAATGTTAACAGATGTATAGTATATACTTTATCACCAAGTATCCACGTATAGGTTAGTATCCTATGGATTGCAATTTTTAATTGTCTCAAGTAGAATTAAAAATGTTTATTTGTGTGATTTCTGTTGTAACTTTTAGGAATTACTTAATTTTTACCTGTGGAGTTTTTAGTTGTGTTTTTCTCATATATTGTATGGGCACTGAAGAGCTGAATGAACTCTCTTTAAACAAACTAGCCATGGAAACAGTGAACTGCTTAGGGTCAGTTCACAAAAAAAACCCCATCAACACACTTTAAATCAACAAATGTCATCAAGGAAGTGTTTAGTTCAGTAATTTCAGAGGTGTGAAGTTTATTGAGCAAAGAGTATTTGCTGTGAATTTCTTGCTGGATTGTAATGAATAATGGAGTAACCACCTTTTGTTCTAGCCATAATTCATTTTATTTTCTTCAATGCTTATTCTAAATCACATGATCTAAGGAGTCTAATTTGCTGCCCTTCAAGAGATGAGTTAAGGCTATAAAGCCATGAATGCTTTGCAGCTTGATGGTTTCATTCTTCACGTCAATGCAATTGTCACAATTGCCTCTCACTCTTTGTACTGGCTAAATAGGTTTGACTTTAAAATTAACTTTTACAGTATTGAGACGATAAATTCTTGTTCTTCTGGTAGAGAATATTATAAAGAGATATCCGATTTGTCCTTCAAAATCATGGTGAAATAGAATCTGACTCATTCTGCTCATTCTGCAGCTATGGCATATATTTTAAATCAATTAGTCTCTGTAAAATAAGATCAAAGCTCTGAACAATCTCAAGGATCTTTTAACCTTAACCTTCCTTGGCTTGATTTATGAAGTCACTGAGTTAAGTCAAACAGTATATATTCTCTTAACATTTTCAGCTTTCAATCCTCTGGAGAAATGTGCTTATTTTTCATATTGCCTGATATATAGGGGAAAAAACAGAAGTTGTTCTTTCAATCTACCAAAGTCCCTGATATTAAACTATCAACTGTAGGGAACTACCTAAAAAAAACCCTGTCTTAACACTTTGTATATTTCCATTAAAACATAATCAGTCACCTTTCCACTCCACTAAGGCAGTTTTTTTTTTCTGTGTATGCCTGAATACATAAATAGTTTTGAAGATTTTGACTTATACCAATCCATGTTTCAATTTCCTTGTTTATACATTCATGCATCTCAGAGCCAAAGAGAACTATTGATCCACGCAGTTTGTTACCCTGCTTAGTCAGACCAGCTGCTTTCATCCAGTTATTTCATCCTAAAGGAAGACCGTTAACTAGTCTATCTACATCAGGAGTGTCAAACTTATTTTCACTGGGGGCCCCTTCAGCCTGCACCTGTGGTGTAATATGTGACCCATGCTGCACATGTGACCAGTGCTTGTGGGAGTGCAGGGGCAAGGGGCTTGGTGCTGCCACCAGGTAGGAACAAGGTACTGGGTCGGATAAAGCAAGGTGCATTCAGCCCATGGGCCTTGTGCCACCCACAGTCTACATAAGGGTGATAAAAAACACAGATTTTTTTCTGATTTTAGAAAGTTAACTACATATTAAACCTTTTAAGGCATTTTGAAATGTGCAGTGCAAATTTAACCCAAGAAGTGTATGCCACGACAAAGACCAATATTTTTTGTCTCTGGTAGTATCTAATGTTAGAAAAATGTTTAATAATCATCACTTGTCTGTTTTCAAAATTAGTAATGTAAAATATTAATTACCTTTGATTAAATGCAGGAAAGGCACTTGAAAAAAGAATGTTATCACTCCAACTGAAAACATAGTAACAATTTTTCCGTCTTCTCTCTGAACTGATTTTGATTCACACTCTTCCTAGGTTTCTTAGATCTGCAGGTCTCAATAAAACCACATGCACATTAATTCTGGGCGAATCCTCTTTTGGTTAAGAAAGCTGTATCAAGCTCCAAAACCAGGTGAGATACATCTGTTAGTAGATACTAACTGTTTGAAAGGAAGATGAAAATGTTGAACTAAGAGAAAAATATTTCCTTAGAATGGAAGTTGGTTTTTTTTCCTACACACTGTCTGCAAGTTCTTTGTTGTTTCTTTTCAGCTTTATTTGATATAGCAGTGGATAGTGTCATTTTCCACGTCTGAGGTATTATTAGGCAAGAGCTCACTGCTTCAGCTCGTACGCTGGAAGAATTTTTTCTGACTGGTCTTTTTCTGTATTGGAACATGATTTTCTGATTATCGTGCTGATCCTCTCACGTAAAATTCTGAGCTGTCAAATAAGCGAAGAGAAATTCTTGAACATTCTTTGCTTCGTTTTACACGAATCTCAGAGAGCACAGTAACACTTGCTTTGTGTGTGAAGATAAAATGATGGCAATAAACTCTTTCTGAATTGGGTTCCATGTCTGTCCAATGCCTATCTAGGGAAAAAAGGCAAAATTTTTTTCTTCAGGATCCTGATAATCAGCAAGAGTTTCATTTAGTCTTCTCCTAAGTTAAAACACTTCCCATTAGTATCTTTAAAAAAGCCTTGTCTTTCAATTTCTGCCATTCATTCCAGAAGCACGGATCAGAGAAAATAAAGATTTTTACATCTGTTTCAGGTTTCTTTCACACCTAGTTCAGAGTCAAAATTTTGATTCATGAAAAGCAAAATCTTACGATATGTTAATCTGTTAAATGTCTCGCTTGCTGCCTTGTTCTACACTGAATTCTCCCCTGCTCCATACTCCTAAGGTCAAGGCATTAAAAAGAAGTTCAGTATTCAGCAACTTGATTATCAAGTTATATAGTACTTATTCATAGAGGTGTAAGGATGTTTTCCAGTTGTGCTTAATGCTATTTATACTGGGAGACTTTGCAGGGGTTTTAACGCAGCGTATGCCTACTACCTCTTCTTTTCCTTCTTGGGGAAAAACACGCAATATAATTACAACCGTTAAAATTTTTTTTATATCAGCATTGTGACACAGATCTGGAAGTTTGTATTAGTCTGCAATATCATTGAATAATTGCTGTAAAAATGATGTTCTACTGAAATGTTTGATACAGGTGTTTCACGCACCAATGATTTTAACACGTTTACGAGGACAACAATGAATCAACTCTGTAATATATCATGAAAAAAACAAACCCTATATTGAAATCCCAGCAGACATAGCACCCAGAGTTCAGGTGTATGGAAGATGCAGTAAAGGAGACAATTATATTTTCAGGCAATAATTTCAATTATATATTAAACTAACTACAGTAAATTTGAGCATATATGCATTCTTCTTCCCTCCAGGACATTCTCAATAACAAAAAGTGACTGGAGACGTAATATTGAGTGTTAGCCTGAGAGTATGTTTCATCAATACAGTCCAATTTTTTTTCCCTTCATGTTTCCATCTTATACAAACTTAACAGATATCTGTTGACAGCTTGAAAGCGGATTGACAGAAAGAGTTTACTCAATTTTTATCTCCAGGCATATATATTTTTCCTGCTAATCTCCTTAATTTCCATCCAGAATTGTTCATCTCTAAGTTAGCTCATTTTCTTCTCATCCTGTTGAACAGTGTGTGAATTTTTGACAGCCTGATGGCTAGTGTAGTGAATGTAAAAAAAGTTATAAAATGGTCAGGTGTGGTGGAAGATGCATCTCAGTATTGCTACTTTTAACATTTCTATCTTAGCCTTTCTCTCTCAGTCAGAGGTAGAGGTAAGCGAGATATACTTTGAATTAAGTAGTGTTGATTTTTAGGATGGTATGTTAAAATAACTATCCCTTATGGTTGCAGAACCATGTAGGCAAGGTACACATAAGAGCTAAAGAACACTGAAAAGCAACAGAAGAGCAGTGAGGAGTTGCAATCCACTATTCTATAGCTAATGCATAAAATATGTGGTCATCTGTTACTAAGTTGTGCCCCTTGAAGCAAAGAAATCATAGAATCATAGAATTATATGGGTTGGAAGAGACGTCCAAGATCATCAAGTCCAACCCTTAATCCAACACTATCATGATTACTAGATTGTGGCACTAAGTGCCACATTCAGTCTTATTTTAAAAACCTCCAGGGACGGTGAATCCACCACCTCTCTGGGCAGGCCATTCCAATGCCTGATTACTCGCTCTGTGAAGAATTTTTTTCTGATATCCAGCCTAAACCTTCCCTGACAGAGTCTAAGCTCGGGCCCTCTTGTTCTGTTGCTGGTTACCTGGGAGAAGAGTCCGACCCCTACCGGTCTACAACCTCCTTTCAGATAGTCGATGAGGTCACCCCTGAGCCTCCTCTTCTCCAGGCTAAAAAACCCCAGCTCCCTCAGCCTCTCTTCATAGGACTTGTGCTCAAGTCCCTTTGCCAGTTTTGTTGCTCTTCTCCCACTCCAGCACCTCAATATCTTTCTTGAACTGAGGGGCCCAGAACTGAACACAATACTCAAGGTGTGGCCTCACCAATGCTGAGTACAGGGGAAGGATCACTTTCCTCGTCCTGCTGGCCACACTATTCTTGATACAGGCCAGGATGCCATTGACCTTCTTGGCCACCTGGGCACACTGCTGGCTCATGTCTAACCTCCTGTCAATCAGTACCTCCAGGTCCCTTTCCACCTGACTGCTCTCCAGCCACTCCGTCCCCAGCCTGTAGCGCTGCATGGGGTTGTTGTGGCCAAAGTGCAGGACCCGGAACTTGGTCTTGTTGATCTTCATCCCATTGGACTCAATCCACCTCTCCAGCCTATCAAGGTCCCTCTGCAGAGCCCTCCTGCCTTCCGGCAAGTCGACACTCCCTCCCAACTTGGTATCATCCAAAAATTTACTTATCATGGACTCAATCCCCTCATCTAAATCATCGATGAAGATGTTAAACAGAACCGGACCCAACACTGATCCCTGAGGGACACCACGGGTGACCGGCTGCCGGCTGGATGCAGCCCCATTCACCAGCACTCTCTGGGCCCAGCCATCCAGCCAGTTCTTAACCCAGCTGAGAGTGCACCTGTCCAAGCCATGGGATACCAGTTTATCCAGGAGTATGCCATGCGAGACAGTGTCAAATGCTTTGCTCAAGTCCGGATAGACTTCATCCACCAGGCGGGTTACCTGATCGTAAAAGGAGATCAGGTTGGTCAGACAGGACCTGCCCCTCATAAAGCCGTGCTGGCTGGGTCAGATCCCATGTCCATCCTGAAGGTGCTGTGTGATTGCACTCAGGATGATCTGTTCCATAACCTTGCCAGGCACTGAGGTCAGGCTGACAGGCCTATAGTTGCCCGGGTCCTCCTTGCAGCCCTTTTTGTGGATTGGTGTGACGTTTGCCAATTTCCAATCATCTGGGACCTCCCCAGAGAGCCAGGACTGTTGGTAGGTGATGGAGAGTGGCTCGGCAAGCTCTTCTGCCAACTCCCTCATCACCCTAGGATGGAATCCATCAGGTCCCATTGACTTGTGTGGATCCAGGTGGCTCAGTAATTCATAGACTGTTTCCTCCTGGAACACAGGGGAGCCATTTGGTTTCCTGTCTCTATCTGTGAGCTCCAGAGGCCAGTTATCCTGAGGGGCACCTCTCCTACTGGTGAAGACTGAGGCAAAGTAGGTGTTGAGTACCTCAGCCTTCTCCTCATCCCTGGTAACTATGTTCCCCCCCCAGGACCAACAAAGAATGGAGGTTTTCCTTGCCCCTCCTTTTGTTATTTGTATATTTATAGAAGTACTTTTTGTTATCCTTAACAGAAGTAGCCAAATTACTTTCAAATTGCGTTTTTGTTTCTCTGATTTTCCTTCTGCATGTTCTAACTATAGTCCTATATTCTTCCTGAGTAGTCAGCCCTGCCTTCCACAGTCAGTAGGCTCTCTTTTTATCTCTGATTTCCTTCAGTATCTCCTTATTCAACCAAGGTGGCCGTCTTCCCCGCTGGCTTGCCTTTTGGTTAATTGGTTTAGCCTGTTCCTGCGCACTCAAGACTTTTTCCATGAAGCGCATCCACCCCTCCTGCTTGCCCCTGGTTTTGAGGAGTGTGTCTCAGGGTGTGTTCTGGACCAGTCTTCTGAACAGGTCAAAATCTGCCCTCTGGAAGTCCAGCATAGAGGTTTGATTGGTGGTCCTCCTTACATCTCTGAATATTGAAAACTGTATTATTTCATGGTCACTGCGTCCCTGTTGGCCTCGGAACACTGCATCTCCCACCAGACCCTCTCTATTTGTAAACAGCAGATCTAGTGGGGCCCTACTCCTGGTAGGTTCATTTACCTGTTGGAGCAGGAAATTATCCTCCATACACTCTAAGAATCTCCTAGACTGCCTCTTCTCTCCTGTGTTGAGCTCCCAGCAGATATCCGGCAGGTTGAAGTCGTCCACAAGAACAAGGGCTGGCGAATTTGAGACATCTGCCAGCTGCTTGTAGAATAACTTGTCCCCTTCATCGTCCTGGTTGGGTGGTCTATAATAGACTCCTACCAGGATGTGAGTCTTGTTGTTCTTCCCCCTGATTTGGGTCCATAAGCACTCAACCCTATTGTTGGTGACCTCGAGTTCTACAGAGTCAAGAGACTCTCTAACATACAGAGCCAGCCCTCCACCTCTCCTACCCTGCCTGTCTTTCTGAAGAGCTAATGTTAGAGATAAGATATAACTCATATTTTCTGAAAGCAAATCATATGAGAAAATCAATCTTCAATATTTTTATACCAAGACTCAATTACTTTATTTTCTTTTTTTTTCTCTTTTTAAGAATAATAATTTTTGATACAAAACACTATCTCAAGAATACAAAAAAAACAAGGTTTCCTTAAGTCTGACAAAACAAGAGCAAACTTCTTGTGCTGTTTCAGCCCCCCAAGAAATCCACTACCCTATGGTAGAAATATTAATTAAAGGACATGAGTATTAATATCATGCTAGTGCTAGACCTAGCCACTTAGACTTCACGTTGTCAGGATTTTACAAATGTAGAAGAAAATTGTGTCTGTGATAAGAAGTGGGTACAGTCCAAGTAGGACAAAGAAATTATCTTTTAATTTTGATGGAGCAGTTAATCCTGGGAGACATTTTCAGGAACATTACATTAAGAAAATAATCAGAAGCACTCAATATGTCTTCACCCAGGGGAATTCTTGTATGACCAACTTAAATTTCAATGATGGAATGACTGATCTGGTAGACCAAGGGAGAGAGACCCATACAGTCTACCTGGACTTTAGTCTACTTAGGAATTTAAACTACACTCTCTCTCGTAATATTGTCATAGTGAAGCTGTTGAAGTAATAGGCTGGATGAGCAGGCAGGTGGATTGAAAACCGGCTGGATAGCTGGGTCCAGAGGTTGGTGATCAGAGGCATGGAGCCCTGGAGTGTAGTAACCAGCAGTGTAACCCAGGGGTCAGTACTGAATCCAGTCCTTTTCAATGTCTTCATGAATGATCTGAATGATAGGGCAGGGTGCACCCTCAGCAAGTTTGCCAATTATACAGAACTGGAAGGAGACGGCTGATAGACCAGAAGGTTATGTTGTCATCCAGAGGGACCTTAATAGGCTGTAGAAATGGGCTGACAGGATCTTCATGGAGTTCCAACAATTGGAAGCCCGAAGACCTTCACCTGGGGAGAAGAAAACCCAGGCATGAATTTATACCGGAAATAACACAGCTGGAAAATGGTTTGGCAAAAATAGACCTGGAGGTTGTGATCCAGGTTGAACATGAGCCACTGAAGTGCACTTACAGTAAAGAAGACTAATAGTATTCTCAGCTGCATTTGACAAAACGTTGACAACAGGTTGATGAAGGTGCTCCTTCCCCTCCGCTCAGCACTGATGAGACCACGTCAGGAGTACTGTGGTCAGTTCTGGGGTCCTCAGTACAAAAGAGACATGGACACACTGGAGAGAGTTCAACAAAAGGCCAGGAAGGTGTTTAAGGCTCTGGAAAATCTTTCATATGAGGAAAGGCTGTAAGAGACAGAACCGTTCAGTCTGGAGAAGAGAAGTCTGTATATATGTGCATGTATATAAATGCCTGCAGGGAGGATATAAAGCGGACGGATCCAGATTCTGTTCAGTGATACCTGGTGACAGGACCAGAGACAATAGGCATAAACTGAAACACAAAAAGTTCCATTAGAACACAAGATAACACTTTTTTACCATAAGAGTGGCTGAAAACTAGAATAGGTTGCCCAGGGATGTTGTGGGGTCTCCACCCTCAGGGTTAGCCAAAAGTCATCTGAACATGGTCCTGAGCAACTGACTTTAGGTGGTCCTGTTTGAGCAGAGGATTTGGATCAGGTGACCTCCGAAGGCCACTTCCAACCTCAACCATTCTGTGATTCCATGATTCTCTTTTGAAAAACTATGTTCTGTATTGAAATTGAAATCTAACATCTGCTGTGTGAGTCCTTCTGAAGTGAGTGACTTGAAAAAAACTAAAAACTGGTGATTCACTGGGCATCCCATGGCCCATGGTTTCTTTGTCTTCTCTGCAGCACTGCATGGAAAACACATAGAAACTGAGCACCCTTATGGTTTTTTCTACACTCTATGAAACTCCTTTTACTCTTTTCTTTATCAGATATTGTAAAGATAAAAATTAAACAGAGAACTGATTGTGGAAATTCATCTTCATATTAAATATTAAGGAAATTTTTGAGTAGCTGGCAAGTTCCTGTACATAGAGGATTATCTCTTAGCAAGATGATGTCATACTAACAGAACAGCAATACTTATAAATAAAGTACATGTCAAATTACTACACTTAACAATGAAAAAAATTAAACTTCAGTCTTTTACAGTCATTTTAATTCTAAAGTCTGAGTTTTATTATTGGGAGAATCTAGAATAAGAAACAATGTAATTACTTGTCCATACTTATATAAAGTTCAACAACAGATCTTAAATACGAAGTGCTAGTCCTGGCTTAATGATTCTGCTATTAATAGTTAGCTACTGTGCAGCAAGATACAAAATATCTGCAAAACATTTCTGAGACAAAAGCTGAAATAACTGTCTTTTCCTTGTAGATCTACTATTCATTTATATCTCCACAGTAACACCAAACCTGTAGTATAAATTACCAACACAATAATGATTTGACAGTTATTCTGTTGGAATTGTAGCTATATTGATGGTATTAAAAACCCCCTGATTTGAGTGCAACCTACTTAATCAATGGCAAGAATTTCCTTGGTGAAAAGAACTTCATTTTCGAAATGCATTCTTAAGTTTCCTGATTAATTCAGTACAAAATTATTGGAAAATCTGTGGGTGGCCAAATAATTATAAGTGTCTGGATCTGAAAAGACTGCTTGTGGGCTGCAGCTCAGAAGTTTAGAGAACACAAATAATTTCTGAGAGTTTATAGCTGTCTTGTTGTATGCTATGTAACTTGCCTGTGCTGAACAATTCTGCCAAGAAAAGGAAAGCCTAAATTTAGAAGAAGAAGAATTATTTTCAATAGGCCAGAAATGTCTGTAGACCACCTCAAGAAGCCCCGTTGGGTTTAAATAAGGCCAAGTGCAAGATCCTACACCTGGATTGGGGCAATCTGCAGTTTCAATACAGGATGGGGGATAATGTGATTGAACACAGCCCTGCAGAGAAGAACTTGCCCATGCTGGTTTATGAGAAGCTTGACATGAGCCAGCAATGTGCGCTCTGAGCCCAGAAGGTCAGTCGTGTCCTGGGCTGCACCAAAAGAAGTATGGCCAGCAGGTTGAGAGAGGGATTCTCCCCCTCTACTCTGCTCTCATAAGACCCCACCTGGAGTACTGTGTCCAATTCTGGAATCTCCAACGTAACAAGGATATGGAACTGTTGGAACGTGTCCTGAGGAGGGCCACAAAATGATCTGAGGGCTGGAGCACCTCTACTATCAGGACAGGCTGAGATAGTTGGGTTGTTCAGCCTGGAGAAGAGAAGGTTCCTGGGAGACCTTATGACAACCTTCCAGTATCTGAAGGGGGCTACAGGAAAGCTGAGGAAGGACTTTTTACAAGGGCAAGTAGTGATAGGATGAGGGAGAATGGCTTTAAATTGGAAGGGGGAAGATTTAGATTAGACATTAGGAAGAAATTCTTCATGCTGTGGGTGCTGAGGCACTGGCACAGGTTGCCCAGGGAAGCTGTGGATGTCCCCTGCTTGGAAGTGTTCAAGGCCAGGTTGGATGGGGTCTTGATCAGCCTGATCTAGTGGGAGGTATCACTGCTCATCGCAGGGGGGGCTGGAAGTTGATAGTGTTTAAAATCCCTTCCAACCCAAACCATTCTACGATTCTATGATTCTATGATACATTGCTTCTACCTTGTAGGCCACATTTTCCGTGCTGGTAGGTCATTATTTCCAAGAGTTGAATACAAGGTCTTGTGCTTCCAATGTACGTAGACATATATTATTTGTATCTGTAGTTCTTCCCTGTTTCTAAGATAATTGTCAAATTTTGTTAGTCTCCCTTTTTATTTCCAAGAAAATGTTCTCTTGTATTCTGTATTTCTTTGTGCTATCTTTCTATTTGCATCACCTCAGGATATTCTTGCTCTATATTGATTGGATTTGTCTATTATATAGCTTCAGCAGAAAGCATTTATTACACAAAGCATTTGTAAATCTTGGGTTGGGCTGCAAAGGAGATTCATATCGGGAAAGCAGAAACATGCCAGAACAAACTTTCTTTATGTAGAATATGGTTTTCTCTGAGGCAAGTGAAGGTATGGTGTCTGAGATATGCTGCTGTATCTAAACATAAGGGAGGGGAAAGCACGCATAAAAGAACCCATGGATAAATCAAGAAAATACTTACTGCACTTGCTACAATTCTGCATACTGTGAATGTGGTGATTTTTTGATGTAAAGATATAACATTAATGTAAACACCTTGACCAGTCAAATGGCTCTCTAACTAGGTTCTAGGTGTGGAATTTCATAAATTTTGCCCCGAGTACATTACATTTTATTGTCCCAAGAAGTAAGATGAAAACTTCCTTTATTATGCTCTTAGTTAATTGCAAAAAAACAAAAACAAAAACAAAAAGACACAGTTTATTGACTTTTATCCCCTGTCCCTCTCAAACTGAACCTAATAAAACTCTTGGGGCAAGAGTAAGTGTCTCATTCCAAGTAGTGTAAACTAAAGATTAGATATCACTGGTTTAACAAGTGGACTTTTCCAGATTAAGTATTCCCAGATCTTGGTATACCTCTCTTCTTGAATTTATTCAGCAGATGCAAGCCTCAGGAAGAAATAAAATATTTACCACAGACTTGATTTTTTGAAACTCGTATCTTATCAGCAAAAATAACAATTGGTTAAATTCTCAAGTAATGATACTTTCAGTTTCTCTAAGGTTAAAAAAAATCTGAGAAGCCAGTTATCCAGGAAAAAAGATTATTCAGTGCTGTGAAAATTCTGTACTTACTTTATTGTGTAATGATACATAGTTATAGAAACAATGCCCATTAATTTCTGACAACCAAATTGTAAATGTCATTCACTATAAATAATTTCATTAATGACCCCTTATGTTACCTGGAACATCTATTTATTGAAACATTTATATCAACGTGAATTGACTTGAACTTTAAAATGTTTGAACAGAAGGTGATGCTGGTTGAAGACACTGAGAAAATACAGTAAATACCTTCGCAGGTAATCTTGCAACAGTTGTGTTCCTCCCTCCCAAAGCTGGGAAAAGAAACTGTAAACTGAGATAATGTACTTTAAAAACCTATGATTATATCAGTCCTCACTGATTCTTTTTTGACTTTTAAAGCAAGGTCTGCAGTGGTTGTATTTATCCCACATGATGTAAATGTTTTTGGTTGGTTTTTTTTTTTTGCTTTTTACATAGTGCATTTTTATTCCATCAGTTATAACTTATCTGACCTCTTTACATATAAATGTGTGGATATTTTTGTTCTTATGAACTAATCCACTTCACTCTCTGGTTACTCTTGCTAGCTCCTAAAGATAATAAAATTGTTGATATATTATTGCATATTTTTTCCATGTTTTCACTGGAGCTTGTCACAAAGTATGCATAAAATTATAGGCATTAACTGGAAATACTGAGCATGTAAGTGAATTAAAAGTATTTTTCTTCCTAGCTGAGGAGAAATCTTAATCAGAGACAATTTTGTTTTTACAGAGCAACAGGGAACATATACGATTGTTTAATGTCCTTCAAAAGAATATGGATAATAGTATTGTCTGATAATGTTCAATGGAATTAATTTAGGCAAGTTGAAATAGCTAATATTACAACAAAGAAAATGTTTCAATAGTGCTCCAATAATCGAGTTATTCAAAAAACTTTCATAAGATCTGAGTTAACGCATTCTTCCTGCTTAAAAGAGAAAATGCTTTAGAATACTTCTTTGAGGAATGAAGAAATCATTATGTTACTTGTAACATTTCTGGCTGAGATTTGTAGTTTGTGGGTTATATTAACAGATTCTTAGGTTTTAATGGCAGAACTAATTGCTGTTATTAGAAAAACTAATCTGCTTAATGTAGGACAATTTTTTGACATGCATTCCACCATCAGAACCATACATTTTCGTGTCATAGAACTTATCTTTCTGAAGGATACTCAAAAATTTCCAGATATACCAAATTATGTATCATACTTAATGAATATCAGCAAGTTATTTCTGCAGGCAGGTATTCTGGTCATATGAACTTTGAACGTTGTATCAATTTATCAAGCAACGATTTTAAACAGTTTTAGGGATGAATTGTTATCCTCTATTATTTTGATTATATGGAGATTATTTTGGGTTTGCCAGTAGACCAAGAAGACAGGTCTAGCATTTGTCTTGGAAAGACACTTTTCCAGGTTCGAAGCATTCTTAAAATTCTCAAAGTCCTTCATAATTTTCAGTATATTTTTGTATGCAGACCCCTGGATATCACTTTGTACACAAACATTTCTTTGCCCATCATGTACTTGGAGAGCATAGAATACTCTCAATCTCTGTTTATATATGTATGTTCAAGAATGCTATAGATTTTTGTCACCTATAGTGACATTTTAAGCCCTTTAATACATTGTTAAGAACTAGTTGTAACTTATACTGGGCAAGTTTGTCTCAGTACAAAATAGTGGTAATTTTTCTATGCTGTTTCTTTGACATAAACAACCCTTTAAAATTGTTCTTGAAATGCTGGGATTCAAACAGAAAGTGTTTACGTGTACTATCATAATTTGTACAATAGTCGTGAAAGACATGCTTATTTCAGCAGATGAGATTTCTGATGCCAATGATAAACTTTAGATGTCTGCACTGAATGTTAATTCATTCACCATGAAAAAAGAAGACTCATGATATTAAAAGATACTCAGAGACATTAAAAATTCTGGTTATTTCTGTCCATGAAATTCCCAGTAACAGACAAGCACAAAAACTATGTTTAGATATGTTGTGTGTTCTGTGCTCTAGGAAAGACCAGTAAAACAGCAGAATCTGGATACTGTCTGCTTCATCAGATATCTCTGTAACATTGATGAGGACTGGCTAGTTATGTAGTACAGGCATTGTTGTTTTCAGACTCAAAGAAAGTAGAAATAAGTAGATTATTTGCCTGTTCACAAGGCGATCTTCCTAAAATTGCTTTTCATTATGCCAATGTTCAATTGTTTTATTTTTTAACTTTAGATTGCCTTGGAAATGAAAATAAACGAACGGAATATGGCAGAAGCTGAATCATAGAACCATAGACTCATGGAATCATAGAAAAGATTAGGTCAGAAGGGACCTTAAAAATCATCCAGTTCCACCCCTCCTGTCATGGGAAGGGACACCTTCCACTGGATCAGATTGCTTAAAGCTTCATCAGACCTGACCTTGAACACCTCCAGGGATGGGGCAGCCATGACTTCTTTGGGCAACCTTTGCCATGCCTCATCACCCTCACAGTAAAAATTTCTTCCCAATATCTAATGTAATTCTCCTCTCTTTCAGCTTAAAACCATTATCCCTCATCGTATCACTGCACTCCCTGATAAAAAGACCCTCACCAGCTTTCCTGTAGGCTCCTTTTAAGTGCTGGAAGGCTGCTATAAGTTCTCCCCAGAGCCTTCGCTTTTCTAAGCTGAACAACATCACTGTCTCAGCCTGTCCTCATAGGGGAAGTGCTCCAGCTCTTGGATCATCTTAGTGGTCTTCCTCTGGAGTAATTCTAACAGATCCATGTCCTTCCTCTGCTGAGGACTCCAGAACAGAATGTAGTACTCCAGGTGAGGCCTCATGAGAACAGAGCAGAGAGATAGAATCATCTCCCTCAACCTGCTGGCCACAATTCTTCTGATGCAGCCCAGGATCTGGTTGGTTTGCTGAGCTGCAATTGTACTTTGCTGGCTTATGTGGAGCTTCACATCCATTAGCATTCTCAAGACCTTCTCTTCAGGGCTACCCTAAATCTGTTTTCTACCCAGTTTTAATTTGTTCTTGGGATGGCCCTGAACCAGGTACAGGCTTTGCACGTGGCCTCGTTGGACACCATGGAGTTCACACAAACCCATCTCTCATGCCTGTCCCACTAGTGTGTTCACTGTTCCACACAGTTTAGTGTAACCAGCCAGCTAGCTGAGAATTCACTCAATCCTGCTGCCCATGCCACTGACAAAGATGTTAAAATGCACCGGTCCCAACGCTGACCCAGACAGAATGCCACTCACCACTCGTCTCCACTTGAACATTGAACCATTAACCACAACTCTTTGAGTTTGACCACCAAGCTAATTGTTTCTGCACCAAGGCTTCCATCCATCAAATCCATCTCTCCAATTTAAAGACAAGAATATCATGTGGAACAGGGTTGAAAGCTTTGCACAAGTCCAAATGGATGATGTCAGCTATTCTTCTCTTATCAACCAATGCTGTATCTCCATTGTAGAAGGCCAGGAAATTTGCTAGGTACGGTTTGACCTTAATGAAGGAATACTGGTTGTCGACAATAACCTCCTTATTTTCCACATGCCTAAGCAGAGTTTCTTGGAGGGTCTGTTCCATAATCTTGCCAGGCACAGGGATGAGACTGACTGGCCTGTATTTTTCTGGGTCTTCCATTTTTCTTTTTTAAAAATGGGAGTAATATTTCCCCTTTTCCAGTCAGAGGGAACTTCACAGACTGTCATGACTTCTCAAATGTAGTAGACAGTGGCCTAACAATTTCATCCTCCTGTTCCCTCAGGACCTGCGGTTGCATCTTGTCAGGTCCCATGGACTTGTGTGTGCCTTCAGGTTCCTTAAATGGTCTCAATCCTGATACTCTGCTACACTGGTCAGTTGTTTGTTCTGCCAGCCCCTCCCTCTAACTTCTGAGACTTGAGTGGTGTGGTTTGTGACCTTGCCAGTGAAGACCAAGGTAAAAAAAGTCATTGAGTACCTCAGCCTTCGCCATACCCTGGAGAACTGGGTCTCCTGTTTTCTTCTGAAGAGGATCATTTGTCACCGACATATGTATAGGAACTTTTCTTTTTACTCTTTACATCTTTGGCCATATTTAATTTTCTCTGGGCTTTAGCTTTCCTAACCTGGTCCCCAGCTGCTCAGATAATTTCTCCATATTCCTGCCATGCTACCTACGCTTGTTTCTACCCTCTTCAGGATTGCTTTTTGAGTTTAAGTTTGTCTGGGAGTTCTTGTTCATCCATGCAGGCCTCCTGGGGGTTTTGCCTGACTTTGTCTTTACTGAGATACATCGTTCTTGAGGTTGGAGGAGATGATCCTTGAATACGAACCAACTTACCTGGGCCCCTGTCCCCTCCAGGGCTCTAACCCATGGTGCCCTACTGAGCAGATTCCTTAAGAGGCCAAAGTCTGCTCTGTTGAGGTCCAGGGTAGTGAGGTTTCTGCATGCCCTCCTCACTGCCCTAAGGATATTGAACTCCACTATTTCAGAGTCGGTGTAGCCAAGGCTTCCCTACCAGTCCTTACTTTTTGGTGAGGACAAGGTCCAGTATAACACCTATCCTCATTGGCTTTTCTATCACTTGGAGATGGAAGTTATCGTCAACACACTCCAGGAACCTCCTGAAGACTATGATTAGTATATGTTAGGAATATAAAATTTTAATGAATTGTAAAAGTTGACATACAAAGCCGTCTTTTCATACAGTTCATATTTGATTCCCCAAAAAGACATGAAGAAATTGTGACTATTCAATAATTTCTCTACTGATAACAATTTTTTTTTAAGATGAAATAATTTTTATTTTAATAAACCACAAGAATCCAGGATTAAGGAAAAAAAGAGAGCAGAAAATTTCTGCATTCCAGTCATTAAAGTGGCAAAAATCCAGTCCAATACCTCTGAACAATACGCTTGGTAGAATTCAGATGAAGTAATGCAGTTGAATTAATTCTAATACATACTTTTTTCCATATAGAGAATGCAATGCTAATGAAATGTGAAAATGATATTAATACAACTAAAAGTATTCTGTAGAAGTAAAACTCCACATTGTTGTTAATTTTGTAAATGTCATGAAATTTGACATAATTTCAGAGGAAATAAAAGAGATGAAAGCTGTCTAATCATGTGCAAATAATTAGCCAGTTCAAACCAAACAATAAACATGACCACAGGTGTGAGCAAGACTATACATTTTCTATAAAATATATAGTTATACTTGGAATTTTGGGTTTTTTAATTAATTTTTAGAAAGTACATTTCTGCTTCCACCTGTTTTATAAAGTACTCAACCATTTACAATTCAGGCTCATTCAGACATCTTCACAGTTACATATTGCCCCACTACTGAAAGTTAGTTTCCAGATTATTTTTTAAGGAAACATAATGGATGACCTAACTAGAATTCATTTGAATGCTTTCATTTCTCTTTTTTTTTTTTCTTGAGCAGATTTGAATGAGCAAGTTTGTCTCTGTAGGTACCTAATTCTGGTCATCAAACTCATACTGACCCAGTTTTAAAATTTCATAGTATAAAAGTCACTTTAAAATCTGTGGAGTACGAAATTGAAATATTATAGACTCTTATTCAGTTTTAAAATCCTAATTGAGCAAACCACTCTTACAAAATTACAGAACTGACAGCATCCTGAAGTTTTTATTTAACAGTGTTTGGAAAGAAATACTTTTTCTGTCATTGTGATTCAATACTTCTCGTGCTACATAATAAACTCAGGCACTACTTGTACCCATGTTTATGCTGAAGGTTTACAGAAGGCAGAATTCTACCTTCTTGTTCACATTTCCTGTAATTTTGCTGCACCCTGTTCTATTAGTTGCCTTCTCTGTGCTTCACAGGTACAATGTTTAGCAAATTACAGAGTTCAAGTATGTACACACAACAAATAATTGATTGTCCCTTTGTCTTTACTGAACAAATTGGTTGAAAGCATCTCTCAAAAATCTCAAGCACATCAATTATTCTAAATTATTCCTGATCTTCAGCAGTTCTTCAAATCATTCAAGCTATAAGTATACATTCAACGATTAGAGTTTTGGCTTACACAGCTAACTAGTTTAATTAGTAATGCGTAATGCTTACAAATTTCTTGTGTTACTTACTGACAACACATTTATATTTGCATGTTTATCTGTAATATAAGGTACCAACTTTGCTAACTACATCAATATATCTCTAATCAAGAGGAAAAGGCAGTAGTATTACATGTGTTAATTTGATATCTGGCAAACATTAATTATCATATTTTCAAGGAGAAATGTATATTAAGTACTAGTTATTTTCCTGAACTTGTGTGATTTTTCATGGTTACATGTTAAGTTAAAACTGAAATAAAGTAAATTGACAGAATAGTGTATATTCTCTTTTCAAAGGCAAATGTTTTCACTTTTTTTAACATTTATATGAGTTTAATTTTTGACCTCTTTTAATGATGTAAATCTTTACTTGCCAAAATTGTTTCTACCCAGAAAAGAGTAGATGATACAAATGCAGCTGTAACGGATTGGATGCTTCCCAGACTTATGTGAATATGAGGTGATAAAGTTAAATTAAAAAAACTTACTTTACTGGAGACAAAAAGTTACCTTTTGTACAAGAAATGAAAAATGCCTAAAACATGCTTTCTGATTTTTTTGACGTTGCAAACACATCAATAGGCACAGACATAAATTCTGCTCCTTTATGGAGGAAAATATTTTGGAGATTACTTAATCCTCTGGGAAAATTATTCTTGCTTCTGGTATTTATGTTTCAATCTCATGATATTTGTAGCAAAATTTTAAAAAATGGACAAGTAAATTAAATCCAAGCTCTGTTGACTCTTAAAAACCTAAGATCCTAGTAGAAGATACAGTTTTAGGAGAGCTTTAGTCAATTAAACAGTTTTCAAAGCCTGACCTATGTATCTTAGTCACTTTGAAAATCAGCTTAGAATCCCAAATTCTTCAGAAAAATTCAAATGTCATTCAACTGACCTTTGAACTCCTCTTTTAAAAATCTTGCACTTGCTTCTGACCATGATGAAGATGGTGGTCCTATTCTTATAACATACAATCAGTGATCTTAAAAAAATTATTTATGTTTGTAGAATAAATATATTAAATTTATAGGAAATGAGCCATATTATATAATTTTTGTCTTTCCTACACTTATGCCTCTGAAATTTAGAAAAGGGAAAAAATATTGAAAACAAATCCAATTTAATTTTTAATCTAAAATATTTCTTTAAAACAACAGAAGAAAAGCTGATAATTCTTGACTTGCCTACTTTAAGACAGATTTACCTCCATCCAATGTGAGAACTCTATAATGAGTTAGTCAGGACAAGAAAGATTATTGCTGATCTTGAGTTAGCTTTCAATCAACCATGAATGATTACTTCAGCCTTCTGATATCACTGAAGAATTTTCAGGCCCACACAGCTAAGTAAGTCTTTGGTGGACTGATTTGACTGAAGGAGTAGGATAATATCCTTTCCTTTCATTTTAAGGTTTTTATGTGTTTTATGTTTATGATCCTTCTTATGTGGAAAACCTCATTTTTCATGTTATTTTTCTTGAACATATGCCTTTCACAAAAGTCTTTGTTGATGATGCAGTCATAAAATATTTTCTTTTTTTTTCTGTCATCGGACTTAAAGAAGCAGAAATATACTTAGGTTATGTGTAGTTAAGAATATTGGAAATTAAGATTTAAAATATTTTTTATTGTTGAAGTGTAAGATTTTCTTTTTTTCATAGAATCTTTTATTTCCTTTCTTGAGAGTGCATATTCATATTTTTTTATATAATTTAAAACTTTACATGTGTAATCCAAGTATTGATGTATAAAGTATTAAAGTTGCCTGACTTCTCTTTTTTTTTCAGATAGCAAATATTTTGCACATCTATTTGCAATATATTTTTAATAATGCACTTCACTGAAGAAATTTCAGATCCATTTATACATTATGCATTCTGGAAAGCTGAAGCACTTGTGCACACTCCTTTTAAGGTTCCCTTACTCATTTTAAATCCTCTTAGACTTTAAAATTATTCTTTCTGTAGAGAAACCATGTTGAGGAAAACGTGATTTCCTTCTGAGACACTAACAACACACTATAAAATGGGCTGGAAGGAATGCTGTGCTCCAAGGAGGATTGTGAGGAAGGTGCATTGAGCATTGACTAAGTCACAAAGTTTACTCAAATTGGGAAATGCATTTTTTTTATCCAAGGACAACCTCTTCATTCACAAAAATTAGAGAAATGTAGTTGACCAAGTACCATTTTAAGTCTGTATAGATATTTGTTGAACTATTTCCCACCACAGTTCTTCAGTCTCCATCCATAGTAAATATAGGGGTTTGAATAATTTTTTCCTTTTCAAAAATACCACAGAAATGTTAGATTTCTGCCGTGAATTTCCTCAGACCAGACTTCATTTTTATTTAATTGAAACAAGAAACCAAAGAAGGAAAATATCTATTGAAAAGTACTTTTTCCATTTCTTATCTCTATTTTAGATTCCTAGTGCTAAACCGTTGATTCCCAACGTATTTCTGGCTTATTTTATTGCTGGAAACAAAAGATCAACATAATCTGTAGACTGAGAAGTTTTGCAGCAGTTCTTATTTATGCTTATTTATGCTTATATTATGCTATTTATGCATATATTGGACATGTATAAACCTTTGATCTTATTTAATATAGTATATAAAGATCCTGATCTGTTGAGTATATTTCGGTGACGTAACTCTTTGTATAATGTCATAGGTACAACTGTATATGTTTGCAAATTTGAATTTTTAAGGTGGATTTTATTGCATATTTTTGTGGATACAGCTGTTGTTACAGCTAGATTTTCAGCTCTTATGTACATGAACAAATATAAAAAGAGAACACAACCTACACAGTAAAAGTAATTTTCTTTTTTAAATATGTCTTTTTAACAAGAGAGAGATTCAGAAGAGAAAGTGATAGCTAATACTGGAGTGCCTCTAATACTAGATCCGTGAGCTACTAATCGTACGTGTTTTGTATACTTTCTTTAATTGTCCTTAGTGAGAAAGTAGTACTAACAAAAATAATCTTGGAGTTGAATAGCGACAGTTTGTATTTACTATATATACGTGTGTGTGTGTATACGTATATATACAGAGCTAGGTACTCGTATAAAATATCATACTGACTGTATCTATAATTTTATTATTAAATAATAAAATATTATACTTAATCTCATGTGTGTTACACGTAAATATATTATTTCTCCCTCAAGTGAGAAATAGATTATAATTATTGAGTAGAAAAGAAAGGTTGTGTGTTTTCCCAGACCTTTTAAAACACCCGTTGCTGAGATTGTGCATGTCATTTAAAGAGGAGTCTAACCTTCTCAGGAAACCAGTTTAGAGACTCCTCTTTCCAGCTGCACTGTGTTGGGTACTTGTATCATCAGAGGAATGAGGCTATTCAGGCTGAGAGTATATGATGTCTTAACAGTTCTCTAGGTTCACCTGGTCATGTATGTATATGTATCTCTATTGGCTCTTGGAAACATAACCTTTCTCTTTTCTTTCTCTTTGGGAGGTACTTTTATTGGCTGACACAGGCTGGGGACTGAATATCTTTAAGTGTATCTACTGAAGTGTATTTCACTTTAGAGAATATTTCAAAGTGCTGATATTCAAGTAGGTTGTCATAGAGGCTTAGCAGATTGTGTTTTATGACATCGTGGGTGCATTATTCAAAACATGAAACAGACCTTTTTCTTTATGTTTAGTTCAAATAAACATCTCATAACATGTCAAAATAATGTACAGGCACCTGTGATTGTCCAGAAATTAAACTCTGCATCTCTATGTTAAGTTCTCCTGATGATATATATCCTTTGAAAGTATGTATTGGAGATTGGATTTTTCCCATGATCTCCTATAAAACATTCGCCAGATTTCATTTCCCATTACTGTATGAACTACAGTGGCTTATGATTTTTCAGGACTTTATTTGAGTGCAACATCATTTGTGTTAATACTAGCTCTTCGTTCAAGTCCCAGTTATGTTTATATTAAAGAGCCATAGAAAAATACTGTGTAAAATTTAAATGAGGAAAAATATGTATTGATATTTTGTGTTTCTTTTTACCATTGTGAGTCTAGGCAGAATGGAGGAAAAAAGGAGCAAAAGGGCTCTTATTTATAGAGAAGAGATAACAGGCAGTTAGGTGCCAAAAGACACTAGTTTGATCAATGTAGTACACAGAAGCTGTGCAAAGAAACAGGAAGCAGAAAAACTGTGAAAATTACTTAAGATACCACTATGTCATCACATGGCAGACCGACTTGTGGAGATATTACTCCAAGAGCTTTCCAAACTGTATAGCAATTCAGAATTGACTTTTGGGTAAGTATGGCTTGATTATATGAACTGAAAGGTGACAGGAGTGAGTGGTAATGTAGAAGAGCAGTGTAGGCATTGGAGAGGAGCTCTCTGTCTCTTCTGCACCTTCACCTACTACAGTCCAAGCGAAGAATCTCTAGGAAAAACTTCCACAGCATCAAGCAGAAGAGAATTATGCATTTTTGTTTTCTTTTTAAGGAGGTTGTCATAGAGGCTTAGCTGATTGTCTTTTATGGGATACCAGAAGCCCTTGAGATGTAGGTGAAGATGAGAAACCAATTCCATGGATGGCAAATAAACAGAAAGATATAAAGAATTTTTTTAAAAAAATGTCTGTCTCTCTATTTGTATCTTTACACCGAGAGAAGGAAGACATTATTTATGCCTAGTGGAAGGAGAAAACATGAATCTTACTTCTTATCATGCCAAAGACTGTCTTCTTGCTGCATACCATAATAATAAGTTTTATTGTAATTACCATAGCATTCAAGATATTAAAAAAAGCTTTTATTAAAATATTCAGATATGCAATTACAAAAAGAAATTCTGTAGACAAGAACAGAGATATTGAATCAACTGTTCATTTGCATGTGTCTTTGGTCTCACAGCCTTGAATTTTGTCATTAATTTAAGATAGTCTGCTAATTTTAAGGGTCATTTAAGATGATAGCCTTCAAGCTTCTAAATTATTTTTGTCTAAGTACAGTGCTGAAGAAAAAACACCTGAGAAACTATTTAGGAATGTAAGAGTCTGAGAGAGAAATAGAGTACATGACTGTGAGCTGACAGGCGTGGCCAAAAGGATATATTAATGGTGATTGAAGGTACGTGACAAAACCTGAATACTGAGGAAGGGACAAGAGTCATATGTTAGACTCTCAGAATCATAGAATGGTTTGGGTTGGAAGTGACTGAAAGATCATCTAGTTGCAACCCCTGCCATAGGCAGAGGCACCTCCCACTAGATCAGGCTGATAAGACCCCATCCAACCCGGCCTTGAATACTTCCAGGGAGGAGACATACACAACTTCCCTGGGCAACCTGTGCCAGTGCCTCAGCACCCTCAGTGATAAATGTCTTCCTGATTTAAATCTTCCCCCTTCCAATTTAAAGCCATTCCCCCTCATCCTGTCACTTCTTGCCCTTGTATAAAGTCCCTCCTCAGCTTTCCTGTAACGCCCTTCAGGTACTGGAAGGCTGCTATAAAGTCTCCCTGGAGCCTTCTTTTCTCTAGGCTGAACAAGCCCAACTCTCTCAGCCTGTCCTCATAGAGAGGTGCTCCAAGCCTCGGATCGTCTACTAAGGGCTACTAAGCTCTCCTCTGGACCCTTTCAAACAGTTCCATATCCTTGTTACATTGGAGACTCCAGAACCAGACACAGTACTCCAGGTGGAGTCTCATGAGAGCAGAGTAGAGGTGGAGAATCATCTCCCATGACCTGCTGACCACACCAGCATGTTGCCTGCATAAGTAATGAAACTGGGAGAAAGTTGGTCCCTCCTTATTAGAAAAGTAAAAAGTATAAGGAAAGTGTCACAGATAGCAGCTAGGAAAACCACCATTTTGTCTGTGCCTTTTAGCATGACAAAACAACACAACAAAGCACAGTACTACACAGCATAGAATATTTCAGTTGGAAGGGACCTAAGATGATCACCCAGTCAAACTGTCTGACCACTTCTGGCTGAACAAAATTTAAAGCATGTTGTTAAAGGCATTGTCCAGTGCCTGTTAAACACTGGCAAGCATGGGGCATTGACCCCTTCTCTAGGAAGCCCCTGTTTCAGTGTTTGACCACCCCATCTGCAGAGAGATGCTTCCTAATCTCAAGTCTGAAACTCCTCTGATGTAGCTTTAATTAATTCAATTTCTGAGTCAATGTGACCCAGAAAGAAGAGCGCAACACCTCCTTCTCCACTTCCTCTAAATGTTTGGAATTTACACCACCTGTATGCATTTTAAACATTTAACTTCATGTTTTAGTGCTTTTGACATAAATGAAATGTAAACAAATAGTTATTATCATGTCTTTTTCTAATGTTAGCTGTGCTGAATTGAAAAACCTTTCTCAAATATTCTGTGTGTTTTCCAGGAGTTATTTCCATGTCTACTTATAAATTCCTTTCATATAAATAATGGGAATTTTATTTATTCAATAGATTTCATTGCAAAATTATTAGAATTTCCAACTGTTTGAAATAACTATGAAGGTTTAAGAAACAAGGACAATTTAACTTCAATGGAATAGCTCAAACTGTTTCACAGTATTTAAATAGAAATTAAAATACCTGCATGTCTCTTTTTCCCCCTCAGCATGTTTTAAGTGGACTCTCGTTGTGTCATAAATAACAATTCTCAGCACTGTAGAAATGAACTGCTCTTTCATTCCCAGTTTTCATTTATAGCTAGAATGAATATTTTCCCCAATTATATTTTTAAAAATTTCCAGCCATATTTTCCTTTTTTCTTTCAGCATATATTAATATAATATAATATAATATAATATAATATAATATAATATAATATAATATAATATAATATAATATAATATAATATAATATAATATAATATAATATAATATAATATAATATAATATAATATAATATAATATAATATAATATAATATAATATAATATAATATAATATAATATAATATAATATAATATAATATAATATAATATAATATAATATAATATAATATAATATAATATAATATAATATCTTGAAAAGCTCCTACAAAGTGATAAACCCCCTTCATCTAGATTAATACACTTTGGCTATTCAGCTCCTAAAGTAATGACTTTAGGCTGAAGAATCTCTCTTTTGAGCTTCTTTTTACTGCCACTGACATTTATTTAAACGGAGTAAAATGATAAAACTCCACCTTAAAGAAGTAAAATCTAGAGATTTGTGCATCTGTTGTAGTGTCTTCCAAGATATTTTTTTTTTTATTTAGTGGACATGACTAACAGATACTTAGTGTCCACCAATTTAGACCCATAGTTAAATCGTTTATATCTGGAGAAGCAGAGAAAAAAAGTTTCCTTTAAGCCATCGTTAAGCTATTCACATTTTGTTGAACAGCAAACAGCTGAAATATATTCCAGACATTTTTCTTGGAATATTCATATTTTCATCACCTGTAGATCTAAGTGTTCTCCACGAGGACAGATGCGTCCACTGAACAGTGTCCCATGTGGAAGTTGCCTTCCTTCTCCACCCATGTGAGATGCTCTTCTAAATATGGGTGAATCTACAGAAGAAAAAGAAAATAAGAGGTTTTTTGATGCTGTTGCTGCTACTTGTCTCATGAATTGACTGCTGTCCTTCATTGAATGAAGAGATCACTGAAAGTTTCGTGGTTTAAAAGAAGATATTTAAGAATTAAAGAAGGCCAGTATTTGCCCATACTTGGAGTATACCAGTATCTTGTAAGACAAAAATGAGAGGGAGGAGTACTTACTAATTTTTTCACTCTTTTATTTTAAATTCTTCATTTTTTCCTTGAATAATTATTTAATGACAAGCTTTTGGCCATGTTTAATGAGTTAATCAAAAATATAATTTCAGAAGATAAAACAAGAATGGTATCTGGATCAACATTAAATACCAATTTTGCCTACAGTAGAAAGACTACTAGAACTACTGAGCTTTTGAAATACATATACACACATATGTCTAGATTGAAATAGGAAAAAAAAGACAGAAGATATAAGAGAAACAAGAAATCAAATTTTAGAGTTCAGGCAGGGGAAATCAAGAGGTCACGGAAATCAAGAAGTATGGAGTGCTTCTCTTACCTTTATACGTATAGTTTTAATTCAAGCACTTCTAAGATACTCATATGGTTTGTTGTCATTTACTTGAATGGTTTATTAGAGTTGTGATACAGATGTCTTACCTTACAGGACTCTCAGATTTGCATACAAATATGCAGGCGAATTGGACTCATAAAGTGTTTAAACCAACCTAAATTGAGCTAAAGAAAGCTAGATCCTCAACCAGTCAGTAGTCACAACTTCATTGTTGTTTCTTCATTTCAAAATATACGGTAGTCTTAACTAAAACTTAGCTGGCACGATAGCACAACGAGCAAATTATGAGGCAGGAAGACCAGAAGAGCAGTGAACAATAAAGGTGAGATAAAAATACATAATAAAGAAAGATTGACGAGACAACCATCAATAAAATTCTTCAATATAACCTGAGAGTACGAGTACCAAGGAGAAGATATCATCAAACTACAGCAGAACTGAAAGTCCAAATTCGGTAAGAGAGATGACATCTACAAAAACCTGCGAGTCATCAGCGTTAAGTGTGGCCATTGTTGACTTTTTGAGAGGGTATAATTTGTCTTTTCATTATTATAAATGTTTTTCACAGCAGTAAGTATCACTAACTCCAAAAGCTGAAAGATATTTGTACAACTAAATTAATCTTTATTGTTCTACCCAATAGAACATATAGACTCATCAATAGACTCATCCTTTCATATGTAGTTCATTCCACTGCAGTTATTGAGAAATTGTTATTTTGTTACATATAATTTAGTCAAAACTGCATGTTAGGAACACTAATCACATAAGACACTTACCAAGTTAGTGTCAAGGATCAACAGCAACATTATTGATTTAGTTTTGATCATGTCTTTTACTGAAAGCTGTGCAAGGAGACAGCTAAACTCTAATGCCTCAGACTGGTTTCTACCCGTAGAAATTTTTTCCTTATATTCCAGTTAAGGAATATATAAAAATCAATTACAAGAGATAAATCTGGTATCATTAAGGGTCAGATAAGTGATACCAGATGCACTATAAATGTTGAAAGTGCATTTTGTTAGTCTTATCACATCCTTGGTGAAGCTCTGAAGTAGCTTTAAAATTCTCCCAAGACCACAACATTCAGATCTTATCATCAGATCCATGTGTTTATTTTTCATTGGTCCTGCATAAGTTCACTTTCTCTCTCCTGTGAATGCCCTCTCTGCCATGAGACCCACCGGTCATACTCTTATTCTGCGACGTTCTCAATTACCTACAAAAAATCCTCTGCCTTGCACATCCGGCTTGGTCTCAGTCTCTTGGGCTTTGATTTAAAACGTAGCACTTAGGAAAACACAGACTTTGAAAAGAAATATACATATAAAACCATAAAGAAGCTGGAGTTTCAGGGCTGACAGCTGTTGCATACTAAGCACGTGTGTGTAATTTTTCTCCATTCAGTAGCCTTGCCATGGATGCTTGCTTCAGATCTCCACCACAATCCTTCCTAGTTACTCTGTACCATCTTCTAGTCTTCTCTGATTAAATTTTTTCTTTTCCCTGGTCTTAACAGGCATGAAAGGTCTTCCAGACATAACTTTTTATCTCATCTGATATTGGAAGTCCTGATCAGCCTCAAGACTTTCTTCAGTATGATGTGATCCATACCCACTCCTGTTCCTCTGTGGGCTGTCAACAAGGTACAATACTCTTCTGTGACATTTACTACAAAAAATCAAAACTGCTACAAAAATCAAAGTTGCTACAAGAAATTGAAGCTGCTACAAATCAATCAACTGAATTATCATAATTTTGAGGACTCTGAACTGACCTTAAGTACACAACCTTTATATAGATAGCTAATGGCATCATATCATGTATTCCAGTACTGTTATAACCATGACAACAACTAGAGATCATTACAAAGCTATACTGTAAAATACTCCCATTCAAATGACAATGCAGAAAAGACATCGCTCAACCCATTCCATTAACAAAGAAATGAAGATAATGATGAGGCAGGGAATTTGTGTGATGAAGCTGTAATATGTGAAATAAAGACATTGCAACTTTTAGTGTTTCATTGATTTCACCTTCTCACTTTCCTACTCAAATTCAGCTAAAGGGTTTTCTTTTGGTATAGCTGCTAGTTTAAACATTGAGCAAAAAAAGATAATATTTTTATAGGCTTTTTATCTTACAGTATGGTATAAACTGATAATGTTAAAGAGAGCTAAATGGAGATAAAATGTGTTAAGAATTCTTGTCAAAAACTCAAAATACTTAAACTTGAGTTAAGAAGTTTAATTTGGAATTTCTTTCCTGTCTGAACTTCTTATCAGTTTTACAGAGTGCAACATTATAGGCAATGGCAAAACTAAAAGTACTTTATGTCTCTTGGCAATTTAACAAACTATTTTGTTATTTTCTGTTTGTAAAACAACAATTTATCTGAATTTACCTGTGCTCATCTGAAGTGAAATAGATAGTTTTGTGGGGTTTTTTTAACTGCACAGGTGAATTCCTATTTTAGTCTTTGCATGCATTTTAGTTATGTCTATTTTGAGTGTTTTCCCTAATATTTCAACTCTGGTTTTGTTTTCACACATGTTAGCTGGTCAGGCAAAGAAAGAAAACACTGGGAGGTGAAAAAGCTGACTCTAAAATCATCTCAAAATAAACATCAAAATTAATATTAAAATGGTATTCATTACAGATGGGATAAAAATTTTCTGTGACTATGGCAGCCAGTCTGGGGAGTGAAAATGAGCATGTGAATTAAGTCTTCAGTTACACTTCAAACACCTTACGTGATTGAAATCACACAAATATTATTTGAGGCCACAGTGGGGAATGCCTGTTTTGGTTTTACTTTCATGTTTCAAGATCATCCTATCAGTTCAACTTCAAATTAAACTCTCATGTCATTTCCAACTAATTTATTTCCTTTCAGCTTTCGTTATTGACCAGTTTTCTCTCTGCTCACTACCTGCTCCTCCCTTCTCAGTGAAAAAAGAACCTTTTGGCTTTTAGCTTATCTATATCATCTTCTGTATCTGTCAGCCTTGCTTTGAATACCCTACAACAGCGTGTCCAGAAAACCTCCTCAGAGAATGTTTCATGTTCTCACAGAAGGCTTTTATTGATGAAGAGGAGAAAGAAAAACAGTTAAGATGAAGGGAATTGTTTCCAACAGTATGTTTTACCACAGATTTCAATTAGGTTATGTTTTTTTAAACACAAGTTTAAAAAGGTTCAGCTGCCTTTTTTAATTACATCCAGGTGGTACTGAGCTGACAATCAAATCCCCTGTATTTAAACTGACACAGGTAATTTTTGTAATTCAACATCTATCTTATCTTCATGGAGCCACCAAGTCTTCTCCGTTAATCTATAGTGTGGAAATTATTTTCACGCATAAGAACATGACATTCATTTGATAATAGAGCTGCTATTCCATTGTTACCTGAACCAGCAGTTCTTACAAACTAAACCTTTATACCTTCTGCTCAAAATTAAGTACTGCAATTCGGCCTTTATAATTATTACTAAAATCTATTAACAAAATATAACATTATTACAAGTCCCTGTGCTAACTTTTATTTTAGTTTGGTCTCTTCATCTATTATCCTTCTTCTACTGAAGACCAAGCCTAGAACATTAACCCTCTGGAGTGAGAAACAGTAGTTAAAAATAAATAACATGATACAGAATAAAGCATTGCAGAGTAGTTGTACTCCCTACACTCCATTGAGGTGAGCTTTCTCATTATTCCTTCCTTCTGTCATCTAAATGTGTTTCGCAAAATAGATAAGACAGATCTGGGGGGTTTAAAACCTGAGTTTCCAGCTCTGTAGCAGATCGGAAGCTGTAAATCTACAGGTGTTAGAATAAGATTTTCAGAGGATTTTGCAGCCATCTCTGAATCTCTGATATCTCTGAACTCTGCATAGATATATGAAAATATTGGAAATTACATATAGGCATTGGAATTTAACATATTTTTTTTCTTTGGCTGTGCTGTTGCGGGTTAGGCCCAGTAGGCAGGTAAGAATCATATAGCCTCTTGCTTTCTCTCCCTTTATCCCCCAGGTGATGGGGAGAAAGCAAAGGAACAGTAAAAGAAAGAAAATATGAGAGTCAAGATAAAAATTGCTTAATAAGTGAAGTGGAATAAGAATGAAATTACTTAATAAGCGAAGAAGTGGAGTAAGTATGGAAGAAAACAAAACAATCAGAAGGCAATCACTCACCACTTCCCATGAATAAAACCATGCCCAGCCCATTTGTCCTATGGATGCAACTTTTTTTTCTGTGTGGTCTCTGGTTAGCAAAGTCAACATGGGATGGACCGTTCCTATGATTATTGCCCATCTTCTGGGCTACAACATAGCACCTTCCAATCAATACCTTTTTTGTAGTAACACGAAGGGGAAAAAGGAGCCCTCTTAAAAGTAACAAAGTCCAACTCTTTTGCCATACTTGCCTATAAAAACAAACAGTTCTCTCAGCTTCCTAAAGGAATATGTCTCAGAATCCTTTTTGGGTTTTGTAACGAAACAGGCAGAATTCCCATACGACACAGTAAGTGGAAGGATGTGTTCAGTAGTAAATCAGCTTTCCTGTACATTTGGAAGTAATTTTATTCTATAATTAATTTTACACTTATATAAAAATTGCCATCAGAAGTTATTTGATTTTCGCTTGCAATGGATTGGAGGGAGGACATGCAATACAAAAGTAAACTGTGCAACTATAAAAATCTGTTACGTAAACTGAAAATATGAAAAGATGACCATTCAGAAAATGTGACTTACTAAGTGGATTTGGATCATCAATAATTTGTATTTACGTAGAACTACATAAATTTACGTAAGGACTACATAAATGCTGCTGAATTTACATTCTTATGAAAATTAGAAAAGTAGAAGAGTCAAAACTGTATTTCCAAATCAGCACTTTCATTTAATTTGAAAAAATCATTATGTGACAAAACTGCATTCCAGTTTTTCCTTGCTGGCACTGACTGTTTAATAAACATACTAATAATGCACAGTTCCTTTTAAATAAAATATAATTACCTTCAGATTTTTGCAAGCATAAGTAAATTTACACTTTGTTATCCTTTTTGAAAAGATCAGGCTTGTTCCACCTAGCTGATGTGAACTGTATCTGTCCGCCTATGTGCTTATTCTTGTGTAATTAGTCTTGCTACATTGCTACAATAATTTTGTTTGACATGGCATTGAATGGAGGCTCAGAAGGCAATCAGCAACTAACAACCATAATAACCATACATTATACTTGCTGACTGAGCAATTAGTAACTGACTATGCTGCTTTTCTTGTGTATGTGCTAGTCTTTCATGTATCCTTTTTTTCTGCATTATACTATTTCATGCACATTTGAAGCAACTTGCAAAGATTCTTTCAAATTTTTGCTGCATTTAGAATGGTAAATGGAAGAAACATGAAGTGGAAGAAATATGAAGTAAAGAATAATAAAAGAATGATGTATTGTTTTATTAATTTGGAATGAGAATTTCTCTCTCTGCAAACGATGCATATTTCTATTTCGATAGAAGCAACATTGCAGATAGAGGAGACAAAAAATAGTAATAACTACTGAAATATAAGTGTAGATCAAGATGCAAACATGTATTTGGACATTCTGTTAGTGAACCCTGAGTGGTTGAATTGCTGTCATTAGGATACTGGTAAAATAGGTGGGAAATTCATGTAAATCTTTTCCCAGAGGAACAATTCTCAGAAAAATACATATAGTATGTGTAAAATATTAGTCAGCTATCTCTTAATTTGAAAAATGAGCTCATATGAAAAAGTTCTACACACAAATTCCTGATAGGCATATCATCAAGGAAGTTTTTGCATGAAGTTATATGTTTGTAGTGAGACAAAGGACTTGTTTGGAAAAAAACTTACATTGTCATAATGTAAAGGTGCCGTAGTAGTTCATAAATCCAGTATTGGTATATACATTAAAGGGAATAACATACAAGCTGGCCAATTCTTTCTTAATCTTCTCTTATGTACCATGTTTCCAATTCCATTTCTGCTTATTAAGCACTTTAGCTGTTTTCAGTTTATTTTTTTTTTTACCAAAATTCTTAAATGCTTCCATTTTGACTTGTAAAGCATCAAGCAACAGGGTGCCCAGAAGGGCTGGTTTTTTAACCATTCTTGGAATATGAGATGAATCAATGCGGTTGCAACATAAACCTAAGACTTAGCTTCATCAAAGAATGTCCATGAAATATCCATTTGAGTGATTTTGGTCACATAGGATTTGTCTTGAGTATGCACACAGAACACCTCACCACAGCTTGTTTCGCAGCAGTCCACTTCTTACTAATAAACATGCTTAATTCTACCAGCAGCAATGAAAAAAATGGTGATACACCTCACACAGCAACACTTAGTTTAGATAGGATAGAGAAGTGTATACCAGTCGTTTCACTTTGAACAGATTGTGTCTGGCAGAATATGGCAACATGTTTAAGAGTAATCACTTAACACGCAACGTCATTAATCATGAGCAGTTTAGCTTAGCTCTGACAGGACCTGACATGAAAGAACACTTCTTTTTTCTGTTATTCAGTACAACAGTAGTTCCTCTCTGACTTTAAATTTCTACAGTAAAAGAAGATGTTTTTTATAAAATCTTAGTGTAGAAAAGTGGAATAAAAATCAGATCTTTGTTGCTGTTGTAGTATTATAACTTAGAAAATGTCTAGCAGACCAAAGACACAAATATAGTTTTATAGTGGAGATTTGTCTATCAAAACTTAAAAAAAATTACATGCAAATGCAAATGATAGCCAGTTATTGTTAGATAGACAGAAGCTTTAAAAAAAGGGTTGTGCTTTTCCAAGGGCATAGACTGGAGGAATAACATTCTTGCAGGTAGAAAATTCATGGATTATAAAGGAAGGATGAAGATTTACAATAACAGAGTAATGATCATTCAAAGAATATATTCTTCATTTTTTAACAATGAAATTAAATATTTGTGCAACGGTGAAATCAGAATTATTGTAAAGATTCTTGCAGGCAGAAATTTAAAAGAAATTAAAAAGTGAAAACAAAAGTGACATGAAGTAAAGGGGATATCTTTAGTCTAGGAACTTACTGGAAGTTAAGTTTTTTAATGATTTTAGCTGATGTTGCTAAGCTAAATGTATTTGTAGTTCTTTGCCTCAGTTTCTAGGAAACTTTTATTTAAATTTCTGTTTAAATTCACTTACCATTATCAGGATCTGTTTCATATTGAATTTAATTTTATTCTTAAAGTTGGAGTCTCTTCTTTTAACAATGCATTTTGAACAATTTCAAAGGGAAAGGTTTCTTGTAGGGAAAATGTATTCTTACAGGAGAAAGACTAAACCTGTTAAGTAACAGTTGTTCTTAAAAGTTCACGGTATTACATTTAGTTTAATTTAGTTTAAAGCCACATTGGATAACTATAAGACCACTTATGAGCCTTGCTATTGGCTTTGCCTTTTTGATTTCACAGATCGATCACTAACACTCTGTAACCAAATAAATATTCAGGATCCTTTCATTCTTATTTTCATCATTAATGATATCAGGCATTTTTAATGACTTATTCTGAAACTTTATCATGAACATTTGCTGTTTAATATTCCTCAGACCTGCTCTTATTACTATAAATGTTTCATGCTGATAATATAGGAAAGATTGAAAAAAAATTGTTACAGGAATATAATGTGGAGTGATGTTTCATAAGTGGGATGAGTCTGATCTGCTTAAGACCTGCCTTAGTTCCAAATGTGGGATTGTTTTAAGAAATATAGTCTCTGGAAAATGATGAGACAGCTTTTTTCTGTGCCAAACATAACGTAAATTTGGCTTAGTGTCCACTTCCTGCCTTTTCTTTTTTTTTTTGTTTAACTTTTTAAACTAAGAGTTTCACTTTATTCAGAACTTACCTCCCGTAGAGCTGGAAAAGATTCATGGGACTTTCCACTTAGATAATCGCATTGATTTCTATAGGCTGATATCAAAAGCTCCCCTTTCCTCAATTTTTTAACTTGACATGTATTCTTTATTCTACTCTACCAAAATGATAGAAATATTTTATTTTTCAAAAAAACATGATATCTTGCTAGAGCCAATGTTTTCTCAAGAACATCAAATGATAGACAAGACTTTGCCCATAAGACATGGTCTTTTTAATGTTTAGTCATTAAATCTCTTATTTAATGTATCAACACATTGAGATATTTTTCCTCCTCTTCAACAGATATTGAGATACAGCTGGGATTTGTTTTGCTACTGAGCTGACAAGTGGCCACATCAATGAAGCACAAATAGTTCAGAGTCAGTAAATTTGGCTTCACCAATTACAAACATGTACTTTATGGAAGTTGCTCTGCAGTGATGATATTAGTTACTGGTTACTGTCGTTAACTTCATCATGTGTAAAAGTCCAGTTTTGAGCCTGGAGTTCTGTAATACTATACTTAAGCCTTCTATATTGCAATACTTTATGTCTACCAAAACTAATAATTTTTCAACATGGCAACATGTATCATATTTTGTACATATCATGTTTTCTAAATGTATTTTGTATCTTGTATTCTACCTATGCTATACTAAAGTAAAAATAATACTTCTTTAACAGGATGAACAGAAGTTGCATGACATTTTTTAAGTATTCACAGATAGGCATGATATTTCTTATGTAGTCATAGTTGGACATGTGAGAGACATTACATTAAGTAATGTACATTAAGTAATGTAATGTCCCCAGTTTTTTTAGTTTATTAAATGTACTTAGGCATACAAAAAAAGGTCTTCATTCCAGGATACAGAGTCAGGAGAGGTAGTGGAGTACCTTATAAGACCTTGCTTAGTAACTGGCAGAATTAGACTAGTATTAGGTAAAATAAGTATCAGATATTCCGGTTAATTTAGTTTTAGTTGTCTGTATCTTAGACCTATTTTTTTAGCTTTTCAGCTTCATTGTGCAACTTTTTGAAAGTGAGGAAAGAAAAATATAATTATTGAATAGGATATAACGCTCTAATTTTCAATTATTTTTTTTTAAAAAATCTTAATTTTTAATCCTTGAGTACTTTTTGGTATTTTGTAAGTAGATAAACATACTCAGGCTTCATCAGAGCAACGCTTTATTTTTTAAGTATACATACTAGCTGGCATGTTATGCACTAACTTGGCTTTCTGAAATTTATCAACAATGACTTAGTTCAGTGCAATGAGACATGATACAACAGCAGAGATCAGGTTTTAAACTGCATTTGTTGTAAACAAAATTTCATAGCTCACTTAAGTTTATTAATATTTCAGAAGACGCAGAAAAACACACTGAAGACACTAAGAAGAGAAAGCTCAAGGAGATTTTTAAGTAGTAGAGGGGATATGTGGTGAACATTTAATGCCAGGTGGCTTATCCTTCACTCTGGTTTCAAAATAAATCTGCTTTCTGTACACTCAAATATTTGGTGGGCACAATTTAATTTTTATTTTTGTCAAAAAATTTATTTTTTGACATAAAGTAAACATCAGTAGAGATTAGATTCTACAATTCTAGACTTAGAAACATTTAAAATATATGTATAAAAAGCTTCATTTTAAAAAGAAAATTGAAAAACAAGATAATTACAGGACAGACTGTGAAGCATGATATCTGACTAAAAAGGTGTTGTGATTTTTGAAGAAACTTATCCAAGGAATTCTTTCAAAACCTAGTGATACTTTGCACTTCTAGAAGTCTGTTTGAATATTGTCTAAGTTTTCCACCATCTGTTCTTGATTTCTTTTCTCACAATTTATGTGGGTCTTTAAGTAGAAGCTCGTTACAACAGTTCTGGAGTCTTAATTTGTAAGTTCCCTGTGCTGTCCTTCTTTTAGTATCAGCAAAATGTCAAAACTCTCAGTATTAAATAGATCTCCCCACCCTGAGACACACACAGGTACACACTGTTTCAAGAGATGTTACAAAGTTCTCAGCTGGAAGCTGTTATTCAAGTCATTGCAATGCATTTGAGACTGCAGTTCAATTAACAGGTATGGTATAATGTGCAGAAGCAGCTGCTACATCTCAGAAGCAATATCTCTCAGAACTAATAACAATTAAGAGCTGTTCAGATGGTTTAGGGAACATGAAATTCTGTAAATAACTGGAACAGATCTAAGTTATAATTGCTTACCATCATTGTCTTTCCTATGTTGCTGAAGAAAGAAGACTGATCTTACACTGAGATTTGTTCTTACTACTTTTCTCTGTAGCTCTTAATTTAGAAATTCCCCACTTACAAAATACTTTACATAGCAGCAAAACCATGGTAAAGAAAAAGAAAACTCATAATACATATGTTGTGATACTGCATAAACCCTGAAGACCATTGCAGTTTTATGGGTCTTTCCTAAAAATCCTAGTGCATGATGTGCATAAATGTTTTCTTTACAGATGTTTAAAGGTAAACAATTTCATGTCAAAGTTGTCAGGCAAATGTCTGTTAAAAGTGACACCAGTTCATATAGAGATACTGAAGACCCCAGTACTGTAAAGGAAAACAAAATGGTTTCTTAATATCAAAATACAGTCTCCAGTTCTTCTTGTGCAGAACTGGAGAGTTTTTGTAAACGGACATTCATGATCAAGGTACCACTCTCTTTAAAAATATCTTCAATAAACTATGAAAGAGTTTATCTTGTTTTCTTTAGGATATACAGCTCCTTTCATAACTACTCATTTCAAAGTTAACTTTTCAGAGAGAAGGGGGAAGGAAAGAAGAGAAAAATTAGTTGCTTAAAAGATTTTCTGGTTCTCATCACAATATTTTAGTGAATGGGAAATCTTTTTATCAGACTAAATTCTTTGGCAATGAAGTGAGAAATCTGTGGTCCTTTGATATTTGATTGAGCTTTTTTCTTCTTATGAACAATTAAAATCGGACTTCATTTCCAGCTTTTTAAGAATAAAGATAAATCTTTTTATAATCTATGACAGTGTTAGGAAATTTCAGACTAGTGTAAAGTTACAGAACTAAATATTTACTTTATGCTGAAAAGATTGGAGCTTACTTTGGCAAACTGAGAAAGATTTCAAAATATTTAGACATAGGTTTTTTTCCTGTTATGTTCATAAATATGGTATCCCTATTAAAAGAAGAAGGAAAACAAACTCTCTGTAAATTATGCATTTCACACCAATGAATAATAACTTGCTTGATAAATAGCAGAAAATCTTAGCAGGATTAAAATGATAAAGGATATTTGGTAATAAAACGTGAATAATGCACAACTTAAGACACTGCAAGATGTCCTTCAGCCTAATTTGTATTCCAGCTGTAGCTCAGATTTTGAGATCAATCCATTTATTTTGAGTAATTGTTATAAAACTCAGCCAAAGATGTAATGTAATACCATTGCATAGTAGTTGATCTTTGAACTGCTTCAGAAAAAAATATTTGAAATAATCTATCCTTCATAGTGTTTTTCTATCATTTTTTCAAAACTGCTTTAAGTGAAAATGTTTTTATTACCTGAATTAGGTTCTCTTTTGGTAAATAATGACAAACATGGTTTTAAAAATAGAGTCACCTCTCAGGCTGCCCACTTTCTCTGTTTGCTTCAACTATTGTGTTTTGTTACATTCAAGGACAGAGTGGAAGCTTGCCATATATATCTATGCATATTTATATATGTAGTAAAAAAATTATTGATAATATGATTGAAATCTTTGCAGTGTAATTTAAAAATCATGGTTAGTCTACTTCTGTTACAGAAAAATAAGTAATGATAATTAAGTTAAAATTGTTATACACACCCTTTATTTCTACCCTTTTTTCTTCACATTACGCTAACCCTCCTGCTGCTCCTCTGAGTCCTAAGGTTGATGGTTTCAGGCTGCTGTTGGCAGTGGGAGGCGGTTTCAACATCCGGAGTCCCTTGTTGGGAAGAATAACACGTCCACGTTTGTGTTTTCTTCTTCATCACTCTAGGATACATATCAAGTTATTTTTATAGGTTTACCAGCATACTTTTACATATACCTCTTTATTTGATGTCACAGCTCCATGTTACATGTGAAATTGCTGTATAGGATGGCTTTTACTTTTATTAGACATATACATAGACCTATTTCTTTTTTCTCTTTGTCATCCTTAAAAATTATTTTTCTTAGCTCTAAGTCAGTATTATATTGACTTAGGTAATCTATATATCTGTATATAAACTACAAGGACAAACAGGGCTTTTTAACATCCATGTAGAAGGATTATTTAAAAGCTGTAAATTTGTTTCCTTAAACTGCACTGCCTGATAATTAAAAATAAGTCTGGGATGACAGTCAAACCCATGTTTGTGAGCAAATATTATTATTAAACAGAGAATCTGTATACCTTCACACTAAATGGAAAAGAGTTCTACTTTCATGTCAAGAAAATAACCCCTAAAAGTCCTCCAGGAAAAGTTTGTTTATTCTTTCATTGGCTGTAGAGAACTTAACCAGACTTCAAAACTCATGAAACAGTTCTCCTAATCAGAGTTGTGTAGCGGTGACACTGGCAGCAAGACCACCTTCACCATTACGGAGGATATCAGATTATAGTACTTGTTAACCAGGAAGAATAAAATGGCTTTCCAACAAGAAAATATTTCCCTGCCATGCAGTTTCTGGATGACATAAGCTAATTAAGAAGAAGATTTTGGAGACGCAAATTATCTTGACAATGGGAGAGGTCTGAGTAGACTTGCCCAAGAAAGGTGGATCTCCCTTGGTTTGCCTTCATGACCTGTATAAAAGCCATATGCCGACAAGGTAGTTTAGCTGACCGCCTAAAACACCTCGGTTCCACACTTAGGATTTTCTGTTATGACCCTGTATTGACAGGTCATTTGACCAAATTTTCTCTCATTTCTTCTGATAATCCAAAGTTTTTACTGCTAATCAATCCCGTCTGTGTCAATTCATTTCCCTATTGAAACTAACTGGAACTTTGCATGAAAGATCATGGCTGAACTACAATATTGTTCTCAGCATCTAACTCAGTAAGAAGAGTATTTAAGGTGCAACTCATAGGACTTTAACACTATTATCAATTATCACAATACTCTGAAGTAAATTACTAGAAATCAAGTCATTTGAGAAGCTTCAGAGAAATACTTTTACTGATCTTAGTTAGTAAATAATTACTCATACAGCACATCTGAAAGTTATGCACAATTAAGAGCACAAACATAGAGGTATATTTGTTTTTCTTCTGTGCAGGCAAATATTCACGTTCTAAAAAAATTACAATGTAACTTTTTTCTTCCTGAATCATTGAGATCCCAAGGGGTCTCACACCACCTTTGCTTTGAAAACACACACATATCTGCTTAGACATTTATGATGGAATATGTTAGACATTGTGATTATTTTAGCTGCCTTCTTCTCTAACAACTTTTCACAACCATTTCAGTTGATGGGTGGCAGATAAATCCAATGATTTCAAGGGATTTCAGTCCAACACTGTATTTTTCTTGAATTACTCTGAAAATTTCTTGCTTACTATAGCAAGGTAAAAATGACTCTATCTGCTCTGGAAAACACAGAATATGAGTTGGTTGTATTAAGATCTTGGTGACAGCATAATCTGAGAAGTAATAAACTAAGACATTTCGTTAGAACTATGCAAGAATTCGTATGATTGATACAGATATAAGAGGAGTTTGGGAGAGACGTAATTTTTGCAATCAGTCCAGTACATTATCAAACGTTCAAAAAACCCACATGGAAACTAGCAAGACTATGAAATTATTCTGTGCTGTATTCAGGATCCTTGAAAATACATGGTGAGTGTTTTGCAGTCAGTATCACCACTTGACATATTTATGACTCTTTGCGAAGCTGAATTCTGCCACTCTTACCCGTACTGCTATCATATCTTTCTATGACAGGAGTTGTGCCATGATTCAAATATACTTTGTTTCTCACTTCGTATATTTGATACAAGTATTTACCTCGATTTCTTCACAAATGCATCATCAAGGTTGTCATGGTGCATGTATATTCCACTTGCTAGTTTAAGCTCTGAAGTAAAATTAATCTTGATGATTTTTATGGTAAAATTCTGTAAACTATGTGGAAACCCAAACTTATGCAAAATTTGTACACCAATACTGCTACATAGTTACACAGAAGTTATAAGGAAACAGAACTAAGGGATACATGCAAATAAGACTAAAAAGGCAATCAGTATATGGGAAGAGCTCTTTATACCACATTATGACAACTACGTAACATAATCGGGATATATGGATTACTATTTTATTAAAAAGCAAGAGAAAACTTCAGACCCTCTGCAGGGGAACATCCAATTTTATACAGAAAATATGTATAGTATCACTGAAGAGGTTGACTGAAGAGATCTGCAATATTTGTACTACTGGACCAAATGAGCACAGTGGCAAAGAAGAAAAGTAGCCTGTGTATCTGAAGTATTGTCAGCCACCCATGCAAGCACTTAACTAGGTTGCTCTGAAAAATGTGCATCTAATATCGTAAGAGGACTGCTCTGCATTTGCCTCTCATCCTTTACTGCCTGTGCAACAACAAGAGGAATAAGAGGCTGTTTGTGCAGCTTTCAGGATGTTGCAACGTTATCTGACAAAAGAAAAATTATTCAATATGATAAATTATTTCTCACGTTTCTCTTTCTTCCTTCTTTCCTTTCCAAACTGGCATTAACTGCACTCAAAATAATGAACAAGCTGTATCTGTCTTGAAGGAATAAGTTTGAGTTTACTGCCTCATTTGAAAACGTACTCCTAACCTGTGTTTTAAGGGATGACCTGTTCTCCTCTGAACCCTAGATTACTCCAGGGTTTGTGCATATTTATTTTCTGTAATCACAGTAAACTTGTTGCACTAACTGTTGAAATCTGTACTGAAGTTTGCTATCAATCCTGCTCAGTTCAGTGCAAAGCACATGCATGTGTTTTCAACTTCCTTGCTGCAGTTGTCAAACCTATCTTAAGTACCCAATTCTGAATTAATTTGATTTCACAGTTATGGGTTTTCCGTTAACTAATGCCTTTGAACAGGCTGCTGGCCTTTCTATATTCATCATATATTATATCATCCTTATACAATTAATGCATGAATTACAGAAAAAAATTAAAGTTGTATAATTTGGATTTGATTAAAAATGTTGCTAATACTACCTTATGCTCTTAAATATTATACAGTACTTTTCAGACACTTGTGTGGGCATAGTATGTTTCAAGTTGCACATCAAAATAAGTAATTATTGCACTGCAGGTTAAAGCCAGCAAAACAAATCACAAAGCAGAAGTCCATGTTCAATGTAATTCTCAGGCCTTAATGTAATGCAAAAGAAAAATCTGTGATGGAGCTGCAAGAGCATCCTATTGAGCTGACCACAGCAGTGCGATGCCATTTGTAAACACAGCTGAGGTACAGCCACTGTTTAATACTCCTAAGGACTTCTTGCAAGACACCTCTACTTAATCATGTCCTGTTTGTTTTTGCTGAATCATTAATAACTTGTTCAGAAACAAAAAGTTGTGAAAACAAAGGGTAAGAAATCTTAAGAACATGGAGCAAAATGAATTTTCACTGAGTCACATCATTATACAACTTGCATCAATATACATCCTACCGATGGCGATTTGTTTTATTTGCTAACATACTATACATCAAATCTCTTTCACACAAACCAGTATGCATGTATGTGTATGAATGTTTACCTATTAAACAGTTGTTCAGTGTTCTAAGAAATGGAGTAACATGTAATAGGCTGATAAACCTTAAAAATGTCTCTACTTCACATAAATCCATGTATTTTGATCAAAATCTTTCCTAAGAGCTATCTGAAGCCTTGCTTTTAATTTCACAGATATGTTTTTGTGTCTAGTTACAGGTCTTCCAAAATACTTTTCAGGTTTTCTTCTGTGCTCTACTTTCGATGTCACTTATATTTATGCATAAAAAAGACATGCAGCTGACCCCTGTTAGAAAAATCCCATAAAACCTATTAGAACAACTTCTTTCCATGTGTAACTTTATGTCCTGCATTTAATAGAATTAGGAAGAAATTTTCTTGCGCAACATATAATGTGCACATCCATGGAAGTATTGTGGAATTTTCTTTTTTAATTTTTTATGTTACCCAGTAATTTTGCCAGCTTACCAAAGTTGGCTTTAAACGAAGGGAGGTTGGAGAAACGGAGATCAGTATTAAGTACATGAACAAAGTCATAGAAGTGAGAGAGCTTACTTCAATGCCCACAAGTGGGTGCAGTCCAGGTGGCAAGCAGTGGTAGACAGAGGTCTCTGTGTAGGTGCAGACTTTATCACCACTGGAGTAACTGAGATGTAGTGGGACAGTTTGTGAGGATGTTGTCTTGTGATGGAGGGATATAGACACTCTTAGAAAGAGGGGGAGGAAGGGATACATCCTTCATCTGGAGAAGCAACTCAGATATGAGGAACTCTGCCAGTGAGTGGGCAACTATCTGGAGGAGTTAGGATAAGTGGCTGGTAAGGGAGACAGAATGATCACAGTGAGGAGATGGACTATATCTCCTTTATGCTAATTGGTGAGAACAGGTTCTCATGGGAAAATGTAATGTTCCTGACATCTCTGGAAGGGTGGGACATAAGCAGTCCATGAGTTTGAGGAGGGTGTCAAAGGGACAGCTTCTTAATTATGATATGAGATGGCCCATGAGATGTTTGATGTGGTCTTGGATCTGCTGCTTAGGGATGAAAACACACTGGTCAAGGATGGGATAACCAATATCACCTGGAAATACTGCTGCTATGAAATATAGGATTTTAAAATCCCAAGGGAATTGAGGAAAAGAAGTAGCAGAGTCAGACCCTGGACCTGAATATAAAAGATCTTGTCTAGTGCAAAAGAGCTTGAGGGAGCAGTCAGATCCAGAAGGACAACCTCCTGCAAGTACAAGAACAGCCCATCTCGATCCTTGTAAAAAAGAGTGAAGAGTGACATATAAGGAGACCATTTTGGCAAAGCACAGAAATTATGACAGAGCTGCAGTGCCAGAAACAACAAGTGGCAGGCCGAAGAAGGAGATGTCACAAAGAAGGAATTTAGAATCATTGCCTGACGATGCAAGGATGGTGTTAAGGAGCTAAAGCTCAAACAGAACCACAACTGGCAACAGACATGAAGAGTAACAAGAAAGGGTTCTGTCAGTAACGTAACAGTAAAAGAATAAACAAAAAAATGTATGTGTGCATCACTAAATAGGTAGGTGGTGTAGTAAGAGTGAATACAGGTAAGGGTGAAATAACTAACGTTTTGCTTCTTTGAGCCTTTATAAAAGTCTCACAGATCTTTGTGCCTAGGAGAGTTTTAAGGAGGAAAGAAATTACTGACAGTAGGAAGATCTGGATCATGGTTTTCTTGAGAAATCTCAACACTTACCAGATCGTGAGACCAGATGAGAAGCAACCCAGGTGCTTCTTGGAGATGTCATAGAGGCTGAAGGATATGTCATATCACTAAATAAAGACAAATATTGCACAGTCTTCAAACATGTCAAGATGAACAATTGGAGAACTCTACAGTAGTTGTCATTACTTCAGTTCCTGGGAAAGAGATGGTGTAAGCCTTCTCTGAAGTAATTTCTGAACACATGAAGAAGAACATACTTGTGAATGGCAATGTGACCAACATTTTACTTCCACAATGGAATTACTAGATCTGTGGGTGTGGGGAGATCAGTGGATGTCACCTTCCTCGACTTCAGTAAGACCTTAAATATGATCATCCACAATACTAGTAACAGTCACTAATGAATGGCTGAAAAAAATGTCTGGATCATCAGATTCATGGATAGTGGTTCATTGTTCATATTCTGCTTGGAGGCTGATTACAAAAAACAGGTTCTTAGCATTCATTGTGAGACATTTCATTTTAATGTCTTCATCAATGATCTGGAAGAAGAGATGCAGTATGGATTCATCACCAGATGACACCAAGTGCGGGTGAACAAGTCAATGCATGTCATAAAAGGTCTCCAGCTAGAAGGAATTAATCTGTTGAGAGGAGGGACTCACAGGAATCCCATGCAATTGGAGCAGGAGCAAAGGGTATCCCTGCCCATGGCAGGCAAACACTAGCAGAAATGTGTGTGGGGCTAGAAGTGGCTCTGGCAAGAAAATCTTCAATTCAGAAGGCAGTGAGCTGAGCAGGGATCAGCTTTACACCCAAGCAGAGGTGAAGACCAGCAGTACCCAAAGTGGAGTGAGCAGGGCACAGCCCAAGAGCCACTGGAGAGGGTTATTTTTTATTACTCAAGAAACTGGCATCTAGAATAATGCACTTTGACTCACAAAAGTGTTCCTAAACCAGATCAAATCCAGTGGCTACCACCAAGATTGCTGGGGGTTGGAGCACAGGCCCCGTGAGATAAAAATGGGAGACTGGGACTGAATCAGCTTGAAGCAGAGAGGGCTTTGGTGTGTGGGTGTGCAGCTTACCCGTATCTGCAAGGGTATTGTCAAGAGAATAAAAGCAGGTTTTGTACTGAGGTGCACTGTGGGACTAAAAAAGGCATTGCTCAGAGTCTAAAGGGAGCAAGGTTCCTACTGGATGGAAGGCTGCCAGTGGAGGAATTTAAGATAATTAAGCAATGGAGAAGGTTGCCTAGAGAGCTTGTGGACTGTCCATCTTTACATGTCTGAAAGACTTGGCTGGAAAGAAGCCTGAGAGCCTTAGACTTAATGCTTTTCTTACCCTTGACCGAGAAGGAGACTGTGCAGGAGATCTGCAGCCTGGATATTTCTGGGACCTGATCTCTAGTTACACTTTCCCTTCAAAGCACTGATGATGATGACTACCTTTGGATGAATACCAAGCTTTAGTGGACACTTACTTTATTCAAGTGGAAGAAATTTTTCTTATTAAAATACAAAGTCCGTTCTATAAGTACAGTAATTATCTTAAAGAACTCTGAATTTCTTAGTAGTCTTTTGGGGTTTGGCTGTGTGTAGAATTGAGGTTTTCTGACATATGTAGGTCATTAGACGGCTCTTTTGACAATCATGTAAGTATTTCATAGGTTGTCTTTTTTTCCATTTTAAAAAACCGCAATATAATATTACTCAACTTTGCCAACTTCTTCTGAAATATCATAAACTGTCAGATCAATGTCATGCTATTGACACCGTGAACTATAATGGTCCTTTTAATACATGATATGGCCTGTCATGCAAAGGCTGAACTATTGGTTTTCCAGTTAACAGATCATTGTCTCACAGTATCACAGTATCACAGTATCACAAGGTTGGAAAGGACCTCTGAGATCATCAAGTCCAACCTATAACCCAACATTAACACCAACCATCTTCTAAACCATGGCACTCAGTGCCACATCCAATCTCCCCTTAAACACCTCCAGGGTCGGCGACTCCACCACCTCCCTGGGCAACGCATTCCAATGGCCCATCACCCTTTCAGTGAAGAACTTCTTCCTCACATCAAGCCTAAACTTTCCCTGACGAAGCTTGAGTCCATGCCCTCTAGTTCTGTCACTGGTCACCTGAGAGAAGAGACCAACCCCTGACCGACTACAACCTCCTTTTAGGTAGTTGTAGAGAGCGATGAGGTCTCCCCTGAGCCTCCTCTTCTTTAGACTAAACAGCCCCAACTCCCTCAATCGCTCCTCATAGGGCTTGTGCTCCAGCCCCTTCACCATCTTCGTTGCCCTCCTCTGAACAGTATCCTAACATCTTTCCCAAACTGGGGGGCCCAGAACTATACACAATATTCCAGATGAGGCCTGACTAGTGCCGAGTACAGGGGGACAATAACTTCTCTGGTCCTGCTGACTACACTATTCCTGATGCAGGCCAGAATGCCATTGGCCTTCTTGGCCACCTGGGCACACTGCTGGCTCATGTTGAGCTTCCTGTCAATCAGCACTCCCAGGTCCTTTTCTGCCTGACTACTCTCCAGCCACTCTGTCCCCAGTCTGTAGCTATGCATGGGATTGTTGTGTCCAAAATGAAGTACCCGACGTTTGGACTTATTAAACAACATCCCATTAGAATCAGCCCATCTCTCCAATCTGTCCAGGTCCCTCTGCAGGGCCATCGTACCCTCTAACAGATCAACCCTTCTTCCCAGCTTGGTATCATCTGCATCTGTCTCGATATAACACAGCTTCTCCAATGCAACAAAATAAAAAGTATTGAACGTGCTTGAAAGATTATAATTACATAAAATATCTCGATTCAGAAAACAACATACACTGACCAAAGTAATCAGCTTGTAATAGGTATGTTACAGATTAATCTTTTGCTCAATTGTTTTTTTAGGATGATATATTTTAATTATTGAAGAAAAAGTCTTAAGCATTTGACATTTTTATTAGAAATATTAACGATTATTATTGCTGCATACTTTCTTTGAAATGACTCCTCTTGCTTCAGACAAAGAAATATTAATTTCTTCCTCAAGTATTTTCTTTCTAGCTTCTTCTATTTTTCTGTTACCTGGAGTGTTGCATTCAGTTCTGATATCCTCAGCACAGGAAGAACATGGATCTATTAGAGTGAGTCCAGAGGAGGCCACGAATAAGATAATCAGAACACTGGAGCACCTCCCATATGAGGACAGGCTGAGATTTGGGTTTGTTTAGCCTCGAAAGGAGTCCTTACAGCAGCCTATCAGTGCTTAAATGGGGCCTATAGGAAAACTGGGAAGGGGGTCTTTGTTAGGGAGTGCTGTGATAGGATGAGGGGTAATGGTTTTAAGCTGAAACAGGGTAAATTTAGATTAGACATTAGGAAGAAATTTTTACTGTCAAGGTAGTGAGGCACTGAAACAGGTTGTCCAGAGAAGTCGTGGATGTCCCATCCCTGAGGTATTCAAGGCCAGTTTGGATGAGAATTTGGTCTAGTAGAAGTTGCCTGTAACCATGGCACAGAAGTCGGAACTGGATGATCTTTAAGGTCCCTTCCAACCCAAACCGTACTATGATCAAAGCCTCAGAAAGCCACTACTTTTGAGGCTTCACACTGCAGAGACATTTCCTAGGAGATGTCCCCCAGCTATTTATATTGGTGCAGGGAAATTGATACAAAGTTCGGCTCCTAAGTGGACCATAGGAATCAGACATTGTGAAGGCTCTCCTTTCCTTTTGTCTCATTATGCTTAGCAGTACACCAAAACACGGAAAAAAAAAAAAGGTGATAGTTTCACTGTCTCACACCAGCTGTAATTATAGGCCTTTACTGTAAAACTCTACATTTCTGTGAATATCATAAGTGTTTTATATTCAAATTTTGCAGTCTCCAATGACATTGAGAAGCAACACCTCCACAAACATTTATCTGTCTGAGATGTATGTATCATAATGGAGGTTTTAATTTAAGAAAAAAGCTATTACACTGTTAGTCATGATTGCTCCACAAAGACAGAATCATTTGGAAGGAAAAGTCATTGGTCTAATGGAAATGAAATAGTAAGGTACAGGGTCTGATTCTGTTACGCATTACATCAGGATGACTTGTTTGACACTAGTAGTACAAAAACTCAGAGTAGAATTTAGGTGAAAGTAACCAAAATCTCATTATAGAGCTCTATAATTATGTTAAGGAACCAAATAATTGCACTACCAGAAGAATTCTGTCTAATTTTTCTACAAACTGCCCATTATAACATCGTGTAAGTGATGCCTCTTAGATTGTTCCATTCTCATTGTTCCACTCTGCTCAGTTTAAAAATACAAGAAAGAAAATAAAACAAAAACTGCTTTTATTTCTGAAAAAGTTGTAACGTTAATATTTTTAAAATATATATATTAGTTTTCAGTGCTTTTTTCATAATGCATTTAGAGCACCAGAACTTTTGTTGTATCTTTTTTTACTCCTTCAAGCCACCTCATGGTCCAGTAAAGACAGCAAAGTTTTACTTGCATGTGAGTGTTAGTAAGATCATAACCAGGACCTACAAGTCACAGCCCATGGGGCCCACAATGCCTCTTTTTCTGTTCTTCAGTCATGAAATAGAGTGTGGGCCCAAAGACTATGCATTCTCCGTCAGTCCTGTGTTAGGCAGGCAGATAAATACTGTCTTTCTTTCCTTTCCATGCTATTGACTTGCACACTTGGGAGATAACTAAGAAGTTTGTGTGAGGTGGGGTTGCCAAGAGCACATTTTTTGAAGTAAGAGGAGTTTCACTGTCTAGTGGAAGAACTTGCCTCTCTGAGTGGAAGCTGTAGTCAGGAGTAGTGGCAACTACCGTGTAATGCCAATGCTCCTGACTTCAGGAGTCCAGTGTTTTTTTCTTGACTTTGTTACTGATTTACTTTGATATCTCAGGCATATAATTATGCAAAATTTTCCAAATTAATTTAATTCCTCATGCTTTAATTTTCAGTTTTAACTGTTGAAATTGAAATCAATTAGGGTCTGATTTTCAAAGACATCAAGAATCCATCAATTCCAAGATTAAGGTGAATTAAATCAGTTGGCAAACCAAATCATTGGCAAGGACACACTGCCTCAACTCCTAGGTAGTTACCGTCTGTTGGACTGTTCTAATTCAAAGTGGCTTGCTACACATACCAGGAGGTAGATGCTGGAAACTGAAAGGAATTTATTAAAGATGTATTTTGAAGAACTAACATATTTCAAAATTTCAAACCAAAAAGGAAACAATAAACAGAAAGCAGACAAAGTCTGCCATGCTATTGAGGGTGTAAGCATATGGGCTAACTGTGAACAGTTGCAGAAAGTTTAGTCGAATAACTAGGTAACAGAATATGTGATGATATCCAATGCAGAGAAGAGTAATGCCACTCACACCCAAGCAAACCACAGCTGTACCTTTTTTTGGATGATGATGGTCCGAAACTGAACATTATACATAGAGTGAGACTGTTGAGGGATGACATATAGTTTTATGAAAATATTTAGTAGCAGTTAAAGAAAATAGAATACTAAGTACTTTTAGTAAAAGTATCCAACTATATACCACCATATACAGTAACTACATCTCTCTGGCATCTATTTCAAAAGCATGTAGAGAAAATGAAAAGGCAAAAGATGGTTTATTGTGTGGAACAGATTCCAGAGATGGAATGAAGATACCTTGTAATTCCAGTCCTGCTTGTGTGTGCAGGAAGAAGGATAGTGTCTTTAAAACCATGAATAACATGAAGAATAAACAGGGACATATTTTCTACCTCCTCCCCTAGTACAAGAAATATTAGGTATAAAATGTATCAGACGGAAGTTTCAAACCACAAAAGATGGGGTTTTTTACATTCTGAGTAGATAAGCTGTAAAAGGTTTCACTGCAAGATTTGATGATTGCTAAAAGTTTACAGTTATTCCAAAATCTTCTGAACAAACTCAAGGAAGAAAAATACATTGGGGGCTATGGAATATAAATATATACTTCTGACTCAGGATTCTAATCATAGAAGCTAAATGTATAAAACATTAAGGTTTTTCTCCTCCTATGCTTATATGTAGGTAGCAAGTATACAACTGTCATCAGAGATAGAATTATGGACTTAGTATAAGCCAGTGTTGCCATTTTTATTTTCAGACAGGAGGAAAATGTTAATTTAATTTTAGATATTTTGTATATTATTTCATCTCTGATCCTTCCATTTATATAGAAGTGAAAGTATAGATTTGATTCAAAGGCTATAAAGTCCAGTATGCACTAACTGAATTTTCAGTCCAGTTTAATTTCTAAAGACAAGAGGGAGTGACAGAAGTTAAAGGCCAGAAACAGACACACAGAAAATGGAGAATGGCCTTACTTTACTTCACAAAATTTTAACTATAGAAATAGGAAGGTACATTTAAAGTGATTAGCAATCACCACACAGCACACACAAGACAACCAGGTGACCATGGCCAGTCAACATGGGTTTATGAAAGACAGGTCCTGTCAAACTAACCTTATCTCCTTCTATGACAGGGTGACTCATTCAATGGATGAGATGAAGACTGTGGATGTGGTGTACCTGGACTTTTGTAAAGCCTTTGACACCGTTTCTCACAGTATTCTGATTGAACAACTGGCTGCCATTGTCCTGGACAGGCACAACTTCTGCTGGGTAAAAAACTGGCTGGATGGTCAGTCCCAAATAGTCATGGTAAATGGAGTCAAATCCAGTTGAAGGCCAGTTACAAGTGGTGTTCCGCGGCACTCAGTTTTGGGTCCAGTCCTGTTCAATATCTTTATCAATGATGTGGATGAGGGAACTGAGTGTACTCTTAATAAATTTGCAGATGACATTAAGCTGGGTGGAATAGTTCTGGTCAAGGGTAAGGAGGCTCTGCAGAGGGATCTGGACAGGCTGGATCGATGGGCTGAAACCAGCAGGGTGAGGTTCAACAACACCAAGTGCCGAGTCCCGCACTTCGGACACAACAACCCTAGGCAGTGTTACAGGCTTGGGGAAGGTGTCTTTTCTCCTACTATGTCCTACTGCACCAAGGCCTTCATCATGCAAAGACTTGCATTTTTACTCTTGACTAGTGATGGAACTTAACTCTGTCCCACAGTTTTATTAAAAGATGTCTCGCATACTTCAGAATGCATCAGAAGACAATAAGGTTTTCTGCTTTTCAGTATGACCACTCAAAGAAGCCACCAAGTGCCTTTTGTTTTGGGGATAGTGAAAAAATAATGATGCTACATTTTTAATGAACTCATATGAGAAGACAGGTGAGAAAAAAGGTAACAGAGACATTTTATAACTTGCTAATTTTGATGTAAATATATTATGGGCACGTATATGTGTCTAAAAATTTTCTTAAAACATCTAACCACAGTGAGTACAGAGTTTCTAAGCACATTAGGAAAAATATGAAAGGAATATACACCACATAAGTGTAATGGTCCACAGAATTTCACATTCTATTTCCCCAACAAGCCCATTCAGATAATGCATGTGGCCTCTACATTTGAAAACCATAAACATGAACTCATATTCAAGAATAACTTGACTCTAGTGGATGCATAGACATGCTATGAACAAGTTTTAATTTTACTCGGGAGGTGCCTTCAGACTTTGAGGAAATAAAAAAGACTGTAGTAATAACAGATTGTATAGGATCTATATGGCAAGGAATTGGTAACAGGAAGGCTACAAAAGTTGTTTCTGTGAGAACCGTCTGGAAGCTTCTGCTATATCCCATGAAACAAATATCAGGCTCCAAGAGGGACCCACCACTGGCTAAAGTTGAACACATCAGTGATGGTGGTTTGCTGGCAGGACTTGTGACCCACTTTGGCATAGGGAAAGAGTATGAGGAGTCCTCCCCCTGAGGAGGAAGGTGGCAGAGATATTGCGTAATGACCACAACCCTCATTCCCCATCTCCCTGTATTGCTGAGGGGGAGGAGACGGAGAATTCAGGAGTGAATTTGAGCCTGGGATAAAGGGGCGATAGAACAGTGTTGGTGGGCAGCTGGTGTTCAGCCAGGGTCAACCCACCCCACTGATACTCTAGACTGTGGTTAAAGCCCTAGATCTCTGAAATCTCTATTGAAAGGTAAACATCATTTTAGGGAGTTGGAGCCTTTTTCTGCTTGAATCACAAAAATCAAATGTCACCTTGATGACTACTGAGAATCAATTTTGTAAAAGATGGAAATGCAGATATTCTAATAACAGCAATGCCTCTGCTGTGCAAGAAGAAATGAAACTAAGTTGTATTATTTTTCACGAGGAACCATTAGTGATGAATGATAATACTTTCTTCTTTTCTCTGAGTAGTGTTTTTTCTTTTCCCCATCTACAGAATAATCTTGGTAACCAGGAGTTCAAATGGGAGCAAATATGACTTAATTGCTTGTCCAGATAACTGTATTCTGGCTAAGACTGTCAATGATTTTAAAAAAGTTTAGAAAGGTAGACCATTTTGATGGCTCTATTTTGGTTCTTGAGTAAAAGGATCTTGAATAATTCTAGAAATCATAAATAATACTAAATAGTTGGAGTATAAATTTTTCTCTAAGATGGAGAATTCTCTCTTTTCACTTAGGTCATCAATATCTGTATACTTTGTCATGAATGAATTTGACTATGAAGGACACCTGTTTGGACAAGAACTGTTTTAATCTTTATTACTCAGAAAAGGAACTGAGGTAAAAAATGAGGTTATAATTTCAAGTTATATTATTTGGTATTTTGTTTCTTATTCAGTCTTCCTTTGCATACCAAAGTCTCTGTCAAGCAGAAACTTTAGAACAGCCTTTTCCCACTCTACTTCCAGTCATTTCAAAGACTTATAAAACATTCTTTTCTCTTTTTCAGGACCAGAAAACTAGGGACAGAGTTAGAGGTTGATGCTGACGTATTTATCCTCACACTAAAACCTTCAAACAGTTGTATTCGGTTTTCTCTCTGTATATTATTTAATTTGAAATAAAACAACAAGCATTTCAAAAGTAATACTTTATTCACACATTAATTTTAAAGCTGAGAACATGTGTTTACATAAATAAACAAAATAAATACATCAAACTTCTTGTACACAATGACTTAAGCAATTTTAATAACTTCTTCATACACAGCAGAATTCGATTAGCACTGGCAAATTCATATTGTGTCACATTCATAACACGGAGTAGGTGAGGCAAGAGATGCACAAATGTGAATGGTAATGTTTCATTTCTATAGCAAGTTTATCTGACAGTAACGTACCCAAGAAAAACATATTCCAGTGTTCTCTGAATAGATCTCCTAAATACTTAGAAATAAGTACACTGCATGATGAAAGTCTTTCACACGGATAACACAATTGCACAATCACATGATTAATTAAAATAAACCCATTTCCTTTGTTAACCAGCCAAAATACTTTTTGGCACGTGGGATCCTATAAATCTTGTTTTATGTCAATGGTGTCATTACAATTTTAAGAAGTCAGACTATAAAATCTTTACTGCAAGAGATTTTGCTGTTTCAGGGGTGGCTGCACGTGCAAAGATTTCCCAAGTGTTTTCAGAACTGTTAATTAAAAAGGCTGTTCAACCACATCTTTAAAACTCCAGAGAAAGTTCAGCTTCCTTTGCAAGTAATTCTTTTACTTACCCTTCCACTACCCACACATCCATCCTTGTCGTATCTTTGCAAAGTATGCACTTGAAGTAGGGTGAGAATAAAGAATAATATTGGCAATATGGATATTGATAATAATTATCTTTTCAGTTTTTCTTAATGAAAAACAGAAATGGCCAGTTTCAAAACCATCTTCTCAGCTGCTGATAAGATTAATGTACTGATTAACACCTTTTCCAAGTTGGATTGGAGGTGAAAGCAATTCCATTTGGTGAAACCACATCACATTTGCTGACATCTTCATTAACCTCACTGATAAAAAAACTATTTCAAAATAAAAATTTCTCAGGGCTAGAGATTTTATCTTCACAGTTTCGCCTAACAACGTTAATTCTCTGTGTGAAACAGGAAGGTTCAATTGTCTTGATAATTTCACAATGCTCTATACCCTTTTTTCTGGTTAAAAGGTTGACATAAAAGAAACCAATTACTTTGCACTCACTACAGAAGACTGATTTTCAAAAGGACATTTCACCTTTTAACAAAAAGAGAGAACAAGGATGTAGATAAAAGTGAATAAAAGGGTCATCAGACATAGAAAGTTAGTTGGAACTACATATTGAAAGAAATAATGTCTTATGATCATATCTGGAGTTGTGTCAAGCTCTTCTGTTGTATACTATAATTTCACCAGCTGGCGGCAAACTACAGGAACCTTGATTTCCCTATAGCGCATCATTGCATTGATAGGAAGACAAATATGGTGCCCCTTGCTCACATAAGCGAAGTTGCAGTTTTGGAATCAGGATTTGGCAACAGACCATCTCCAGTGATTTTAAAAGGTATATTTGCTACTGTCAATAAATGCTGGCATTTCAAGTAACAGCTTGCACTGTAAGAAGCCAGTTCTGAAGCTAGCTTAATGGGGGAAGTGTTGTTTTGACCATGTTATACTCTTTCCAAAAAAAACTTTTGCTGTGTAGATTCTTATTCAGAGTGCGTATTCACATAGGAAATAGGGAATATCATGTCAGAAAAGTTATTGGCTTTTTCAACTGAAGCTCACATGTATAGCTCAGTGAAAACCAGTAAATATCTGTTTACCAGGATGTAAGTTTTTGTGATAGCAGGACTTTCCCCCATCTCTTATACCTTACACATTTGGAATTACTGTGTTGAATTAATTGCCTGACACAGTGTTGTGTTTGTAAATGCAAGCAAAGCTATGTTCTTACTTGTCTGAGAAAAAAATCTGATGTGCTACTATTAATAAAACATTAATTCAGCTCAGTATAATTTTATGCTGTTTCAAAACATATTTGAAATATTGTTTCAGGCTGAAGAGGAGCGTTCTCTTGATCTTGTGCTTTATTTGTTCTCATGGGGCATTACAGTATTAAACTAGCTAGTGTTGTGCGTAAACTACACATGACAAAGCAACATTTATGTACTTACTGTACATAAATGTGATTATTCTCTAATTCTGTAAAGTTAAAATGAAACGATGACATTCCTTATATATTCCATGGAATTAACGGACCTTTCATTAAATCTAATATGACATTGAAGTTTGCGAAATCTGGGATCCAGTACCTCTGAATACATCAATGCCACAAGTAAACAACCTTCATAGTGATCTAGCAAGTCATCTGTAGAGAAGCATGGGTAGTACTTCTAGGCTTTCAGGCTCTGACTTCACAGACCTGTATGGCACAAGGTGAGCTATCCCATAAGAAAGAACTTTGTTGTACAAGTAAGGGCTGTTATGTACTTTCTATTACGCAAACAAGACTAGACTTTTTGTCAAAGGTGACTCAATCCACAAATTAGTCACTGTCTCAGTCTCTTAAAGAGATTTCCTCTAACTCTGAGAACTTATTATTCCCTTTTAAAATCTTCTTAGAAATTAATATCCATGCTCTTCTTTTGTAAAGATTTTTCAAATTCAAAATGCTATCCCAGTTTTCAAAATCAGACCTCACCATTTAAACTCCTGCACTACCACCATTTCAGTTCTTCTATATAAATAAAATCTGTCTTTATTGTCTAAATAAAAGTAGTCTGTTGAACCATCACTGCCAACTGCTGCTGTCCCTATCTCCAAAGTAATCTTAGACATGCTGACTTCAGCAAGTGCAAGTGCAAGTAGTGGTCTAGTCTAGCAAGGCTTCTGGACACCATGGTTGTAGCCATATCCAGAAAAACACAGGGCTCACAAAGCCTTAGTTTCCATTTGATAGATGCTAATTATTTTAAGACTTAGGAAACCAAACTGAATCAGGACGCTGCCTGTTGAAACTGCTGATACTGATGCTCGTGGTTGTTTCAAATCTTGGATAGTGGGAAAAGCTGTAGAGCTGCTAGGACACTAGAGCTTTTTCAGCTCAGCATTGACTCACAATTAAGATGAGATAATGCTGCAATTTCACATCCAAAGTACTTAATTTATATATTAATGCTGGCAGCTGTGTGTGTGAGTTGTTTGTGGAGTCTCTAGCACAGCAAGCCTCTAAAATCATGCAATTTTTATTTGACAGTTGTGTTCTTTTATAATTCTTGAGTGTCTGACAAATATTATAGAACCACTGCAGTTATACAATTGCCTTTGTAGTAGCATAAACTACTATGCAGTGCCTGCTTCTGCTTACTCCCCATTAACCCGGAAGAAATCTACAAAAAAATAAAGCAATCAGATCTATTTTTAACCTTAATTCTGTCGTGCCCTTTTTAACAAGTATCTTGTTAATGGGATATTAAATACTTTTCCTGATTAATTTCCAATATCACACCCTCATATAGGGGTGGAGGCAGAGCGTGGTCTGAACCCTAACTGGAGAGAGAAGTCTCTGACCATTACTCAGAGGAAACAGGACTTTCTGCTTCTCTACTGTGTTCTCAGGTATGGGAAGAGCAGGGAAGGAAAAGGAAGGGAAGAGAAGGGCTAGTATATTTTCTCTATATTTATACTATCTTATAAATACGTATATTTATATACAACTAATACAGAGCACCAGGGTCTTTTCCATTACCAGTGCTGACAGCCAGGGTTTGAAAGAGACTGCTAAGAGAGACCCCAGGAGTAGAATTCCAAAGCCTGTGTGAAATTAGAATAGGTCCCTGATTCTATAACAAATTTTATTTTGGAAGCCTAACTAAAAGCAGGCTTCATGGTAATTAGTTTTACTTTCATTTATGAATCACAGTCCAAATTACAGGGTGTAAGATCTGAAAAGTAGTGTAAAGAAAATACATCTAAAGGAAAAAGGAAAAAGGACAGAACTCTGGTAATGGCTTGACTATAGTAAAAGTAGCAAATTACTTATAAGAACATATTCTGAATCTTAAAATATAAAGCTTTACTGTGAAATGTAAGTCTACTGTGGACAAAACAATATTTAACATCATCACTTTCAACTCTTCCTCAAATACATGCAAAATTGATTGCAGAATTGCAGATTGCAGAATGGCCATAAAAGGGTTGGGAAAACATAAAAATATGTGATTTAAAAGAAATAGCGGTGTGATTTTTCAAAACTTTAAACTAGGTCTGAAGGGGGAGGTGATAGATTTCAGGCTCTCCAAAGTTCAACCCAAGGGTGATAAGACTGAATTAAAAGTAAAATCAGCATCCCAGCTGAAGTGCATGTACCCTAATGCACACAGTTTGGACAATAAACAGGAGGAGCTGGAAGCCATCATGCAGCAGGAAAGCTATGACGTGGTTGCCATTACAGAAACGTGGTGGGATGACTCACATGACTGGAGTGCTGTCATAAGTGGCTACAAGCTCTTCAGAAAGGACAGGCAGGGTAGGAGAGGTGGAGGGCTGGCTCTGTATGTAAGAGAGTCTCTTGATTCTGTAAAACTTGAGGTCACCAACAATAGGGTTGAGTGCTTGTGGACCCGAATCAGGGGGAAGAACAACAAGACTCATATCCTGGTAGGAGTCTGTTATAGACCACCCAACCAGGATGATGAAGGGGACAAGTGATACTACAAGCAGTAGGCAGATGTCTCAAATTCGCCAGCCCTTGTTCTTGTGGATGACTTCAACCTGCCGGATATCTGCTGGGAGCTCAACACAGGAGAGAAGAGGCAGTCTAGGAGATTCTTAGAGTGTATGGAGGATAATTTCCTGCTCCAGCAGCTAAATGAACCTACTAGGTGTGGGGCCCCACTAGATCTGCTGTTTACAAACAGAGTGGGACTGGTGGGAGATGCAGTGTTTGGAGGCCAACTGGGGCACAGTGACCATGAAATAATACAGTTTTCGATATTCAGGGATGGAAGGAGGACCACCAATCAAACCTCTGTGCAGGACTTCCAGAGGGCAGATTTTGACCTGTTCAGAAGACTGGTCCAGAACACACCCTGAGACACACTCCTCAAAACCAGGGGCAAGCAGGAGGGGTGGATGCGCTTCAAGGAAAAAGTCTTGAGTGCGCAGGAACAGGCTAAACCAATTAACCAAAAGGCAAGCCAGCGGGGAAGACGGCCACCTTGGTTGAATAAGGAGATACTGAAGGAAATCAGAGATAAAAAGAGAGCCTACCGACTGTGGAAGACAGGGCTGACTACTCAGGAAGAATATAGGACTATAGTTAGAACATGCAGAAGGAAAATCAGAGAAACAAAAGCGCAATTTGAAATTAATTTGGCTACTTCTGTTAAGGATAACAAAAAGTACTTCTATAAATATACAAATAACAAAAGGAGGGGCAAGGAAAACCTCCATTCTTTGTTGGACCTGGGGTGAACATAGTTACCAGGGATGACGAGAAGGCTGAGGTACTCAACACCTACTTTGCCTCAGTCTTCACCAGTAGGAGAGGTGCCCCTCAGGATGACTGGCCTCCGGAGCTCACAGGTAGAGACAGGAAACCAAATGGCTCCCCTGTGTTCCAGGAGGAAACAGTCTATGAATTACTGAGCCACCTGGATCCACACAAGTCAATGGGACCTGATGGATTCCATCCTAGGGTGATGAGGGAGTTGGCAGAAGAGCTTGCCGAGCCACTCTCCATCACCTACCAACAGTCCTGGCTCTCTGGGGAGGTCCCAGATGATTGGAAATTGGCAAACGTCACACCAATCCACAAAAAGGGCTGCAAGGAGGACCCGGGCAACTATAGGCCTGTCAGCCTGACCTCAGTGCCTGGCAAGGTTATGGAACAGATCATCCTGAGTGCAATCACACAGCACCTTCAGGATGGACATGGGATCCGACCCAGCCAGCACGACTTTGTGAGGGGCAGGTCCTGTCTGACCAACCTGATCTCCTTTTACGATCAGGTAACCCGTCTGGTGCATGAAGGGAAGCCCGTGGATGTAGTCTATCTGGACTTGAACAAAGCCTTTGACACTGTCTCGCATGGCATACTCCTGGATAAACTGGTAGCCCATGGCTTGGACAGGTGCACTCTCAGCTGGGTTAAGAACTGGCTGGATGGCTGGGCCCAGAGAGTGCTGGTGAATGGGGCTGCATCCAGCTGGCAGCCGGTCACCCGTGGTGTCCCTCAGGGATCAGTGTTGGGTCCGGTTCTGTTTAACAACTTCATCGATGATTTAGATGAGGGAACTGAGTCCATGATAAGTAAATTTGTGGATGACACCAAGTTGGGAGGGAGTGTCGACCTGCCGGAAGGCAGGAGGGCTCTGCAGAGGGACCTTGATAGGCTGGAGAGATGGGTTGAATCCAACAGGATGAAGATCAACAAGGCCAAGTTCTGGGTCTTGCACTTTGGCCACAACAACCCCATGCAGCGCTACAGGCTGGGGACAGAGTGGCTGGAGAGCAGTCAGGTGGAAAGGGACCTGGGGGTACTGATTGACAGGAGGCTAAACATGAGCCAGCAGTGTGCCCAGGTGGCCAAGAAGGCCAATGGCGTTCTGGCCTGTATCAAGAATAGTGTGGCCAGCAGGACCAGGGAAATTATCCTTCCCCTGTACTCAGCATTGGTGAGGCCACACCTTGAGTATTGTGTTCAGTACTGGACCCTTCAGTTCAAGAAAGATATTGAGGTGCTGGAGCGGGTCCAGAGAAGAGCAACAAAACTGGCAAAGGGACTTGAGCACAAGTCCTATGAAGAGAGGCTGAGGGAGCTGGGGTTGTTTAGCCTGGGGAAGAGGAGGCTCAGAGGTGACCTATCGACTATCTGAAAGGAGGTTGTAGACAGGTAGGGGTCGGACTCTTCTCCCAGGCAAACAGCAACAGAACAAGAGGGCCCGAGCTTAGACTCTGTCAGGGAAGGTTTAGGCAGGATATCAGAAAAAAGTTCTTCACAGAGCGAGTAATCAGGCATTGGAATGGCCTGCCCAGAGAGGTGGTGGATTCACCGTCCCTGGAGGTTTTTAAAATAAGACTGAATGTGACACTTAGTGCCATGATCTAGTAATCATGATAGTGTTGGATTAAGGGTTGGACTTGATGATCTTGGAGGTCTTTTCCAACCCAGATAATTGTGTGATTCTGTGATTCTGTGATTCTGTGATTATTTTCCAGTGCACAGTTCAATTTCTAGGCACCAGGAAGATGAGTGATGGAGTGTTTTTCCACTGTATAGTGATACATAACAGAGGTATTGCAGTAAGTAATGTAGAATAAACACTTTCTACAAACCTGAGCTTATAAATTGGAGCCAGAAGTGCAGTGAAATAGAAAGCAATGTTCTTTATCCACAGTAGTGTCTCAAGGAAAACAAGTGTTTTAATTTTTATTACATTTGGCTTGGTATAATTCGGATTTGACATAGAATACAGGTATTATGAATAACAGAATTCAATGAATTTTCACAGTATAAACAAAGACAATCCTCAATTTATAGCCCTGATTTGAATGTTGCTTAACTTTAAGGACATGACTGTTTGAGAACAGTCTTACTACTGACAAAAGCTGCAGCCAGAATGCATAATGCTCTATGCTGGACAGAGCAGAGTTTAGGAGAGAAATGGGAAGTCAAAGTTTTGCTTTATGTACCGCTTGGTCTATATTTGAATAATTTTGTTTCACAAAAATCATGATAGCTAATTTTACAGAAATGAATGTTGCACATTTTTAGTAGCTGAATTGGGTAAACTTAGACTAAGTTTATCTTCAATCTTGCTTGATTCTTACCAACTTAAACAAGTATTTTAGTCAAGTACCACCACAAGTATTGCCTGTTTGGTTACATAGAGTAAGAAAATACGTTTACATCGGTTTTAAATAATTTTATTTTTTCTTCTAGGTAGCTTTCATCTTCTGTCAAATGACTGACTTTTGACTGGGAACCAGTAATTTTGATACTAGAACTGGGGACTTCTGAGTGCACACTTTCCTCTAGAAACAGCGCATAAAAATAAGGCTCTGCATATCTCAGATCTATCCAGAATGATCTTAACTAATAGACTCACTTTGAAATAGTATGAAAAAGTGTAAAATTAATAAGGGAAGGGTTTGACAGCGGGATGCAGTATATTTTTTAACTAATGTTAAGATGACCTTCAGATCTAGCAAACATCAGTTTCTGGTTGCTATGTCAATATTGAGTTAGAGTTTTAGCCACAGCTGTGCATTGTGGAGGATAACTATTGCAGTTAGAGTCAGCAAGAAAAAGAAGTTGAAAGCTATTGCTAACAGCAGCAGTGGAGGCAGCAGGATGGAGTGATTTGTTTAGGAGATTATCCCAACCTGTTCCTTTTTCTGGTAACTTGAGATGTTCTGGCAGAATTTGTGAAAAAAATCTGACTTTAAACATCATCTGAGGCCTTGTTTTGCCTTGGGATTTTCTTTTTTGATTTTTTTTTCTATTTCCAAGACTGAAGTAGATGGAGATTGGATAAACATCCTTATTTGAGAGATTTTTTTTTGGCCGTAAAAATCCATAAAATCCATAAAAATTAACAAATTATATGATCAGATACAGAGTTTTGCAAAGTTTAGTTTTTTAAAGAATGAGGTTTATAATTGAATGACCAACATAGCCACAGAAGTTATTATGTCTAGTACTATACCAACAATTCATTAGAAGAATTAATGGAGGAAATATATAGCAAGGCTTTTGCAGGTGTGAACGCAACTTTTATACCAGGAAGTTCCAAAATTGAGAGTATTACCCAATCTCCTTATATTCTATTTCATAATATATGGTACCAGCTAGATCCAAAGATACACTGAATTATGTTCTTATTAATGGAAAATAAACTTCTCTTTCAGCAGCGTAGTCAAACTGGTTTTTGACCCTGTCCACGAAACAGGACCCTTTTTCCTTCTGGTCAGAATTACCTTTATTTTTTTTATTTGGCTGTGTATAATTACAGTTTCACTTCAGTGCAACAAGAATGACAAACATCAAAAGGCAATATATTTTAAAAAAATCTTAATTTTTCTTTCCATTATTTTTATTTTTACTAGCCTGTATTTTTCAGGCTAGTGACTTCAGCTTGCATAAATAAGTGCAACTCCCGTGGCATCTGGAGCTATGCCGTTTTACACCAGCTGATGATCTCTCTCTCACTCAGTAGGAGTCCCACTGGCAGCTCAAGGTACTTCTGTGTTACTTCAGTCCATTTTTCTAATCCACATTTAGTGATTTTAAAAATTTCTAGCTACTGTCTCTGTGTCACAGTCATAGTACATTTCATGTATAAGATAACTACATCAAAAGTGGAAGAAAAAATAGTTCCATTTCAGTATTTCAATAAAGAATTCTAAACCCCTATGTTATGCAAATTAATATATTGCAAGATTATTTGTTTGAGAGAGTTTCTTTGATGATTCCAGTCTTCACAAAGCAGATGTCTTTTCCCTGTACAGATACTTCATTCCTGGAAAACTAAATCAAATAGTAGAGTAACAGTGCTGGTACATGTTAAATTTGAGATCAAAACCAGTAACTAAATGAAAGAATAATAGGCTGCATGAGTACAGAAGAGATGTGCCTTGGATTGAGATAACAAGTGACAGATGATGAGGCTGACACTTTAAAAAAATGAATTTCATATGGAAGTGCCTCTAAAGGAAAGCTTTTGTGAGGTTTGGAAAATTAGAGAAAGAAGAGAGGGAGAAAGACTAGGTTTTGAAGACAGGCTAGACTGATGATTGAGAATAGTGAAAAGGTTTTGCCTCTTCAGTCATTTCTACAGGCAGGTGAGCCTACAGTAGCATGCATGCACTTTAGGAAGGTAATCTGGAAACACAGAAGGCCTGAAAATATTTTAGGATATTAAACAGATAAGCACAGATGTGTGGGGGAAAAATAACAGACAGAGGGCAGCAGATTATGCCAGCAGTGATTGCTGACAATTTTACAGTCTTCATTTTACAGTTCTTCTATCTTATTGAGATTCTCCAGTCCTCCCCATCAGGGTCCTGGAAAGCACATAAAAGTTCTGCATTTTACTAGGCTCCTATTGGACAGCCCTTAGGAGAGGAACTGTGGGTTTCAAAGAGTTTCATCCTCCAGAAAACCTGTCCAGAGTTTTCAATCCCCACTTTCTTTATACTGAAAACCTAAGACCTGCGACCTGCAGAAGGCATACAAGCTTCAGCCAGAAAAAAAGATATTAATGTTTACAACTGATTATAACTAGTGATTTAACTTTTACATCAGGGTACAAAGCTGATAGTTAAAATGCAGAAGCTCAAATTACAGAACAAAACTGGGGATGCATTGTGTTTTCTTTCATAAACGCACTTAAGTAAAGACATCTGACAAAAAATCTGCATGTATTAAATAAAGAGAATGTGATGGTTAAAGAGTAGGGTAAAAGGGCATTTCTGAACCTGTGACTAAAAGTAATATAAAAAGTGTTTGGAGGAGATTCTTGCTATTTTTTTTCTGATACAATAGAATAGTCAGAAGTAATAGGTTTGTGCAATATTTTTTACTTTCATCCCTGTGGTTAGTGTAGTTTATCAGGTATAAAGCTGACATTATAAACCTAATACTCTAAAATTATTATAAACACTATGACCACAGAACAGCAGTTTAGGGAAGTTACATATCTCACATAAAAATAAAACAAAATACAAACCAAAATGAACATAACTACAAGTAATTATTTTGGTGCAGCAGATTGCATAAGTTATATCTTCACATTGGTATTACTAATCTGTTAGACATTGACTAGGCAAAATGTTCCTTTGTCCTTTGAAAAAAACTACAAACAAAGCCTGATTTCTGACTCTTGCTATGACAAAGTGTCAAAGAAGTAAATTTGATGTCCTAGAAACTTTTCTGTAGGAAGCTTTTGTTCTTATTATATGTCTGAGGGGTAAAAAACTTCTGTTCAGGGTAAATCTGATTACAATGGTAACTATATGTAGAATAATCCAGGTCCTTTTCTGCTCAGTACAACCAGAGAATAATGTGGAAGTCTGCTACTTGGGTTTTTTAAAAATAATTTTTCAGGAAAAAAATTTTTTTACCTCATCTGGAAAGTGGAGCCATCAAAGAAAACTAGTTGCACTTTACAGGAAAAAAGAAAAGGAAAAGGATATCCATTGATTCTGACTAACAATACCAGCTAGCTCTCTACATACACCTAAACTAGATATGAAGCCCTTGCACTTTGAACTGAAATTTCCCCTCTTGATCAAAGGACCTATTTTGCAGTACCTGCAGTATTTGCTTTTTGGTAGATGTAAGATGTCTACTACAGCCTTTAAAGCTCTGCCTTCACATCTATATTATTGGTAGGGAGTAAAAAAATTAAATCTATTTGGGGGCTTTCTTCAAGGGGTTAACTGTATAAATATACCATGGCACAAAAGCAGGACAGAAAGCCAAAGGTTGCAGTTATTTAAATTAGGAAGAGGCTGCTTAACAGTACAAAATGAAAAGAAGAGAAAAAAAAGAGAATTTGGTAGCAGGAATAAAGTTAATACCTTTTAATTTTAAAGTCTTATGCACCTCTCTAGGATTCTGTCTACACAGCTGTTAAGGCTCCAGTACTGAAGCAAATACTAAGAGAAAGGGAAGAGAAAATTCAGTAACATCTTCTAGGAACTAACAAGTCCTTTAAAGACTTCAAACTAGAAAAGCTGCAGGTCCTGAGGGCCACTAGTGAGTTTCAAACTCAGGACAAGACAGAGTAGGGATAAGTGTCTGCCTGATCAGCTAGAGGGAGGTGAGAATTTGGTAAGTGTTTATTAGTTATGAAAAAAGTATTAAATATTCTTTCCCTAGATGCTGGGGTTTTTTTCTATTCCCGCTTATTTCAGTTTATTAGAAGAAAAAAGGTATTAGTTTTACTGAAAAAAACTTTCCGTGTTAAAATAATCAGTAGAATATAGTGTTCTCAGTATTTCATTACCCATTCAGACCCCGGGCAACTACTCTGGCAAGAAATATTTGCCCAGTGATTCAAATAGAAATGTCTGTAGCTACTTCCTACATTTCTCCATAAGCAATGAAGAACAGAGAGTATTACCAAAATACCTTTGTTTTTGTGCTGCTGTTGCTTGTGTTTGTTGTTGTTGTGAAAGAAATAACAAGCAAGTTCTAACAACAGAACAAACCGGAAAACATTGAAACAAACCAGTCAGAAATGTTTGTAGTTTTAATGTCAACTCAGGAGACCACTATGTACCTAACTGTTAGGATATGAATAATCATATCTCTAATCTCACGTAATGTTCTTTTAATTTTTGTTTAAATATGTACCAGTTCCTTGGCTTGATAGAAAGTGGATTGCAATTGTACCTAGTATTAGCAACTAATTAATGACTTTCTCAGTCAGATCCTGGCTACTAAACAATTCTCTGAGAAACAAATGACCAGAAAATCATCTTCCCATTTTAATAACTTTTTAGTATTAAAAAAAATAGCCCAGAATTAAAATGTGGTGGTTTTTTTTTTAGAAAAGATAAAATTACTGTGTTGTTGTACAATCATGCAGAATGAAAATAGACTGTAAACCATACTTTAAGGTTGGTCCTTTCTCTAACCTACTCATCTTTTGCTGTTTGCTGAATATTACTGCTATTAAAAAAACCTGCTCTTTAAAAACTCTTTAAAGATAATTTTTTTATTTGTAGTACAATTTAACAAATTTTTTCACTAAATTACAAGGTCGTGGAAGAAGAATGCAGGAAAGAAGTGTGTCTGCTTAAAAATGAGACATGAAAACTCGGCACAAAATTTGAAAACAAGTCATAGATGCTTCGCTATGCAAAACTTTTCCTTTTATAATACTTACCTGATCAGTTCTTATCACATGTTGGAAGCTTTGCTGATCTTTCTCTTTGATAAGCAAATAACCAAACTTTTTTTACTCCATAGTTTCTGCTATGACTTAGAGGTCATAGAATCAAATAGATCAGTGATTTATTTCTAATAAACAACGGCCAAAAGTTGTCTAGCTATGTTGCTGAGACAAACAGTGTAAAGGGTGCATACATACTCATCTTCACAGTGAAACCAAAAGACCTGTATCTTAAATAAAGAGCAGGAATCTTCCGTCATTGTGAGCTTTATGAGAAAGAATAAGAGCTTCTGTTTTTGATAAGAGGGGAAAAATAGCTTGTCTGATCCGGATCATGCAATAGTAGGTCAATGTTTTTTTCTTGAGTCTTAGTGAAGAACTGTTTTTCCTCTGAAAGTATTTCCCTCATTTTACAGGTGGACCAACACAGACACAGGGAGATGAAGTCCTATATCCACAGTGACATTTAACCCCCCAGCTCCATTTGATAACCAAGCACTTAACGATGCTCAACAAGTGAAATAAAACTAACAACTGAAGTTCCTCTGATCAGTCAGAAGTAGAGGGATGGACGGAAGTGCAGACCAACCCACAACATGATGGTGCCCTGTGTCCCTGTAAAAACCCCAGCTGTCCAAGCTATGCACATGGGGAGTGCTCCTGCCTTTGGTGGTCTGCATGGACCAAAGATGTAGCAACTTTCAGGGCTGGCGTGACAGACCTCTCTTTGTGCAATGGTCATAGACATTAACATCATGGCTTTATTAACCTATTTGTTTGTTTGCAGTGCTAAGTTCTGGTTGTGATATTGACACAAAGGTCAATAGTTTGTTGTGGGCATCAAGTGGCAGGTTTCTCTACTGTTCTCTGGTGGTGTTTTCAACCTGAGCAGCAGTTAAAACAAGTGTTATCTGTCTTAAGTTTAAAGAGAAACATCTGCTAAACGCACAGACTGCTTGCTGGTAGGGCTGAGCTCAGCAGAAGGGAAGTTTTCTGTGTTTTTTTATTTTATTCTGACCAGTTTCATTAAAGTCAATTACAATATCTACCAGGGACTTCAAAAAACAAGAATATAGGCACAAAATTAAGTAGAAGAAACTAAACACTGGAACAAAATTCTTCATCCTTGAGCAACACAGAGAATATATATATAATTGTTTTCCCTTGAGTTTGCATTCCAGAGCAGTTTTATGCTTTCTCTTCTGTTCCCAAGTTTATTGAGCTGCAGTACAACCTGGAACTCAAAGTAAGAATTGTCTCTTTGATAACAGAGCTGATTTATCAGAAGGAAGATTTTGCATTCTGCACAGAATATCTGATGGGGTGCATTTTTTTCCTAGCAACATCTTACAGATTATTATCATTATTCTTTTAAAAAATCCCCAAAAATCAAGGACTGAAAGAAAAGCAATTAGATTCTGTGGAATAGATTTTCCTGCAAATCAAAGGCAGAAGCATCTTCACATTACTAATCTTCCTTGAAACCATTTTAGCTTTAAAATATACTGTATTTAAACTAATTCAGAATGAAAACAAAACAAATAAAACCCGCTCAATCTCCAATACCAAAAACCTCTCACAAATTTACTTTGAAATTACTGAAAAGATAGATATTGTAACAAGTGCACTAAACAAACTTTCTTGTCTTTAATCCAGTTTGTGGCTTATAGTGTGTGAAAATTTTTAAATATATCCTGTTAAATTCTTGGTTACAATCAATACAACTCAGTTAAATTCTTTTGAAAAGGGATATTTTCATTTACTTAAGGGAAAAAATAAAAAACATTTACACTGCCAGAGAAAAAATAAACACAGTTTATGTTGGACAAAGTAATTATATATCTAGTAAATATTTAGAGTATTCTGATGTCTTCTTATAAATACTTTTGAAAAAAATACAATATATTTTAAATAAAAAAATGTGAAGCAGAATTTATTTTTCATGTACAATTCTCAGCTTTAATTCACTGAACTTTATAATACAAGTAATTTTGAATTTAAAATTATTTTTAAGGTTAAAATTTTTATACTTACAGTAAACCAGGTTTATTTTAATGTTTACTGCAACTATAGTATCTGCAAATCTATATTTACGTTCTCACTGCAATTCGTGCATGTGATTTAATATTTAGTATTTACGATGGAAAAGCACTGGTAAAAATAATAAAAAGGTAATTCCTTACTTCTCCTTTGATGTGGTATAACTTTTACACTGTTTAACATCAACACAACATTAATGTAGCACTTATATTAAATAGTGTTTGCCTATATTCTTTTCCATTGAATCACGGTTAATTTTCAAGACTATGCACTTTAACTACTGTACAATTAATTTTGTTCCTGTGCACGAAAAACTGTGCCTGTTAACATTCTCTGCAGATTCTTCTGACAGATACAGTGTAAGTATTTTACTAGAAAGCCATCTGATACTATAAAAATTTCTTCTTACTAAGAGGAATGGTAATTGTAGTCTGTTGTGATTTCCTTTTTCACATGAGATCATGCTTATATGAAGATGTGTTGCTGTGATATGATGGAAGAAAAAGATGAAGATATTTTTGAAACTAAAATATTTTGTCCTGAAAAAGAGCAATGTAAAAAATACAGGCAAAATTGCAATCTGAGTCAATGTTTACCTTCCTCTGGTAAGAGAAAACAGTGAAATCAGCAGACACGCTGATGTGGGTACTGCAGACTCCCTGCACGCAACTCATGTTTGCCAACAGGAGTCAACAAATCCTGTTCTTCAATCAGCAGAAACCCACTGCTGTCTGTAAGAATGGTGAATAGACAAAAATATCATTATATTTTGTTTTGCGGTGGCTTGTTTTTTTATTTTTTGGTATTTTGGAAGGGATTTAGTGAATTTTGTTATTTTCTTTGCTGGAGAGGAAGTACTGGCAAAAGTTGGTAACAATGATTGCAATAATCCATTTACAGACCCACGGGCACTGGAATTTCTCCTGTATTCCCCGTCTCTTCATTTTCTCACTGTAAGTACTCCACTACGTACCAGACTTAAAAGCTAAAGAGAAGAATTTGGCCTACAATAAGCATGGACAGTTTAAAAAGTTCTCTCTTCAGAAGCTGTCATTTTCCAGGGTAAAAGAAGGAAGTAATTCCTTGAGGCTAGCAATCACCCTTCACGTGCAAATTTCAGGCAGAAAGGCAACCATAATTGCGAGTCTTTTAATGAGATGCTCAGCATGATTCCAGAAGTTCCACGGTCAGGGGTAGGCAGGTTGTCATTTTAGGAGACATTTTGTTTTTTTTTTTTTTTTACACCTAGATATTGATATGATGGAGGTGAAAAGCTGGACCATGAAATAAAACCACTTTTGGAAACCTTACACACAAAGAATCAGACATTTACCTCTACTGCTTTAGCTCAGTCACTTTGATAAAGAGTCACACCTTTAAAAATGTCTCATTTCTTTGAAGAATTGCCCTGCAGTTAACTGTGAAGACATACCATAATAGCTGTTAGGGAATTCGTTGTGGGCCAGCTTGAGACTTCAGGCACAGGCTAGGACAAAGGGCTGAGTACAAGCTAAATGAACCCTGGAGCAACCCAGGGAGGCCCTGTTTTCTCAATATAGATAGTAATTCTCTTGCCACAACTTCCTTTCTCTGTGGCTTTGTGAAATACAGCTTGTATAATATACATAGCACACACTGCTACTGCCTCTACCCCACTTCACTCTTAGCAATTAGGGGTCAGCAGAGGGATGGTTTTGTTGGTTTCCTTGCAGCACTCTAGGAAAAGATAAAAGGGCTGCAGTGGAGCCAGTCCTCCTCCTGCACACAGTACCCAGGCAGCATGGGCAAAGAGCTTGGCAGGACACTGATTTCTTTTCTGCTCTCAGAGGGCCATGTAGTTAAGCATTCACTGCAGACTTTGGGGAGCATTTTCAAGGGAAAAAGAAAGGAAAGAAAAAGCCATGGAATGCCATCAATGCCTTTGCTAATCCTAGATTACTGTATCAAATCTACTATCCATGACACTACCAAGAAGCATAATGAAATAAATGACATATTTACTATCCTATATGAACAGGATTCACCTACTAAATACAGTCTGAGCTGTAAAGTCTTCAGGCTTGTGCTATCACAACTGTTAGCCCCTGTCAGCTTTTCAGTCTTAAACAGCAGGAAGAAATTGTGCAATATGCAATGACTTGCTACAGAAGTTTAAACACCCATGTTGTCATTTCTGTTACAATATTTTTATTTTTATTTTAGGGAACCATAGGGGCTTAGTATTAAGAAGCATGTTGACATGTTCTACAAAACAAAGTGAAACATAAGGATTTCTTAAAAGGATACATTGTTGTCTGTACTTGGTTACTGATAAGATACTTGTTCACAGCTTTACGGACTGTTGTCTCTGTTGCTAGTTAGTCTTTGCAGACTGGTAGTATGTTTGTGATTTTAAACACTTTAACTGCAATGAAACTTTCTTAAGCAAAGACTTTGTGGTCAGTATTAGGGCTTTGAGAAAGGTGAAATGAGCAAGTACAGACACTGCTGTATTGGGATATTGAGCAACAGACTAATTCTGGGAAAAAAATATAATCAATACAGGATTCATAAAGAAGTAGGGGTCTGACTTAATTTCAGTTTAGTTCAATCCAGCTATGTGGCAGGAATGTCCTTTGCCATAACCGAGGAAATTTAAATCGCACCCAGACCACAGAAATTTTTTGAAGTCTGAGTTGCCTTTACATGTCTTCATTGAATAATGTCAGTTATCCTTTGCCATCATGTCAATTGCACAAAAAGATCTCTATCTATGTCTTAGTCACTATGAGAAAAAATATCAATAACTGCATAGCAGTTTTACAAAAATTTTATCTCATGTTGACTATCCATATTTTTAGCACTCTCAATTGGTAAGGTTTCAGATCACTGCTCCAAAAAAATGTGTATAAACGTATGAAGCTTAGCCTTTTCCTCTTCCTTATCAAAATCTTTTGCCTCCCTAATTTTAAAAAGAAATACATATATATAGGCAGATGAAGAAAGGAGTAGGATACTTGTGTTTTTTTACATTTTCACTGAAAAAAAATAATTTCAAAAATCACCACCTGTCAAAGGAAAATGTACACAGTACCTTGAATTTTTAAAACACAAGACTGCAAAGTTACTGTGCTTTCGTGGAGGGTCCTTTATGTTGTAATAAAAAGTATTAATGTATACTGGAAATATGTAAATAGAAAGAGAAGCTGGGAAATCCTTATTATAAAAGGATGTCTAGTTTGAAATGTATAGCTCCCTTAGAGATGGTAATTAATTTTAATGCTTTCTTATTTTTAATTGATCTGAAATTAAAGTAGAATTTCTGTAGGATCTATGACACTTATGCTGTTTTGCTAATGTTTTGAACTGCATTGATTCTGTATTTTTATTGATAGGTTTGGAACTTGTAATTATTAATTTTAATTAGTTCTTCTATTCCAAAGGTAGTAAAAGCATTTATAATGAAGTTATAAATTACGGTGATATTACTGTGCAGCATAGGGCAAAAAATGAGTTGGGTTTTGCTTCACAGTAAAATTTTAAGCTTAACATAAATGATTTCATTCAGTTACATGAAAAGGCCAAATTATGAATACAAATTGTAATTTCTGCAAATAACCTCGGTAGTACCTCAGAATAAAATAATGTTAAAAAGTTACAAACGGACAAATATAAAGCAGAATATGAATATTGGAGGAGATTCAATGACTAATTCAACTAAGATTGTGTTGTGCCCTGGATGAATGCCTGACAATAAAAAGCCTGCAGTCCTCACGCACACCTGACCATTGGCAGGAGCCAGAGCATGCCCCACCCCTCTGCACATGCCAGGGCGACACTAGGGTGCTTGGGAAGGAACAGTGCTGCAGAATGTGCTGTGGGAAGCATGCAGGGATGCATTTACCTATTATATGACTGCATCTGGGGTGAGTGCCTGGGCATCAGCACTAAGACAACTGTGCCTACCTGTCTGTAAGTGTATCGTGATGTTTCAGAAAGCTACACGCATTTTTAATTAAAATCTACATCAAAGTGTGAGAGTAATCACATGGGATAACTCAGCTTTTAGACTTGAGTGTACTACATTTTTTTTTCTTCCAGTCTTCGGCCTTGTACAGATTGAACAAACCACTGGAGAGGGGCAACGTTGTTGAGACCTTAGACACAGCAGAGAGATATGTGCAGAGCGAGCAAAATGGTAAAGCCAGCAACCTACTAACCACTACATGAACCCTGATCATCTGTCTTAAAAGTAAGACTGTTTTCTGTTTCTTTAGTTGAGCTAGTTGAGACCAAATGCAGTATTTCTCTTCCTTAGATGAGAGAAGGTTCTGGAATCCAGAAGGATGTGTACAGAAATTTGTTGTTGTATTTGTCCAGCCTTAATCAACACTGTGATCAATCCTGTTTTCTTTCTCACTGACCCAGACATTATTTTCTATATGGCCAAAACCAGCTAATGAGCATCTTTTCTTTAAAAAAATATTACATTAACAGACACTTCCCTGGAACAAATGTGTATGCAACTAGCATATAGGGCAAAATCCCACTCATTTGTGTATATGGTAATTAGAATCACAGAATCGTAGAACCATTTACCTTTAAGATCATCATATACTCTTAACACAGCCAAGTCCACCACTAAACTATGTCCCTAAGCAAACACATCTACTTGTCTTTTAAATCCCTCCAGTTCCCTGGGCAGCCTGTTCCAATGCTTGATAACCCCTGACACCTGGTGAAAACATTTTTCCTAATACCCAGTCTAAACCTCCCTTGGTGCTACTTGAGGCTATTTACTCTTGTCCTATCACTTGTTACTGGAGAGAAGAGACCAACAACTACCTCTCTACAACCACCTTTCGGGTGGCTGAAGAGAGAGAGAAGATCCCTCTTCAGCCTTCTTTTCTCCAAATTAAAAAAAAACAGTTTCCTCAGCCCCTCCTCATAAGACATGTGGCTTTAGTTCTGAGATCCATTAGTTTTATAGGATTAGTCTTTCAGTTTCATTGTACTCAAAGATTTAAAACTACCACTACAGAATGGTATGTTACCACAGTTCCTCCACCACAGCTTCTGCTTGGTTTAGACAGCAGTCTGAAAGCATCAACTAGACAAAACTATTTAAAGATTTTTTAATTATTATTCTGGGCAAAGGCTGTCAGTTTCTTTTGCTCCATGAATTATTTAATACTGTTTCAGAGAAACAAAGGTCCTTGATTTTTGGCAGTGATAATGTTAACTGAAGAAAGTATCATGAACACTCATTCAAATTGGTACCAAAAAAAAAAAGAAATCAGCTACTATGATTTCCTGAAAGTAAAGCAGAAATGCTCTCATTTTCAAGGTTCATATAAACCACAAACAGACTGATTTTAGAGTGAAACTACATCACAACTTGTAATTTCCTGCGATTTTGGAGTCAATCTTTAAAATCTATGCTCAAAATAGCATTCTTCTTAGTGTTCTTTGATTTGCATGTGACCTTTAATATTGTTGTACTTGTCTTCCAGGGTTAAGTTTTTTAAAAAACAGATGTCTAAAGTCTTATTTCTAAATCTATATTTATGTCCCTGAATTGACAGCCTGATTTTACAAAAACCTTGAGCATCAAGAAATTCACATTGATTTCATAATAGAGTTGGACAGTTCAAGATCAGTACTCTTAGGTGCCTAAATACTTTCCAGAATCAGGGATCTGGTAGCACTGATAATTCACTATGTTGGTGATCACTCATTTAGGTTTGTCTCTACGCAGTGTACATGAGATTTCATTTCTATTTTACATCTGTGTGTGGCATAATCCAGCAATTTCAGCTACAGAAAACAATGTGGTAGTAATGATCCCTATTTCCAGCATAATAAATGTGAAATAAATTAGCTAGACAATACAGAAAACAGACATCATGATTTTGTGATGATTACAAAATCTATTCATCATAAAATGTCACTGAAAATTGAACTGCACATCTGTTAAAAGGCAGAAATAATCAACTCAGAAACAAAACGATAGGTTCATCTGAATACTTGTTAATGTGTGGATAGGGCTTAGCATTCAACTATAAGTGAAAAACTAACACAGGAATGAAATTTGCTATGATAGAAAGTAGAAGAGATATTCTAGTCTTTCATAAGGAATTTGACCTGTTTTAAGACATAGTGAGACTTTGGGAAGAATAAAATAAAATACCTATTTAGAGGAAAATTTTAAAGTTTATGTAACTAGACAGATATATACAATATACGTATTTATATAAAAATACACACATGTACATGAATATATATTATATTACCCAGTATCTATCTTTTAAGATGCAAATAGCTGTAAAGAATAGACACAAGAATCAAGTACGCTGGTAAGAAAGCTGCTGTTTAAAGCACACAGTTCTCTATTCAAATAAAAAAAATAGCTCAATCTGAAAGCAAGTCCAAAGTGCTTTAGATGCTGGTTTATAGGAGAAGCAGTGAATTTAGGAGTAGAGGAAGTGAAGACTTTGTATGAGACAGAGAGCTTCCGCCGTTCACTGCTGTGACTATCCCTTGCAGCTAGGGCAAAGCTTGGCCATTAATACACTCACAGACATGTTATATTGTTGCAAGAAGTGAGCTGCACATCTTTCTATCAAGCAAACGATCTATTACACTTCTTTCATGTCCTTTTTCCTATCTACTTGGACTCATTGTATTCTTTGATACAATTCTGAAAAAAATATGGCAACCTGTAGCTGTTTTGTTTGTATGGGTTTAACAACACAGCAAAATTAGAGCAACATTCTCTGCTCTGTGTCGAAGTCTTTCCATTTAAGAGCTACATTGAACATCTTTTACTGATTATTTTGTTATTGAAAATTTTTTTGTACTTGAACTGCTTACACAACTGCCACTAGAAAATGTTAATGGACCTCTTTAAGAGTCACGGATAAGTCAAAACAACTTGAAAATTCATGAAATCATGGAGTCAAAAAAGTTCTGGTTGGAAGTGATACTTAAAAGTCATCTGTCCAAGCCACCTGCCATGGACAGGGATGTTTTCACTAGGTCAAAACTCAATCCAACTGAACTTCGAACGCTTTCAGTGATAAGTCATCCACAAATTCTCTGGGCAACACGTTCCAGTATCTTACCAACTTCACAGTAAGAATTTCTTCCTTATATCCAATCTAAATCTATCTTCCTTCAGTTTAAAAACCTTGTCTCTTGTCCTGTCACTATAGGCCCTAGTAAAAATTCTCCCTCTGTCTTGAGACTTTTTATTTGTCACTTTCTTGTCTTGTGAAGTAATTTTGCTGAAACTGAGGTAGGACTCTTCTGACTATAGTGCATTAATTCTGAACAATAGGTTTAGAAATCAGTTTTGTATCTAGGGAGAAAAAAAGCTGCCACAAAGCTTTTGCATTCAGTACTCTGATTACATTATATATACAGGTTCCTGCAAATATCTGTTGCACATTATAGCAGATGGTCTGTTGTGAAATGAAAAAGTATGCAGTATCCCTATTAGGAAGATTGTGATGAAAATGTGAAGTTGTGAATTAGTTTGGATTTTAATGTTTTTATACGTACAAGAAGAGCAGAATCCCCTGGATTCTCAAAGATTTGAAAACCTCATTTCTAAAATCGTCCTTCAGTGCTTAACATTAGTTAACATTTCAAAATATTTTTATCGTTTTTTTTTCTGGGATTGTACTTAAATTACTGTATATAAAGTACCTTCTTCAATACCAATATAAATTTGGATTTTGTGTGCAGAACAACAATATTCATTAAGAACCTACACAAACAAGTATTGACAAAACATCTACAACCATGGCTCAGATAGGTATTTACCCTCATATAGTCACCCATTTTCTTTTTCAGGGAAAAAAATCTGTTTGAGACTTTGACCTTGGGCCCTCCTTTGAGGACATGAAGAAAAGGCAACTTCTTAAATAATGCAACTTGTGCAATCTCCCAGGCAAATGGCAAATTAATCAGTCTTTGAATCCTTGTTTTTTTGAAGACTTGTGCATTTTTAAAGAAGATAGAGTAATTGTTTAGTGACTTGGTGCCATTGATTTTCATTATGGATGGTGTTGACTGGGTCTGTGTCAGGTCACTTGGGAGAGATAGCCTTGCATAGCTAAATAAAATGGGGAAAGTACCACTTCTTATTCCATATTCACAAGGAAAGCTCCAGTCCTTGAAACAAGTTTTATGTGACCTTCTTGTTAAAGCAACTTTGCCTTCTTAGTCATTTGAATAAATGAGAGAAAAACAATACTGCATAGGCATGAAACAGAGATCTGGATTTAACAGGCCAACAGCTTCCTAGTTAAGAAAAGCTGATCAGAAGGAAAAGTTTAAGCCGAGAGAAAAATGCTCTCATTAGCTAAATGTATGTAGTACTACTTGATTTCTCTATTAAAAAAACAACAAACAACTGAACTAGAAATGCAAAAGATTCAATGAAGAGAAACACACTTATTTTAAGGTATATGGTATTTTGCAAGTTCTTATAAGATTTTGGTAATTATTTTGGGCAGCTGACAGAATTGGTGTAAAGTGCTCACCATACATACAACCAAAATACAGAAATACAGATTAAACCTGACAAAATTGTGTTTTTTTCCTCCTAAGACAGGAGGAAACATTTTAAGTTGGTATAATTTTTATATTTCCAGGAGTGACACAGAAGTATTTCTAAATGATACTAAAATGCTTCTTCCTTCCACTCCAGAATATTAAATATATATTAATTCAGTCATGTTTCAGATTCTGCTTTAAAGTTGGGATGGTTTTTTGTGTGCTTTTTTGTGTTTGTGTGCTTGGGAATTTTGATTCTTTTTTTTTTTTTCCCCTGCTCTTCTTGTTTCTGGATTTCTCCCCCTCTAAGTCCTGTCTAATTCTGTTTTCCATCCTCACCATCTGAACTTCTTCTGTTCTTATAAACTTCAGTCTCATTGAAATAAAGTCCATAAATTTAATGTTTTACAATAGTTACTTGTTTTAAAAAGAAATCATACTCTTGTCATGGTATGATGACTTAGTGAATTTCTCCAGAAAAAAATATGACTTTTAAAGATTCGTTGGCTGGTAGTGTTTTTTTTAATATGTGCTACAGCAAAATCTCTCTCATAATGATAACTACATGATGACAGTCCATCAGCTGTTACACAGTTCAGCAGAAAGAAAGAAAAAATCATTATTTCTAGTAAGTTTTTTTTTGAAAATAGGACATTTCAATCTGTCTGATAATTTACATGTAAATATAGTCTTGGAAGCCACTGTTATTTATGCAATCTACTTCCATAAATATATAAATTAAAATCTTATCAAAAGTATTCCTAGATAAAGACAAAGGAAAATGATTAACACACAGTTAGAGCATTTTGGGATAGCTGACAGGTAATTCAAGACTACAAAGGTTTTTGATTTATTGACCAAGCATTCCTCTTATACAGGCTAAACCAAAACATTTTAGAAAGCTGTTAAACATCTCTCATGCTTTCTGTCTTTACTTCAATAATAGCTATGAGATGCATAACAACCACTTTTCGTTATTATCAGTGAGGTCAGAAGGGAGGAAAAGGGAGGAAGCTAATGAGCATGAGGTCCATGCAGAAAACATTGATGCATCTGCCAGTAATAAGTTAAATGGATTATCTTTAATGTTAAAGGAATATTTGATTTTAAATACCATCCTGTTTTGGAGGAGCAGTCATCTATTGTGAAAGTAGACCTTCTATATTTCTTACACTAGACTGAGCAATTATCATGTCTGCAGCTGAGAAATGCTTTAAGCATGTTGTAGAAATGCTTAAAATGTCTGCTTCAGAAAAATTCCCCATTTAAACTCAACCACTATAGGAGATATAGGTTGGGGGTATAATCTCCGACAGTCAATGTAAGGGAAAAAATAAAGGAGTGAAGAGAGATAAGGATAGAGTTTCACAAGTGCAACTGCATGCAGAAAGAAAAGAAAGCCTGAAAATCCATTAATTGAAATCGTACTATTTTCATGAGAGACTAGTGTGCAAATCAATAGTGTTATCCTTATCAATATTCATAACTCTTTGAAACAAGTAAACCAGTTCAGCGTTTTTTTGTGTGTGATATTTTGGTTGAATAAAGATCGAATAAAGCATTATACAATTTTACTTCCCAACAATCTCTAAAGACTGTTCAGTTTAAAATTCCCAGAAAGAAATATGAAATTTTCTGGTTATATTTTATAAGAGGAAAAAAGCAAACCTTACTTTCTGTATATAAAAAGAAGAAAAAAATTAATATTCTCTCCAGAACAAAAGGAAACTGATAGAGAGCCCAATAATAGTTAAATATGATACTAAAGTCGATATATAGAGCTTCTTTTTCTATCTAGAAAATCTTTTTCTACCTTCACTTTTTTTTCTAAAATGAGACTTTCTTGGTCATACCTGCAACTTCTAAGAATTATAGCATTCACCTCTCTGAACTGGAAATGTTTGATATAACAACTGAAGCATTATTTTACATATGTATATTATTTCTCATGGACCAACATGTGGCACACTTCAGTTGCATCACATTTTAATCTACAGGCAGTCCTTTGGCTTGGGAAGCAGTATTTCCTATATAAACTATTTCTTCAGGACATCACATGGCAAAACATACTAAGGCAAATGTCAGGGTCTAGGCTGTAAATCAAACCCATCTTCTCTAAACTAAACCCTTCCCACTGGAAGGCTGATTTTGTCTCTGTTCTCTTGTTAATAAGACTTTTTCTGTAACAACACCACAGCAATGACTGCCAGTGTGACAACCTTACATCAGCCTGGGGACACACACTGGTACAAGAGGCACAGAGTAAGTTCACGGAAAACTAAAGTTTTTAGAAGTTCTGTGGATTTCTGTGGCATCTGCAGTTAGAGATACAGGAATCAGGGAGAGGAGAGGAGGGTGGAGGACAAAAATTACCTTAGTTAGCTGAAGTTCCTTTATGTATCAACATAAAGATGAACTATTGGCATAAATATAATACTCATTAAAGACCTAGTTCTACTACTCAAATTCTTTTCCCTTTACAGAATGAGAAAATAAAACCTAAACAAAAAACATGACAAACTGAGAAAAGGTCTAAGAATAAAATGCAACGTTTTTGGTGGTATAAACTTTAAAGAAACTGCAAACTTTTCTAAAAATAACAATCAAACGGAAGTACAACACATTTATCTGTTCTCATCTGCCACAGTAGAGCCAGTAAAGAACACGATGACTGAAAAAGTGAGAAAAGATTTTTATAACTACTTTGGGTGAAGAAAGCAAAATGGTCTTTTAAGTTAAGCAGGCCGAATGAAAATTGTCTTGTGAGACTGAAATATTGCCTCCGTATTTTTGAGCTAAATTTAAACAGTATTTCAAAGAGTTAGCTGCTTCTAAATGTAGCCAGACTGCAAATCACTCATGCAAGGATTAAATACATGGCAATATGAAAACTGGTTTTATTTGTTATAAACCAAGATTCATAGCATTTGGTCTCAGCAAACTGCTTTTTCATAAACTGTTGGCAGATGGATTATTTACATAAAGTAACTTAAATGTGATAGAAATAGTTTTGAAAAATCATCCCGACATCACTTAAAAATAAACCTCAAATACAATGCTCAATTTTTATGTGCGTTATTGTCTCATGTCAGATAAGATGAATTGAATAATACAGCTAAAATAAATATTGTTTCTGAGTAGATTCTTAATTAGAACTGTTGTCTTTAGAAGAGGAATATCAGTGAACATATTTGTAACTGTCAATCGTTAGTAACAAGGTGATTATAGCTAAAAAAAATCAAGCCATGCTCTGGTTTTGCTGGAAATAGACGAAGGTGATTTGTGAAGTGCTTACAGGATACAAAACCTGTGGACATGCAGAATATAAGAAAGAGACTAGGTAAACTGTTTTGCTTTATTTAATATTACCTTTTTTAAGTTATAATACATGTGGGAAAACCATAGCCTTACAGTTCTGTAAAATAAAGATAAAGCGTTTCCTGTGTTTCCTTTTCGTTTAAGGAAGTGTTAATCAGGAGACAGAGAAAATAGCACCTGTTTCCAGGCATGTGACTATGTATTTTATTGTAAAATCATCTTAGGATTTTCCTATATATATGGATTTTGTCTGTAAAACCCCGGAATCGTGTCTTGGACAAAATTTTGCAAATACAGTGTGATTTAGTGAAGAGTTACAAGATGCACTTCCAACAATAACATATCCACTTTTGAATTCTCGGTTTCTCATGTGTCTAGTTGGTATCAAAGCTTTTCCAGTGTGTGATAATTTAAGGGAAAATATCAAATAACCATGAAGCACTCATGAATAGATTGTATGTGACTATTGGTGTTTCCAGGCATGACTCTCCATGAATATTACGAAGATATTTAATCTATAAACTAGTACTAAAAAAAATTTATTCTTGAACTACATTGTTACGCATGCTGAAGGAAAACAACATTACAATTAACAAAGAAAAACATCTTACAAACAGAAAAATTATGCTCTCAAATTCCCTATCTTTCCTTGTGTGGTATTGCATTTGTCACAAGAGTCATCTTGGCTCCAAAAAATTAAACAGATCTAAGTGTTTTAAGTTGCAGCTCAGTTTAAAATACTGGCATTTCACTATTTCTATACACAAGTTGAATCATAATTTCCAAAGCCACTACAGTCTGAAGCATCCTGATGCATCATATCTATAGAAAAACATGTACTAAATAATAATACAGGTGAAGTTTTAGTGATTTAGACTCAGTATGTCTCCTTTGAGTCACACTTTCATATGAGTGAATGTAAGTCTAAGCAGAATTTCCACTGTAAGCAAGAGACTGAACTAATTATCATCGCTTTTGACAAACTTTTCCACAATTCTGCTCAAAAACTATCAGAAATATAATATAATTAAGCCTCAATGAAAAGTCATAATGCTATAAATACACAGAAAAGATAATTCCAGAAGTATAATGCTTGAAATTATCTTCTTTGTATGTATTCATAATGTCTGTTGAGACTTAAGGTTTTAAAAAAATATTTATTCTGTGCATTATATATAACTTTTTTACGACAATTTTGTGCTTGCTACATTTTAACGATGTTGATCAGTTGTTACAAGATTTTTTTGCATATGGGATACTTTCCTGCTGTGATTTAACATTTTTTGGTTTCGTTTGTACTGGTTTTTTGTCATATTGAAAATTAGGAAAAGAATTCAGAAAACGTAATCTGAAAGTGTGGGCAGGGGTGGAGGAAGGAGGAAAGAGCAGGAGCATTCAAACAAGAAAGAGATAAGAAGGATTAGAGACTATTAGAGAGTTTAAAATATATCTTTTTCAATCTTGCATAGACCTTTCCTTAGGTTGGATTATTATGAATATTAGGATATGTAGATAATTAATTACTCTTTTTGTTTTTACAATAATTGAACACAAACCTAACCTTGTTAAGCCACAAAGATATACAGTCATATAATAGTTGAATTTTCCCTAAAATATACAGAAGCCCAGACTATTAACAAATATGCTGAAGGTATCAGACATGCCAATGCACAACACTTTTTACAAAACTGTTCTTTAGTAGATCTTTAATGGCCAGTTTTGTAAAGATCTCTTTTCTCAATGCTTGCAAAATGCAGAAACAGTAAGGTAAGTCTATAAAAAATTGAATCCCTACTTTGCAAACTTTGGGAAATATATTTTGATGTACTTTCTTGTGTGTATATATATATATTTTGCTTATTTATATTTTTTGAAGTACAGAATTACTCTGGGACCTAGAAATCTTTCTACTGACTCAACAGGTATATCTCAACCATAGATCAGGAGGTTTAATAATGTCTCTGGAATGGAATTATGCTTATTCAATAGTGAAATAGTTCTATTAGTTTCAAAGAAATGTAGACTCTTCAGTTCCACTGGAGGAACGAAATTGCATAGTATCAGCTTGTTGATAACATTCTCTTTCTGTAGGAAAAAGAAAAGGTGGATGATGCCTTTAAAAAAGTTAGGGTATTTTTATTTTATTCTAAGGAGGTATAATTGTCCTTGAGTACATACTGTTCTTACTAAGAGCAGAAAAGAGAAATATTTCACCAAATTGTAACCTATGGATAAAAATAACTTTATATTTGTAAATACACTATGAGTGGAGGACGCCCTGTATGGATAGATAGGCACAGCCTCGCATTCCAAGCTCTCGTCTTCACAAGAGGCTTCAATCAGACTCATGTCTGTTAAATGGACAACACAGCAGTATACAAATGGTTCAGAAGGTTCCTGAAATGTGTTGATGATAACTTCCTTCTCCAAGTGACAAAAAGGCCAATGAAAAGAGGTGCTATGATAGACCTTGTTCTCACCAACAAGGAAAGACTAGTGAGGAATGTGAAGTTCTAGGGAAGCCTTGGCTCCAGTGGCCATGGTGTAGTGGGGTTCAAGATCCTTAGGACAGTGAGGATGCGTAGTAAGCTCACTACTCTGGACTTCAAGAGAGCAGACTCTGGCCTCTTCAGGGGATTGTTTGGTTTGGTACCATGGGACAAAGCCCTGGAGGGGAGAGGGGCCCAAAGAAGCTGATTAGGACTCAAGGATCATCTACTCCAAGCTAAAGAGTGGTGTATCGCAGTAAAGAGGAAGTCAGGAAAAAATCCAGGAGCCCCGCATGGATGAACAAGGAACTCCCAGACAAACTCTAAAAGGGAGCCTACAGAGGGTGAAAGCAAGGGGGGGGAAGCGTGGGAGGAAAATAGAGAAATTGTCTAAGCAACCAGAGACCAGGTTAGGAAAGCTAAAGCCCAAATAGAATTAAATCTGGTCAAAGATGTCAAGCATAATATGAAAAGATTCTATATGTATGTCAGTGATAAAAGGAAGACTAGAGAGAATATGGGCCCTCTCCGGAAAGAAACATGAGACATGTTTGCCCAGGATATGGAGAAGGCTGAGGTACTCAATGACATTTTTCTTTGTTTTTTTCAAGGGGAAAGGCTTAAGCTGCACCACCCAAGTCAGAGAAGACAAAGGCAGGGACTGGGAGAACAAAGAATCAATCACTATAGGAAAGGATAAAATCTGAGACCATCTAAGGAACATGAAGGTGCACAAGTCCAGGGGATCTGCCTCACGTTGGTTCCTGGCAAGATCATGAATCAGATCCTTATGAAAAATAAGGAGGTGATTTGTGACAGCCAACATGCCCTCAGTAAGGACAAATCATCTCTGATGAATTGGGACGTCTCCTACAATGGGACTAAAACATTAGTGGATAAGGGAAGAGTAGCTGACATCATCTACCAGGACTTGTGGGAAGTATTTGGCACTGCCTTGCATGACATCCTTGTCTCCAAACTGGAGAGACATGGATTTGATGGGTGTAACACATAGTGGATATGGAATTAGCAGGATGGTCGCTCTCAAAAGAGTTGTGGTCAATGGCTCAATGTCTAATTGGAGACCAGTGATGACTGGTGTTTTGCAGGGGTAGGTATCGCAAATAGTGTTGTTTAACATCTTTGGCAGAGAAATAGACAGTGAGATTGAAGACACCTTCAGCAAGTTTACTGATGACACCAAGCTGTGTAATGCAGCCTACATGCTGGTGGGAAAGAATGCCATCCAAAGGCACCTGGAAAGGCTGGAGAGGTGGGCCTGTGTGAGCTCCATGAAGTTCAGCAAGGCCAAGTGCAAGGTTCTGTACCTGGGTCAGGCCAATCCCAAGCACAAACACATGCTAGGCAGAGAATGGGTTGAGAGTTGCCCTGAAGAGAAAGATTTGGGGGTGCTTGTGGATAAGAAGTTCAACATGAGCCAGCAATGTGTACTTGAAGCCCAGAAAGCCAAATGTATCCAAGGTTGCAACAAAAGAAATGTCACTAGCAGGTCAAGGTGGGTTATTCGCTACTCTGCTGTCATGAAAATATAAACCAAAACTTGTTTCTCCACTTTTTAAAAAAATAATAATGTAATCTCAGCCTGTTTCCTTTATACTATGCACAGAAGTCAGAGCTGACTATAGTTCACAGTATCAAAATATCTTGTCATTACTTGAGTTTTGCTCCTTGCTGACTCTTCAGAGATAATACCACACCACCCCTAACCAACCAAACTTCTCAGTACAAAAGCAATTCATGTTCTGTTAATGAGGCAATATACAAATTTGGTATGTATTTTGATATGTGCCGTAGGTTGTCTGTAAGAATTTATTTCAGTGTACAGAATCCTGGGCACATTTGTATTTGTTTTCTTTTCCTTTTTTTTAAACTATGAATGTTATGTGACTAAGAGTACTTTCTCACCCTTCCTTGTTCTTGTTCATTTACTGCCTTCCTTGTCATTAGAGCATTAGAGGCAAAAGTAGAATTTCTTCTTTTTTTTCCATCAGAAATATTAAATACAAGGATATGAATTCCCTGCAAATATTTTCTTCATCCCTATAGGATGCCTTTCTTGCTATTGTTGTGTGGCCTCATTGATCTGAGCCTTCTGTATTAACACAGGATGGTACTTTCTAACAAGAAGATATAAATACCCAGAACTAGGCTAATTCCATGTAATTTTTAGACACATGGGAAATTGGAAACATAATCTCATTACCTTATAGTGTTCCTCTCACTTAAATTTATTTTCAATTGCAGCAGAAACGGCATCTGCCATTCTAATTGTTCAATCTAGCCTCAAATATGAGGTAATGCAAGGATACTAAATGACAAGAACTAATTTTCTTTTATTATTGCACCCACCTGTGGGACATAATGTGACTAACATGCTCTGGAATGGAGCATGAAAATGAGTGAGTGAATTTGATGTTAATTTTCCTTTTTTACCTTTCTCTTTAAAAAAGTCATTTAAAAATCATACAATCATGCAAGCTACCCAAGAACCTCAAGCATCCTTTTCTCATCATGCCACTTAGTTCAAGAAGTCCCAGTTGCAGCTTGTGGGTGGATTTCCACCGATTAGAGCACAAATGCTCTGAACATTGGAATTTTCCTTGCGCTTATACTTTCCTAGAGAATGTGACAATTTGGAAGCTTTTGAAGTTCTAAATCTGGAACTAAGCAACAATGATGTGGAAAACAACTAGAGACTGACAAACAGACACTGGAAGGACTGCAATAGCTAGTTTTACATATGATTTTGGATTGAGAACACACTATAAAAAGCAGTGAACTACCAGCATAGACACAAATATGTTTTATTTTCATCTTGTTGGGAAAAGGACCAATATGATTTATTATAAATATAAACATGAGTAATTGTATGACTTTGGGAAGAAAATAACTGCTGTGAGGAATTTAAATAAAAATTATCATATCAAAAATCACTACTAAGTCTCAGAATTCAACACAGAAATCCCTGCAGTCAGACATCCTGCCAGTATGAAGATATGAGTTGCCAAGGTGGATTAGTTACATATAGAAATATGTTCAATCTGACAGTCATTGTTATTCCTTCTCTCTGCCAAAGATGTGGGAAAACTGGGAAGACCGGTTCTCAGAGGTCTGGTGCCTATTTCAGCCTGATCTTTAGCTCCTAAAATTTGGGTCTGGTCATGAAGTCTCAAGGCCGTTATCTTCTGCTCCTTATTACCACCTTGGCTGGTTCTTATGACTGTTGTCTTTACATATATGATTTCCTGTTCTATAATAAAATCTTGTTTTCCTTCGACTACCACTAGTTCTAGTGTTGTAAATATACTCCAGTGTCAGGCATGCTTGACTACAAGGGGTCCTGACACTCTGTCCTAGGTTTCGGACATTGGCATAAGCAAATATGTTCTAAGTATTCATTTTGGGTGTCTCTGACCTAGGGATGCTCCAGGATGTGAATAATTATCATATACAGTCTGGTACATGCAAAAGAATTCCAGCTTTGATGTAGCAGAGATCTCCAGAGACAGTAGGATTTTTCCAGGGAAGGCAGGAGGGGAAAAAATACACTTTATAACAGTATCTTTCTTTTATATATTACACGCATTGGAGCTCTAGGCTACAGAGGCTGAAACCTGTTCTCCATATCTTAACAAAGATTCTAGCTGAGACCTTAGAGGTGTGAGTTGTGGTATGCCTTCAACAAGAAGTACAGAGTGATTTGAAAAAAATGGTTGAGAACAACAGCTAAACTTAACAGCTAAAACTTTTCCAAATTAGGTCTTCTTTTCCTTCCTAGGAAAACCCAGTTGTGTTATCCTTCAAACGACTATTTCCCAAGACATGGATAATTAAGTAAAATATTGTAATCATTTGGTAAATCAGAATAAGCTATTCCTGATGTCAAATTTTCAAACCATAAAAGCTGAAGACAAGAATAGCTATTAAAGATTGTACAAACACGTGAGAACTGATAAATAAAAATGAAGAGTTTAGGTATAAAACTCATTAAAAAAAAGCTAACAAGTGACTGAAGTGGTGAACATTCTTTTATTAATTTTAGTTTTTATTGTATTCTTTTGTGTGCTCATATAGGTAAGAGACTTATGTGAACTTTACCAAAACAGCAGCAGTTTCTGCAGAGGCCATTTTTTTTTTTGTGATACAAGAACTGGAGTTAAAGTCCTAAGTTCTCAGTGTATGTTTTATTTATTACTGAAATGTTTTTACTACCTCTTTGTTCATATATATTTACGAAGTATTCTATTTATCATGTTTTTCTCTTTGATTTCAAAAGAAGTAAGAACTACACAGGTAAGGACAAACATCACACAGACAATATTTTATGGTTGACATGTTTAAACAGACCACACATTTTTTCAGAGTCTGCAGTGTGCATTGTCCTGGGGATTTTGGACTCTAAGCATGACTCCTATTTACTCAAAAAAAAAAAAATGGTCCCACTTGTCTGACCTTTTAACTTTACAATCTTCTGTTTTCTTTCCAGCAACTGATTTTTTTCAGAAAAAAAAAACCCAAGAAGTCTAAACCAGCATCCAGGTATATTGGGAAATCTATCAGACTTCTATCTGAATCCTTTTTAATTTGTTCTTCTATTTTTGTGTTGCTGCATGACTAATCATTTCATCTGCTTCCCTACTTCCAGGTGCATTTCAAGCCTGGATCAGTTGCTTTGGTGGGTACATTTGCAAATAGTTGCAAACAATTCACCTGTTTGATCGTGTTTACCTGTATACAAGCTACTGCAGCCTTCCTCACTCTGTAGTGCAGAGCATGAAATCTTCCAAGAAGGATTACCTTTCAACACAAGCCTCTCACCTCTGTTATTTTCTCTGTCCCATCTAATGTAAGTACCTTGATCTGAAGAATGAGCTTGACTCTTTCACCAGAGTACTTGGTTCTGCTTTCAAGAGAGGTTTTGCTTGAGCTGATTTCTGTTGACTCCAAAATACAATGCATGTGAGAGGTGGGGGAGGACTCTGGATTTGTCTAGTTTGGAGGAAAGGAGACTGAGGGATGACATCTTCACTCCCTACAGCTTCCTGAGAAGGGGAAGTGGAGAGGGAAGTGCTGAGTTCTTCTCTCTGGGATCCAGTGACATGACATGTGGGAATGGTTCAAAGCTGCATCAGAGAAAGTTAAGACTTGAGATTAGGAAGCATTTCTTTACCAAGACAGTGGTAAAACAGTAGAACAGGCTTCCTAGGCATATTGGTCAATGCCCCATGCCTGTAAGTGTTTAAGAGATATTGCACCATGCTTTATCTTTGTCAGCCCTGAAGTGGTCAGGCAGTTAGACTGGATGATCATTGTAGTTTCCTATTTACTGATAAATTCTATTCTATTCTATTCTATTCTATTCTATTCTAGTCTAGTCTAGTCTAGTCTAGTCTAGTCTAGTCTAGTCTAATTCACAGGGATAGCACCAGACCTTTGGGGTGGAAGGTATCTAGCAAATTCCCATCCATTTCCTTGCAAAGATTCCTTCTCATCTCATTAGACTTTGGAAAATTCCTTATTTTTTTAACGTGTCAGAATATCCTAAAACTAGGAAAATACCAGTAATACTAAGCACGTGTTGTGCTACTACTGTTTGTGTGTTCACTCACATGCCATCCCAGCCTGAATTTTAGCCCATGCTTTAAGTAGTCTAGTAAACACTGTTTATTTTCTCACCTCAGCAAATACCAGTGAAAAAGTTGTCCTCTCAACAACTTCTCATATTTTTTTCAAGTTCAGGTTCTATTCTCACCAGACCAAAACTTGGGCTTTCCCAGACACCTGTAAGTTGCATGAGCCTACTCCATGTATGCAGCTGTTATTTCTGGCTGAAAATAAATATGTATTCCTCAGAGAACAGATTTCCAATAATGTTTATGACGTTGAAATAGAAGTTAAGAACATTACAGTGAACAGATGTATAGTCAAATAATTTACATTGACAATTTGCAAGAAAAAGCTAAATAATAAGCAATCAAGATGACATTAGCAAAAAGGGCTTCTTACATGCCAATAGAATATTACAGTGAACTGATAAGCAGAAACCCTTAATATACGAATCATGTTTTATTTTAAAAATTGTATGTCACAATTACAATTATAACAGCATGAATTAAAAGATTATTTTGGCAAATGTATTTCTGTTGCATTTGTTTATTTGTAAAATAAGAACTTTTTTAGCCAATTTACATATTTCCCTATTTTTCTGTATGCTCCCAAGTAGTTAGCACTCCAAAATCTAATAGTTTTGCCTTGAATTTGAGGAGTTTTTTTACTTCAACAATAATCAGTGCCAAACAGCTGTGTTCCTGATGCTCAGAGGACAGTTATGTTCTAAGGAGAAGGTAGAAAAAAACTCCATAAAAACACTGTCCCATTTTCATTCTGCCTGTCTCTATGTTCCTGAAGTATAAGATCAATCTGCAGGAAAATCTATAAATGCCATGAATTCCTGTCTGAGAGCTGCAGTGAATTTTCAGCCTTAACCTCATAAAGACTTTAAGTCGAGAAGTCAGTTGACTTCCTGGGTGGGATTTGCATATGGTAGTCATAATGAATTACTTTTACCAGGAGAAATTTTCAACCTTTCTAAAAGACATATTTCCCAGCACATTCAGGGTGCACGAGACAATGAATTTTGAGAGAAAATGTAACTCTGTGCGCGACAAGTGACTTTGCCATTAACTTGAGCAGGGATAGGGTTTTGCTATCTTACATGGCATATTAACCCTTGATTACAAGAACTTCATATTATTCAAGCTGAAAGGATATCGAGATTTTAAAATCCTGCCTTCCTTCACTATTTTAAAATATGATTCTTGTTTCCCACAGAGACTTCAGCTACTCTAGAAAAGGATTAAAATATTTTAGTAACAAGAAAAGATATTTTAATTTACAGAAATAAGGCTTAATAAAATTTTCATAATGATCAGCCGTAGATTTACTTTTGCAGCAGTCTACTTTGTCCTTCTCTTTTTGGAATTCCCTCACTAGAAGGAGATGATTTTTATACTGATTGATTATTTTTTCAGAGCTGGAGATACAATAGTCCATTCACTTCATAAACTATTTATATTCATCTACAGGTTTTATGTCATACTGTGAAAATAAATAGCTGTTTACTGTAACAGCTGTTACGTATGAAGTCCATCACCTTGAGAACCACTGTAATTTCTTTGTGAGTTTACTGCAGGTTATTTTCAAAATAAGCTAGGTCTACAATTAAGGTTTTTCCACTTGCTGTGGTATGAGGATAACCTGACTGTCTTGCAAGAGAAGTATTTAGACTTGGGTCTTAGTCCTGGACATGACATTTCCTCAATACTACTGCATATTTGTTAATGCAGCTTCATCATGAATCAGAGTCAGTCTCTGGGAGCAGCAAAATCTTTTGTAATTTGAGATGTTAGAGTGCCACTCATTCTTCAACATCAAAGCCGGCAAGCGAGGACTTCCTCATAGTCTGTGCTCGTGTATTTCAAAATGGCCTTTTGATCCTTTGAGATCTGCTACCAGCTTCAGATGCAGCCTGGCATCATTAGTCATCATGATGAGAAAAGAAGTTAAGATTTGCACAAACACAAAAGTGGACACATTCTTCATGCTACTTATGGAGAAAAACTTTGTTTTGCACTTGAGATACCAAAATGTGCTTCCAGGGCTACGCCTATGACAAATTATCTATCACTTCTAATTGAAATTTTACAGCGAAATTTTTCTTTCTATATAGTGCTTTCTTCAGAATGTTGAAAAGAGAACAGTTAACAAAGCACACCTGGAAAAACTGAAATGAGAAAATGACCAGACAGCCTTCCCCTGAGGGCTAGACTACGAATGTTAGTTACAGCCACGAATCATACGTACTGAACCAGTGAGGGGAGGCTTGAAAAGTGTTGGGACTCCTTGGCAATAAACTGTTATGCAGCATTCCAAAAGATAGTAAGAATATGTAATTATTTATTCCTTTAGATTAAAAGCTGGCAACAGTTTGCTGTCATCTTTATATCTTAACGTTTAGCTATTACAGCTATAGATTTTATTTACTGTCAATTGTTTCTCTTTGTATTATTGCACTTGCTCAAAGGACATTCAGGGATTTGTGTAGACTCAGGCATAACTAGCCACAAGTCTAAAAGCAGTGAAGTACAGACAATGTAAAGAAACACATTTCTTAATAATTTAGTATATTTATCAGGTAAGTACAATCATGAAACACCTTGAATTTTTACATTGATAGAGTTTCTGAACGTTCCTATAGTAAACTGTGACAACAAAAATTATTAATGTGTCAGAGCACCCTCAGAGTCACTGTTTTCAGTGACATTAGGGTGTTATCTATTGATGCCTAAACTAGAAATCAAGCCAGTAGAATAGAAAGTGTCGTTAGAATCAGAAGATTGACTGTACAAGCATGATCGTCTTTGCTGGAGAAAAAGAAATATTACACACCATGCAACAATGAAGAGTCACTTTTATATAACTACTAATTTCATACCTTCAATCAAATATTCAGTGCTGACTAGAAACCTCCTCAGGCAAATATAATCACTACCTTCAGGTAAGTCTAAAACTAAATGAAATCCAAAAATAAAGGACGGTGTGTGAGCTAAAATAAATAAAAACTGGTCATTCTAAGTACATACACTAGTGATTTGTCCAATAGACATTTTGGACCAAATACAGTCTTCAACTTTGAGTTGACATATATGTTATCACATTTGAGTCAACCAATATATATGGGATGTCAATAAAAGGGAAACCGACTTCTATAAAAAGCTGATTCAAACCCTAGAAAAGAGATTTTATGATGAAATATTTGATTTAGTACTCATGTGAATGTCTGTTATTTTTCATACAAATTAACAAGATTTTGAGATCAAATTCCTATAAAGAAAGTTATATATAGATGAAATTTATAAATGCATTTCTATTATTGGGAATGTGTATATTCTTTTTAAAACAAGACAGCAAATTAGTATATCCATTTAAAATACTCTACAAAACATCAAGTAATATTTGATACCTTTTAGCATCTAGACACGTCTTTTCACGCGAGGACTCTATAATGGTACGAAGTTAAGCACACTTCCAGCTGTTTTGCTGGGAAGAATTATTTAATGCCAAACAACGTAATAAAAGGCTTTGAGGTTTTATTCAGGTTTCTGCGAGGAATGAAAAGTTGTTCAAAAGAGAAGATACAATTTAAACTCTATTTCTAGATAATTACTTGGTTTTGTATATTTGCTATTGCTTTGTTTCATTTTTGAAACAAAAAGGACAGACAGAAGCATTAGTTAACCTAGCAGGATATTGCTGTGTGTCCATTAAGTGTAATAATATACACAAATTCATAGAGAGTGAAAATCTCAGCAGTTTTTCAGCTTTGCCATGTCAGGATGAATCAAACGTATCAATAGAGTTTTGTCAGAAGCAGAAGTCAGGCTCTGTGGGAAGATTGATGTAGTCAGCGTTATACATCATAATCAAGCTATGAGTCAATACAGATTAAATATTGACAGAGGTACTTTGAGAAGTCTAAGGCTAAAACACCTTCAGGAAACATTATCATTATACCAATGAATGTTAATATAATCCTGCCACTGTTTATGTTATTATTATACATGTTATTCATTATATAGTAATGGACTCCAAAGCTGTATTTGCTTGTGGAAAAGAAATAAAAAAGAAAGAAAAGAAAAAGAAAAAAAAGCCCAGATGTTGAAGAAGAAAACTGATATTGGATTTAACAGCAGCACTAGATAGAGTTTTTTTATGAGTTGGTTCATACACCGTTAACTCATCATAAGGCAGGAGAGAAAGCAGTGGCTTGGAAACGTCTTGAGAAGTGAACATACCTTAGTTATTGTACAGAACCACACAGGTGACTAGTAAAAGAGATTTTCCTGGTAGTAGGTGATGTTTTACAGGGAAATATCTCTTCATGCTATATAAAATAAAATTTGCAAAAGAGCATAGATTTTTTTTCTAAAGACAGAACAACTTGAATGATCTATTACAAACGGCACAGTGTTACCCCTGATTTTGGGCAATGCGCAGCAGAAATATCAGTAGCACTTTTTTTCTTTCAATCCATTAAGGAAACCAGAAGAGAAGTCAGAACAGTATAGCACTTGGATTATCTTGAAATTATTACGGGATAGCAAGTGTGGTTGAACTTGGACTAGGCTGTGATGAAGCATAATGATATGCAAGACCCTTATGTCGCAGAACATATTGCACAGCCCTGCAATGGAGCTCAGACTGCATGACAAATCAATGTTGAAGTAAGCAGAGATCATGAATATTCCAGTGACTATTTTGTCAAAATTTCCGCCATAGTAGCCAGATTTTCAAAAAAGGAATTTCCTGGTTTCCAATTAGAGTTTCTCTTCATGTCTGTGCCTATATTAAATCTAAACAGTGTGTTTCAGGTTTGCCTTGACTATATGTGACAATCAACAACCTGTAAGTTGGTTTTCATTTCCTGAAAAAGATGAAAGGTTTGAGAGCTCAGCATAACTTTCAAGAGTACAACTCAGAAACAATATATTAAGTTATAAAATGACAATTAATTAAGGATGAGTTTATCACGCAGGTTAAAAAATTGGCTGGAAGAAACAAACATTCACCTTTTTTAAAGAAAATAAATGCAACAATTGAATTTACATAGTAGTATATCATTTTTCAAGAGCAATATAGAACATTATGCTTGAATAACAATAAGGAATAGTATACAACACCATACTCCAAAGTTAAAACTCTCAGGATGCCCTTAGAATCTTGTATTGGTTCCTCAGCTTGGAGTTTGTTGAAGTAGCACAATATTTTGTTGATTTCCTTATCGAGGAAATTTAACATATGCAGTAGACAATAACCTCTATGGTTATTTAAGAATAGCTGTTGAGATACATTTAATTAACAGATTAAGTATTACGTGTCTGTATATCTCAAGATCTATATTTATTAGAGCAATGTCTGCAAGGTGTTTGTACATAGAACTTTTTCATGAAAGCTATACATAAAAATTTACTCTACCTGTAAACAATGAAGTCCAGAAATGTATCTGTGTTCATGGTAAACCATTCATGGTGCACATTTAACTCTATCTAATCATCCAAGATTTGTTCTCATTGCCACAGCAACAGAGTCACTATGAAATCTGTTAGACCTAATAACTCATGAATTATACAGCCACGAGATTTGTTATTCCTCTGAGATTGAGTCACAGACAGAAATTTTTCTAGAGAATGTAGTATTTTTGTTGTTCATACATAACTTCTTACGAAGCAAAGAGTAAATTCAATTTTTCACAAGCTGTCAGATGCTTTCTTCTTTCTAAGTCTGTTTCCCCGTTATGCTGATCAATAAGCAGGACTTCACATCAAAGTTTTCTGCAACAAACAGGATTTGCAGACTTTTAAACCTGTCTTTTTTTCTCTCTCTTTCCTTCTTTTCTAATACGTATCTTCAGTCAATTTATCTAGTTTATGTAATCATATTTTTTATGGCTTGAATTTGTTCAAATCAGAATTTAAAATACAGGTCCTATACAGTTGCAGAAAAAATATGCAGTTGTTAAAAATGCATGGTGTTTCACTCACTTCACTGCTTCTCTCAAATCTGAATTGCTCAATTCAGAAAAGCAGAACAAGTTCTACAGGTAGCTCAATTTGTGCTGGCTAGAAATCAAAAGTGTCTCATTAGGCAAACATAAAGAAAATATTTTGCTTTAGATTAACATTGGCTGTATTAATAAAACACGTTAATGTAAAGGAAATTAGTTGACTATCACCACATCTCCCACCTAAGAAAATCTCCAAAATCAGGACGAACTAGAGAGGTTTGATGGAAGTTTTCTTCTGCTGAGGAAACTTAACCACGGAGTTGCCATTCTGTCAATATTCTGTGGTGGTTACAAAAAGTCTTGAAGAACTCTTTAAGCATACTTCATCAGATAGGCGTTTAGGAGTAAAATCAGCTTGCTCTGATTAACAGTGGGTTCCTTTCAAATCCCATCACTTTCAGGAAAAGTAGCTATGAAGCACTGTTGTTCAGTAACCACTTTTTTTAATGTCCTGCTGACACATTATCTCCAAATCCAAGTCCAAATGCCACTTTCAACAGAGAAAGCTGAAGGATAACAAGAATGGAAACTGCACAAAGGACATTACATGTCAGATAACCATGAAGATAAATGTCACTGTTTAGATTGATGAACCCCATCTTGTTTCCCTCATTGCTCTGTTAGCCAGTGTTAGAAAGCAGAATCCTTTTAAATAAAAGAATTCAGACATTCATAAAAAAAATATTTTCATCCCAGAGGCAAGCATTTTGTGCAATGCAAAAGTCACAAGTGTTACAAGTCATACGCAAACATGCTGTGCTAGAAAAAAACCAAAAGAAGCTGCAATTGCAGAGCATAAAGTGGCTCTCACCTCAATAAAAAACCGCAGCAAATGCTTGCCTCTCCCAAAATATACTGAGGCACATAAGAAAGCTTTACATCTAATATTTCTATTGGAGAAAAATTGCTACACTGCTCTTCGATGAATGCAGTTTTGTACTTCCTCTGTTTTTTTCTAAGTGATGCACCCACAACAGAATAAAACCCATAATCAATACTTCACTTCAGTGCCATAATAATGAAACAGCCTATATTTACACCTCCTCCAGCACCCTTGAAACTAGTTCCAGCATGGTGCTCTACAGGTCTTGGATACCGTGCATCCATGTGGCAGTAACATTGAGAACTGTTGCTCAGCTGCCCATACCACCACCAACACATCATCCTGCGTCGTGTAGACCCTTGTAAAGACACCTTTCCCAGCTGCTGGGAATCCAGGAGTCGTTGTTAAAAGACCTGTATACACCCAAGCACCCACATTAAACATAAGAACTCTTTCTTCCTGCCTGAATATTGTTCTTACTAGACCCTGCATGCAACTCTGACTACCTGCACAGTTTTAAAATAAGCACTCTTAAGAAAATTTTTACGATGTCTTGCAAAATTCACTTTCCTTTTAAGTTTCCAGAGATTGAAAGTGTTTGCTCTTTTGCAGGGCAATAAGTTGAAGATACAAACTGCACATCTATGCCTTCAATACTGTGTACAGAAATCAAGAAAGGAGGTTGCTTACACAGGCAGTTAGGGATTCCCACACAGTGCCAACAGTGACTTTGTTTTGTACTGTAGCAATGAACATATTATTGAATTCCATATTCTATGACAGCATAATATATACTATTTTACTGATGGCTAATAAAAAACCCTACTGGCTTGTCAGTAAAAATTCTTATAATCTTTAACCTAAGTTAACATGACCTTTCTCCTTTTGTATATACGTAAATAAAGAACAGACTGAATAGATCTAAGTTTGAAAACCAAAATGTTTCCAGTGTAAAATTTTAACTTACTGTATTATTACTGCTTCTGAGATGGCACAGAGAAAGTATCAGATTTGGATTCTTTGCATTGGGGTTTTATTTCATTCTCACAAAATACTCAGAGGAAACCTTTTGCATGTTAATGAAATGTAAATGTTCTCAGTTATTAAAGGAGAAGTACTCTGAGCCACCAGGAGGATCGCTCTTCTAAATGAAACACGGATAATTGCTTTAGAGTGGGTTATGTTCAGCTGAGCTCTGCAGAAGGTTTTATTGAGTTAGCTGCATATTTTTTCAGCTCAAGAGAATGGGTACAATTCACTGGAGAAAAATCTCATGATGAGGTTATTTTAGACATAAGCATTTGTTTTGAATAAATAACTGCATTCCCACAGTCCTAAAGATGTGTTACCAGTGCACTAATAGAATTAGGTTATCTTGTTATTACCAGGTTTTATGGATTTTTTTCTGAGGTTCATGGGTTTATGTATATATCTGTTCCCACAATGTTACCATATATAGCAATAGTAAGAGGTGAAATATTAAAGTATGCAATAAAATTTAGACTCATAAAACCCCAGCAATGAATCCAAATATGTAATAAATTTGTTGGTAGGTAAAGCTGTTTTGGGAAGGGTTTTTTGCATGGCGTAAAATTTTATTTTTAACCAATCTTATTAGAGCACTTTATTGTCATGCAAAATGTAAATTAGATTCTCAGTCCTGATGACTAGCACATGGTGAAGAAAACCAGTACAGCCAGGAGAAAACCAGAAGTTGTGATTATTAACAGTAACAGCTAAGTGACTTTTGGACAGGAAGAGAAAGTGGGTCTTTCGCAAGGCTAAAATTGTAGGTCTGTTAAGAGCTGAAAGCCATTTAAAGAGGAGAACTGGACATTAGAGCACCATCTCCTTCCCCTCTTATGTCAGACTCTAAGGTTGACTTTAATGAAAACTGAGCTTAGTTCATTTTTGCTAATATGCAACAAAATGCAGTTGTCTTTCAGAGATTAACAATCTGCTTATTTTTGTGAACAGCTACACATACAATTACAATTGGAAAGTAAGACTGAATAATAGGCCAAGATGTTTGACAATGAATAGTTGATGATAGTTCATTGTATTCTGAAACAATTTCAAGCAGCTTTGTTAGTCTGTAGCAGGATTTAGGAGTTTGTTGACTCCATGTGGTTTGTCCCTCAGACAAACCGAGCTTGTGATACTTGGTGCCTTCAACAACTTGTAACAGTCTACGACTTAAAAGCTTGCTACATATACATATTTTAGCACATAAAATATGCTGGACATCATTATTTGGTTGTGCATCTCTTCTTATGACTTCTCAAGACACCAGGTAAAGTATCTTGATTCTGTCACAGGAGAACTTTTCCTGGGCTGCTTAGGTGCTAAAAAATGTTAGGAAGGGTAATATATTCTGAGTACATCTAATAAATAGCAGTGATAATTTCTTGTATATGCTACATGTCTAAGTATACACAGAAATAATTGGAATTGGGAAAACTCTATACCCTTACTGTGTTTCTCAGCCTAGCTACAAAGGGCCCAGGGTCTCAACCCTACTATGGTAATGTGGGTTAAGCATTTTGTATTCTCTTACAGTGATTCCTACACCAGAGAAGAGTAGGCTTAACAGAGCAGAGCAGGCAATACTCAATAAACAATAACACCAAGCCAAGGATAAAAGAAAGAACACTGATCTTTGCATATCTTGTGTGATTTTTACCATTCTACATCTACATGTATCCTCAAAGCTCCCTTCTTAACCTCTCCTAAATCCAGCTTTCACCTTATACTTCAGAAGGAATTACAGACAGATATGGAAAGGAAATGTACAACTCCAGTGCATACGGCTTGTTCAAAATGCGAAAAATATAAACCTAAAACTTCTTCTGTTTTGTCATTAAGTCTTTGTTTCTGAAGGGAAGAACATATTAAATCTTATCTCCCGGTTTTCTGGAAGATATTCTGCTTGGGGCTAGATGAAAAATTAATTACTGATTTAATTTAGTTTCAGAAATCTGTAAACTTTAAGTATTACAAATGTTGTCATAATCCTAATTCAACTTTAGAAAGGTAGCCATGGTTTTGTATTCCTGTTTGAGAAGAGACTTTGAAGAGATCCTTGTATTTTTTCTATGTCATTTCACATTTGTTGATTTCATAAACAGGTATTAACTTGTTTTTTCTTGCCACATAAGTGCTTGTATAAAGAAGAAAGAATCTTGTAAGCACTCTGGTATTGCCACAGTCCTTTTTCTCACATAATATTTCTCAAATGCTTAACTACCTGACAGAAACTTAATCATACATGGTAAGAATTTCAATTAAAGTAAATTTGTATAGTTCACTGATTTCAAATACTGTATGTCCCATTTAACTGAGAGAATAATTTTCAATTTCTATTTCTCAAGTAGTTAAGGTATTCAACTTCTTTCTGAACAGTAAAAATAAATGACAAATATTCTTAATGAAACCTTTGGTTTTCCCCTCCAGGAATATAGAAAGAAAAGCAACAGATAATTGGAAAGAGAAAAAAATGAAAATATGGAACAAAAACATAGAACTAGATTTTTATTTCTATTAGGATGGATAAACAAAAAGAAAATGATATGGTTAAAATTCTAAAGCGGGTTCTATTTTGTTTTTCATCCTGCACTACCTTGAATCTGTCATGCTACAGGAAATATGCTCCTGACTCTGAAACCAATATCTTTTTCAACCAAAGTTTTCTTCAGAGCTCTGCCCTTTCTATGGTCCTAAAGAGCTCTAAGTCTCAAAGTTAAATATATATTGTTGAAAGTATGTATTTAATTATGAAATGAAAATGTAGCTCTAAGTTGAGTCTTAATGCTTACAGTATACTCTGTCCACAGCCAACGCTTCTACCACTACTATGATTCCTGGAATAGGCACAAATGACAATGCTCTTCTCTATATATTTAAGGAGATACCTACCAAAGAATTGCTTTTCTTCTGGAGCAATCAGTCTCATGTGACTGTAAAAGGATAAGCCAAGGGCCAGTAACTGCTCCCAGCCCTAAGGTCCTTAAGGAGTTGCTAGATAAGAAGTTAGGGTCTAGCGCCCAGTGCCCTATTGTCTCCTTAAAACAAGCAATAAACCTGTAGAGCCTTCCCTGTGCAAATGCAACTCGAAGAAAGGAAGAGGATGCTGTAAATATAACAGACTCAGAACTTTAGAGCCTATATACTGTTACTAACAGTACTGAAGTTATGTGATACATTAACCCATTCCTTTATTTATTGATACCTCTTTTCCAGTTTGGGCTCTCTGCTGCAGACATCAAACCTTCTGGTATTACAGTTGCTGTGGAGGCACAACATCCGTAGCAAGAATTGAATTGTTGTAAGTGCTCATTCAATTTAGCCTCAGGCAAGAAGTAAAACACTGGGTTGAAAAGTAAAGATTAAATTTACAGTCTGGCAAGGAGAACGTTACTTATATCTACTAGCACTTCAAAGTTTGAGTCAACAAGGAATCTGGAAGTAGTTCAATTAAGCTGTCATTTTTCACTGTAAATACAAAACCCTTTCATGGCATAATATACTAGATACACCTAGACACCGATCACTAGAAACGTCTCATTTTAGGATGAAAGTTGTGCTGTCAATGCCAACCTCTAATAAAGATATATAAAGCACTATTCCAGTTTCTGGAGATGTAAGCTCCTAGTGGACCAACTTGAACTGATACATAAGAATTCCACTCAAAAATATGTCAGGACAGTGACCTAGCCCACACAATCTTATTTTCATGTCCTTCTATGAGTAAATTCTGTTATTTTCTTCTGTGAGTAATTTCAGGTATCTTAAGACCCAAACCCAGCCCAAATTCTGAGAGGAACTAGAGCAGTTTTAAATAGCATATATGAAATGTGGAAATTACTTACTTAGGTTTCTCCCGAAGAACTTTGCCATTAAAACTAATTTCCACTACTACAAAGTCTGAGGATGTATGAAATAGCTCTGCCTCCTGCAAAAAGGCAAGGGTTTTTTTCTAAGCAATATTTTCAAAACTCCATGTGGGAGAGAGATACACAAATTGTATTAACGAGACTTTTATTCTGGATTACCTAGCCTTCAACGAGTTAAAAAGACACCTTCTCAATGACAAATGAACAGTACATTCAGGTTCCACCTATAATATCAGCTGTCTAAAGAAAACTAGCCACAGTTAGAAAGTTAAGATGATGTACAAGAATTCCTAAGGTGAGATGATTTGGCACAAGAAATAAGTGAAAACCCAACAGAAAGAAGTCCCTGATTAACCTGTCTCTTTAAAAAGAGTAAAGACAGCACTGAAACCTGTATGGAGAACAACAAAGAGTTTCTGAACAGGAGAGGCGTTTTAGGCTTTTCAAAAGGGCAGTAGATGGGATACATTTTCCTTTAGTTTTGGAACTTAGTTATTATCTCTGTGGGACAATTCTTTAAAGATTAAATTTGCCATTGACCCCTCAAGGAAGAATACAGTCTCTTACATGCTGCTAAGAAGCAACAAACAGAGCTGAAATGTAAAGGAGCAAGTACAGCTGAGATGGTGACAGGGGAAGTTAAATGTACAAAACATGTCAGTGAGATCTTCCTATCCACTGCCTCAGCTTCAATTGTTTTGATTGCGATAGATGGTCTTGACTGCTCATGTTCTTCTCCTAGTCAACACCTGAATTTGTTCTAGAACTACTTTTTCACTCTGAGTAACTCTAAGGGGCAATGTATGACAAGAAATCAGTAAACATGAGTCATCAATGCTGTTGCCAAGGCATCCTACTGGGCTAGTAAAATCATCTAAACATAAATACATTTTTTACCAAAATTTCCCTTTTTTTCTCTTTAATTGTTTTCTCTGTATTAGGATTAAGCTCTCAGTTTCTTCACTTGTGGGTAGAGAAAACATTATTCATGATTAGACATCATAATTTATTTTCTTCTCTACCTGACTGAAGCTCACGTCAATGTCCATTTCTACCATTGCTTTTCAGTTCAACTCTTCTTGTTTAATATAGGCTTGAAGACACAACATAATAAGAGTTTCTGCTTGTAGACAATTTAAAGTCAATACAACCACAATTAATATCTCTCTATATATAGATAGGTATTTCCATATGTTTTTAAAACAATTATTTAGTTTGGATGTGCTTCTAAGAATTCTATAGTTGTGTCACTTAATATGCTGTTTTTCCTAATGTTTTTCAATGCATATAATAGCCCACAGGGACCAAAGCATTGTAGACAGGAGACAACTGCCATTATCTCTGTCTTATTGCTGGAGAAATTTCAGCATACATTTGCCATAATCCATTCAGAAAGTTACAAAAACATAACCAAGCCTCTGTTTGTCATATAGCAAAGATCTCTTCCTCCTCAGAGTGCTTTAAAAGGACTTAACCGATGTCCTTATTTGTTTGGTTTTAGACTTTTTATTAGTTTACTGGTTTTAGGCACCATAGGTATTGATATCATTCATCTTAATATAAAGTACAAGTTTTGTAATTTTTTTAGGCAAGTAAAGTTATTCTCAGCTCATTTCTTTGATCCATAATGTCTTTGATTTTGTGGTTTTTTAACCTGTTATTGTGCACTTAGATTTTTGCCATTAGCAGACCTAACTGATCAGATGGAGTGCTGGGTTCAAGATAAACTCTTTCAAGATCATGACTAATCAGCTTTTGTTGATTTGTAGAATATATGGCATTTCTATATGTTGCTACAAAGATCGCTTCTGGCAGCAAGGCATCTTCTAAAGTCATCTCTTTAAATAAATGGCAATAATGGTGCAACATCAACATATTCAGAGCTAATTCATATACCTTTTCTTCCATTCAGCTTCAAAGCTACTAGTTCCTCTCACAGGTCATCAAAGAACCTCTCTGAAATGACAATGCTCGAGTTATGTTTTTTCTCTTCGAATAGGCCAAAGCATTTCTGAAGAAATCCAGCAGCTGTTTCTTCATTGTTGTTGCATTACTTCCTGCGAAGTCCATAAGATCATTTTTGAGGCTTTGGTTTGAATATACTCCCTGCTGCTACCATTTAAAGTGTTAATCTAAATATAATAACTTCTTTCATGGAATAGATGTGAAAATCTATGCCTAGGCCCCGTATTCAGTGATTCTGTTTTTCTCAGATCTTTTCCTCTTATTTGAATTTTTTATTTTTTTTATTTGAATTTATTTGAGTGTTTTTGGTTTTTTTATATACTGACATGAAATACCATTCATTCAACAAGAATATTAGACAAGCTCTGGACATTTGTTTCTGTCTTCAAAAGAGAATTCAAATACCTTTGTCTTACTTTGGTTACGTTGGAAACTAAAATGATTTTCATTTATTCACAAGACCTGAAGTTAAATGGAATTTAGTATAGCTTCTGTTCAGAAGTGAAACAGCAAAGCACTAATGAGTTTATTGACTCACTTTGCCATGCACTCACCTTCATTCTTTTCCTATTGTTTATTTTAACCTGTGTAACCTTCTGTTTTAATCTGAGTGTTCTCCACAGAAGTTTTGCCTTGGCAATGGAATACTGCAGTTATGGTAGCTTCATGAAATGTTCAAACAAAAACTGGATGAGGTAAAATATTATTTACCAAAATACTATTTACCAAAAATACTAGTGCCCAAAAAGTTAAGAAATAAAGTCCTGTACTTTAATCGCAAATGTGTGTTGAATATCTGGTTTACATAGTTTAAAAATGTAGATGAAAGAGAAGAAATTTTCATTGGAATTGTGAGTTTATTTAAGCCCTAGACTCAGAATTTTGATAATGGCATAATCCCTGTAAGTAGGTATCAAAGAAATTATTTAAAGTATTGTTAAATATTTTTAATTGCTTTTGAAATCTCTATGGTCATGTTTTAATTTTGTTGTTAGCCTTTTCTTCCTTCTCTCATTCTTTCTTGCTGTTCCATTATGACGGATGTTGGAGCAGTGTCAAAGCACTTATTTATGCTGATGTTCTTACTCTTTGCAGAGCTGTCATTGCTATAACACACTCCAGATAGATAGAAGGAATGAATTCTCAGCATGTCTCAGCCTACCCAGTTTTCAGCATTTGGTGATGGTTCCAAGTAAAGAGGAGGACAGTGTAAGGTATAGGTAATGTTAACTTGATGAATCAGATCCAAGATACTTCTCTAGTGTAGATGTTTTTCAATCTCAGTAGATATCATGCACTACTTTTTTTGGAAATTCAAACACTTTGTGAATACATCACTGATCCTCAGGTCCTTCAAGGAAGTGGGAACATGTGATGTGTATCAGATTAGACTAATTTGAGAATAAAGTCCTTGTCATACCATAAGACCAACAATTACGTTGTCTACATCACCTCACTAAAAAAACCCCATTGATTTATGATGAAATCTGAATACATAGAAATAACTCCAAATATATTTAAAATGAAGAAATTCTCTACTCATATTTTTCCTACATTTTATTAATTTGCTTTTCTGGTTGTTTTTTTTGTGTTTTACTAGCTAGCTTGCAGAGATATGATGGCAAACAATTATTTTTCAAAATATGAATGCACTTACTGTGAATGTCCTTGGTAGGCAAATACCAAGAGAAACTTATAATATTTGGAGGTATTTAAGGCCACTTGAGCCATTATATTAAAAATTAATTTCCTTCTTTATGGAACTCAAGTAAGTTCTCCTGGCATAAACTGTTAAAAACACTCTGCAAAGCTAACAGAATTCATATTTCTATTAATCTTGTTTGTTTCAGAATGAATGCAGGAAAACAAAAAGCACGTTGGTTCTTCAGCCGCTTCACATGATCACAATGCTGTGCATGCTGAAACATTCATGGGAACTATCTCCAATTTCTTATGCTTATGTATTGTTTCTTCCTCAGTGATTGCACATTACTTGAAAATAATTTATTTGATTTGAATGATTTTCAACTTAGCAATACTTGACAACATCGTTGTCTAAATCCACTTTGGCATCAGTGTGAGGCAGTCAAAACCCTCTACATCCATCCTGAGGAGAGAACTCCCAAGCAAAAGAATAAGATGGTCTGGAATGAAGGAGGAGGAACTTCTGCACATTTCAAGGAGTCAGAGGAGCCAAACAAAACCCAGTCACCTGGATGGTTCAGTTACCAGATAATCAGTTGCACTGAGGACTGATTTGCAAAAAGTGTCTACAGATTTTTCCACATTATAAACAGTTTATCAAGTGTGTCACTGAGAGCTCTGTGACCACTTATGGGGAAACTAAAACCATTAAGCACTACTGCCAGTCTTACAGAGGAAAAAGACTCTCATGAACACCAGCAGACAAGGAATTCGTGGCAGTACTTTTAAGATCATGTCTGAATTGTTTATTCCTACTAAGAGCCATGCATACGATACAACAGCTAAGATATTCTGTACTGAATAGTAATAAAGTGTCAGATAAGACCCATCTCCATTTAAGATGGTATTGCTTAAAAGTTCTTGGCTAAACAGGTTTGTCCTGGATAGATTAGGTGGTCTTTGCTCAGGTGCTGTACAATTTTTGGTTGTGCATCACCTAAATCTCAACTTAAATCAAATGCATTCCTCATTGCAAATGGCAATCTGAATAAAAATTGAACTTGCAATGTACATATGACCTTCTGTACTCCATACCACATTGACTCACCTAAGCTAAATAAAGGTGTGTGAATCAGCAAGAGTTACTGTCTAAGGTGACTTCCACTTACATACTTCTTTTCATGTTTCACTTACTAAAGTACAACTTAGTCATATTTTCAGCTGGAATCTTGGAGTTCCTGAAAGGTAATTATATATTGTACTACAAAGAGAATTGGGTCATCTTTGAGGGAAGCATTATTTGAGCAAGAAAATCTTCCACTTTGAACTACATACATCTCAAATTTCTATATGTTTTAGAACTGGGGGAAGCTATGCACTTCAAGAAGCTCAGTGTCCATCATAGATGCTGTCAACTTTGTTAAGTGAAAAATGCATATATTAAAAGATCAAGTCTTTGTTATGGAACTGAAAAAAGAAACTGCATAAAAATTCCTCCCCCCCTCCCCAAGTCTTATGCCCTTTAAGGTGTTTTTAGGCCCTGTGTAGAAGCCTAATTTCCCTTGAAATCCTAAACAGAACTGCGACTCTTGAATGCCTTGGAGGATCTTGGCATAAACCAATAATTTATATGATAGATTAGTAAATTCTGTGAATAGAAATGTAGTAATGAAAAGAATGTGTAAAAAAAATAAAAGATATGTTTTTTCTTGTCTTTGAGATCCTTTATAATGATTTATTTTCCATTTCTCAGTTTTCTTTCTCCTGCTCTTTAACTTCTTTCCTCCAGCTTTGGCTTTCTTGTTCAGTACTGTGTCGACTTTCAGTAGACCAGATTATAGTTTTCCTGAGATATTTTACCACTATATAGTCCATTGTATATGCTAGCCATAAACAATATCAAAACAAAGCTGTTCTAAATATCTAACTGTACCCTAGAAAAATTATCTTTAGATGCTGCACATTTACCGGTACAACTCAGCTATAATCAAGGCAGATTTTCAAAAGGTTATAATTTTGCCTGCTTTATATGTTTCATCTTTGATATGCTCCTTGCAGTTTTAATATGACATTTATTCTATGCTTGTCTATTATTTTTTCGTGCAGTATTTAATATTCTGCATTTGATTCTTCATTTTATTTTTTATTTAATTTTATTTTTTATTTGCTTATCTATCATTTCCTGGTAAAAAAATCCAAACCCTTCATTCAGTTATGTGAGGAGAGAAACATACATCTTCCTTTTTTCTCTTAGAACTTTGTTTTCCTTTGGTTTTATAGTTGGAATTGCCTTCTCCATTACACATCATTTCTCATAAAGTGGACGGTAATTACGTCAGAGAAAAATTCTTTATAGAGAGAGTAATTAGGCATTGAAATGGCCTGCTCAGGGAGGTGATGGATTCACCATCCCTGGAGGTTTTTAAGCTGAGATTGGATGTGGCACCGAGTACCATGATCTAGTAATCGGACTGGAGTTGGACCAACGGTTAGACTTGATGATCTCGGAGGTCTTTTCCAACACAATTATTTCTATGATTCTATGATTTATACAGGACAATAGTCCTTGTATAAAAAATGTAGTCACTCCCTTTTCGAAATCCTTACCTTTCCTTTTTTTCCCTCTTATTTACTTCAGTTGTGTCTATGCTGTGTGTATTTTTTATGCTGGATGCAAATTAACAACAGTTCAATCTCCATCATTGTGTTTCAGTAGACTTTCTTTCAACTAGAAATTTCCTTCTGCTCCAACCCTAAGCAAGACACAAAACATTTTTTTGATAAAATCTGTGATAACATTACTGGAGGTGTGCTACCTTCTACATGTCTGCTATGTGTGGTTGTGACGATTCTTCTTGTACAGCAAGAAGACCTGAAAAAATGTTTGAAAAAAACAGATATAATGTAAGCACGTGCACTGAAGGAATTTGTTCAAAGCACTGAGTTATCACCTGCAGCTTGGATCTGAACTGCCAGCAGTCTGGTGGGGTCTAGTCCTGCCATCATCCATGATTCAGCATTTTGGCTGCAGTTCTGTACAAATACCTAGTACCAAAGGAAACATTACTTACCCAACATCCTCATTGTACCTGTACTTCTGGTACAGGTTCTTCTCATTTGTCTTTACTTCATCAGAGTAGCAAAGCTGAGAGAACAGTCAGATATGATGTTTCCTGATCTTCCCTGTTATTTCTTAGAATCATAGAATTTTTTTGGGTTGGAAGGGGCCTTAAAGATCATCCAGTTCCAAACCCCCTGCCCCATGCTTGAGGCGCCACCCAACCTGGCCTTGGACACTTACAGGGAGGGGACGTCCAAAGCTTCCCTGGGCAACCTCTGTCAGCATCTCACCACTCTCTTCATAGAAAAGAATTTCTTCTTAATGTTTAATCTAAATCTTCCCCCTTCCAAACTAAAGCCATTCCCTTTCTTCCTATCACTACTTGCCTTTGTAAACAGTGCCTCCCCATCTTTCCTGTAGACTCTACAGATGCTGGAAGGCCACTATATGGTCTCCTGGGAGTCTTCTCTTCTCCAGGCTGTACAACCCCAACTCTCTCAGCCTGTCCTTACAGTAGAGGGTGCTCCAGCCCTCTGATCATCTTCAGGGTCCTCCTCTGGACCCATTCCAACAGTTTCATATCCCAGTTGTTACATTCGTAATTCCACAACTGGACACAATACTCCAGGTGGGGTCTCACCAGAATAGAATAGAGGGAGAGAATCACCTCCCTTGACCTGTTGGCCACGTTTCTTTTGATGCAGCCCAGGATACAGCCCCGTCTGGGCTACCAGCCCACATTGCTGGCTTAGTAGGAAGGTTTATTTCAGTGTGAAGATTTAAACAGTTCTCCAAATCATGTCAAATTGGAGCATTTCAAGTAATGGAGTTCTCCCATTTATAAAGGAAATCAGATTTTCATAGACTGAAAAGACCTAATTTGGGGTCCTTTAGTATGCACACAAATAAAAAGGCATTACTTTTTAGAAGATTGCAGAGAACTGGTTGTGATAAACTTCACAGCTTTGTCTCTATTCTGATCACATACTAAGGTCTACATATGCACTGAATGTAAAGGCATTAAATGTCTGGAATGGAAGACAGGATTTGCCCTTTTATAGGAAGAGCTTAATAAGAAACAGACTCTTCTCAGGCACAGTGCTGTGCAACAGTTTACAGTACAGTGCAGCAGTACTAGACAACATCAAAAGACAGATTACCAACTGCTGTGGTTTTCTCAGTGAAGAGAAAATTTTGGCAAATTTTGAGCTGGTTTATGAACACAGAAGACACAGAGGACACCTCCAAAGTATTACAATCCTCTTGAAATTGATTATTTGTATTTATCCTATGCTGTGCCCTAATCATAAATTTGTTTCATTACCATTTCATAGATATAAGTCATGGATGAGAATTGGTAGGAATTCGAGCTTGTCTCTTTTTCCAGTGAGTAGGTAGACGTACTTAAGTACAGCTGTTTATTGACTCTATGCATTATACATAGCAGCAGGATTAAAAATATAACAAAAATATGTAGAAAGGGAAGTAATATACTTCATATATAATACTTAGTTTGATTTACAAATGAGAGCTCAGCAGGAGAATGGGGAAAGTATTTCAGGCAAATTAAAATAATTTAAAAGAATCACTGAAAATCTTTGTTTTGGACAGTTTATCCAAAGTCAGCACTTATTCTAGAACTTTGGCACGTTTTATAATAACATGTGACAACTTCATGAAAGATGATTTTTTATAGACTCTTATAGACTCTTCATTATAGCACTGTCTAACAAAATAATCAATAAGAAATAGGGCTGCTGTGTCAACAACGACATCACAGAAAGCTGTCATAGCCTGTCAACGTGGATGCTTGCAAGAAAAATCCCTAAACACTTGCTTTCAATAGACTGTGAATAGAGACACAAACTCCAGCATTCTGCAGCCCTGGTAAGATTGATGCTATTAAGCCATATGCTGACCAGCTCTTTCTGAGTGTGCAAAAGGCCTGAGTTTATCCATTGAAACCATTTAGACAATTCAGCAAAGAAAATCTCAAATACACATGAAGAAGCAGTGCTTCAGCTCTCTGAGGTAATTTACAGTTTTTACTGCTGGATTTTCACTATAGTCTGATGCCCTTTTTGGTTTGTCCTGTCAATCTTTTTACTCTTCACCCTTACACCTTTTTGCTTCTGCAGCATCACCCAGGAAAGTACATAAATATGCCTGCACTCCTCACCAGGTCATAAGTGTGCATATTCATGTCATCAGATATACATAATTTCAAGAAATAGGAAAAGAAACTGAACTCTGTTTATAACAGCTATTGCAGTGTGGCACTGCTAGGATTTTTCCAGAAGTAGCAAAACTCCTGGGAGACAATTGAGTTACCGTAGCTAAGATTTTGGTGCAGAGAGTTGAAATGCAGACAGCAGTGAATGGCAGATTGCAATAGAAAAGCAGAACTAAAATATAATTGTTCTCCTTTTTTCCTAAAAATAGTAAAATTTATCAACTTTTACTGTTAATCATGAGATGATGATGATGATGATATGATGAAGAATAGACTGAGTTACTTTTGTTTATTTTCTATTTCACTCTAAGATCACAGTTTCTTTTTTCTTTTCTTTAATGTTGAAGTGTCAAAATAAAATGTTTTTTCAAGGAAAAAACAATCTTGAGTAAAGAAGGTTCTCCGAAACATAGGGTAGTCTGTAAACTGCCAAGTAACGCAAGACTTGCAATGACTCTCCAAGACCAGGAACGTCATTGCATGTACAAGGTATTTAATGATTGATGAGTAGTTCACAAAGTTATCCCCAAGTTCCTGATTATTGCCAATCATTTGGTTTTCTGAGTATTCTTTCTACAGATTGTTTGAAAGTCACCTCTTGTGTTTTGTTATTTAATATTTGGATTATATAAATTGTCATCTTAGCCAATATGACAGTCTTAACTAAATAGTTAGAGATGGTTATAAAAATATTGAAAAGAAAAATTCTGAGTACTTTTCCAGACTTGTGCTCATGGTGACACCTTGAAGACTTATGATTATTATGAACACCCAAAATCCATACGAATACCTTCTAAATGATGTTTTGCCTGTAATGACAAGATACACTTGCAACAAGTTACTGAATAGAATCAATTTCTAAAATTGTATTACAACTGTGAAATATTATATATGAAATCACATTACTTTGTTTTGTTACAGATCATAAAATAAGCACTGGGAATGTTGAAGTGTTGTGATAAATAGGCTGTAATTGTGTCAGCTGGGATTTTTTAATAATCAAAATTCAGGAAGCGTAAAAGAAAATATAAGTAAAAGACCATAAAAGTATTCATAAGAATGCATAGCATCCGTCTTTGAAAGGTAAAAATTTTTAAAATTGTATGAATGGAGTTATAAAATCTCCTATACCTGTGATTCATCAGTTTTTAAGCTCTAGTAATGTTACACTTTTTTTTTAAGTTCAAATCATTTAATAAGTGTAACAAATTGGTTTGGAGTCAGAAATGCGTAGAAGAGACACTTCTTTTCACGTCTATTTTTTTTATTTATACTTCTGCTCAGCCTGAAGTTTGTGTTTCAAGGAATCTTCCAGATAGAGCATAAAGCTGCAATCAAGTAACAGGAAAAAAAATAGACCTGTGGAACTACAGACATATCAGTCTCACCTATGTGACTGTCAAGAACATGAATCAGATCCTCCTGGAAACTATGCTGAGGCACATGGAAAATAAAGAGGTCATTGGTGACAATCAACTAGGAGTAACTCATGCCTGATGAGTCTCATGGCCATCTACAATGGGGCTACAGCACTGGCAGATAATGGAAGAGAACAAACATCATCTGCCTGGACTCGTGCAAAGCATTCAGCACTGTTCCACATGACATTCTTGTCTCCAAACTGGAGAGATATGGATTTGATGGATGGACCACTCTGTGGATAAGGGATTGGCTGGATGGTCAAACTCCAAGTGTCATGGTCGACAGCTCACTGTTCGAGTAGATAATGGTAACAAGTGACATTCATCAGGGGTTGGTATGGGGATTGATGTTGTTTTAACATCTTTGTCAGAGACATGAACAGTGGGATTGAAGACACCCTCAGCAAGTTTGATGATAATACCAAATTGTGTGGAATGATTAACAAATTAAAGGTAAAGGATTCCATCGAGAGGGACATGGACAGGCTTGAGAGATGGACTTGTGTGAACCCCATGAAGTTCAACAAGGCCAAGCGCAAGGTCCTGTACCTGGGTCAGGGCAATCTCAAGGACAAATACAGGTTGGGCAGAAAACAGATTGAGAATATTCCTAAAGAGAAGAATTTAGGGGTTCTGCTGAGTAAGAAGCTCAACATTAGCCCGGGTCCAGAAAGGTTATTCTGCCCCTTTACTCTGCTCTCGTGAGACCTCACCTGGAGTACTGCATTGAGTTCTGAAGACCTCAGCATGGGAAGGACATGGATCTGTTAGAGTGAGTCCAGAGGAGGCCGTGAGGACAGGCTGAGAGAGTTGGGGTTGTTCAGCCTAAAGAGGAGAAGGCTCTGCGGAGGCTTTTTAACAGCCTTCTGGTGCATAAAGGAAGCCTACAGGAAAGATGGGGAGGGACTTTCTGCCAGGAAGTGTAGTAGTAAGACAAGGGGGAACAATTTTAGACTGAAAGATATGACATTCAGATTAGATATTAAGAAGACATTTTTTACTGTGAGGGTGATAAGGCGCTGTAACAGGTTGTCAAGTGAAGTCATGGATGCACTACCCCTGGAGGTGTTCAAGTTCACTTTGGATGAGAATCTGAGCAACGTGATCTAGTGGAAGATGTTCTTGTCCGTGGCACGGGTGTTGGAACTCAATGATCTTTAACGTCCCTTCTAACCAAACCATTCTATAAATCTACGATTTTTCTTTGATGTGCCACAGATTTCTTAGGTTAATGTGGGTCATCCATTCTAGCCTCCTATGACACTCTAATGGCTTTTATATTCTTACCTTCTGTTACTCCACTGCCCTCTGCTTCCTTAACCATCAGTGAACTGTAGATCATAGGCATAACAATGCGGGATGAAGCTTCATATTTATTAATTTTTGCAGTTTTTCCTGTATAATTATATCAGATGAGGGATTATCTTCAATATCATGGTAAATGTTAAAAAGCAGAAATATGTCAACAGTATCAATAGTTCTTTCGGTTTTGTATTTTTATTATTGGTTTGTTTGTTTCTCATTTAGACAAAGCAAAGCATTGTTTATTCACTTTAATTTAAAGAACGTGCAGCAGTTCATTTCTCCAGTTCCTCTGAAACCATGACTGTAACAGTCACAAGTATAAACTCAGAACAACATTCAGATCTACATATTTTAGTTCTAGCTATCATAAGAACTGTAAGCAGCAGCTCAAAATTAGTGAATATAGACATTAATAAAATACTAGTTAATATGTTAGATAGAGCAGAGATCTGCTGTAGGAATGAAAATAGTATACAGTAGAAAGCATACAAAAATGGGCTATGTGCAGTGCCAGATAGACAACCTTCTCTAACAGTCAACTGCACCAAATGCAAGAGATAATAAACTGCTGATAGTTGCTGTTATTTTCATAAATATTAATAGCTTAGTGGTATTAGCCTTTAATTTAGATTAATGATTATCCCATAAAAAGCTATAATCAAGAGAATGTCACTTCCACAAAAAACTCATTGAAGACATCACCTGAAGAGATTTTGCAAACAAGATCTAATGAATTTTACAGTCTTTAAAAAAAGTTCAAATTAAGGTCATAAATATTTGGGAACAGGCTTGAAGTCATAAAGCTCAGGACATTACTAGCTCCTGGAACAACACAAATCTCAGGCTCCTAGAACAGTTATAAAGATAGTGTTATTGCTCAGTTTTAGCCATGAACAAATACATCAATCCAAACCTAACTGTGAGCACACAGTATTTCTAAATGTTGAAGCCTTGATAGTCAATTTCTGTGCCACTCTTTATTCATATTCTCCTTTTCAAACCACTGACTGAGGTTTCTATGGATCATGACAGCAAATCTTCATGTAAATAGATGTGTTTCTAATTAATACTGTAAAGTAAGATTAATTATGCTTTAGAACATCCTGTACAAATAATACTGTTGATGAAGAACAAGTAGATAACATACATAAAATTCTTTTTATGTATATACAATTACTAGCTATTGTACCACAAAGTTTTTAAGGTGGAACCTTATGATGAGACCAATAGATATGGCCAGACATGAATGATTACACTTCAGAACACACGTTTAATTTTACACATCAGCAGCTGCAAAACAAAATCTCAGCCATTACACAGAGTCCAAAGTAATGGGGTCAGAGTTTTAAATTAATTGTGCACTATAGGTATTCCTTATTAGAGAAGGCAATTTTTCACATAGTTTTGAAAATCATGTTACAGTTAGAGACTATGCTTCATTTTTGAGTTTTAATGTTAGAACTACTTTTAGTTACATTCTTGTTATGATGTACTTGTTAACAAAACCAAAGAATGGCACTGTGTGGGACCCGTTGTGAAGGACAAAATAACCTTCTGAGCAAACCATGGGAGCAGGAGCAAGTCTGGATAGAGTTACGGTTAGAGCCATTGAAAAGACATTGAACATGACTTGCAACTGCAACCCACGAGGTAGTGTTGCAACAGGATACCAGGTCTCAATACCAAGCCTAAGGATAAAGGTAATCATGAGAATGTCAGTGTCCTTGAGCCACCAAGGACAGGAGCTTCACCCCACAGATCATCGATGCATGACAAAGTGTCTCAAACAAGATACATGGCTTGGGACTTAGTGCTATAAGGCAGTCATCAGGATTATTAAAATAAGCCATATCTTAGGAGTGAAACCCAATAGTAACCGAGAGCAAATTTTCAACAGGAAAATGTATAAAGCAAAGAAAAACCGTGGAGGGTACAGATATAGCACCTCAGCAATACTGAGGATCATCCTTGCGCACGAAGCACATTTCCACACCTCGCTGTCGTGTATGGGAGGTAGAGACTTGCTGGGAGTCTGCACTGGGAGAGATAAGCATGCTGTAGCAGTAGTCCGGTAACTGCTATCTGTCTGCTACATGCAATATGCTTTAGTCAATAAATAATACTTCTGTACTCATGAGTTTTGCATGATACTGTTTGTGGGTACCTGTCACGTGGTTCAAGAAGGCCAGGTATATGTGAACCAATCAAGAATGCATTATGTCTGAGCCCATTTTCCAAGCCAATATCCATGTATTCCCACAGAGTCTGAGGACTGGTGAAATCCTGACCTTTCAGGTGTCTTGCTGCTGAAGATTTGTCAAAGGGAGTAGAATTTTGATAGTATAAAAACCTGAAGAATAGAGCATCCAAGATAGTAGGAAGGTGAGTAAGCCTTTACCATGCAAGTTAATACTCATCCTGCGTGTGGCTGTAGGGCACGATTGGCTGAAAGTCCTACATGTTCTCTACCTGGACTTTACGATCTTTAGGAGGTTTTTCAAAACAAATATTACCTGACATCAACATTTCAATTTTTTTTATGCCTATGCATGAGGGACACCTTAAATTTTATCTGGCATGTATCCCTGCCTTGTCTTAGTGGCATGGCTTTCCTTTCCAGGCTGACCAGTTTGAAATTTCCTCCCAGCTACAAGATGCAGAGCTACAGCATCCCTATTCAGGAGACAAGGTAAGGACAGATTTCTTTTAAGAGAATTAATTTCATGTTGGCATCTCAAGGCAGACAGAAGCCTGTATATGCCTGTTCCTAACAGCCCTGTTACATTGTGCGAGGAAAGGAGAGGATCCAGCACTTAAACTTGACCTGAGCTGTCCTTTCTGTTTACTCCAAAGTACACAGCAGTTATGGATTTACCATTCCTAATTTCCACCTTCTTTTCTATAGGCTAAGTATGGCACAGTAGTCAAAACTCACTGTTTTATTGTGCTTCGTTTTTTATAACACCTGATCTTGGAGTATCAGCAGCCTTTGACAGTGTGTTCAGTTTTGTGAGGTACTGGTCTGGGGTCTTGGGTCAGCTCTGCTTGCTACTTAACCATAAGACGGCTACAAGTTAGACATGCAACACAGAAGTGCAAACAAAACGTCTGCATAGAAGAATCTACCGGCAAGAGTCCAGTCATAGTGACACAAAAGTATATACTAAGCTGAAAGAAAACCCACAGAGTCAAAAGAGTAAGGTAGGAAGCTCAAAGGTCAGAGCTTCTAAGGATTACCTGAAACTGATTTGATGGAGCTCAGCGCTGTCTTACCTGACTGATGGCTGCGTGGTCACTAGAAGCTTGTCAAGTTCCTTCAGCAAAAGCTGCAAACACAATCATGTGTAGCCACCTGGTATGTTTTCCCTAACCACATTTTACATCTATTAACCATTAGGTAACTGATAACATAAATTTCTTATGACCTTTCCTGTGAAATCTTTCTGTAGGATGACCAATTATAAATAGCCTGATAGAGGAAGTAACCATTATACATGATGAAATTCTGCTTTCCTGGAAATGGCTAAACAACAACTAATCAACTGCTTTACCTATTAAACTGCCTTTACCTCAACTCACAAGTTTTCACAACTTTACATTTCCAATTCTCTCTCCCACACCTAGAGGAGTGAGCTGTAACGTGGGGCTCAGCTGTCAGCTCGGGCTAAACCATGACATGCGTTGGAGACAAGTAGTGCCTCTGAGCACAGTGCTGGACAGACTTGACAAAGCAGTTAGACTCTCAGTTCTTGTTTAGAGCATTGGGTTTGCAGTAAAATGATGACTGAACAAAATGGATTAGACACATAGGCACAGACTCAAAATATCTGGACCCCTACCTTGTTGAATCTGTTGATTTCAGCAGAGTCACAAACCAGCTATCTTTTGTAGCACTAAAACCTATAAAGTGTTCATTGTAGAAAGGACAAGTCTTTAATATTTCTTGTACCGAAGAAATCTATTATTTCTTAAGATAGTCTACTGTAGCAATGAAGAGTATATTGAGTTAGCTGATGGAAGACTACATACGACGTATCATGGCAGGTATATTCTGTACAGTTATTTTATTGGGAAGATATGTAATATATAGATATATGCTGAAAGAAAATTTTGCCTTGGAAAGTCTGGTTATGTTGCAAGAAATTAATGTGTTGGAGCCCAGTCCAGGGTCTTCTTTCAGCCTTATTCTTAGATGGTAACCCGTACCAAAACCAGAATCAAAATTTATGAGCAGAAGTTACCTAGTAAAGAGGAAAACAAAATCCAGATAAGAGTTTTGGAAGTTCAATTACCTCATCTTGCAGCATAAGGTGACAAAACATTAGAAAGCCTGAAATTCTTGTCTTCAGAGCCAATTGCTCCCTGAACATCCAACTTGAATGACTCATTGAAAAAAATAAAGCTTAAATGTTGGGTTGTGTGGACTGGTTCTTAAATAAATAATTTGTCCCACTTTGATTTTCTATTTTCGTACTTAAAAACAACAAGAATTAGAAGAATTGACAACAATGAAGGAATATAAATTCATAACTCCAGAAAATGTGTTAATTATAACAGCATTTTGAAACATTTAAGAATATTTTATTAATTATAATTGTTAGAAATAAATGCTCAGGTGTGAGATGGAAAACTATATTTTTTGTCACAACCTTGTCTGTGTACTGTATACATTGCTCTAAAAGCAGGAGATAGGTGGTAAAAGACTTGGCTACTTGTTAGTGGCTTGGATTTCAGAAATGTCTCAAAAACTCTGTTAATAAACTTTAATCTTACAACTGCAACCGAAATACTTACTAACAAACCAGATCAGCTATAAAGATAATACACTACTAATATTTATTAATAATTAATTATGTAATTTAAAAATAAATCTAGACACAGTAGGTAAATTCTCATCTGATGCAATATTCTACTAAAAGAAATAACTGTAGAATCGACAATCGCTATTTAGCATTTCCAATGTCCTATCTGTGTCTTTTCCATTTATATTAGGAGTTTTGTTGTGTATATTATCGTAAATTTGTAATGTTTATTTACATTCCAATACAACCAAATAAATAAAACATTTTGTCTTCTTTGCCTATGAAATGGCAAATATAGCTACTTCATCTACTTTTTATAAGCAGCAAAATGTACTACCTAACTAGGTAAAACAAGTGGCCTAAAGAAAATATTAACAAACCTAAATCATAAAGTAAACCCAGGCTAGCAATGAATTCCACTTTGTGTCAGTTTGTTAATGGCTTTGTCATTATTATATTATTGTATCAGTCTACTGAGTGGAAAAATGAAATGCTACTTTATAGTAAAAATAACTGATAACTTACGCAGATGCAGCTCATTTGGGGCTGACAAATTCAGAAACAATTCCCCACTGATTTCAGCTGGCATATGCCACCATACAAAAAAACCTCCCAGCCTCTTTGGGATTTCTGACAGGAGTTGCTTTGTGGGGCCCTAAGGCAGAAACAAAGCTGCCTCTGGGATCATATCAAAGGTACCACCTGCCACAAACCACCTGCAGTGATTTCTGCTGTTCAGGGAAGGCTAAAAAACATTTCTCTGCAATAAGCAGGATGGAAAAGGCTTATACCATGTTAGACTGAACAAAAAATACAGACAATTTTTCCCACTCCACATGAAAATGCCAGTCTCCTGTAACATTTTTTCACTGATATGCTGGGTGCCTGGTGAAGAAGGAACCATGAGCAGTTTCAAAGGATTAAACATAGCCCACTCTCTTTGTAGGGACTGCTAGCAAGGAGAGCCCTGAGACATATGTGCCTGCACTTCCGCCAGTCAACCATCAAAAGCTGTGTGAGGGAATAAACAGAGATTTTATAACAGCAGCGTAGAAGGACATGTCTAAGAAGAGCTTGTTAGAAATAACTGTAGAGGAAACAGCATTTCTAGTACTCCCTGCATCCCTGCAGTAATCTCTTCCCATCTGGGCAGTCCTGTCACTTGAACTGTCTGAAGGTCCTACAATGCAATGCCAGCAGCACCTTTTCTCCCTCCTTCCATTACTCCCAGCAGTAAGCACGACAACCACAGATCCCACGCATCAGGCACACCCAGCAACTCCCTCGGAGGAATACTTCAGCCTGTTATCACTTGTCGGATGAACAGAGGGGCACACACTGTACTGAATATCCACTGTCCGCAGTTTCATGGCCGTTACTTTGTGCTGCATCTTCTTTGTGTCTGATCCAGCAAGTCTAAATACATGTACAAAGTAAAGTCACACCCAGTTCCTACACCACAGGATAGCTTGACTAATATTGCTGAAGAAATAATGGTTCTCAGGCTTAAATTGCACTTTTAAATGCATCAACTTGTTTCAAAAAATAGGGGTAGTAACGTAATTTTTTTTCAAATACCACAGTACAGGAATTTGCATCAGCGTATATATATTTGTATCTCATCCTACGTATAAAGAGAACTGAACTTTCAGGACAATTGCTATGTTAACTTTGAGCAGCACTTTAGTATCTCCCACAATTTACAAAAATCTGTGCTCATTGAAAGGGTTATTTTTTCTCAGTTGATTGAGGAAAGAATAAGTACAGTCACTGGAATTGGGCTAAGACATGGCTGAAGTGCCTTGTACATTATTAATCATTTGGACTCTTTTTTTCAAACATTACTTATTGCTTAAATATTAACACGTCATTTACAGCCTCCAGAGGAGTGTGTGGATCTGTGGTTTAGATATGTATTTCTACTGCAAAGGCTTCATGTAATAACTTGTTAGATGTCAAGAAAAGTCTGAATATTTCTGATAGAGCTCTGCATACGTGTCTTACACTACCTCACCAGTTACACCTGCTATTCTGTGACTGTGGTAGATGTAAAAGCTCTACTGAATACATTCATTGTACTCCATAAGGAAAAAAAAATAACTTAAGAGGTAGCACAGACATTGCAGAAGCATAAATCAACACAGTAACATGAGCTAAAGACTTGACTGATAGAGTATCACACGGTGGTATGTCCTGTGTTCTCCTAATGGTCTAGTGTTTGTAAATATCCATGAAAAAACTAATGTTATCTAATAAAAAAAATAGTAAATCTTTCTGAAAAACATTTATCAACACTAACTGCCTCTACCACATAAATGTCCCAAGTCACAGGATAGTCACTCAGACTATGATAAACAGAACCAAAACTGCTGTATTTAGTATTATATTGCTACCTTAGGAGAATGCTGAAAAGGCAAAATGGATAGCTATTATAGTAGTTGTGTCACTGTAATAACAAATGTTCTAAATGAGAAAAATAACCAGCAGTACTTCTGGGGGCATTTCTGCAAAGTCAACCAAAAGGTCTGCCCAATTCCCATTTCCCAACAGTCTTATATTGTAGAGGATGTCCAAAAATTTATACAAAGAGTGTCAAGTGGAAATCACTGTATTAACTAAGTCTACCACTGTAGTATCTGGCTACAACATCCATGGAAATCCGCATACAATCCATCCATCTAAGGAAGAGCAATTAACTGAAAAGTGGTTAGGCCTTATTCAAAATCGCACATGACTCACCCCACGCTTCTGCTTTTCTAATCCAGTAGCTAACCTCAAGAGCACTGTATCACTTACCAAAATGCAATAGGTGGACAATAATAGTAACTCTGCAGTGATAGACCATTGACACTTTTATCATGACATTTTAAAATTCTGTTGCATTGTCACTGCTGTAAATCATATTTTGCAAATGAAATGTGTTCCATGATAGAATGACCTTTTTCTACATGTGTGATATTAAAACATGTGATAGGTATTATATGGTGTATCTCTCTTATCTCAAACACGCAGTTTGAAAGCCTCAAGTCATTTCAGGTCTTTTTACTTTTAAAGCATGAAAATGTTTTCAAGGTTAAAAGTGATGCAGGAAGTAGCTGGTATGCAAAACAATTTCTGTTGTAATCTGTTATTTCCAAGTCACTCAAAACATTCACCTTTTTATTGATGTTTTCCATATTGCAGGAAAATTTTCTTCACCAAAGGGGATATTAAACATTGCAATAGGGTATCCAAAGAAAAATTTGAGTCACTACCCCTGGAGGTAACTAAAAGACATGTAGATGCAATGCTTGGGGACATGGGTTAGTGATGGTGTTGGTAGTGTTGAGTTAATGGTTAGCCAGATGATCTTAAGGGTCTTTTCCAACATAAATTGTTCTCTGATTCTATATTTTTGCCATATGGACTTGATTTTTTAACTTTGTACTTTGTAATTATCTTGCATCTATAGGAAAAATCCTAATTATCTTATGTAAACAGGTATGGGATTAATGTATCAATGTACACACACTCCTCAGAGAGTCAAAATAGCAGAACACCAGAGTTGGAAAGAGGACCATTTGCTGGTACACTACTTTTGTACTGTTAAGAATTACAAACAAAAAAAATAGATGGCAAATTCACTTACTGAGCAGCTATAGGTCATCCAGTCTTTATAGATCATGATGTCATGTACTGTCATAAAAGAATGGAAAGCAGTTTAGGTATCTGAAATCACCATCCCAAGTCCTACGTTGTACTTTGATCAAGGGGCTTAACCTTATTGTATACAAGACAACGATGCAAATTCCCAGCTTCTGTTGTTATCTGACCATCAGTATACCTTTCTTTCTCTCCTTAGTCCACAGGATTGTCAGCACATTGCAGGATGTACTTCAAACAGCTGGGCCACTGGTATCACTTTGAGCATCTGGCTCCTTCAGCAGCTGCTAGGCAGACATACTTACACAAGCAGATTGATGCCTGCCTTTATGGTGGACCATATTCCTCATGAAACTGCTCATCTTTTTGCTCTGAAATAAATTCACTGGCAACAGGAGCCCTCTTCCTCTATTCCCCTGAATTTTAGCACTTTTAATCTGCAAGCAAACAGATTAGGCTTTGACTTGTCTTAATGTCTCCTAGGATCTCAGAGCACTTAGTAAACACTGAGAAGAGACTGAAGAGACTGCTATTATGTGATGTATCACTTTTATATTTGCACAGCAAATTACACTACTGGACTTATCTAGTAGTTGAATTTAGGTGCTCCCTAAATACAAGTATTAAAAAACAATATGTTATGTCTGAATTCATCATTGATAAATAAAGACACCTGTAGCTAGAGACTAACCTCAAACCACACAGTGATCAGTTGGTCCTGAAGAATTCAAGTATGTCAGACTTCAGAATTTTCTGATTATCAGAGGGAAGACTATTCCTTCATTTGTTAATATTCAATGTAGCAGTTTGCTGCGTCTTTGTCTGTGTTCATTCATCATTCCTATTTGCTGGTCATTCGACTGAATTTGTTTTTACCTGCTTGTTTCAGAAGGATTTTTTTCATATATACACTTAAATTAGAGCTTCTCTGAATTTGGTGGGCTTTTTGGAAGGGGAGAAATAAATCTCTGAAGTACTGCCATCTGTAGAGTTCTACTTCACATATAATTTCATTAAACTGTTGCAATGACAAAGTAGAAAATTATTCTTTAATGTAACTGCCGAATTCTTTACAAAAAGCAGACTGGTTTTCCACCTTTTTTAGTAAAAGAGGGTTTTTTTAATCTGAAATCCAGGTCTGCATACCAGAATTACATTTATCTTAAAATTGTATTGCAGGACTTCTGCCCTTGCACAGGAAGTTGGATACTTCAGTTTTCTGTCATGCTAAAAAAATTGGTAAGGTAATTTGGGAGTATAAAAGTTGCAAATCTTGACATACATCATCAAAAAGAACATGAAATTCTTTCGATTTTACCACAGACTTCTTTTACATACACTTAGGAAGCAGTCCTCTTTATTTTCAGCATCTAGTAACAGCTTCCTCATATCATGTTTTCCTTCTTTATTTGTGTGTGGTTTTTTACTGCTTTTATGTTCTTTGAAATAAAACAGAAACCACACACTTTTCTATATGATCAAATGTTTAAAAGTCAAATGATATTTTTACCCCATTCTAGATCTTAATCTTACATAGCTGTGTAGTTCTTGACATTTTGGAGTAAAACACGTATCTGATCAATTGAAAATTGCTCAGTTAGGTCTGAAACACATTTCTTTAAGGAAAATGTGGTTTAAGACATGAAAAAGAAGATGGATGTTGAAAAACTGTTTAGCTGAGCCTGGCGTTTTACTTTTTAAATATTAATTATACTTTAGGTTTCTTCCTATTTACATAATTAAGTCCTTGCTTGAGACATAAATAGTACCATATCGTATTGAGGAAGCCACTGAGCCACTTTGTTAGATATCCTTGCAGCTGGTAATTTTTGACAATTAGTATTATGAATTCTTGTCACAGAGGGTCTGGGGAAGGCAATTTCAGGCTTCTACTTATCTCTATAAACTGAAGGAATATTCCAGAAGTAGTGGGTCCACTGAGAGGATCATTTCTGGGAGGCAAAGAGGTGGCAAATGTTAAAATTACCATATTTACAGACACAGTAGAAAATTAAGTTCTGAATGAGCTACTGAGTTTACAGTGAGTGCTAAAGATTTTTTTAAACTTTCTGGACAGCCTAATATAACATAGGAACTGTTCATCTCTGAGATATTGTGTTAGTAAAAATCTTGAAGCTTAATACAGTTATGTTTACAACTACTACTGTCTATGACTAGCAATCTTAGGGGGAGGAAAGAATCACTTCACAGGAAAAAGTCTTTCTCTATAATTTGTGTATTTCTACTGTCAGCTTTTCATTTTGTGATGGAATACGACTATTACTCTCCCTCTCATGTTCTCCTCTAAGACTAAAACAAGCAGTTGTATAATTTTGTACAAAAAATTATTTTAGCTTTCCTATTCCAGAGCAAAGAATTTGTACATGTCACGTGTTGATATGTATTAGCCATCAGCTAAGCACCACATATCTAATATCTCCCTCCCCACACTCAGAAGCACAGGGGAGAGAATAAAAAGAGCAAAAGAAGGAAAACTCCTGGGTCAAGATTAAGATATTTTAACATGCAAAAGAAAGAGGAAGAAGAACAGAAAAGGCCCCAAAAGCCCCAAATCAAGTCACAAAAAGGCCATGACTCACAACCTCCCACAAGAAAACTGACGTTCAACCAGTCTCCAAGCAACACCCACCTACCCTAAAATCCCCTTCCCTTCCTTTCCTTGCTGAGCATGATGTTATATATTATGAAACAACCCTTTGGTTAGTTTGGGTCAATTTTCCCAGCGGTATCCCCTCAAAAAACTTTTCCGCTGCCAGCCTGCTTGCTGGAGGGTAAGAGTAAGTGCCTTGATGCTATGCAAGTACTGCTCAGCAATGGCAGGTATATTGTGGTGTTACCAACATTATTTTCATCACAAATTCAAAGCACAGCACCATACAAGATAGTATGAAGAAAATTTTCATCCCAGTCAGAGCCTCTTGAGCATCAAGATACTCTCAAATTCCAGTGATGTGTCAAATATAACTATTGAAATCTCAAGCTCTCATATTGTCTTTGCTGACATTCAAAAATGAAAAGACACAGCAGTAACCTGAGACAAATGGGGTGGATGAATACATAGTAGTAAAATTAATTGGTTTCACTGGAATTATGCTTTTACAAATAACATAAACATAGTCATGACAAAATTGTCTCTATAAACTGGCACAACACGTCATTATACTTCCTCTCTACTGATTTCTTTGGCAATTTTGGAAAGCAGATGGTGGAGGACATGCTTATAACACATCAATCTTGGGCTTTTCTCCATAAATCAGAGTGTCATAAAAACCTGACATGAAATTAGCCAAGGAAATGGACTATAGAAAAGGCTTGGGAGGTAACATGATCATTGCTGTCTTGGCTGACCCAGTGGGAACTTACCCAAAGACCTGCTATGCTAAAAATCTGTACTGCAGACCTGTGACACTGTAACTCAGGCCCTGCCTGTCATCTTCCCACTGAAGCTCAGACCCTAGTGACCATCTGAAACATGCCTCCAAGAGGTGGATAGTCTGACTCAGGCTGTGTGTTGGAGTACCGTTATAAGGTGCCTAGAAGACGGCACATAGGTGTTGCATGGAAAAAGCCACAGCAGGAGTTCTCTTGGTCCCTGCAGTGCTGTAATCCTTTTTTCTGTTTGTTTGTTTCTTTCTTTCTTTGTTTGCTTTTGTACAAAACAGTTGTAGATTACATGTACATGATTGATTAAAGGTTTTCAGATCTAGTCAGAAATTCAATTCTAGAGCTTTGGAAAAACGACTGAACACAATTCTGACAGAGTTTGTTGTGTGTCTGACATGACTGCATCAAAGCACTATATGTTAGAGAACAGTAATCACTTACAAAACAACTGCAGTGTGTTTTCTTCTTCACTGACAGAGGTTTGATCTTCATTGCAAAAAGAGCTAAACATAAACATTTCCACACATGCTACCTTATTTGCTTACTTCAGTTTTATATGTCCAAACAATTTTGTTTTGGGGGATTTCACAGTATCACAGTATCACAGTATCACAAGGTTGGAAAGGACCTCTGAGATCATCAAGTCCAACCTATAACCCAACACTAACACCAACACTAACACCAACCGTCATCTAAACCATGGCATGCAGTGCCTCATCCAATCTCCCCTTAAACACCTCCAGCGTCGGCGACTCCACCACCTCCCTGGGCAGCGCATTCCAATGGCCAATCATCCTTTCAGTGAAGAACTTCTTCCTCACATCAAGCCTAAACTTTCCCTGACGAAGCTTGAGTCCATGCCCTCTAGTTCTGTCACTGGTCACCTGAGAGAAGAGACCAACCCCTGCCCGACTACAACCTCCTTTAGGTAGTTGTAGAGAGCAATGAGGTCTCCCCTGAGCCTCCTCTTCTTTAGACTAAACAGCCCCAACTCCCTCAGTCGCTCCTCATAGGGCTTGTGCTCCAGCCCCTTCACCATCTTCGTTGCCCTCCTCTGAACACATTCCAGTATCCTAACATCTTTCCCAAACTGGGGGGCCCAGAACTATACACAATATTCCAGATGAGGCCTGACTAGTGCCGAGTACAGGGGGACAATAACTTCTCTGGTCCTGCTGACTACACTATTCCTGATGCAGGCCAGAATGCCATTGGCCTTCTTGGCCACCTGGGCACACTGCTGGCTCATGTTGAGCTTCCTATCAACCAGCACTCCCAGGTCCTTTTCTGCCTGACTGCTCTCCAGCCACTCTGTCCCCAGTCTGTAGCTCTGCATGGGATTGTTGTGTCCAAAATGAAGTACCCAATATTTGGACTTATTAAACAACATCCCATTAGAATCAGCCCATCTCTCCAATCTGTCCAGGTCCCTCTGCAGGGCCATCCTACCCTCTAACAGATCAACCCTTCTTCCCAGCTTGGTATCATCTGCAAACTTGCTGATGATGGACTCAATCCCCTCATCCAGATCATCAATAAAGTTATTAAACAGGACCGGACCCAACACCGATCCCTGGGGGACACCACTGGTGACCGGCCGTCAACTGGATGAGACACCATTCACCACCACTCTTTGGGCTCGGCCATCCAACCAATTCCTAACCCAGCACAGAGTGCTCCCGTCTAAGCCACGGGCTGCCAGCTTCCCTGGGAGTCTACTGTGGGGGACAGTGTCAAAGGCCTTGCTAAAGTCCAGGTATACCACATCCACAGCCTTCCTCTCATCCACCAGGCGAGTCACATGGTCATAAAAGGAGATCAGGTTGGTCAGGCAGGACCTACCCCTCCTAAACCCATGCTGGCTGGGCCTGATCTCTTGACCGTTCTGCAGGTGCCGCATGATTTCACCCAGGATTATCTGCTCCATGATTTTACCTGGGACCGAGGTCAGGCTGACAGGTCTGTAATTACCTGGATCATCCTTACGGCCCTTCTTGTGGATGGGCGTCACATTGGCCAACTTCCAGTCTTCCGGGACCTCTCCAGTGAGCCAGGACTGCTGAAAGATGATGGAATGCAGCTTAGCAAGCTCATCCACCAGCTCTCTCACTGAGCAAAATAAGTGTTTCCTACTGCCAAACAGCCTTCATGCTTGTGTTATTAATAATGCTATTATACCCAGACATGATCAAATAAACCTGCACTACCTCTAGGTAGTGTACACAGTTGTCACTGATTGTTTGCTAGGTCTAAATATTAGGTAGAAGCCAAATAGGAATTACTCTTACTGTATAAAGCTTGCTGTGTCTTTCAGTTCTTCTTCCCACATTAAATTGGATTTTGCTGAGTATCTGCTATCGGGTATCAAATGCATATATGCCTCTGACTGGGTGATTTGTTTTGTTATGATAAATAACCTTTTAAAAAACCAAACTAAACCAAAACCAGACTTGGTTTTGTTTTTAATAATATTATCTTACTTCAACAGAGCAATAAGTCAGGTACGTAATACCATTTTTTTTTCCCATTTATAAACTTCAGATTCCTCTAGTCTCATGACATTTCTACTATCTGGAACAGTGGAACATTTTCTGCAAAAATAAGTACTTAAAGATAAAAGTTTTCTCTCATAGGAACAAAAATCCTGAGTTTTACATGTGTATCTGACTTTAACACCTTCCAATACTGAACTTCAATACCTTACACTGGAGGACTCAATATTCAGAATCTGACCTTCTGTAGTTTCTGTTGTTTTTTCAATTATCAATCAGACATGATAAGCCTCATTCAGTTTATAAATGAGTGAATTTTTATTTTAATTTAATATTTCAAATATTTTTTCATAGAAGTTGTGGAATTGACTAAGCATCAATAAATTTTTAGTAAACTGCCTGGCTGTTCAAATTTTGTTCAGATTAAGCAAATACCAGAGAATAAAAGAGGTGAGTATGTATAAAAGCTTGGACAGCAAGTCATATGTAACTTCAGAATATGTCCAAAACTCAAAAGTTACAGTAAGTAAAGGCTATAGGATCACTGCTTTAAAGAAATCCTAGCACTAGGTGGACAAGGTCTAATACCTATGGAAGTAAAAATGATGTGTTGCTGTTCAGTGCCCCATAAATCAACTAGAAAGTTGATGCTGACATCTAATTTAGATTCAATTTTGTAAGATACATATGTAGTGTTCAATACATAAAGGAATATTTATTCCATGCTGTCTATGAAACACTGGATTAAAACTTTACAGAATGGTCTTGTATGGAAAAGTTCTTGCCTGATATTTTTGTGTTTAACCTTGATGGCAAATGTCATGTGTCTTCCACGGCCACAAGCCAGTAGTTATGCATGAGCCTCCTCCAATCTCCCCTTTCTAATAACAGTGTCCTGGGATCTGAAACATAAACGTAGATTAACGTTACATGAAAGATGAAGAGTTTAATACTGTACAAATGCACCTTATCCATAGACTAATTTCTAGTAGTGCTCTCATCTGGCAGGTAGATCTCTGTGTAGTTCTCTGCACTTTGATCACTCCTGTCTCTGTGACTTGGACAGCTATAAGTAAAAGATATAGAATGTGAAAATACTCAATAAACTACCCCAGTAAATTTCTTCCCACACTCCATCTGATTCAGATAATGAGTTACTGATGGAGTAATAAAGCCAGGAAACATAAACACACTTACATTGGCAACAGTAACATGACAAAAATGCCTTTTTATTTCATCAGACATTGTCTTAACAGAACGTAACTTAAGGACATGATAACAATCTAAGTCAAGCCTAAGAAGACTAGGGTAAATGTGACATTGAGCATCAAATGGCAAAATCCTGTCTACCTCCAATTCTGATAGAAATATGCTTGTGAATGAAAACCAGCAAAGCAAATCTTGCTTGTAACTGTTTTCCCTGCTCGTGACAACATGCCAAAGGTAGCTTTTTTTAATGGATAGGTCATATACGTAAAAGATAATGCTGAGAGCTGAGAACAATACACCAAACATGACAGCTGTGCAAAAATCCACTTTACTCAGCCATGACAAATTTATGTCTCAGATTTACGCATACAGGAAGATAACTGCTGTATGTGCTATAACAAAGTAACAAGGTTTTTGTTTTCTTTGGGTTCTGTAAAGTGAGGGGGTTTTCCTCTTCTTTTATTTTATCTGCCATTAAGCAGAAGAAAAATCATCTGCTTTTAACAGAACAACAGTTAACTCTTCAGCTCAGGAACAAAGTTTAATTCCAAAGAGTTTTTTCTTTACTCTTTTCTCCTTCGTGCTTTTTAAAAAGTTGTATGTTCTTCATTCATTAGTGAATCAGATGTATTTTGTAGCTGAAGTTGCCACAATAGAATACTTACCATGGAAAAGATTTTGCATTTGGTGAGTGAACTAGCAGTTACCCAGAGTTTTTATAAGGATAGATAAGAAATATCTTACCAGTTGAATTCAAGATTACTTAGGTGTTTAATTTCCAAATTCATCACCATTCAGGAAAAGCCAATGATAAGAATAATTTCCAATGATAGCTGAAGAGATGGATGGGGGCTAGTTTGTGTATAAATAAAAGTGCCTTCAAGGAAAGGAAGCATGCTGAAGCATGGTGTTTCTGACTCTTCCTTATACAAGATGGTTTAGTGATGAGAGTACAACTTAAAAGAATATCCTTTGGCAAAGTTTTCATCCTGCCTTCATACAGGATGGAAAAATAGGATGATTATGTATTTTTGTTGTTTGATTGTTAGATTATTGATTTTTGAGAAGACACTGCATATATTTTTTCAGATTAGTTCAGATGTTTTTATCTAGTAATTTTATGTCTGTAGGAAATATTTAGAAAATTGAGATCATACCTTTTGAGGACAAGAGAGATTTCATTCAGCAGTGATCAACATTGGATAGAAGTGAGAATGTGTGTTTCATTGTTATGTTTGGAGAAAAAGACTGAGGATGTCCTAGCTTTGGTGAGCGAGTATTGCTCAAAACTAGGTTAGAAGGTATGTGAATTCCCTGTCTAACTGGCTATAGGCTCGGAAACCATCAGTTAAAAATGGCGAGTGCAAGATGGTGGCTGGTGTCAATATGCAGGTTAAAGTCTTCTCCTTTCCTCCAACCTAAGTGTTACTCAGATTCTACCTTATTTATTTTAAACCTGACAAAGGGAAGTGCCTGTTTTTTATTATTCTTGCAGAGTTTTATTGGATGTACAATACACAAAAAGATCCACCTTTAGTCATATCAACACTTTACTCTGCAGCCTTGGAGCTCTCATTTAAGACTTCAGTGTATTGAGGATGTGAGTGAGGAAGTGCTGTGTACATCTACCTGCAGTCACAAGGTGAAGAGTCACCACAAAGCTGGTTTTAATCCTTCTATCACTGTCATTGTAGTTAGACACTTAGTACCCATCCAACTGTGCAATGTGCAGAGATTTGTATGGTAAAAGGCTTGCAGAAGAGAACATTTAAGGCTGCATTTTATTGTACCCTGGGAACTCAACTCTGGGGCCAAGCTTAGAGCTAAGAGAAAACAGCTGTAAAGCTTGAAGTCACAAATATCTTTCTTCTGCCTTTAATGACTGGTTAGTGTTGTGCAATGCACTCAGTATGAATCAGTAGGATATCCTTTAATCTGTGGTCCCAGTGGGATGCTCAGTTTCCTAAATCACTTTTCTATCTTCTCAATTCCTTGTTTTTCCAATAGTTGACAGTACCTACTACTTAGACTCCTTTCTGACATTTTATAACCTTGTTTAAGGATAACTGGTTGAGTAATTAAATAACAAAGTGATAGGAACAAGTCATAAGTGGGAGTAGCGAGGCACAGAATGAATGATCAAACTGTTTTAAATATTACTCTTAAAATTTATTCTATTATTTTAAAAGTTGCAGGCAGACAGAATCACAGTTCATACGAGAGGAAACTTGGCACACAACTCCACAGGAAATTGTTCCCAAAGGCTTCTTCTGCTTTTAATAAAAAGTGCAGATAGAGGAAGAAAAGGTATTTTCTCTTCTTCTCTGAGAGGTTATGTGTCAGGCATGTATAATGAATGCCAGATTAAGAAACTCTCGCTTTTGAAATTGTTACTGATCTATGTGTGTTGTGTTATATTCCTGTTTTGTTCCATGTGAAGGATGATTGGCTAGGATGAGTGCGGTTGCTATTTGTCCTCCTCTTCCTAGAAATCAACACGTGACAGATTCAGAGTCATTCACTAGTCAGGTACTAAACTGAAGTCACACAGTTCCTTTTGGAACACTTTACCAGTTTATCACCGCTAATACACATTATTGTGAGCAGTCTATCAGGGATTATTTTATTTGCTACCCACAACTAAGTCCAGAGTATATCCTTCCCTCCTTTTCCTAATCATTTTCTTCTGCTTCCATCAATAAATTATTCCAATTAATTATTCTAATTATAATAAGATCTTCTACAGTTTTACTGCAATACTGCTGGAAAGGATCTATTGGGTGGCTTGACGTTTACAGAAGGTGAAAATCCAGTTAAGATGACAGGATATACAGAGTATTTTCCAAAACTTTGAACTTTTTTCCTTCCTTTTTTTCTAAAATTGTTAACAGAATTTTCATAATTAAATCCTAGTTTAAATTGGCAGTAGGAGAATTCTATGTTTATACCCTTAACTTGATTCTTTCACTTTCTTTTTCTCCTTTGCTACCCTCTTCTTAATGACTCATAATATTACAGTTTCCATTTACATAATATATGGTTAATATACATCTACAAGAACAAGAACAACTTAAAACTGCCAAAGGACATGAAAAAAACCCCAGTATTTTAAGGAAATGAAATGCTGAATCCACAAATCATTATATTATGTCCACATTTTCTAAGTTTTAGGGGTTATCAGCTTGTCTTTATTCCAATTCCAATACAAACAGCACCTGTCTATGAGTCTGTGCTTTTGAGATCACCAGTCTCTCATTAAATTTGTTTCCTTTTATAGCACACAATCTTCTGTGTTAGACTTCTGCTACTCATTCTCATCATTGCAGTGCAATGCACTCAATGCAGCAAAAGTGGTAAACATTGAAAGTATTTTTGTACCAAGAAGATAGCTTCTCTCTTCTGTGATCCAATATAAGAATCTCCAAAGAAACAAAACTACATTGCATTTGGATGGGAGGGAACTCTACACATAAGTATCTTTGCGCATGCGCTTGTGCATTGATTCTCCACTTGCTGTGCCATTTTCAGTGTAGATGTGCCTTTAGGAATCTGGAATCTCTCCACACTATTGAATATTTTGTTTCCAAATTTAAATTCCCAGTTTTATTCATGCAGTGTTTGGATTACTTTATAGTTTCCTTTAAATTTACAAATGAAACATAGTATATTGAAGTAATGTTGTATTAGACCTACGGATGAAAAACAAACCTGAAAGGGCCCTGCTGTTGCTGAAACAGTGCATCAGGCTGGAGCACAGACACAACCTTTTCTTTGGGGCTTTATAAGATTTCACAGCACTACTAATCTTGAATGACTAAACTTCAAAGAATACTGCATTTATCCCTTCTCTGCAATCCCACTTCAACTGTACTGTGTCCATAGTTGTGTGTCAGGGATGTAAAGTCTACTTTCAAGATTTTTGTATTTAATAGACTAAAATGGGAGTAGTTATCGTTTCCAAAATATCCTTTTGAAAAAAAAAGAGTTGCTTGACAGCTGCTTAGAACTTTCAATGACTTTTCCTGAGTGCTTGTTTGGCAGGATTTCTTTTTGATTGCATTTTTTTACTATTATTTTGGTTTTTTTAAAACAGGAAATAAAAACATACATGAAAGTATTCTCTCAACAGAAAGTAAGATCGAATAAACCACTGGCTATCAAACATTTCAGTGCATGAAACAGGTAAGACTCAGAATTAGAGACAAAATGACTTCATCTTCTACCAGTCTAGGAACCTGTGCACGATTTTGTTTAGATATCCAGGAGATTTGATAACAGCCAATAGCAGTTAATGCAGCAGTTTATGGACTTTCTTTAAAAACTAGTAATGACAATAAATTCTAAGTGGATATCTGTATCTGATCCTTGGCCAGACTACTTTCTCTAGCACTTATTTTTTCTAAGGAAAAAATCAGCAATGCTTCTCCAGTTTGGGTACCCATTTTTTATCAGCATTGATAGAAATAATACTAGTTTTGTCTTACTGAATCAGGTAAGTTTAAAGACACTGGATTTACTTGGTATAATTAATTTCTGAATAGCAGCAACTACTGAATGAATTGTCACAAGTGGTAGAAATTCTAATCGGAATGAGAGCAAAGACGTCCTGAAGTTGGCTAAAACTTTCATTAGAAGCAGGTATTTAACAAGTATACTTCACTCATTCAAAATGGACGGTATCTTTCATTTGCTATAGGTCACATGTGGCTAAATAAAGGAATTTTTCTGGCTCCTCATTATGTGGCAACAAATAATGTAAAATAAATTCTGTCTCTTTGAAATAGTTACTCTTTCTGCAGTGATACAGAGCATCAGATGAACCTGCAAGTAAAATGCGAGTAATAACATCCACTCTGCCTGAAATTTCATTTTGCAACAATTTCTTACCATTTCCACAAAGCTTAACAACATAAAGGTCTGGGTGAGATGATGCATGAAAATGCCCTCTGGTCCTCCCACCGTAATAAACTACAGTTATTAAACTGCAAAACTGGTTCTGGTTACCTATAGGGCACATCAGATTTGAGGCAGTCAGTTTAATCTGATTACGGTTAAATCAGTTATGTTTTTTCCCTACTCACTGCACCCCAAATACTCAAAGCATTGTCTGTGACTCTTAACTGGCCTTAAAAGTATGGTACAAAACATCTCTCAGAATGAGTTAAATGGAAAATGCAGAATATAATGAAAAAATTTAAAAATACTGTGTAAATGGTCACGTAAAATCAGGCGTAGAACTTAAAGCTATGAAGTCACGCAATTATATTTCATCGCTATAGCAATTTTCTTTTCTTGATTTTTAGAAACACATTGTTTTAAAATAATTTATTTTAAAATGTAGATCAGGCTAATCCTCTTTCCAGAGAATGCATATTCATGAAGAAACGCTCTAGCGCTGAACTATATTTTTCATTTAGAATTTGTATTTCCATTCTAAAAATGGTAACTATACTACACGGCTCAGTGTTTTTCTTCATTTTTTTAAATGACTAACTATAACAAAATAATTCAGCAAAAATTACTAAAATTGAAATATGCAGTAGAATCTGGTATTCATATTCTTTTAGATAATAGCAATGAAGTCCCTTTACGAACAGTGAATTGTATTTACATTTACAATCTCTGTTCTGCACACTAAATCATATTTTCTGAAAAAATCCCACACATTGTGCAGGAACTCACTGAAGACGTTCACAATATATTATTGGAAATTCATAGCTGAATAATAATTAATTATAACTAGTTCTTTTTATCAGAAGCAAGACAAAGGATTAATGACAAGAAATCATTATAATACGTATTTTTAAATGAGTCTGAAGGTGAACTGCATTTGTATTTAAAGTTACTTTTTAGCAATTCCTCAGTTTCAAAAGCATGTTACTTTTGAAATAGTAGAAAACAAATGCTGAATAAGCTAATAAGGACCGCTAAAAAACCCTACTTGGTAAATAAAGTAATTTTAAAAGGAAGTTTTCTACAGAAGTGTATTTGAAAATAAGCGGCTAATTGACAGTATTGTTTTTCAACCTTTACTGTTTGCTAGCAAACAGAGAGTGAAGAGCTAAGAGGATGTTGGAATGAACAAGTAAAAGGAGATTTCAAGGCACAGCTGCTTCTTCACTCACTCTGGTGTATTAAAGGTGTAATCCCATTGCTGCGAGAGGTGAGTTTAACCTCCAAAACAAAGTCTCTGAATGCATCCCACCATTATCTCTGTTTTGTTTCTTTATTGCTAGAATGAGCCAGCTTTCCACTCATATTTTGACCCCTTTCAAAATGATATTCAATCTCTCAGGTAATGCAAGGAAATGCAATATTACTGACTCCATGGCCAAGCTGTTTACATTTAATATGCTGCAGCCTGTTGAAACATTTTAAACTGTCTTTCTTTGGGGGAAAAAAAATGGAACCATCATCACTCATAGGCTACTATTTTTGATTCCATCGTTGCTAAACCTGCATCCAGGTTCTCTTGAATATTTGTCTTCATGTATTAATAATTATTTCATTTTGAAGAAGCAAACATACTTGATCCATATTCTTCAATATATGGGAAAGAGCGGTGAAGAACAGTAAGTCATTTCAAGAGTGATTTAATACAGTTGCTCTTAGCTTTCAATGGACAATTTATTGAACACCTCACAAGTTCTATATCTAAGAGGTACCTTGTAATTTAGGCAGGGACCTGCAAAGCATCATCAATGGAGCAGCAACATTTATATCTAGAGATGTGCCAAATGGAGCTAAAACAAGCTATATGAAAAAAGGAGAGAGAAAAGAGAAGTAGATGATTTAAAAGTCATCTGCAGTCAAAGCATCCTTTGAGAAGCAAATATAAATAAAAACGTAACACTGCTTAAAATAGTGAGAGGGAAGAAGAAAAAGACAACTATGACAAGCAAAAGGAAACATCAAATTTTTCTTTTTAATTGTCTTGTATAATAATTCTCTCTAGTGCAGCAAGTAACAAGCACACAGCCATCCCTGCATAGCAGTATAAAAGATGAACGAAGAAAAGCCGCTTTACCTGTCTTCAAGAAGAATCTACCCTGCCTTCAGTAAGAAGTCTGTCAGTATAAACTTGAAGGGTTTACATATATCTGTTTCAAGCATACTAAATAGGAGGAGAGAAAAACAAATAATCCATGCACAAACATTCCTTTTCACATTGATTTATGTGTTCTGTTTACATTTCTATGTGAACTTAAAAAGAGTCTTCCACAACAGCCAGTGACCTTCAAAGCAAAAGTCACACCTGTGTGGAACACACCAGGCAATTCTTACTGTGGAATGGTATCAAAAAGTTTTTCTCACTTTAGTGATTGCTTGGCAGAAGTTTTGATGTCAGAGGAAGCAACAAATGGCAAAAATATCCAAACTCAAATTAAATCAAAGTTCCAAGATAATGCAAGCCACATGTCAGCTTTTAATTTCAGATCTCATCTATATAAACCCTAAAAATCCACTAAAAATGGGTTGTGTCCTTTTTTTGCAGGAAATGGTTAGGCTGGAAGGAAAGCAGGATCAGATGTTACAGATAATTACATTGAAATCGGGTAAACATCTAAATTCAGAGAGACTTTTAAAACTAACAGTACAGAAACATCTCTCTCTCTTTCTGCAGTAATGTATTTAAATAGGAACAGTGACTTTGAAATTAAAGAAAAAAGGCAATTCACTTATAAAAGTGTCTGTGACCTGTCAGTTTTCCACTTACTCCAGCAGATTAGTCCTTATTTGTGCCGAAGCATGGGAAAGTATTGCTCTAATTTATTTTATTAATGATGAGCATTAAAGCTATTCATCACATATCTTATAGACCATGTTCACATATGTAGGTCCTGAAAAATTAGAAGCTGTGCAGGCTACTTCTCAAGCCTATTCTTTCACGAGTCACACTTTTTATTTCACTTCAAGGTTGTGGTTTCACGATTTCTGTTGAAAATCTCCAAATGTCTTACACCTTTTATAATTTATAATTACAAAAGACATCTGAGATCTACAAGTAACCTTTAAAATTATCTACAAAACACAGTATTTGAGGGAAAAAAGTATTAATTAATTATTAAGGATCCAGAAGTCACTCTTCTGAGTTACACTGCATGTCAGAAATACAAAAAAAAACCCAAAGCAAGTAGGCAATATTCTGAGCTATTTAACCCAGTGTAGATCCACTAGTTTCAATTTAACTTTGCCAATTTTTACTGCTTAAAACTGTTATTACATAGATGCAAAAATCATAATTAGAACAAAAGTAGTAGTAAATTTTACTTAGGATATCTAATAGTGATATTTTCCCTTTTATATCTTTTTAATTAAACATGGAATCCCCGTCCCTTCCCCCAAATAAATAAATTAACTCAAGCCACTGAGTCAGCATCATAGGAATAAGAAATAGTAAGCCCTGGAAAGTTTAATACATTGGTTTAAATGAAGGTGCAACAAGGAGCATGATCAAAATTTGCATCAATATTTCTTAGAACTGTTAGCGGCAATTGTTTTATGTATTCAAAGTATAAACAAACTGAAGCTATTTTTAGTCTGATAACTTTTTTCTTTACCGTAATTGTAGTATGTACTCACCTCTAACTTTTCATTAAACCCTGGCTCTGCAAAGAAAACAAGATATACAGAAAATTCTGTAAAACTAGAGAATATTATTGACACTGCTACTACCATAAAATGCATTAGGGATGCAAGTACACTTTTTTCCTGAAATCACAAGGACCGAAAACATACTTTATAATTTGCTTTTGAGGTTTATTCTCCTGAGGTGTTAGGAAAAAACATAAAGAATTTTAGCAATTCTCAGCACTAGTTGAAAAAATATGACCAGGCACAAGCACAATTTATTAGTTGGAGCATGGCATCAGGATATATAGTTGTAACAAACAAATGGCATACGAAATAGTAAACTGAAACCTGAATAGGTTCAAAGAAGCCTTTGAACTTCTTGACCTCTAAACTTTCATGGAGTATATCAGAACAACATCAATCTAATTTCAGCAAAGGTCAAAAAAGTGCAGAGGTTTGGATCTGACAGATTTTCTTGCATGGGGAAAAACTGATTTACTAGACTGCTAGAACCTGAACTAGCTTTTACAGCCATAATAGAAATCAGTTATCTCAACTTGCATTCTCCTGGTGAGTGAAATAACAGCCTTGGGATATTCATCTATCATGCCCAGATTTGATGGAAAGTTTCTGAATGTAACCTAAAATTACCATGAAGACTTCCTGTTTTATGGCAGCAGGTCAGACAGACGAAGAGTCTGCATCAGTACTTTTCAAGATTTATGGCATATATTTCCTAAATTTAGAAGTGATTTTTTAGTACAATTTTTGGTTCTCTCTCTTCTGATAGCATTTCCCAAAACAGAGAACTTCAGGAGAACTGATAAGTTTTACATTCTTATTACTGTGCCTACTAAATACCTGCATCAACATATCAGATCCAAAGGGGAAGGAAGGAATACCTAGTTTTTCTCTGTGGTCTGAAAGAAACACAAGAGGAACAATTTTCTGCATTCACGTAAGCATTTAACACTAAGGAAGCCAGGCAGAGGGAGTCAGCAAATCTTGACTGGAAAGTTGAAGACTGTCTTCGAAGAATTGAGGTCCTTCCTTTTCCAGTGCCTCCACAGGACAAGATATTCTCTTGAATTTTTCCAGTGAAGCATAAGGAAGGGTCATGTTGAGACTGCAAACCTCTACCTACTAAAGAAGAATCCAGTGTTATATATGGTCGCATACTAATTGATAATCCCATTCTTTTCCCTGTTTTGGGGGCTATGTTTTTGTAACAGCTGTTATGTCAGCCAGTTTGACAGAATAATGCAAAAATTTCTGGACCTAAAAACCACATCTAACTTTTCAGTTAAAGATCATTTCTTACAACCAAGGACTGTAATAAATTTGGCTAGTTTTGGAGCAAGTCTTACACAGTGCGTTTCACATGATTTTCTCTCCATTCATGTTCAAAATTCCTCCTCTCAGAAAGAGAATTCATTTACTCTGCACTGAGACTGTTGCAACTTATAGTACAGAAAGGCAGCTATCAAGGGATGAAAATGCTGTCAATATTCCTTACACATATTGGAGTTGCTCTAGGCTAAGCTATGTTTCAGAGAAAAAATTCAGGAGGATTAAAGGAAATTTATTCACAGGTTTTCTGCCCTCCCCAAATACCCACAGATGTTCAAATTGTTTAGTCAGAGCTGTACCTCCTAAGAAGAAAAAAAAATTGGTTTTAACCCTGAAAAGAAAAGAAAAAGGGATTCAGGTGATAAAGCACAACACCTCAAGCATAAGAGGCAGCCTATTGAAAGGAGAAATTCAGACTGAAACTAGTGCCAGTTGTGTTGTAATTCAAAGACACATAAAAAATTAGGGTTTTTAAATTTGACTAATGACATTTTTAATAAAGTGATGTTTTCTTTCCTTTGCTCCTTGAGAACTTGCAAGTCAGATTCCTGATGAAGACATCTAGGCAGCTTCTAATTTAATAAAAACATGTAACACAAAACCAGTAAATACAGCCTTTTGTCCCTCATACATGTCATGAAATTGAAGTAAATAGATTTAAAAATCCAGAATTGCAGAAGATGAGTTTAGAAAGCCACTAGTAGCCATACAGAGTATTAGAGCGTTGAACCCTCAAAAGCTGTTATGGAGAAATTTCCTGAACAGATAAAAAGATATTGGTATCATCCTTCTTCTATTATTCAATAAAGCATCTTGTTTTGAACCTCAATTTGTTGGTTTTGGGCATTTTTTGTGTGTGTGTGTTAACTCTTTGTGTAGCAAAACCAATAATAGAAAAATTTCTGGACTTCTATCTTTAAGGAACAGGAGAGGAAAAGAAACTTCTCTACTTCAGTTATACTGTGTAACGGTTGTAATATAGCTTAGTCTTGGACAGATAATGTTATCATTCAAGATTTCCTTTCAGCTACTGGTCATTTGCCTTATATTTCTAAAAGTCCCCACCCCTTTCCAGTATCTCAAATAATTTAAATATAGTGCACGCTTACACAATTTTGTTAAAAGAAGGGATGGAAGGCAATGGGATTCTAAACTGGTGTCAAGTAATCATTCTTTGCTGAAATGAGATATTTATGTCAAACAGAGGTCATTTGCAGTTGTCAGAGGACAAAAAAACACAGAAAACAGGATAGGTAGTTTCTCAAGTCAGCAGTCCTTTGCAAGACCAGCTGTACATTTGATAGCAATAAAAATAAAGGAATAATGCTCTGGAACAACAGTTCAGAGACAGGACAAGTATACATCTGTCCTTACAATTCAAACAACAGTTTTAAGTTATTTTTGATGTAACAGAAGAATTATCCAGACTACCAAGTACTGTCCACATATGTTGTTGGGAACTGGTGATCTAACTCCCCTACTAGCAAGAACAAAAAGATACATTAGGTATTGTCAATGGTAGTAAAAGGAGTGCTGTCAGTATCTGAGCCAAGTAGGAAAAAGATAGAAAAGACGTATCTGAGATGCACCTACAATTGTTTTCTAAGAAATGGAAATATTAGGAAAGTACAGAAGTACAGTAATACTTATCTCTTCTTCCTATGTAAAAGCTATAAATATTGAAGTAGGCCAGGAGGTCTCTGAAGAATACTACTGGATTGTCAACTGTACTTATTATATTTCTTATTTTACACACTGTGTAATGACTCTACAGTTGAAAGAATGTTTAATAAAAATAAGATAAATAAAACCAAACAAACAAACAAACAAGCAAACCCCTAAACCTTACACAAATTTTGACTAGTTCTATGTAATACTGCAAGATTGGACATAATTTACATCAGTTTAACTCCTTATGAAACAGAAAGTACATCAATAAGCTTTAAGATGCTGCATTTAAAAAATTATATACTAGATTTCTTTGTAAAAGGGTGAATAGAACAGAGGCATGAAATGTGAAAGACTATACAGACACCTTAAAAACATGCATGTCTGAATAAAGAAATTTACCGCATTGGTGAATCTTCATTGAACTGGATTAAGAAATACATTTGGAAGATTTCTTATAAAAGTCTATTGGGTCTCTATTGCATGAAATTTCCCATTACTAATACTTATAGATGGCTGCTATCTCCTAATACTATCTGTTCTACAATTTATATATGCAAATTACAAGGAGTATCTGAATTTTGGTTACAACAATTAAAATAGATCTTATGCTTGTAAGATTCTTTTATTATTACAGTAAAATATATAGAGTTTTATGTGTATAAATTACTCAAACTACAGATATTTTTTGACTTAAAAGACATTTATCTTTGTGTACAAGAGAAAGACTACACTTAAAGTCAAATAAGAAATGGTTACATCATTTTAAAAGAAATGTTTATGTCTGTATCAATGACAAACAAACAGATTTTTTTAAGAGCTTTTATTTCTTTGCATTATCAAGACAAGTTCAGATCATGCAAAAACTTTTTTGCAGGTGGTCTTCCGCATGGAAATGTTGTAAGTGAACACATGAAAATGTTATAAATGCATGCCTGATACATGAGTTGTTCATATTTAAATACACACACTTACATTTATTTACCTTGAAAAAATAATGTAAGCTCCTTGCTTTTTACTGAGGCTGATAACAGCTTCTCTTTTGGTATCATGAGCTCTTGGGAGTGTCTGTGGCCGTATGAGTTGTGCTGGCCCAGTGTATAGTAAATTGCAGGTTCAATGGGATAAGAATGCATTCACACCTGATGGTGAGCAATGATGGTGTCTCTCTGACATTTTCACAGCACATTTGCACTGTGTGCTACTGACTTTCTCTTCTTGATTTTTCTGTCCTTGAAGAGAAAATTCATGTAACTTAAACTTGAATAACAAATAAGTGAACCTGCTTCAGGAAAAGCAAGTACTGCATTAATTTAATTACTTACCTCTGATTCAGGTTTGTGGTGGTGGTGGTGGGGGGTTTGTTTTATTGGTTTGGTTTGGTTTCAGAATCAGGATTTGTCAAGTATTGAATTTTTGTTGGTTTCTTCCTTGTTTTTCTGAACTTCTGCATTCAATAAAGGTTTGAAAATATCCCCTAACCCTAAAAATTCAGATACTTAGACAGCTATCCAACTTTGACATCATTACTGGTCTGGTAGGTTCTTAATGCTTATGAATCAGCATTTTATTAAAACTACTATAAAGTCAGGTTTTATTGAAAACCTTGTGAATGTTTCTGGAGGGATCAGGAAACCAAGGCTCTCACATTTGTTGTAGCTGCTTTTCCGTGTAGTTTATGATGACAATGACTTTCAACCATTTATACGAATTAAGATCAGTCCTGCTCTAACTCTGACCCCCTTTTTTGTGTTTAGATTAAATCTATGCAACACACAAATCTGTTTAATTTCTTTACACTCCTAGCAAGTGTTTCAGGCTACTGCAGGACCCAATTTTTGGCAGCTAACTGCCATAATACCAAATGCACACAGGAGATAAGCAATAGTTTAAGTATATGTTGTGAAAGATAAAATGAACAGTAAAAAGGACCCCCTCCAAAAAGGGAGGGGAAGAAAGGAAAGAAAACTATGATATAGTCAAGACGGAGAGGAAAATGAGATGAAAAAGAACACCCTATGGAGTGTTGTTTAAAGCATACAGACCTACAAGAAAGCCTGGCCAGCAGGTTGTTATAATTCACGTGGTATCACGATAGTTCAGAAAACAAGTCTGTGCACCTCTATCAAAGAGGGCAATGAGTATGAAATGATTTCCATAGCGACAGTAGGAGCAGATGCAGGTATTGTCAATGCTTCAGTAAATCTCCACTTAACATGAACAGCTGTGAGGGTCTTATTTTCTAAAATGGGATACTCTTTGGCTCATCTTCACTCACGCTGAGAAAAAGGCAGAGTGAGTAAGGTAATTTACTTGCATATATTCTGCAAGATCAACACACTTTTCATATTTTGTAAGCCACTTCTTTCTGCAGGCTAAATGAGTCATTACAAAACAACTATGGACTCTCATATAAGCACTATATTAGTATTTTACCAAGTTTAATATTTTATTTCACCCAGGTTATGATCCAGAGTCCACAAATATAAAGAGATATTTCTCTTATCTCAGTGGGCAGCTGATGAGCTTGAGTAGGTCTGCAAGGAAAAAAAATGCATTCACTCCTCTACTTTTAATAAAATATTTAGACTTTCCTATTAGACATATAGGAATGGACCTGGTTGGTCCATTATGGAGAAAAGAGTTCCAAAAGTCCTACAGAATAAAATATCACTTTGTTACCATCTTCTAAGCAACAACTTCTCTTTCCCCATTTCTAAATATTTGACTTCTAATTTATTACTCTCTTGGAAATTGAATAATTTTTTTGATATTTTAATTAATTGTTTCGTTATACCTTTGTCTTGATCTCTTTTTACCTAGACCTCTTTTTTTTCATGATAACCCTCTGCTTTTCACATTTTTCCATTTTCAACATTAAACAGACTTATTCAACAGAATTTTTTAAATGTCTTTTTTAATGTAACAAAGATCTTTGGATTTTAACTGTTAGTCTCAATTTCTTCCTTTGTTTTCTCACGTTATACACTTGACAAATGAGATTTGTCACCATACTGCTCTTTTATTCTCATGGCTTATCTGCAAAATTTTTTTTCTTAGACTTAAGCAAAACTGCAGAAACACTTATTTCATTTTAAATTGCAAATCTGATATACGACTGTAAACAGTAATGCTTACAACGCTAAGCCTGTAATTCTGAGGTCCAAGCCTTTCTTATTTACCCAGTATTTAAAATAAATCCATGTAGGACAGATATTAATCTGATAACAGTGATATTTATGTTATCTCAGTCACTTAAGATTAGTGAAGGACTAACTTCTTCACTGTCTGAGAACTGTCTTACATGTAGTGCTGATCCCAAGAAAATCTTCATTACTTCAATAGTGCATCAGATGGTCCTTGATGTCTGTAATGTTAACAAGATACTTGTGCAGTGCCATAGCAGAGAAAACCTAGACCTATGCTACTGAGCATGGTGATTTGTCTTACTTATTGCACACTACACCACTAAAGTCACTGAAGTAACCTGTTTCCTTAGAGATCAAAGCCATGTTACATACTCATAGAATTAACACCTGATGGACTGGTAAGTAACTGGGAGGGAAACAAGAGTTCTTATAACAAGCACACTGATGCCACTACCATAAAAAACAAAAGTTTTCTTCAAATGTGAAAATATATATTGCATAATGAATAAGGCTAGCTTGTTCTTTCAAAGAAAGAGCAATACACCTGACACGATATTTTAACTGATAAAATCTATACGTATATACACAGTCCTTTCTCACTGTAATTGAAAAAAATACCCAAAAGCAGGGCCAAAGCACTGGCAATGCAAAGTAACACAGAAGACAATTGGATTATGTTGAAAGCCTTCCCAATTCTGTGTACAGGGATTTCAGTCTCTTGCATACTTCATATGTAGGATTTAGAAAGAAGCAATATCAGCCTAATGGTCTTTAAAAGGGTTCTTACAAAATGACATGCTAGTTCTTACATTAGTATTTCCCTTATGACTAAGAAAAGATGAGAAAAACCTGCCAACACAAGAAACTGTGTCCTTAAGAACCTATGAATGACATTAGGCAGTGTGAAAACGAAACACAGTTTTATGCACTTCAGAAAAGGAAAGGATTTCTTAACTACACAGAACTGACTTATACGCAATGTCTTAATCCTGCAGATATATTTAAACTCATAGTGTGAAGAGAAATACAAGATTAATTATTCCAAGCATTTTACCTGTGACTTACCTATCTGTTCCCAAAATTGTTTTCTGTCAAATTTATGTAAAAGGAAAAAAAAATATAATTTTCTCACAGAAATCATCTGAATGTCAGAACTAAAGAAACTCTAAATATGGGGTTTTGCACCTCTGGAACTAGTTGACCTGAAAAGAAAACTACTATACACAGATCTCCTGGAGGAGATATAAATTTGAATAAAACATGAAAATTTCAACACCCTTTTTTTAAGTATTTAATTTGAAATTTTGTCCTGAAATATTGCAATGAGTATCCCACAACTGCAATATTATTCAAAATATGTCCTGAGGAATGTATTGTTATCACATGTTTTAGCATCATTCTTTAATATTTGTTACAAAATACAATACTTTACTTAGAAATATATAGTTGTAAGCCAGTATCTAAGCACTACCTAGCTAAATAAACGGCTATTACAGTACGGGTGTCTTCAGATAACAGAGTGTAGAAGTTTCAAAAACTTTAATCTTAGCCTGTTTAAAGTTATAGTACCTGCAATAATGATTTGACCTGCAAGTTTTATAGCAAGTAAAACTGTGTTCACATGGGTGCATGTCTCTGTACACAAGTGTGTGTACGTATTTCTTTCCACTGTCCAGCAGTGTAATTATATTAACGTAAAGATCTCAATAGGTGTGAAAGTTCTTTAAAGTATTTCTAACTGGAAGTGCAAAACATTTCTTAGTCTCAGGAATTCAATACTTGACCATGCTTTAATTACAATATTGTATATTGTGACTAAGAGGTCTCTGATTTTCTCATTTATACTTAAATAATAAAATGAGATACAAAGCCTTTTGGTTGAAGTCAACTAATTCAATGTATAATGTAAAATCAGGAAACACATCAATATAAACTAGTTGAATGTTTTTATCCAAATACTAAAATGAGAAAAATCATGCACTAATCTAACTAGAACCCTATCCTTTAATTTGCATGTAAAATAGTTTTGTGGTGTAGAATAGAGGCTGACATTTAGAAAAATCCTTTAAACAGTACGATAAACTCTACAAATCAGGAAAATACGTCAATTATCGTTAATCTGGAGTGTAAGAAAGCTGATTAAGCAAAATTATTCAGATTGAAACTCAACAAAATCTAAGGAGAAAAGTATAAATTTACGTAAGAATATGGAACACAGGAATTATAAAAGAAGTATATAGAGCCCAGTCTAGAAGGATAAAGAAAATTTAAAATAAGATGGAGTTATCACACATGAAATCATATCATATCATAAATATAAAATCAACTTCATCAATTAAATCAGTGTAAAAGGGGGGTACAACTGGAACACAGTAGAATGGTTTTCACCAACTGTGATTTATAAAATGTCCACTTAGATTACAGATTATGCTGCTTATGACATAGACTTACGCTAATAAAATACCCTTCACAAATAGTTCAATATTTTGCCGTGAATATACCTTTAGAACCACTACCTGAACATACAACTCTTGCTGAAAACAGGGATGGTTAAAACAGAATATCCATTGGGGTGAGGTTTTTTGATAACAAGAGATCCCAATGACATTTTTAATTACAGATTTTGTGGAATTCTTCTATAGGTAAACCATGCAAAATAGTTGACTTAGATCTTCCTCAGAGATTTTTAAACACAAGAGATTTTAAACCCCTGTAACTGAAGTGCCAAAGCCAGAACCTCCATGATTGTTTCATGACTTGATCTTTCAAAAAGTTGAAGCTTCGATACAGCTGAAAAAGAAGAGTGGGAAAGCCTTTATCATTATACCATTTCTTTCATTGCTGTCTAAAGACAAAGAGAAAAAGTAAGACTGAATCTAATTCTGCATTTATTTTTCTTTGTTTCTACCCTTTAAACGTACAAATTATTAGTTTTGATGACTCACACTAATTTCTATCAGCTTAGCGTCCCACACAAGTCTGACTTCTTCCTTATACAAGAAGTGGCTGTTTTTGCAGATAATGGAATATTGGGACTTAAGTAGAGTTGTTTTTCTGTAGACCTGATTTTCTAACTAACTTCAGTTAAGTGATATCTAAGTGGCGGTGTTTTTTAAGTTAGACAGACAGACACAGACTGTTCTTCTGATAAAATATGTTTTTTTAAAAACAGTGCTGTACCCTGACAATGTTTTTTTACTTATCTAAAAAATGTGGCTATAAACAGAGAGCTAGCTCTGAAGCTCTAATTAGCAGAGACAGACTTGGCTGTGTTGAAGTTTGTAATAAAATTGGTCCTTGGAAAGCAGTAGAGTATACAGGGAAAATTTATACATGCACGTGTAAGTGGGATATATATTCTGTCCCCAGCTCCTGTCTCATTGCACTTGATTGATCGAAATAATTCCCTCACAAGCCCAGTGCTGAAATAAAGGATGTTGCTTTCTAAAACTCCAAAAGAAGTCTTAGAGAGTTTATTTACCATCATTTTCAGTATCACCCTCAATCACTACTGTTTCCTGACCCAGAAAACAGACAGGTATCGTGCATTCCCACTGTAATCACGTATATAAGTAAATCTCTTTGTGTCTTTTTCACACACAGTCATGTATCAATAATATGAGAACAATGTCTGGATGTTGAAGTTCCTGACACAGGTAGAAAGCACTGCTACTGGGTTGAAATTAGCAATGCTTTGACAATTTATGTCTGCTGAAAGTGTCGTCCTGTCAATGTGTTGTGCATTCTGGTTGTCTGTAGTTTCATTGATCTATATTGTCAATATCCTTGTTCTTTATAATACACCAGTAGATACAGAATCTTCACCAATGGTTATAAATATGCCATTTGCCAGTAGCAGTAGCACCGTAAAAGTACCTTCCTGTGAAACACTTCCAGCTGAGCACTTCACAACAGGATACCTTTTTGGGCCAAGGAAAGTTAATCTAAAACTATCTGTAAGTTTATTATATATCTGATTTTCACCATCTACATTTGTGATATCCCCTCATTTAAAATCAGTAGATATAAACAGGGTGCCCAAACAGGACAACAACTGACCACAATCACAAACAAATGAAGTAGATCAAATGATTCCTCTACCACTGTGTAATTGAGGAAGAACGTAAAATGAAAATGAAAGCAGCAACTCACAGGACACAAGACAGTGTACTCACAGCTGCTGAAATCAAACAATGCATAAAAATCATTCTGATTCACTGAGTTCCTCACGAAAAACATATTCACACCCTCCTCATCCTACTTTTCTTTTGTAATACTGGAGACAAATGCCACTAATGCAAAAGATGATCTTTCTACTGAAATAAATGGTAAGATCATTTAGAAATATCAATGGTCTCTAGAAGCTGTACTACTAGAGAGACTATTGGTCCACAACTCCTACATATTCATATGTCCTAATACATGTGGGGAATTGTTTAGCAGTCTCTACTTCATTGTTAATGAAAGGCTCCATGCTCACAGCATGGTACAATTTCTGTTTCTATGAGGTGGAAAGCAAGCAAGAAGCTGAGGTGCATTGCAATACGTGTTTCTCCCTCTGTACTGCTGTAATGTGCGGCAATACAGCACATCTTTGCTCCAGTGCCCCTTGAGAAACCCTGAATAAAATATGCCTTTCCTTTTGTAGGCACAAGAGACAGGGTGCAAGAAAATTCAGATCTTTCTAATAAGTCTCTTCCTGAACGTCCACCTAGTAGTTCAGAGTAATGAGAGATAAGTTGGAAATTCAAAGCACTAATTGAAGTGAGGAACATCTTCTGAAAACCAGTTTACGAGCAAGATACTGTGTTGTTTATTAAGAAATCTAGGAGAGGTTTTCCTTATAATTGAAAAAGAAGGGACTACAGGAAATGGAAGGTGATTCCGAACATGTGTCACATAAATCATCGTAAACTACAACAGTGCATCTACAATGTGACATAGACTACCATAAATCCTACAGAGTTTCATGAAACATTTTGCTCTGAACTATAGGATACATGAAGTGAAAAGAGGCTCAATAACAAGACTAGAGCCAATTTAGAAGGTCACTTGGATGCACAGACAGAAAAGTCAGAAAGTAGTTTAGGAGTAAGTTCCTCACTAACTGCTGTTGAAAACAGAAGAGGAAATGGATTACTCAGAGGACAAGCTCACCTGAATGGACATGTTGCGTTACCTGGAGTAGGAAGATGGTGCTAAATTCTGTGTTTGGGATGGGGAGAAACAGAGGAATTTTTTGAAGTTGCAGTGGGGAATGAGAAATTGCAGTGGAATCTTGCTTGTAAGTACATCATCCTCTGCGACTGAAACATGTTTATTCAACAAAGAGAGAGTTTACTTACTAAGCAAAATCCACTGTTAGCTCACTGCATGATACCTCATACATTTCTGTTAACTTCTCTGATATCAGGATCCCCTTCAATAGCTTGCAACTGTTCACACAATCTGCTGTCCTCAGAGAAATTCCACTTGTAAGGAACAGGAGAAATGAGTCTTTCAATTAAAGTGATTTATTGAATTTCATTTTTGAAAGGACTTTTAGCTGCATTGAAAACCCTAGAAAGAACTTCTCTACAATTTTTGACTATATGTCTTATCTACCAGAACTCAGACTTGAATTCAAAAACGCTATCATGAAAAAAGGAGGAAGCAAAAGCCTGGTCCACTGAAGTTTTCCACACCTAATCAACAGCATTGTAACTGCAATTACAGGATAGGGGATGACATGATTGAGTATAGCTCTACAGGGAAGGACTTGGGATGCTGCTTGATGAGAAGTTCGACATGATTCTGGAATGAGTACTTGCAGCCCAGAAGGCCACTGTGTCCTGGGCTGCACCAAAAGGAGTGCGGCTAGCAGGACGAGGGAGGCAATTCTCCCCCTCTACTCTGCTCTCTTAAGACCCCACCTTTAGTATTGTGTCCAGTTCTGGAATCCCCAACATAAGAATGATATGGAACTGTTGGAACGGGTCCAGACGAGAGCCACAAAAATGTTTAGAAGGATATAGCACCTCATGAATAAAGACTGAGAGAGTTGGGGTTGTTCAGCCTGGAGAATAGAAGGCTTTGGGGACACCTTAGAGCAGCCTTCCAGTACCTGAAGGGGACCCTCAAGAAAGTTGGGGAAGGACCTTTTGTAAGGGCAAGTAGTGATAGAAGGAGGGGGAATGACTTTAAATTGCAAGGGGGAAGGTTTAGATTAGACTTTAGGAAGAAATTCTTCACAGTAAAGGTGGTGAGACACTGAAACGGGTTGTGCAGGGAACCTTTGGATGCCCCCTCCCTGGAAGTGTCCAAGGCCATTTGGATGGAGCCTTGAGAAGCCTGGTCTGGTGGAAGATGTCCCTACCCCTAGCAGGGTATTTGGTACTGGATGATCTTTAAGGTCTCTTCCAACCCATACCATTCTGTGATTCTACTACGGCTCAGACGCCATAAAAATCATTAAAGGATGAATTTATTATTAATTTTCCCTCAGTGAAAGAAAACTATTCTGGCCAGAAATAATAAAAAAAAGAAGTGACCTTTTGGGGGAGAAAATACAAAGTGTGTAAACAACCATTTTGACCAAGGACAGGGCATGAACTAAAATGATTGTACCCAAATGAATGCAAACACTATTCTTTGTGCTAAATTATCAAGTAACTCTGCTTCCAAAACAAGAAGGCATTTTCCCCTAGCTGACAAGCTTTCCTGCCCATTTTCAGGTGTTTATGAGAGAATAGTATACTCAACACAGTGACCTCCAGAAACCTCCAGAGTAGTTATCACCACCTAGTTTTTCTTTAGACTGTCTAATATGCATGCAGTGAAAACTTACTCCATTAGTCAAAATGTCAATAAACAGACTTTGATTCTGGAATCTTATGATCGTTTAGCAGAACTAGTACTTCTCTCTGGAAAAAAAAAGAAAACCAATGTAGGCACAGTCATTATTTCAGTAATAAAGAACATTATTCCTCTGAAAATAGGGAGGTACAGTTACAGATCTGACTTCTCAGGCTTGTCACTGACCTAAACTTTCCTAAAACTCCCCACCTCATGCTTCCTTAAATGGCCATAGATCATTTTTGCATAGAAATTGTGGAAAACAGAAATCTAGCCACTGGTGCAGAAATCGTTCATGTGCATCACTGGCCTATGGCTGTTCACTGCTAATCTGTACAGTAAAAGTACAAAACCCAAAACCTTAGATCTATGTCTTTGACGGCACTTTATTAAGCATGCTATCTTGTAATTAAAGAAAAAACTGTACAAGGAGATTATAAGTTGATATTTGTTGAGGCTCTCACCTCTGCAAATAAGATAACTTAGAATGAGTAAGAAGCCATAACCTGAACCATCCCAAAACATCTAAAGAGTACAACAGAATCAAGAGTTCATGTACATACTTCCATTGTAGATGTGGGCCATTAAGTATCTAAATCGGGATTCCGAAACTGTCTGGACTTAAGAAGGAAGAGTCCTGGACTTGCTTATATTTTTGCTTAATAGTGAACTTTGCCCATGAAAAAATTGTTTCATCAAGGAACTGTAAGGACGTTGTGTCTGAGCTATAGGATTGCTCAGAAATGTTCACTAATTTTTCGAATGATAAATATGTGTAGTATTTTGATAACAGACAAAGCATTTGGTCATGCTGACCTGAGTTCTCCTGTTCTGAATTAGTTAAATTACAAAAGACAAAGCTAGTTAATGGCAGTCTTTAGTCACCAAAAGCAGCTGCAAGGTTTTAATTGTCAAGAATATAGGTATTTAAATTTCTCACTCTTTTTTTCTGGAACCTAGACCATTATAGCCTTAAGTAATGAGATTTTACCACATATGAGTATATTCTGAAATAGGGAAAAATATACTTTGGATCTGGTTCAAATTCCTTTGGCTGTAATGAAGAGTTTCTCAGAAACCAATATCTGCTACAGCATAGAAAGAACAAGATTACACAGGATCAGCCTTCACTTTCCACTTGTGTAGCTAATAAGCAGGTGAATTTATTGACCCATAAGAAACCTTATCTTCCTGAGCTCTGTTTAAAGGCTGCAGAGTAAGTCTGTAGCTGCGTAATTAACTTACAATTATGTAAGCAATAAAGGCATAATTTAAGGTTATTAATATATTAAAGTTTGAAGGAATTTTCTGGCATTTAATTAACATTTGCCAAGACAGTCTACAAAAAATTAAATATCAATTAATAAAAATGTTGACTTTTAGTTAGATACTTTATTAGTTGTCACAATTATTAACTCAGTATTGCCAGCTTTTTAATACCCAATTAAAAACCTAAAGATTCATTATAATTTTTATGTGTGGAAAATCTAATTATATTTATGTCTTATAATTTTAACTAGATTACATATCATCTTTTCTATTAAAGATCACCCATCATCCTTCCTATTAAGTCTCAATAAATGCTCTTTCACCTGTCAATTGATGCTTAATTGACATTACTGTCATAAAATCACAGAAATTTCTTTCCTTTCATATATAGGCGAGCTGTAGGATGTATCGTTTTCTCTCGCTGCATATGAACATCACAACTTGCTGACTGCGCTCTGCTTGAGGCCTCCTCTTTGCTAGCATCTCCTTGCAGCCATACCTCCTAAATGATTTGAAGAAAGAAGTTTGCTTGAGAGAAAGTGAACACCAATGACCTGAAGAACAACTGTGAGCCAAAACTGGTGTACTCTTTCTAAACTCGAGAGACTCTGCTTCATTTCATAAATACATGCAGAAGGCCTGGCCCAGAATTACTTTTCACAGAGGAATGAAACAGAATCTTTTTATAAAATTATGTAAAATTTGCTAATCACCTCTTTACTTATCTCAGTTTCTCCTTTATCTGATTTTGCCATTTGCCAGATAACTCCCTCTTTTGGCCAGCCCTTGGCCTGTCACTTGCCCTAGTATTACTGCTGCCCAAATATTTCTTTTTGCCATTAGCTTCAACTGACTGAGTTTAGAAGTTCCTCTGGAAGAAGATGACTTTGTCCAGAAACATTAAAACCCCCTGGTCTATCTGGGTTCTTTGAAGGCATAGTACAGGTAGACAAGTACAAGACCAACACACGTCTATCAAAATTAACTATATTCTTTTGTCTGATGATTCCCCCAATATGCAATGACCTTAGATTCAGAATGAGCAATTCAGTTCCTATATTTAATGGCAGTGATGTGAGCTGGTGATAGTCATGGCTTTGACAGGTTTTAACTATGTGTGTCTGCTTTCCACAACGTGCAGATAAAAAACCAAATGGTAAGGTGGCCATCTCTTGTTACCAGGGGGAAGTATGGTCCTTTAATGCAGTAACCTCAGAAGGAGATATGACCAGGAAGCTATTATATTCTATCAGCTCCTGGCTACAGTACAAATATGAAGGAATTACAAGAGTTGTTTAAGCTGATATGAGAAACTTCATGACATGGTGACATTTGTTATTTCTTACTTTTCAAAATGTGGTATAAGGCAGGACGTAGGAAAAAAGTGATTTTAAAGTAGGTTCTTTAGTTTAAAGTAGATTCTTTCTTTCCTCTTGAAATATAGTCATCTGGTCAAGAGGTAATGAGAGGGGAAAAAAAGTGATTAATTCTATCCTTCTGTGCCATGGTGCATGACCACTGGTGCAAGCTGCTGAGTTTTAGGGCAGGAGTGACTGTACCTTATAGTATGCATAAGGATTGCTTACTCATTTACACCAGGCATGTACTTCTACTATTCACTTTTAATGAGATAGAAAAGCAGGAACATAATACTTGTGTTTTTGATGTGTGGAGACTTCCTGGAATGAAAGCCATTACCCTAACACAGTTTGCCATAGGAGTAGCTGTATGTTAACATACGTATAAATATAAACGGTGAAGCAAGTAATTTTAAGATATTGCAGTGCTTCAGCCTAAGTCAGGTCCAATAAATTTCTAGTCATAATTACAAGGACCAATTCTTTATGTTAGTTGATCTGTCCTTATCTCTGATCTTAATTTACTTTCATTTCTGTTTTACTATATCTGTTAAGAATATTAACCCATGAGACTGACAAATGTTTGACATCTATGTCATTATAAATTAATCTGTAGTTAAAGCTTTATGAATTACCAAACTTCCAATAGCTATTTTTACTAGATTAGTAGCTCAATATTTTTTTGTGATAACATTCTTGTAAGAATCAACCTAACCTTAACATGAGTCCCATCAATTACAGTAATACTCAGCATCTTCTTGCTTAGATGCTTAAACAGTATAAATCTACTCCTACTGTGCTACCACCATTTTGTGTTCCAGAGTTGTAGCCCATAAACTAACTTCCTAAAGTCGAAAGAATTTTGAGCATCAGTCATTTTTGAAGAATTTGATGAATCCTGTAACATGCAGTAACAATCATTATCAAAATGTATGACAGTAAAGTCTAGAAAGGTTTAAAATCATGTTTTCCTTTGGCAATTTCCCTAACCTAGTATTTAACCTACAGAAAAGAAGAAAAAAATCTCACAAACTTATTTAAGGGAAGAAGATATAACAATATGCTAAACCAAGCCTTTCAGATAATTCCAGGTTTAATATCAAAAGATAGTACCCCTGGGTTTTTTTATTAGATAAAAATACGTAGAAGTTGACCAGGAAAGTATTAAAGAAGTACGGTTAGACCTATATCCACTTTCCACTCACAATCTCTCATTATCTGAGAGGATGGTACATATCTTGGGGCTTTCCTATACATGATGTTTTTATAAAAGAAGGAAAAATTAATGATGTAATGCATAAATAAAGAAAAAAAGAACTAATTTATTCTGAAGTGATGACGTCTATAACCACCCATAACATAAATAAGCAAGAAGAAAGAAATCAAGTTTACTGTATTTTGCTGCTGACTATGTATCAAATGAATGAAAGTAAATAGCTCACCTTTATCAGATGTAGATTTCTTGGGAGCTTTTCTGTCACATAACAATAAAAATCATAGTTGTTATCTTTATCTTAGGTCAATCAGTCAGGCAGCAGTTTCACATATCTGCTGCATACAAAAACTGAAACCTCGGTTTTCACTTGATCAGATCTTTCATTGTAAGAAGGAGGAAGAGAAAAAGGAGTGCTTTTTAAACAGAAGCTCATTTAATTCTTTATAATTTTATCAGCCTGAAAGGGCCTCTGGCAGCTGCCCACACCGATAGAAATAGGCATAGTTCTCAGCAGGCTGGACATTCACAAACTACAAACGAACACCTGTCCTACTTCTTGATTTAAAAGCTATATATTGGTAATGTATTAATCAATATATATTTGAAAATTATTGTGATCATTTTTCAGAGATCATAGTATCAGTGACAGCTGCAGCACCTCTGAAAACATTTCAGCCTTGCAGAACAGAAATTATAGTAATTTCTCACCATATTCCCTTTAATTAATTTTATTACTGAACTGTAATTAATTTTATTACTGAACAAATTCTGTGCATGCAGAACTTACATAAGTATGTATTATAATTGTTAAAGTCTGTTAGATTATCTTTTGCAGTCATCTCCCTTTATTTTTCAGAACATAAGCCTAAACTCTTGAAGGTATTTAAAGGTCTTTCCTTTACTGTTTTCACTGGGCTTCATTCTCTACGTTTTATTTTCATTTCTTTTTTCCATCTTCTACCAAAAGTACATCAGCAGCAAGTTTAATACATATCCCTTTATATATGAAAATACAGAACAGAACCTTCTCACTGATGCTTGGTAGAAACTCTCACTATTCTTGCATTCTTGTTATCTGGGTGGAGAAAGCACAGATAAGCAAGATACAAATGTGCATTTTGTAAAATATCCATGTTCTAACAATATATATCTGGTGTATGTGGTCTGGATTGTGTGTGTAAATTACAATCAGAAACAAATACACTTAGTACAAAGGAAGCCTGCAGTCCTGGCTAAATTCAATAACTATCAATACATTTCCAGAATGACTTGATTTCACCTGTCCAGACCTTTTGATCAATCAGAACACTTATAAATGCTTCCAGGCAGCAATTTTGATTCATTGGCTCTGTCAGCTCGAGTAAGTGAATAAATTGTGTGAGACAAGTCACCTTCTCCTGTATTCTTGTTCAGACAAAATCATCAAATTTGAACAAAAGAGCAATTTCAAAACACTGTAAGGGTGGTGAGGCACTGAAAGAGGTTGTGCAGGGAAGTTGTGGCTACCCCCTCCCTGGAAGTCTTCAGGGCCAGGTTGGATGGGGCCTTGAGCAGCCTGGTTTGGTGGAATGTGACCCTGCCCATGGCAGCAGGGTTGGAACTGGATTGGCTTTAAGGTCCCTTCGAACGCAAACCGTCCTTTGATTCTTTGATTGTTTATATTCTAACATAATCTAAGGATCATGGCGATGTCCTGTTGTGCTGTGGAAACTTCTAATCATGAACAGCACAGGCTCTGCTCGAAAATGTTTGAAGTCTAATTTAGGTCTCCACTTAAATATTGCTGATTAATTTTATTCCAGTAGTATGCTTTATTGCTTTCTTTAGAATAAATAATTGTAAATAGAAATATATGATTGGTTGTTATGCATAATGAATTATAATAAGTCAGTGAAATTTAAAGGTATCTAAGGAATCTGAAATGCTTTTGTATCTACTTAGGCAAAAAATACTGAAAAGAAATATATTTCATCCCTATTTTGTTTGGAAAAAAGAAATCAAATATTTTCAAGGAAGCTAGATGTCACATGAAATAATTAAAGTGAAAAATAGCATGAGTCAAAGCACAGAAAAATTAATAGGAATATTTTTAGTAAATTCCATAGGCGTCGGGTTTTGCTTTAAATAAATTATATAAATTTGAGAATATTTATAGAAAATAGAGGGGCTTGGGCTACCAGAGAAAGATTCCATAAATTTCACTCTATGAGCAGTAATATTTGGAGGAATGAAGTGAGACTATTTTGTATAATGTTAAATCTCAGACGTGGGAGCAGATTAAAATAGCAACTGCCTAAGGGCTGGCTAAAAGGACTGACTAAGCTTCATAGATGTTAAATGCCTTGTACATATGTGATAATTGTGACATCTTAATTCTTAGAAGGAAATCGCAGGCCATTGAACAGCCTTCTAGGATGGAACAGCCCATGCAGCCTGATATAACAAGTGGACTCAGAGCACTATACATGTTGATGTAAAAAAAAACCCAAAACAAATGTGTGTCTATGTATATGTGTATCTGTACACATTTCTGTAGGATTAATTAATAGTATCATATGAAGATATGAATTTTCCTTTCTAAATAATGTCTAAAGACATCACCTGTGCATTCTGATGTTGATAATGAAGCACTATATTTTTTAATTCTCAGAGAGAAATGTTTCAGTGGAAATGCTTTTCAGAGGAAATTTATTACATTTGACCACAGCTGTAAATTTTCTCCTACAATACTATAAATTTCCTCTAAATGTTTAATGGTTTATAACTGTAATTATTCTTGTATGTCAACATTAGACTTTTAAAAGTTTAGTTTGGAGACTATGCGGAAAAACTCATCTTTTTTGCAGCCTCATAAATAGTTCTTTGATGAAATGAACAGAGGCTTAGTGTCTGCCCGAGGTGAATACAAATGGCACTACGTAGCATCTCACTTGCAAAAAGGGCACAAATGCTTTGATATCTCAAGTGATTAGGTAATACTAAGTGCAACAGTGGTGATGTTATATTGCTGGATGGATAAGCATGGTGCATTCAAGCTTCATCCCCTTTTACTAGGAAAGATTTCAGCTAGAGAGTGAAATATGATGTAGAAAAGAAAAGCAGCTAATACTCTCAAAACTTAGGTCCTGTATCACAGAACAAAGGAGAATACCAAGACAGCAGCTGGGGTCCACACATTTTACGTGGTTTTTGGCTAGTTGTCTTGAATTATTTTTAACAAAAACATACAACTGAAAAATATACTATGTAGTTTATAACTCTATATGACCTGATGTTATACTTCGTTTCAGGAAAAGATGGAGAGGATATCACAGTTAACAAATCCTAAGACCCAGAAGGTGGAGAAAGGCAATGGCAAGTGTAATTAAAACCTGTTCTTTCACTTCAGCAAAATTTCTGTAGGATCTGTGTCTGAACCTGGTTCCCCTTGCCAGGCCTTGTCTTGACCCCTGACCACAATCTAATGAGAAGCATAGCTATTCGGAAGAACCAGCACAGAATTCGCAGGCTGGCCAAGAGTGCAGTCACCATCTCTTCTCAACACTACTACCGAACAATGCATTTTATACTGGCTTGTGACTATTTTAGCACAAGGGTAATAAAGTCAAGTTTCTGATCTATACTAGACTAACTCGGTGTGAGTCTTTGGAAGAGTCATTTGGAACGAGTCATCTTCTACAAAGATGAAAGATTCTCCAAAGATGGGACAGTTCAATGTGTCCATTAATTGCTCTGAACACCAGTTGCACAATCAGTTTTGATTCTTCCAAATTTTTTATTAAGGTTTCATTTTCTGCTAGGTCTGAAGATAACAACAGATCAGTAAACAGGTAAACTGGGAAGACGAGACAGAGAATTTTTCCTTATTTTCCAATTTAAATAAGTACATTTATAGTGTGATCTCATTACATGTTCCTACTTCATCACACACTTCCCTTCTGTTGCTTCTTATCCACACTTTTTGTACTGTGGTTTACATGAAGCGGCAATACAATGAGAGGATGTGTTCAAGGGAAGATATCTGTCTAAGGATTTTGATTTAACAGTCCTTTGTCTGTTGAATTCAAGAAGTCTTAGGTACCTTGTTGCCTTTGTGAAACTTGTTCCAAGCTTCCAAGGATTTCCAGAACACAATATGTTTATATATGTATGAGAAGATGTGTATTTATATGTACGTTTATAGATCTAAAACCTGTTGATTTTAGTGATCAGTCCTGTAAACACAAAAGTGATAACACAAAAGGGACGTTGACCCATATCTTCTAGCAGTGTATGCTATGTTTGAGAGAGGGTAAATATAAGGCTAAAATTATTCTGAATTGTAAATTTACCGTTATGTGACATATTTTGCATTAATTAAGTAACCAAAATATTTGTCTATTCTTTTTCCCAGAAAGGACCAAAATTTTCTTATGTATTCCTTTCTGTTGTTCATTTTCAAGTAGTTTAAAACAGTTAAGGTTTGAAACACCTGGAAGTATTAATTGACAATTCACTGCATATACTATCAATGGATCAGAACCAGCAGTCTGAAGTGAAATTCTAGATTTAATAACTTATAATCCCACATTTATTGTTATTGGGAGAAATCAAAACATATATTCATCCACGTGGTCACACTATTGAGTACCTGATTTTATGACATTGAAAGTGCCAGGTAGAGAAAATTAATCATTAAATGTCCAGTACCAAGAGAAATACAGTATAAATACATCTAAGCAAAGATGTCATATGAAATAACTTTTATTTAATATTTCCAATTTTCCGACAAGAAATAAAACATGTCTTTTCGGAAGATAGAAATCCTTATTTAATATTTCTTTAAGGACTTTTTTTCTGAAAAAGAATATCTTTTTCAAATTAACTATACTTTCTAATGTAAACTTCATTCCCTTAATGACTTTGCTTCAAAAAAAGTAAAATTAAGAGAAAAAAATATTTTCTTCTAAGAAAATTATTTTGAAACCATATAGGCATATATGAAGACAAACTAGGTAATTCCAGTAGGCTTACAAATTCTAGTGGGTCTTACACCTTAAGTAAGATTTAAGATTGCAAACTCAGTCCTTAGTTTTCTTAATAAGTATTTCACTTCATAAACAGTTTAACACAATCAGGTCTTGAATACCTTACTGATACCATCTTAAGGAAGAATAACAAATGATGAAAATTTTAGATAATAAGGAGTATTCCAGGGATGGTATATAATGATCTATATGATAGTATATAATCTATCTAACAGGCAGGCTGTTGTTTAGTTCCAGTTAAAGCTTCCTGCAGTTGTACACTAGAGATATATACGTACGTGACATGAAGAATACAGTACATGTATGCTGTACCACTGGAATTTAATATAATAATATAGAAGTACAAATGCGAAAACAAATAGCAAGTACAGTAGTTATTACCTAAGAGTCCCAAAGTAGGTAATTATTCTCAATCCTTTAATAACACTATGGCCTTCAACAAAGACAAAAAGACAGAGGGAAGTGTCTTTCCCTCATTCTGAAGTCATATTTCATATTACTGCAGCATCAAGTTTCCACTATGACATAGAATACATACTGTAAGAAGAGCTGATGTAGTTTTGTTAGTGATAAAATAAGCATCTCTGTTTCCATCAGAGGTGCTGATTTTGCACTGCTACCTGGGGCCATGCATTTTTTGGCATTTCAGAATGATAAATGACCTTCAAGTCACTCCATATTTCTTTCAGTCTGTTCTGAATAGAACTATTTATTATAATTAAAGATCTACAGTAGAGTGGAAAGTGGTCTTACAGTTGTCAAAGTGACTTCTTTCAAGTGAATGTGTCATTATTTCTATACAAATATTTCCTCAAATGGTCTGTGATAATTGCTTTGCTTATATTTTTTTTTGTCTTCTCGAGAGGACCTTTCCAACCTTTCCAACACTTTTAAGGAATATGGAAAACCCTAACTTAAGTGTTACAAAACTATCCAACTGGTCTTCAAGGCCATTGACCACTACTCTCTGAATGTGACCATCTGACCTATTCCTTATCCACCAGACAATTCAACTATCAAATGCATATCCTTCGAATTTAGAGAGCAGGATGTTGTAGGGGACCGTGTTTTATAGAAGTTCACACAGATTACACCATTGCTTTTCCTGTGTCTACTGATGTGGTCACCCCATCACAGAAAGCTACTATGCTGGTCAGGCAGGACCTTGATGAAGCCATGTTGGCTGTCTCGAATCACCTCCCTATTCTCCATGTGCTTTAGCACAGCTTCTAAGAGGATCTGTTCCATGACCTTCCCAGACACAAAGATGAGGCTGGAAGGTTGGTAGATCCTCCTTTGTACCATTTTTAAAAATGGGCACAACATTGCCCCATTACAAGGGACTTCCCCTGACTCCCATGACTTTTCAAATATCATGGAGATTGGTTTGGCAATGACATCGGCAAATTCTGTCAGGACTTGCGGATGAATCTCACCAGGTCCCATGGACTTACATATGTTCAGGTTCCTCAGCTGGTCACAAACCTGATCTTCCCCTGCAGTGGGAGGGATAATACATCTCTGATGTCCATCTTGTTGTCCGTTGGCCTCGGAGGGGTGAGGAGAGTGGTTGCCCATGAAGACTGAGACAAAGAAATTGTTGGATACCTCAGCCTTCTCCTTGTCTGTCAACAGAAGGTCACCATTATCATTCACCCATGGGGATACGCTTTCTTTAACCTTCCTTTTCTAGTTGACCTATCTATAGAAGCCCTTCCTGTTATAATTTTATTCCCTTGCCAAGTTCAGCCCCAGCTGCACCTTAGCCTTACTGATTCCATACCTATGCTGTCCTATACTCTTCCCAGGTTACCTGTCCCTGATTCCCTCAACTGCTCCAGTTCCCTCATGCTCTTCTGTTTGATCAGCAGGTCTCAACTCAGCCACGCTTGTCTCTTACCTTCCCTGTCTGATTTCCTACATCTGGGGACTGAACACTCTTGTGCTCCATGGAAATCATCCTCAAATATTAGCCAGTTCTGTACTGCTCCCTTGTCCCTGAGAGCTAGTTCCCAGGGGGTCCTACTGGCTAACTCCTTGAAGAGCTGGAATTTTGCTTTCCTAAAATTTAGAGTTCTTACTATATTCTTCACCTGTCCCATATCCCTCAGGACCTTGAACTCTGCCATTGTGTGACCACTGCAGCCCAGACTGTCTCCAGTCTTGACATCACTGATGAGATCACTTGCATTCATGGCCATCAGGTCCAGTATTGCATCCCCTCAGGTACAGGTGTCTGTTACCTGGGTTAAGAATTTATCATCTATGCACTCTAGGAGTCTCATGGATTGCCTACAGAAAACTGTGCTACTTTTCCAGCAGATGCTAGGGTCACTGAAACCTCCTAGTAGGAAAAGAGCTTGCAAGTGTGAAGCCTCCTGTAGCTGGAGGAAGAAGATAAAACCACGCTGAATGGTATGCTTGATACTTGAGAGGAAGCGGTACCATCCAGAGGGACCTTGACAGGCTAGAGAGCCCGTATGAACCTCATGAGGTTAAATGAGGCCAAGCATGAGAACCTGCATATGAGTCAGAGTAATCAATCAGTGGATTGAGAGCGGCTTGTGGAGAAGGGCTTGGGGGTACTGGTGGATGGAAAGCTGGAAAAAAGCTGCTGACATGTGCTGGTGACCCAGAAAGCCAACCGTATCCTGGGCTGCATCAAAAGAAGTGTAGCCAGAAGGTTGAGGGATGTGATTCTGCCCCTCTACTCCATTATGGTGCGACCTCACCTGGAGTCCTGCATTCAGCTCTAGGGCCCCCAGCATAAGAAAGAAGTAGACCTACTCAAGTGGGTCAAGTGGATCAGAGGGCTGGAGCATTGCCCATAAGGAGAGGCTGAAAGAGGTGGCCTTGTTTAGTGTAGAGAGGGCTCCCTGGTGACCTTATAGCAGCTTTTTAAAAAGGGCCTACAGGAAAGCTGAGGAGGGGCTCTGTATCAGGAAGTGCCATGGCAGGACAAGGGGAAATGGTTTTAAGCTGGAATAGGGGAGATTTAGATTAAATATTAAGAAGATATTTTTTACTGTGGGAGTGGTGAGGGAGTGGGACAGGTTGCCTGGGGAAGCTGTGGATGTCCCATCCTTGGAAGTGTTCAAGGCCAGGCTGGATGAGGCTTTTAGCAACTTGATCTAGTGGAACGTGTCCATGCCCATGGCAGGGGGTCTGGAACTGGATGACCTTTAAGGTCACTTCCAAACTAAATCATTCCAGGTTTCTGTGTTTCTGAACAGGCTAAGGAAACAGAATACTCAGCTTCAGCATTAGCGACTCAGTAGTGCCAACAGTTCATAAACCTTGACTGTGTCGCCCCCAGCCTAAATTGCAGAGACTTGTAATGGCTCCAACAGAGCATATACACCACATTTCCAATACTAGGTATAAGTACTTAAATTAATTTTGCTTCAAGCTTAATTACAGTTGTTAAAATACAATCATTCATCTGAACTTTTTAGTTTTGCTTTGTTTTGTCTTGTCTTCTATGTCACATTTCATCTTGGTCTAGGAACAATATTGCATTTCGATTCTGTACCAGAGTCAAGAAAATAAATATTTTCTAATAAATTTGATGATATTTCTTCTTTGTTAAACCTATTAAATGTGAAGGTAGAGACTAGAACAGCACTGTGAAGGCTAGAGTCTTGCTTGCATGTATGGTGACTCCATAGTTGTAGAATAATCCACAGATAGCATTTCACGTGCAAAATTTGCTTTCAAGAAAAAATTGTCTAACTGCTAACAGACTGAGCTAAAAACAGAGAGACTAAATCTTCTCCAGCTGTGAAAGATGCAGTTTTCCCATGGCTTGTAATGGTAAGTCTCCTGGCTATGAGTGCGACAAAAGATTATTTAATTTCTAGAACTACTTAATCATAACAGCTATCAGGAAGAAAGGAACAAAACCCCAAACAAACAAGAAAAAATATCCCACAGAATCATTTGCAATTCCTAAAGTAAACAACAACCCTGGCACAGATTGAGTGATCCTAATGTTTCTTCCAGAGTCTAGAACACTAAACTCAAGCAAACAATTTTCATAATATCATTGGAAAATGTTCACACAAAAATCTCTGATGTACTGAAAGATTACAATGTCAAGATGAAACTGAATAATTTTAACCTGAAAATAAAGCCAATGAAACATGCAGGTAACTGAAATCATTGTTCTATTCAGCTTTTCTACATAATAAAACTTACAGCAGTATTTTGGATGTTTTCTTTCGCTAAAAAACTACCAGAGTATTTCCAGTATGTTAGAAACCAGAAACATAGCAAAAAATTCAAGCCTAAGTTGTAGTGCATAAAACAAGACTTTGATTGTTGTGTTCTCTATGGTTCAGATTCAGCAGAGTCCAAAAGTCTCTGTTTAAGTGCCTTTACAGAAAAATTTTGGTCCAGTTCAGTATGACTTTAGATATTTTGCTGAATTGTGTCTTACTTCAGCTGGAAAAATTACCAACATAAAATTCCTTGTCACTATGACTGACTGGCAGATTTTGGCAAGAAAAGCCTTGATTCACAGAAGGTAAAAATGATTTGCCTAGTCATTTGGATCTGCATTGCTGCTGTTTTAAACCTTCCCTCTGTCCTTTGCAGGTTTTCATTAGAATTATAGGAATATTGCCAAGTATTTTTATATTAATTTTTGTAAAAAAGGACATAAATTTTGATACATTTTCATATTATTTTCAGACTTCAGAAAACAGTTTCTGGCTAAAAAAGACTGTAAGTAAGAATGATTGAATTTTAACATCCGTGTCCTTCCCATGACTTTACTAAAGTTGTACAGAATAATGTTCTGAAGTGTCCTGCTTGAAAAAACACTGAAAAAGCAAGTTTTAATAACTTTATAGAAAGTTCTTATAAATATTTTCCACCTGCCTCTGTTTATCATTATCTCCTAGTGACTCATTTTTTTACACAGAGGAGATGATGTTTTGATGTATAGAGCTTGTATCATGGAGATTTTTACATTCACTGTTCATCACTGCTTTTTTCAATATAGACTTATTTTTATAACGAATAAAATATTAAATCTAACCTTTAATCTATTTCCCAAAATTCAGTGACTCTGAATGAAATACATTGGGAATGAAACATTTAAAAGTCATCAGTGGGAAAAGAATCATCAAAATAAACAAATTATCACTTAAATGTGATCTCTTTTTAATATTAATGTCTCTGAATTTGTGCTTGTTGTCCCTCTTCTTTTCATCCTCCCTTTCCACACACTTTCTGTATGTTTCATGCAGTGTTAGAAGATTCCCATATAACTATAGGCAAAATTGATTTCAAACAAAAGATTTAGTAATAAGTGGAGAAACTAATATATGTGAAGAAATTTTAAATATACTAATTCAACAAAATATTGACAAGGTGAAAATAAACCCATTTGTTCTTCAGTGCAGGAAGATAACTTGCAGCAAAAGAATAAAAAAACCAATATAAAAATAAAGCATGTGCTCCATAATCCTTTTAGCCTTTTGTAATAGTAGCCACTATGGGAATTTTGTCACAAATAAAATGTGATCAGGGCCTCAAAGGGATAGTTACAAGCTTGTACTGCCATGTGTTCAGTGCAGCAATGTACATTCTCAGCAAGCCATTTCTTCCACTATTGTAAATCAGCTGATCACCGAATATAGCTACATAAATGCACTAATTGAAAATAAACTTACTCTGAAAAGCACTTTAGTTGACAAAAATAGCTTGAGCAGATGACAGCTGGGATACTTACCCCTGTAGGTCAGTAGTTTGGATGCTTTTCCTTTCTTAAATGAGGAGTTACAGTGATTTACACAAGCTGAGGACCTCACCTGCAGTACTTAGTGGGAGGTCCAACTGTGCAGCCCAGAATCCAAGGCTTTAAGAAAAAAAAATCCCTTATAAAAATTATTTAAAGGTGTAAGGACTTTAAATATGTGTTAAAATACTCTTTTTATATCATGATACCAGACTTTTTATGCCTAAAGAGGCCCATCAACAAGGAAAATATTTATATCTAAGTTTCATAGTCTCAGCATGAAATACACAGGATATCAGCAGCTCAAGGTGCTTAAACTTCCTTAAAACATTTTCCTGGCTAAGGTTAATATTAACTGATGAGATTCTGTGGAGCTTTTGGGGTAGCACTTATTCTCAAGGCAAAACCCATAAATAGACGTGTTCCATGATTTGAACTAAATGCCATGCAAAAGGAGATTTTTGCATGGATAAGCCTTTGCCTCTGTGTCGCTACTCTTACCAAGATAAGAAAATCCCCCAGAGAGAATAAAGAGCAGATCTCAAAGTAAAAGCACAAAACAACAATCTACTGTCTTTAACCTACAGCCAGCCTGTGGCTAGAAGTGCAACAGATGTGCCAAGCAGATTATAATCATTAAGTTCCAGAAGGAATGAACAGAGCACAGTCAAGTGCATAGAAGTAACCAGCAGCATCTTTCTGTCTCACACAGTCTCACTCTCCCATATATAATAGATACACCTTTTCCTCCTACTACTGTAGTCAATGCAGAGTCCCTCTATAAGTGTCCTGGGAAATGTGTTGTTTAGTCTCAGCAAGTCTTTGGATTTTTTTTTTCATAGATAGCTTCAAAATACTTGTAGAATAAACAGTTCGTATATAAAATACGAAATCGTTTCAGTTTGCATTCTGTCTTCAGGCAAACGGGAATGGGTTCACTTAATTTCTAATCTCCACTTTGAAATGGATTTTGATAGCTAACCTCCTGTTCGTCATTTCCCACAAGAATTTGCAAAGTCTAAATTACCTTTGTAGCAGCACAATACCAAGGAACTACATTCAGTTCGAGTTAGTGCCTCTCATACAGTATTTTTTCATTCAAAATACACGTATGCTTGAATGAAAAAAAATCATCTCTTATGGAGAAGGAAGTACCTCCTATTTTATCTTTTCAGTCCCTTTTTAAAGGGATGAAAGAAAAGCGATACACATATAAATGTATGAACAGTAATATCAATATAATTTGCAAATTTTCTTGGAAAAATTCAAGTAAATTTTCTGTAAACTGATGGAATGTCAAAATGCCTTGCTCAAAGAGGAATATATTCTCATAACATATGCTCAGTGTGGCTAGTTAATACATAAATAACACATATTTAATTATCTTCTAGGCATTTGTACAGTGTTCTTCATATTACAGAGGCAGGCTGAATCAATAACGTATTACAGTAGCTGTGCTGCTAATAGAGATTATACTTCCCACTAAACCCTGCTGTTGTTCTTACCAAGAAATTCTGAAAGGTTGTGGTGAACATCAGGAGCAGAATTACAGAAAAACATACCAGTCTACCTTAAAGCTAGTAGTACAAGGAAGATTATTGTTCTGAGCTTCAACCTCATTTTTGCACACCTGCAAGATCTGAACACTTTAAGTGAAGCTCTGTTACATAGATTTTTTTCAGTTGTCTTTTACTCTGGACCTTTAAAGTTTCACCTATCACTGGTGTAACTATGAACACAGAGAGGTGCATGACTCACACTGTATGCAAATCACTGGGTAGTAAGTGCATGCAGAGAATGTCATGGAAAAATTCAAATTTTCAAGGGAAAACTGGGGAATGTCTATTATGCTCAAGCAAATTTGTCCAAATGAAAGCATTGCCTAAGTAATGTTTGAATAGTGTATAAATTAAACCATTAAAGCATCTCGTCACTCATTTTAATTGCTAAAGTGTCTCAAGGGGATTACATTAGATGAAGAAGGGCCCTTGGAAGGATAATAATATCTCTCATGGGCAGTATTGATATCTAAGTATACAGCAGCAATTGCTTTTACACCTCACAGAGAATAAAATTCAGATAGAAATGCAAAAAAATAAATGATTTCTTATATGGATAAGAAGATCTGAAAAGTCAAATAACCAAGTGTGCATCACATGAAATGGGGAAAATTACCTGTAAAGTAAATCTCAGTTTCGCATTTCATCCCTGCTGGAGCAAAGACTGTAGTTCAGAGAGTGGTTTTATGATATTCTAAGAAGCAGTAGCAATAATTGTTTTCCTTTTGATATATAGCTACGGAAACAAAAGAAGAATTGATTTTATTAATTGCTAGCTAAAACTGTGCTGCGTAGGCTTTTTTTGTTGTCTTTATAGTGGTATGGCTCAAGATGAAGATAAAAAGTAGTAGGAAGCGATTGAAAAATGAAATCAATTCTAAAGATGCAGGTAGCCTAAAATACAAAAATGCTGTGGTGAAGATTAAACATAAATTTCTAGAAGTACATCATTTAACACAAGATATTTATTACAGTAGGTCAAACAGACCCAGATTTATAAATAGGACTTTTTCGTACACCTTACTTTAAAGACTATGCACAACATTGAGTCAGGTTAATATTTATAATAGGACAACTTTAAAAACAGCTTTGAAAAAATATATGAGTCCATAAAAGAAAAAGGTTTACTTATTAGTGACCTATAGAGTCAATATGTATGATTAAATCCGGATGGCAAAAGACCATGGAGAAATGTGAGAACAAATACACATCAGACTGTAAAGCACTGTTGTCCCTTCCTGTGATGTGATTGCTGAAATAAAAAAAAACCAAGCTACATTTCCTCATATTTAAAGGAAATTTGTAAGATTACAAGGGAAATGTCGTCTACTGTGTTGTCATTGGTTTGTGAAGAAATTGACCTCTATGCATCATAAACAGAGGAGGAAAATTGTAAATTATAAAGCCTAGATGTTTCACATTGCAAGGCATTGCAATTCTATCATAGTATATACAAAATTAAGTAATATGAATCATATTGTCCACATCTGATTTATGAGTTTCAGAGCCTATTTCATCTGACTGCTTTGCTATTACTTGCATCGTCTGTTCTAGCAAGTCTGGTTAAGAGCTTTAGCAGTTCTCAAGGACCTATCTGAATGGTTGCCCTATAAGCATAAAATCTGAGTTTCTCATATACATGCATTTACCTCTCCATAACCGGGGTATCATGGCAGCTTTTTGCAGTTTCTTCTGCTCTTAAGGTAACTCAAAAAAAAAACCTTCCTGCTTTATTTCAGGAACATTGTATGGTATAAAGGCATCTAGGATTAAACATTAAAGGAAAACCCATTAATTTCAGGAACCACAGACTAAGCAAATGAGGTGTTTGAATGCATCATATGTCACTGTGGTATTTCTCAGGGGCCTTCTACAGAATGCAGGAGTATCTGTCAGCATAGAGGTACATTCATAAGAAAACCTGGATTGCAGCATTTCTGACTAGTCTGGTTGGACTTTATAAAATTCATGATGCTATGTCGTTTTTCCTAAGCTCCATTCTGGTGAAGGACACTATTGTTCTAGTGACTGTGGTGGTGCAAAACACTTGCAGAATGAACCACAGGAACAAGAGGAAAAGGATAGGAAAACAGTACAAGAGTGGAGACAGCCTCTTACAGAGTTACAATGGGGTGGGACTGGGCAATCGTTTGGTGAGAGCTGTTTGTGAGTTATGCCTACATCAAAATGTGCTTTTACCTCCAGCACTTGCTAAAGATGCCTGGTAATGGACTTGGAAACTCTTCCTGCTTTCCTGAATCTACTACAGACACACTGTGCAAGGTAGGAAGTCCTCTGATCTCTCTGTGCACCGGTTTCCTATGTGCACTTTGGAGATCATATTTCCATAACTCAAAGATATTGAAAATACCAAATCATTGTTGCTTCTGACACCATTGAGTACTGCAGTTACGAATTTTCTAGCATACGATCAAAGCACAAGATCTGGGTTTCCATTCATTGCATCTGTTGAAGTGTAACAGCTGTGATACACTTCATTCAGGTATGTGAGAGTACAGTTCACAAAAAGTTTGCAAGTATCCACGGCTTTGAAGAGCATATTTCTAAAATGTATGTGCTTTTCTCTTTCCACATATAGTAGTTTTCAAGGCTTAATGGCTAATAACAACAAACAATTGCTTGTCACTTATGTTGTGAGACATTGCTTTAAAATAGACAATAAGTGTGAAGACACTACTTGCACAACACAGGAGGAACTGAGCTAAAAGGTTGGAATTGTCAGTCCGACATCAACAGAGAAACCTTCAGCAGAAAGGCAGCTGGTAATCGTGCATCCTGAATGAGTTAAATCGCTTTATGCTTAGACACCATGCATGCCAATTGGGAAGGCTTAAAAGTACAGCCAAGATAAAAAGTAAAGTGAAAATGACAGTAAGTAATTCAAACTCTCTTGTAATCTTTATGCTATGCTTAACTACTAGAGAGATGTGAGCAACGAATTATCCATGGTTTTAAAATAGTTGTAGATAGTTGAGTTGGCTGGTTGAAAAGCCTATCTATCCTGCTTAAGTGTTTGACAAAAAATATGGATCAAACGCAGCACCAGTTTCTGAAACTTTCTCTCCCTCATCTTTTTCTGTTCACTTTTCAGCTCCTGTGTCTCAGAAATACTATACTTATTCCTTGCTACCATATCCAGTTGCATCAATTGCAAGGCAAGTGTTGCACATCAAAAGGAGATAGTTAGACTACCACTGGTTAACTGTAAAACAGGTTCTATATCTATTGTAGACTATGACAGGTTTCTTTTGTGCTAGTATCATTTTCAGTTTTAAGTAATTTCATACTGTATTTACCACTTGCTTATCAAGGTCTTCCATTCAAACCCCTTGTAGACATTGCTAATGAAAAATACTGATGAACTAGGCCCCATACTAAGGCCATTTGTCCAACCTGCATATTAGTTCTTTACCTGAATTATGGAACTACTCAATAGAAAGGCATCAGATGTGATCTGACATTAACTTGGGGTTATGAAATAAGTATGAAATAAGAGATTTTGAAAAACTAAACTTAAAGCCTCCCTTCTCACGCTCTCCCTTTTCTCCTTTCCTACTGAATGGAGACAGGTAAAAATCAAGACTTTATTTTTAAAACTCCTAGACATTACATTTGAAATGCATGGTATGGTAGAATAGTTTTTCATAATAGGTCTATGTAACTTGATGATTTTCATGTGTTCAGTGATACCAAATCAAGCTATATGAGATGTCCTGTGTAAAAATTCTCATGCAGAATTTTAGCCTTATTAAAAGCTTTCCTGAACACAAGTGTAGAAATTTAACTGTAGTTATAAAGCTTGCTATCCTGTCATTTAATATTACTGATAATTAACACCATTAATACTTTGCCACGGATATGTTTCTGGATGAAAACCTGTGGTATCAGAGTCTTATGCTTAGAGCATGCTTTCATGTAGTTTAGATGGGAAAAAAAAAAGACAAAAAAATGATAGTCTTTTTCAGAGAAAAAGAAATTTTATTATATTTTTCCTTCTTTTTTTTATTTGTAAATCTTAATGAGAGGGTTCATCCTTTTGCACTAGAAAAAAACTACGCTGAAATTGTTTACTGCAGTTTCCTAGTACTCATAATCAGTAGTAGTTCACCGACAGGAAAAAAATGCCTGTGAAACCTGAATGTAATTTCTGAAGATTCGGAGAAATTAAAAATATATTCAGAGCAAACACAACCTGGAGTTTGAGAGACATAAATTCCAATGACTTCTGCTCTTCTGAGAACTGATGATTCAAACTTGGATCATGAAGAAAAGAGAGAAGGAACCTTCAAGTTTGGCCACTCACAACTCAAATCCTCTTTCTGAAACTTATCTGGATGGACCAATATATTATGTGACTATTTTATATTTGGCTTAGTACATGCAAACTAAATGCACTAAGAATTAGATCTCCCTTCTAACATAGAAATCGACTATTTGCAACCAGTTTAATCCAAAGGCAAGGAAGGTACTTCAGAAAGTTCTTGGGTCAGATGTATTTATAGGAAGGAAGTATCACCATAAAAGAAACCAAATTGTGTCTTACATTTTGATGTCAGGCACAAACACAATAGAAAAAAGACAAGCCTCTTCAACCAGCAAATCAAGACTCTTCCTATTCATGCTTTTTACAAACCATATACTAATACCTGTCACCTATTATTTCACCAGGGTCTGCTTCCCATCATCAAGAAATACTTGACTGCAGAGTAGTAACCCTATGTCTGCTGATAAGACCACACTCGTCTAAGAGACAGGCAACATTTCTCTAAAAAATTGACTTTTTCCCCTCTGTACAGAATTCATGAAACCTTTCTTTTTGCTAAGTAGACATCAAGCTGTAAAAAGGAACCAGAAAACCTGCAAAGGAGCCAGAAAACACAAGAAACTGGAACATGCAGACTTCCATCCATGGTGTTTGTGAAGTCTGATCGAAGGACACAATAATAGCTAAGGCTGCATATAGCTAATAAAAACTGTCTGTAGATTTTGCCTTTTCTCCCTGTGTCCTCTACTTTTCTGTCCCCAAATACAGTGAAATAAATTAGTAGGGTGATCAGAGAAGACATAATGATTTCACCATTGTTTTTTAAACTTTTTAATTGGAGTATTAAAATGAAATAGATACATATCTTATTTTTATTTATGTTTGTCTAGTATATTAAATCAAGTAGAAGAAAAAATTATATCATCTTATCTATATCTTAAATAATAAAATGAAAAATTCAACTCTATTAATCCCCATTTTGAAAGCCACAATAACAAGCAAAACTCGTTACAAAATAGCACATTTTTGTAAGCAATGCTATTATTCTATCAACACATTCGCAGACTCAGAAGACAAACAACCAGAGAAGAGGCAGTTTTCCTCAGTCTAAAACTTCTGGATGCAATGCATTTAACTCTGGTATTGTATAAGATGACAAATAAAGTTGTTTGGTTTTTTTTAAAGCGTGGTTTTAAATCTTCAGTATTTAAAAGGAAAAACTCAGGGGAATATACAAAAAAAGGGCTTGTTAACATTTAAGTGAAACTGGATGCCAAAATTCATTTAAGATCTACTTTATATTCAGGCCCTTATTCTCTGTTCCAAAAAGTAACAGCAAATATATCATTCAGTGGTGTGCAAGCTAACAAGAAGATCCAGATGAAACTTTGCAATCTCTATGGCAGGAATTACATCCTAGATTTTTATTAGAAAGCTATTAGATTGTTTCAGTTTTTAGTAACAATCAAAGGCTGGGGTATTCTATGTGCAATTCTGTCAGTGGACCACCTAGCTGTCTTTTCACTAAAGCAAACTTATGAAGGATGTGATGATCAAGATCCCATAATAAATTTAGAATCAAGAAATCAAAACAAAGATTCAATTCATAGAAGCCACTTTAGAAAAATCCTTTTTTTTTCCTAGGTATGGGATATGCGGGTACTGTTACACATAATTTTGTTTCTTTTGTGCAGACATTTCCCCCATAAATAATTTTAATGCATACAGGTATTTTACTGAATAAAGTTGATAGATATTTCTAGTGGATTTTTGGTTGTACCTTGTGTTTCTGAAAAAAATAATATTTTTCTTTTCAGCCAGAAATCAAAAAATATGATAGAACAAAGGTCTTATACTGTATTACAGCTTCTTTCATTACCAGTGAAGCTGTTGCAGTGCTGTTAACCAGAGCAAAATGCAGAAAAAAAATCGTCTTAGAAAGACTGCCCGTTAAAAATCAGCTGAGAACTAGCTGCTTGTGTATAAGCAGAATTTACCAAAGAACAGTATCCATATTGCTAATTTGCCTGCTAATTGGTTATATCCTTAACAGCTGATTTGAGCTTCTCTGCTGGGGTGGATTCTGGAGCTGTTGCTAATCAGTGAACTGCTTTTGAATTAGTATCTGTGAGACTGAGAGGTACCCAGAGGAATCTTCTGACCTAGCAATGCTAAAACTGTAGCTGTGAAAACACATGGATAGCAGCACAACTGATATTTCAGCATGTGAAGTAACATGTGTGAATGGACATGGGTGGAGGGTGCATGTTTCTAGGGGTACATGTGTGTCTTTGAAGGAGGTACCCACAGGACCACCTGAAATAAACTAGGCCTAATGGAAGAAAATATCAAAAGACTGGCTTACCATCTACTGTCTTTTGCAGGCTATTGTTATATAAAACTCAATTGTTTTCAAACTTCGCTTTTTACCTTGTTTTTCTTGTTTTCTCTTTGTTTGGGTATATTTTTCTGTTCATGTTGCTTCAGTGTTCTTTTGAATTATGTTATTGTTTCAAAAGACACCTCAACAAAAACTGAAACACCATCTGCCAAAAGCTTTTGTTTTTGTAATTTGTTTTATAATTATACAGCACTATGATAAGAGAGGACTCTTTCCTGTTCCTAAAAATAGTTTTTCCTTGCAAAATTGCAGTCTGATAGATAGTTTCTGTATTTTATGGAGTTTTTTCTTCCTTACAACTTGTGTGATCAAAGACCTTTTTTCCCCCCTTCTCTTTTTTTACTTACAGACCACTTTTTTCATCACCTTTTGTCCCATGTTAAACTTATGGACTACTTTAAGAATAACACTTATTGCCTGCCTATTTTCCTCCACCTCCTTATGGAGATGTTTTCTGTCATGCAGAAATACTTTGTGTTTTCTTAAGAAATTTTCTTCCTTGGATCCTTGGAGCATTTCACCATTTAATATTAGGATCGTATTTTCTTTTTAATGGCATTCAAAGTCTTTGCAATGCTCTCCACTTCAGATGTAGCGGTATACTATGGTTCTTTTTAAGAAAACATTGAATATGTGCATACTTAACATGGTAAAGATTACCATTTCTTCACTTCCAGTCGGCAATTTTCTCTGACTGGAGATTTTCACCCAGTTATTCATCAATAATACAGCAATTCGATTGAGATCATAAATCCTCCTTTTATGCAAGATTCTTACTTCAGTAAATAAATATCTTTCAAAGAATTTTCTCTTATTAATCAAATCCACTGTTCTGTAACAGAAGAAAACCAAATTGGTTAGCCAGGATTTGTCTTGACAAGTCCATGTCGTAGGTTTCTCATCACCTTGTTATTCTTCAGTTTTTAAAGTTTCATAAGAAGAAATATTTCATTTCCTTGGATTCATCACTAGTGTGATTTTGTCTGGCAGCCCTTCTTGGTCCGTTATTCTGTAAACGGTAAGTGTTCATATTCCCCATTTCATGAGAAGAGCTTATATGTTCTGCAGAGTAACAATTTTAGTTAAATGATCGAATTATTCTGCAGCTTATAAAGAGGGGCAATATACTTTTAATTTCTTATTAATGTTTGAAAAGCTCTAAAAATAAATTATTTTAATGAATTCAAGGCTTTCATTTAAAACCACAGATGTTATAGTTATATAGGATGATTTTTCCTTTTATTGTTTACAGTTTAATTACTGAAATGAGACCCTAATTTGTTTCTGTGAAGGAGCTGAGCGTTGTACCCCTAAGAGATATACGACAAGGTCAACTCAAGTTGCCAACATTCAAATCTGCTTGTGACACATGATCACTGCTTTACTTTTTCTTACTAAGATAGCAGTCCTTCCTCTGAGATCATTGGCTAAATGTGCAAGATCTAAGAACAGACTCCCTGTAGAAAGTGTAGTTCTTCTGCCATGTTTTTTATTTACCTTTTGAATGAAAGACAAGATGAAATGGTAGAACCAGATTCATACACAAGTGTTTATGTCTTCCAAAAATTATTTTCTTTTTTACCATTTGTTTACAACCTTGTTCACGACTTCTTTGCCTTGCTCTACACATGCGTATTTATAGTACAAAATAATTTTTTTTTTAAAATGGATCTTCCTTATTGTTAAAAAACTTCATCATTTTACAAAGGCGACTTATCCATTGTGTGAATTACACATTTCCCCAACTAGGCTACCACCCAGTAGCAGTACCTAAGAAATACTGGGTGACTGAATATATCAGAAAGACTTACTTGGAAGTTAAAAGATTTAAGACCTACATAGAGGACGGTAATTGTTGATGACATTTGTCAGTGTGATGGTAGTTTGAACACACTAAGTGCAGCTGGTGGTATCTGTCTTTTTTCTCTTAACATTTACCTGTCACTTCACAATAATTATTCTTTGTTCAAACAGAAAGTATTTTCATCACATAGAATTGAAGTGACTGTCCAAAGGTAGACCACAATGAGTCACTCTGTTATGCCTCTGTCATTGCCACCTTTTACTCAGAAATAAAATCCCTACCTTTCAGGTTGGATATTCTTTCCGTAAGCAATCTGATCAACCAGGAAATAATACTGGGTTGGGAGTGCTGTTAATGTTTACAAAGAGTATTTGTGAAGAAGATCTTAAGTGGCCCCAAAACATGCTATGCATCATGGTAAAAATTTATGTGAAATCTGAAGGAGAGTTGGAAGGAACGGGAGAAAATCACTTTGACTTCATTTTGTCTTCCGTTGTGAAAAAACATGTATAAAAATATCAAAGTACGTAGTGAACTATATATAGATGGAGAGTTCCTTTTCTCTCTTCTTCTTCTCAGCTATCAGCATTCATATTAATCATAACTTTGTTTGAATTAGGACATCATATCAAACTAAATGGAACTTCCGTATCTGGGCCATTTCAAGAAAAACTCTGGATTTTAAATGATGTCAAACCAGTTTTAAATAACATTACCACTTTGTATAGCAGCCCTTTTAGCTTCTGATTTTTTTAAATTTATATAAGGATAGCATTTTGGACACTCAGTGGATCTCAGCACTTTAAAATTTACCTTTTACAACAACAATAAAACACAGACACCATTCAGGTTACCTGAATACTTAATGTCTAGAATAAGTAAATCAATATAAGTAAGCAAATTGAACCTTGTTTTATATTGCATCCTCAGATTTTTTTGGTGGCTTCAAGAAACTAAAGATTCTTTAAGCAGCAGGACAATAAGCTTTGATAGTATCAATGTTTCAAAAAGTTCACTATAAAGAAAAAAACATCTGGAGAGTGACTTTGAGGTAAATAGGAATTGGAAAAAAAGATAATTGGGATCAGGGAACTGCATACCACACTATTTAGTATCTTATATCACACCACTTAAAAAGCTCTACAGAATTTCCTTTGATCTGATAAGAATATAATTAAATTTCACGAGTCTTCATTAGTTACAGGGCAAATTTTAAGGCTGGGCCTTCAGCAGAAAGGATTCATAAACAATGAGTTCACTCAAGATATGTGTGTAAAACGATCTGATATGGTGTCCTAAATGTAGGGTCAGCAAATGGTATTCAAATGACCATGTCTGATGTTCAAAAAAACAAACCCTGCCTGAAATAATTTCATAGAATTTGGGTGTCATTTTATAAATCAATATTATACCCAAATTAGCAAAATTTAAAACCCTAAAATGTGACAAAATATTAAAAACTAATATTTGAAACCACTCTTACTACATTAGAGGAGACAAAAATCTTAAAACAGGAATTCACAGGGAAAGATTGCTGTTATCTTTCTCAGAAACCTTAGAGGATAGGTAGTCACTAGTCCTGAAACTTTTGTCAATTCGGAATAAAAAGAAGCATAAACAAAATCAAACTGCTGCCATTTTCAAGAAAAAGCTGAAATCTACTCCAAAGCATCCTCTTGAGCAAGAACTGCACATTAAAAAGAAGAAAACAAATCTGGTCTCCTTTTGTGACTTATCTCTGCATAAACATCACAGTAAGAACCAAAAGTATACTCCACAATGGCAGTCAAAGATTTAAATGTCTAAAAAAAATATTGACATGAAAGAGTTAGCTTTTTTTCCCTGGCCCATTCTCAGTGTCTTAGACGCAAAAATCAAACCTTGAAGTATAGGTTCAAAAGCCAGTATGTAACATAACTACCAAGGTGTGTACTGCCCCCCAAATGGAGCAGCAGCTTTCTTAGTACGTTCTTTGGCCTTTGCTCCATGTCTAGGAGCCAAGCAGGAGAGATGGTCAAGCTAACACCACTGGTCATGACTGATAGACACCTGCTGCAGTTAACCCACAGGTTCTAGTTTTCATTGAAAAACAGGGAGATCATGATCACTTTAAATGCCTATAGATTAATTAACTTTTCCTATTGAGCTTGCAATACCAGAGCAACAGTCCAACATCAGTCTGAGACTCCTTCATCCAATATTTATGTGCACTTCTAAACCCTAAGTTTACACGCTCAAATCTGGAGTGTTTACATCTCTTCCAAAGTAATTTACTTCTCTTAGATATTTACTTTATCAGCTCCAAGTAGTCTTGTTAGTAATATAAAATGCTACATTTTTTTTTGAAAAGTCCTTTGAAATGTCATTAGTATCTCAGGACAACCTTTTCTTTTTTTAAGGATAACACAATAGAATCCATCTATAATGCAATCTACTACCTGTTCAATAGAAAATCATGATGAATTCTTCGATTATTCAAGAAGATCTATTGCAAATAAACACTAATGTCTGTTTGAGAAATAACCTTCTGCACACACTTAAGTGTGTAACTTCATAGCTCTGCTACTCAGTGTCTCCTCTGTCTTCTTTGTCTCTTTTCTACAGACTCTATGCTTTTCATATATTAATCCATTGATTAAAAAACATCTACTATGCTGCCAGCAAAGGAAAGCCCAAATATATACATTGAATTGTGGAGAAAAATTTAATATAAATGGTTAATAAAATAAAAGTTATAATAACACTATCTGTACTCACCATGAAATTTACTGATGCTTTGATACATATGTGAACGTCTATGAAAATTCCGCTGGATTTACCTACTTTAAAATTACAAAGATCATAGCATTCATCTTGTCTAAGCTACTGCTTAACACAGGCTAATGAGTTTCAGCCAACAAATTCCACATTACAACAAAAATATTTGGCATTCTTTTTATGGACAACTATCTATCTCATTTCATCAAATTCTTATTATTTGCAAAATTTAAACAATTTGCAATATGTGGTGAGCAAGAGGGCTTTTGAACTGTTTTTAGATATCTTTAGTTAATTGAGATCAAAATATTTTATTTCACTCTTTGTAAGCATTTTGATATTTTTTGCTCAAGCATACTCTTGAGTGCATAATTTTTGTTTTAATTTACACTGGTTTTAAAAGTTTATGCAACTGTCAGAGTTGCATACATAAAACATTACAATGTACAAACAAAAGAATCAAGTTACAGCTCTATTTGCAAATTAAAACATAAATTTTCTGAACACACACATGCATAAATACTGATATAATGTTCAAATAAGACTGTTCACAACCACCTAGATCAGAAGTATCTGTACCTAATTTTAAGTGCTAATGAGGTGTTTTACAGTGTTTCCATTCACTACCAGCTTGCTGCTGCTGCAGTAAGAAATGTTTAATATAGCACCCTATGAATTCAGTAATTCTCAAGAATCAGAACTGAAAACTTGCACAGATACCTATGAACAACCTGAAAGGCAAGGATGACCAATTTTTAGGGTGCCATCTAGGATTCTTATTATGGATTTGTATTTACTTAACAGAAATTAAAATATTTCTAAAGTTATTTACCAATTTGAAAAGACCTAAACTAAACATTTTTAAAGGCTAATCAAACAAAGGAAAACTACCAAACCATGATTGACTAGTAAAGACTTCTAGTTATTACAGGAATTTCCTTATAACCTGCCACGCAAAGGAGGAAAATTCTGATATATTCCTTTTTCTCTAACTTGGTCAGACTTTTTCCTGTCATAAATCATATTTCTAGGATTTAAAAACTGTGTAAATATTTTTTTTTTTACTTTTCAGCTTATTACATTCAATAACAGTCATTTTTTCAAAGTAGCAGTTGGACAGAGGCACTGAAGGTTCATCCTTCAATATATCACTTCATCCCTTCAATTCCCATCCCATGTTTTTATATCAAACTCTGATCTTTGCTTCCTATTGACATACATTTAAAAGGAGATAATCATATTTTGTGAATTGTTGTAAGGTTCATAAAGAAAGAAACAAAATTAAGGAATAAAAGAAGGGGATGAAAGTATATAAAACATAAATTGTAGATGTATGATTACTGATATGGAATCTGATGCACGGTGAGTTGGAAACTAACCTGACTCAAACAACATAATGATATTCTATTCCTTACTTCAGACTGAATTAAAAAATCTTCATAGCTTTTCCAGTCATTTATAGACATAATTTGCTTTTGTTGCTTAAAAATGAATGCCATTTATTTTATTGCTTTTTTAATGCCTACTCTTATTTTAAATTCTGAGCTGTAAACAATCCTATTATTACTGTGAAAAAACCTATTCAAAATCTCCCATTTTCCCTCTATTTGCTTTGAAATGCTTTAAGCATCTATATAAGCACTTCAGATAGCTGATCTTAAATTCTCCTGAATAGAGTTTTTCTCATGAGTTTCTCAATTTGTTCAAGGTTCAGCCAGCCAGGAAGTAAAATACTGTGGACAGTCACTGTGACTTGTACTAACTTGGATTAATTGAAGAAAAGTAGAAGAAAAAACTGCAGTGGAATTGATTTGAACCTCTTGGACTAAATGGCTGCCAGCTCACGGGAATAGGTATAAGTATGTGATAGGCTTTACTGTAATTGAAAAGGCTTTTCTCTAAGGTGACAAATTTAGATCTCTTTTTCTGATGCCTTACAGCTCTGGGCACATTTATAAAAGGTCAAAGAACCTATTCATCAGCCAAAAGAACCAAATCCTTATTTATGTTTTCAGGACCAGGTGGCTGAACTATAAATTCGTGTTTTGGTTCTTTCTTTCTCAATCAGTACCTGAGATCTTGGAAAGATATTTAGAATAACAATGTTCTTAAAGAACAACAAAGAGAGAAAAGAAGTCTTGTTGGTCTGACGAATGAGAAGTGTTCTGCATTGCACACCTATTTCTTACATAGATTTCTTACAGTTGCTCCTCCTGATCCTGTCATTTTTTCCCAAGCAACACTCACACCCATGGTTAAGACTGCATTATTCTTATTCACTGCAATAGCATTTAGAAGCTGAAACAGAAGCTCATGTTGTCAAACATGGTGCAAGCCTATTGTTAAAAGACTATGACTATGCATGAGAATCAGTGGAGAGTTCCAGTAAAGCCAGCAACAGTGTGGATTCATTCTTTTATCCTCAACTGGCCTCTCTGGGGCCTGTTTACTCTGGGTGCTGTTGTTAGTTTTAGCTTTTTTCTTTTTACAGGCACATATTTTTGATGCTTACTCACCATTAATCACCACTGCTAGCAAGTAGTTATTTTAAACCCTTTTCTGCAGAATATCCCTTATAATCTGTTGCCATCTTCTTTTTCACTAGCTGGCTGAATTTTATGTATTTTCATTTGGAAGTCAGAAGAGCTGAAGCTGAACATCTAAATAGTATCAGTCTATGCTGTCACCAGCTTCTTTACAAAACAAACCATAACACAATTCTGGTTTATTTTTGACGTGTTTGACTGAAACTAGCAAATATTCTTCTTTGCTTACATTGCTTTCATCTTCAGTTGTTAACACAAGAACAAAACTAAATTAAGCCGCTAACAAGATCCAGAAACCAGCACAATGGATAAAAGTTTAAGAACTCTGTCTCTCATATTAGCCTAGAGGGCAGAAAAACCTTGACAAACCCCTTTACCTGTTTGCAACTCAATGCTGCTAAATAATTGTTCTATTCTGTTCCTTATCAACTGCTTCTTATAAACACTTTCCTATCTAGGTGGAACAATCTTGAGTATTGTAAATAAATCGTTCTACTCCACTGTCATTAAGTGCTGACAGATACTTCTTTAGAATCTTTCTGGTCACCTTCAAGAATTTCCTTCTAATAAAATTTTCCCCTAACTAATGTGGTTATAAAATATTAAAGAAGCACCGAATCAAAAAGGCATACTGCTTCTTGGAAGGAAAAAAAGAATACATTAAATGAACAGCTAAGTAGCTGTATTAATAGGAAACATCTGTTAAAATAATGTGTATGCACAGTGTTATTGCCCACTATATGCTCTGTCTTAGTTGTTCTATATTGCTCTCCATTGCACAGCTTGGAAAAAATTTACTGACAAAGAATTACTGATTTTTTCACCCTAATACATTTGGTAGAGCAGAGAAAGCATTTTGTTAATTTTGTGGCTAGATTTTTATTTGCAAATAAAAAGAACTATATTAAAAGAACATGTTAAGGCTGTAAAATCAAGCGCTGGAAGTCTGGGAAATAAAAAATAGAAAGTTGTGTACCCACAGAAGAAGATCTTGTATCTTGTAGTAGCAGTAGTAGTAGCAGTAGAAATACTGGACAAAATACAATAGTCTTCCTAGCTCTCTGCTAAGAACGGTTGAACTGTTCTTTTTCTGCCAGTTTTGGGTTTTGAGGGAGGGTACCAAACAATATTTCAATCAAAATGGCTGGAGTATGGCAAAGTGAAAAGAGCAACAAGAATGTCTTGCAATGGGTCAAGTAATCTTAATGCTAAATTCTTTTTCATTAAATGGCCATGAAAAGCCTAATGTGTTTTGAAAGTCAAGTCAGAAGGTTGATAATGTCATTTCACTGTCATCACAGTTGTTAGTGAGGTATACATCATATAACGCCCAGAAATTGGAATGCTATTTCCACACCTTAATGCAAGGACACTGGGACAGAAAAGATAGCAGAGAAACTTTCTGACAGAAGTGGAAACAGAGTCCAGATAATCTCATTCAGTATTTCAGACACAAGACACCATTTCCTTAATAAAAGCACAAGTCTAGATAATCATATAAAAAGGCACAGAAAGTCAAGCTAAGAAACTCAAAAATAAACCTGAAATGATCAAAACCAGTAAGAGCTTTGCAGCTAGCGTGAGACAGGATAAAGGGAGCTTGGTGAGAAAAACTGAAAGAATAGACTTCTGGAAAAAATAAATATGAAGGATTGCTGACAACTCCTACAGGCAAGGAAGAAGCCCCAGAGGGCTATAGAGGGAAATATTAGATGTTGACAGAGAAAATTGTTCTTGCTGCAAGAATTACTGTAATAAGAAATTTCACTATAGACTGAGGGAACAGAAATGAATATGTCTAATAACTGAAGTAAAGGCAGCTGCATACAGACTCTGCTTTCATGCAGACACAGATCACCATCGACTGCTTGTACATAAATCTCTAGATAATCTGATTAAGGAAAATATTTTTCATGATGGTGTTAATCTTCATTTTGCAGAGCTGTACAGTAAGTAGTCAGTGAGGTGCCTGGACAGTGTTGCTACTATGACTCAGAAAGGAAATTCTGTATATTAGCAAAGAAAGCTGGCAGCAAACTTCAAGTCACTGTCTGAAAGCTAGGCAGCACCTAAAGCACTTCAGTAGAGGATTTCCACCTTAATTGGACAGATGGCAAAACTACGTGTCCATAATTAGCACAGATCAAACATAGCTCCCCAGCAGACAATTGAAAATTAGTAGAAGAACTGTGTGCAAGAATATTTTAGCATAGTTTCAGGTTCTTCATGTCTGAAATGATCCTTTTTTATAAGAATGGAAATTTTAACATCCTAGGCTTTACTGCAACAGAAAAAGAACAAAGCACTTTAAAACCAGAAGACTCTAAGCAGAAATAAAACAAACTCATAAACCTGACCCTTAAGCTCCAAATTATATTGCTTTCCATGGATTTCTACAAAGAACTTTCATTCATATTTGGTAAAACACTTCGTAAAACAAAATCTAGAGAAGACAATGTGATAAATATAGATTTTTGGTCTGTATTTCATCTAAGGCAAAAAGATTTTTTCTCCTTTTCCAGTAATTGAACAATTTGTTAGTATAAGAATAATTTTGACATCTTTCAAGAGAAAATAATTCAGTTTATCATGTAAAACTCTCCCTGATAAAACCCTGGGTGGGAAAGCTTTGAAAAACATACTAAAAAAAGGTTTTCTCCATGAACGGAATGACCAAAAGAGCTAGTATTTCAGAGGATTTCAGTGTGCATCTTCATAGTTTGCTCCAGAAAAGCCTAACACTCATTCTGCTTCACATATCTGCAGACTGCCTCTTCCTCCTGTAATTTATAGACCAGTTGATGTATTTATGTCCCCTGATCACATATTTTTGAGCATTCATCTTCCATCCACTTTCTTCATGGCTAGGGCTATCTCTATTCACTCTGTGGGTGAGTTACCTGATGGGCCAGAAAGTCCTCTTATGGCCTTTGCTTCTTCAGAGCAAGGTCTGTATCTTTAACCTTCAACCGGTTTCATGTAGTTCAAAATTTGGTGGAATGTGGTATTCCTGAGCTTTATTAGCTCAACACAATGGTAGAAGTCTAATTTTCTTCGGAAAACAGACTAGAGTCACCTTTTCATTGGGCTGCAGCACCTATATGCCTTGGCAGTAAAAATTTAAAGATGCATCATTGGAAACCTCTCAGAGATAAGAGGATCACCTCAGTCAGCTGAGTTCCTAGTAGAGATCAGAGTCATGGAAAGTGCTTCTTATAAACGCCTTTGTGTATTCTATGTGCAGAACCACTCCAAACCCCCACATTGCTGCTGCCCATTTCAGTGAATGACAGGGTTTTGACAATGAAAGTTCCCAGTAATCATTTTGGCACTAGCATAGGAATGTGGATGGGCATTTGTAGTCACAAGCCTAGCCCTATTAGCACAAATTTCCATGGTCTGTGCAAGTAACTGGGAACATCCTTTAATTTTCACCTACAGATACCTGTATTTGTGGCCCCACCCTGTGCCCCAGCGTCTGCTTTGTCACTGATACAACCACACATCCTTGCCTTTGTCAACACTTCAGATTGTTTAAAACATCGCACTGCCTTGCTGCTGAGTAGCAATCCATAAAGAGATAAGAATTTGTTTAAAATTTGCAAGAAGGGAAATCTATGCCACATTCCTACATCTCTGCATTCAAGAGCAGAAAAGCACTAATACTGATATGCAAATACCTGTATAATGCCTGAAATAATGTGCACAGACAGACCGTAGTAATTGAAATCACCGGGGAAACTCATAGTCAGTGCATCCCATAGATTATTATATGGAAGAGAAGAAAGAAATAAATCATAAACACTACTTCATAAAAAGTCATTATTTTATGGTGATTTAGCAGACACGGCCCATGTTTCTGTTACAAAATTTTCTGTGGTTTATATTATTTCTACTGGAATATTTTAAACACATATTTAAACAACACATGGTAGCTGATTTTAAAAAGTGTGCAAATGAAATCTTCTAGTTTCATTTGGTAAATAACTTATTTTATAGCCCATTTTGTAGAGAAGCCAAGTTTTTGATTGTTTTACATAATGGATGGAAGCTGCTGACTATTCTCTAAATGAGGTAGTGAAAATGCCTATTGTTCTGGAGAAGTAATTTTTCAAAATCATTCTAACTTATGTATTTGCTGGCTGAGCCTATCAAATTTACTCACAGAAGAGCTTCCATAACGCTGCAGATGGTAAACATTTTTACCCACAGCTTCTGTGTAATGATTCATACAAAATATAAACAATAGTTCATATCTCATATCTTACACACATATTAAGAGAGATTAAATTTTATGCTTTATATTGCTAATATTTTCATGTAATATGAACAACCTTTAAGAATATGAGAGATCGAGTCCAAAGCTCCAAAGAAAATCTTTTTTTGCCCACAGTTTTCATTGTATATAAATAACTTTTTCAATATTTTATATTCACAAGATTTGAGATAAACTAAAACAAAGGCACGAAGTTATATGGTTTGACATTTCACATCAAAGTCTTTCAGAGATTTCAGTATCATAAGTAACAACCTGGGCTTTAGCCTCAAAGATATTTTTCTCAAATTAAGTTCTGATTGTTACTTAAAAGTCACAAGCCAAACATGACAGAAACATCAAAATATACCAACCTTAAGGCATACATGGCACTTCCAGGCAAAGTTCAAACCAAACATTCTTGACATTACCCATCCACAAAGGTAGGGAGTGTCTGGAGTGCTGTGGAGTGATAAGATTTGTTCAGTTAGGAGAGAATGTAAAGGTGAGGAGGGGGATTGGCCCTTTCTATAACAAACCATTGGAAATGAACAGAGTTCTGCCTTGGGATGAATTCATGACAGAAGAAATTGAATCTGTAGACTACGTATCCGTGTTTATCACAGGGGAACCACAACTTACCTATAATAATATAAACCCAATCATACCTAAGGAACTAAATACGCCAAATCTTTTCTTCCTGTGTAGACATTATCCCAAGAAATAATGAAATATATTTGTATTGATATACTACATAAAAGCAAACTATGCATTAAATGATCTTTATTTCATGAAACTTCCACAGATTTTAGGATTAAAAATTGGTAAATGAGCTTTTTAATTCTAGGTCACGATTTGAATAAAGCTCAGGACAATTATTTTCAGTTTGTTGTTCACTTACAGAAAATTATGAATGTGGAATATTTTAGGAAGATTTAGTATTATTTATGGGGTTTTTATGTAGAATTATAACAAGAATAACACCTAGTTACATGAATGAAGAAATAATGGCATCATGATAGGTCTAGACCTTTGCAGAGAAGGATTAATGGACTAAATGTATTTCCAGGTTATAGAATTATTCCTTTCAAACAGATACGATGGTCTCTCAGGGCATGGAAGCATCGCAAGATGCAGATTTAGCAAATCGGTAAATGTATTTTCTTGAAAGGGAAATTAGTAATGAATAGTGAAAATACAAGACACTAATTTTAACCTGAATGCTATGTAGGTAACTAGTGATTCGAATGTAAAATCAAATTTTTTACCTTCCCTAGCATTTATTCCCCAATTCATTGTCTCTGCTGGCTTACACTGTCATTGTCCATCATAATTCCATGCAGGACTCTGATCAGAGGGAGAAAAATGGTTGTTTATGAAGTAGGAAGTTATTCTGCTTGTTGTGCAAATCACAGCAGCAAACCTAAAATGAATTGTTTTCAACAGATAACTAGCACAAAGTGAGTTGTGGTGGAGAGTATTTTATGTTGATTTCTTTTGTTATTCCCATCCATGCCATTTTTACAATATAAAAGCCATAAAAATGTTTACTTCAAAATTCCAGAACTTTGCAGCTTTTGAAAAATTTACACGACTAAATCAGTCCCCTGCAGACGAAAATATAAAAGACAAAGAAAAGATTAAATGATCTCGCCTTCTCTACAAAAGCTTAGAATAAATCAGTGATTCCTTTGTGAAAAGACATATGGATAACACATATATAATGGCTTTCTTCATAGTCCTTGCCTCAGGGAAGAAAAGCCTGAAAGATAGGGATGCACCACCAGCCAGTGATATTTATATAATCTTCACTAAGGCCTTTGTGCTAATGGCTGATGTATCCTTTTCCCAAAACTTCAGCCTTTATTTGATGTGCATTTTCTGTATGGTGGCACATGACAGAAAACAACATGTGTAAGGAAAAGAGAGGACCTCTACATAATCACCTCTGGCATTTATGGGAAATCATGGATTTTTGGCTCATGGACAATATTCAACATGCTCTGTTGCTGTGTTTACTGAAGACCCACATCAGCTGAAAGATTTGAGGGGGAGGGGGTACCAGAATTTTGGATTGTCCTCTAAAAAACCCCTGACTTTATATTTTAAGTTTTCCAGTGTCCAACATATTTAGATTTGACATGTGAAGTAGTAAGTCTAGATTTCTATGGAAAATTTTGTCTTTTGCCTTCTGGACACTGAAGTATTCAGGCTATATATTATGACCATTCCTTCTGCAGTGTCTTTCCCTTTTGTAAGCTCTGATTTTTTTTAGGATAGCTATTATGTTATATTCTGCATTGGTATATTACAAATGAAAATGAAGAACTAAAAGGATATAGATATAATTTCAAAGAAATAAGCAATAAATTTGTGTAGGATATGCTAATAAAAATGATAAATCAGTATTAACTAGTTAATTGAGGACATAATATGTAACACTGAGGTGTTTATCTTGTTATACCTGTTTATTGAGACTAATATCACAAAAAAATTCTTACAACCTTATCAAGGAAAAAATGCAGCAACAATTAACTGATGAAACAACATACAGCTAGTTTGAGTAGCATGTGTAGTAAATAAAACTTGAAATAACAGCTCACAAGATTTATTAATGTAGACATACTAAGTATATTATGTGATCAGCCTTCTAGTAGCAAGATTTCATTGTTTGCACTTACTCTTATGATGTATTTATAGACACAATGCACTGTATTTTGGAGGTCTTACTCCATGAAATCTGAATACTAGCAATTTTTGAGAAGAATGAAGTATGATTTGTAATAAATCTTCCTTGTTGATATGTATTGCAGTGAGCACTTATTTGCAGCGTCACATTTTAACCTGAAAAACATCCCTAACAGGTCATGTCATCTTTTCCATGAATTAATAAGGATATACTATCCTGCTAATAGCACTCATTAAATGTATCCAGATAACTATATGACATTCAGCATTTCTGTCCTAGTACTTTAAAGTAGAATAACACACCCACATATTAGGGTTAAGGCAGAGTTATCAAGGAAGTACTTTTTTTCATGTATTTTTTTTATGTACATAAGTATAATTGACTATTCTGAAAGAGTCAAGCTCAAATATCATTCCATAATTCATAAATGTCAGGTTTTTTCTCCTGACCTGAAAAAAACAAGACGTCATTTTTAAAATGTGGCTCTTCCCTGTCTTCTTTTTACAGCCACAAGGCTCATTCACTCGATTTTTTAGATTGTGGTACTGAGTTTGTGTTCTCTCATCATCACATTGTCATCTACCACTAAGTTCTGCTGAGGTTCAATAGGCCATAAGACACTTCTGTATTTATTCAAATAAACAGATAATCTTGGAACTTAGTTCCCAATTACAGGAACCCCTGAAGCACCAGGGATTGTGTTTATCTTCCCCTTTCTGTCCAGTCTGCAGTTAGAGAGAGAAAACCCAGATATGCAGGACCATCTGAGAAGAGGACATTTACGATACTTTATTGTAAGCAGCTTGATGAAAACAAAAATGGCTTACAAGTGTATCCCATTTGGATTTATGATCCAAATAAGTGACAGCAAAACATCTAAAGAAACTGTTGTATTTATACACTTCTATGATACCCACCTATACCAATGAATACGTGTTGTTAAATGAACACTAAGCAGAAATTTTTTGAGACCACCGTTGGTGAATTAATCCAGGCTCAAGCCTAGAAGGATAAATGATTCAGATCAATTGCAGTGATAATTTGTTTTTCCATAATACTGTCTTGCCACCCAGTGCAACCTAACCAGAAACACCATGCCTGTGAATGAGACTTGACTGCTAAAGCCTGCCTCCAACTGACCAGACTAGCCCAGTACTAGCTAGATGTCTTGGAGACATAGATGAAAACCTGATCTCCCCCTTATATGATTATGAAGCTATGCGGCATCATTTCCTCTTCTTGATTAGATAGTCAAATGTATTATAAAAAAGGACAGAAAGAAATAAAAATCATAATGAACTTATGAAATTAAACTACTGACAAATCACTTTTGAGGAAATTTGAACCTCAGGGGTTCACCCTGAATTAGTCCAATAGTTAGTCTGACATAAAACTACAGTTCTTGAAAACAGGTTAATTGTAACACATTTATTTAAGAAAGGACGGAAAATATTTCACATCCTTTTCTTGAAAACAAGGCCAAATAAACCAATTTTTAATTGAAAATGCAAAAGCCTTGTAACAGAATCAGAGCACAGTGATGAACAAGGACCAAATGTTCATAATAATAGTAAGCACAGGCATCAAAACCAAAACAGAATCTGGTATAGGAATTAGAAGTACACAAAATCAAATGGGTTGTGGATATACAATGTAACAACATTATTTTTTCAATGCTAACCTTCTCTAAACTCCTTCCTGAGATATATCTAGACATTTATATTAACCAGTTATGGCAGAAGTCACAGATGCTTTATCAAAACTGTAGCTCCCAGCTGATTCCCCTGATTACAAACAAAGCGATTCTCAGTGGAAGAAGCTTTGAAAAAAGACATTTTGTTTCAACTGACTCATCTATAACAGAAATGTGTTACATTTCTAAGGAAAAAATCTATTAAAATGAGAAAGAAAATGAAAGAACAGGTGTCAAAATATTTGTGAGTACTTAAAGCACCATTGACTTGAACATATTTTAAAAAAAATAGAATAAAAAATTGTCATCAAGAAACCTCTGAGGGCTAGCTATAAACGGTTTACTTTGCATATTTTATTATAAGATCATATAGAAAAAGCAAAGGGATGAGTTAAAGAGAGAAGCTCTTTTTAAGAAAGTAGTTATGGAGAATGTGGAGGACGTTGTTCACAACCCTCCCAAATTATTTATCTGATTAACAACACATCTTTAAAAAAATGTTTGATTGAACATAAGGCTCAGTAACTTGTCTCACAATGCTCATAAGCTTTACTGGCAATAAACTTAGTATTTAGCAAATTTTGAGAAAATGCTGTGCAGGCAGATGGTGAATATGTGCCTAAAATCTATCCCAAAGCTGCTAACACTACCATCTGCTCCTGCAGTGATCTGGTTTTTGCTCAGTTCCATTGTTCAGACCCAGAGATCAAATTTTCATAACACAGCAATTTCATAAATAGGACTCTTATATGAGATTATTCTAATTTGTCGAGACCAGACTGATTTGCACCACCGGGCACATTGCCTCAACGGCAGGAGAATACCATGATGCTACTCAAGATTCACATACAAGGTAAAAATCTTTCCATTCCCTGAGTCTGAGGTCAATTCCATGCCAGGTTGATGTTTCAGTGTAGCTCTTTCCTAAGGAAGACTTTTCAGGATATAATTCTGAAAATAAGTTTGAAGATAAAGTATCCTGGCTTTAGCATGTAGAAACTTGTCATTAAAACACTATATTGTACACCTATTTAACCAGCAAAGTTTAGTTTATTCATTACTTTGTATTTTGTATGTATGTTTGTATTTATATTTTCCTAATAGTTTCTCTCCTTTTGGTGCTGTTACTACTCTAGTATTGTAGAATTCCTACAGCAATTGGTGGGTGTTGGTTGCTGAAGAATAGGCTACAATACCATCTGGTGGCTATTTGAAAGGTAGCTATAAATAGAAGACAGATCCTACTTCTCTTTGGTAGATGACCTTGCAAGTGACACCCCCCACAAGCTGCAGGTTAGGCAGGTAAGTTTGAACATTAGGTAAAGAAATTTCCAGCACTGGAACGGAATACCCAGAAGAGGTGGGTGGATCTTCATTTCTGGAAGTTTTCAAGATTTGGCAAGGGCACAAATCTAGTTCTGACCCACCGTAGGACTGTAGATGTTGCATATGAGATTTGGTCTCATCAACTGTGCTGTGATTGTGTCCAAGATCAAACTATGGCATGAGGTTAACATTCTGTCCAGAGATTTTCAGCTGGTGAAAGATACTTGTGGTCACGTAGGTGACCAAGTCCTCTTGCATCACACTGTAGAATTAATCAATGCATACAAATATAGAGCAGGACAATGCCATGTGGGATGCAACTGACTTCCTGGGCTTGTACAGATTGACTGTACTGAATATGGGTGGTCGGTCTAGTTATTATGTTTTCCAGTACTAGCGATTATGATACTTGGAGGTAAGGGGAGAAAAAAACCTGTAAAATGATAAGTTTATACATTTCAAGAGTGAGGATCATCATGAAACCAGCCACATATAGCAGCAGCATGATTTAAGTTTCATCCCTACCCAAGAAAAAAAAGGTAAACAATAAATGTTCTCATTAGCTTTTTTGAATTTTTATCAGTTTGTTTTATAGCAAGCTGTGCCAAAATAGCAGTGAGCTGGGCAGAGCACTGCAATATTCTGGAGAACTGTCTGCCGGCTACTAAGAGGTGGACAGAGAAGGATCCATATGAACCATGACTTACGGAAAGCAGAAGGATGCAATTTCTGACAGTCTACATCACCAACAGGTCATGACCTTATTACTGTCCTCCAAAATCTTAGCTTGTGCATCCTGCCAACTCATCTAATTTCTGTAGTTCTCATATTCAAACTGAGCAGACCCGCGGCACTTACTTGTCACTTATGTTTGGATCCAAACCCTGCCAAGAACCTTCAGGAGGATACTCACCACAGGTTGGTTTGTTTTTTGTTTTTCACCTGTGCATAACTAATTCAGTCCAAGGCAAGATATCTTGGAGTCTATTTTACTTGTTCAGTTTCAGGAGGATAGACTTCAATATTTCAGTAATACCTCAGTTGTTATGCTCACTTACCTCACTGAACTTTCTTGCTGCAATCAAGATATATGATGCAATTTCAAACATGTCAGGGTAGCAGAAGGAAATCTTTAGTTCAAGATTCTTTCCAAGTAATAAAGTATAAAAAGACAATTGGTATATTATTAGGCTTTCACTAAAAATTATACTAAAATACAAAGAAAACAACTTTCTTGATAGTTTTAACTGTTTTGCAAAACAATATCATCCTCGTTGAGAGAGAATGTGTTCTGCTTCACAGTTAAAATCTTTTTTCTTTAATTGTGGGACCTTCTGAGAGATAGGTGGGGGAAAGAGGGAAAAGCAGAAGACACGTGGGATGAAAGTACAAAAACTACTTCATGACAAAAGGGAGACAGGTTTGTAAGATCTGTAGATATAATCTACCTGTTAGTTGTGAGTACACATCTTCTTTCCTTGATCTGTATTCAATTTGTAGTTGCTTTAGCCTGTTATCTTCCATGTTGCACTGACATTCTGTTTCATCTCATGTTTAACCCAACTCTTGCATTTGATCTTGTTTCACTGACAAAGTGTCAGATAGCTTGCTATTTAACTGCTTATCTGCTTAATTCCCTGGAAACGATTGCATTCCTGGCACTCACTCTTTCCTATAGGAAGTCAGTTCTCCTTAACATGACTGTCATGCAACAGTATGCAAAATTCTAAGCAGGCCATGGGAGCTGAGCTCTTGAACAAGGGTCAGTGACTCTGTAAGGACCATTTTCTTTAAGTGATCTAAGTAGGAGGAAGATGTACTTTCTAACTATATTCTCAATAACATTGTGGTCTGCAGTATTTGTTCACATGTGAAATCTTTCGTTGCTACAGCTAGAAACATGTTTTCTATGATGTCTTTTGACATAGACTTTTCGTAGTGCTTCTGAAAAGTCCTGAGTTTAGCTCATTTAAATCATATTCTCAGGGTCCATATGAAAAGAGTAGAAGATCTTTTAACAACACAGATTTTCAGACACAGAATATGGGAAACTTCATATTGGTTACTCATATAACACCAATAACTATTACCAAAGTATACTTGTGAGTTTCAGGATTTGGGATGGGGTCTTTCTCTGTTCTTCAGTAAAATAGAGAGGAACAGATCCTTGGAAAACTATAGTGGTCTGATTTTGTAGTATGTATGGCTTTAAAAAATTTTGCAAGTATTAAAAGTAAATTTGAAAACCGAATAGAAGGGCCAAGTGAGGTGGAGTCTGTTGAAGTATTTCCCTTTCTGCAGACATGTTTTCAGCAATCTGATAAATATTCTCAAAATTAAATAATTAAAGTGAAATACAGAATAAATCTGACGATCAGGAACTTATCAATACAATAAATAGCTCAGCTTATTTTAACATTGAAAAAGTATGCCAATGACATGATATTGCAGGGGAGTCATCAACACTCTTAGGAGTAAAGAGGCCCTGCAGAAGGATCTTGACAAATTGAAGAGTTGGACAATCAACAACAGCATGTAATTTAACGAGGACAAGTGCCAGGTTCTGCACCTGGGACACAGCAACCCTGGATACACATACAGACTGGGATGTGAGAGGCTGGAGAGCAGCCCTGTGGAGAGGAACCTGGAGGTTCTGGTTGATGGCAAGTTGAACATGAGCCAACAGTGTCCTGGTAGCTAAGACGGTCACCGTGTCCTGGAGTGCATCAAACACAGCATTGCCAGATGGTCGAGGGAGAGGATTTTCTCACTCCGCTCTGCACAGGTGCAGCCCCACTTTGAGTACTGTGTGCACATTTTGGTACCACAGGATAAAAAGGACATCAAACTACCGGAGAGTGTCCAGAGGAGGTCACAAAGCTGATGAAGTGTCTAGAGAGAAAGTTGTGTGAGTAACGGGTGAAGTCACTTTGACTATTCAGACTGGAGAAGAGGAGACTGGGAGGGGATTTCACAGCTCTTTACTGCCTTCTCACAAGGGAAAGGGGTAAAACAGGTGCTGATCTCCTCTCTCTTGCAACCTATGACAGGATTCAAGGGAATGGCAGGAACGTCTGTCAAGGGAGATTTAGACTGGATGTTAGAAAGACGTTCTCCACTGGAACAGCTCCCAGGGAAGCAGTGATGGCACTGAGTCTGCCAGCATTCAAGAAGCATTTGGACAATGTCCTCAATCACACGGTGTGAATGTTGGGGGTGTCCTGTGTTGGGGTAGGAGTTGAACTCAATGATCCTTTTAGGTCCCTTCTAACTATGATTCTATGATTCTGTGATTTTCCTTAAAATATTTGTAAACTCTGGGCTTATCAGTAAAATCTCTATGAAATTAAAATGGTGAAGCAGAAAGAAACAATGAAAGAAAATAATACCTGTTGTGAACCCATTGGTCAGCTAGAGTTTCATTTTTAAATGTATATTCTATAAAAATTGAGAATCCTTACCAAAAATCCTATGAGACTGACGTAGTAACATTGATGAAATGCACTGTAGGAAAGATGAGGGAAGTAATCCATTAGCATTTCTACTCTCAACTCAATCTGTAAAAGGTGGCATGCTCTAAATTTTCAGTTCCTTGAAAATACAAACATTTTAATGAATTAAATACTGTTATCTTTCAAATACTAATAGGAACATTCCTGCAGTCTTTAGAACTAAGATCAAAATAAAGACCCTCTCTTCAAAGCTTACTTAAAGGTTCCTGAATTATAATCATATGCTTGTATGTTTAAAGCAACAGGGCTGGATCAACTCTTGTGGTAATAAGAGAAAAGAAGGGGGGAAGAGGAAAGAGATCTCTTAAGGACTAGAAAGGAAGATGCAGATAAATTCCTTTATTCTTAAATATCTTGCTAGTACGTAGTTATAGATAGCTAGGTTTTTGGGTTAATTTCTTGCTTTTCTAAATGAGCAGAAGATGATCACCTTTACCTATTTACTATCAGGATGCTTAGTAGAATGGTGGATGAGCTACATTACTTGTGTATTTGGATTCCACAAGAGATCACTTTAGTCCCATGCAGGTCCAGAGAAGGACTATGAAGATGATCAAAGAGTTGGAGCACCTCTACTATGAAGACAAGCTGAGAGAGCAGGGCTTGTTCTACCTGGAGAAAAGAAGGCTTCTGGAGGACCTCATATTGCCTTTCCAGTACCTAATGGGGCGGAACTTTTTACAAGGGATTGTAGTGATAGGACAAGGGGTGTGGCTATAAACTGGAAGGGGGAAGATTTAAATTAGACATTAGGAAGAAATTCTTCACAATGAGAGTGGTGAGGCACTGGCACAGGTTGCCCAGGGAAGCTGTGGGTGCCCCCTCACTGGAAGTGTTCAAGGCCAGGTTGGATGGGGCCTTGAGCAGTCTGGTCTGGTGGGAGGTGTCCCTGCCCATGGCAAGAGCATGGGAACTGTACGGGCTTTAAGGTCCCTTCCAACCCAAACCATTCTATGATGCTATGATTCTATGACGTTATGATAACACTAGAACTTAAAAAATTATCATATTAGTGTTTGTTGTACATAAATTTCAACATGTTTCTTTAGTTTAACCCATCATTAGAAAGGTTTAGTTCTAGCAGTAAGTTTTATAGCACTTTATGTAAGGCTTTCTTCCTACCAGTCACATAGGAATTTTAGTGTAGAGATTAATTTTTAGTAACTATTTGTTTGTAACTCTGACATTATTAGAGATGCCAAATCTGACTGTCCTAGAGAGGAAAGAAATACCAGTCATTTCTTTTCATGTAGAACATGTTTTCTCAATCATCTACGCCATTTGTCTTTAAACACCAATGATTATCAGTCAAGACCACTGGTTGAGGTATTCTAACCTTTCTAGGCTCTAAAAGCAGAAATCTGTGAAAAGTTAGAAAGCAGATAGGAATGTAAAACTTTTCAAGACTGTTTTCTGTTTCTAAGCCATACTGTATAATAGTATTTAACAAAGTAATACCACTTGTGCACCAAGTAGACCCTTGTGCACCAAACCTGTGTGTAAATACATAATAAGCATTACCTCATAGACAGATGACAGATCTAAATAGAAGTTAAGAGCACAAAAGAAAGGAGGAAACATGGGTGTCCTTTATTATCTGCAGTATGCAAGAATTTGTCTCGAATTCTTTCCTTTGCATGTTTAAAGAAATTCCCAGTACAATCTTTATTCCATTAGACAGAGTAAGTATTATTGTACAGAACAGGTGGCACATTAATACCTTTGATCATTCCATAAACAACATCTCCGCTCCAAACCAGACAATTGGAAAAGTACTGAAAACATAATGAAGGCAGAGTTTTCATGTACCAACATGTAGAACAGCTGATTGGACTGCAGTGTAAGATGTTTCAACACAAAGAGAAACAGCTTGCTTTAGAGTTACAAGTAAATCTGCTTTATTTCCAGCCATGAAGCTACCTGAGGTATGCCCTGTTTAAGCTTTCAAAATCAAAAATTTACCTTAAATAGCTTACATGGAAGACTATGAGAACTGTTACCAAGAAAGTAAATAATTTAACCCTTTCTATGTGCTCCTTGAGACCTGATGTTAAATTTTTTTGATAGTTCTTCCACACCTAGTTGATACATATCAGCTATGGGTTCTAAAATCAGTTTGGAACCAAATAAATTCAACAAGGGTTACTCCTTCTCTTCTGTTTCACTGTTCAGAAGCTGTGTGCTTCAGCAAGGATAAAAATCAGAAGTACTAAAAGAAATCTTCACCCATGTCATGTTGGTTTCTCTAGGAGAAGGAAATCAGAATTCTCCATATTGACAGTTTTGAGATTAAAATGCCAAGGTTCTGGAAGCGTAATATTAAAATTATTATTCACTTCTGTGAGCATATTCTGATCTCCTGTACCTAGTAATTACTATTCAGAAGTCCAAATGATCCAATAAACATCAAAAATTTTTGGAAATAAAAAAAATCCTTAAAGAAATACCACTGAAGGTGCATTATTTCTTCTGAAGAAAACCCAATTGCAAAATGTAGTGATATGGCTTGAATGTTTTCTCAAACCGGGTATGAAAACTTTCTATGGGCTACCAAAACATTGGCATTATACTTTTTCCTCATTATCACCTTTTGTATGATTTAGGCTTTCAACCTTCTCAAAAATCTTCAGAGCAGATTTTTCACCTGTTGAGGTTAAGTACACCACAATTTTTCATTCCCTGTTGTGAGGGCTCCATAACCATCTCCTACCCCACTGGTAGAATGGGGAAGCATAATAGAGGAAAAGCTTCCAGAGACTGTTGTGTAATTGCAAGAGGGCTTTGCATGCCTTCTTGCCTGGCAACACATGGGAAATTTGGAGAAAACAAGGGAGGCAGTACTTGTATCCCTTCAGACTCTGTGGGACATGGGAGTGTCCCAGAGAAGCTTTCCTGTTTTGTACTTTGCAACAGGGACTCCAAACAGACAGTCAGAATGGTAGATTTTCTGGGCTAAAATTTGAACTTGATAACATTACATTTTTCAGCTCAAATATATAAAGCTTTCCAAAATGCCAACTTAGGCCTCTAAAATGAATATTAATGAGAATCACGTAGAGGGCTGCTGCTAGATAGTGAACTTTCATTCCTTCAATATCACCTGCATTCTTTATACCAGTAAAAGACATATTTACACCAGCTGCATTTTTTTTCCTTTTCTTCAGTGGGAGACTTTTTCAGACATAGTGAATTTCATAAGAGCACAGCTGAATAACAATTAAAAAATAGAGGAATATTTCCCACTGACTGCTGCATGGAAGACAAGATCTCCTTAATCTTCCAACACGGGGCTTAAAACATTAAGCTGTAAATAAAAAAAAAAATCTGATTTTTTTAGTAAAAGATCAGCACAAGTATAAATGTAAAGAAAAGGTAAATATATGGAAAAAGATGGATTTTTTTCAGTGCAATCTGTTTAACTTGGATCTCAAAAGTGTTAGCTGTCTACTGTCTTCAATTGAAAAAGGCCTGTGAAATGTTTTGAAAAAATGCATCTGCCAGTGGAAGTCCTTTGCAGCACGACCACAATTTTCTCTTCCAGGTGCAATTTTCAAAACAAGTTGGATCGTTAATGAGTACCTTCATGCCTTCACAGCCAATTTTGTGAAATTACTGTTCTTGTGTATTTATGAAACCACAAGTTAAAAAGTAACTGGCTGCGATGTCTAAAATATGAGTGTGTCATCATCAAATGAAATACAGAGTGTAAAGTCTGACTAGTAGAAAAGACTTGTTAATATTGTGTAATTCAGATACTGTGGAAAAATTGTATAAAAAATAAGGTCAAGTTTACCCCAAAGTGAAAATTTCTCTGCAAAGAATGCAGTGATTCTAACTGCCAAAGTTTCATGAGCAGGAAGATGTTGCATAATGTAGCTGTAGAAAATGAAAAGGTCTTGCCACCCAGAGTACAGACATTAATATCGGAACAGTCAATTACTTTTGAACAGCTGAACAAAGTCTGCAAACTTCTGCTAACTTGAACAATGTCACAATTCTATTTTGTTACTTCTGAGAACTCAGCAATGAAATTTCATCTGCCAGATTTAGCCTTGTTCAGTCATACAGGTAGGAAATATCTAGGTGATGAAAAAATCATTAAAAAAACAGCTTTTAAGCACTACATTCTGTAAGGAGGAGAAGATCTAACACATTTGAGAAGGAAGTGGGAGGAAAGGAAGCAGGAAATTGGATACCTTCTTACAAAGGATAATTTAAAGTAACATTTTGAGATTTAAAAGATTTCTTTCAGCCAGCAGATTTTGTAAACAACACAGTAATACATGTACATCTGGAAGAAACGGCTAAACTGATTACAAATTAAAAGTACATTACCTCATAACATTCACCGCCAAAGTAAAAGATTAAAAGAACAAAACATGTATTTAGGTTATGAGGAAATTATCTCTTTCTTTAGTTGAAAGGTGGAAGAAGGGAGGGAAAAGGTGACTTTCCACAATTGCTGTGCTCTCTCACAGTTTGTTTGAACACTCAAGCTATAAGATAACTCCAGTTTATGACCTGTGTGTTCTCCAGTGTCACTCTAAATGCAAACAGAAGACAAGAATATAAAAAGTTACGGCTTCTTTTTCTCCAAATGTCAGGAAAAGCCTTCACTGGAGATAGACAAAAAGTCAGAACACTAGGTGTCCAAGACAAAAACTCTCTGAATCTAGCACAACTTCCATTACTTTATCATGGGCCAGTGGTGACCCAAATATTTCTCTTTTAAATAAGATAAACAAGAATATTTTACTAGAAATGAACCACTGGAAAGCAAAATATGTCTGGCATATATGAATATCCCATTATTCTCCTGAAGGAATAAAAGAATCCACATTCTGAGTGGTGGAAACGGATAGAGATGGACAGGTTATACTTGCTGCTAGAAAAACAAAAAGGGAGCAGAGTCAAAAGCAGTGGATGGAGCTAAGAATACAAGGTTTACGAATCTGTTCCTTCTGGCACCATCAAAAACGCTAAGTAAAATGAGTAATTCTTTGACACTTTTAAAAGGAGTTGTAGAGTTACCAGCAATAATTGTGTTTTCAGTACCCAATAGAGGAATTTGGGATGAAGGCTATTCCATGAATTTAATTATTGATTCATATGTACATAAAGGTGCCCAAGGGTATGACTTTCTTATCGTAGACTAGAACATCTACTAACAACTGTTGTCAGGGAAGTCTGATTAGGAACCCCTCAGCAGGTATGACTTTGTATTTTGCCAGGCCTTTAACTGCAAAATGACTCTCTAATATATCCACTGACTTAACGCTGTATCAGACCCATGATTTTAACCAGTGACAGTGACCCTTTAATTGGCTAATCACTAATTTAAATTGGTCATTAATCTATCACATTTTTGCCTCCTCTTTTTTGTCAGAGGTTCACTTGTTTGTGTAGAGAATTTTCCAGCAATTCATTTGATTTTACTGCACCACTATTTCTTTACATAAATCATATTTATTTGAACATTAGTTTTCTGCATAGCCAGGAAAAAAATCATCAAGAGAAACTCATTTTGGCACTGCACTGCAATAAATGGGTGACTCCTCGGGTATTTTTATCTTTGGTCAGTTCTTTGACATTTACTGCCAGAGGAGCAGCAAAGAAGTCCCAGTCCCCTAGATAGTTTGTTCATATTAGTGAATAAAAGATCTCTAAATATGTCTGCTCCCCGAATCAACAAAAGGAACACATGTGAGGGGTTAGGCATGAGTGCGTGTGTGTGTTTTGGGGAAAAGTGTGTGTATGAGAGAGAGGGGAAGAAACCTGGCAACCCCAGTCACATATTATTGCGTAATCTGACTCATTTTGTTCTATCCATCTTGCCTTATTGGAAGTTGCTTAATTGATGAATGAGGACTTTATCAAGCCTGACAGGAGTCGTTATGTCTGTGATTTTCCTTGAAATGTGTCTGTCATGCAGCTCAAACCGCCAGTTTTGGTCCTAAGCAGAGACAGGGCAGTGACTCAAAGCACTCAGAAGGGAATGAATGATTAATGCAGTTTACAGACAGAATAGCGCTTTCTCTGTCTCATGTGTTTTTTGTATGTAATCTCCAGTGGTTCAGTTTTGGATGTATCTAATGAAAAAGGACTGGATGTTTTTTACTCTCTCTTCAGAGCATGCTGAACAATTTATCCACTGACAAAATGTACTAATGAAATGTCACCTTGGACATCTCGGTAAAGGATTGATGAGCTGAAAGTTTTGCACTTTATTTAACTTCTGTAGGAAAAATTAATAAGTCCTCCAGACTTTGTATGAAATAGAGATTTATTATGGTTTCCCACCAGGAAGGAGTAGCTGCACTGGGATAGAAAAGGAAGCTATAGCAAGGAGGTGAAAATAATGTAAAGCAAATAAATGCATAAAAAGATGGTCTGTATGCATTCATTGCACTCAAAGACATAAATTATATTTTAGCTGTGTAACTTTTAAAAACTACTTTCTTCAGTAGTACTTCTGTCCTTTATGAAATAGCATCAGCCTAACTAATACAGTCATTCTATTTATCTCAGTGAAATATTATTTTAAAAAGCCCTAGACACCACCCTTTTCCATCCCTTCACCTTGGGGCTGCAACTAATGCTTTCAAACTTCCATAAGATCAATGAATAATTATCTATTATCTGAATTTTACTATGATCATTCTAGTATGATTAATATTCTGACTTTCCCTGAAAATGGAAAAAAAAAAGGAACACTAATTGAATGATAAATGCTCTCTTTTATCTTATATTTCACTTCTTCTTTCCTTGGAAACATGTATAACTTGCCTGGCTAGAAAAAATATCTGGCACCAGGTGTATGGCCGGTATGATACAATACAGGAACTGCTATCTCCCATATCTAGACATGCAAACATCATCTAGGTCTTGGTTCCTACTATATAGTAGACACTTTGAGACAGGACTTAGATCTTTTCATTAACAATGCAATCAATGCATTTTATGCCACTAAAAAAGTAATAATGTTGCTATTTTTATTCCTTATAGTTCACAGATAGCTACATCAAATATTTTTCCATTATACAAGAGTTCGCATATTCTTCAAAACTTTTGTCTTTCAAGGTTAAAACAGCACCACTTCACAAAGCTGGTATTTTCTTGTTGTAAATTTGTTGTCCCCTTCCTGAAGCCAATTACTATTTATCCAGCACAGTCCTGTTCTCAGATTTATGCAAGCTGCCATAGACCGACCTTACTGTGACCCAACTCCGTAAGACACAAACTGAATCTACCAAATTTTTCCACACAAAAATGCTGCAGAGAAGCATGCAAACACCTCAAACCATTTTTCACTCCAACATTAACATCAGGGGTTTTCCTTATCTCCAACTTCAGAGACATCCTTGCTCTTACTTCAAACCTTAAGTGATCTTCTGTGACATTTCTCTTAACCTTTCTTCTTCCTGAGCTCTATAATCTTAGACATATACAAAAAAAAAAAGAAATCTAAGGACAAGCTAGTTCTGGGATCGTCCTTACTTTCTCTGTCCCACTCTTTCCCTGTTGGCAGTCAGTTTTCTGCCTCATAGGGTTCTGCTGAAATTTTAAGACTGTCCGATGCTTGAAAATCACTCTTAGATCCAATACAAATGTTAACCCTGTGCAAAGGAGGCTTCTTTACATAGACAGAACACACTTTAGAGGAATGTTAGGATAAGTATTACATTATGTTGACCCTTTGTGATTACTCGAGGTCCTCAAATAGAGGTAATAGAGGAACACCTTCTCAGAACAGTGACATACTTCACCCCTGCTTCCCGTAACCCAGCTCTTTCCAGCCATTTTTACAGAAATGCCTTAAACCATGGCAGACAAAATCTGAACGTGTTATTTCATATATTCCTTTCCCAGAGGGAAATGTTCTACTTTGGGCACACCAACTGTTTTGTTTTAAAGAGTGGCTGCTGCATAGACTCAGGGAAAGTTAACTGTTGTTTCCCATAAGAGTTTTTCTTTTGCTAGAATCAGCAATATTGTACATTTAGTACAGAGAAAGTGTGCCACTCTTCATAGAAATACACAATCCATAAGCACCATCTGAGGTAAAAATTTGAAGTTCACCGCAATTAGAAATTAGGTTAAATAGCAGCAGGAACCATAAAATCAACACCCCCATGCAAAAGAACTGCCTGCTTTATGTTGATCCATACGCCTACTGTTCCTGGTCCACTCCAACACCCACCTTTTCTACTCCCCAAACCTTTTACCAGACTATTACTCATATCCTGTTACTCAGATTGTCACTCAGATCCACGTGAGAAGCCACAGGACATAGGGTATTCTTCCATTCCAGAAACACTCAATTTAGTTGTAAAGCCTGTAAAAAAACCCCGATTTTTAAAAGAGGAACACTGAGATATGTGCTAAGCACACATTTTATATGTATCCTCTCTCAGCCACTCAAAGTTTATTTCTAATGAAGAGATGACAATATGAACCTTTCCACAGAGAAAAATATTTTCCTGCCTTTATTCCCCTTGCTCCTCTTATGTCATGCACACGTATTTCTAGATACTCCAGAGCTTATTATTTTTAATTTATAATTGCATGAAAATACCATTATCATTAAAAATATATCCATATACTCAGCTAAGGGCTTTGAAAAAAAGATAATATATTCTTTGACACAGTTGGCAACTCCTTATTTCCCTAATCATAGTGGATTTTTTAATACAGTAAGTTTCATAACTGTCCATTACTTGCCGCCTTTTGTTGTTGTTCTGATTATCGGTTCTCTGGGACAGACACTAACTGTTTATCTGATGTGTACATGTTAAGAAGAAGAGGAATAATGACTGAGTTCTCTAAGCACTATTACAATTAAAAAGTGCAATAATTAGAGTAATAAGAATAAGTTCAGTATATACAATTGCAACTGCTAACACTTGGTTTGGAAATGAAACACTACTTGCCTTTGATTTGCAAATCATTTGCCATAATCATCTTTCCCACACCAATAACGGTTTACGCAGTAATATCATTCAGCAAGATTTCCTTTAATAGTTTATGATGCATACGTGTATGAAAAGCAAACTAAACCTCTAATGTGTTACCTCTTCTGCAAAGATACTTTATACATATTTGCCTCTGTTTTTCCGCATATACAGAACATGACATCCTTGAATGCATTTCATACAGCTCTATGAAAACGAAAGAAGTGAAAACATCTTGCCAAGTGGTTTTAAAAAACAGAGGAAAAGAAAATACGTGTTCAACTGGTTTCATGAAAGACAAAAGTAAGTATCAGAATAACTCATTTTGTGCTGCTATACCCCGGTACTGCAAAGGTTTGGGATTTTACCTTACTTATTACTAATGTATAAAGTCTTCAAGTATTCACGTAGAACTAGGTGAGTTAAGGACTAAATTAAAGAAGAGCATCTCCTCTGAAAGCTTTTGCATGACAAGCTAAGTATATTCTTCAGTTTTATTTTGCAGCAAGTCTTACAACATTGTTTCTCCAATTTGTATTGTGGTTAAAAAAGAGGATTAGAAGTCAAAAATAACATAAGTATTCCCCAATAGTTTATTATGTAATTCATGCATCTATGTAGTTTCCATTCTAATACATAGATAAGGAAAAGTTTAATAAATAATTCTACAACTAAAACCGTATCCAATGCAAACATATAAACACAGGATTAGGGTTGCCTCAGGTATAGCATTATTATAATTGAAGTAAATCAAATTACGCTAAGCACTAAGACAGACATCTGCAATATCAAAAAGGAATTTGGATTTCACATACTTTGAGCACTGCTCGCAAATTATAAAGCTTAGTAAGCAGTATATGTCAAATCAGCCTTGGGACCTGTCCTACAACTTGTTCTTTGCTGCCAGCAAAACCTACCGTGTAGGCATGGTCTGCTTCAGCACACCTTCACTCAGACTGCTGTGGAACTCCATAGAAACCTGATGGAGACTTTAGTTGTCCTCTCCTAGGAGAGAAAAGAAGCCACAAAGGAAAAAAATCTCTCTCAGTCAAGGGCTTCATACTTCTGTGTACATGACATTTCTGATTTATGTGGAGTAAAACCTCTTTTGATATCAGATTAATTTAGCCAACTGGAGTCAACCAGTTTCTTCTTAACAACAGTGTCACTATGTAAGAAAGTCTCCATTATTTCCCATGAAGACATTTAATGGGAAAAAACGTGAACAAATGGCAGGTGTTGTCATAGAGAACACTTTAGTAGGATACTTTATTATTTTTGCAGATAGTATTGTTCTACTTCTAAGCCAATCATTTGACAGCATAACAGCACATTCTGTGTTCAAAATCAATGGAATAATAATAATAAGTTTACAATTACAAACACCCCAGAATACTGGAATTCTAGAACTAAAATTGACTGTATAACCTTGAATCAGATCAGTAGACTTATCCCTTTCAATTTCTACTGAATATACATAGTGTATGGGTTGAAGATTAGATTCTTTGTTTTATTATTCAAAGACCCTCTTACTTCACTGAAAAATGGTGTCAATTTACATAAACATCAGTTCAGTTTTTATTTTCTCCTTGTTTTGTTCATGCTTTACTTAGGGCCCTGCACTAAACCACTGTCCTATCAGCTACTATTACATACATACAATAATGAAATTTCTGTTGTTGTTTACTAGCATCCCATATTTATGTTTTATTCTTGGGAAAGAAGGAGAGTCTCTAAAATTTTGTGTTGGTAAGAGTAGCCATAAAATCTGACTGGTCAAGTCAAAACATCTGTAAGTCAGGGGTTTTTTAGAGAATTTAAGAGCATATAGCACTTCACATATTTAAAGGACAGATTGCATTGGTTTCTGCTTTACCTGTAAGCACTCAGCAGTTCTGCAAATCAGATTTCAGGACTCTAGTCAGCCGTTCAGAAAAATGAGGCACACCAAATCTATATAGTTTAATTTTGTGTTAAAGATTCAATATAATTTCTCAGTGCAGGTTTCAGCTTCCTTGACTATTGCTTATGTCCTTACTGCCTCCTTCCTCATACAGCTTCCATCTCTGGAAGTCTCTTTCACTATTGCAGACTCAAGATGTGAAATAAGAAATTTGAGAATGTTTATTTCTGATGCACATTCATCAGGCAGATATTAACCCAACCAAGAACAGCAATTTTACTCTCCTTCCAGAGAGCCAGCAGTAGTGTCTGCACTTGTAGATCTCTGGTGGGAATCCTGTATACAATGAAAATGTTGCTTTATTTTAAAACTGATGTTTGAGTGGGCTTTCAAGGGGAAAGCAAAAAAAATAAATTCAATAAATATAATTTTGGCTTGGATGATTAGGAAGTGGACTACACAGACTTGAAAAGGGATTTATCAAGAGATTGCATTACAAAAGTACTAGCTGCAACTTCATACTTGAGGATCGATTTCTTTACAATAGCAAATAAATTGCTCAAACAAAAGATACTGAAATTTCCCATGTCTACTCATATACATTAGAAAATGTAGATACAGAACCAGCTATAAAGTCTATGAATCAATTCCTACTTGCTTCTGGTTCTGTCCCTGACCATTTTTCAGATAATATTACACTCTTTCAGATTTGGTGAGAAGAAATCTGTCTTCAATGTTGTAACTCAAAGGCAATGCAAATGAAGGATTGAGTACAGATGCTAAATTAGCAAGGTTTGTGATAATTACTTCATTTCAGTCTGTTCATGCTGAGTATTCTAATATGTAGTACGTATATTATCAAGCACACTCAGCGTGGCTCACCTTGGTGAATATTAATAGCATTGTTAAAGCACAATTACAAAATACTATACAGAGTTGGTAATAGCTCTTAATACCTTGTTTTATGGAATTTCTTCAAGGTCTTGACATTATTTAGTATGGAAGTAATATATTTCAAAAGTAAAACACTGTTGAGCCTTAAACATGCACTGGAGCTGATGAAAATATTCCTCTCTAATGTTCTTATAATAAGAAAATTATTTTATTATAGTACAAAAATACTAATTCTTTTGCATTGAGAAGGACACTCTTCTGATATTTGCACACCAAAGATATTCACCTTTGAGTTGCTAGAGATAAACATGATTAGTTTTATATTTTTTCTATGTCAGTAATTTGAAAGAAAAATAAAGATGAAAATATCTTGCTCCTTCCTGCCACCACCTCATTCACTTAAGCAATTAACCAGGACAGAATCAACTAGTAAATTATGTGGTTATGATCCATGTTAATGGCACTTCTAAACAGATTGATAATGAGTCTCTGATGCACCTACTGAGGACCATATCCTGTGAATATTACTCGAAGTTTAAATCTTTACACCAGCACTCTCTTTTTCAACCAGAATTCTGCCTTCATGGATTTTGCAAGAGTTTGAACAAAGTTTAAGTTTGCAAAGGAGTACATATAAGAATGTCACTAAGATTGTCAGAAATAAAACGTCTAATGTAGAAATTCAAATTATTTGAGTTGTATAGCAACTATTACCAAAAAACATGGTCCTTAATTTCACAATATGCTTGATCTTTTGGAATAAGACTGTGAATTCTGGGGTGAAAAAACTGTGAACATGCAAGTAGAGCATAACCTCAGTAAGTTCTAGAAGATATGGATTTCACTATACGTAGAAAGCACTTTAAAGTAGTGGCTAACCTTGCTTAAAGTTGTCGCTTGGCATGCTATATATAAACCATAAGAAAAAAGAGGACTCAGTAGAAGTCTCTAGTTTCTTTGAATATTACATTTACTTAACCTAGCATCAGATAGGACACAGCAGGAAACTTAAACCAGCACATATAAGTGAGGAAACGTAATTAACCAATTAACAGATAATTTCTTGTTTGAAATCCTAAGAGGAAAGGTTGTTGTTAAAGTGACTAAAATTGCATAAAAATGGAAAGAGTAGCAGAATGCAGTCTTAGCAACAGAGGCACTTGCTATTACTCTCAGAACTCTCAGAAAGCAGAAAAAATCTATTTCAAATACTAGCAGAGGAAGGTTGACAACATCTGGGTAAAAACACCACACCAACACACACTAGAAATGTTACTTTCACATGTGTTCAGGCTTAAGAGAAGATTTAGTCTCTGTAGCATGACTTCTAGGGAGATGTACAACTAGAGGGAACATCCAGCATCAATACACCCCGCCCTCAACTCCCACAAGTGCCTGCATCAACTTACGTATTTCATAAAATTATCAAGCTTCAGACTGAACTCTACTGGATCTTCAGTTTTGTTTTTAATCATCTTTTCAATGGATAATTTTGGAAATAAACAGCTCTGGAACATGGAGCGTGGGCCATCATTAAAGAGGTAAAAAAGGCTACTCTTTTGCAAGATCATCAGTGAGAATTACGAGTTACTGGGATATTGTTTGAAAGGTTCAGAGGCTGTTTAGGCACAGTGCAGAAGAGTTCCTTCTGTAGGAGAAGATGTGAGGTTGCTGCTAAAGTCACTGGGGAGCAAAAGAATTGTTACAAGCATGAACAGAAGTGACAGAAAGGACTAAGGAACGAGCATATGAGAATTATAAGTGCGTGGAAGAAATTTTATCAATCCAACTCAGCTGATAGTATCAATAAGACTAAACTATAGGTGCCTGTCCTTGGATAACTTTAGAAAGCTTTAATATCCTTCAGTATACATCAAGCACTTAAATTTATTTTGGAAATCTGTATCTAGAAAGGGGTCTTAGCTCTCCAGAGACTCAATTCTGCCATTTCTACTCTCAGTACAGAAGAAATGTGACAAACAACTTCTTTTCATGTAGTCTACACCCTTTCTTTTATGCTAGGAGCCAAGACTAAAATGTAAACGAGGGGTGTTCGATGTACTCCCCTGGGCTGTTTCAAGGCACCTCCTGTGAACGACTTCCATGAAACATCTATAATCCCCATTTTCGGCTGTGTGTCAGAGACAAAGGAACAAAGCCTTAGCCATTGCAACTCTGATTTTTCTGAGAGTCTTCTCACTCAGTACAGAGTACAGTGAAGATTGGACTCTACTAAGGTCACCAGGCAGGACATTATGAGACTTAGTATGTGGACGTACCTTTGTGAAATCATACCTTTTTATTTCTTTGCTAACTTTATCTCTGTTCACATTAAGGATTTCTTTTTTAAAGTATTTCACATTCTCCCAGAGTTTCATGTTCTGCTGTGACTAAATCATACAATTCACACTTGTTTTGGCACTAGCTTGAGTGACTTTTCAAGTTACCATGTTAAAGAAGTCAACTTCACTAAAGGTACACCCACAAAAAATTAAGAATCCTAAAAGGAATATTAATTAAATATTAAGGTAAGAAGTTTGTTCTTTTTTCATTAAAGCGGTGGTCAGTTATTTTTACAAGAGAGATTTGTGTGTTTCGAACTGACAGCTGAGAAAAGTAGATGTTCTAAAGAACTAGTAATGCATTCAATTAAAAAGAAAGTAAAGTATGGGTTTTCATGAAAACCAGGAGAAATTTGGCACTGATTTTAAAATGAGAAACAACAAATTCTTCATTTTCAATAAACTGATGGCAAAGACCAGTCAAATTTTCAAAGAAAAAATTCTGCCAAAAAAATGTGCTGCCTACTCTCAGATATCCTTAAACACAAATATATCACAAGCCTGAGTAAAAATGTACAGTTAAAGCAGAATGCAGTAAGCAGCCATTTCTACATGCATATATAAAACAAATCTAGTTTGCTTTTTGCATCACTGCAATTTTCTACAGGAAAACGCAACCTCTACAAAGATCAGTGCTGACACACCTTTCCATAACCACCAGAAAAGCTTCTGCAAAAACATTTTGAAGGCAGACATTACACAGCCACACCAGCTTGTATTTCTATACGAAAAAAAGGAAAAGCAAACAGCACCAAATAGAGAAGGTATGAACAAGAACCAAATATTACAAGCTACAATGGGTACGTATGAAATCTAGGTGTACAGAAAAATATTGTTCAAATTAAGTACCCTCCCATTTCTAAATAAAAAATCAGATAGCATAGGAGCAAATATCAGTAAGATTCCTACCGAAAGTTGAAATACTGTGAAGGGCAGAAAACGGTCATCCTTTCAAATACTATTCAAGGTGAATCTAGTATTTTGTACCCAATTTTACTTCAGTAACAAGAAGTACAACATTTTCTTGCATGTTACATAGGATACCAAGTAAACTGTGCTATTCTGGACATAGCATTTTAAAAAGTCTGGATAAAAGAGTTCCTGGATTTACTAGTTTTTTCTGTAGATCAGTAACTGAAGATCCTTTGAGTATATTCCTATGATTTAGACTGGGATCTGATGAGTACCAGCTGTGTTAATCTGTTATGTATAATCATATACTTCTGCTATTTTGCTTTTTTTCTCAAACCCATTCTCTTTGTTTCCATCCAGATTTCACTTAGTTAATGTAAATTACTGTGTACATACATTCAAGGATTTTTGGCAGTTTTAATTCACACATTTCTCTCTGTGCTTTGTTCCATCTTTTGATTCACTTCTTTCCTCCCTGTTAGATTTCTCTCTGAGCTTCACATGAAGCATATGCTTTCAGTATATGAAAAGTCAATGTGATCCTTTTTATTTGTTTCAGTGGGTGTAAATGTTATATTTAAGCCTTTAAGCCACCCAAAAGCCCTTAAGGAGATTTAAAAAAAATGGGACTTTGAGTAGAGCATGGTATTTCTCCCCAACGTAATGAAATGCACATTTGTGGGTACTGTTGGAGGTCAAGACATTTGTCATTTTACACAAGGGTCCATAAAAAGTATGCTTTTACTCTTTAATTTTTCCCTTCCACAGCAAGACAAGAAAAATGTCACTTATTTTAATAGATATTATTCTTTCTGACATTCTATCCATGACATCTTGCTGAGAGATGCACATCAGTTCTGATGAGGCATCATACAGATAGTCTAAGCAATTTAATACTCCATGCCAGGGGCTTTGAGGAGACAAAAAACTCTCCCTCTATTTTTAATTCTGGTTGGACAACTACAAAGAACAATGTTTAAACATTAAACAGTTGTTTAAATTTTAAAGATCACTTTTTTTTTAACGTTGAAACACTGTTACAGAATGTTGAAACTAGTTTACAGTCTATGATAGCCCCTACTAAGCGGCATCAATGTCATTTCTCAGCAAGATGGCCTTCTCAAATTGGTAGCATATAAATGACAACTGTGATTATCGTAGAATGTACTCATACACTTCAGTTTTCATTCTACAGAAAAAAATGTCTTTGCATACTCATTCCTGCCCTGCAAACTGCTACTATTTAATCAAGAGTAGTGGTGATAGTGACTTTCCTTTCCAGAAGGTTACATCCATCCCATCCTGAGAGGATACATTAAAAGGCATCACTTGTTATATACTTGTCAGCTGACACAAGGACCACTGTCTGTAACATGTGGAAACAGACAGTGAATTCAGTTTAAATACTAATGAAAATGACTGTAAAAATGATAATGAAGGTATCCAAATACTTTGCATACAATTCACACCTATATAAATATGCCTCTCCCTTGGACAGTAGGATCAAGTTCTTCTATAGGTAGATCGCAAACAGCTTCACAAAGGAGGTGAAAATGCATGACAAATTACAGATATTGAAACATGCAGTGGGAAGCGAAAAGTCTCGCTCAGCCCTGAATAGTTAGTCAGTGAAAGAAACAAAAGATTTTTAAAATTCAGATTGCTGTTGTGATAAAGAACAAGAACTAGTCCCTCTGCAACTTCTTTCAGTGTGACAGAATTTCCTGACCCACTATGTCAATTGTCTCAATCAAGCACCACTCCACAAATTAAAATTAGGAGCCCAGATGCAAAATGTTTTTTTTTGTCTTACAATCATAATAAGAATCCTACTGTAAAACCTTGCTCAGCTGACAAATTAATTAGGCAAGAGTCCCACTCTGCCAACTTAGCAAGGTGACTACAAGTTAAAACAACTAACTTAGCCCTTGGGAATTCAGACCCAGTTCCCTGCTTTGCTCTAGGCTGCTTTTTAAGACCAGGCAAGCCACAAAGTCTTTTTAGGCAAGATTTAGCCTCTGCCTGTGAAATTGAAATAAATTAGTAGCTTGTTTTGAAAACGTGTTGTGAAGAAAAGTCAATTGAATGCTATAAGACACGTGGATACTAGACAATGAGAAATGCAGAATTAAATATTAGTGTGTGCACATGCATTCACACTTGCTCTAGATAATTCTAGCAACAGCTTTGTAATAATAAAGACTACCCTTTTCATTCATCCAGCAACCCCACAGGAGTAAACTGCTTCCTGTCATTTTTACAGAATTGTGCAGAAGTATTCCATCAGCCACAGCCTGAATGACACCCAGTTCATAAAACTATGCTAAGGAGGCGGATTTGCTCTACTCATATGTATGTGTATGTATTTGTGTGCAAGAGAGAGAGAGACTTAAGGAGAAAGAAGCATTTCTCCATATCTATTCTAGATACACGTGAAAGAAAATGTTTGAACAAATGATAAAAAATAACTTCAAAAATAACACAGGAGAAGAAGTGAGGAAATTAATCCCAATTGTCTGTTATTCCCTTTGCAGCCTTTGGCCTTCTCTAGAAGAAAAAGTCTTTCTTTATATGCTTCTTCTGGTTTATTTTAATATTATTTTTACTTTGCAAAGAGACAAAAAAAATTTTTTTAATTATTGTTCTTGCAATCCTTATCACCAATTTTTTTAGCGAAGAGATCAAAAATAATTGCATTTACTACAGAGATCTTTTGCTTAAACACATGCAATTTATTATTGATTGAAAATCATCTGTCAAAAAAATATCAAAATGCTACAACAGCAACCACTGTATCATATAAACTATGGCACACCCATATATGCATTGAATTTCTCCTAACTGTGATATTTACTGTATTACTTGCTTCTACAAGAAGAAAAAATAATAAAACATGTGATTTGTATGATTGCTTAATGTAGTAACGAGCTGAGGGGATTAAACACTATAATGGATATAATGGATGTCTGATAACAATTTCTCTCCATGAACTGAATTAAGTTCATGCAGGAGTCATAAATTTCATGAGCCAGTGCCACAAAGCATAGAGAAATGAGTCCAAGTGGTCTCATTCCAGCCTCTGATGGCTGAATCAGTCCACACAAGTCTGCTAAATAACATGTGCATGGCACTTTGTAAAAGGTAATTGTCCAGTCTTTTTTTTTTTGTAAGAGGTGTACCAAGTCACTCTAAAATCAATTACAGAAGAAAAACTGTTGAACTACCTGTTCCATAAATAGATCACTGATGTGTTGGCAGAGATATCTGGATTAGTTCAGTCACACTGTTGTTTTGCTATTAATTTCCCCAGTCAAGTGCATATATTAAGACGATCACAGAATCATAGAATCTTCCAGTTGGAAAAGACCTTGGAGATCACTGAGTCCAACTGCACCCATCTTCTGCTAAACCACGTCCTTCAAAAACTCATCTACACATTTTTTAAACACCTCCAGGGATGGTGACTCAGCCACCTCCCTGGGCAGCTTTTTCAGTGCCTGCCTTACACTTTTGGTAAAGAAATTCTACCTAATATCCAGTCTGAACCTCCCCTGGTGAATTATGGCTATTTCCCCTTGTCTAATCACCTGTCACTTGTAGAAGAGATCAACACTCACTTTCCCATAGCCCCCTTTCAGGCAGGCGTAGACAGCGATGAGGTCTCCTTTCAGCCTCCTCTTCTCCAAATTAAACACCACTAGTTCTCTCAGCTGCTCCTTGTAGGACTTGTTCTCCAGCCCCTTCACCAGCCTCGTCACCCTTCTCTGGATGCACTCCAACACCTCAATGTCCTTCTTGTACTGAGGGGCCCAGAACTGAACACAGTGCTCGAGGTGCGGCCTCACCAGTGCCAAGTACAGGGGCACAATCACTTCCCTGGTCCTGCTGGCCACACTGTTTCTGATACAGGCCAAGATGCCATTTGCTCTCTTGGCCACTTGGGCCACTGCTTGCTCATATTCAGCTGGTTGTCAACCAACACCCACAGGTCCTTCTCGACCAGGCAGCCCTCCAGCCACTCTTCCCCAAGCCTATAACACTGTGAGGGGTTGCTGTGTCCCAGGTGGAGGGCTTGGCATTTGGTCTTGTTAAATCTCATCCTGCTGGTCTCCGCCCATCGATCCAGCCTGTCCAGATCCCTCTGCAGAGCCTCTCTTCCTTCAAGCAGATCAACACTGCCACCCAGCTTGGTATCATCTGAAAACTTGCTAAGGATACACTTGGTGCCTTCTTCCAGATCATTAATAAAGATGTTGAACAGGACTGGACCTGGCACTGAGCACTGGGGAACACCACTTGTGACCAGCCTCCAACTGAATTGAACTCCATTTACCATCACCCTCTGGGCCCATCCATCCACCTTTTTGTAGAAGGAGATCAGGTTGGTCTGGCAGGACCTGCCTTTCATAAACGCATGTTGACTGGGTCTGATCACATGGCTGTCCTGCATGTGCTGTGTGATAGAACTCAATACGATATGCTCCATGACTTTCCCTGGTACCAAGGTCAAGCTGACAGCCTTGCAGTTCCCCAGATCCTCCCTCCAACCCTTCTTGTAAATGGGAGTTACATTTTCCAGTCTTCAGTCAAGAGGCACTTCCCCAGTCAGCCAGAACTGTTGATAGATGATAATACTCTTGTGTGAATCCCATCCAGCTCCATAGATTTATGGACATCTAATTGGCCGAGCAGGTCTCTAACCAAGACTTCTTGGAACATTGAGGGTTCACCTTCACAGTCTTCTGACTCAAGAGCCTTGGAGGTCAGAAAACATCTTATCTTCCTGTTAAAGACCAAGGCAAAGAAGGTGTTAAATACCTCTGCCTTGTTCTCATCCTTTGTTACTACAATTCTCCTTGCATCAAGTAAAGAAGGGAGATTCTCCTCGGTCCTCCTGTTGCTGTTAACGTACTTGAACAAACATTTCTTATTGTCTTTCACCAAACTGGTCAGTTGAAGTTCCAGTTGGGCTTTATCCTTTCAAATTTTTAAAGAATAATCCTTGAATTAAGTGTCTTTACTACAGTGTTAGAATAAAACACTCAGACTATCTTCCTATAGAAAGAAAAAGAAAATAAAAATAATAAAAGATGTTCTTTACATTTAACTCAGGTGGCCTTTACATTTTTGCACTACTAGCTGTGGTCAAAGGCCGTGTTATGCAGGTAAGCAATATTAACATGCTGCAATTGCGTGAGCATTTCTGATTTTACAGTTCCCCCCTTGGTTGACAGTTTTTCTTTGCAAAACTGAAACTGACCAGCTCATCATTAAAAATAAAAGAGGAAAAAAAAGTTTTTAAAATCATCCTTCATCCTCGCTAACAGCTTCTAGATCTAATAACAAAATCTTCCATGGCTTTTCCTCTGATATTTTGGCCTTTTCATCTGCTCGCTCTGCCTAACTCTCAATATCTTCCTATTTCCTAACCAGGAAAGGAAGAATTTATTCTACACAAACTACCCTTAGTGGCCATATTTGAAAACTCCTAATCTCATTTAGTTACATTTTTGGAAGATCTAGAAATGCTTGCTTTTACTCTTATTTAATATTGTTAGCATGCAGAGTAATCTAGAAGAGTTTTTGATATGAGGCAACTACATTCCTGAGTAATCCAGAAGATTTGTTGCAAAAATATGTAGTTCAGCATGGATTTATGCATATTCATATATGCAGGAGAAGAAATAATTCAAGGATATTGCCTTCTTTGCCCAGCGCCTCAGAGATATTGCATGCACACATATCGTAGTGTACCTTCCTTCATCCATACAATTTCCACTACTAACAGAGTTTTGCTGACAGCTTGAGAGCAAGATATGGCCTTTCGGCTGTGCTTTACAACAAACAAATAACACTAGTTTCCCAGATAATTTGGAGCAGAGTGTGCTGTTCTGATTTACAAAAGTGTCTAACAGAATTACATAACCTGAAAACAATTTTTCCTAGTTCAGACTGCATAGAGTCATTCCTAAATTCTTAGCTAATATTTGTTTTAACATAGAAAATTTTAGTCTCTATTAACTCCCTTTTGCTATTAATAAAGGTATAAGTTATTAAGGAAAAATACTTTTAAGATTCCCCAAGATAATTAGGCTTATGTGCAATGATTAAATGCATAGCCATACATGTCTCAGCAGAATTTTTTCAGGTCAACATTTGACATGGATTTGAACAGAATGTGTAATGTTGCTGGTTCCCTAAGGTGGACCAATTACTAAAATATACACCTCTGATTTTTTCAATTATTTTCAACAGCACAAAAACAAAAAAAACCCCTCCATAATTAAAAACGACAATCTAAATGTTAAGCCATGCATTTAAGAATCAAGCTTACTGTAGAAGCTACTTAGTCGTATGGAGTTTTACAGTTCCCTTGAGAATTACTTGTGACAACTGTGTAGGGCTATTTCTCTGGCTCAACAACGATGAATTTTTGTATTCTTCTTCTGAAACATTTCCTGTTTATCTATCAGAATATGGATTAACATACACATTTCTCAAGTTTTTATGGTACCTACCACCCAGGTTTAGGCTTTTAGCTAAACCAGATTATTTGCATTTCCTACAAGTCTTCTACAACGCCCCATGCCCAGCTGTGCAAGTCTACTGTTCAGCCTAATCAGATCTTGAAGGAAATTCAAGAAGAATGAACTTCAGCTCAGGCAACAGGGAGAAAAGGAAGTCATTGCACCATGTATAGCAAAGATTTGATATAGACCTTTGCAGATCAACGTCATAGCTTCTGATTTTGTGCTTAAACGCAAAAATTCCTTCCTAGAATTTCCAAATATTATATCAAACTTGCTGAACAGGGTAAACTTTAAAATAACAACTTAATAAACCCCATAGGATGCTTTTTAAAATAGGATAAATGTAGGTTTCCAAACTTAAAAGGAGTAGCCTGCTATCAAAATAGACATGAGAGAGTAAGCCTCTAGGTAACAAGTTTGCAGAGAAGAATCTAAAAGTTATCTTTCATCACAAATGTAATAGCAACTAAAAATATTTCAATATCATGAAAAAAAGCAATAATCGATGTAGACCATATAAACTGCATTATAGTTTGTAATGGAAATACATACTCTTAGAGTTTTTCCTCAGCTATTTGGAAGTATATCTGGACTTCAACTGGTATATCAAATTTGGGGTTCAGAACCACTGGAGAAATTCCTGAGGAATGATGGTATATAGGTCTAGAAGATAGGAACTTGGTGAAGATTTAAAAATTTTCTTGCTTAGATAACTAGATAAAGGGAAAACAGGATTACAACTACCAGGCATATATAAGGTAGCTTTATAAAAATAAAAAGGGACCTTTCCACATGAAGAAAACACAAAGTAACAGGATCCAACATGATCCTAGTTGTGTCTAGATGACTCCAATTTATGGAGCTAGATTGGTCATCAGCAATATAAGAATCTATGCATCAAGGTCACTTGCATAGCTTGGAATTATTCCCTTGGGAGAGATTTAGGAAAAAAAGCTAATATTAGAAATTCGACATTCTAAAGAACTCATTTCAGATTTATGAAAACTGTAAGAATTTCACAGTTGGCACCCTGTTATTGTACAGAGTTAGGCCCACAAATTTCCATTCAACATCAAAAAATATATTCTCTTCCTAAGATGAAATCTTCCCCAAACAACATTGAGATAAAAAAATAAAAAGAAAAATAAAAAAGTAGGGGGGGATATTATCACATTTGTTAGAAGGTCAAGTGTTCTTCTACATGCATTCACTGTACTGCCTTTATTTAATTGCAGCAGTTCATTTGCATAGTAATTTCAAAATTTTACAAATAGCATTAATGGCTGAAAGGTGTACACTCCATTTAAATTACTGACAGTATTACATTACAAATTTTTAACTGCAATTTAAAAATGAAAGCTCTTCAATCCTAACGTTCCATATATATTCCCAAAGATTAGCAATATTTGTGTTTTGAGAAGGTAAAACTTCTTCCCCAGTCCATTGTGAAAGCTGTGCTCTTTAGTGACTTCCAAAACCTTATTCATAAATACTGATTAGGCACTATGTCATCATAGGGTGCAGCATTACTAGCAGAGCTCCCGACCCATGGCCAAATTGGAAAGGTTAGTATAGAAAATCAGGATAAATGTCCTGGTAATTCTATACATGAAAGATCATCTTTAACAAAAGGACTTCAACTAGGGACTCAGCTCATTTTATTTTTAGTTTGTGTCAAACGCCAGGGACTGATTTAAGGGGGAAAAGCTATCAGCAAAGAATGCGTAGTGTGATTGCATCATTTAAAGGGGAAAAAACTTGAAGGTTGGCTGACAAACAGTAGATCCAATCCAAGAGACCATTCATTCTGCTAAATAATGGGACACACATGTTCCCTTCTTGAAGCTGCCATGAACTAACCAATTTTACAGCTTGTTGTGAAAGACTTTTGTACACCTGAAGAGTTCTTTGACCGCTCTTTGGACTAGTGCCTTATAATATCCTGTTATGCATTAAATGTATTAAATGCACTAAGATTTTTGTTTTAATTGTAGAATGGTTATAGAAGTGTGGAAATTAGGGAGACCATTAGCCGACAGTCATACTTCTTATCATCACTAAATACATTATTAACAATTTCCTTCATTTTGTTTTTAAACATAGTATTTCATAAAGAAATTAGTGTCAGAGTCTTTTCCCTGCCCCTGTGGCTTTGGCTTCTCTCTATTGCTTGAAGTATGAGGGATTCTTGAGTGCTCTGTCGTGCTGGAGCCTACAGTGCCCTTAGTGGCCACTAGAGGGAGGATACCCTTCTATTGCAGCAGCAATAGAGATGTGCAGGTATATGTACCAAAAATTGCTGTGCCTTTTTCCTTTCTCACAAACTTTATTTCAAAAATGAAACTTCCAGAAATGACACCACAGCTGCTTGTAAGCAGCAGTTCCTACAGTTTCCAGAAATGTCAATTAGACCTGCAGGAAAATATCTCAAACCTGGAGAACTGATTATTACTGAGATTTATAACAACCCAACACCGTGTAACCCTCCATTCCTTTGGGAGCCCATCCTACAATAGCAGTGGGAAAGTGATGCAACTCTTCAGTGTGACAGAGTGTAATTTTTCACTCTTGGACTTCTTAGATTGTTGTCTACCATGTTTGAAAGCAGCATTCCTGATGCAGGGGAATTTGACAGGTAAGTTCAGGCTACCCTTAAAGCTCTCTCCTTCATCCAAACCCATGTCTGGTAGAAAGGGGTGAAACCTGGAGAAAAAAATCTACCTGTATTTCACCATGTTCAATTTCCTAGACTCCAATATAGGCCTTAGAAAATTTCTTGACAGAAATGTCTTTGCCACAGTAGAGATTGCACTAAAGAAGAAAACCTCCCCTGTTCTACTGAAACTCATACCCATGTGTGATCTGGAAAGACTGGATTGATGGGTTGAAACCAATGAAATGACGTTCATCAAGACCGAATCCTACACTTGGGACACAACAGCCCCATGCAGCATTACAGGCTTGGACAAGAGTGGCTGGAAAGATCCCTGACAGAGAAGTACCTGGGGGTGTTGGTTGACAGCCAGCTGAAGATGAGCCAGCAGCGGCCCAGGTGGCCATGAAGGCCAATGGCATCTTGGCCTGTATCAGAAACACTGTGGCCAGCAGGACCAGGGAAATGATTATGCCCCTGTACTCAGCACTGGTAAGGCCACACCTCGAGTACTGCGTTCAGGTCTGGACCCCTCAGTACAAGAAGGACATCGAGGTGTTGGAGTGCGTCCAGAGAAGGGCGACGAGGCTGGTGAAGGGGCTGGAGAACAAGTCCTACAAGGAGCAGCTGAGGGAACTGGACTTGCTTAGCCTAGAGAAGAGGAGGCTGCCCTCACCACTGTCTACAACTACCTGAAAGGAGATTGTAGTCAGGTGGGTGCTGGTCTCTTCTCACAAGTGACAGGTGATAAGACAGGAGGAAATGGCCAAAAGTTGCACCATGGGAGGTTCAGACTAGACTCTCTTCATTGAAAGGATGGTAGCACTTTCATTTGAAGAAGAAAAAGAAGACAGAGATGATGTTTTTCCTGTAAACTCTAGTTGCTCAACTCAGTTACATTATGCTATTTTTGTTCATGGGTCATAACAGACTATGATGATCCAGAAATGAAAAATTCTTATTTTTACTTAGACATCTTCTACCCTGTTCCCATTTCAGAGTATACATTTCCAGTGTTTTGATTTGTACTATGTGTATTTTCAAGAAGAATCATTTTTGCACCTGTTATATTTAAGAAGAGGCTTCATATAAATGAGGCAAACAGGTATAGGTGAGGATGGGAAAAATTAATTAATATTAAGAAAGCACTGAAATGCTCTGATTCAGTTTACAAGTGTATAGCTCAAAATACGTGGTTTATGACTGCAGCTATTAGTCAGCAACTTGCTATTTTTGCACCACCTTAGGAAACCTCAGCTAAAAGATAAGCTAACTTAGTAATATTGAGATGACATTAAAATGCCACAAAATAGACAAATACCATTACAACAAAATAGAATTAAAAAGTTATGGCTTATAAACAGAATATGTTTACAAATCACTGTCCCTTCGCAAATTTGTTAAGAAGTATCATTCTCATTGTCTTTCTGTCTACGGAGGAACACAAACTAATTAGTGCACTATTCACAACTGAATCTCTATTTCTCCCAGTTTCTGGTATCAACTGAGTAAAGCTGAAAGCACTTTCAAATCACAGTCATGTTCCCTGATGATCCATGTAGAGAATGCACACATCTACAATCATAGGTAAGAAATAGAGTCAAAATTTGCTGAAAAAAAATCTCATGATGTTGGAATACAGTTTGTCTCATTTCAGTAAAATATCATTTTTGCTTAATGTTATTTGCACTGTAATGTAATAATATTCTACAAAAGTATTTTAAAATATTAATACAATTTATAAGATATTTTATTGAATATTTTTTATTCTTGATAATAAAGGATAAATTCCTGTATACTTAATACAATTTCAAACTTCAAAGGACAGACAGTAACAGCCTTGGCATTGCTTTTGCTGGCATTTGGGTATATTGACTGTATAATGAGTCCTTGGTTGTCCTTATTAAAAACTTTGTTGGACAGGTTTATTTACAATGTTCAAACAGAGTGACCTTCCAATCTGGCTTAGAGACCCCTAGATTGTCGTTAATGGGACCTGACATTTTCTTATGGGTAAAATATTAGATTATAACAAGGTACAAAATAACATAATTTTATTTCAGATCCTAAGTGAAAGTGATGGTCGAACAGATTAAAATGTAAAATTCCTTTGTAAAATTAAATTATTTATAATGTGATGCATACCTCTTGTTTTATCTGCCATAAAATACAATTATTTTATACAGTGTAGTAGTTGTTTTCATTGGTGTTGCTGACAAAACAAGAATACTATCATTGCCAAGGAGGGGGATCAAGAACTTTGGAGGGCAGTTATCATGACTTCAAAAGTTTTATCTTTAAAACAAGAACACTTGCAATATTTGCTGGGTTTTGTAATGGTATTTGGAATTTAAACTGACTTCTTTTTCATCTACAGTTATTAGTCAGAGTCACCAACTTTTTAGCAGTCTTTTTACAATATTAATATTTTAAATTACTAGATAATTTCATACTTCTCATAGTTAATCAGCAGTTCTACCTCATTCTCTAATTGTTTGTAATTCTGTGCCCACAGTCAAATGGATGTCCCAGAGCTGCAATGTTTTGGAAGTCTAGATATTTCATAAGTGTCTGCTAATCAGTGACTCAAGTCAGTGACACTGCAGGATCAAAATCAGAAGCAGTGGTTTAAATTGGGTCCAAGATCTTTGATGCACTTTTAGAATTATTTTCTTTTTCTGTCATTCTTAAGATTCTTACCATACTAAAATTTGTAAGTAATTCCTTCAACTGCTCAATTCTCCTGCACAGTGCTACTAGTCCGACCATGTACTTGAAAGGTATGGTGAGCTTATAGCAATTAATTCAATAAAATGATTGATATTTGCAATAGAACCTTCCAATTTCTAACTTGTTACGTAGTGCTGTTTCTTATTCCACTTTGTGATGTGTGAACTTGCATAAACTTTTTTATAAGAAAGCAGAGACAAAAACAAGTCAATCGATAGTAATTGATTAATACTATTAATTGATTAGATATTACGAATTTCCATAAACTCACAGTTTATTCTGACAATTCTATATCAATACAGAGAGAAGTTTGAAGACTCTATTAAGTTTAATGGCTGTGCTGTGTGTGCTCTTCTCTTAGTGAAAGTAATGCACACATACAAACAACAACAAAAACCCACAAAAAACCCAACCAAACAAAAACACACACGCACAAAAAAACCCCCCAAACCAACCAAACAAAAAAAACTCCAACAAGATTAAGAAACACCAAAACCTGGCAATGTTTTGAAATGAGTCACAAAGGACACACCATCTTTTGTCAACCCAGCAGTGCTTAATAGTTACATCCACTACTCAAAAAGCATTTCTGCAATTCCATCCATAAGCTCAAATAGCAAAAGGTAAAAATAAAGTTTTTCTGCTTTTCATCCTGGAATATTTTGACCTTAAAATTATTTGGTGTCATAGAACACCTCCCATGTCATAATTCTGGCCCAGAATTATAACATATTTCTATGTTGTTTTAATGAAATGGGCGAATAATTTCCATTATCAAACACCTGAAAAAAATTCTGGCTAGAGTAAGGTTTTGTTTAATCTCAACTTGGCACTTAACATTCTGTATTCTTTTGTAAATTGCAAAGACCTTGTAGGAAACTCTGCATATCTTATCTACATTTGTGTAATGATTTTCCAAAGAAAACTTTTGTTTTCTAGTAGTACTACACGTTTCATGCCCTCCTAACCTACTGCCAGTCTGCATTTTTCCATAAGGCTTTTGATCTGACAAATCTATCATTTTCTTAAAACTGTATTTGATAAAATAACAAAGGTGGCATATTTTCTTAGTAGGAGTTCAGAGTTCTGAAAATCATTAAGAGAATTTGCCATCTGTAGTATGAACAACTGAAGATTCTCTTACTCCCTAGCTTACTGTTTTGCAGTGTGACTGCATTTTCCTGTACAGCACCAAACAATGAATCACAAAAACTCTGCCATAATATACCAGAGATTCCCAAGGCCACCTGCAAAGTGTACTGCCATAAGTGAAATACCCAAGGATCATTTGAGAAAGGGGAAATCATATTATTTAACAGCATACCTCAGAATCTGAGATGTTTGAGATGTCTTTAGTCTACCTAAACTACTTAACACTGTTGTAGGTTACCTGGGTACATAAAACATGTTTGTAAGGTCAGAGAATACTAAACAGCTTTCTTGCCTTTTATTCTAGTTGTAAAACACTGCCTGGAATGCACCTTTAATGTCACATTCCTCAGAAAGGTGAAGGTAGCAGCAAATAATATGTATCCTTCACTCCTTGTTTCACAAAAGAAAATGGCCATGCACAGAAATGGTGCTGAAGATCCTAGAAGCAGAATGACATTGCTGTTTCTAGTCAACAAGCTCTACATCCACCACAGAGTTATCTGCCATCTTGGATTCAGACTTGAATTTCCTTCTGTTGACACCAGATACCATTTCTGTGTAGCATTAACCTGACCTCAGTTAGCACAACTCTGATTTTGAGAATAGCTTTAGGGGTGTTATTAAGTACATAAAAATAATTCATAAGTAAATCTGCATGATTGTTCCACAAGTAACAACATTTAGGTATCTGCGTACATAGGGAGTTTCTTAACCACTTTCCAATATTCCAATATTTACAACAAAGAGGTCAAATGTATATTAAAAAAAACCAAAGAAACAAATAAAAAAAAGCCCACAAAAAGAAAACAACCAACCAACCAAAAAACAAAGAGAGAGAGAGAGAAGCATTCCCATGGTGTCTCTCAGAACATTAAAAAAAAGCAACAAAAAACCAGCCAGGCCATCCCCATCCCCAACTTCAAACACTACTTCTATCGCACCTCTAATTTATTCCGCTATATTCATCCCATAGAAGAGATTCAGCCACAAGAAAAAGAAAAGGGAAATAATCTTTGACATTCATTTTAATATTTTCAAATGAATTGGATGTCTTAGTCACTTGTGACACATCTTAACTATATTTTTAAAGAGAATCTGAATTTGTGGACAGCAACTTAACTAAAACTGTCTTTTTATAGAGAATAGAAATGCAGGAAGTGCATATCCTGCAACACATCTATCACAAATAGAATAAGCAAATGAATAAGGCAGTAGAACTTTTTAGGAATGCTGGTAGGAAACAGAGACACTTTATATTAATGTCCTTTCTCCTTCCTCTCCTTTTCATCCATCTTGCAGGAAATTGCAGTTTTCCAGTTATACTGGTCACATTTTTCATACAGACCTCTGTTTTGTTTCTTTATTACAATATACAACCTTCTTTGGAAGGATAATTACTATTGAAATGAGAAAAAATTCTACCAAAGAGGATTAATCTTCAACAGATATACTTGCATGCACAATCCCTTTTGAAGACTGTTGCTCCATTTGAAGAGACAGCCAGACATCTAATGAATTAAATCCTGAACCACTTCTGTTTTAAATTAAATCCAAAGCTGATTTGAGTTTACTCTTCAAAGAAAGCCTAACAACACGTAAAAAATCATCTTCTGCTTCAGCTGTTGTTTTGCTGCCTCTGCTAGAAGCAGCAACAATTTGCAGAAGCATTGCAGGGCACTAACCTCTCTCACTGTTTCCATTCAACCAGTATCAAGCGGACAAGAGGTCCCACCAAAATCCTCAGGCAGCCCAAACTGCACCATCAGAGGTGTGATGGCTAAATTATGCTAAACCAGTGCTAGACAACAGTAGAAATGCAATATTAACCCCTTTACTTATCCTGTGATGAAAGGGTGCACAGAATTGGTTGCTACAGAGCAGGGGACAGGCTGTAACAAGCCAGTTCGTGCTGAAGGAATGTATTTGGCTTTTCATAGTCCCAGCAAAACTGAAAACAAATAGTGTCTGGGATTTCCATGTGTGATTTTTCCACATATGTGTTGTCTGATACTGCTTGGTATTCAACTGCAAGGGTTCAGTGCTTTAGCAGAAATTTATTTGGTATAATGGAACATAGCGTATGTAGATTTTTGGTTTAACTTTCTATTTCTAAAAATCTTTTTTAAAACTTCCTGTTGAAACTATCAAAGTAAACCTCTCAATTATCTGACAAATATCCAATTTCAATGATACAATGCATAAAGTTTTATATACGACTGTAATTAGTCTAAGTAATAACATTTCACAAAATATTCCATTCTGATTGAAATTAGCACAAAACGAAAAAATTGGTTTTGTATTAAAAGTGTGGGTCAGATCCTGGTTTTAGTGTAGACTGTTATTTGTAAAGGCTAAATAGTCATTAGCACTGTGACAGAATAATAATTAAATTAGATAGACTTCTACAGTGTGACAAAGAAAGCCTTAGCATCGTTTTTGTTTCCTCTTTTTACATTAGCAAAGATTATTTTCAACTTCTTTTCTTGATTTTCTCTTTATATGAGGTCATCAGTCTCGCAGATATAAACCAAAGCCAGGACAGTTAATTAACACTTAATGATTGAAGAAACAATTATGATAAAACATATGGTGAATAGCAAATATAATTCTGCATAATATGAACCTTCTGATTATGGACATTTATCAAGCAAGTGAGACTTTCTGTTAAAGAATGTGACATGATTACTTAATAAGTATGGCAGTAAACACTGTATATTTAAAAACTAAATGAGATTATTTTGATCCAAAGAATTCTATAAAGGTGAAACATTACAAAGAGTAAAAGATCTGTCTTACAAATGAAGCTTGAAAACATGTAAAAGGCAAGTATTTTGGATTATACATGGTAATTTAACTCATAATGCCAAAAGGTGGAATAAAAACAAGTGGATCTTTTTGTACATTAATAAACATAGATACCAGAATGAAAAATTTCATATAAGTTAATAAGTATAGCAAAAAGGAATAAAAACATTTTAAAAATTGCACAACTGCTGTATGGGAAAAGCCCGTACAGTTTAGAAAATTATATTATAAAAGGATATTCCAGAAGTATGATACGTTATTGTTACTTTATATGAACTACCGTGTATGTAAACAAAAATCTACAAACTTTCATCATAAGTCTTACAGTCAGTTACCTTCAAAACTTTTCTTCAAAATCTAGGTCAAAATTTCTAGAAAATTATTAGAAGATTTTAAGGAATATAGTTAATATTATAAACGCTTCAAAATAGTCTACGTTCTTGTATTTTGGAAAGGAATTTAATTCTAAATGTATCACTCATGGAAACTTATTGGTAGCATGGCAGTAAAGGCTTTTGTCTCAGACATTCATTCTTCAACTCTGATTATGTGCTTATGCTAAGGTGCAAATACTAAGTATAAAAAAAATTTACTTCTTTAGTAAATTTAGTCTCCGTGAAAACACTGATATCTTCATTTTTAGTTTTACTAGTTTGGTTTTTTGGGGTTTTTTTATATTGTGCCCATTCTAATGAAAGTTACTGCTACTGTAATAATCTGAGACTGAAAGTTCCTCTTCAGAAGAGAACACCAAATCACTGAATCATTGCAAGTAGGCAGCTTAAGTACCCTGCTGTGGCTTAAGTCAGTTTTCTGCCAGGAAGAGCTGAACTGAAATGTTATTGCACAACAGTGAAAGAAACCCAGTAAGTATTCTACTGAATACTTATGACACCCTAAATATTTGAGGCTCACTTCTTCTGGTAGGTGTAATATTCCCATCAAAAGCAAACTCTTTTTACACGACTAAAACTGTTTGCAAGTGATTGATAGTGGCAGGAATGTTGCAAGGAGGGAAAGAAGGCTGTCAAATGAAGGTGAGCTATTTTTGGAATAAATTCCTAAATGAAAACCTGTTGTGATTGACTTGAAAAAAACGGAGTGGTGAGTACAATGAATACATTTTTTAAAAACTGTCTTATTCCCCACTCCTAAAAAACTTTCTTTAAAAAATCTGCTAAGTGGAAATAGCAAGAGGAAAACAATTCTCTTATTTTGATTTGAGCAGCGTATATAATAAAAAGGAAACAGTGTGAAGGAGAAGAAAACAGTGAGTCTTTTCTTCATATACTGGCTAAAATTGTGAGAAAAGCAAGCTGCATACAGACAAAACCTTTCCCAAAATTGGGTACTAGAAAAATTTGGAAATGGAGACTACAGTTACATATGAGCTCACCTGAGTATGACCTGAAGATTTGTGCGTTTATCTCCACTACCAGCCTGCTTTCCAACCCACGCTGTGAAGCACAGTGACTCCCTAAGCGTGATATACCTCTCCTGCCCATTCCTCCTCCAGCAGCCTTTTGCTTCTGCTCAGTGCCCTGCAAACAGTTCACAGCCGTTTGACAACTGTCACTGGCTGTAATGCAAGCTGCACAACAGTGGCAGCCTTTTAGTAATTTTTCACACTGCTGTATTTTGGATCGTTGACACAAGTCTCTGTAGACTCACTATTTAGAACAGGTGCTTCAGCAACATATTTACAGGACACTTATACTTTGTTCAGCTATAACTATTTCCTTAGCTCTCTCTCCTGCCTCAAAGGAACTATCACTCGCACAAGAGTTCATCTTTTGCATACAAATTATTGACAAGATGCAGCAGAATTAGCCAGACTACTTGCCAAGTAATTATATATGCTACCTCAGAAAATATGGAGAAAAATAAAGCAGGAGTTTCCAGATGGTACAAACTTTTTCTTTAGTCATCAAAATTAAAAGGCAAATTAGGAATATGCATGCAAGTGAAGATAGTATATTTATTTAATACACCAGTCAGTTCTATTTTGGCCAAAACATACTGAAAGACTCATCTTGTATTTTTTTTTCAACTGAGATGAGAGATACTAGAACAAAATCTTTTTCTCGAAAGAGGTGTTCTGTATAAGTCTCTACTAGAAAAGACATTCAAAAAAAATCTATGACTGGACAACAGAAAGTCCTAAGCAATTTTCCCTTCTTTCTGAAAGCCAAGCTTCTTTTATGGATTTGAAATTCGGTACTTCGTAATGTATTAGCTTAATTGTGCCCTTATCCTAAGGGATGAACATCCAAACATTGGGAAATTGTGTTTAGATAAATATCCATCTGTTCAGGAAACTTATTTTCAGAGAGACTTGGCTTCCACGTAAGCTATTAAATAAAAGAGGCCAGACTTTAAAAAGCATTCAACCATTTTTTGTTTTGTGCCTGCATAGGCACCACCGTGCAAGGTGATATGTGTGCTAAATTTCCTGCTGTCCCTGAAGAGCCAAACGTAAATATAGACAAGTCTAGCATGATACCAAGAGATTTTGCCTTTTCCCTGCTGAGTAAAGATTGTACCCTGCTCTGCATAAAATATTCTGTGTTTCATTTTCTAATCTCTAAATCTGCTGTCACTGCAACCCCTCTCACTGTTCAGCAGCAGTTTTAAAAAGCCTGTTATTGCTTTTATTTATTAGTATTTAAAACTGCATCGTGTAGGGGGGTCAGAATCTCAAGTACTAAAAAGAAAAGGAGGGTAGTTGTAATAGGTGACTCTCTTTTAAAAGGAGCAGAGGGTCCTATATGTAGGCTGGACCCATCCCACAGGGAGGTCTGCTGCCTTCCTCAAGCCCAGGTACAAGATATCGCTAAGAGACTCCCAGATTTAATTAAACCCTCAGATTATTATCCCCTGTTGGTTGTACAAGCTGGCAGTGATGAACTTGAAAAGGGGGGATCCAGAGTGATTAAAAAGGAGTTTAAGGAGCTAGGCTGATTAATCGATGGGGCAGGAGTGCAGATGATGTTCTGCTTGGTTCCTCCAGTGTCAGAGGTGTATACTGCAAGGAACAAGAAAGTACACGCTATTAACAAATGACTTAAACGCTGGTGCCGAAAGAAAAATTTTGGTTTCTATGATCGTGGGGAAAATTTACTGCACCTGGTCTGCTAGATCCCGATGGGTCCCACCTAAGCATAAGAGGCAAAAGGATTCTAGCCCAGGAGTTGGCAGGGCTCATTAAGAGGGCTTTAAAACAGGCCTGAAGGGGGAGGGAGGTGTAACCAGGCTCACCAGTGATGTGACTGTAGAGAGTGAGTCATCATCAAGGGTGAAGTCAGTAACGCAACTTAAGTGCATGTACACTAATGCACGCAGTATGGGCAATAAAACATGAGGAGCTGGAAGTGTTGGTCTGGCAGGAGAGCTGTGATATAGTTGCTATCATGGAAACATGGTGTAACGACTCTCATAACTGGAGTGCTGTCATGGAAGGCTATAAACTCTTCATGAGAAACAAGCAGGAGAGAAGGTGTGGAGGGGTGGCCCTGTATTTAAAGGAAACGCTTGACACCGTAGAAGTTGAGATTACTGATGAACAGATAGAGTGCCTATGGGTAAGAGTCAGAGGGGCAACCAAGACTCACATCCTGGTTGGAGTATGTTACAGACTGCCCGATCAGGAGGAAGAGGTGGATCTATTGTTGTCTAAGGAGCTGGAAGTTGCCTCAAGATCAGCTGCCGTTGTTCTTTTAGTAGACTTTAATCTCCCAGATATCTGCTGGGAACTTAACACAGCCTAGAGGAGGCAGTCCAGAAGGTTCTTGGAATGTATTGAGGATTGTTTTCTGTCACAGCTGGTGAGGGGTGAGGCTCTCTTTGACCTGCTGTTTACAAATAGAGAAGGGCTGGTGGGTGATGTTGTGGTCGGAGGCTGTCTGGGATACAGTGACCATGAGATAATCGAGTTCTCCATAAGAAATGAACCAAGGAAGGGCATGAACAGGACGTCCACACTGGACTTTCGAAGGGCAGATTTTGGATTATTTAAGGAACTAGTCAGGGGAGTACCCTGGGAAAGGGTCCAGGAAGGCTGGAGTTACTTCAAGAATGAAATCTTGAAAGCGCAGGAGCAGGCTGTCCCGATGTGCTATAAGATGAGTCATAGGGACAGACAGCCGGCCTGGATGAGTAAGGAGCTTCTTAAGGAGCTAAGCGAGAAAAAGAGGGTGTATCGCCTTTGGAAATAAGGGCTGGTGAATCAGGTTACGTTCAAAGATATCGTTAAGTCATGTAGGAGAAAAATGAGGGAGACAAAAGCACAGCTGGAGCTCAAATTGGCCACTTCTGTTAAGGACAACAAGAGGTGTTTTTACAAATACATTAATGGCAGAAAGAAGAGCAGCAACGACCTCCACTCCTTATTGGATGTCAAGGGAAATATAGTAACTGAAGATGAGAAAAAAACTGAGGATCTTAATGCCTTCTTTACCTCTGTTTTCAACACTAAGACACTTGTTCACTGGACAACTGGCCTTCTGAAGTGGTGGATGGAGTCAGGATGGAATATAGCTCCCCTGTAATCCAGGAAGAAGTTAGAGATCTACTGAGCCACTTGGATCCTCATAAGTCTTTGGGCCAGATGGGATCCATCCTAGAGTGATGAGAGAGCTGGCAGATGATCTTGCTAAGCCACTTTCCATCATTTATCAACAGTCTTGGCTCACTGGAGAGGTCTCGGATGACTGGAAGTTGGCCAATGTGATGCCCATCCACAAGAAGGGCCATGGGGATGATCCAGGTAATTACAGACCTGTCAGTCTGTCCTCGGTTCCAGGTAAAATTATGGAGCAGATAATCCTGGGTGCAATCGTGCGGTACCTGCAGAATTACTGAGAGATCAGGGCCAGCCAGCATGGATTCAGGAGGGGCAGGTCCTGCCTGAACAACCTGATCTCCTTTTATGACCATGTGACTCAGCTGGTGGACCAGATGAAGATTGTGGATGTGGTATACCTGGACTTCAGCAAGGCCTTTGACACCGTTCCTCATAGTAGGCTCCTGGAGAAGCCCACAGCCCATGGCTTGGACAGGAGTGCTCTGTGCTGGGTTAGGAATTGGTTGGTTGGCAGAGCCCAGAGAGTGATAGCGAACGGTGTCTCATCCAGTTGGCGGCCGGTCGTGTCCCCCAGGGGTTGGTGTTGGGCCCGGTCCTGTTTAACATCTTTGTTGATGATCTGGATGAGGTGATTGAGTCCATCATTAGCAAGTTCACAGATGATACCAAGCTGGAAGGAAGTGTCGATCTGCAGGAGAGTAGGAGGGCCTACAGAGGGACCTTGACAGACTGGAGAGGTGGGCTGATTCCAATGGGATGAAGTTTAACAAGTCCAAGTGCCGGGTTCTACACTTTGGACAAAACAACCTCATGCAGAACTATAGGCTGGGGACAGAGTGGCTGGAGAGTAGTCAAGTGGAAAGAGACTTGGGAGTGATGGTGGACAGGAAAATCAACATAAGCCAGCAGTGTGCCCAAGTGGCCAAGTGGGTCAATGGTATCCTGGCCTGCATCAGGAATGGAGTGACCAGCAGGACTAGAGAAGTTATCATCCACTTATACTCGACAATGGTCAGGCTGCATCTTGAGTGCTGCATCCAGTTCTGGGCCCCTCAGTTTAAGAGAGATGTCGAGGTGCTGGAGAGTGTCCAGAGGAGAGCGCCGAAGAGGGTGAAGGGGCTAGAGCACAAGCCCTATGAAGAGCGACTGAGGGAGCTGGGGTTGTTTAGCTTGGAAAAGAGGAGGCTCAGGGGAGACCTTATTGCTCTCTATAACTACCTAAAAGGAGGCTGTAGGCAGGCAAGGGTTGGTCTCTTCTCTCAGGCGATCAGTGACAGAACAAGAGGACAGGATCTCAAGCTTCGTCAGGGGAGGTTTAATCTTGATATTAGGAAAAAAATTTTCACTGAAAGGGTGATCGGTCATTGGAATGCACAGCACAGGGAGGTGGTGGAGTCATCGTCCCTGGAGGTGTTTAAAAACAGATTGGATGAGATGCTTAGTGCCATGGTTTAAATGACAAGTGGGTGCTAGTGTTGGGTCATAGGTTGGACTAGATGTTCTCAGAGGTCTTTTCCAACCTTGTGATACTGTGACACTGTGAAATTCCCCTGTTGCAGATTTTGTACCTGTAGAAACTGAAGGGAGAGTATTTATTGTGAAATTCCTGTCAGAGATTGCAACTTGCTTTAGTGACAGGAATATTTCCAGTGGATTTTATGTGCTCATGGACCTGAAAACCTAATTACCCTGTCAGGATTCATACTAGGGATGCTTTTCAAAAGTCCTGTTAGTGCAGATTTAAATTCTCCTTGGATTTAGTTATTGTGAAAATAGAAGTCAATAACACCAAAATATTTACTGCACATTTCTTTATGAAGAACTGTGTGTTCTTGTTATGCACTGAGTAGCAGAATACTCAATAGCTGGGATTACCACCTCAGAACTGAGAAATCTAGGTTTCATCCCAGCTTTGTCACAATTTACTGTGTGATTATTAATCAATCCCTTCTTCCTAAACTTGTATATCTTTCCTTTTTTGTGTCGTAATTATTTAGAATACTGTATCTCACATTAAAAACACCTCCTTTTTGTGTTTGTACTGCCCTTAACATAAGGAGATATAACTTGATCCATCTAAATTTGGTTTTCTTAAACTGTAATGACGCTGTAGTAAAAAAGAAGCATTAACGTAAATATATCCTTTTTGCCACAAAGACATGTAAAATTTCTTGCTTATTCCACTAATGATAATTATTGCTGAATGCAGTCAGGATTTATAGGAGAATACACTTCAATTTTGGATTTGATGCAAGGCACTTTGGTTTTAAACCATTTGTGTTTCCTATATGTGATTCCCCAGAGCAGGTCACAAACAAAACCTTTCATCCCAAGACCAGAGGAGAGATTCCAAAAGCAGGGGAAACAAGACTGGTCTTTTGCTTTTGTATGTGTTTCTTTCCCAAGTTTGTTGTTTTGATTTGGGATGTTATTTCTTTACTTCTTTACTGGAAAAATGCTCCAGAATATCCTTCCTCAGGCATTCTACTTATAACATACATTTGTTACTGGAAATTTGGCTTTTTTCTTAAGAAAGAGAAATGTTTCAAACCAAAATTAAAACTGAAGTTTTCACTCTACAGGTAAACCGTATTTTATTCTTAACATCTGAAATAACGACAGAATCAGAAAAATCCAATTGAGAAAACTATACTAGTCTGATTTCAAAGAGGAGGACCTGTGCATTGACCCACAACACCTGCCTGAACCAGTGATACCTCTCTACCCACAGCAGCTGAGGCACCAACAATGAGTGGAATGTAAGTTAGCTTTCACTGATCTGTAGTTTGGTCAACTCAGCTGTATCTGCAGTACCACCCAGACACTGCAGCACAAATATAACCTTGTTTACAGTACTTTAAGGTTTACATTGTATATTTTAATTCCACTTTACATAAAACTTTTTGCAAATTGAACAAATTCTTTAGACTTTGTCTGTTATAGAAAACTTAGCTGCTTTAATGATACTAGCATTTTTAGAAAGGGTTTATTATCTCAGTGCGGACAATTCATAACACAACAGAGGTGCCTTTCTGTACAGGAAGGGTAATAAACTATATAGATACAGTTCAGTTCTAAATGGCTATAAATTGCCCTCTTATCAGGATTTCAACTGTTGCTACTTAAAGGTTTTTAAAATAATTTGATATTTGCTTAAATCTGTAATAAAAAAAAGATACATTGATTTTAGCTAAGTGGGTGAAAACTCCCAAAACAACAAACCAAAAAACAAAGAAAAAAAAAAACCCAAACCCCACAATCCTTCCCCAACATTTTAAAAGAAGAATCGCTGTAAGGATTTGCACTACTTTTGCTCAATGTAATTTTTTCAAGATTGAAGATAAATTGCTAAAAAAATTCTCCCATATACAAAGGGTTACCTCCCAGACTAAGAAGTCCATTCATCTTCTATCCTATTAACTACCACTATTCCCATTTCTCTTAGAAGAGTAAGACAAAAAAAAAGAACTGTATAAGTCTCTTTCATTCTTCCCAAATATTTCTCTGAGAAACATGACAAAGGGAATATTGTATGTAAGTTTGTTTATCTCATTTTTTTTCAGTGCTGTGGTGTTTTTTTGGAGTAAATTCAAGTAAGAATGCTTACAATCAGGAATATATAGTCCCAATCACCAAATACCTCCTGTTTTTTACTCTTTGGCTTCAGTGTTTGAGTGTACTGTGAGTCCACGTACATAAGCATTTGAGTAAATCACAGTTAGTTCAGCTTAAATCTAGCAGGTGGATTTGACAAGTGAACAGAGATACTGACCTTGATCATCCTTACTGTTGTAGTTTATGCCTTTTCCAGCAACCCACCCAGCTTCTGCACAGTCCCATGCTATTCAGGACTATGATGCACTGTCATGCTGCAGGCAAGCTGCAAAAGGCTGAATTTCAATGCAACCTGATTAGTAACTAAACATTGGAAAACTTCCTTGACAACTACACTATGGCTACAGAAAAGTCTAGAGAAGCTGAGGGAAACAGTACAGTCCCTAGCAATTCTCAAGCTCATGTAACTTTTATTTCCACAAAAGCCTGACTTTAGATGTCTCAGATCAGTAGATGTGAGCTGGCCCTGGTGGCTCCCGCACACCTGTGTCCTCTGCAGGGCTCACCCATCTTTTTGGGTCTTTCCTAAGCAGCTCTGCCATGTGCTTCATTAGTGATGACAGATAAACCGTGCTTGACAGCACTTTGTCAAAGTAATGCTGTCCCTGCATGCTTTCACATCTGGTGCAACTGTTTACACACTTGAGAGGTGTGTGAACAATGTCACAGAGGCTTTGCAGGGACCACAGACCCTGGTTCCCTCCTGCTTTGGTTCCCATACCAGCCTCAACTAAGTCTTTGAGTAAGTGTTAAAGTTTGTGTAATATCCTGCCTCTCCTGCTGTTCTGTGATGAAAATGCAGATTGCTACACTTCATCTCAAGCAAGGCACTGACTGAGTCATTGGTCCCAATACTCTAATGGTGGTGTCTACCCTTGATAAAGGCGTTTGTGTCATTGGCCACGTACAAAGTTTTACAATGTGAAAATAACTACAGTCTTGTGATTTAAATGTTCTGCAGTTTAAAAAGAAAGAGGGTAAGCCATGTCAGATCATTGAGCTTAAAGAATACTGTATCTAGCAGAACACATTGCTATACTTTTACTCAGGATGACATTGACATTGTAATTCATTGAGATATTCATTGAGAGATTTGAAAAGCAAATCAGGGTTAGAAAGTCCTGTGTGTATGTGGAGCTGTTCATTTGGCACTGCAGCAGCAAGCAAGGGTAGGATGTTTAGGAAGATTTAAACTGCATTATTTTCTTCAGCTTCTGGAAAGAAAATTTACATACGTCTGAAGATTTTTATTCCTTTCTCTCCTAAACTTTTGCATTCTGATTTATGCTACTAAGTGATGCAACATTAGAGGTGCATAAATGTCAGGTTTTGTTTTTCATTCCTTTCTTTCACCTTCATTTTCTGAGCAGGAAGAGTATCCACCTGACAGGGAATATAAATAAAAGGTCTGTATTTCTACCTAATCCACATTTGTTCAGGCAATTTACACCTCTCAGCATATGATGAAAGTGTCATGACCATGATCCATTCCCACCAAAATTCCCATTGTTTTCTCCAGCAGCAGTTTTGCCAGAATGGAGACTGGAATCAAAAGTAGAGAAAATTATTGGCTGCCTATAAATTAGTGGTAAATCTGTTCTTAATGTTACTGGGATTGATGTCTTAAGCAGTGATTCCAGGGCATTTGTACCACTGAAATACTGGAAAATTTGATAATTTCATTCGAACTATTTCAAAGAAAGTATTTAAGTTTTTGTTAGTGTAGAAATAAACTCAAAATATAAGCCATCTTTATTGAAATCTAATAGGCAGATAAAAAAAAATCCTTTCTTAAAATCTCATAGCTTTGAAGTCCTGGTTTTGGAGGTTGTGAATGCTTGTGATGACATACAAGCATTGCGCCACACAGATGAAGAAGTCGGAAGTGGGACTTTCAGTACTCTCTTGCATGTCAATAGTGAAGATTGTGGTCACTTTTCCTCTACTCCTTTCTCATTCGGGGCACATCTTTGCACAGCTTAGACCTAACTGTATTCCTTAAGACTTGGAGAAGTACCAGTTGGAGGTTTCTCTGAGAGTACGGCCAAGGACAGAGCTGCTACTCAGAGGGTCCAAGACAAGGGGAGAAAGGAACTAACAGAGCCACATGCACTTGGGGCATGAGTACTGTGCGACCCTGCCCCAGGCAGGCAGAGTTCCAGCAGCAGTGCTGGTGGGGTTGAGGGAGATATGGGGAGAGGGTCCTGTGGTTTCTATAGAATTAGAATTATGCCTCAACTAATAAACAAACTCGTCACTAAGGATGCAACTCTAAGAACATTTCTGAAGGTCTAATTTTCCCCATAAAAAAGTTTTAATGTATATGAAGCAGAAAAGGTTTTAAAAAGCTAAGGTGGAAAATAGGAAGCTTCTAATGCATTAAGCTTTCCTTTTTGGAAATTATTTACCACAGTGTATTACAGCTAAATTAAATATGGTGAATAGATCTTTCCTAAGGGTATAAACTAAATTAAACCAGGAAGAAACCAAATCTAATGGTATTACATTTTGTATAATCAAGCTGCAGGAATTCCTAGTTCTGACTCAGATCTTTACCTGTAGTAAGACATACACTTCATCAATTAAAATAATATTTCACTTTATACCAAAAAGGCAGGAAAGAAGAATAGCAGAAGACTAAATATCTTTCAAATCATCCAATTTTTTATGTGAAGAATATAACAGCAACTTATAAGAAAAAAAGTAATCTAGTTAAAAAGGTTACATTTTAGATTTAAAAAAATCATTAATTTGTAAAGTATGACTCCCCTTACAGATATAAAACACTGGAGTTATTATAAAGTATCTACATTCCAGAAATAGGCAAATAAATATACAGAAAAAGAGAATACAGTAAATAAGAAAACCTATATTCAATATCACATGGGAAAAGTAAGTCATCTAACAAGAAGGTTAACTCTTAAAAGAAGTGGATGTTAAAGAAGATGTAAACATGTGCCATTCACATTAAAAGGCACATATCACGTATAGCACTAAGTACCCAAATGCCTTTGGCAGTTTTTTACCACTGGAAAGAGTCACTGGAGTAACACTAGAGGGCTTGTGTATTGGTCTGAAGTGCCCAAAGCCTGCCTCAACCTAATGTCACCATCCTGAAATGGGTCCAAGGCTGGGCAACACTACATTTCCATGGCTTATGTCTCCATGCCAGCACATTTGTGTCCTGTCTTCACAACCATTACTGACATGCTCTGTTGGAGCTACTTAGTAAAGGACAGATTATTTTTCTGTGACATTTGAAGCAGCAGGGACACTGAACAGTAATCAGTATTAAGAATTAACTACATATAGTAACAGTCAAATATCTCCTTGTTAGCATATTGACAGAAAATATCACCCCACAAGTGTCTATCTATCTTCAGTGTACTTATTTCTCTAGAAACAAACCTTCATTTGAATGGATCTGAGCTTAAAAATCATAAGATTGAAAAAGAATACAAAGTTTTCCATGAAAATGTCTAATACATAATCTGATTTGCCATACTCCGGGGAACACATAGTGCATGAATCGAGTCTAAGAGTGACTGATGAAAACACAAGCAAACTGGTAGTACCCATAAACATCAGATTGCACACACTGCTAAAGTTTTATGTGTGGATTATCTCCACAGTTTCTACTTTTCTTATTTGCAGACCAGAAAAAGGTAGGGTTGTCCCTCCAAGCTTCCCTTTATCCTGATTTATTGCTCCTTTACTGTAAGTATGGGATCAGTTTACAAGCAGCTGAACAAGAAATTAGGCCCACTGAGGTCATTAGGAACAGTACTCTTGGAATGCCATGGCCTTACATGATTTATCCAAAGTAGATACAGAAGCAAATAGCAAAATGAGTTTGTTTATTTATGCATATATGGTTAATGGACTGCCTATATATATATGTAGGCAGAATATATGAATCGCCAATAAAAATCTTTGGCATCATTTTAGGTTATCACTGCTAGAGGAGCTTGACAGTTGACTGGAATTAGAAAGCACTTCATCTTTCACCTTCATGTCCTCAGCGTCAGATAATGGACTTGGTTCAAGCCATCTCTCACACGAAATCATTGAAAAAATTTCTAGTTTTAGTAGTCCTTGAGCATGTAACTTTGGTGATAATTTTTTTTTTCTCCAAAACAGACATTTATTAGATTCAGTTATTCTGTCTTTACTTTTTGCAGAAAGAGATATAAACAAGTTCAAGTTTCCTCCCACCATCACCCTTACTAACTTCTGAGATGAGTGGAGCAGTTCAATAAGGGAGCAGCAAAGGGATTAGTTCAATTAATGCACAAATTGAGTTAGGATCCTTGGAAATAAAATACATAATATAGCTCTAATAATGTGTATTAGTTGATAAATTACATTCTGGGGGGATAACTACATAGCTCTGCCATAAATGCAATGTTCTGTAAATTTGGTTTCAATGCTCTTGCAGAAAATGAATACTGCCCACTCTTTTTGGCATACTTTGTAGTGGAAATATAATAATTGAGAATGCTGCTCTTGTTGGAGAATAATATTTTACTTGCAACACATAAGCCTAAAATATCTGTATCAGACAGTTTTGTACTCAGCGGGGGAAAAAAGTGACACCTAGGTGCCAGCAAGCTTATTAAAATATATACTTTTCATCTACATATAAGGAAACAGCTTCTTGTACCTGTGAATTTTGGGCTTAAGACATCAGTTTTCAGTCTCGACTTATGCTTCATGAATACTAAGTCAGGACACCGAAGCATATTCATGGTCTGACAGATCTCAAGGCTATGTTGTATCTCGGTGATTTAGAAAATCTCAGCTCAGAGGTAGGTTAATAGGAGAAGCCCTAACACAGAACACAGGTATAAAATCTCCAGTAAACCTTACTTCATAGACATATGACAGAATATTCTTTGAAGGGCATGTTCTTCCGATCAGGTGAACAAAATTTCTGTTTCTCAGCTTTAGCAACGCCGCATGGTTTCTGGTAACAACCTTGTAGCCAAATTGGCAGGATATGGCCTGATAAGCGAATGATAGAATCAGTGGAAAATAGGCTGGACTTTTGGGCTGAAAGAGCTGTGGTCAGTGCTATCGGTGCCAAGTAGCTAGTGGCATCCAAAAGGGACTAGCTACAAAACTGTGAAATGTTTTTATAAACAACTTAAACTGTAGGACAGAGTGCACTCTTAGCAAGATTGCAGCTGGTATCAAACTGTGGCTGGGGAGGTTGGGCAGCATAGGTAGGTTGGAACAGAACTTTTTGAGAATGTAGCCTTTGAAAATTTTAGTTACATATAGAAAGGCTGAACTTGGAGATTCATTTATGTTGTTTTCTTCAGCATATATTATCAATGTGTTTTGCTGATAAATTATATGCTGTATGCAATGAACTTAATTTTACATGCAATTTATTTATTATTCTTAAAATAACCCACAATACATTGCTCATGGAATTTACATTTTTTTAGCGGAAAGACTGTCTGTCGTTAATTTCTCAAACAGGCAGTTTTACCCCCCAAAAATAAGATTCTCCTTTAACTGTACATATTTGATCAATTCCTGAAGTGTACTTTTTGGTAAAAAAAGAGGAAAAAAAAGATACAGAAATAATATTGAATATTTTCCACTTATTATGCTGGATATGAGTATAGTTTGGACTCTACCATGGCTTTTCTAGTTAGTGACCTGTATTGCTATGTCTGATTTTACATGACTTTTAAATTTCAACACTCTGTGAGACACCTAGACTGTGAGGGTTGTAGTAATTCCTTCAGTGAGAAACGAAGCAGGTTTTTCCTTCCCAGCTCACCCAGCCTAGTGCCCTCTATTGCCAAGACAAAGGGCAATATCTTGCCTTTCACCCTGTGGATAGTCACAGCTAGGTGCTTGATTCCAGGTCACAGCCATGTGTCTTAAATGAAGTATCAAAATTTTCAGCTGCAGGAAATCAGGGACAGCAGGTTCAATATGCATGAAATGCATCAATACATATCACAAATGATACTAAGGGGTCAGGGTCTTCCTGCTCACAGGCCCTCAGGAAAATAATTCATAGGAGAAGACAGTGAGAAGAGAAAGGTGGCCTCATGGCTTAAGACCACAGGTCAAACAAGCAGAGAGAGAATTTCTGCAGTAGTTTTTGCTCTGAGTGTTTTCTCCTCTCTATGTCAACTTCTCCAGCCTTGTTTCTCAATCCACTGTTTGGTGAAGGAACGCACACACAAGGACAGACTCTGAAGCCTCAGACTTATTTCAATGTTTGGGGTGTCTCTCAAGCACGAACTAAGGCAGGTACCAAGAAAAGTGGGCGGGTGTGCCATGAGCCCATCAGACCAACCCTGCTGCCATTTCACGGAGGATCTACTACTGCTAGGACTGTCAATCAGCACAGACATTTCTGTAGGGTGACCTGTCTTCTGTTCTTATCTGCTGATTAAGCCACTGCTTGAGAGAGGTCTGTTTACAATAAAATTTAAGTGTTTTAAGTTGTTATTAAAGATTTAATGCCCTGATTGTATTGATCCAATTTCCCTTGTAAAAAGTCAATTGTAATACCTACAGCAGACATGAAAAACTACACACTTTTTAATACCATTTTTCTTCCTGTTCACCTGTTAGTTCAAGTCAGATGTACCTTAACTGTTGTGTTTTATCTTGACATAAGCCTCGATGATATTAATTATTTATGCAGTATGCCTTAAGTCTGAAGGTTATTCTAAGAAGTGATAGATACAGAGGGTTAATCTGAACAGCTCCATTGCTTCAGTATGCAGAGTAAAAGGATGAAAGTACCTGGATAATCATTCAAAGAAATCCTGACAAGAAATTTACTACTTTAGTATTTTGCTCAAAATTATTTCTATGGGAAAATACTCTTATTTTTATTCAGAAGATAAAGAATTAAGAAAATGAAAAAAAAAACCTTAAATTAAACAACCTAATTAAGTATCTGATCCTTAAGGGTGAAATTCATTTCTCACCACAAAACCGCAAATAATTGAGTAATACGGATAGGGTTAATTAGGTACATGCTATAGACCTCTATGAAAGTGATATTTAGTACAGCTCTCATAAAAAATAAGGAAAGATGAACATAAACATATTAGTGTAATGCTGTGTTTCAGCCTTTTAAATGTGCAAGGGTTGGAAAATTCTAAATTAAACCCCTCACAGCAACTTTATCTCAGCAATAACATATATATAAAAATGTCAAGTGTAATGCTCCATACTGTACAGTATTAAAAAATGTCTCTATAGCTGAATAGATTTATTTAAGGGTATTCTGGGATTCAGAAGTTCCACAGCATGTCTCAGAGGCATTCATTCCACAATTTAGCAAAGTATTTAATCACACTTCTAATATTGGGCACGCAGCCAGTCTTTCTGATGACACTCTCCATCTCATAGTTATAGCCAGAAATAAAGTTAGTGTTTCACTGAAATAGAGCTATGTAAAAACCTATAAAACATAGGCTATGCAGTCAAAGTCTGACTCTGGTTTTTGGGTGGGAGAAGCCATGTAATGCTAAGCATGTTATATACATCAGCATTATTTCTTTTCTATGGTGTTTCCATAAGCTCTGCCATATTCATCTGACCCACAGAGAAAAGCTACATTCAAGCTGCAGTTAATATAAGGCCTGATTCTGCACTTCAGTCAGCCTCTATTGACTCCAATGTCAAGTGCAAACTCATAATATATGACAGTGTTAATCTGCATCATGTAAGACAAAAGGTCAGTTGTCAAGGTGTAGATTTCTGAGATACATTATTGGTTGCCGTGCTTAAGGGACATCAGAAACTCCAAATTAGGGGGTGGCTGATGAAACCACAACTTGGATTCACTTTCACAACTTACAGTATCTTCATAGTTACTGGGTGAAGTAATTCTGGTGAGAGTGTGGTGTGACTAAAATAAACATTTAGGGAAAAATATACATAAAAAGTAATTTAAAAGTGAATATGTAACCAAAACGCTATATCTGGAAAGACTGCCCTGCAGAGATAGTTTGCACCAATTATGTTTATTACCATCTTGATCAAGAAACATCTGCATATCTTAGCAGTTAGGAAATACAGATGGGGGGAGAACGCACATTAACAATAAAGCTTGGGCACCGATCTAAGAATAGAGAGGTATGTATGATATCTTTTTTTTTTCTTATGCATGTATCTAGCTGCCTCTGAAATAATTCTGAAAATACTTAGATAATTTAGCTCAATTTGTATTTTATTTTTCCCAAGGTATTTAAAGAAAGATAGACCATAAGATAGCTGCACATTAATAAGCAGTCATTTTTAAAGGAAAGGCATGTCTTACTGTTAATCTTAAAAGCTGAACCAAGTTCACAATACTCCATCTACCTCCTTCATTTGGTCATTTTCAGTGACACTCTGAAAATTAAGACAGTCCTTTGGGAGGCTGAACAGTATCTTAATGAAAGAGGAACTCAGTGCAGAATAAAAGCTCTGTGGTGGCCAGCTTTAGTGAGGAGCTCTTTCCCATGAGGTTTCCAGCACTGCTGGTGATACGTCTGGTGTAGGTACATCCAGCACCATCACTTGTGATGCCAGTCCTGACTCCAGACCCTGGGTGCTGCCCACCCTGGGCTGCACAAGTGCCCTGCCCAAAACTGGTTGCAGCTTCCTCTGGCTGGGGTGCTCTGAATTAAATGGTCCAAATCTTATTCCCAGATAGATTCCTGCATGACTACTACTCCCACATGTTAACTCTTAAATTTTGCATTGCAACAAATCTGAAAATTAAAACCTTTGCATATAAAGGATTTTTCTTGTCAAGCATGGCATCTCAGTGTGCTTTGCCTGCCCAAATGTACACTGATGGTCAAAGTAACCAAACTGAGAGGTGTGGAGCATCCTCCAGGCCCTTCAGGGTCTTTTAAGCTCTCAGCACCTTGCAGGAACCAAAAGTTTTCGACAAAGTTCATCAGTCATAGAAATCCTGAAGGCTGTAGCACTTTTGTTCTTTGTTCTGTATCTGCAGCTGAGATTTCCACTTTAGAACTAATGCTGAGGAATTGTGGGGGGTGGGGGGGCTAGATGGAGAGGACATTTCCCTCAGCTAAAGAATCATTTCCAAGTGAAAGAAACAGAACAATTAATAGACTACAAGATGATTGGAAAAATTCTGGGGATTTTTTCTAATGTTGTTGGTTTAAATCATATGCAGACAAAGCATAGACTGTACTTTGTTTGTAGAAGCAGGTTAATTAATGTTGGCAGAAGTCTCAGCAGCAATGTATAGCCGGTCATATGGTACTGCCTGCTCCCAGCCTTGTATAACAGAGACAAACAAGTTAAAAAGGCAGAGGGAGGAAGCAATTCTTCTCCACGGTCCTTGACAGAAAAAACATTTAGCAAAACAAGCATAAAATAATTGGATTCCTTTTCTTTGCCTCTTCTCAAGATAAGTGTTTGATGTAGCTGCTTTCTTTACCCTTTCCAAGTCTTACATGTGTTGAGTGGCAATAAAGGTGGTCGTGCCTCTTTTTTGAGGCAACTACAAAAACATGTTGGGAGCTATTTCAGTGCTCTGCATGGTGCAGATAATGTCTGTGAATTTTGATAATACAGATCAAGGAGGCAAATTAGTTAGATTAGTCTGGATTTCCTCTCCACCACACCATGTAATAATCTTTGTCCTGTGCTTTGCTTTTCTAACAATAAGTACTCTTTATCAAATCACTCTTGAGCATCATTTTTGTTTCTTCAGGTAAAAAAAACCTTCTATACTGCATTTGCTATTTACTCTTCTGCAGGTAATGTTATATGTGTTAGTGGTGTACATATATTTATATATGTACATGAATTATCACACTTAGAACAATCGTTTTTAAATGTATTATATTTCTTCATTTTTACAAATTGCACAGAATATTTATTAGTCTACTACTAAATCCAGTTCTACCATGGATAATTTAAATCAAATTACACTTGTCAACTAAACCAACAAAGTAACTTTAATGATACATTATCTTTGATTTTTTTTTATTGTGTTTGTCCCTTTGATGTTCACTGGTAACAGACAGTATTCTGCAATTGCTATCCTAGTCATTAAAATGAATTAATGATGACATTCTAGGTTACCAACGGAATGCAAAGATTTCTTCTCTTCATTTCCATTTCATCTGACACCAAGGGTACTGATAGCACTGTGTAAACAAGTGCTTTAACAGAAATACAAGAAAGCATCTCAAAAAAATGCCGCAATAAATAGAATTTTTGATCACTGGCCTGGGCATGAGATTTAGAAAACTTCTGTGTCAGCTCATATCGTAGATCTCCTCTGTTCATGATTCCAGCCTCAGTGCAGGTTATAGCCAACACACAGTGTGAACACCCCATCAACACCCCCACATGTTCCAACAACCACAGGTTACACTTTTCACCATCTGGGATACTCAATGAATTGCCAAATCCAGAGGAAAAACCAAGACAGGAGACAACAGCTTTTTGTAACCCATCATTGTGCAGCAGGTGGGCCAGGGATTGTGGCTGAAGCCGAACATTCAAGGTTGGGCTCAGTTGTCCCTTGGTCACACCAGCTCTCCTGCTCACTGCTCGTAACACTTGTGTCAGTGTGGTCAGCTGCTGGTCACACAGAGTGACTGATTTCTCAGTCTGGAAACTGATCCTGGATGCACTTGGAATTCATGCACAGCTCCAGAATCGCAGCCGCATCATTTCCTTGTTCTTCCATAGATATACAAAGATCTCAAGTACTTTCAAAACTGTATGAGTAGCAAAAAGCCACTCTTCACCAAGCCGCTGCTTTTTTTTTTCTTATGCTCCAATGTTATCAAAAGCCTAGAAGTTCTCTGTGAGGGATGACCTTGTGACAAGAAGGCTCTGAGTTGCATACAGAAGGAACAGCGACAGAAAGCCGCTAGTGCCTGAGTTGTGATGTGATGTATCATGGAATCATAGAATCATCTGGTTGGAAAAGACCTCTGAGATCATCAAGTCCATCCGTACCTGTACCCTTACTATAACACGTCCCTGAGAAACTCATCTACTCGCATTTTAAACACCTCCAGGATTGGTGACTCAACCACCTCCCTGGGTAGCTGTGCCAGTGCCTGACCACCATTTCAGTGAAGAATTTAAGTATTGTTGGAATTCACATCAGAAGTAGTCACCAGGCTCCTCTGATTTCTGCTTGTGTCCTCACTGACTCCTTACTAGACCTCTTACTCTCCTGCACAAGACTTACTGCAAGAAAAGACTGCATTTTTTTAATATTGACAGCCTTTTCCCTATTTGCTGGGTAAAATCACCTGCTCACCACATCTCTGATATCAAATCTGCCAAAACACCGTTGTTCGGATTAGGAAGTCTTCCTTTAATCTGTGTGCCCTGTAGTTCATAACTTTGCACTTTCAGTAGGTTTACCCGTCAGAGATTAAGCACCTTCCAACAATAAGCCAGTATTTACATTCATATATTGAAAAGAAGACATGACCAGTCAAGAGCTAAGAGGCCCTCAGAGCTAAGTACTTACTGGGTAAAGCAGAACAGCTTTCTTCTTTCACTCCTATGGCTGAAACATACAGTGACACCAAGAGAAATTCTTAAAAGCAAGTGCTGAGGAGCAGAAAAGCTTTAAGAAATCAAGTCTCATTTTTTTAATATATTTTGAACTCATAGATTTTATTTTTAAAATTTAAAATGCACCAAAAAAAAGAATCTTAGTAGGAAATATGTATTTTATAATACTCGCAGACTAATTGCTGAGACATTTTGTTTTGCAGCAACTCAAGTATTTCCATTTGATAGTCAAAAAGCATAAGCGGTAATCATGTTGATAATAAACTCTGAATTATGTCAGTGATTATTTCTTCTTGTCACATGGGATCAAGTTTTCAGCCTGATATTATCTAAGCCCTATTTCTATACCTCTAAAATCTTGCAAGCAAAGCATTTTTATTTTATATTATACATTGCTGTTCCTTCAATAAAAATCCTTTAAAGACTGTTTCTCAAAAATAACTCTTCAGACATCCCACATAAAACAAGGTAAGGAAATAGAAGTGAGAGTCTGAGCGGAAAACCTTCTGGAAGGAAAGGCATAGGCTTGTTGGGAAGGTATGAAGAGGGAAAAATAACACATGTAAGAGTAAATCAGATAAAATGTGAGGATGCAAGGAAGGCCATGGTTTCCTATTATGACCCTGAGGCAAAACAGCTATTAATTAGACATGAGTCATATGATAATTTCATGTGTAATTGCATCATTATAGACAAAATTTGAAAACAACAACAAAAAATAATCAGCATGAAACCTGCAGAGACCTAAGTTAACCTTTCCCTGCCATTTCTAACTCAGCACTACAACAGAAATACACACACAAAGATTAAATGTGTTACTATCTAGTGAAAGACTGGACCTGGCCTATGAGCAAGTGAAAGACAACAGGAATATGCATGGCGAAAGGGACAGCTGAGGGCCAGACACAAGTTTTGGGAAATGTGCTGGCAGCAAAGATGATTCAAGTTCTGAATAAGGAATATGTTTTTCATGGTTTAATATTAATATTAAACAGAATTTCATCAAAGAAACAACTTGACTCCATTACCCGTTTCTCCTCAAAAAATTTATCAAACTATTCAGGTCAAAAGGAATAACACAAAACAATGAGGAGATTGCGTGGGGCGTTATCTTATAAATATTACAAAATAATAATAATAATAACAATAATAATATATGGTTTATCTTATAAATATTGTATTATATAAATAATATATATAAATATATAAGCCTGGAAACTGACTTAAATGAAAAAGAAAATTCTAACAAATATTGGGCTGGTTGGCTGGTTTTCCTCTCCCCCACCCCCCTCTTTAAGAAAAAGATATACTCAGAGTTTTTAAAATATGTCTATGGATTTTGATCCAAAGACTTAGAAATCAATGGGAATTACTATATCAGCTTCAGAGAATAAAGAATGAATTTAAATTACTTTGTTCTTAGTATCAGGGTTTTTTTCATATTATTCAAGAGCGTGGAACTGTTCTTACGCCACTAGTCATGTAGTTTTACTGAAGAGCTCAAGGCCCCAGCTCAGAAATTGATTTTTCTTCCCTTTTAAAAAAAGAACTATAATTAGTTAGAATTATCATTTATCTTATAATTTTGAGATACCAGCAAAAATCAAGGGAATGCATTGCCGTGTGGGAAGGAAGTGAGAGAGATAGCATCTCTTTACGTTTATAAACAAAAACATGCAGAAGGGGAGAATATAAACACAGATTTCTTTACTTCAAAGGGTAACCAAATGTTCTTGCCTAACTGATATTTTGCTAAATTGGCTTATACTGTAGGGATCAATTAAAATTTCATTGCTGATAAATTACTGCAGGGAAGCTGCAAGTCTGGACATGTGTAACCTCATTTCATATGATTTACAAAATTATTTATTCATATGATTTACTGAGCAAAAATATTAAATAAATGCAAAGTTTAGAAATTGATTTCAGTGTACCTGAATACATATACAAAATATATGGAGTCACTTTGAATTGGACATTATATGCTCTCTACTTTGACATCCATTTCCATGCATGAATTAAGGATCTTGGCTCCACAACGTCACAGTGTAACACCCCAGAAAATGACAGAGACCTAGTTGCAATGTGGACTGTGCATTGGACAGCTGGTTTGGATAAGCAGCTATCTCTTTCTGGGTAAAATTAACCACAGATGAGCATCAGCTCTGTCCCGAAGCTCCATTATGTTTCTTTGTAGGAGCACAAGCAGTTTCATGGAAATACATAGTGGATTATTAAACACGAAGGTAGTTTTAAGCAGCTCTTTAGAGTATGCATTTGAAAAAAAAGAGCTCTTCAATGGCTACTTGGATGAACCAAGACCAGAGATTGAGAAGCACATAGCACTTTAAAAGGAACATTTAGAATTTAACAGGGATGCAAAATAATCATTCTGCATGAGAGATTTTATTCTCTCTGATTTCTTGATCCATTTTTCGGTTGCTTGTTATTCAGTAAATGAGATGCATTCTTTTATAGGTGTTTATAGACCTCTCTATATTTGTCATGCTAAGATATTTTGATGGAATGCAGAAATGTGCTCCCAGTTTCAAACTACAAGAAGCAGCACCTTATGTGTCATGATAAAGATGGCAGCTCATATCCTAAACCATAGAGACATATCACCACACTCCATGAAAGGCCAATCAAAACATGACTAATACTGAAGAACCCAGTGAGTGTCTTCTGGTACAGAAATGCAACATTTCACCAAGCCAGTTAACTCAGGTAGCTCCTGTAAGTGTAAAATCAAGATTAAGAAAATTACCAAATTCATATTTAAAATGCTTCTTTAAAATACTACCCACTATATTCAGGAATCATTTTGCACCTGCAGTTTTCTGCAGATTTTACTTGATTTTTTCTTAATCCACTTACTATATTTTTAGCAACAATATACTATTTAAACAAACCTAGCCCATAAGTTATGCAGGCATCAAGAGAAACATCAGATGAGTCACCACTTAGAAATCAACCCTTATAATTCCATAACTAATAGCCTATAAACGGAATAATAATACTTGCTTCAACATTGTTATAGCCTTGTCCTATAACAAATGGCTGTACTTTTAAAGGAAACCTTTATTGCCAGAATTAGACTTTAAGCCAAAAGCAAATAATTATGTACTGTAAAACCAGTACACACTTTTACTCTCTTTGTGTCCAATTTCCATTTTAGGCCCAAGTTTCTTGACCACCACTGTTTGATGAATCAGCTTTCTTGTTAACTAGAGGTGCAGAGCTATCATCTAATGAAAACACTCTACATTTTATGACTCCCTAGACTGTAGTTCTGCATGTTAAAATAGAATTTCAATTTCAGTGTAAGAAATAAAATCAAATCTAGCATCTCTGGTTTTAACAGAACAGATAAAAATGCTGGTCATTTAATTGTAACAATATTTTTTAAAGCTAGACAGTATAAAAGAGAGGCTCTGGATGTAATTAAAAATGTCTATAAATTACAAATAAATTGGTAGAAATCAGCATAATTTTTCAGTACATGGACTACTTTCATTAAACACAGAAATTTTATGGTGAAGTTTCCAGTCCTATTTAAAAGCAGCAGAACTATTATTTTACCACCTATTACATATTGCTTTCATGTGTTCAATAAAAAATAGATCTAAGGTGAATGGACTTATCATTCTATTTGGGTTTCTTTTAACTTTTTCCAGTGAAAAAAAATTTTTTTTTTAGCATCCCATAACAGCACCTTAGCTTTTTGGAAGATACTGTGCATGAAAGGCACCAATAGAGTTTGACAGAAAGTAATGAAAATAATGGAATTTAGGGGGCAACCAATTCTTATTTTGGTCTATGTACAGAGAAGACGTTCATCCCTTAACACAGTGATCCAGGAAGCGAAATACTTAACACTAATGTTAAGGCAAAACAGCTTTATAAAGTACCATGCATTCAGCTTACCACAATTATATTATACCACTGTTTGTCTGAGTTGGTCTCCCTCTCTCGCCTGTAAATCAAGCAAAAGTTTCTCTTCTTCCCTTCCTCACCTTTCCCAAAATTTGTTTAGCAGAGCTCTGTAATTGTAACTCTGATTTTGAGTTTTACCAAGGCCTATGGTCCTTGGACAGGTTAAGGTACTTGCTTTCTCCTGCACCTCTATAAGGAACAATCTATATCGCTGTTTCTTTGCTGTTCCTCACTTCATTTTTTGAATAATATATTCCCATATAATTTTTCCCACAGAACACCTGGGAATTTAGTAAAGAAAGAATAAGAAAATGTTGTTAAAAGCCTTTCAACAAATTCTAATTTTCAAATTTTCTGTTTTCTTCAAATACTTCTCTTTTTAAGAATATCTACACAGCAAGAGTCCTATTTTCTGTAACAATACCCAATGTTGCAAGAGACAGATGGATCTCTTGGAAAGCACAAAATAAGTCATAAATGTTAACTTTCGTCTAGAGCACAAGAAAAACACACGTAGAAGGCCCATATTCCAATAAGCTTTAACATCTAACATCTAAGTAGTATATAGACTTAATGGAAACTTTGAGTGCACCAAAAGGTTAAGTAAATATTAATTCTTCATTGTTACAAACTAAAGTATATTTAAGCACAAAATAAATCAAGAATAAAAAAAAATATTTTTTCAAAAAACTAAGTAAATACTTCTTTTAGAGATAACATTTAATGGAGTATCTGTTTTCATACAACAAGGTTAACCCTTAAATATATCTCTACTCTAATGGCTCATTTTTCTGCTGCTCTCTGCTGTCACATTGTATGATATTCGACTGCACTAGCTATTGTCTGCATTGATTTTATGTGTTAATCCAATGCAAGGTTAATGTGGTCTTGAGAAACACTACAAAGTCAGACCCTGTTTTTATTAGCAAGAGTTAAGGTGGGACCAAATGGTTCTTGAGGTCACTTCCAACCTGGTATTGTATTATTCTGTGATAGGCAGAGAACTAGTGGAATTAATATGACATTTGTTGACGCACCATTGCTTGTTTCTAGTACCTTTATGATTAAAATGACACTGACATCTACAGACAGCCAAGACCTTTTTAAATAATCATGCACAGCTTTGCTCAGTGGTACTGTGGGATGTAGCATGGACATATTCCTAGCCATTTCTGCTGTGAGCAGGAGGACAAGGAGGCATAATGCTCTGCAAGGTTCCTCATCTCAGGGGAGAAGAGCATTATTATCTCTCATACTACAGGAGTACCTGGGAGCTTAAGCCATGGATAAAGGTTAGTGGCAGGTCTTGGCTCAACTGAAATCAAAGCAATATTAAACTCTGCAGAGGATCTCTTTGGCAGACAGGAGTTGTGGGGAAAAATTCCTCTCTATGTCAAAATGAAGTAGAGGATTAAGGTGAATAGTAGCAGGTATTATGAGCAAGGAAAAAACATCAGGAGCAAAAATCTGAAAAAGGCAGTGCAAATTATTAGGTTAGGAAAGGTACTTGAGTAAGAAGCAGGTCAGAACTAAAGCAGTAAGTTGTCACTTAATAGCACTTTTTTGTGCCTTTTTGGATACAGAAAACCAAAATGTTAACTGAAGTCGTAACAGACTTGCTATACAGGATGGGACACCTCTTAACAAGACAAGGGGATGAATAAAATAAGACCCATTTCTCCACCACCTCCCTTTCAGCATAATACTAACAATGAAGTTTGATTTGTGCAGTCCCTCAAGGAGTTTTACAAAGTGAGAGTGCCACAGCTTCTTAGATTTAATAAAACCTATTATATACAAATGAAGAACATCAACCCAGAGAAGCTACAAAAACACATTAGCAATCGCTGACAGTGTCAGCCAGGGATCCTGATCAGTAATACTAGGTAGTTCTAAACACTGTCTCCTTTGAAATCAACTGCTGTTGCATATGTTATGACACAGCCTTTGATGCTGCGTATCAATTGACCACACTGCTATTTGAGTACAGCTCATAATATGACAGGAGAGATCTCTTCAAATAGCATGGGGGGCAGGGGCAATACTGTGCCACCAAACATCTTTGGTCTACAGTTACGATTACTTATTGTCGTGATTATCTGCTTTGATAATGATAACTGGAAAATGGCCATGGCTTTTATAAAACAGTATGGTTTCTTACATGTGAAAGTTTCACTTGTCATATGCTCTTGCAGCTCACAGCTCCATATAAAAGTTCTTGGTTAGCAACCATGAACACGGATATGGTCCTTTTTCTTAAACACGTTTCAAAGGGAAACTTCTTATATTAAGTTTAGGACATTTCTGTTGCTACAACAATAAGTGCTTTCACTAAAAAAAATGCTTATAAGATGGAAAAGGAAATAAAACATATGTTTTAGGTATTTTGGGACAGACCTTTTTGGTGCAGCCTGGAAGATGACAAAAAATAGTGTATTTATGCAAGTTTCATAAAAAAAATTAGTTCCCTTCCCACAGCTGTTTTCTTGGGGAAGAAGACAGTATTTTCCTATACAAAGAAATTATTTTCCATATAATAAATAAAAAATTACAGGACTTTCATTTATCTGTAATAGGTATTCCTTTCTACGCAGGTGATCTGTGGATAATTTAAACCTAGAAGCTCTTGTCTTCTTAGCCTTCTTCAGTGAGCCCCAAATACCTCACCGGCTTGGTGCTTTTGGCCTTTTTTCCCAGATCTCCCACAAATCTCTGCTTTTGAGGTGGTTATCTAAGCCTAGAAGTTTTTTACATGAAAATATTACTGCTTTAAATGTATTTTCTTTCACTGTGCTCACACTCGTATCCAACATCGTAATCCATGCAAACACAACAGACCCTGAGGAGAATATCACCTTCTCCACAAAGGCTCCTTGGATCAAGCTACTCTAGAGAACACAGCTTTTCATCTAGTTTTTTAACTTTTCAATGAGCAGTTGTTAAAATTGTTGTCTTCTCCTGGACAACTCCTTCCTGTATAAGCTTCTCCAGTGCTACTCTACCATGAAGAACAACCAGTGGTTTTGACTGCTAGAATGATATTCGGATTAGGGCAAGCAGAATACCAGTTCCTGGTGTAATGACAACTAAATTAATATTTAGCAAAGTAATCATAGAAAAGTATGATCATTTGTACACCTAAAAGCAGTGCTTGGTGAATATTTCACATAGGTTTGTTGCAATACTGCAAAGGCTATACTTCCAGTAAAACTATTTCACAAGGATTCGTATTTCTTCTGCTGCTCAGGCTACTGCTTTTGCACTGGAGATATAAAACTATGGTCCAAAGAACTCCGAAATGCAGGCTTGCACTGCAATTTGGTGAATGACTTCTTCAAGCGAGTGATGTTAGTTTGCCCTTGTACTTCCATTTTAAAAGTCAAAAGTTTTTAAACAACCTTGCTAATGAGTAGAAATAAAGTAAAATTCACATACTAAGGGTATGTTCACCTTGTATAGGGAAACAAGTCTCTTTCTTCACTTGAACTTGGTCAAAAACACAGATTCAGACAAAGATTTTTAAGGAGAGTAGTAACCTTAGATCTTCTATCCTGACCTTGAGTATAACCAGGCACAGGAATGTGCACACACACATACAACTGTATCTAAAATTTCATGTATTACATCAATCATTTTCCAAAAGCTGTCTGGCTAGAACAAAGGATAAGAAATATCACATACTTGTCTAGGTTATCTACAAAATGTGAATAATGTTTTGCTATTCCTGTGTGAGTGCACTGTTCACATACACATGCTTATTTTCCACAAAACTTCTCAGAAAATCTGTGTCTGGAAAGCATATGTCAATTGATTCACACTTTCCAGGCTGACAGCTTCAAAAAGAAAAACTGATTATACTGGACCTCAAATTCTTGGTTATTCACCCCTTATGTGTGAAAGTAAACAAAGAAACTTGTGCTCCTTTCTGAAATTCCAGATTATTTCCCAAAGTCAGTTTCTCTCCAGAAGCAGGACACCTACCAACAAGCTTCAGTCAAGCTTGTCAAAGAGTGTGAGCCTCAAGACTTACACTTGCACCTGCTCAGAATTCATATTGGCTGATACTGATCATGATATCTAGCCCATACCTATTCTACCAAACTAGCCAGGTTTTAGGCATGGGAAGAAGAGAACAAAGGAGAATAAGGGTGTATTTTCTTCATTCTCCTATAGTTTTTTGAAAAATCAATTTTTTATACTTGTTTTAAAGGCCCAGTCAACATTTTCTTTCTTCTGTATATCGGTAGTGAACTCAACCAATCTGAAATTTCTGTCCATCTATAAAAGTAGATACAGATACTAATATACCTTATAGAAGGGAATACAACCACACACAAGCAATCCAGATTTCTGGTTAACTCCAGGAAATTTACTAATGCAAGTGATCAATCAACAGACTGATGTTATGCTGGACCTGCTACTCACAAACAAAAAAGAAGTCATTGAAGATGCAAAGATCAAGGGCAGATGTAGCTACAGTGACCATGAGACCGTGAAGCTCAAGGTCCTAAGAGAATTAAACAAAACAGAATTGCAACTGTGGTTTTCTGAATTGCTGATTTGGTTCTTCTCAGTGCTTCCTAGGTCTCTACTGGAGATTGTAGGATAGTGGCAGTACCCACAGGAGAGAGAACTGAGATAGGGAGCACTTAAATCTGTTAAACATACAGAAGCCTGTGCGTCCAGAGATAATAAAGGCAAACACTGCCCCTGTCTCCAAGAAAAACGAGGAGAGGCTGAATCCAGGCAACCTACAAGCCACTTGGTCTTACCACAGTTCCTGGAACAGGAAGGAATAAATCCTTTTAGAATCCATTTCTCAACACATGAAGGACAAGGAGGTGACTGGGAAGAACCAGCGTGGGTTTATTAAGAGCAAATCCTGCCCAACCAGCATGATTGCTTCTGGAAATGAGGTAACCAGCACTATGAACAAGGAGAGGGCAATATGCACTGCATTTGTCAGTTTGAGAAAAATCTTTAACACAGTCTCTCCTGGTTTGCTTCTCACCAAACTGATAAGGTATGGAGATGGATAAGGGGATAGTAAAGTGGATGTGAATTGCCTGGAGCGTTGGGCTCAAAAAGCTACAACCACAGAAGAAAATAGCAGCTCTCCAGAAACATCATGGAGCCCTGGGAGGCAGCAAATTTCCAGGAGGCAGCAGTGCTACTGGGAAGCAAAGCTGGTGCAGAGTTACACCCCAATTTGCACCAGCATGGGTGCAGCAGCAGGACCAGACATTGATCCTGACCTGCTGCTTGGCACCAGTGGGGCCAGACTGGGAGTGCAGGTTTTCTAGCACAGAAGAGATCTTGACATACTGCAGTGAGTCCAGTGGAGGGTCTCTCTGATGGTCAGGGCTGCATCCTGGGATGTATGTGGGGAGGTGGAGGGTGCGGGATTGTTCATTCTGCAGAAAAGGAGGGTAGGGAGAGACCTCACTGCTCTCTGCAGCTGCCTGAAGGGAAAAAAGTCTGCAGATGCATGGTGATAGGAAGAAGCAACAAGCAAATATTGGAACATGGGAAAGTCTGATAAGGAAAACAAAAAAATGCCATAAGGGTAGTTAAATACTGAAGTAGGTGTCCAGAGAGGTTGTGGGATGTCCCATACCGTTGATGTTTAAGAATCAACCAGACAATTCCCTGAATGAACCATGCTTTGAGCAGAGGCTTGACCTAGGCGACCTCCAGTTGTCTCTACTGCCCTGAATTGTTCTAGGAGATTCAGAAGTTCTAAATATTCAGGTTACATTCATTCAAATGGAAAATATAGGTAAATGCTTCACTGTAGTGCCCTTTTGATTTATTAAATTTTAATATGGCTCACGATTTTCATGGTTTTCATGGTTTTACAAGGCAGATCTAATTTGCACTTGTCAGATTTCCCTCAAGCATATCATGAAGCTGTCTTGCAATCATATGTCTAGTTTTCTTTATAATTTAAACCACAAGATCTCTCCAATAACATGATTCCCTCATCAATTAGACCTCAAGATGGTTTTTTGGCAGGCTGTGTGTCATGTGAACTATACAATCTATATATTCTGTCCATAGCCACAAACTACTAACTCATTAGGAGAACTCAGACCTTTTCTATTTTTCAGTGAGGAAGGAGAGACTAGGAGATAAATCAGTGACGTGTATGTCTGAAAAAAACCAGGAAAAGTTTGTCATAATGTTACATTCACAGCCACATTATGCAATTAACTAAAATGTAGTTTTTGCTACAGAAGATTACTTTTCTCTTTGCAATATAATAAAAATATTACCCTATGAGATGTAGTCCCAAATATAGTGAATTTAATGAATGACTGCATTCAAATTTCATACAGTCTTGAAGTATTCTAGTGCAATTTTTGCTGTATTTTTTCTAATGTTAGAAAATACTCTGCTTCCTAACTGAACCTTAGTGTGTGACAGTTCTTATTTGCAAATGAACCACAAAGTGATAGAATTGCAACCTTTTGTTACTCCAAATCCTGTTAATTTAATTAGCAATCCATGCTAATTTAGTTGTGAAATTCAAAAGTGGGAGACAGGGATGGTTTGCCACTATGGTAATTTAAGAATACGATAACTTCTCACTCAAATATAGTCCAGATGGGAGAGGGAGGTAGCACCATTTCCTCCAAACCATCTATCCATAAAATGCTGAGTCTACAGATATTTTGAAATGTTACCATGTGAATAATACTTCTGTGTACATATTCTTATCTTATGGGCACTTTCCATATGGCGTTCCTGTAATTCAGTCTCTTTCTTTTCTTTTTTAAACATGCACTGTATGTGTTTGTGTCAGTCCCTCTCCATTGAATTCTCCTCATAATTAATCTCTTGGTTCACATTATCACCTCTTCTGTATATTCTCCTAGTGAAGGAAAAGAGTTCTCAGGGATGCAACATCAAGCAGGGAACAAAGGCTTTACTTTTCTCTGTTCATGTTAGACAGTGCTAATATGGTTCTCTGTAGCTGAGGATTTACAGTCCTCCAGCTTTGTCAGCTAAAGGGCTCTTCAAGGCTTTCAAGAGCTGACCTTGCAAAGGATTGTGTTTTTTAACGCACTCCCTTTTAGAAGAGAGCTTACCTGTTTTCTCCGCCTGATGCAGTTACTATTAAAAGGGGTTTCCATGGATACTGACTTCAATAGGAAATGAAAGAGGGCTGTCCTCTTTTCTGACCCACTGGAGTTCCTCACTGTTGCTATGGCAAACCTTACAGATGTCGCTGGTATTGTTTTGCATAATCTGATTTAAAATGTACAGTCTTGGCAAAAGTATTCTAAATACTTCAAGGTAGAAAAAGTGAAAATTTGTGATTGATGATGGTCTCAAAGGTCTCTTCAAAATCCAGAAACAGAAGTTCAAAAGAGAACGAATCTCAGCACCTTTTGAAATTCTCTCATAACAATTATTAATGATTTGGAATTAAGCTTAGTTATTTTACACCAGCTATCCTATATGGTTAAAGCTAATTCTCAATTTATATACTAGTGAAGAACTGCATTTCAGAATTTCCACATTGTGGATCTGGATCAAAGATCAGGTAAAGGCATTACCTCAGTTAATCTTACCTGGATGTGGATCCAGCTGCAAAACTCAACTTAGACATTCATGATAAATGTGTACTAATATTTTAATATCCTAATATCAAATAATTACTTTTGGTGTTATTTTATTCATTATACTTTTTGAGCAGGAAGGTTCTTAGGAATATTCCTGCATTTCATCAATATTTTTCTTAAAAAAATCAAACACATTTTCCCTTTACTTTCTCCAAAATGCACGCATAAAAAATAAAACCATCAACTCCCTGTAAGATCTACAAACTTTTCAAGTGACATAGATGGGAATTCTCTAGCAGATAAGACTTATTTCCTGGGTCCCAACATGGGAGATGGCTATAGGATAATCTGCCAAAAAAAGAAGAAATTGAAAATTGCTAGAAGAAATAACTGTAGGGGCACACCAGTCAAAGAAAGGTTCTGACCTCCCCAGTAGATATATTTTATCATTTTATGTCACCTGTGCTAGTCTGCTTGTTTGAATCTTCTGCGTGTATGTTTCATTGTTTTGCTTTCCATCCTGGGCATAAAGGGCACATTTATTGTTTAGTAAGCAGAATCAGGGTGACTGCAGTTTACATAGTCAATAGCAGTCAAACACTAGGGTCAGTGTCTATCACATCTTGGAAAAATTGGGGTTAGAGCAGGTGAAATTATCATTCCATTTTGGTTTTATGGCTCTAATAGAAAGCCACAGAATCCCTGACCTCTGCTGCCACTCATGTCTTGCTCTAATAGCAATGTATAACCTTCGACACACAATTAAAACAGGAAATAAGGCAAAGAAGAGGTCAATATGCATGTCTGATCATTCTGAGCCCTTAGGAAAAAAGGTCCAAGAAGGCTTTCAGTGAGGGTGGAAGGGGAAAGAGGGCAGGGTAGGAGGGAGAGCAAGAGGGAAAAGGGAAAGGCGGGAGGAAAAGGGGAAACAAAGGGGGAAAGCAGAAGGGCGAAGGAGGGAGAAAAATGGGAAGGGAGAAGAGAAGGGGAAAGGAAAAGGAAAAGGGGAAAGGAAAAGGAAAGGGGAAAAGGAAGCCCTTCCACATTTGTAGGTAGGGTGACCGTAAGTCCTTAAGTGCATTAAAGTTTCCTGCTGCCTGGCAATTCACACATTATTTGTCTCTCTACTACAAGTACAGTTTTGTCTTCCTGGCTTTCTGAGTCTTACAAGGTTGACACTTCTGGTTTTAGAATTTAATACACAGTCCTTTGCTTTAACTAATTTTGCTATATATATCTAAAAAAAAAATGCTTATTTTCATCTGGTGTTTTTGTGTGAGGGAGAAGCAGGAAAACTCACTTGAGTTTGAAAGCTAGCCCCAAGTAATATTGCAAGCAAAGTGGGATCAGCTATGATTTGCAGATTAGCCTGAAATTTGGATCTCAGAGGAAAGGAACCCCTATTACTTGTTATTACTTGAGGGGATAGGTTTTTCCTAAGAATTAAAGAGTGTTAACTATCCCAAATGTAATTCTCAATTTCTATTATGGGTTCCATACTGTTATGGATTTTTGAGGGTCTAGGAAGCTACAGCAAACACATGCACACAGTGAACCACAGAAGGCAACCTCAGTAATCCCTAAAATTAGTCTATTTTATTTGCAGCTTTCATAGTCAAGTGAGGAATTAAGTGCTTGAGAGTCTGTTCTGCTTTCACCAAAACCAGTAGGTCAACCCCTCCAGCTAATCAAACCAGCTGTTAAGCTGATGAGAACTAATGGCTGCATTTACATTGACTATAGAATCTGGGCCTCATTTTCTTTGACAGCTGCCTCATAAAGCCTTGAAAAGTCCTATGTCTTTGAAAGATTACAATGAATAACTTTGTTGAAGATCTGTACAAAAATAGCTAATGATACTACTCAAATGACAGACTACAGTAATTTTTTTGTAGGTTATTTTCAAAACATAAAATTTAACAAAAATGTTATTTGTCCAAGAAGGACAAATTTTACTTTCACCATTTAGAGGTTTCATTTTTATAATCCATTTATAAAGCAATGCAGTTTTAATTATAATATTGATCTTACCTCTTTGCCAGAGTGCAGCTAATTCAATTATTTCTAGTTAGTAAGTGGTGTGGCCAGGCTAATTTCAAAAATTCTACAAAGGCAAGCAGCTATAGAAAGCCACGCCTCTTCTCTCACTAAGAATGGCAGGCAGGCAGAGGGTCATTACAAAATTAAGATTAAGCAATTGTGATGTTAGCCTGCAATCTACAAACAGGTTTAAATCAGTGCCTGGCAGGATAATTGAAAGGAGTCAAAATTGTCAAGACAAAAACGTGCTTAGGTCTTCAAAACATGTGAAGGATTTGTGGGGTTACAAGACTTGAATTCTGTAACATTTGCAGAAACAAAATCTCTTTTATTAAATTACCAAACAAAATTATACACTGAGAATTCAAATGGAGAACAACTTTTTGTACCAAAAAGAACAGTTCACTTAAGAAAGGAAGGCATTTCCATCCACTGTTACACATTTTGCTTGAGTTAGTAAACTTTCCATACAAAACCTGCAAACCCACACTTCCAGAGTGTTCATGAAAGGTCATAGCTTTCCTTCCTCTGCCAATGTTTTCCACTTTGGAAATTATCTCTGTCCACTGGATGTGAAATACCCACTACAAATGACATGGGAAGAAAATATCATGACCAGGAGCAGAATTCACCCTAACTGCATTTTCTGCATATTTGTATATCGTTATTGGAATGGCCCAGGACACATTCACATATGTGAGAATCTCCTCACCTTGTCACAACCACAAGGCTTCCTGTATTTACCATTTTGAGGATCCAGGAATAATGCAAGTGGTGTTTGGTAAACTTCTGATGTGAGAGGTATATTCTGAAGGATGAATCAGTTATGGTTCACATGCACATGGAAGTAACAACTAAGAACAGTGAATACAAATGAATTTTACACTGGATTTCAAAGGAAATTTTACACAAATTTCAAAGGAAAGAAGTGAACTCACAGAGATCTGAGGCATGAGAAACCATCTGCACACCCTCAAATAATATTTACTGAGTACCACACCCGAGTGGCAGCTCTCAAACTGGTAAAACTTTGCTGGAAATGCATTGCGAATAGTTTCTCATTGTAGTAAGCTTTCAACATTCTGGTTTGCAATAGGAATAATGAAAACAGATGTTTTGAACTTCAACCTCCTACCGGGAGGGAAATACAAAGAAGCTAAAAATAAAACATAAATTAAAAAAAGAAAAATGTTGCAGCAAATTATTTCATACCTCAGAAGCTACTGGATTCCAATGTAGAGGGGAGGCTTGAGCAAGTTTTAGTACCAAGAAAGTTCATCCACCTGATTTTTTCAGAATATACTAAGATAATTTTACGGCAACAGTGCTACAGCATGAGCACTATCTAAGCACCTTAGAAATGCACACATGCAGTTGTCATTCAATATCTTTCAAAATATATCTTGAAATCATAAAGGAGATTCAGACATTTACTGTCTATCAATTTTAATAGGAGATCTTTCTTCACATCATTCAGCCATAGATCAGGCTACTATAGAGATGTAAAATCACAAATATAGTATTTCATATTTCTTTTGCTTTAATTTGTTTGATTAATACATACTTTACTGAATACTACATAACATGCTTCCAAGGAAATGTTGGTTCTTAAATCTCACAGCCTTCCTTAAGAGCAGAATTTCACTTACAACCCCCATCCTAAGACAAGATCACACAATATAGGATTCAAGTGGTAAAACAAGACCCTTCAGGATTTTCCTTTTTCTTTGGTCACTGATGAAACTAGATGTTATTTACTGGTAATTTTTAAACAAACCTGAAATATGATGTTCACACTAAAAAAAGCCACGAAAGAACTGTTACGTAGAAAGATGGATAATAGGAGTAAAATCAGTAAAATCAGTTTCTGGAATTAATTAAAAGATAAAATTCACAGATGAATGGGCCAGTGACACAGATAATTATCATTTCAGATTACACAGTCAAAAAAGGTCAATTAAGTCACCAAATGGAGCTAATGAGAATTCTTAATTGATAATTTTTCATGCTTTTGGATTACTCTTGGATTTCATCCTTAGTTCATCACACATACAGAATCATGTAGTGTGCCTCTCTGTGCTCACTAAACAATAACTGCCTCACAGAGAGAATGAGGTTTGAAGACAAAAACCACCTATTTGTCCAGAGAGGAAGCCTGCATTGCACAGAGGACGGGGAAGAAAAAAGCTTAAGAACTTGCTTCTCTTCTCGGTTACATCCAAAAACTAGGACTAAGTTCCACGATGCATATATAGGTATGTTCATTGCAACAGAAAGTAGGTATTAGAGAGAAAATACAGCCCAAAGACTCCACTCGTCCCCTCTATGTATGTTTTACAATTCTCCTCCATTTTATAAGGCAAACCAATGTCAATATGGAGCCTGGGATCCCTCCACACCCATCTTCTGCTCTTTGCAGACTGCCAGTTTCCTCCATCCCTTTTGTTTAGTCAATGACTGTTCAGTATTTGCAATATTAAGCCCATCTATTTTGATAATAATTTTATCAAATCAGATGTTGCAGATAAGTAAAAAAAACAAACCTTCGTGTGGTCCAATCATTTATGGAGAGAAAAGGAACTCTTTTCGCATGAAGCACGTAAACACGTTTCTTAGATGTCCACGGTGGTCAGGTTCACAGACAAGATACCAGTCATAAGGCACAGTGACAAAGGCATGTATGCTCTCCATGAAAAGAATTACCTTTAAGGAACGATACCAACAATGCCATTTTATTTCTGGCTTTTGTCTTCTTCATTTTCCCCTTAGGTCTAGTGTAAATCTTGAGGCAGATGGGTGCTCATTGAGTGGTCATGGCTTGGTGGAGGTAGATTGCTTCATCAAGAAGTTGTAAGCTATCTCTGTGCACCAAGATGACTAGGGTATCTGTTCCTGAAAGAACAGAGATCCAGTGTTAGCCAAATGAAAGCAGAAACAGAAGAATAGAGACAGAAACCCTCAATAAAAAATTTAAGCAAAGGGTAAATAAAAATCAAAGTGGTTCATATTACTCCTGAACTCGTTTTTTCTCTCACACCTCTATGCAACTTAAAAAGGATCTATTCCTTACCATCCTTTTGTTATTATATTTCACCCTCTATGTTGTCTTGGTCCAAGGTTCTGTTTTTACCTCTTTCCCCAAGAAGGGCAGACGTTCCAGTGTCATTCCTGCTCTTGTCACCATTCCAAGTTTTGTTTTTACCCATTCCCTCTGCCAGACTACTGAAGCACTATCTCCTGAAAATTTCAGCAGTGCCTATCAGGGAGGTAATGGAAAGCTTACGTCACTAAAACACTTCCAGATGCAAAGCCTGTGCACCAGGCTCAGCAGACTAGAGAGTCAACCAGGGTGATACGTTCAACCCTGGTATTCCAAAGACTAATGTCTTTGAGTATATGCCCCCAGCAGCCCCGAGTCCCTGTGGTGTCCCTGGCATTCAGGGATTGTCTATACAACTCCTTTGAACCCACACCAATTTAAATTGTGGGGCTGTAGGAATAATTACAAATCGTGAATAGCCACAGAATGACAAAAGGAAGTCTTGTAAGACATCATACTGAGAATGTTTCAAATAATGTGTGGAACTGGAGAGCCACTGCCCCAATTTTAGAAGCCATTTATCAGCTTAATGGCATGTCTTCCTGGCATAATGCATGATCAAACAGCAGTTCCTTAGCTGGTACTGAATGAATTAGCTCTAGAAACAGAAGCAGCATAGTTACAACATGCAGTCACTGTACAGGGCAACCAGGCCTGCAGGAGACCACAACTGTTCAGTCACATTCAAACTACGAACCAAAATACGAATGAAAGTTTCCATTTGAGTATCTGTGTAGATTCTCAATGCTCTATTATCCATGTGGATCTGGAAAATAGCTGAGACATATTTAACACAGCATTAAGTTATGTGGTGCAGATATCTCAATAAAAGCCAGTGGGATTTCACATCCTACCCAGTTTAATGAATATAATAAAGAAACATTGATTTAATACTTACTTGACATGAAAAATACAATTCTGCTATATTGACAGAATTGTGACCTGCTGGTCTGTACTGCAGAATATGCACAGCCGAAGAAGCTAAGATCAGAAATGTAAAACACTTTAGGATTTCACATAGGCAAAGTACTAGCAAAAGTCGCTTGCCTTGCAAAAACGACGTCAATTTTGTTATGAAAAGAAAAAGGAGGAAGACAGAAATTTAGCTCACCAGTTTGAAATCAACCCATAAGTTCAATAATGACTTTTTTTTTAATTGTTATTTCCAACCATTCCCCAATTTAAATTAAAAAATATTTTGCTTTCTAATTGCACATCTCTGAGACTTTGGGCAATTGCTTGTAGATTCCTTTCTCATTCACTGAGATGTTCAAAGGCTAAAGTGTGTCTCATTTACCTTTTTCAGGTGGTAAATAGAGTTTCCCTTAATTGCAGGAGGAACAATACCAGCCTAATGCCAGTTAGCTTGTGTAAGGCATTAATCTTCCAGTTGAAGCATCTCATTCTCTCATTGTGCTTATTATCATTGTGGATTTTTGCATTATATTTTCAGGTGCTGTAATATTTAGGTTTCAGTTTAAACTCAAGTTAAAAATGTACATTTCTGACAATGTAATAATCTTTTTCATCACTCACTACTCTGGGAATTCCATATTTAGTTCCCTCTCTATTATGAACAATCCCACAACAGAGTTCATTTTTTCTAACCACTAATTCACACCACTGTAGCAGACTTTATATCTTCAGAGACCAAGGCCTTCTTGCAGAGAAACAACAAAAGTGAAGACTTCTTGAAAGCACTTTGTTTTATAAAGATTATTTTCTCATTTAACCTGAGACACCAGGTCATACCCAAGAGGGCTATAGTGATGCTTTACTGAAGTTATGCATCTTGGAAGTGCCAACACAACAACATGTTCTATTCTCTGCAGCACACACTTGAGGGGCAGCAGCACTCTGAAGATCTTTCCAAGTTTTGGCTGAAGACAGCAAAGGTAATGAAGGAGTTGCTTCTGCTGTGACTCGGCATGAATTCACCCACTTAATAAAGCCAACATAAGAAGTAATTGGAGTTCCATTAGTAATTCTCCAAAGTTAACTACACCGGAATGTTTTTATAGCTGCTTATTGTATCTGGAGAAGGGGAAATTCTCAGCACCATTATCTGTATATTTGTATTAAAATAAAAGCATGTAGCGTAGTAGATGATGAGCCAAATTAATAACAGATGTTGGAGGGCAAAAGGAGCTTGAAACAGAAATCTCCATCAGCAATACTGAGCTTTTAGGACGAAGATTTCTGTCCACACAATGTGAAGTGAAAAGAAAAAAAACTCAAATCTTGAACACTTCAAGCAGGTTTTCCTTATTAGACCAATGACTATCTGCAAAGGAACTTTCCTATGGATACTATCCACTGGGAGGTAAAACGAAATGCATGCACTTGTTGCTTTTCAAGTATAATGCAAGTCTGCCTCTGTTTTACAACTTGGTTGGTTTAGTGAGTCTGGTTTCAGCAGTAAATCCATGAGACCCTATCCAATTTTGCACAAGTAATAGTGAGAGTTCTGACTGTAGTTCTGATGAAGTTCTGATAGTTTGGTAAAAGACTCCTCTGTTTTAAGTATAACTTTGTATTTTGCTTATAAAATGATCTGGGCTACATTGTATTAATATTTGCAGTAAGAATAATCTGGAATACATGACAGTAAAAAAAAATCCTTGCTCTTAAGAACTTGTACCACCTCAAAACTATTCAGTCTCAGATCAACTTTGATCCCATTATTGCTAGTATATTCTTAAAAAACTCCAGAAAAAAAATTGATAGCAGGATTTTTCATGCTCATCTCATTAATTTTATTTTGCTTTTTTCTTTTCATAGAGTGTGAGGAAGCCTCTTCCTTTTTCTTCAAGCTGACTTTAAATCCTCATAAACAAACAAAATGGCCAGTGAAATCGATTTTCAGTAAAGAAGGAAACAATCAAAACTTTCTGTGCAGTCTCTTTGTGGTCCTCAAAGTAAAGAGTTCAGTAACAAAGGAATGATTAGGGCCATCAAGCATGGATCACCTCCTGAAAAGGAGGAGGGGAAAGTGGAGGTGGGGTTTTCCAAGGGTAAACTAAAGCACTAGAAAATTAATTAGCATATTAAAAATCACACCCCTAGGTGGAGAGTTTACATGCTGATGTCAGACCGCCTGTGCATGATGACGTGTTGTACAACTCTTTACTTAGCTACTAAGAACAGAAGGACATCAGTGATATCATCAAAAGGTAACCAATGAATGATGTGTGTTGTAAAACTTTTTCTTTGTTGTAACCTGTATAAAATTCAGTAAACTCTCAGAAGGGTTGTGCTACCTTTGGGAACTTTTGCATAGCACCCCTTTCTGTATAGAACTGGATTAAAAGGTTAGAAGGCAGATCTCGACTCTGGGTGCTCATCGGCTCCTGTATACTAGGCACAAACCAAAACCTCAATTAAGGGACATCTTCATTCCTCCACTAGGACCTTACTCCCTTAATAATAAATCAGCTTGTGTGGCCTTTTTGACTATAAGCATCATTACTGTATCATCACCTTGACATTAATGTTTAGATTTCCAGATATTATAATGGTTTCTCCCTAATGTTTTTTTTTAAAAAAATAAAATCATAAAGTCAGACAATATGGCAGTGTGGGGCCTCCTTTTTCCTATTGACTCCACTCTTCCTCAACTTGTGCATTTACCCTTATATTTTAAAAGATTTTCTTAAAATCTTTTAAAATTTTTAAAAAATTAATTTTAAAATATTTTCTGTTTTTTTCTTTTAAAAGGTTTTCTTCCAGTGCCATTTCAGTTGTAATTGCATCTTTACTGCCCTTCTTTCATGAGAGTAAGTCCTTGACATATCGCTATTGTTTTACAGGCCATTTTATTAATCAGGTGTTTGTCCTCGCTTTGCTATAACTTCATTGTTGCTCACTCTTCTGTGCTTTCTCCAAAATGCATATCTTCTATTTTTTTGCTATTAATAAAATTACTAGCCTTGACAGAGTACTATCAAACTACACTCTCAAAAAACAATGTTTTGGGAAATAAACAAAACAAATTATCTCTGATTCAGTGGACAGTCCCAATAAATGTGAGAGTAATGAGACAACTCACTAGCAAGTACTAGAGTTGTGGATCTTTAAGTGGAAATTCCTGTTGACTCTTTCTTGTTTTCCTTGTGGCAGTCATGGAAAAGATAAAGCAGCAGTGAGAGAAATACCTAAAGCACAGCTATTTCCAACCTGCAATATTCATGAAAATTTCTTGCTCTTGCAGCTCTCAAAAGAACACAGGTCCCACAAGGGCTGCCCATATAGACCATGCAGATAGAAATGATCGGTGAAGGCAAGAGCTTCCTGTAGCACTGAACATTAATTTTCTATGGGAGGAAAACTTTTTACTAGGTTGTGCATCATCTGAATACAGTATGTGCAGCTGTTGTTGCTTGCAGGTACTGTATGGTAAGAAAGATAATATACTGTCCAGAGAAAAATAAAAGTTAATGTAGCAAAGTATAGGTCTGTGATACCTCTAAGTTTTAAATGAACCCCAAAGGTTGTAATTAACCTTGAATCTCAGTAGAAAAGTACTAAAACTGACAAACTGACTATTGTCAAACTGACAATAGTATGCAAGTATTTTCTAACATTTCAGTGGAATACCTAAACAATTTCACATAACTATATAAGCTAGGTGATCACCGAAGAGGGAAATACGGATGCAGTTGCCCAGAAGAGACATCCAGGAAGAAAAGTTGGTAGATAAATGACAAGACAAGCACAGAGGACTATGAACAGGCAGGACACCCTTCTGAATAGACAAGGATTACCAACAAGATAAAATAATATAACCAGTAATGAAGCAGAAATCCTCTTTCTGGCAAAGGGCAATAGCCTAAAACCATCAGGACTCAGCAAGGAAAGCTACCCTCTGGCTTCTACCCCACAGCTCTCAGGCCTGATTATCATGACCTCCATGACCAAGAGCCACCAGGTACCTCAGCGTAACTATATGGCATTAGCCCTAAACATATGACATCAGTCCCTTTGTATTGCATCCTCATAGCTCACTCACGACATCAGTGTGAAAAACACCTTTGTTTACATAGATATGATGATTAAGACTGGTAAGAATTGATCATTACTGAAGGTCATGTTGCTAATTAATTAATTTAGTAAAGCTTTTTTTAGAGTTTTAAATTGATTTAGTTCATCAGTCTTTTAAATAATCCATGGTAGCAATCTCTGTAACTGTGTAACTAATATGTATATATATCAATATAAATTCAGTTGCAAAATCAGCATTCCATCTACTGGCAAATAGAAGAAATCTAGATGTTTAATGCTTTAATAAACATACTCCTTCAAGAAGGCAGCAATGACACTTTGATTTCTACATTTTAAAATAGAACCTGAAAGGCAGCATCTTTTAAAACATATGTTACATGAAGATGTTAAAAACCTGTTTGCCTTGTGCATCCATGCAACTCACAGTTAAGTTTTGGCATACGTATCACCTACTATTTTGATAATAAAATAGTGGCAAAACCTATATATTGGCAAGATTACTTCTCCTTGTTGAACAGAAATAGGAATACATGGAAGAATAGTTGTTAATGTCTCACAGGCCTTTGCAGGACTCATTAGTTAAGAAACATTTGCAACTACTGGTCCTATTACTCAGGACCATTTAATTAACAACAAATACATTATTTATAATTGGATGTAGTGTCTGGAGCCTCCTTGCCTGAAGGATTTCTGTTGCTATTGTTATCTACTACCTCTTCCTTATGGGCTTTGGTGAAGAACGGATTGCAAACTCTAAATGTATATAAAAGTCATAATGGCCTTATTTGGGCAGATTTTACATCAGCAGAGGCTGTTGTGCTTCTGCTTCATGGTCTTCGCTATAGCTATGGCAGCAAAGTGTTCCTGCTCTGATCTATTCTATATTAAATTCCTGTTATTTTGGGGCAAAAATTGGTGCAGATGTTGTACTGGCATATCTCACTTGGCCAGGGAAGATGGCAGGTTGGTCCCTGCCAAAACACCCTATCACTCCTCAAAGAAGTATGACACTGAAACCCCTCCTGGGGGTTCGGCTGAGTGTCAGCTGCAGTACCAGCAGTGTGCATGGGCAGCTTGCAGCTCAGCCTTTGATACCCATTGGTCTGGGAGCCAAATGCTCAGGTGCCTAGGCTATTGATCCAACCTTGACAGGCACAGCAGATTCAGGCTTGATGTCGTGACCAGAAGGAACTTTCCGTGGGGCTTGTCTCTTTCCCTTTAAGTCTCTGATGTCTGTCATGCTGGAGAGACACCTCATCTCCTATAGGAGGTATCCTAATTTAGATAAAACAATGCATTTAGGTAATGCCTTGGAGTCCAGAAGCCCTAGGGCAATCCAGTTTCAGTGGGATGCATTTGTTTATATGAGGAGGCCTCCAAAATAAAAAAAGGATTGCAAAACAGAAGTTAGAGAGACTTTCAGGAAATTATGAAAGATAAATTAAAGCAGGGAGAGTTAAAAACAAGAAATGACTCCTGAAAACACCAACCACAGAAATAAGTAAAAAACCCCAAGTCAAACAACCAAACAAAGCTTCACTACCACTGAGTAGCCACGGAAACAGTGTGGCTTTCCTTTTGCCTGAAAAGGTGAAATCTCACAAACATTCATTGAAGTGGAGAATGACTCATACGTGAAGTTCCTGTGGGATGAGTGTGTCAGTGTGGGTGTGTTTGCTGCATCAGGGCAAATCAGACAGCAAATAAAGGACCAATGAAGCAGGGCAGGCTGGGGGAAGGCAGGCAGGAATCACACAGAGGGGCTGTGCCAGTTTGGAGGGGCTGTGCCAGTTTGGAGGGATGAGCATGTGCCTGCACTAGTGACCATTGCCTCTAGCAGCAAAGGGAAGGAAAGCAACTGTGCTGTCTCGGTTTATGTTAAATCAGAGTCCAACAAGTAGGTGCTGCTGAAGGCAGCACCGTGTCCATGTCAGTCTGTGACTGGCCATGTCTATGTCCCCTGTGCATGAGTCTCTGGGCTATAGGTGCAACTTTGAGACTGGCTAAACTTGCAACGAGGACAGCAGCAGCCACATCTCAGAGCTGGGCTGGAGTGGCTGAAGGAGCTGACCATACTCGTAACATCCTTTATCATCTGGCTCAGGTCTGGTTGAGTTGTGAGTATTCTCAACATAACATTTAAATAAAATATTCATGATAAAAAGATGTTGATGATATTTTGAGCAATACAGGCCATGAATTGTTGTTTCAGTCTATCGTGCACAACCCTGCCTACGTGGCTACACACAAGGGCACATCATCTTTGTCAAGCCTGATAGAGGAGGCTGGCTAGAATAAGCAACAGAGATACAAAGTTGCAGATAAGAAACTTGCTAAGAAAATTTGCTGACTGCTAAGAAACTTGCTAACCGCAAGCAGACTTGCTTCAGCCACTTCACGATGTGTGCTGAAGGGTATTTAACCAATCATAGAGCTACAGCTAGCGTGTGAACAGCTGAATGTATCCAATCAATGACTAAATCTTGTTGCTGGAACCCCGTTGAATTTCTATATAAACAGTGTATCTTTTGTAATAAAGCGAGCATTGACTGAATCTCTATGAGACTACGTCTTTGACTCCGAGCTCCCTCGCTTCAGATTAATGTGGTATCGATCCTTTGACAATATGCCTATAGTGATAAATTTGTAACTGAACTAAATGCTCTAAATTTAAGTGTGTTCTTGTTCTTTCAGACATGTTCTCAGAACAGGTACAGGCCTGTCATCAGCATACAGATGCAACAACTGTAACAAAGAAGCTGCTGTGAGAACCAATTCCTGGGTTTACTATCCTCCTAACAGATAAAGAATCATAGAATTTTCCAGCTGGAAAAGACCTTTGATGTCCAATCATACCCATCTTCTACTAAACCACGTCCCTCAAAAACTCATGTACCCATTTTTAAAACACCTCCAGGGATAGTGATTCAACCACCACCTTGGGAAGCTGTTCCAGTGCCTGACCACCCTTTTGGTAAAGAACTTCTTCCTAATACCTAGTCTGATCCTCCCCTGGGGCAGCCTACAGCCATTTCCTCTTGTCCTATCCCCTGTCACTTGAGAGAAGTGATCATCACTCGCTCTGCCACAGCACCCTTTCAAGCAGCCATAGACAGAAATGAAGACACCCCTCAGCTTCCTCTTCTCCAAACTAAACCACCCCAGTTCCCTCAGCCACTCCTCACAGGACTTGTTCTCCAACCTTTCACCAGCCTCGTCGCCCTTCTCTGGACGCGCGACAACACCTCAATGTCCTTCTTATATTGAGGGGCCCAGAACTGAACACAGTATTCAAGGTGTGGCCTCACCAGAGCTGAGTACAGGGACACAATCCCTGCCCTGGTTCTGCTGGCCACACTGGTTTTGATACAGGCCAACGTATCATTGGCCCTCTTGGCCACCTGGGCACACTGTTGGCTCATATTCAGGTGGTTGTCAACCAACACCCACAGGTCTTTCTCCTCCAGGCAGCTCTCCAGTAATTCTTCCCCAAGCCGGTAATACTGCATGGGGTTGTTTTGTCCCAGGTGGAGAACTCTCCATTTGGTCTTGTTAAACCTCATCCCATTGGTCTCAGCCCATCGATTCAGCCTGTCCAGATCCCTCTACAGTGCCTGCCTTCCTTCAAGCAGATCAACACTGCCACCCAGCTTGGTGTCATCTGAAAACTTGCTAAGTGTGCACTTGATCCCTTCATCTAGATCATTAATAAAGATATTTAACAGGACTGGACCCAGCTCTGAACCCCGGGGGAATACCCCTCCTGACTGGCCTCCAACTGGATTTAACTCCATTTACCATCACCCTCTGGGCCTGGCCATCCAGCCAGTTATTCACCCAGCCGAGGGTATGCCTGTCCAGGCCAATGACAGCCAGTTTCTCAAGCAGAATACTGTGAGAAAAGGTGTCCAAGGCTTTACAAAAGTCCAGGTACACCACATCCACAGTGTTTCCCTCATCCATTAACCGGGTAACCTTGTCATAGAAGGAGATCAGGTTGGTCTGGCAGGACCTGCCTTTCATAATCCCATGTTATATTACTGGTCATAGACCAACCTGTAAGAGCTGTTACATGACAAGACCTTAGGGAATTAATTATTATGGTGGATATCTGGCTCAGTGCCTATAAGATATTGACTGTTATTCGGACTGTCACTTGTCCATTAGGACATTCTTTTCCTAGCCTCTCAATACATCCAGATGTCTTCAAGAATGACTGGCAAAACTTACCCAGGTTATCAAGCAAAATACAAAACAGTCTGCAAAATCCACTTATTTGACAAACTGTCTTCCATTCGTTTGCACAAACATTCCTCCTCTGGATAGGACAATCAGAACTAGAAAAAGCTACCGTCGAAATTCTACTTTAATAGAGGTGATACGTAATGCTGTTTCAGCTTTATAGTTGGAGGTAAAGCAAGCATCACAAGTAACCCTATAAAACAAAATGCATTACATTATGTGCTCATTGCTGTATATGTGTATTATTTAACACCACTTGAGAACATATTCAGACTGAGATCAGAAATAGAAATGAATGTACATATAATTCACAATAAACTTCAGATGCTACATAAAATATCTGGAGAAACTCTTTTTTAACTGGAAGGGATGGCTCCCAGACATGGAAGGATTTTTAGGAAAAACTGCCTAAGCCAGCCCTGAAGTGCTGGGGATTATTAGCTTCAGTGGTTGTATAAGTATTGGTTCAGTTGTGCCAAACTGGTTCAAGCAGAGGCTAGAAAAATGATGCTGAATGTTTTGAGGGATTCGAAACAAGAGAAGGGAAGACAAAAATGGATGATGGAACAGCACAGCCCACATAGTGATTGATACTGCTCTCCCAGGAGTCATGAGCAGGACATCCACAGCCCTTTTACTGTACTCTAGATATTCAAGAGAAACATGGTCTTAGACTGCAAATCTAAAAAGAGGAAAAGTGGAAGTAAAACAGTTAATGTCTCATAGGTCTTCACAGTCTTCGTTAGTTATGAAACATTGGTGGCTTCTGGTCTTGCCATTCAGAACCATTTAATTATTGAAGGAATAGATAATTTGTAAATATTTGTAAAAGGATGTACTCTCTGTAGCTTCCTTATCTGAAGGAATTCAATCCATGTTATTTACCACTTCCGGCTTATCTGACAGGTTTGGAGAAGAACAGGCTGTTTACCCTACACAACCTGTAACTAGCCTATTCTGGCACAGCTCACATGAGCAGCGACTGTTGTACCGCTGCTCTGAGATCTCCCCTGTAAGTACAGGAATAAACTGCTCCTACTTTGACTCGTCTAAATTGTTTTCCCATTATTTTCATCACAAATGCCTAAAGGTGATGCAACCAGAGCTACTAGGGCCAGCCTGCTTATTGGTTTCATAGCTCTGCACTTTAACATCAACTGTATACAATTAAATATCCTTAATATATGTTTTCTCTACCTTTTTTTCTTCCTTATCCTTTTTTTCCTATCTTAGTGTCTGTTTTCTTCTGCCTTTGCACAACAATTTAAAACCATTCCAACCTAAGGCATTAATACATAATATAAACTGGTCCTGAGTCACGCATACAGCACAGCATGACCTCACTGAAAAAAAATGGTGTGTGGTTCTAAGCATAACTGAAATATAAAGAAAGATCTCCAATCACACTTTTAAAAAAATATTCCCACTCTAATTCCACCACCTCACTTCCCGCATACACAGGAGTCACTGTATTTCAGGGTATTCTAAACATCGTATAAAAGTAAGCCTCACAGAATAAGACATGTCAGCATTTCTTATGATTCATTCGTACTCAGAAGACTAATATGGATGAGCCAGACCTTTGTTTTGGCTGATAAATTACAAGCCACAGACCCCTATAATCTCTAGCACAGTTCTTGTTTCCTTTGCAAGTCCTTGTGCTCAGGTGCTGAGGGAATGTGGTTAAGTGGCAAGAACTTTTTCAGAAAGCACACATTTAGATAGTGAAGTGAAGGCACACACACTGGTGTGTAGAAAGAAACAAGCTGACCGTACCTTCAAACATCAGTAAATGAAACTCAAACATCAAAAAGTATACTCTATGCATTTAAAAGCTATCTGCAAGCAGAGTTCAGATGTTTATAAATCTAAGAAAAAAATCTTAAGATCTCTATTAATAGAATTTTCAGTGGGACAAATCATATAAATTCTTAATTCCCCATACCCATTCTTGATAATGACGAGTTATAAAAAGCCAGATATAATCTATGTGTTGTGTTGCTGCATCAGCCCACATAACAGCAAATGAGAATTCAAGCCACAAATCTCCATTGCATTTATCATATTTATTGATATTCTCAGCAGGACAATGTATACTGCTTTTTTCACTCTACCTGAATAGGAAACCCTTTGAATCAAGAAAAGAAAGGAATGAAAAAAAGTTTACATGGTGCTTGCTCATCTATCTTTACTGAGTGCTGTAACTTTTAAAAAAAAATCTATTGGTGGCATTATGAATTAAATTACTAGTTAATGCCTTATTTATAATACATAATTAAACAAAAAAAATGGGTTTGGTATAGAAATACTATAAATGATGATTGTTAACTGTCGGTTGTACTGCTACAAAAGAGTATGCATTGCCCTGAACACCAGTAAAGGACTAACGTTTGTTTATAATAAATAGAAGAGTAAAGTAAACAGAAAGCAAACGTAATGCATTCACAGTACACATAACACATTAAACCAGAGCCACTAATATGCTTATTCATTGTCTTCCTCACAAATTTTTTAACACATTAACACCACTGCTTCTGAGACGTAATTCTTCTTCCTTGAAAAATATAACATTTATTTCAAAATGTTCTCAGCCTCATCTCCAGCTTCTGTTAAATATCTTCCCTTGATCCCTTCTGTGCCCACTATCAGTACATCCTTAATATCCATGACCAGAAGCAATAAAAGAGAGTGCCAGGAGGTCTTAAAAACCCTGTTTTTCGCATGTTCAGTATTTCACAAAATCAGTCCATGATATAAACAATGCACACATATTCCACTCTTAGCCTTTAAAAAGACACACACAGATACTAAGCACAGTGTTTACAGATTGGTACATAACCTATTTTTGTTTCCATTCAAATGCTTGCTATATGTGTGTCCTGAAGTTCCGTGATTAGTTCTTTATGTCATTGTATGACTTTTTAAAAAAACTCTTGCTATTAATTAAAAATTAAAACAACTGAAGGTGATATTCCCTACATGATTTGGAAGTGGTCCAACCTTTATTAATACTTAACTGGAATACCTGAGGCACTTAACATATATTAGCTTCATATTCACTGTTGTTTAATTTTACACCGGATGAAGGAAACTTGTAAACAACAGCATGGCTATGGGCAATGAGACAGTGTGGTGCACATCGAGGGTTAATGTAAATGACCTTTCATAAAAATTATATTGTCAAATGGGACAAATCAAAACACTTTGTGTAAGGGGAATAAGGAATATCTAGCAGAGTTCTTTCCTCAGTGCTAGTAATTATGAGACTTTCTCTTGACCATCACGAACCACTATTGTTTCGTTTTCCTAGCTGGTTTGGTTTACAGCACATATTTCAAGCACAGCAAAGATATCAAGTTTCAGCATGTAGGGACATATCTTTTCTGAAAGAAAGCTAAGATAGAAACTACTGTTTTGTTTGACCACGGACTTCATAACTTTTTCACTCTCTGAAGCCATACCGTTGCATTTGATCCCTTGCTAAACCCTGGACAACTGATTTTTAAGACCTCCTGAAGGCAGAACTGTTTAAATTGCATACATCGCACCCAGATAATAATGAAAGTACAAGTTCAGTGTTCCTCTAAAGCCCCTACTGCCTGGATTTAATTAAATGAAGTTTAGCATTTTTCTCCACTCACACTTTTGTTTGTATAACCAGAGGACTGTTCACCCACTTGACTGTTCACTCACTTGATTATTCATTCGATACTTTCTCAGTCAAACGTTTCAGGTAATTTCTTGTAAGTGTAATGAAAAAGATTTTTTTTCTCCTCACTACAAAGCTGTTGTAAACACCTAATATATATAGAAAAAAGCTGGGTTCTAGCAATAAAGAAATGATTAAAAAAAATTAGTAAATATTTTTGCTCATCCAGTGAAGCCTACCTGCATCAAGTCACTGCTTTCACCGGATTTGTTCATATGAAGAGTATTACATTAAAAGGGCATATTGTTCTCATTAATAAGACTTTATTACAAAGAGTTTATTCTGGTTTGCAGGCTTCTCACCAGTACTGTTGATGATCACACCAAGCTGCTATCTCAATTTTCGAACAAAGCAGCTACACAGTAAAACAAAACACACATAGTTTTTGCTATATGAGCACTATGAGCACCTAGGCACAGAGTGTTTTCCCTCTACAAACACAAATTCTTCTGGAAATACAGGTGAGCTCCTAGAACTTAAAAAAGTCATTTTCAGATCATTTTCAGCAGGTTCACATCTTCCAGTAGATGCAGGTATTTTTCAGTAGATATTTATTTCAAAGAAGTACAGCTGTCTCTCAAAACCAGCTGAAAAGTAAAATGTTGTGCTAGACAAAAGCCCAGTTAGGAGGAGAAAAACTTTATAAAACCAGATAAAAATAAACACAATATACAGTTGAAAAACTTATTTTTAGCATTTCTCAGAGGAAACTGACTTAGAGAAGAGGCAAAATAAACTGACAGATTCTACAAGCAAGACTACATCTAATTTTCTAACACTGTCTTTGAATTTTGTGGGAACAGAGATGTAATAATATCATTTAAAACTGGGCTTACTATACAGTATAATACAAAACAGAGTAACATTTTTTCTCACACAACTTCATACTTAGAGGAGTTTAAATGTATACTTCATTCACAAGTTCTTATGAAGAAAGGAAAACATGGGCTGTTAATCTGAAGTCAGATTTTGATCTAAACAGTACTTGCAAGATTTACATAAAGTGTAAGAATACTATGCACTTAGATCTGCATGCCATAGAGCTCAGTTGTAAACTGTGTGTTCATGATAAATCTTGCAAAGTAAACCAAAATCAAACATTTTTGTTTTGATTCAGAGCAACATTTCTTTTAAGGAAAAATAACACTCCAAGAATTCTGTTTGGGATTCACTGTCCTGTTTACAAGATATCAAAATATTTTGTTTCAGTTTCAAAATTACAATGTTAAACAGATTAACATACCCTGAAATTAAAAAATTATCTCCCTGCTCCTCCACCAATCTAACATATCCCTGTAATTATGAAATAACAATGTTGTTCACTCTGACTGAGCACAGGAATCTGAGTTAAACAGTTAAAAGCTGTCTTCCTTGGTGTACATATAGGCCAAGGAGAAGCCATCCTTAATCAGGAAGTGCAATGTTGTGCCTTTGTTCAAAGCTATGCAGAAGAGACATCCAGGGCACTAAAGCAATTACACTTTTACATGACTGAGAAGACCAGCACACTTCCAAAGAGGCTTTTTTTGAAAGATTGGTTTTGAATGCTGGGTGACTCAAATAGCCCTAGGTTAAAAAAGGCAGAATAGTCTTAAAGTGGGTAAAATCAGCAAGAACATAAGCGGATATAGGCCCACACTCAGACAAATGATTATTTGCACCCTGTATTTGTAGGAAACCAAGATAGAAACAATGCCCCCTTTCCAGTCTTGCAATTGATCCCAACTTCATTTTACACTATGAAGAAGAGGAAAAAAGGATCTTTCTTCAGTTATTTTCTTTAGTTCTACCTTTGAAATTTTGGGATGCATGAAGTACTTCTTTCAAATCAATCAGTAAAAATATATGCCAAATTGTGGAGAATAAACAATGTGATGAGACTCAAAAGACCTCCTGTGAAACAACTCTGCAACCTTCTTAACCTCAGCATCAATGAAAATGGTAATTTTCCATCACCACAAGCATCTAATTTTAATTGTTCTGTACTGTTCAGTTAAAAGTTTCAGCTCAATGATTTTAGTACCTTTTGAGGCTGAAGGAAAAAAAAAAGGGAGAACGGAAAATGGCCATTGTTTAACAAAAATTATAATAATTATTTCCACTTCTATTTATCAAAATAATCCTTTTTAAAAATATTGCATTGTGCATATCTTGAAATGCTTTCCTTTCCATCTTAAAAAAGTCAGATCTTCTTTAGCTAAAAGCTGAAATGAAACTCTCTGGCAGAACACAAAAGTTTCTCTGGTACCAAGAGAAGGCTAGCAACCAAGCCGACTGACACCTAAAGCCCCTTCCTTTGTCCCCTACACAGTTGTCCTCCAGGCCAGAGAGAACCCAAATTTATTTGAGCATATACTTCTATCCAGTTTTTCACTCATACTCCTCTGATTACTTTTTTCAGTGCTGCCATACAAGTCTCAAGCACACAATGTCAAATCTGACTTTTACACTAGTTCTACAGCTGCTTCTTTCACAATAAACACAGGTGTCAAAAGCAAAACAGACACAACGTTCCTCTGTCAAATGAACAGAGCCTTCTGGGACTGCTTTTGGTAGTAAACACCTTATATTTAGATTTTTGAGCATCTCTGGTGCTTTTAGTGCCTTATTTTAAGTGTCTGAGTCTGTCAGCAGATCCAGTCACTTATATTTACCAGAATAAATAAATATTTAACTGCCACTAAAGTTACAGCACTTACATCACGAAAAGTATTAAAACCAGAAGAAACCCAAAATCTTCCCCAGGATTTCTCTGAAAATTTTCACTTTTATTGCATTTTACTTTTGGACTGTTAAAGTCCTTGGGAAAACACGTCAAGTACATTGCTCTGATTCTAAACAATTTTACAGCATCCACTCTGAAGCTTTCCTTCCTCACCAGTGCAGCACAGCAAAAGTCCCTCAAACTGCAAAAGCAAGGTAAGATTTTTGATAATTCTTTTAAAAAAATGTATCACTTCTGAATGAAAAGCAATAACATAATTCAAAATTATAAGTCATAAAATCCTTGTTTGGGAGCGAGGCTTTTTAATAGCCAAGTAGAATGATTTGGCCATAAAGAATGAATTACTGAATGTCCACAGAGTCATGGTTCTAACTGAGGAACAGACAATACTTTCATAACTGATGAGAAGAAACACAGGTGCAGCTGTTTGCATTTCACGTGCAAGAAAAGCAGCTTCTATTTCAGTAGCCTATATAATTTTCAAGCAGACATTACACCAGAAGTCATAACCACTAACATATTACATCTCCTGTATTTACACGCTTCGTAACCACCTCACCTCTGGGTATGCCCTGAGCTCTAACACGGTCATCAGCATCAGCCTAGGCCAGGCACTTGGAAGTCTGTCAAAGCACAGCTCCTGGATGCTGCTAGCTGATTGCAGCACATTCTTCTATTACTGAACCAGTACCTCATCAGGAGGTTAAGAGTTGTACTGGTCTAGGTGCCAAATTGCAAACAACATTGGAGAACACTTAGGGTCACTGAAAATCCCTGCACCATTTATAAAATGGAGATGCTCAGTCTTCTGGCCCTCACAAATTTTCACATGAAATAAATTAACCTTAAAATACACCACTGCTAATAATCTCAGCAGCAGCTAAGGATTGTTTGTACAGCAGGTCTCCAAAGCCTGCTCTCACATCAAACACATGCCCGTTCATGACACAGTCGTATTTTTCCTCAGTGCTAATCTTTTACTTTATCCAAACTTTGCATTCAATATTTTTATTCATTAAAAATACATATTGAACACAGTATATATGAACATAATAATTCCATTAGCTTTTGTGCACTAGTCATATCTTTCCACAGTAATTCTCTTTCATAAAATGTTCTCTTTTCCTGGATTATCAAAAAAATTTGCTGCCTTCCCAGCCTCACAACACATTCCTTCCTGTAAAGTTAGATATAAAGCAGCCTCTTTATGCGCTTTAAATGTAATGTCTTTTATCCTCTCCTCTGCTACAACTACACAAAGACTGCACAAAGACCCTTGACAGTACAAAGAGCAAACAAATGGTCTTGAAAATTATGAAATAATACTGGTTGGAAACTGTTTTAAAAAGAGCTTTATAATCACGTGCTCTTATTATTCCCTGAAAGATAGGGGGCTTTATTTCAGACAGGATGTGAAACTAAATTCAATCCAGACATTGTTCACAATGATGACTACTTCCAGGCAGTTAAACCTAGACTTCCCAGTATGAAAATACAGATACTAGATATCACTTAAAAATATACAGGAAAGACCTTGTCAGTCTGTGATCACTAAAAATACAGCTTTAAAAGATTACTTTAAATCATTTGCAAGTTTGGAAATGAAGCACTCTATACATTTCGGAAATGTCTTTGCTGAACTGAACAAAAGGAAAAGGGGATACTGAACACAGTGAGACAGATGGAAAGGGAAGAGTAACAGATAACTGCTTTGGTAAAGTAGTCTTCAGGAAAGTAGCTGAACTAAACTAATCTGAATGACATTAGTTTATCATACAAAGACATTTAATTTATTTTATTATTCTCAGTCGGTAGCTAAAGCACCCTAAGGCCTTAACATATTCAAAGAGATGAGCACAGCAGACAAAGACTCCTTCAGAATGCAATATTTAATGAAACTTAAATTAGGTCTCAAAAGAGCAATAGAGTGTATATTAAATATGGCACCAACACTGAGCTACTCTGTTCATATGCATGTGTTTTAAAGTAATTGCTATCTAATTCACACAGGGTCCCAGATGATTTCAATACAGCTTTAATATAGCTATGCACATAGCTTCCTTTTTAACATACACCTCATAAAAATATCTGAACATGAGGCACAGGACACAAGAAAAGTCTGCAGCTAACATCAAACACTTCTTGAAGAAACAAAATAGTTTCGTTGCCTTAGCAAAGAAAATAAATCTATAGAACTTTTGGTTGCGTTTGCCTCTATAAATTTATATATGTGTGTATGCCAAAAAAGTAAAGAGAACACGTATTCATGTTTTAAACACTGTAACTTAACAAAGGGATCAGGATATTTTATATTTTGTTATGTATGTATCTATCTATTCATTCTGAGAAAAAAAACAAACAAACAAAACAAAACACAACACATCCAAATGCCCAATCTAAACTTGGATTCAATCCAATCTCACTAAAAAACTTACCTGCAAACCAACTCAGTCCCATATAGTACTCTGATGCACTGTAGTACAAAATATTATGCTGTAAAAGTTAACTATAAGGGAAAATATTTTTAAGTGGGAAGATAATCTCCCAGTCTTCAAAACTTCGACCTTAGCAAAACAAAAGGTGTTTTTTCTCAAGTAACTTCAACAAAGAAATTGGTACATAAAACCTAGAAACAAAAACATGAAAAAAATATGGTTTTGAAATCCATCATTTTAAAAATGATCCATTGACAACTGAAATTATTTTTAATCAGAAAAGTGAAATTATAAAAAGGACAAGAAGACAACACAGTTGTGTTTCCTGAGTATATGTCAGCAGTTTTGCTCTGCAATGCACTCTCCTCCAAATCCAGGGAAGTCTCATTCAGTGAGACCAGAAAGAGCAAGGCTCAACATGGCAAGACCTTGAAACACAGAGATCCTACCACCACATCTAGAACAACTGGACAAATACTGGTCATATTCCAGAACATAATAAATAGAATTAAATACAAGACTTGCGAGTAAGAATCTTCAATATTTGACTGCTTATTGAACAGAAAACAGAACAACAGGAAATTAAACAGACCTTAACCAAAATTAGAGGAAGGTTTAAGTTCTTCATAGAACTGTAGTAGCTCTTCTCCTGTCACTTCAGATGTATAGACACTGTAACGCACCAGGCATTTCCAAAGATATTCTGAGCTTTCTGCCAATCAACAACACAAGGGGTTCTGGCTGAACTGCATTCTTAGGGTTATGAGAGTCTGCTTATGGTTATCAAGCTACTAACCATTAGAACTAGTTATATAGGCAAATCCAGAGTAAATGTATTAAAGCATGAACATGAATATACTTCAGGATACATCTGGATATTCATCATTAATGGAGAGACACTATAGTGTAGAACTACTTTTGCATCATCTTACTAAAGACTTCCTAATTCTTGTGTTTTCTTGTCTTTTGTTCTAAAAAACCAACTCACAACAACCACATCAATTGATTGGTTAAATAAAATTTCTGCAACTTGGCTGAATGAAGTGGCAACTTACTATTGTTCATCTGGAAGCAGGAAATACTTAAAATCTCTTCTTTGGCACTCCACATTAATTTGAATCTTAACAAAATACTATTTCCCCCCCCTCTGTATTTTGTTATGTGCAGGGCTATTTTATAATTTCTCTATCAAGATACAGAATAAAATTAAAAAGCTCCCTTTATATACACTTCCATAGAACTTAGTAGTCTTGTATAAAAAGTCCATTTATTGGGAGTTCCCCAGAAGTTTAATCAAAAAATTTTACACATTGTATCGAAAAAGTCCAGAATCTTTTCTCTTTTGTCCATGCAAACACTACAGCTTTCGAAAAGGATGCCTGGCACAGTTACAGATTTCTAGCATTGTATCTCAAATCCTATTTTGTACTATTTAGACATTCTTTGTGTTACTTGGGTACTCACAGTTATTGGAAACTGCTATTAAAACAATCCTGCTAATCACTTATTGCAAGTACTGTAATTCTTGAGCATTTATCACTGCAATAATTTAAATAAATAAAATATTCTCAGAAAACAATCAAACACCACATCCAGACATCAACACCCACAAATACTCTTTAAGGAGAGATTAACTGCATTGTGTCAGATTGTTTTTTCAATTTTGAGCATGCTACAGATCCAAAGTGACTTAACAAGGACTACAGCCATTTTATTACAGTCTTATGCTAGCATTGTATGAAGAAACAACTCTTTCCCAGAAGTTATATTATCAGATATATTTACAGAAAAGATGGATTTTCCTCTTTTCATGTTACTTTAACTGTGAACTGAAACAGACCTTGCCTATTAAAGCTTTAAGGACCCAAAAGCAACAGACAGCTTTTAAAGGACAGAAGAGTGAAGGCCTATTACAAACCCAACTAATGTCTCAGTTCTTTACAAGGGTTGCTTTCAAACAGTAGGTCTTCTAAAGGCAGACAAGTTTGGAAAATAACTAAGTAATCCACTTTCAAACAGATTTTCTGACGGAAGAAAGTTTGAAAACCAACAAATTTCTTTGGCTTTGAGGAATTGCATTGCAAAGGTCTGAAGAGCACTTCATCTACTATTTTCAAATAACACCCTGTTAAAAATCACACTTACGACAGTTATTTGGTGTATCGTATTTTTATTACCAGCTGCAGTTTTATGTGAAACTGTGAAACTGAAACCAACATTCATGTGATGACAAGCAATGTCCATCGTAAAAGACAGCAGTACGGTTTTGTCTAAGTCCAGGAACTGAGAGCTAAGTTCAAACGATCACCAGCTTTTACTGGAGTGCTGACAAAGCAGCTTGCAAGCTTCCTCCACTGCCTTTTCTAACAAACACATAGACTACTAAGAACTAGAGCCATCTTTTGACCGTCTTCATGGTTATCTATGTAACAGTCACTAACTCAAAGAGAAATAAGTTGGCCCACAGCTGGTCCCTGAAGAAAGCACAGTTCAATGCTGTGAGGTGACGAGGCCAACCATTCTTTTCACCGTGGTTCTTCATGACAACAGATGCTTTGAGGCATTCGTTGCCTAAACACTGGCTTTTTTCCAAGCGTTACTTTTACAGCCGAATCTGCTTCCCCTGAGAGCACCCAACGCCTCCTGCTCACACGCCTAGGAAGCGGATTAGTCAGTCCCCAACTCCTCCCCCACCCTTTCTTTGGGAAGAGCCCTTTTCAACTGGCAGGATGGGCCAGTGAGGGGGCGAAGAGGGAAAGGCTCGCCGCCCCTCCCCACCCCGAGTCCGGCGCAGCCCACGGGGGCGGGGCCGCAGGGAGGCCTGGCTACACGGGTGGCACTAGGCTTCTTGTCTCCAGCGGCGGCTCGGGCGTAGACGGTGCCTGGTCGTCCTCCTCCAGCAGCTCGTCCAGCTCCGGGGCCTCGGGCCCGCCGGCGGCTCGGCAGCGCCGCAGGTGCTGCAAGGCCCGACGGTGCTTCTCTTGCAACCGCCCCAGCTGCGCGCGGAGAGCCTCCGCCTCCTGGCCGGGCGTGTCGGGGCCGGGGCCGAGCAGGGCCTGGCGGAATAGGCAGCGGTTTTCCCGGCGGAGGCGGCGGTTCTCCAGCCGCAGCCGCGCGTTTTCCTGGCGCAGCCGCGCGTTGTGCCACTCGCGCTCCTCCCGCTGCCGCAGCGCCTCGCCGTGGCTCTGCGCCAGGTCCGCGTACCGCTCCGCCAGCTGCTGCGGCGAGCCCCGCGACTCGCCCCGCCAGCCCGCCCGGCCACCGCCCGCCCTGCCGCAGCGGCCGCTAACAGCGGCGCCCGGCCCCGCCCGGCCCCTCCGCGCCGAGCCGGCGCAGCCCCAGCGCCCGTCCACAGCGCGCATGCGCCTCATCCGTGCCGTGGCAGCAGCGCGCCCGCACGCACTGCTACCGCCAGAGGGAGGTGGGCGGTGCAGGCACCGCCTCATGCAAATGAGGGGGCGTGGCTTGGGCCGCTTGGCGGGGGTCGGGGTGAAGCAGGAGGCGTGGCCTGGCGGCGCTATCTTTAGGGCGGGACTATTTTATGGGATTAGAATGGTTTGGGTTGGAAGAGTCTTTAAAGATGACCCAGTTCCTGGTCTCCTGCCGTGGGCAGAGATGCCTTCTAGCAGACCAGGTTCCTCAAGGCCCCATCCAGCCTGGCCTTGAACACTTCGAGGGAGGGGACATCCACAGCTTCCATGGGCAACCTGTGCCAGTGGCTCACCACCTTCATCCTGAAGAATTTCTTCCTAATGTCTAGTCTAAATCTCCCCCCTTCCAGTTTGAAACTGTTTCCCCCCCTCCTATCAGTACAAGCCCATCTAATTAGTTCCTCCCCAGCTTTTCTGTGGACCTCAATCAGGCACTGGAAGACTGCTATAAGCTGTCTCCCCAGACTCTTCTCCAGGCTTCACCAGGCTGTTGGGGGTATGGAGCCCAGCTTGGCAGCGGTATGGCTCCTGCTCTTAGCACCCCTGCAGAGCAAGGCTCTTGGGGCCTAAGCTCAGAAACCTGCCACTTCATTTTGAGTCATCCTGCACCCTGTTTCCCAACCATGTGAGGTGAAGAGTCCTACAGTTTCAGAGGAGGAGGGCTATGAAGATGGTCAAAGAGCTGCAGCACCCCTGCTATGAGAGCAGGCTAAAAGAATTCGGGTTGTACAGCCTGGATCTTTAAGGTTCCTTCCAACACAAACCATTCTATGATTCTGTGAAGATGGGCTTGGGCCACTGGGCAGTCCCCTCTCAGAAGACCCTAGTGCAGCCCTCTCTCACATGGTGGCGTTTCTCTGGCTGGTATGGTTGCATAGTATTCCAGTGTTCGTGTTGGCCTCAATTTTATCATTTCTTAGAAGTGGTGGCTATGGCACAGAGAAAAGTTAATGTCAGCTCAGAAGCGCTTGTTATCATAGAATCTCTTGGTTGAAAAAGACCTTTGAGATCATAGAGTCCAACCGTACCAGTCCACTACTAAACCATATCCCTGCACACTTCATCTTCCCATCTTTTAAAGAACTCCAAGGATGGTGACTCAACCACCTCTCCTGGCAGCCCATTTTGGTGCCTCATTACCCTTTCAGTGAAGAATTTTTTCCTGTTGTCTAATCTGAGCCTCCTCTCGTCCCGTTCACCTGGCACTTAGGAGAAGAGAGCAGCACCCACCTCGCTACAACCTCCTTTGAGGTAGTTGTAGACAGGGATGATGTCTCCCCTTAACCTCCTTTTTTCGAGGCTAAACACTCCAGTTCCCTGAGCTGCTCCTCAGAAGACCTTTTCTCCAGCACCTTCACCAGCTTTGTTGCTCTTCTACGGACATGGGGGTTGCCCTCTCAATGAAGACCTGGCCCTATCCATTTCCATGTTTCTATGTTGTTGGGGTTCAAGATGTAAGGTTGTAAGCTTGCACGGTTAGTATGTGAACAGTTCTGAAAGCTTGTGATTATTTGGCTTGAAGTAACATGATGATCTGGTGTAAACTTGCCCACATACGATTTCCCAAAGAAGAGAAACAGGGTGTGGCAACACTATATCAATTATGTTTCACAGTCAGTGGTAAAAACCATTAGGCTGCTGAAATTCTCGTTGATTCTCTCTGGCTCTCTTTATAACCATGCATGTAGGTGCTTGTAGTTAAGTTGTCCTGTTGGGATTCCCATGACTCTGCAGTACATATAACTGTGGACCTCTGCATGTTTTTTGCGCTTAAGGTTGCAAACTATTTGTGACAAGGACCATGCTTTGCTTTATGATCCAGTGTTCAGTTAATTACCAGCTGAAACTTCAAGTGTGGATTGTGTCTATGAAGTTCAAGGAGCAATGCATAGAACTAATTGTAGTAATTATTTTCAGAACTTTTTCACTTCTAAATGATGACTGTTTACTTTAAAAGTTTAGAAAAGGAACAGCAAATCACTGTAGAACAGAAGTAATCTTAGTGTTACTATACTTTTGCCATGACTGCTGATCAGCAAAAATCAACTTACCACTAGACGAGAGCATTATAGTAATTCCATGTAATATGTGACTAAACTGGTTTTGCATTTAAAGGAACACATTAATGCCTGTTTATTAGTCACTTCTTAATTTTGGTGCTATGAAAATCCATATGTATACCCACTGCCAGAATGCCCATGAAACTACATTGAGCTAAAGGCCAAATACAATAGAGTGATGAGACGGTTTGTGGAAGTGAACCAGGGCTTTGCACTCCTGAGAAACAGTGCATAGGGGAACACAGAGCTTGAGCTTTTGGTGACCAGTAAGTTAAGTTACAGTCATCATTAACAGCATCTTCAGGTTTGATTTGAGGGTGACTGTTCGTCGAGTCTTGTGATGAATATTGCATTATGGCTCTCATTTTTGTTTATTCACCTATTTTATTTTTTCATGTGCCTTTATAGTATTCTAGAAATTACATGCATATAAGTCTGTAAATTTCCAACAGTGAAGTAGAGGGACAGAATCATCTCCCCTTGCTGGCCATACTTCTTCTGATGCAGCAGCCTACGATACAGCTGGCTTTCTGGGCTACAAGTGCACATTGCTGACTCATATCCAGCTTTTCATTTCCCAGTACCTCCAAGACCTTTTCTGTTGGGCTCTGCAATCCCTTCATCTCCAGCCTGTATTGATACCAGGAGTTGCAGGGCGTTGCACTTGACTTTGTTGAACCTTATGAGATTCACATGGGCCCACCTCTCAATCTTGTCCAGGTCCCTCTGGATGGCATCCCATCCCTCAGGTGTGTCAGTCGCACTGGTTAGCCTGGTGTGTCATGCAAGCTTGCTGGGGTTGCACTGAATCACACTGTCTGTGTTACTGATGAAGATATTTAACAGCACTGGTACCAGTAAAGACCCTTGATTGATGCCACTGATCACCTGGATGTTGAACCATTGATCACTGTTCTCTAGATGCGACCATCCAGCCAATTCCCTTGTCCACTGATATAGTCATTCCATCACAGAAGGCCACAAGCTTGGTTAGGCAAGATTTGCCTTTGGTGAAGCCATGTTGGCTGTCTCGAATCATCTCCCTATCCTCTATGTGCTTTAATGTAACTGCTAGGAGGATCTGTTCCATGATCTTTCCAGGCACAGAAGTGAGGCTGACAAGTCAGTAGTTCCCACAGTCCTCCTTTTTACCCTTTTTAAAAATAGCAGGCTATTGGTAACATCCCTACCTTTGAGAAAAAGCACAAAGGTAAAGGAATATTCCATCAAGCTTCTCTTGCACTATGTGCATTCCCCTGAAGTGCATGTAATTATACTTCTTATGGGTTTTCCTGAAATTAGGGTAAATTAATTTGGCTGGAGTACAACCAGACCATTATTATTTTCAGGCTTGAACTTGATTCATAATCAAAACTCTGAAAAGTTCTCAGAATTTTGAGATAAATATTTTCTGTTGTCCTAAAGGTAAGAGCATTGCTGTGTACATGTGAGGCAGTGTCATTGAAGGCACAGCAAGCAACAAATTTAGAAATACGATATAGAATGCATTAGCTTATAAACTGAGGTGGCAAGTGCCTTCAAAATAGCATGGTTCAGTGTTTTCATCTTTCCAGTTGCAAGGCCCAATTGACCTGTTTGAATGTTTTTATGTAATCATCAGAGTTTTCCAGAATCTAAATGTACCTTAACAAACAGTTTCTACTGACATGTTCTGAACTTTCCAAGGGGAAATAAAGGTTAACTAATAAATACATTTTCTTTGTTGCTTAGCCCAAAAGATAGCCTGGAAGTCCCTGACCAGGAAGGAATATCCATTCTCATTATGTTGGACTTTGCTTCAAGGCTTCTCTGATGGCATGTAAATGCTGACATTAATTGCATTACATATTCCAGTGAACAGAATAGTGCAAAGTCTTAGTGATGGAACGTGCTGGAAATGAAGGTAATGAAAAAAGTAGAGAGGAACTAAAAGGAATAAAAGTTAAAATTGATGAAAAAAGCCAGTGCAGATAAGAGAATGAAACGAAGGGAGAAGAAAGAGAAATTGTGATAATGTGTAAGCTGAAGAAGAGTGATAGGGACTATTTGGTAGTTAATAAATGATAAACAGAAAGCATACTTACAATACAAAGGATTTATTCTCTCTTGATCTTTATGCTGATATAACAGGGAGTTTCAGTGCAGGATGATATGTATCTGGATCTACATTTGCACTCTAGCCCAAGGATCATCATTAAAAATAAAACATGGATTTATACCAAGAATTAAATTTGACATCAGTAAAAAATAGCAACATAAAGACATCAGCAATTTACGAACAGTCATGGAAATGATGTAGGAAAATACACGTCAATCTGTGAGATTTTTTTGAGACTGAAGGGAAGGAATACCTGTAGAGAGAGCATGTGTAGTCTGGTGTATCAGGAGATTAACATTTCATTTCCAGCTGAATAAGATTTGGAAAGATGTCCCTTCTAGGTTTTTTCACCTCCCAACTTTAGTTTTCAGTGCAACGGAGCTAGGTAAAATGCAATTTTAAAATGTCTCCTTAGAGACAAGGAGGGACACTGCTGTTGTACTGAGGGAAAATCTGTAACAACTTGATAGATATAGTTCTGATAGTCTTGCTGCTGATGCTTTTAATTGGTCTTCATAAATGTTTTGAGCAATTGGACGAAAATGTAGCCAATATTCTGAGGTGATGATTACTTAGAACAGGTATGTGTTGATAAAGCTTATAGTGTCACCTGTAACATCTTCATAAATTAGCTTGAGTAGAAGACACAACACATATAGTCTCAGCAGTCTGCGCACTGAATTCAGGAGTGAATAGAGCAGCTTTATTCTTACCCATTTTCACTAATGTACAGCAGGAATGCTGCTGTCAAAGGCAAAGGATTGTACTTAGCTGCTGTCATCCTGGAGTGAGTGAGATCAGAAGCAGTCTCTGTAACTAGAGATTTGCAGTGCTGTGTTGGAAAGAGGACGTGGGTTTGGAAGCTAATTTACTTACACCTTTGCTGGCCTCCCTTAGGCGTTATGTTAAAGTTGTCATCGTTCTTTGACTGCTGATGGTGTTGAGGAACAGAACATATTAGAAGTTGCCTTGTCATATTTTGGGAATTATGTTGCTCCACCCTTTTGCAAGCATTCTGAGGATGGGCTGGGTAGCTTGGGAAGGTATTTGCTGCTAAGCTGGATTGGTGATCTTTGCCTACTAAATGTAGACCTGTGGTCTGAGTTGCTGACTTGTACTTTTCTTTAATCTTTGAGTTTATTAGCTTCATACATTGAAAAGTTTTATGAAATACATATTCAGTTGCTGTTGTTGTTACTGATAATATTCCTTTCAAAAACATCCTTAGGCAGAGTTTATTACCATCAAATAGACTTACTAGTTGGTACCAGCAGTTCTTGCGACAGCATTAATATTACTTGAATGAAATAATTACTATAGAAGTAAGGATAGGTAATACTGATGGCATTTATTTATTGTCGTGGTACGGGCAGCAATATTAAAAACTATCAAATACCAACATCTCTGTTTGATGCTATCATATCATCTTGTCCATGTGTTGTCATAAGAAGAACTGACTATAAATAGAGGAAGCTTGACTTACCAGTTTTAATTAAAATTTGTGTTGCTATGGGAGAAGAACAGTCACTTAAAATACTATGTGCCAGAGTAGGAAAAGCGAGGAAAGAGAATGGTGCATTGAGGATTAAAAGCTGGGTTAAACTGCAAGAACTTCAGCATGCAACAAACTCCCCTTCAGCTTGGCTTTTTGAACTAAGTCTTGTAACCGAAAATAAAATCACTGATTAGATTCAGAAACGCAGGCATGGGGTTTCCTGTACTTTCTGAGAATATCTCTGTGCATGTCTATTGGGTGTACATGTGAGGTTTTATTTCAGTAAGAAGATGAACACGGTAATCCATACTCTCGGAGTGAGAAGCACTGTGTTAATAGAAAAATCTGAATCTTTATTTAGAATGAAACTTCACAGTTTGGCCTTCAAACCTGTAATAGGTCTGTGAATTGCATAGGGATAAAAACCGTATCTTGGAGAGTTGAGTTGGTTCATGAGATTTGATAAATAGGTAAGGATTATGAGTCAAAAATAAACCACCTAATTACAGACAGTGTAAATTGAGGTCCCAATTAAAGCAATGGGAAAATTGAGTTTAAAATTGCACTTTTAAAATTAGAGCAAGGTGTTTGGACAGCTGAAATAGTGAATAAACTAAATAAGTGTCTTGCATTTATGAATGGGTAGTCATCTGTTAGCCCTGCTAGAAAAAACATTAATTCAGAACATGGAAATTATTTTTGTAGGTGGAAAAAAAAAGGTGGAGAAGGAAATGGTTGTATGTGATCTTTGCATTGAAGAGTTTCTTCTGTAGGGTCAACTGTTGTAAGAAATATTGGTCAACACTGCTTTCTAGCAGAAACTTAGAATAATATACCTTGAAATCTGTAAAAATTTCCTGAATCATCTGGCGAAATTCATCTTGCATTTGCACAACTTTTTCCCTTCTGTTGGTTGTTAAGGCATTCTGAAAGATGTCTCCATCGTAGATGTCTGACATTAGACCACCTGCATCCCACCCGTAGAATGAAAATGTGCAACAGCTGCAAAATACAAATCTGTAGATACAGTAGAAACTTGAGCAAAAAAAAAGCGCAAGGGTTTATGATCGTGATGTTCTAGTCCTTGTCTCAGAGCAGTACTTTACATTTCTGTATGGTCCAGCAGATACTGCCTAAAAGACTTTCTGGTTAAGAATCTCGTGTTTCCATAGGATGAGTTGGTGGGTCCAACACAGAACTGATGCCCAATGAAAGTGATTAAGCAAAATAGGAAGACAAAATGGAAAATAACTCAGGAGCTTGTGCTTAAGCTTTCAAACAGCCTATTGTCATTTTGAAGGCAAAAAGCACAGCTGACAGCTGTAGTTTCTGTAATTACAATAAAATTAAATTATGTTCTTTCCAAGGTTTGCTATCCGTAGTGATAATCAGATGATACTTTCAAATCTGTAACAGATTACATACCTCCTTTAGCCATTCTGTTAAATACAAAGGTGTCTACTAAAATGGGAAGAAAAATGAGTGCTCTAGAAATGGCTTATGATAAAATGAAATCTACTAATATATACAACTGACACAAAATAATTTGAGATAGTTCTTACCTTGGCTACATGTTAAAGGAAGAAGGAGTTCGTACCAACGTAAAGGAAACTGGATTCATACATAAATGTCAGTACTAAGGACTGACACTGAAAATCAAGCCTAGCTTCAGAAAACAGAAATTTAGGTATACTGCGACAATATGCAAAAAATACTTATATTCCATCACTATGTTTTCTTCCAACTGGAAAAAAATTCTAGACCCTGTTGGTTTTCCTACTTGTCTCATCCAGAATGCTGGACAAAGGATAGAACAGTTGTCAACTGAAAAAATGGAGAGTACAGGTAGTGTCTGTGTCAGGATATTCATATTATATTACTAGCAGTGGGGCATGGTAGCAAATAGGGAATAATGCAGTAGCTTTTCCCTTTTTAGTCAGAAATGTCCATAATCAGGATTTTAAAATTAATGCTTCCAACCTAAGAAGTTTCAGTTTGCACTGAGCTGAAAGAAATGATATCCGAAACATGCATTCTGTTGGTGTATTTGTTCAGGGCATACAATACTTTTTTCTTAGCACAGAGGTGAAAGGGGGGAAAACAAGTTTTAAAACAGCAGGAGTCCAAGTAGTCTTTTTTATATGGTTGCCACATGCTAGGTGTATTCATCTATAATACTACTCTCCTCTATTTTACAGACTAGTATAGGAATAGAGTAGAGAAAAAGTATCCTTACACAAAAAAAATCCTGTTCCTAACGTAAATAATTATTACTTGGTTTATCTTCCAGGTCTCTGACTTGCAGCTTTGATATTCCTGATAATGTTTCTAAAGTTGTGGTTGCTAAGGAGACACAATTCAAAGACCTATGTAATTGATTCCTAGGTAATGATATTATTTGCACAACCTCTAGGCCTCACACCTGCAGACTCATAAAACACCATGGGATTAAGACGTAATTGTCTTTACAAACTGATTGTCAAGAGGTGATCTTTTGATACTGGCAAGCAAGAAGTGACTCACTATTGTAGTCTCTTCTCTTTAGGCTGAAAATAATATGTTTTCTGGTTTCCACAAAACAGACAGAAAGGTCAACTACATCTAGTTTAAAGCAGTTCAGAAATCATTGAGCATATCAATATCATAGGAAGCATTGCTGTAGTGCCTGCCAGCTCTTTATTTTGTTGCCTTTATTTTGCTTCTGCTTAGTCAAGTAATTCATATGTTGAAATTAATAAAGGAAAAATAAAATACCCTGAGCTAAATTTAAAAGAAAAAGTACACCATGGAAACAAAGAGCTAAGAGAGAAACTCCAGAGATCTGAGCAAATGTTGAACACCCATTTCCTCTGAATTACAGTGGGCATGATGTGTCTGACTTCTGTGCGTCTTTGAACATCACAGCTGTTTATGGGTCACATGAAAATAACAGGGTTGGACAGATCTGTTTTCTGTGAGATTTTACATAAGGTATTTGTCCTTTATATTAGCTTTCTCTTTATAAAGACGAATCCAGCTGGTTTAAAGTTCTAAAAATGCTACTTTTAGCTTGCCAATGTTGTTAACATTAGAGTAGTATTCAGAAATCTCACTATGAGGGCAGCATCATGCTTGCTTGCATTTTTATTAACATCGGTATTCAGTACGGCAAACACAAAACTAGGAAGAAAACTCTGTGGAGTCTACTTGTGGAAGGAGAATTACTTCTAAAGTACATCAATTTTATTTCCAAAAACAATTAGGTAAAATCAAGAACTTAATATTCATCATAGACTGTGTAACTTCTGTGTTATGGATCCTTTAAAAGTTCATAATTTCTGAATTCTGTAACACATTTAGAAGTAAATAATTTTAAACTGTAGCGAATTTGTTCTGTAATGATATTGTAGTTATGAAGTTCCTGAATAGTTGTTTCCTGATGAAGTCCGTTATTATACTGCTCCTATAAACAACAAAATTAGAATATAAATTTACGTGGGTCTGATTGTTTGTTAATGTGTGTCTATATATTTACACATAAAAATCAGTCCTGGTCCCATGAAATATAGTGTGTATTGAACTTAATTTTTGTAAAAGTTGAAGACTATCCCATTAAAATATAAAAATCAAACATATCTCCACTTCAGTGTTTAAAATTTATACTCTGGCATATAAGGTTACCAATAGTGATTTCCTTTGGGTTTAGTCTTCTTGTGGTAGACCAGATTCTTCCTATATATCTTGACTATACTCCTTCAGTACTTGGCTATGTTTAACATTGTAGAAGATCAGGGAGAAGTGTAACTAGAAACTGTAAGAAGTCATAGGATAGCTCCTAATATGAAAATACTAAAGGTCTTGCTACAAAACTCCAGGTTAAATCACTGGATGCTTGGTCTGAGTATGGGTTGCGCACAATAAGACTGATCTGGAATATTTATTATTTACCAAGTCTCGCTTCAGATGTGCTTGTTTTCTCCAATTGGAATTCCCTACTTCTTCCTTGTGGCAATTTCAGTTGATCTATTGTAAATTATCAAGTATCTATGAAGATACAACAAAGTACTAGATCCGAAATTAATATTATAAAACTGAACTTTTCATTGGGATTTGCTTCATCAGGTATGATACCAAGTCCTATACTTCTGTATTACAGGTAATAAAGGTCTTCTGACCAGTCCATCATTATTATGCCTGTTCTGCCTATGTTTCTAGTGTGTGTTTCTTGTGTTATACATCCAAAATTAAGAACAAGTGCTCATATGTAGAAAGATAAAATTCTGAAGTCTGTATCTGAAGTGATGATTCATCTGAATGCAAATCACGGTTTTCTGTGCAGAAGATACTTTTTTGTCTTTATTGGCTGAATAGGAAAAGATAGCTTGTGAAAGCTGACACAGAAAAAGTGGAAGAGCCATAAAATCTAACACTGTGATATTCCTCACTTTCCAAAATACCTGATTGCATGATGTGGAAAATCTTGGATAAAATGATGTTATAGCACTTCAAGAAGCTCTTACAGGAGTTGACCAAAAAAGAGAAGCTGTTCTCAAGCTAGTCTTGAACAAGGAAGCAGGATTAATTCAGATAATACTCATAAAATCACAGAATAGAATGATGCTGTGTCAAAAAATATTAAAAGATACCTAGTAATTTTTAAAAGAGCCATTGTTCTGAAGACCTGGAAGGAAGTAAAAAATTCAAATATTTTCTCCATATTTAAATTATAAACTGCTAGTAGCTGGATCAAAGGATTATAGCTCAGTAAGACATAGGTACCCTGAGCAGTCCAGGTGAAAAGATATCTAAAATCACAAGAAAAAAAATCATGAAATTACAAGAACTAAGAAGTCTGATTTCTTAAAAAGAAAACTGTATTTTATTGATCTCTTATTTACTTTGGGAGTATTTCGTTGATAAGATAGCAGATTGTAAAACTTAATAATTTCCTCTCTCTGAAATGAATCACAAACTCTTAGGTTTCTGTGAAGCGAGAAGCAAAAGATATCCTGCATCACAAACTAAAATATACAAAATTGAGAGCTGCAATAAAAGGTCAATTTAGATCACATCTAAAGGTTAACAACCAAATGCCTCAGAAAGCCTTACTAGGTCTTCTGTTTGCTACATTTATTGATCTGCAAATGTCAGTAAGGTAGCAAAATTTGTGAAGATACCAAATTATGAAGGTCATTGTCTAATTGTGTGTTATTAACCATTGTCTGAGTCTGGTCCAAATTATCTTCACGCTTATCTGGTCCTGATTATCAGTTGCTTTGTTTTGAAGGCATAAACGCTTGTGTCTATGTAATTCAAATTATAAGAGTGAAAACATTTGTAGAAAAGCTACATACAAAAACTTCTAAATAATTCAATGAGAAAATTGAAGAATTTTATTGCCTGTGTGCATTTTCTTTTCTGCATTGCCTGAGTAGTGATCTGACTGCTACAACCTCTGCTTAGTCATTAATTAAGGAAAATTAGCAAATTAGTCAAAATTAGTTGGGAAGCGGTATTATATGTATATACAGAAATGTTATAATGAAAAAGCACAAGGCAGGATTTTTATTCGCCACATATGAAAGAAGACAGTTTACAAGAAAGGAACATCTTAATCCTGATTTCTTATGGACAGTAAAACCATTAAATCTATAGAACTGTTGATGAATTAGGTAATTGTTTTGGTAAATCAAGTATTGATTGTGCAGGTCTCATAGATGTTCTGTTTAATAAAGGTTTGCTTTACAGATAAGATGTACTGTGATCTCTGTTGGACCTAATGGATCATACATAACCAAAAAATTCTCGTCATCTTTTTCAGTTTCTTATTGTGCTCTCCTGCACTCCTTAAGTCTTGAAGCTGCCAGCTGATTCATTATTAAAGCCTTACTGAGGATTATATCTTCATTGTTTTAAGGTCTTGACATTCCACTTTAAATTTCTATGATGTGTCAGGCAGTAGGAAAGAGTTGGATAGCTAACTTACCACTTTCATCAATAGGAACAGGTTGCAGTATAGAGTAGATACCAGAAATCTTTAAGGAAATGCTTCCACTGCTAGTCCAAAATGTCAATAACTGAAATCAATAAATGTCTTTCTTCAAAGATTTGGAGTTCAAGCTGAATTTGTTAATACAGGATCCTCTTCTAGGATAACTAGTATATATATGGCTTGAGAAGGCTATTACTTGAAATATTCATGCATTGAAATGTGTGATTGTTTTAACAGAATCAACAGTCACATTTGAAAACTGGATTGCAAATTCATTAAAATTCTTTCAAAATTTCTCACAATCTTTCATGTTTTCCATGAACTCTTAGCTAAGCTACCTTTTGCCTATGAGTGAACTCAAATCTGTAACTCCAAGGATTGATGGCATAAAACAGCTTTCTCCAGATTCTCCTTAAAAAGAAGCACTTTGAAGCCCTATAGAAATAAACGGTTCTTCTTTCTATTTTTCTTCTGATTTTAAGAGTAATAAAGTGGTAATATTGAATTTGTATTTTTTGGCCAGTAAATTATTCGACGTTTGTTGACTTGTTATGAGTGACCAGAAATTTGAGTTTGTGTGCTTGGATGTGATAAGGAAGCAGAGACATAGCATGAGTATAAGCAAAGGCTAGAGGAATGGATGACTGTGACCAGAAGACCTGTCCAGGAAAATCTAGAATCAAGGCAGCTGCAAGCAGAGGAGCACTGACTTGCAGAAAAAGACATGTAGGTAATATCTTTTATGCTGTAATCAAAGGAACTTCACAGACAATTAACAGTCTCAAAGTACCTCAGCCTGAGATTCATCTTTAACAATTTTTTATGCTGCAAATCCAGATATCCTCCAGATTGATGGAATGGACGTTGGCCACGAGCAGTGGGACACCAAAGTCCTGTTTTCCTGAGTTATCTAAGTACCAGAAAAGTCTTAACGTACACATTGGGCTAATTGCAAGTATGCTGTTTTTGAAATACTAGAGTCTGGTTTTTCTATCCATGCTTCAGGAAACAATAACTGAGTAAAAGGGTAAAGGCTTGTGTTTATATGTAGACGGGACAGGGAGAGAATCACAAAATACTGGTCTTAGTTTGATTAGCTGCAATTTATGTTATTAATCTGTTTTGGAAAAAAAAAAAGACTGCAGAACAGTGGAGAACAAACAGCGGAGAACAAACAAGCATTAGTCCTGCTTTTCTAAAAATAAAATGTGGCAATATCACAACAAGTTTGGGTTTGCTTCTTTGTTAAAGGATTAAGTGTACAACCAGTCACATATTTTCCTGGTACACTTTCTTTATTCTATTATTGTGGGATTTGCAGTATCTAGGGTTGACTGTTTTCCTGTCTGTTTGTTTATATATAGAATCATAAAATATTCCAGTGGGAAAAGACTTTGAATATCACTGAGTACAACTGTACCCATCTTCTGCTAAACTGTGTCCCTCAAAAACTCATCTACCCATTGTTTAAACATCTCCAGGGATGGTGCCTCAACCACCTCCCTGGGAAGCTGTTCCAGTGCCTGACCACCCTTTTGGTAAAGAACTTCTTCCTAATATCTAGTCTGAACCTCCCCTGGTGCAATTTATGGCCATTTCCTCTCGTCCTAACACCCGTGACTTGAGAGAAGAGATCAATACTCGCTCTGCCACAGCGCCTTTCAGGCAGCCATAGACAGCCTCCTCTTCGCCAAGCTAAACAACCCCAGTTCCCTCAGCCGCTCTTCGTAGGACTTGTTCTCCAACCCCTTCACCAGCCTCGTCGCCCTTCTCTGGACGTACTCCAACACCTCAAAGTCCTTCTTATATTGAGGGGCCCAGAACTGAACACAGTACTCAAGGTGTGGCCTCACCAGAGCTGAGAAGAGGGGCACAATCCCTGCCCTGTTCCTGCTGGCCACACTGGTTTTGATACAGGCCAATGTATCATTGGCCCTCTTGGCCACCTGGGCACACTGCTGGCCACACTGGTTTTGATACAGGCCAACGTATCATTGGCCCTCTTGGCCACCAGGGCACACTGCTGGCTCATATTCAGCCAGTTGTCAACAAACACCCCCAGGTCCTTTTCCTCCAGGCAGCTGTCCAGCCACTCTTCCCCAAGCCTGTATGTTGTGTAGGGTTGTTTTGTCCCAGATGCAGGACTCTCCATTTGGTCTTGTTAAACGTCATCTCGTTGGTCTCAGTCCATTGATCCAACCTGTCCAGATCCCTCTGCAGAGCCTCCCTTCCTTCAAGCAGATCAACACTGCCACCCAGCTTGGTGTCATCTGCAAACTTGCTAAGAGTGCACTCGATCCCTTTGTCCAGATCATTAATAAAGGTGTTTAACAGGACCCAGCTCTGAACCCTGGGGAACACTCTTGTGACCGGCCTCCAACTGGATTTAACTCCATTTACCACCACCTTCTGGGCCTGGCCATCCAACCAGTTTTTTACCCAGCAGAGGGTGTGCCCGTGCAGGCCAATGGCAGCCAGTTTATCAATCAAATCAGAATACTGTGAGAAATGGTGTCAAAGGCTTTACAAAAGTCCAGGTACACCACACCCACAGCCTTTCCCTCATCCATTAACTGGGTAACCTTGTCATAGAAGGAGATCAGGTTGGTCTGGCAGGACCTGCCTTTCATAATCCCATGTTGACTGGGTCTGATCACATGGCTGTCCTGCATGTGCTGTGTGATAGAACTCAATATGATCTGCTCCATGACCTTCCCTGCTACCGAGGTCAAGCTGACAGGCGTATAATTCCATGGATCCTCCCTGCAACCCTTCTTGTAAATGGGAGTTATATTTTGCAGTCTCCAGTCAAGAGGCACTTCCCCAGTCAGACAGAAATGTTGATAGATGAGGGAAAGGGGTTTGGTGAGGACCTCTGCCAACTCCCTTAATACTGTTGGATGGATCCCATCTGGCCCCGTAGACTTGTGGATGTCTAATTGGCCAAGCAGGTTTCTAATCAACTTTTCTTAGAACATTGAGGTTTCACCTTCACAGTTGTCTGGTTCAGGAGACTTGGAGGCCAGACAACATCTTACCTTACTATTAAAGATCAAGGGAAATAAGGCGTTAAGTACCTCTGCCTTGGCCTCATCCTTTGTTTCTACCATTCCCCTTGCATCCAGTAGAGGAGGGAGATTCTCCTTGGTCCTCCTGTTCCTGTTAAAATAACTGAAGAAACATTTCTTATTGTCTTTCACTGAACTGGCCAGATGAAGTTCCAGTTGGGCTTTAACCCTTCTAATTTTTTGCCTATATGATCTCACCTGCTCCTTGTAGTCCTCCTGGGATGCCTGCCCCCTCTTCCAAAGCTCATATATTGTCCTCTTTTTCCTTAGACCAACACAGAGCCCTCTGTTAAACCAAGCTGGCCTTTTTTCCCGCCGACTCATTTTACAGCCTGCTCTTGCGCCGCCAGAGTTTCCTTCTTGAGGAACATCCAGCCCTCTTGGGCTCCTTTGTCATTTAGAACCATCTCCCACTGGACTTTATCAAGCAGCCTTCTAAACAATTTGAAGTCTGCCCTCTGGTAGTCCAAGGTGACAGTTCTGCCGACCCCCATCCTTACTCCTCCAAGAACTGAGAATTCTATCATCTCGTGATCACTGAGCCCCAGGCATCCTCCAACAGTCACCTCCCCCACAATGCACTCTCTGTTCACGAACAGCAGATCCAGCACGGCATCTTCTCTAGTTGGTTCACTCACCAGTTGTGTTAGGAAGTTCTGCTCCATGCACTCGATGAACCTCCTAGACTGTTTCCTTTCTGCTGTGTTATACTTCCAGCAGACATCTGGAAGGTTGAAGTCTCCCAGAAGAATGAGGGCCAGCGATTGTGAGACTTCTCCCAGTTGCTCATAGAAGAGCTCATCGGTTTCCTCGTCCTGGATGGGCGGCCAATAGCAGACTCTCATATAATAAGCAATATTTTTGTGAAATTTCAGAGATGTTATAGGAAAAAAATTTGGAAGAAAGAGGAAGAAGAATAGTAAGGAAGAACCTTGAATATTAACTGTTTCTGACAATAATTTTATTCTAAGTTATGACCAAGGAAACCCTATGACACTTGTGTCACTGAGCATGATGAAGTCTGGGTCATGTTGAAATTTTGTCTCAAACCACTGATCTAAAGTAAAAGTGCCAAAAATCACTTCATCTCAAGTAGTGTTGTTGATGTGATAATCTAAAAATATACGTAAAGCAAGGTTTATAGAGGAAGGAAATGCATGTTTTATTGGACTGATTTATGTGGAAAATAGAAGTATGATATTTGGGGTAAATAATTTTTTTTTTTTATTCATATGCAACAGAAGAATTTCAGTAAAGACACAACACAATTGCAGAGGGAATAATGCACAATTCGGTCACGTTCTTTAATCTAAGAACTACTAAGAAAGAAGTAAAATGGGCAAGAAAAGAGTGTTCTGCTAAGTTAAACAATAAGAAAACCCATTTCAGGAAATGTTCATGCCGAACCCAATTCAGAATATTGTAAAAGTATGTGGTCAGCTTTGAGGTCATGCTTGATTTTCATTAGTGGAACACATATTTACATACTTGCTTGCCTAGAAATGCAAAAAGTTACATCCTAAAAGATGTATAAAGGCTAAACTATGAATGAGAGCTACTTTAAAAAACTTTATTTGCTGTCTTCATAGAAGAGCTGAGAGAAAACAAAAGTAGATTTGTGGCTCTTCCTTAATCCTTATATTTAAAACATGACATTAGTGACATCTTGAAAACAACAAGAAAAGATCATTGAAGTGGGCGGCCCACAGAAGATGTTTTCTCATACAAAGTCGTGATGTCTGTATTTGTGTTATGAAAGAGTAGAAGAATGAAAGGAAACAGTGACTCATCCAGACTGGTAGGATTCAAGGTTAGGTAATCAAATAAAATCTCTGATAGCCTCACTTCCTGTTGTACTTCAAATGAATCACCAGTTTATTTTTAAAATGGCATATTCCATTCCTGAGATTATGAAGAGAATATGGCAACAGAGAAAAGGTTCAAGAAACTTAGAGAAAATGCTTTTCTTTCCAGTAACATCTACTATAGGTACCACAGTATTTCATGTGGACCTTGTAGTTTGTGCTGAAAACAAATGGGAGGGAGGGAGGGAGGGAGGGAGGGAGGGAGGGAGGGAGGAAAGTAGGGAAGGAGGGAGGGAGGCAGGGAGGAAGGGAAGGAGGGAGGGAGGAAAGTAGGGAAGGAGGGAGGGAGGCAGGGAGGAAGGGAAGGAGGGAGGGAGGAAAGTAGGGAAGGAGGGAGGGAGGCAGGGAGGAAGGGAAGGAGGGAGGGAGGAAAGTAGGGAAGGAGGGAGGGAGGCAGGGAGGAAGGGAAGGAGGGAGGGAGGAAAGTAGGGAAGGAGGGAGGGAGGCAGGGAGGAAGGGAAGGAGGGAGGGAGGAAAGTAGGGAAGGAGGGAGGGAGGCAGGGAGGAAGGGAAGGAGGGAGGGAGGAAAGTAGGGAAGGAGGGAGGGAGGCAGGGAGGAAGGGAAGGAGGGAGGGAGGAAAGTAGGGAAGGAGGGAGGGAGGAAAGTAGGGAAGGAGGGAGGGAGGCAAGTAGGGAAGGAGGGAGGGAGGCAGGGAAGGAAGGAAGGAAGGAAGGAAGGAAGGAAGGAAGGAAGGAAGGAAGGAAGGAAGGAAGGAAGGAAGGAAGGAAGGAAGGAAGGAAGGAAGGAAGGAAGGAAGGAAGGAAGGAAGGAAGGAAGGAAGGAAGGAAGGAAGGAAGGAAGGAAGGAAGGAAGGAAGGAAGGAAGGAAGGAAGGAAGGAAGGAAGGAAGGAAGGAAGGAAGGAAGGAAGGAAGGAAGGAGATAAAGAGAACATTTTAACAACATGTCATGGGAAAACAAGTGCACAATTACACTCCTTTTCTGCAAAGTAACTATTTTGTGGGTGAAGGAGTACCCCATTATTGTGAATCACTGCTGCTTCAACAATACTGAACTTTATTAGAGCTATCGTGAGCTCAAACTCAGTAGCACCACTCATGAGAACACAATCCCATGTGAGAATTTTATTTGTTTTTGGAAAGAGCAACAGATACGGGATTTTACCTTGGTAACATTTTTTTAGGCATCCTCATTTTCATCCTTATTTATTCATATCCCTTTATGATTCTGCCCAGCAATTTATTCTATATGTACTGCTGCATCTTAGACGTTCTTTTGAGTGTGTGGGTGGTTTCAGGCTGAAGACAGTACTACAGACAGGCATCATTAGCTGTTTGAGAGTCCCCTTCTGCAGAGTACTGTTTCTTTGATTGATTACATGCCAGCGTTTAGTTGTGGTGGGGTGATTTTAAAACCTCACAAATTAAAAATAATTAAAGTAGGCTGAAGATAATCTGGTGGGAGGGAAGGACAGAAATAGAGTAACTAAATGTGGATGCGAAATTCAGATGTCTCAGCAACTTGTGTACATTTCACTGCATTGTATAAATAGAATTCATACTATCATTATAGTGTTCATATCAACAAATTCTTTCTCAACATGTAATTACCTGGGTATACACCTTTGCACATGGCTCTTAAGGTGCTGTTTTGGACTCTGAAGGAGTATATTAACAGCTACTTAGAAATGTGCATATTTTTACTCAAAATTTATCTAAACTTCAGAAATTAGTAATTAGGACATTGAAGCGTTGGAGCGCATCCAGGTACATATAATGCAAAAATTAAGCTTCTTCGGTCTTGTATGGGTTTATCAAGTGTTCTGTAATATCACACATGCAGCACTCTCTCCTGCAAGACAAAGAGAACCTCATGTAGGAGTTAGCTGTTTGGTACAGTACATATCTTAATTTTTGTTTCCATTGCTTTTCTTTTTATTTAATATAAAAAATTGTGAAGCCCTGTCTAGCTGACCTACAAATCTTGCTTTAAAAAATTTCAATGAAAACAGCTTGGCTGTCTCATATAATGTTAGTAAGATGTAGCTGTCATTTTGAAATAAGACTAGAATGCTGTTCATGTAATTCTGGCAGAATACACAAAGCTTCTAAAAGGGGAGATAAGTTATATGGAGTGTCTGTGCTCTGTATTGCTGCTATTACAGAAGCCAATATAAATTCTCCACACAGAACTCACCCTCAGTAAAGATCAAGCTCTGTGTGGTGATTCCGCTACAAAATACTATGGTACAGACTTCAAACTGATTCCCACCCAGAGTATAGTGCATTGAACATTACCTCAATAACAACTCAAATCTAGTGGATTCCCCAACTTGCAATAGACATAGGATTCATTTGATCCTTTGAAATATGTTTGCTAAAACAAAGAGGAGAAAGGAGAATTTGTTCTATTTGGAGGAAAGCTTTTATAAGGGAAAACTGTCACCATTGTGCCTGTTCATATCAAGCATTGCAATAGTGTTCATACCACAGACTCTTGGCTAGTTAAAGAACTGTGGATATTGACAAATACTAACCCCTTGGTCCATAGCAGCATGCATTTAAATGGCATGAGTTCCATATAATCCCAAATAATTTGTCACATGCAGAAAATGATTTAAAACACCCAAAACAGTATCATAGAGCTACAATCATTTGCCTGAGCTGTGTTTTCTTTGTGCTACTCTAATTCCACCATGTCAATGGCACAGCCTGTTAGACCATTAGCAATAAAGTACATTATAACCTCTGCTGGTTTTATTCAATCTGCTCTGCATAGGTGTTCTAACCCTGCAGCTCCTAACTATTCCAGTAGGAGCTGTGGTCACTCAAACCCTCTTCAGACTGCGCCGTGAATCCTTGTTTGTGGTGTATGCTTTAGCATGAGGTTGTTGGCACAGAAGGTTTTGACACAGGGTCTTTTCTTTTCGTTGAAAGTAAGTGCCTATTTATGCTTTACAGCTTTAGCTTGTATGCCCTCCGCTGCAGAGATTGTCTTGATTTTTGTGCCCTGCACAATGGCAGTAATATTGTTGGCTTTTAAATAGTAAACTAGAAGGATAACCCTTTTACAGCTTCCTACAGGCATTGCAGAACTTCTTACTCATGCCTCAGCAATAGAGAGCAGCAGTAATGCTTTACAAAGAAGTGGAAATAGTTACCTGGCAAATTGCTTTTCAAAACAGCTCTTAATTAGGGAGGTGTCAAGGTAGAGCCAGACTGAATCCAGGATATCATTTAGTGATGTTCCTTTCATGTAGCTGGTTTAGGACCCACATGCTAGCAGTGGCTCAGCTTTAAATCAGAACTCTCACTTGATATGGTCTGTGTAATTCTCAGCTTGGCCCTTCTCTGATAATCTATGAAAGACTTCATCTACTTGAACAGATTCTTTTGCTTGATTACTCCTGTCTTTAAATTTCACAGATGGATTTTAGGATTAAACAGAGGCTGAAGTTAGAGCCTCTTGGGGATTTGCGTGGCTGAATGTAGGACCGATGTTCTTCCCAAATGCTAAACCAAAGAAGAAAATTCAGGTATAGTGGGGCAATAGAGACACATACCACAATCTTTCAGATGAACTGAATATAACCATAGGGAACAAACAAAAAAGAAAATAAGTTTCAATGGCTTAATGTTAAATACAGAAATGCAAGTGCACATATTACATTGGGACAATAAATTCTCTTCTCACCAAAATATATAAAACTCAGTAAAATCTTTCTGAGTCTTAGTTCCCTCCTGTGTAAAGTGTAGATGGTTCACATGCAAGAACCAAGTCTAGCATGTAAGGGAAGGGGGGCTTTACACACTTAGGGTCATGAAAAAATATGCAGAAACAACAAAATACAAGGTCAGGAAAGCAACTTTTTTACCTTTCAGTCAGCAGGGTCTTCCCAATGACGACTGAGCAGAGGTTCACAGCAATCTGGAGATGTTCATGGAGTAACCGAGCTTGACCCATGGAGAGAAAAATAGGGTCTATCATATTTTAGCTTTTATGTGTTTGGGGGACACGTGATAGGTGTATGCAAGCAGTGGATTGGTCTATTTACCATTTATATATTCATATAATTGGTGGAGAGTGAAGCCATGTGCATGATATTGTTTACATACTAGTTGGTGGCTAAGGCAAAAATAAAGTTAGTTTTGCCGAATGTTTTTGTACAAGAGTGTGGAAAGTCTGAGCAACCTACATCGCCTGCCCTCCTCGCAATTCTTTCGCAACGGTCCATACTGAGAATCACAGCAGAACAGAAAATGGACTGTCTGCAATCAGCTGCTGAAAATCACTACTACTAGCCCTGAAAACAGGTGTTCCTTAAAAAAATACCCAAACAACAAACAAAAGAAAAAAAAAATAATATCTTTCCACAGAATTGCAGTGATATTACCCACTTTTAGATAATCCTGGGTTTGGACAAGTATTTATGGACATTGTACAGTGATGAATAAACATCAGTGAAGCTTGTAGGTACTACGAAAGATGGGAAAAGAAAATCTTCTTTTAATTTTGGGTAGAAAGAAATTGCTTCCTAAATTGAAGCAATGCTGCATGTTAGAAACAATAGCAGTAGAAGGAATAACTAGAATCATAGACTATCTCATGTTGGAAGGGACTCATTAGGATCGTCGAGCCCAATTCTCTGCTTCTCACAGGACTGCCTAAAACCAAGCCATATGACTAAGAGCATCGTCCAGATGCTCCTTGAACTTTGACATGTTTGGTGCTGTGACCATTTCCCTGAGGAGCCTGTTCCAGTGACTGACCACCCTCATGTATCACAGTATCACAGTATCACAAGGTTGGAAAGGACCTCTGAGATCATCAAGTCCAACCTATAACCCAACACTAACACCAACCATCATCTAGACCATGGCACTCAGTGCCACATCCAATCTCCCCTTAAACACCTCCAGGGTCGGCGACTCCACCACCTCCCTGGGCAACGCATTCCAATGGCCAATCACCCTTTCAGTAAAGAACTTCTTCCTCACATCAAGCCTAAACTTTCCCTGACGAAGCTTGAGTCCATGCCCTCTAGTTCTGTCACTGGTCACCTGAGAGAAGAGACCAACCCCTGCCCGACTACAACCTCCTTTTAGGTAGTTGTAGAGAGCAATGAGGTCTCCCCTGAGCCTCCTCTTCTTTAGACTAAACAGCCCCAACTCCCTCAGTCGCTCCTCATAGGGCTTATGCTCCAGCCCCTTTACCATCTTCGTTGCCCTCCTCTGAACACATTCCAGTATCCTGACATCTTTCCCAAACTGAGGGGCCCAGAACTGTACACAGTATTCCAGATGAGGCCTGACTAGTGCCGAGTACAGGGGGATGATAACTTCTCTGGTTCTGCTGACTACACTATTCCTGATGCAGGCCAGAATGCCATTGGCCTTCTTGGCCACCTGGGCACACTGCTGGCTCATGTTGAGCTTCCTGTCAACCAGCACTCCCAGGTCCTTTTCTGCCTGACTACTCTCCAGCCACTCAGTGTCTTATCACTGTTAACCAGAGGCAGGAGATCAACACCTCCCTCTCATCTTTCCCTCTTGAAGAAGCTGTAGACTGCAGCGAGATCGATCCTCAGCCTTTACTTCTCCAAGCTGAAGAAACTAAGTGACAACAGCCTCTCCTTGTAAGTCTTGCCCTCAAGGCCTTTCATCGTCTTGGTCACCCTCCTCTTGGTGACTCTAACAGTTTGATGTCCTTCTCTTGTTGAGGCTCCCAAAAGTGCATACAGTACTTGAGGTGGGACTGTACCAGTAGAATGGGACAATTGCCTTCTTTGAGGGGCCAGTTGTGCTGTGCTCAATGCACACCAGGACACAATTGTCCCTTTTGGCTACCAGGACCCCCTGTTGACTCGTGTTCCACCTGAATTCCAGCCAGGACCCCAGATCTCTTTCTGTGGGGCTCCTCTCCTGCCTTTCATCCACAAACTCGTACGTATAACCCGGATTATTCATACAAATGCCTCACCACCCAGATGACATTATGTGGATGGCTAAATCCAGCACAATTGTTGACAGTAATATAATAACTTCGCTTCGCTCAAATTCATCTTCCACCAGTTGCAGGAGAACGCTCTAAGCTCCTGTCACAGCCATGTCTGCAGGGGCTTGATGTGTTTTGGGTGGCTTTGGTGGATTTTGACATCACAATCCGCTGCACTATTCTGGCACTTTTGCCTCTGCTCACACATCTGGGATAGGAGGGGAGGGAGAGGAGGTAAGTGGATTCTGCCACTTGCTCATGCATTGTATTATGGATTTGTCTAGCTCTGCGCAGGACATATTCTTATAGAACGATACTATGAGAGGCAGTATCAAAAGCTTTGCTAAATCCCTAAAACTAAGGAGAATGTGTTTCCTGGATTACTGAAAACTTTTGTGAACAGGCTACACCAACTCCTTAAAGGGAGGCTTTGCATAGAATCTTCAATCTGTAGAACTTTTGAGCCTAATGAGCTCCAAAGTTTTCCAGTGTTTCAGTCTTCTGTGTTTCCATACAACTGCACAATAAATTTAAGTGTGTAAATATCTGAATCAAACTTTTGTATCATGTTAGATTTTCTTCAAAACCATTTCTGTCTTGGAAATTGTGAGCTATGTGTATACAAAAAAAGTGTGGGTGGTGAGTGTTCCCTTCAACAGGTGAACAGCTTAAGTGCATGCAGACCTAAACATATCTTTATACGAGAAGTAATGTTATAAGTGGGATATATTACTGTACTTGCTACTTTAAACAAGGAGTTTACTCCTGTTTGTAGGCCTCTCCTATTGTGTTTTGATTGGTATCCATGTGGACAGACGTACTGATTTGGCTCTGCTTCTGTCAACAGCTTGCTGCTCCAAGGGCTGTGACAGTGTTAAGTTCATACCCATGCAGCTAACAATTGCTAGAGCTATAATGCTGGCACCACTTAAGACCACCGGGTGTGAATTATTCATAGGAATATGCTGACTTTCTGCTGAGGTCTGATTTTTGTTCAAGCGAGAGAAACCTTGTCCTTTAGTAGCTGCAGTACAGTATGGGAAATATCAGAGTGAAGTCACTCAGTTCCTCAGTGCTTTAAGAGAGATTAATCTTACATGTTCAAATATTAACTAATCAGCTATTAACTAGTCAGCTGCTAGAGGTGTAATGCAGTAATTGATACTTTGTTTATATCACTTGATTATTAGTGGCCATGAAAAATATACTGAGAATGAATTGTTCTTAAAACATGATATCATGAGATTTCACAGAGGTGGATGAAGTCATCATAATAAATCAAAGTACTCTGGACAGTTAATTTAGAGAAATTTATACATACATGGTCTCCTAAATTCTAATTTGTTCAAACCCTTGAAATTCAAGAACTCAACTGAAATAGAGGTATTCATCTGCACCTTTAGGGTGGATGTGTGGTGGGAAGAAGGTAGAAAGTACATTGGAAAGGGGAGTAAAAGGCAGCAATTAAAATCAGAGTGGACCATGAAAAAGGAATTATTACTGATTCATTAGAGTGACCTTCTGTCCATCTGTACTCTCTCTGGCAGTTTATGATTTACTTCATTTTTGAACATTTTACCCATTACCCTTCCAAATTATTGCAGGTGTTATTAAAAAAAAATGACACTGCGAACTTTATTTTTTTGTGGAAAAATAAAGGCAATTGCAACCATTTCTTCTTTCTTTTGAAAGTCGCTCTAGAATTCTGTAGACTAGGGAACCAATTTGAAACTGTTTCAGTGATGACAGTTGACGCTGGGGAGTCAATCTTTGTCCATCAATACTTTCTGAATTAACACACAGGCAGCTTTTTAGTATCAAAATGTCTAGGGTGATTTTTGCTTCAAAGGGGGATTTGCTCTGTGCTGGGGGTCAGTTCACAACTGAAATTCTCAGAATAATGTGAAAATGTCACCCTGATGGTGTTCTGCAAACCTTATGCTAGCCTGATTATTAAAAGTGGGTTTACTTTTAACAAGGAGAAAATGTTCTAGTAGTTATTTTCTCAGGAACACAGAATGGAGCTCTGCTTCTTTTTAGAATTGCCAATTTATAGAAAAAAATATTCATAGCATTGAGTATTGTTCTTGTAAGATATTTTGAAGATGTTGAAATTTTGGACTATGTCTTTGCTGCTTTTATACTTTAAGAACACACATTGTTTATTCTAAGAGGAAAATAAAGCAAATAAAATCTTTCTACACACTGAATACATAGTAAGTTTTTTAATGACTAAAAAGACACTCTCAAACATGTTGATAAGCCAAGGGCTTGCTTCTGGTTTCTCCAGTTAAAGTTCCAGGAACAGGAATGGACAGTTTCCGTGTTTGCTTAAGTCATGTCACCCCTGCTGTAACTCACTGAACAATCCTGGGTAATGTGCAATTTATTGACTGTGTGTAGACTCCTGAGGTCTGTTTAATAGACATCTCAAAGCATCAGCTATCCCATAATAATATTGCTGTAATACAGCTACAATATTTAGACAACTTTAAAACAACACAGTTCAACAAGTGTAGTTTTGCATATTGCAATGATATTACAGTAAGTAGAGGTTGCATTTGTAAGTGTGAACTACTTAAATCTATTGATGTCATTTGACTGGGATACTGTACAGAAGCTGAGGATTGAATTAGAATGGCTGAAGAGAAGAGATTCCTTGGGCAAGAGCTTTCAAAGGTGCACAGACATCCCAGTGTCTTATTCTTTTGTATGAGAAATCTGTCACAGCATTAAAAGTGTCAGGAAGGTTTTGAGTGAATTTCAGTACTTGGCGTATGACTACCAGGAATTATTAGTTGCTGCAGAGCACTGAAATTCAAGCCCACTCATTTTGCTAGCATATGATCTGTATATGATCTCGTAGCACAGTGCTGGTCAAAGTATAGTAGCAGGTTTCCTTCAATAAAATGACTGAAAAAAACCATAGAGTTTCATGGAATACAAGGTACTTGCTTTGGGTGTAATTCACTCTTGTGTAAGTAAGTGTTAGAATTGCTGACTGTATAACTGAAACATTTCATGCCAAAGAAAAACTCAAACGTATTTCCATCCTTGCTTTGTATGAAATTCCATTTGAACTAGCAGTCAAAAGAGGAGTGAGCCACAGGCACATAGAAGAGCAGTACTGCATGTGATGTCTCTATAGCCTTCAATCACCCCACTTTAGATGTTTTAAATACACTCATTTTTACATGTCTTAGTTGTAATTAGAACTTCAGGTTAATTGCTCTTGGGTAAACCAGGATCTTTCCCAAACATCTTTTCAGACAATGTTAAAAAGTGTTAAGAGTCAGTATATGAACCTGGGCTGTTGGCATGATCTCAAGTTCACGAGATCTCATTCAGATACACCCAAATCAGTCCACTGAGATAAAGGAGTTATTTCTAACTACGGAGACTTAAGTGAAGACAAGATGATCTTGTCTATTTTGAGCAGAAATTGTGCCTATATCATTGGAATCAAGATATTTTTAAAAAAATCTCCCTCTACCTTGGCCTAGTCCTTCTATTTTTCATAACCTGTGTTGGTGCCTTCAGGAGCAATTCTAATTATATTACTAGGCGACACAATTACTAGGTGGCACTACAATTGAACGTTGTGCCAGTGTGAGATCTTGGGCTATTTTAGGGTGAGAAGTCCCCTGGTCAGGTAGCTGGAAGAAGTTCGAAAATCAGGCATTGTATAACCAAAGGGAAACTGAGGCAGGAAATAATGCTGAGTCATGTGAATGGTGATGAGTGATAGGCTATATATGGATGGTATGCATATGTATACATTTTTGTAAACCCATATGTTATGGAAGTGCATGGAAAAGCTGCAGACAAAATCCTCCAGAGAGTTTCTTCTGAAATCCAAGGGCTAAATATTTGTCACTGAAAGATCTGAAGCCTCATTTCTTCATTCCTATTAGTGTGCTAAAGTAAATTTAACCTTTCTTGCCTGTTTCTAAGTGCATGCTCTGTGATGCATGCTTGCCACTATCCTTTTTCCCCTAGTCACCTGTAGTGGGAGATGTGATGGCATATGTCTCGGCTATCTCCCTCATCACCTTCTGCGATTTCCTTCCAGGTGAAATTGTGATAAAAACCAGGAATACCCAACATGCAGGACTCATTGAAGCATGGAGTCTTCATGTCTAGCCTCAGGACTATGAATTGCAAAGCACCCCTGGCTTCCAAAGTATAGATGAAGCCATTGCTTATCAAATGTGATGTTGCTGTGCATGTAGCACTTGAACACAGCCAGCTGTGTTTCACTAAACATAGTAATAGTTACACCCATTTAACTTGGAACCGTTTCCCTTAGCAATTACTATGACTATTTGGGAATTAATTAATATATTGTATTTGACCTCACAGGTTTGCAATGATAAGGGACAGATTCTGACACCTCCATCACACCTAGTTAGAGGATGTGGATTTCAAAACAGGACTTCTCCCTTTATGTGTGCTTCTCTGAGAGCAATAGCTAGATTCATTGTAAGGGTACTCTTTGCAGGCCTTTGGGATTTATCACATGGCTAATATCCTCTGCACAAAAGGAGCACGGTTAGTTAGGTCACAGTTTTATCCCAATTCAGACCCAGTACTGAGGACAGAATAAAGAAAACTTTTATTCCCTCACTTCCTCGGAAAGCACTCTGCCTGCTTGTGTTGTCTGTAAGCAGAATACTGCTGGGACCTCATTGGGGTATAGTGCCACTGTGAACCTCTCAGCAGTTGACATACAGCCCTGTAAGGCAGTGATGATTAGAGCCTTGTGTCTAGAAAGTATATTGTATGATACAGTTTTATACCTTGCAGACTTCTTAGTGGCGGCACAGATGCTTCTGTGTTTCTCACTTTTCTTACCCTAAAAATATATATATATATATATATATATATATATATATATTTGAAGTGGTAGATACCAATTTTCCTTGACTCAGCTATTTCATCTTTCCAGAGGAAAAGGAACCATCCCATTATAAACACTCATAAACTAACCTGACAACTCAAACACTGGAACTGTCATGCCTTCCTGAGCTGTTTAATTTGTTCATGAGCTTTGAGTCACTGCAAAGGGAGACCAGAAAGAAATATTACAAGCCCCTACAGAAACTGTGCTGCTTCTTTATTTTTCAAGCTTAACATCAACATGCTCTATGAAGTGATAGTTATGAGCTACTCTTTCTCACTGGAATCATTATGCTAAAGAAGCATCTTGTGCTCTTTCAAATAAATGTATTCACAGTAAGATAGTTGAGATCACTGCTGGATCACTCATCATGTTCACAAAACAATAATGCTAGATACACAGGTTTGAAGACTGAAGTTTAAAGCTGAAATTAGTGTGGATGTTTCTCTGCCCTTTCCTCTCTCAATCTTCTTGCTCCCTTCTTCTGAAGCATGGAAAGGGGAAGATTTGGGTCAATTAAGACCACTAGTTACTCCTACAAATACAAATTGTAATGTTCAGGGTCTACTAAAAGAGTGCAAGTTAAAGCAGGGCACTTAGTGTTTTGTCCAGCTAGGGTTGCCTACTGTCTAAACCCTGCTCTAAACACCTGTCTCTTTTTCACATCAACATATCCTGGAAAAAGAAAATAGTCTCAGAAATATCAGAGTAACACTATGTGTTCTCAGTTCTCAGTGTCATTAATACACACTATCATTTCTCCCTTTCCTTTGCTTTATTATGTGTTAGTTGATATCCTTCTTTTAGCAGGTTTTAACTTGGACCGTATTTGGATGATGCATTTCACAGTATCACAGTATCACAGTATCACCAGGTAGGAAAGGACCTCTGAGATTATCAAGTCCAACCTATAACCCAACACTAACTCCAACACTAACACCAACCATCATCTAAACCATGGCACACAGTGCCTCATCCAATCTCCCCTTAAACACCTCCAGGGTCTGCGACTCCACCATCTCCAGTGAAGAACTTCTTCCTCACATCAAGCCTAAACTTTCCCTGCCAAAGCTTGAGTCCATGCCCTCTAGTTCTGTCACTGGTCACCTGAGAGAAGAGACCAACCCCTGCCCGACTACAACCTCCTTTTAGGTAGTTGTAAAGAGCAATGAGGTCTCCCCTGAGCCTCCTCTTCTTTAGACTAAACAGCCCCAACTCCCTCAGTCGCTCCTCATAGGGCTTGTGCTCCAGCCTCTTCACCGTCTTCGTTGCCCTCCTCTGAACACATTTCAGTATCCTAACATCTTTCCCAAACTGGGAGGCCCAGAACTGTACACAATATTCAAGATAAGGCCTGACCAGTGCCGAGTACAGGGGGACAATAACTTCTCTGGTCCTGCTGACTACACTATTCCTGATGCAGGCCAGAATGCCATTGGCCTTCTTGGCCACCTGGGCACACTGCTGGCTCATGTTGAGCTTCCTGTCAACCAGCACTCCCAGGTCCTTTTCTGCCTGACTACTCTCCAGCCACTCTGTCCCCAGTCTATAGCTCTGCATGGGATTGTTGTGTCCAAAATGAAGTACCCGAAATTTGGACTTATTAAACATCATCCCATTAGAATCAGCCCATCTCTCCAATCTGTCCAGGTCCCTCTGCAGGGCCCTCCTACCCTCTAACAGATCAACCCTTCCTCCCAGCTTGGTATCGTCCGCAAACTTGCTGATGATGGACTCAATCCCCTCATCCAGATCATCAATAAAGATATTAAACAGGACCGGACCCAACACCGATCCCTGGGGGACACCACTGGTGACCGGCCGCCAACTGGATGAGACACCATTCACCACCACTCTTTGGGCTCGGCCATCCAGCCAATTCCTAACCCAGCACAGAGTGCTCCCGTCTAAGCCACGGGCTGCCAGCTTCTCTAGGAGTCTACTGTGGGGGACAGTGTCAAAGGCCTTGCTAAAGTCCAGGTATACCACATCCACAGCCTTCCTCTCATCCACCAGGTGAGTCACATGGTCATAAAAGGAGATCAGGTTGGTCAGGCAGGACCTACCCCTCCTAAACCCATGCTGGCTGGGCCTGATCTCTTGGCCGTTCTGCAGGTGCTGCATGATTTCACCCAGGATTATCTGCTCCATGATTTTACCTGGGACCGAGGTCAGGCTGACAGGTCTGTAATTACCTGGATCATCCTTACGGCCCTTCTTGTGGATGGGCGTCACATCAGCCAACTTCCAGTCTTCCGGGACCTCTCCAGTGAGCCAGGACTGCTGAAAGATGATGGAGAACGGCTTAGCAAGATCATCCGCCAGCTCTCTCAAAACCCTAGGATGGATCCCATCCGGCCCCATAGACTTATGAGGGTCCAAGTGGCTCAGCAGGTCTCTAACTTCCTCCTCATGGATTGCAGGAGGGCCATATTTCACCCTGCCCTCATCAACCACTTCAGAGGGCCAACTGTCAAGCGAGCTGACATCCTTGCTGTTGAAAACTGAAAGGCTGCATAGATTTAGAGCACAGTATGTAATTCTTAGCTCTGATTTCAGAGCACATATGGAAGAATGAGTTTCATTTTGCTGACTTGAGTTGTTGAAATTGTGGCTCTGTACTTGATCATGCTATTACAGCTTTCTTGCTGCAACTATTTGTATTGATGAAGCTTAACTCAGTGTGGCACCAGGGGTAAAATGCACTAGTTCAGGTTTACTGAAAACTGAAATCAGGGCAATCTCTCAGCAGCTGAAAACACCTTGGTGTTTACACCAGGCATCTTCTCTGCATTGAATGCACTCACAGCACATTTTTAGTCCATTGAGTTACAGTGACCCTATGCCCTGCAAGACAACAGTTCAATGTCACATTTGGGCTCACAAAAGTGGCTCACAGGCTGATGTGATGGTTTCTTCATCCATACTTGCTTGTGTTCAAGGTTAATACCTATTGCTTTCCATTTTGTCATACACAAACAAAAATTACTCCTTCACACAGCAGAGTGATCATATCTGTTTTCTTCCCTGCACTAAATATACACTTTTTCCAAAATGTAAAAAAAAAAAACTTATTCAAAACCTATAAACCTCTGCAGTTAATACCATAGAGTGTTTCTGACTTTTTATACAAAGTCAAATTTTTTACAGTCACAGAAAGAAATAGACGTTGTTCGGTGTGAAATTGCTGAGTCGACAGACACAATAAAAAAGGCAAGAGGAAAATTCATTTATTGTAACTGTAGAAGAATCAGAAAGTTGTGATTGACTTACACTTTTAGATAGCCTCTTGACAGGTAATTCTTTCATTTGAGGAAAAGGGCAAAGCTACTGTTATTATCTCATAGTAGCAAATTTTGGGTAACATAAAACTGTACAACGGAAACAAAAAAAAAGTAAATAGATAGAGAGGTAGATAGATAAATAGACAGATAGCTATGTCTGCAATTAGAGCAGTTGCTAAGAAAATAACATAGCATGTTTCTTTTCTTCTTGGCAAGTATAGAGGCTGCTTCATAGTTTTCACAATGTGAGCTGTAGAAATTAGAGCTTGGCTTGCCATTTTGACTTCATTTTAAAAACTGTGATTTGTATTGGTTGCCTCATATCAATAACACTTCTAAATCATAATGATCTAAAATGATTTTCCCATTTCAACCACTGTGCTCTTAATTTACTTAAGAGTTTATTTTCTGACCACAGGTCCTCTGTCTTCAGTGGACTCTGGGAATGACATCAGCTCCACTGACAGACCCCAACAGTTTAAACATCCCAACGAACTAAAACTAAGGGAGCACATCCACTACAGATCTTCAGAGCCACACCTTCAATATTTCAGGAAGCTGAGCCAATCAGAAAATTGGAAATGCTTCTCAGTAATTCTGTGGTTTTAGCAAATGCAAGTGAAGGATGTGATCCCATAAACTCGTGCGAGTAGCTATTGTACATTCAGTGTTCACAATGTACTGATACTGTGTCATCCTAGCATAGAGAAGAGCAAAGATTTCTTTCAGCTTAGAAAATCAGATCTAAAATAGAAAGAATCACACTGACTTCACCCATTAATAAGTTGTGACAGAGATAACTTGATACAATACTTTGGAACATAGTTTGTAAAACAAAGAGCAAACAACATTAAATTTTGAATGTGTTTCTTTTTATTTATAATATTTGGTACATACAATATTCTATTTATTTGCTAATATGACCAACATGTCTAAGCGTATTTAGTGCAGCCCTCCCTCGACAAGTACTGTTACTAGAAGTCAGCACAACCTATCAGGAGGAAGGTTGCAAGTAGAATCTGAAATGATTTTTTTGGAATCTAAGTGGCACCTGAGGTAAAACTGCACAATGCTAAAGCAACAGTAATTGGCTCCTCCTGGCTTTCCCCACTAAAACAAATTGAAATTCAATTGACTTTCAGTGGGAATAATTGTGAAGCAGCAATTGTCATTGCTGTGACATTGTGAATTTCTGTTTCAGGCAGTTACCAGAAGCCAGTAGAAAATGTCATAAATTAGAATATGATCTGAGAATGCATTTCATGGAGGGAGGACAGCACACGTGATAATTATCATATGCTTGGTAGCAGGCTTATGCTGAATGGTGTTGGGCAGGCTATGTGTATACAGTACAAAGGACACAGGAAAACTGCTCTGCCAGGTGGAGTAATACTTGGATGATAGCTTCCTTTTCGAACTATAATAACAGTATCTCCGACAGTAAATCAGAGGCTGAGGCATTTATTATACTAGAAATGGATATTTAAATGGTATTTTAAGGGTGTTCTGGGTTGATTTTAAATGATAGAGAGTTCATTAGCCCAAGGCAGAGCGTATAATAATCTCCTTAGTCAAACTATTCCAGCTGATACCTATCCTCAGTTTTAGAAAGCTTTTCCAGTTTCTGATTGAAATAACTACAACATAAGCCCATTTCATTCTCAGAAGACACAAGGAAAGAGTTATTCCCCTATTCCTTGCTGAACATTCTGCAAATATTTTTTGACTATTTAAAGGTTTTTTTGTATTTTCTGTCTTCTTCAATAGAATAAAGATTCTAATGAGTTAAATATTTCTACATTTCATAGATCCATTCATTTCTCCAACTCATCAGTAGTTTTCTTGACTTGGAGAACTCCAAAAGGGACAGGGCCTAGCTTTTGTATTAGCAATACAGACCAGAGTGGGAACACTTGGGTATTCACTTGTCTTCCTAATAACAATCCTGTTTATATTTTCCTCTATTGTAAACATGTCTTTTGCAGAAATTACAACTACTTCATAAGCTTGTTTGACATTGGATCTTTTTCTACAGATATAGCTCTGCATGAGTAAACGTCCCACCGTCCCTCCAGGCATATTATTCCTCCCTACAATTTTACTAATTTTGCACATTTCCTTGTTGAATTAAACAGTATTTTTCAAAGCATTCCTCCAATTTATAAATGTAGCTTTGCCTTCTATTATGTGTACCCTGAGAAATTTCATGTCCAGATTTTTGTGATCAATGTTTATACTGATAAAGCAACCCAGTGTTCAGCATGGGGTGAGTAACAGTGGTAATCTTAATAAGCTCTTGCAGCATTGTGGCAGACCACTGATAACTACTGTATGTGGTTTCCAACAAGGACTGCTTTACAATAGTTTTGTACAGATCATGTTCCCCTAGCTTACTTGGAAGCATCTTATAAATGCCAAAAGCTGTACTAATGTCAAGATATATGACATACTCAGACATTTCTCTATCCACAAGGCATGTTACCATGTCATGCGAAGAAATTAATTAGTCTGATGCTTCATGTTCTTTATTAATTCATTTCCAGCTACTTAGATGTTTTTGTTATTGTTTTGTATGTTTTATTGTTATATAATGTTATTATTTTATATGTTTTTTTATTTCTTGCAGTGTTTTCTGTCAATGAAAGTTAAGTACATAATCTGGTTCTTCCTGGTTCTTGTTCCTGTCTTTTCAAGAACAGAAAGTACAACTGTTGCTCAAAACTGCTTGACTCTCTCCCGTTTCCATAAAAAAGGAAAAGAAATTCTAATTAAGTCCTGTGTCATCAGAAAGTCCTCTGTAGTTGAACTGTTCCTCAGTATTCAAAGACTGGTTCAGGCTAAGAGATTGTGTCTCCTATCACTACAAGCCCTTGAATAGCTTTAAACTGGAAAGGGGAAGATTTACATTAGACGTGAGGAAGAAATTTTTCACGACGAGGGTGGTGAAGCACTGGAACAGTTTGCCCGGGGACGTTGTGGATGCCCCCCACCCCCGGCGGTGTTCAAGGTCAGGTTGGATGGAGCAGCCTGGTGACCCTGCCCATGGCAGGGGAGTTGGAACTGGATGATCTTTAAGGTCCCTTCCATCCCAAACTGTTCTATGATTCAATGATTGCTTCCCGTCACAGTACATAAATATTTTATTGAGGATGAAAGTTAAAAAGATACAAAACACTCTGATGTTCGGTGTCATATTGATAACTGTCACTCTTCACCAAGAAGCAGTCAAACTCTTTGATGAATCTCTTCTTATTTTTAATGGATATGGAAAATGGGGGGTTTGGCACTGCTTATTTTCCTCCAGGAGTTATGCATCCTCTTTGCCGTCCTACCTAATGGTACATTGTAGCTTTGTTTTTCTGAGCTGCTGTGAAAATGGCCTTGGAGGATGCCAGCACATGTATCTTCACCCTAGGAATATCTTCCTGCTGTTAAATACCAAACGGCTTAATTCAAATACTACAATACACTCACAATATAAGATGCAATGCTGTCATTTTTTTTCCCCTTGGTGACAAGTGAAATCATTTTTTTATAGTATACTACCAGAGGACTTTGTGGATCTCTTTCTATAACCAAGGAATATGTGTATTGGTTATACATCTCCAAGAAATTTTACCCAACAGTTGTCCTGAGTTAACACTTTTTTTCTGATGTGTGGAAACAGCGCCTTTCCTATTCATTAAAGCTAGGACAACCAGGATCAACTCTGAGTGAATTTCACAGAGGATGACATCTAGTTTCGTAATGAGTTTTCTTCCAGGTTTTTGGTGCAGCTCCCCTAACTAGTCAGTTAAATTCATCACAACAGTAAAAAACACCTGCATATTCCTGTGACACCTAGCCTTCAGAAACTCTTTGTTAGTACTTTTTATCATTAAAGCTCTTTAACATTTGCATTACTTACATTTGTGTTACAAACTTGTAAGCTCTTGATTTCATTGATGTCTTTTGGCAAACATTGGAAGAAAAGAAGCACAATAGTGCTCACGTCTTGCAGCTTTTTCTGTGTTTTAGCTTCCTGTTTTCCTTACTCTTCCTAGAGCACTGTAAATCAATGAGAGGGATATTCTTGCTATATATAAGAAGGTTAAGTGTGAAATTTGATGGCAGAACATTTTGGTGATTTTTTTCTTTTCCCACATTTGAACTGATGAACAGGCTCACAATGTGAACAATTTTTTTTTTTTGCACTCTTTCCCATCCTGCATTTCTTTACAGCTCAGGGTAAACTTTCAATCGGCATTTTCTTTGGAATAAACTTGAAGGATTTTTTCTATATTTTATATTGCATTTGGGCTCCTGTCTGCTGCTGACAAACGGCTTATTAACAGATTGTTTCTGAAGCACAATTTGCATATCTGTGAACCAAGGATTAAGCACTGTGTGTAGATTAGGAATAATTTATGTGTAATTAATAATAGATTTTTTTTCTCTCCTGCTTCAGATTTTTTTGCATCAGAATAGCAGAGTACTCCCAGATGAAGACAAAGGAAAACATTTCTCAAGTGCAAATAACATGAGAATGTTTAAATTGGAAGCACTTTATGTTTTAACCACTTGCTTACTGACCAGTAAATTAGTTCTGACCAAATAATTGGCTCTGTCTTGGAGATCTGAACATGGCTGAATATTATGTTCAGTTCATCTTAATGGGAATGCTGCCAAGCCTATGCAAAGTAGTTTAACTCAGTAAAAGTACGTTAGTGTAGTAAATATTTAGCTATATGTAGTATATCAATTTGTATTGAGAGAATATTTATTTAAACATGTTAATAATGACCTAAATGCAGTCTTTAAGAACCATGTAATATGCCTTTTAATGAAAATCTTACCCTTACAAAAAATCTGGTTTACCCTTAATTTTAACAATACATATAAAAAACCAAGAACTATAGAATAATATGACCGTTAGTTGATTTTGGTTTCTAAGTATTCATTTACGCCTTTCTTCACTGTTTGACAACTTTGTAATTATAGGCAGAAATAAACCTTTTTGTTGTGGGTGATTTTTTATGTTGATGATCTTTATTGGGAGGACTGACACTATGGTTTGCTAGAAATAGTTTCAATCATTTTAATGGCAACTTCGCAATCAGGGAGAAGACAAGAACAAATAATATACATTTGATGACATAGATCTTCATTGAAATAAACATTCTTTTCTTCATTAATGAAGAAATGGATTATGAAGTAAGTTAATAAAGAAAACCTTCTTGTACTCTGAGTCTGCCTGGCTAAAAAGAACCACTATTTAAATGAGGTGTTAAATGTAGGTCACTTCTAACCATTGGTAGCATATGTGTAGAAATTCTTCTGGCCTTATAAACCCATCTTTCCATTAAAGTGCCTGCTGATACCCAGACTGTGCAAATTGTTTAAGAATGTTATGGGCGAAACACAATACCTGCTGAACTCAATAAAATAATACTTTTGGCTTGAGCAGGCAAGGTATCATCACCACACAGAATTTTGTCATTGTTGCACTGTTCAAAAGCAATGAGCATTGACACCTAAAGCCCAAGCAGTTCAAAGTCTTTCTCACTTACTTTACTTGTCACTACAGTAAAAATCGAGTTGTCTGTTATACAAAAGAGCAACCATGTATGATGGTGCTGAAGGTGGGAGTGCCATGAGAAAGGAAAAGATGTTTGTCTGCTATTCCTGTCCCCTCTACAGCTGAATCAGGAAGGCGGGGCACTGAACTGAGGACAGTGCCCTTAGAGAAGTCAATTGTAGCCACTCTGAATGTGAGCATAATTATATGAGCCAGGCTGTATGACAGATGAGTTTTTTTGAATCCTGATGTGTCTGCTTGCCTCCATCCTTACAGATATCATGTCTGGGGAGACAAAGAAGAGTTCCTCTGTAGTGTGGTCTGGAAATACCCCTTAAGGGAAAGCTCGGCAGCAGTAAAGTAAAATGGTTGTGTTTAATTAAAAAAACCAAGAAGGAAAAAATATAGATATTGCCATATAGAACTTAAGAGAACATTAAACTTTCAACATGCTTTTGAGGACATCTTATTGGGTAATAACTCTCTGCTGAGTACTATATGATGACACTAAAGACGTTGTAGAAAGGCTATCATATTTATCAGACAATGAAATCTTGCACATTTCCAGCTGCTGCTGTCTACTTCAGTTGTCCTCTTTTTTCCTACTCTATTCCTGTAAACTTTGCATGGACAAAGGGATGTATTTTCTGGCAAAATTAAAACAAGCCATCACTACTTTCCTGTGTTGTTAGCGGTTGAGAACATAGGCTGATTTTCTGTCGTCAGGAGAAAGAGCTTGCTGTTGCGTTATGGATGCTTTTCAGTGCATTTTCTGCTCAAAGACCTACCCATGAAATACTGGATTGTTAAAACTGTTAGAATTACCAGCTTTCATTTGATCTTTTCTACCTTGTGTGAAAGGCTTTCTTTTACAGATGAGCAGTGGCATTTGCTCTATGAGGTGAGTGAGTATCTACAGGACAAATAGAAACGCAGGAGTATACATAACATAGGTACCTAGTAGTGAATTTGTCACTAAGAAAAATATATGGCCCTAAAATACATGACCCAAATAAATTCACATTTGCTATTAGAGGACTTAACCCTAGGCTTTAATTTATGAGTTTATTTTCCCATCAAAAACAGGCTACTGAGTACACCTACAGCTACGATCTATAAGTGTGGCTGATATAGAAATAGGTTTTAATGTAGATTACTGTACAGGAGCCATAGATGCAGTTACACAAAGCTGTAATCCTGGTGTAGTAGGCATTTGTGTTAAACAATAGCAAAGGTATATCTTTGAAAATTCTCTTCTTCTGATTCACAGTCTTTGTTTAGCGCAAAGTAGTGCTCCACACTGTTTTGTATTATGAAACATTTGGCCTTAGAGTGGAGTGCTTCAATCAATAGGGAAAAAAATATTTCCTTATTTTCTACCACAGTATTCATACTTCTTTTATGCTTAAAAATGTGAAATCTATATAATACCCCACATAAAATGAACTTGATTTATTAATGCTCCAAACCAGAACAAAGTGAACGTACACACTTTTTTTACTTCAATAACATCTGTGTAACTATAAAGTGTGTCGATTGAGTGTAATGCATATGTTTCAAGATTGCTGAGCTCCAGTCATTAAAATTATTTTTAAATGTATATAAATAGCTGTATTATCTAATCTTCAGAGCTCCATTAAGAAAGCTGGGGGTTTTTAATATTTTTACTTTTTCTTCTCCACCAACTCCTTTTTCAATGATGGATTTAGTTCCGGTAAAAATTGGTAGACTGAAAGCTTCAGAATATACAGTAATAACCAGAATTGGCAAAAACAATGCTTCTGTCAGGTATTTTCCAGACTTGTTTGTGAGGAACAACTTGTGGTAAGTGACAGTTAATTCATTAACTCCATCTCATCAGTATGACTTCTTTGCTGAAGCCCTTCTAGAAGATGCCAGCCAGCACTGTTGCATGAACCTGTGTGGTTTTGTGCTGGGCGCATCTCTCCAGGCACAGATCTCAGTGTGTCTGCCTTCATGAGGTGCCCAGGAGGCAAGGTAGTTTTTTTACTGCTCTTCAGATGGAGGTGATGAGAAGCACAAGGTGGTAAATAGTTTGTTCAAGATACCATGAGACAGTTGTCATCTGCAGAGTGTGCCCCTTAAAATATGAAGTCCCAGGCTTGTTTCTTCTCCTTTGTACTTTGATACAACAGATCCTGCAGCTGGATGGTAACCTTACTGTTCACTCTAGAATTTTAGCCTTTACTTTCTTTTTCATATTCATGGGAATGCAGGTTTCTTATACTTCTGAGCACGGACAGAATTGTCACAGAGACACAGCTGCAAAGAGACAAAGCATGCCACAAATTTCATAGACTAATAGCTACTTAGCAGGGGAATTAAGAAGGAAATTTCTATGTATTAGTTAGATCTGCATTCCAGTGGCATAAGTGGTATCTCATTTTTTTCTTCTTTTTACCATACATCTCTAGATTCAGATGCCAGGATGGTCTTTTTCAATACCACTGTATGTCCATCATCTCTGCTATCATGTAGTTGAAAGTGAGTACGCACTCCTCACAGGTACACCCAGCACTTCTCCAAGCCAGACTAGAAACTCAAAAGCAATGGACAGAATTACCAAAGCAGACTGAAAGTCTTCCCAAATGAAATGCTCTTATGAGACTTAAAGCGTAAGGCACCTCCTTTGTTATCCATTTTACTGCACTACATTGGCAACCCTCTTAACTACTGTGTAGTTTTATGGACAAAATAACTGCAGTGCAGATGCACAAGAAAGGAGAGCTATAGGCCAAATATCTCAGATATTTGTACGTATTTCATTACTTCTAATTATTTTAATCATTAGTACTATTATTATCATCATTTCACTAAAGCTGTAGCTTTAGTTTCCAATCCGCAAGCCTTTTTCCTCTCATTTTCCTCTCCCTTTCTCCTGGGGGTGGGGAGAGGTGGAATTTGGGAGGCTAACTCCATGGTTCTTAGCTGTCAAACTTAGTTGAATCGGGGCTTAACCGTGATAGCATGGGAGCAGTAGCAATACTCTTCTCAGAACAACAATGAAAGGGCATAACTGTTGGATGCCTGAAAATCCTATTAAACAGAGTATAGATTAATTTGCATGCCTTTGCAACTATTTATTTAGAGCCAAAGGAAAAACATTTTAATCTTCCAGTGTGGATTTATTCGTTTATAATAATTTCCTTGGAAATCCATGAATGTGCTTAAGGTTAGCATTTCACATGCAGTAAAAAATCAGTCACATGTGGAAAATATGTGACATCCTGAAATATAAGCCTGATTTATTGCCTTGAGTTAGGGGTTAAGAGAAAACTGGAGTGAGTTCTTGTTTTATCTAGGTCATTTAATTCATGCTTCTCTTATGTATGATTTAGATGTGAATACAGCTATTGCCTGGCATTTAAAGATGTATAGAAAATGTATTAAACTTTATGAAAGAATTGGTGATTTTTACTTTCCTATCAAGTAGTTTCCTGCTATACTTTTCCAGCAAGAAGAACTCGCAATCACAATCCTTAAATATTCTTCTTGTTCTCCAAAATCCTTCTTCAAAACCCCTCTGTGTCATAGTGCGCACACGTTTCTTGTTACTGACTAGAGAAGACCTGAGATTCTCTATTAGTTATACTTGTCTTAACTCTGTCTTCTTTTCCATATCCATTTCTTACCATATGATCCTCACCCTATCTTTTTTTGTATGTTTAATTTGCTTTTCAAATCTATCTCAAGATGCCCAGCCTTCTCAAAGGGGGGATTCTCAGTCCATTGCAGTAATGCAGTAGATCCCAAAAATGCTTTGTGTGCTGCTGTGATATTGATACTCAATGTTAAGCTAACGAGTACTATTTTCTGTATGATATTGAGGAAGTAGCAATGTAGAGACTTTCACACTGATTGCAGCCCAACTGAGAATCCTTTTTCTGTTCAGGTGGAGACAGACATTCAGTGAGACATATCAACATCCAAAATATTTTGTTCACTTTTTTCCCCATGAGCGTTCTGAATATGTGCTCAATACCACGCAAGTATTTAGCTCAAATAGCTCAAGGAAAATAATCCATCTACCAAACAATATGGGATTTTTTTAGCTTCCATTGTAAAATTATAGAGCAGAAATAAAGAAATAAAAACTTATTGAACTGAGGGCACTGTGTGAGATCTAATAAATGGTACATAAAATTTATAAAAACAAATGGCTTTTATTTGGAAGTCTTTCCCAGATGAAAAGTTAGTTGTTTAATCAACATTCATGTCATGTACGTATTGTAAGGTTAAGAATGGACAGTTTTGCTTTGCACTTTGATCAATTTCCTTAATAAAATTGGAGCTGAAATCAGTTCATTCAATTGTGATTCACAAAAGCTTCAAAATGCAAAGAAAAAGATAAATACTTTTAAAGAAATTGTGTTAGAGAAATGAAAAAAAAGTTTAACATTTTTTACATTCTCTTTTATGAAAACGTGCAGATTGCCAAAATTACGATACACAGTAGGGTCTAGTATGTACGCAAAGTATTCAGAAATGATTTCTAGTTGTCAGTGATGATTTTCAAAGCAAATGGGCAACTTAGAGAAGAACTGAGTATCTGTAAGAAAGAAAAGTGTTACTCACTATTTACAAAATAGTACAAATAATATAGAGTTTTTTCCTTCTCCAAATGTTTCTAAATAGTTGAATTTACCCTGGCAAATTACTGTGTAAGGTTTTCACTCTTTGTCTTGCTATCTGCATTACTTCTTTGACAAATGCAGCTGAAAGGGTTGTTTTCAGTCTCCACCTGCATAGGGTTTGCGCAGCAAGGTTTTAGTAGCAGGTAGGCTACAGAGGCTGCTTCTTTAAGAAGATATGTTCAACAGAGGAAATTCCAGCTGGCTCTAAGACAGACTTGAAGCTGTTCAAAGCCAAGCCCATCAGTGACAGTGGTAGCACCTCCAGGATAACTTATTACAGAAGGGGTAAAAACTGCTGTGCAACAGCAGCTGGAAACAGGAGAGCAAGTGAGAGATATCGCTTTACAGCTACCAAGGTGAAGAAGGAGGGGGAGGAGGTTCTCCAAGCACCTGAGTATAAATTCACCTGCATCCCATTGGGAAGACCATGGTGAGGTAGGCTGTACCCCTGTAGCCCATGGAATCCCATGGTAGAGCAGATAACCATGGAGGACCCACATAGGAGCAGATAGATGTGTGAAGAAGACTGTGACCCTATGGAAAGCCCATGCTGGAGGAGTAGGTAGAGAATTTGAGAGTAAAGATAAACCTAGGTAAAAGGAATAGGTGAGGGGGAGATGTTTTTAATATTTAGTTTTTATTTCTCATTATCCTACTCTTATTTGACTGGTAATAAATCAATTTCCCCAAGGTGAGTCTGTTTCGGCTGTGACTAACTGCTGAATGATGTCCCTGTGCTTATCTTGACCCACAAGACTTTAATGAAAGTCTCTTTTCTCTCCCCTGTCCTGCTGAGGATGAGAGTAATAGAGTGGCTTTTGTGGACACCTGGCATCCACGCAAGGTGAACTCATCCCATCAGCTGGGTTAATTATGGCAAATTGTTAATAGTAATATGGCAGAATAACAAAATGTATCATCAAAGGATCTTGACACTGTCTCATTGTATTGAAATCTATGAGGTTACTCTTGATTGGTTTTATACTGGTGTGAGTGAAACCTGCAACTGTACTAGCTTAAGTGATAGAAGTTACCATGCATAAGTAATAAACTTTAGTTATAAGAAATTAAATTATTAGAGCTTTAATTATAACATGACTGTGTGAAAGGTGCATCAGTACGGACTGGCCTTTTGAATCAAGGACTTTCTGATTTTCTGTCAGCAATCTTGATTTTCAGTTAGACAGTCTTAACTAGTATTGATGTAGTAGGCTGAGGTGCTCTTGTGGATCTGTCCAGAAGTTTTAAAATCCTCGAAGGGTAACATGGTGTAATTGACAGTAAGGTATTGGTTAATGTAGAAATTATTAATTTAAATTCATTTCAGAGGTAGCAGCAATATCTGTTCTGGTTTTGCAGATGTTTGGCTGCTAATCCGCAGCCAAATGGTAATAATGAATAGAAAAGGTGATAGCATCAATACCTGCAGTGAGTTCTGTGAAAGAATTTTTCACTTGTTCCCAAACCATCAGTGCAATATGCAGGATGTTGTCTTCCTTCTCCTAATAACCATCTCATTGCATCTTAAACCATTAAACAACAAAAGAATTTTGCAACAGGAAACTGAGAACCTTTGCTGTCCTCTGTAAGTCTGAAATGGACTCTGCTTCCATAGCCACAAATTTTTTTTAAGGTTTAGTGTAGAGAGAAATACATTACGAGGTCTCAGTTCTGCTGCACAAATAGCACGTTTCCAAATGTCTTTAAATTTTCAGATTTGTTAATGAAAAACAGTCATTTTTTGAGAGCCAAATAAAAGGAATTAGTCTGATTTACTATAATGCTAATATATGAATTAACATAAAAATTAAAATACTTAAAAGCCCTGCATAACATCAGTTTTCCAACAAATAAACTTAAGATGATTGTGGCTTTTAAAATTTTTTTGTTCTCCTTCAAGAGTCTAGACATAGTGACTTATTTCTGTTCTAACTGGAAAAAAATAATTTACAGAGTCTAGATCTACCTTTGAGCTTTAAATAAATCAAATACTGCCCATGTTTTTTTGTGATGTCCATTGCACTAGAACAGAGGTGTCAGACCCACGGCACCCACTGCTCTCCTGCTCCTGCAGCGTAATGCACGTCCCATGCTGCACATGTGACCAGCGCTGGCAGCAGTGCAGGGGCAAGGGGCTCAGTTCTGCTGCTGGATAGAAACAAGTTGCCAGGATGGATAAAGCAAGGTGGAGGGCCAGATTCAGCCTGTGGGCCATGACTGTGACACTCGTGCACTAGAGCATAAGTTTTCTATGATTTCTTTTGAGGTAGTCAATTCAAGTTCAAATGCATTTATTAAAAGGCAAACCCGCATCTTGAATGCATTTTCATTGCAAAAAAAAACCAACCCTCTTCTGAGGTTAGTTCACCTTTCCACAGATAATTTTTTAAAGCATAAGTCTACATGAACTATGTGGATTTCAAGCCTACTACAGAGAGATCTGTGGAAAAAGTGCCTCACTGAGTGTCAAGTTATATCTTGTCTTCAAGTAGCACGGAGGAGCAACTAGATAAGAAGGCCTTTATTTAGGTCTATCTTTACTAAAACTCCACTGCTGGTCTGTGGAATTTGCTTTCATGCTGTGACTTTTCATGGGGTTTTGGACTATAAGAGAAAGTATTTCCCTTTGAGATGATGGGTGTTTGGATAGTCCCCAGAGCAGCTTGAAAAAAAGTATGTTTTGAAGGAGCTCTTTTCTGGTGCTCTAGAGCTGTATTCCATGTATTCCACAGCTGTTGCATGTAAGATATTTTGAAAGAGAATGGGGATATGCTGAGGATGCAGCTACAACATTTGCAGGCTTGATGGTACCATAATCACTAATAGTTCTGCAAAGGTGCAGAATTTCTTTGTCAGCTTAAAGTTATAGATATCTCTTATGGACTTCTGTGCTGGTTTCTTGGCTGGATTTTTATAAATCTGCTCGTGGAAATGCATGGAACAAAAGGGGTTAGCTGCATCTTAAATATTTATGCATATGACAGCATCAAGAAGACCGGTGAGGATCTGAAGATCATACAGAAATGACAGCATGCAGAAGATGTTGCGCACTTTTTTTTCCGAATCAACCGCAAATCAACTGGTATGTGGAGCTGCTGAAAGGTTAGGGGGTTGGAGAGTTCTGTGCTTAAAAGTTCAGCTGTCTGATGTATAATTTCCCGTACATTTACTGAGTTATTTCATCCTCTCCTTGGTTACCGCTGTTCCACCTACACAGGCAATGAAAACTCAGATTCCAAAATAGCATTAAAAAATTTCTATAATAAGTGAATACAAATTTTTTAGTATAAACTACTTCTGTATGAATATGAAATTCATTTTGACTGAAATGGCAGAGCAATGAAACTTTTTAAATTATTATTACTATATTTTGATTTTTTTTTATGAAATAATCTGGAGTTCTGAAGTTTTGTAGATGAGGCTTAGCAGACAGTGTCTCCATGGTTTAAAAAAATTGTTAATACTTTCAGTGCTGTGGCCTGAATTTCATGACAAGCTCACAGACTTGCAAAATTTTAGGTAATTGTGTTCACCAAACCAGAAGGAACATGCCACAGAGGGTGGGATTGTTTGTAAGATCACAGTCAAGGATATAGTGTCCTAGCTTCCCAAACCACATGGTTTGTTTAGAAGTGTTGTTAACAAGTGTGACTGTGGTGTTAAAAAATGTGACTGTGATCCCCAGACTATTTGCATCCACGTGGACTGGTTCAAAAGGAGGGACAAACAAGACAAACTTCCATAAGATATGGCAAACCAGGCAACTTCAATGTGGTTTGACCTTGTTTCTTGTGAAAGAATGACTGGTGTCAACCTGACTGTTGAAAATAGTTTCTGGAAAAAGAAAGAAGAAAGCCATCACAGCTGGAACCAGAAAGGTAGATTTGGTGGTGGAGAGGATATACTGGAATAGGGGATTTATTTCATATTCACATATGGTTCCAACAGAAATAACCACTCTAATTAATGTAGAGATTCAGATTTATTTTAACATCTTGAATCAGAAATAACAATTTCTTAGAGATATAGTTTTCCCAAAATATCTTCTTCTTCCCCTTCCTCTGATTATAGTGTCAGTCTGGAATCCAGACTGGCAGAGTTCCAACCTCCAATCCAATTTCAAAGGGCACAAAAGAAATCTAGCAGAAAAAATAGGAGGGATTTCTGAGCAGAAAATAAGAAATCATACAATACTTTTGCAACTAATTCTGAACAATTCTGAACCATATTAGAAGGCAAATGGAGCCCTTGAAGTCTACATTTGGGGTTCCTGAGAGCAGACTTCTAAGTCTGTTGACTAATGGTTCTGGTAATCTGAAAGTTTTAGATTCCTTCTGTGACTTTTTGCTAACTGAGTTTGCATGGCAATAAAATTAGTAATCTGGAGTACTTACAGGTAACTTACAGTATCTATAAAATATCGAGCTATATAAGAAAATAACTCTAATATTACTGTGCGAGAGGGTTGAGCAGAGTAGCAATTAACTTGTATTTGTGAATTTTTGACATCTTTGTATGAAAGAAGTTGTATACAGGAAGTGCCAGATATGATGATTGTCATCAGCTGTATCCTTCTGACTCTAAAGAGATGTTTGAAAGGCAAGACTTTGACTCAATGCTGCACAAGACAATCTGTTTTCTTTTTATTAGCATTTCAAATTATTAAAGGAACAACTTTGTACTGTTTTCTTTCTTTCATAAATCTTTTTTTTCTTATACAATTTTTGCAAAATCTGCCTTGGGATTGGTTCTGGTTTTATTTGCCTCAAAATTACTTACCCTGAAGGAACACACATTTTCTCTGTAAGCTGAAATAGTAATTGATGATCCTTCCTTACTGCTGTCTGTCCCAACATTCTGGAGTATAAATACAGCTAGTGTTCGAGTGTTTGCCGTAGTTTTACTTTGGGGACAGGCATCCTGGCTTCATGGTGTTCCTCTAAGATTTTTTGCAGTAAATAGCAATGACCACAGAAGCTCAAAGAAATCTAACACTAATACCACATATTGTCTTGAGTCTCCTCAGCTAGGATTTCCTGTCATCTGTCTGCACATATGGTACTTAAGTATTATCAATGACAGTGCTCACACAAATGATATATACTTGAAATTGAGTTCTGTTATTAGTCATACTCTTAAACAAACCTGTAATGTTCAATACTTAGAATTTCCTATCATGGAGACAAAGTCTTTTCTCCTTCCACCACTAACTGTATACTTTGAAGAACAGCTTCACTTCAGGAATTGCTCAGGGACAAATGAAAATATTTTTGTTTTAATTTTTGAACAAAGTCCATGTTCACCTCAGATTTCAGCTTGGCAGTAAAGATGATGGGCATTCTCTGATATCTGTTTGAAAAATGCATGCAGCCTCTTGGAGAGCTGTCCTTTCATATTCTAACATAAAGATCAACACGTGTGTGTGTGCTGACACGTGAGTCTGAGAAGGGGGTCATCAACAGCATTGTCAAAGTGAAACTCAAAACAACATTAGACACAGTGTAGAAAATACTTGAATAATAGCAGGTAACAGCGGTTCCCTACTGAGATTAAGGATTTTGTCAGGTCTTCAATAAGCAGAAAACTCTATTGTGTAATGTAGGGAGATGGTTTCAGACCAGGGCAGTTTATTTTTTTGCTCTTTACATATTTTCTACAGTATTTATATTTCTTCTGACAAAAAAATGACATGATATTTAGTTGGTAACCTTGTTACAGATTGTGCTCTTCATTCAGAGGGAAGAAATAAGAAAGTGGAACTACCAAAGGAAATCTTGGTCTATCTGCTTGTGCTGTAAATCACTGAAACTGTTTATCTGTGCAGATAAAGCTGTTAAAACCTGATGTTGTCTAGAGTCCTCTTTCCACAAGTCAGACCAATGCAAGGAAGACCTGATGTGCCAGTACACGTTATGTCTTCTCTGTACAGTGAAACTTCACTCCAGGCTCAGTGGAGCGAGGTCCATGCTGTCCAGAGCCATGTGCGGCTGCAGGTGAGCTACTTTTCTTGTCGAACTCCACAATAAAGCTATGGAGGAAAGCTTGTGTCCTCTGAGAAAGAAGGGTTACAGTCCTGGCCTGGCATTGCAATAGAAGTGGAATAGGCCAAGCAAGAATATGTATGAAAATGCTGGATAATGACCCTGAGCTCGTGTTGTCTCACGTCTGAAATAGTCTTGCAAAAATGGAGCTGTAGTTAGATTATTTTGAGAGATGGCTTTCTGACACTCACTGATTCATAGTGCTAGATTTCCTTTGTAGTTTGTACTGGTTACACAGATAAGGCCCCTCTCTCCCTTTAGCTGTCCTCCAGGAAGGAGCTAAACAGCTCATTAACTATATCTGTTTTGGAGTCCTTATATTATAATTTGAAGAGCTTAGTAAGTTCTCTATTTGAGCACTGACTTTTTTTTTTTGGTCTTATTATTAGCCTGATGGTATCTGTATGCATCGTTTCACTTTCTGGCTCTTTATTCCCCTACCTCATGCTGTGTATGCCTATGTAAAAATTTGTATCTGTAAATATAGATTCTTATAATTTTGCCTTTCTTTACTAAGGAAAAGTCTTATTCCAGTCAAATCAATTAAGAATCTCTGTGTATGAAATTTTTATCTCACTTCAACATACAAGACATTATGGTAATATTCCCTAAATATAAAGATTTTCAATATGAAAGCAAATTAGGCTTTTAAATAATATTTTCAATAAATATGACCTGGAGTTACTTTCTTCCCTATCTCCTAATAGCAAAAGCTAACATGTCTCATATTTTTTAGAATGGAGTTCAGATCAGTACTGTGCTTCTGGGTGCTTGCTTAGCAAAAAAAATCAGAGTCCCTCGTTTCACCATTGTCTCAAGAATCCCTAGTGCAGTAGCGATACCTTAGATCAAATGTCTTAATTTATTCATTCAAGTATTACACATAAATTATGGTTTGCATTTACAGTTTTCTGGCATGTGCTGTGGACTTAAATTCAGTGACAATCTCTGAAAGCAGTAGACAAGATCCTCCACTGTTATCTACCGAAGTACTTCAAGGCTCATCTGTAACAGAGACAATGAGCTCTGGGAGGAAATGCTATTGTATTCTCTGTATCTTCATTCATTGTCTTCTCAGCTGGTCTTGCTACAGTGGATGTGAACTACTGTAAGATATGACATGGATATTGCTGCACTATAAGTAAAAATGCTTTTCAGTCATTTTCACACAAGCTTCTTTGATGCTGGCAACTTACATTCAATTCCTGTTATTTCAGCTGTGTCATTGTCACATTTCCTATACTGTAAAAAACTCTGTATACAGACTCATGTAAACTGCAAATGGTCTGCCGTTTGAGCATTACTGTCACAAATTAGGGTTTATCTGCGCAAATGCACAGATATTACATTTCTGTACTTGATTGCTTCTAGTATGTTAAATTATTCAAGATTGTAGACTTAGCTACTGTCACCCATCTTGCCTCTTGACCAAATTTAGTATTAATTCAAAGTCTGAGGTGTTGAAGCTAATTTTTAAATTCAAAAGAAATCTTCAGTCTCCAAAATATCCTGCTTAGGCAGCCAACTTCTTAAGTAGTCTTATTGTTCTATGGTTTTCATATTGTATCCTACATTTTCAGATAGATACTCTTTGTTGTGGTTGGTTGTTTTTCCAGCTATCAGCCACATTTATACATTATAATTGTTCAGGCTGTCCTCAGGCCCTTTAAACAACTAGCTAAATGAACAGATGTAATATAAAACTGACCTTAAAAATCCTGGCATTAGTAACAATTTTTATAAGATTGAAGTAAAGAAAAATTTCATTTTTCACAAATTTCTTTTTTTTTTTTTTGCAGAGGCATTAGGACATTTCAGAAGCATCAACTGACACTGATTCTGTATGTCTAAATAGATAATTCATACATAATGAACTTGTCTCCACCAGTATGACAGTGATAATCTATGATTTATTTTGCAATCTTCCTTTCCTTTCTTTCCATTAAAGAACTAATGTTTAAACTGAGGAAAACTGAAGGTTATAAAGGGTCATTCATTTTAATGAGTACTTCTATAGAAAGCAAGCATGAAAATATTTCCCCACAGCAAAATTTTTTGTCTCCCTTTGCTTCATTATTCTGCAGTGACTTGTGGTGACATTGAGATATTGGACAAGGAAATGATATTTTATGAAAGAACAAAGCAGAGAGATTACTTTATTTGATTCCTCTTCTGTGCTAGTGCAGAGACTTCTTTTCTAGGGCATTAGGTTCAGTAAGGAAGCTTAATAATCATTCATTTTCGATCAGAAATGAAACCACGCTGCAATGCCTGACATTGCTTCTGTGCAGTAGATCACAGTACCTTGCCATACAGAGATGACCAAACTGATATAAGAAGGAAACTGTTGCTGACTTCGGTGGATTTAGAGTCCAATATATGGCTTTTCCCACTTCATAGCAGGAAATACATTATTTTTATAACTGAGAAATATTTTATGTTTGCTTTATCAATTTGGTCTAACTTTATCTAGAGAATGAAACGTTCTTTAGAAACTCTTGATCTGGATAGAAATCGATTAAAAAGTTGGACGCTTCTTCATGCATATCAAAATACGGTAGATTTTACGGACAGCCGAATTCCATGCCACAATCCTTCATAGTTTTACAGAGAAGTATTAACTAATTTTTCTACTCAGTCATGCACTGCAGTACCTGACACACACATAAATTTCCCACATGTGTACAGACAATGCTTTTTTGACTATAGTAATTTATACTTCTTGCTTTCCCCAACAGACAAAGTATATCTTGGCCAGCATTCAGAATTTAGAAAAATTTGTACAATTAATTCAAGAATTTTCTTCTAGTGACTTCCTTTGAATTTATCAGGAACTGTTTCTTTGGACCTTCCTTGTTTATTCCATGTGTTTTCCTTGTAACCCTTAAATATATGAAGGCAATATAAAATAATGCAATCTATCCATACTATGTTACAAATTTCCACGTTTTTACAGATCAGACCAATTCTCTTTGTGACACTTGAGTGAATCCTGAACATTTCATAATACAAAATCATGCAGAGAGGGATTTTTCAATTATATTGAGATAATCAGTCATTTGTTTGAACTCGCCAAGTTTGTTCACCTACTTTTTTAGTGACACACATTCTAAAGAACCATTGAAGGAGGAGGAAGTAAATACCCAGTTTATATCTTTGTGATGAGTTTTCTTATTTTTCCTAAAACAGACAAAAAGGTTTTTATCACAGAAGACACCATAGCAATGTCCTTCAAGAGCTGTGTTCAACCTTGGATTGTGTCCTGCTATAGTCCCTCTGAGTCAATGGGATCTTAGGATGAGCTGAGAGATCTTCATAACCAACTCTAACAAAATGCATATGAAGAATTGTTCAAGAGTATGTAAGCTTTTCCTTGAAGGTATCCTTCTGTAGCAACTTGCATAGATTTATTTTTCAAGAACACAAATTTAGTAGTAAAAATAACATTGACTAGAGTATATTTTTTTAAAGCTGACTAGAATATAAATTTATCTACATTAAAAAGCAAAAAAGATTCTTATTTGGGCCTCAATTTTATGAGCAGGACAGAATTTTTCATCTAACTTGGACTTGAAAGAAAAAAATTAATAGGTATATTAATTACTGTGATATTTTACCATGTTCACCATCAATGACTTTTGGGTTTAGCAAGTTTCAAGACTTAGACAAAAACAATAAGGAAATTTATCCTGTACCATAGTTTAGGTTTTGAGCAATGTTCTCTTAACACTGCTAAATTTTTTTGGTAAATTTATGCGTACCTTTTATCAGAAGGACTGAAGTTTATTGGTTCTTAGATTTCACCAAAATTTTGTTTCTTAATAGACTGTAACAAAATATTCCATTTAATTTATTTAATATTACGAGTACTTTAGGTACTATTAAGTACACTATCACCTCCTAAATTAAGCGATTGAAATTACTGGAATATGTTTAGTGCCCCAGTCAGTAAAATAAAAGTAACACTAAGTGTCAGATCCACCTTAGCTCTGTGTTACACAAGAGCTAAGAATTATAACACATTAATTTTGTTCACCATCGGTGGAATTTAGAGTCTCAAAACATATAAATAACTCGGCTACACATGGACCTACTGATCTCAATGTATAAATTTATCTTTCAATGGACTTTTTCTCCATACACCTTGCCCTTTGCCAAAATCTGTTATCTTTTTCCTTTGGATTCACTCTCTTCTGCACTCACATGTGCACGAATACATGCTTGGAAACAATTCAGATTCCTGCTGAGGGTCTTGTGCTTCTAAGTGCTGTTTCTGGTATCACTGCTTAGTATATTGAATATGGTGTACTTTGAAGTCTTCTGCTGTCTGAACAGGATAACTCCACACAGACTTCCTCAGTGTCATTAGACGACACTCACCACTCTGAAAAAATGTGCTTTCTTAAGGGCTAGATTTTGTCAATCAAAATAACATGCTCTCAGAAATGTATCACAACTTTGAGTCATTGTTTGTCAAGAAATTTGTAGTTCCTCTTCACAAACTGCCAGGTAGCCATCACTTTTGAGGGAGAAAACTGTGTCCAAGTTGTATCATACAGGTCAAGACCATTCATGACAGTCTTGGACACAGTCAATTTATCTTCATTACATTGAAGATGTGGGGTTTCTTGCTTTGCTTTTACTTTTGCACTCTTTTTTTTCTGTAAAAAAAAAATTGCAAATTGTAAATCTTTAAATTCACTTTATACACTGTGTTCCTCACAAATCCTTCATGGATACATTGAAATTTACCTTGAATTTTTTACAAATATTTTCTTTTGAGCTTTTCATTGCAAAAACTTTCATTATTTTTCAAAATGTATTTATTGGTCAGTGCATATTAGTGCAAATGACTATTGGTGCTCTGGAATAACATGAAGGATAAGTAAGTTCATATGAGTGTATCTGGCTTCTCATTTCCAGCAATTCTGTTTCTTACGGTGGAAAATACTGAGTTTCTTGTTTAGGGCCTTTCAATTTCATATACATTAAAGTTTTAATTGGTTTGTTCTGAGTGTCCATGAATATGTGAGAAATCAAAAGCAAATTTATAACAAGATTCATCTAGTCTTACTTTCAGTGAATATATATTACAGAACTCCTGAACTGAATAGCATGCAAAAATCCTTTTGGATAGGAAAAAAAAAAAAGGGTAATAATGCAGAGGGAATATTTTCGGAGTTGATTTCACTAAAGCCTAGTGTGTGCACATTATGTTGCATTGCTGGACCATTCCACTATGATTGCTAATGCAAACTGGATTTTAGTGTGTTTTTTTTTAATGTCATTAACGTATTATTTAACATATTAACATATTTGGGGAGGTTATGCATATTTATCACTGTAGTCATACGTGTTTCTTACAATCAGTGCAGAGCTATCCTTCCCTGAAAGACCGCTTTTAGGAAGGAAAAAGTGAAAGGCTTTTAAGCATCTTACTTTAGACAGCAGATACAAAGATCTTCAGTTCTGCTGGACATTTATGAAAATTAAAGTTTCTCCTTATTTTGCATCTCTCTCTGGATGAACTGTCAAAGTATAAAATCTTGTGAAGCATATTCTAGGGATCAGGAAAAAAATGTTCTCCTTCTTATTATTGAGAATTTAAGCATTTTTGGACTCCTTTTAAAATGCACTAGATATGGCTAAGCTGGAGGGTGTTCAGGGAATAGTGTCACAATGGAAAATATGAACATGTTAGGATATTATCTCAAAAGAGCAGTTATATCAGTTAAACTGAACTAATAGGAGCAGGACTTTTTACAAATCCTGCTTGTATAAAATTGCATTAAATCAGAGGTCAAATAATTCTGAGTCAAATTTCCATAAATTATTAATTGTTGCAGAAGCAAGTGGAAGATGCTCCCTTGTTAATATTAAAAATAGTAGTTAAGAAGTTTCAAATCTGTTCCCCCACAAGAAGGATTTCTGTACTTGATGGTGACTGGTTTAATCCTTAACATCTTCTTTCTACTTTTATTATTTTTAGTTCTTCAGTGGCCTGTTAAGTTCTTGATTGTTGTAGTGCTAATTGAATATTGCTGGGAATAAGCGATTGATTTGTTTTAAATTTGATACAGTACTGCCTGGCTGCATTCAACATTTAAAATTTATTGAGTGAGGAAGTGAAACAAAGCTTCCCTTTTCTTTGTGCACATGATTTTATTGTTTTGAGCAACTTCTACTTCCTTTCTAGTTCAATTTCTGCAAAGATCAGTTCTCTTTTCCATTTCTCTTCTGTAGAATTTTTCTCTGTCTATAAGCACATCTGTTTCCTGCTGCCAGAACTTCTTAATTTCTACTAAAGGCTTTCTGTGAAGAGGCAGCCAGATCTGAAGTTGAATGTTTAAGGGATAAAGTGTTGCTACTTTCATAAGCCAGTTAGATTAGTTAATTACCTCTGTCGTTGCTTAGAGATTTATATTCTGTCGTGTGGTTTCCGTTACCACTGTCCTTTTTTTGCACCACAAACATGCTTCTTGCTGAATACAGAAATAAACATGTTTAATGTAATTCTCAGTATGTAAACTCAGCAAATTAATTACCAGCATTTTCTCATGATGAAAACAAATCATTATATGAACCATATGTTTGATCATTTGTAGTATTTCAACAACTTGTCTCTCAATGTTTTACTTAGAGCTGCGTATAACACCCTATCAAAAGGCTTTTGGGAGGCAATGTGTACTACCAGCTTACCCTTGGTTGCATTTTCTAATTGCCCAGAATTCCAGAGGACAGATAAAGATGTATTCTTCTTCCTTGCAAAACCTTCCTGATAAGATCACATCTCAATTAACTGCCTGGATCTTTGTGGTTCAGCACCATTTTTTGTGCTTAGACCATTTCTTCCCCCTCCTGCCCTAACATTTCTATTGCTACTGATAATGTGTACTTTGTGTGTGAGAACTCTCCATGCTGCAAGGGTAAAGATCTGCATGAATATATAAACGAGAGCTGAGGGGTTCTGAGCGCAACCACACCAGTGTCAAAGCGCTTCTTTAGGCCCCACTTCAGCAGACCAAAAGGACAGTCCTCATACTGTGTCCAAGCACACTCTGGAAAGAAAAACATAAGTATTTCCTTTTTAAGAGTAAGATTTTCTTTCTCTCTCCCTAACGCTGTGGAGTTGTTTGTTCACTTTTACGTGCAGTGGGGCACAGTTCGGTCCGTACAACTGTACTCAGATATATTTCCTAAAGGAATGGAAGTTTTGAGAATTCAGGTGAGGTGAGGAGGTTCTTTCTTTTTTATTTCTGTTACGATGGATATAATTAATTTTGGAATAATCGATTCTCACACTTTTCTCTCTTGGCTGCCTGAATCATATGTATGTGTCTAGAAATGCTTTATGTATTTGATTTTAATAATGGAGGGTAATGTGCACTTTATTTCTAGAAGTCACAGAACTGTACCATTAAAAGCCTTGACAATGTAGTTTATTTGAGCTGGTGCATAAAGGCTGCTACTTGGCATTCTTTAGGTCGTTCTAGCAAAACAGGGACCTTTACAGTAACTGTGATGTGTTTGCTCTTGTCATCAGATAGACTGGGCTCTGAATTGCACACAGAGAGCTAGAAAATACTGTTGAAAGCTACAGACCTGCTGAAAAGGAGGGACCTAGGCTCTGCTGCATGCCTGTTTTTGCTAAATATTGCAAGGCTGTGAAATCTTCAAGTTCATTCAGCCATGGCAGGCTCACTGTTCTGCATATTTTCCTGTGTTTCTGAACTAGGAATCTGCACATAAAGTACAACAATGCATCTTTTTCAACCTAGAAGATGAGGAATAATTTAGTGTAGCCTCAAGACTGTGCTGCCATACGCTAAAAACTGAATTGGCCTTTTGGCAACTGTAAAAGCAAGAAGCTAACAAGATGCCATAGAGATACTTCTGGCCCACAAATACTCTGTCCTGAGAAACCAGCCTGTGCCCTTTTCTTGTGACCTAAATATGACACATATGGGATTTGCCTTGAGAGACACCGCTATTTTTCATTCTTTCTTCTTGAATCTTGGTCCAATGAATCTCCTACCAACTTCTTTGTATGTATAGCCCTCTCTTCTTCAGTCTAACCTTGCACTCAGGCCCTCAGCCAAAACCATATGAAGTGTGTAAGATGAAACAGTCTCTTCTGAGCCAGCTTTAAAGAACTCTTTTAGCTCTTCAGTACATTTCCGGTGAATAGGGTCATATAAAGATGTTTATAAAGGCATGGTTGTCCTAAGCAGGGGACAAGGCAAGTTAATGCCACGTAAGAGCTTCTTTGCAGGCATGCTTCTTGTTCATTGCCTTTAGAGCTGCTTTGTTTCCTTCCTTATATTTAAAAATCTCCTGCCATTTTAAGAGGGATCAGTTAACTGACTATTTTTATGCAGAAATATTGATTTTTCAATATTTATGTGGCTTATACTGTATTTCCAGTGTGCTGATAAAACCAAATCAGTCCTTACAAGCCATTATGCACGGAAGGAATAGCTTTAGAAGTTATGACTATTTGCTGTGAAGATGTACTTGCAGCTATTAGCTCACGCCCCTTTAAAATCTCTTTTGTAAAGTAAAAATACGGATTTACTATTCTGAACACTCTTAAGAGTCTACTCTCCCATCTGCAGGCATGTTTATCATCTCCTTCATCCCAGTAGGACCTGATTAATTCAAGTGAAATGAGAAGACAATGACTACCTCAAGAGTAATTTCTGTAAAAGGCAGAAGGAGGTTTTAAGAAGTTAAATTACAATACCTAAATTGTTTCAGATACACAGTTTTAATATGGAGACAGTGGTGTTGGACAAAGTTATGGCTTGTTTTACATGAAAGTTGAAAGGCAATCTTTTGTCACAGGTACTGGAGCAAAACAGGGAACATCAGGTGTGAGAAGATAAAGTGGAATTGTGTTCTCAGAAGACCGACATTGCATGAAAAAGAAATCTGCTTGGACTAAAAAGACTCTCTTCAGTGTAGTTCATGTCTGTGATTAAGCACTCAACACTGAAGGCTAAAACATATCTGAGGTACAGAGAACTAGGAATGTGCCTGCGGCAGTTGGCACTGACTGGGGGTGTCTCTCAACTCAGGATTCTTGTAAATCACCCATTTGAGAGACTCACACAGCTGAAGAACCCAAAATGAGAATTTTCTTCTGAAAATTGAGTTACTGTGATGTCTGTAATATGACACAGGAGAAAAACAAGTGCGGAGACTGAATAAGTCTTCTGAATTGGGAGTCTCCTTGAAATTGCTGGCCTACACTTTGGATATTGTTTTATATCCTGCAGACAGGTTTTATTGTATAACCTCCTGATACTTTTACAACTTAATCCCAGCTGCATTATGTTATTGCTGTTTTAATATTTCTTGCAACCTGTCATTTGTATTATTATTAAATGTTAAAGAACTAAAAATAAAAGAAAAGGAAAACATCAGTATAAAGTCCCATAACAATCTGAACAGCAAAAACTGTGTTTCATTAAAAAGGACAGCCCCCCCCCCCCCAAAAAATTATTCTAATATAATTAGGTATTATGGAAACAGTATATAAATCAAAATAATGTCAGGGAAAAAGCAGTATTCTTCATCAGAGATACTACAGAACAATCCCTAAAAGACTGTAAAAGATTAAACTTATTATGAAAGTTCGATACTTACATAAGCATTAATATTTTCAATAAGATTGGATGCAGTAATGAAAGTAAACTATTAAAGACAGACTCACCAAAATTTCTGAAGGAATTGTGACTGTGCCATTTTGATAGTGCTTTTAAAGGGTAAATTTTGCCTTTAAAAGACAAAATAAATAATTCTGAATTCAAGAGAGATTTAAAAATATTTATGGAATGCAGTTTATTTGGTTATCATGTCACATATAAAAATAACTCACCTTACTTATCATAAACTTTCCTGAACAGGAAACTGGAGTTAATGTCCAAGCCGAAGTAGCAGAGCCAGAGGACAGCAGAACCAGCAATAATTGAACTGCACAAAATGATGGTGGAAGCCCCTAGTAAGACTGCTTGGTAGTGCTGAGTTACACTCCTTGAAAGTGCAGGCAACTGGCCTTCTAGTGTCCAGCATTTGGTTACCTAGTTCAGTGACTTCTGTGAAAATGTAATTTGGTTAACAGTGTATTTAGAGAAAGCTAGATGATTCACTGCTAGAAGAGTAAATGTTTGGAGTGTTTGAAGACATGTTTGTTTTCTGTTAATAATGTTCTTCCTTTGTGGAGAATTGAGAGGAGAAAAAGGACTGGCCTGCATACCCCAGAATAATTTTCCAAATGAACTACTGAGTTTTGAAAGAGTGTTATTCTAGCTTTAAATCTGTTTTTCTGGTTTTGATTAGATATGATTTATTATTCTGTGCATTACCATTACTTACATTGGACTAACTGTGGTCTTAAGATCTTCACCCATCTGTATCCCAAATTCATTTTCTTAAACATGCAGTGTGACTTTTCTCTTCATCCTGGAGTCATTTATTTAGGGATACTCTTATTTCCCATATACAGACTTTGTATGATTGTAGGTAGGTGCAAAGGTTTTTTATAAATCTTTGTGTCTTCACATCTAATCAGTTGCATATATATTTGCTTATGTTACAATGACTAGTCAAGTTTTGGGGGGGTTCAGTAATCGTTGATGCTTCTTATTATCATGTGATTTCAGGTCAAGATTCATCAAGAGTTAAGATGACATATACCTAAGAAACAAATAGGCTATGTATGCCAAACATATGATCATCAGTTAGTTATAATTTTTTGTAAAGGTAGAGACACTGATGAATCAAAGGTGGGAAAAAAATAAGCCATTATGTGTTCATCAGTAAAAATTGGATGTTTCACCTGAATGCTTAACCTGGATAATCTGAATGGATTTAGCTAGAGAAAACCAGCAGAAGGAAAAAAAGATATTTCAGAACCTAGTAAATATATTTGAGCTCTGTAGAAACCAGTGACGTTTATATGCATTTTATAAATGCAATTAAGAACGACTACCTCCAAATTCATTGTTTCAAGCATAGTTAACCTAGTTAACATTATTGCTTATTGAAATTTCACTCACTAAGCTGATACTTGAATATTGTTCTTGAGCACAATGAAAATGTTAATGGATGTCTTACATCTTCAGAAATTACTCAATAATAATACATTTTAACATTAGTATGAAAAACTACTTCTTTGATATGGAACCCACAGGTTTTGCTAACTTTTATTCTGATGTAGGACAGCTTTATGAAAATAAGTCCAATAGTTTATTACATACTGGGAATAGACCATGTATGGTGACGCTGACTACAAAATAAGCTGTGGCCTCAGTATTTTACTTAATCTGTCAGGAAGCAGTGTATGTTCTCTGCTTCCCAAATAAAGCATTCCATTTTCCATACAGAATTGTGCTTTCATTTCTTGTGGTATCATTATGAGCATCAAAATCAGGGTATTTTGGGGATAGTTCGTTATCCATTAAACCTGCTATAAAGCTACTCTGTATGTGTTTATGTCACAGGAAAGACAGTTCTATTTGGAGTGTATATGAACCTTTATTTCCAGGTGATTCACTCAGACATACAAATTGTGACCATCTGTTCAGAGGTAGGACTAGAGGGTATGAAATCGTCATGGAAGAAAATTCAGTAAAGAGTATTATTTATGCCAAGGTACATTTATTTCAGGGACATGCAAACCATTGCACATCAAAATTATTGTGGAAATCAGATCCAAAGCGTTGTCAACATCAACATTTTCAATACCATGTAATGTGCACAAAGCTATAGCTTTTTCATTGTTCCTCAAAGACCTGAAATTCTTCATACCTTTTTACATCTCTATATACATACAGAATTCTCTAAGTCTTGTGCGTAACAAAAGAAATACGGAAACTAAAAAATGAAGTAACACTGAAGATGAGAGTGCCATAACATGATTTCTTCTACCTCAGTTGCAGCTTCTCAAGATTGTTTCCACTCAGAACTCTCTTCCTTAGATACACACACCTATATACGCATAGTGAAAATAACTAAAATCAATGCAATATATGAAGATCCATAGAACACTTTCTGTAGGTAGATGGGCAGATGTCACTTCTGACACTCGTTATTCTAAGAAACAAGAATTCTAATTACCAGAACCAAAGTTGGAGGGGGGAGAAAAAAAAAAACAACAAACAACTCCCCCTAAAAAAAAAAACAAACCCAAAACCCAAAAGAAAACAACAAACCAAACAAACAAAAACCAAACCAAAATCAACAAGGGAAACAAATCATTATTTAATAGGATTGAAACTCAGACTCCATCCTGTATTAAATGAGACTTAGAAATATATTTTCCCTGGGAGCAGGTTATTCTAGATTTGCTAAACTGTTTTCTCTGCAGCAGCTTCTGCTGGCCTGTGCTGGAGACAAAGAGAAACTGCTCCTTCTATTTCAGTACTGTATGTTACCTGGAAGTTCCAGAAAATTGTTCACGTTTCTTTAGTCTTTTCACATTTCTGTTTCCATTCTTCCATAGCTAGTTGGAAAAAAATAGGCTTCATATTTTGATCCCAGTTACTCAACTATAAAATTAATGTAGTGTCGTCACCAGTGGAAATTACTCTAAAGTTATTCCAGTGCAACTACGTATAACAAAATCTGGCAGTGTAGTAAAAAATTGTAAGATAGAATGAGACATGTTGCTCAGAAAGCAGTATATTTTTGTGACTTAACCCTGGTGCCAGGAGTAATGTTGCATTAGATCTTTTTCTATATGTGCATGTTGTCCTCAGTCAAAAATAACTTATTCTTTTTTCTGCTACATACCTAGTACATAGTATACGATATATGGATACGGGATAAGGTATATAGCACATAGTATAGAACCCTCATATCTACATGCATACAAGGACATTTATAGAAAACACTTAACAGATCCACTCACTATTTCTTCCTACAGTTCAATTTTTATTCTTCATAAAGCCATATTCATAGAATCATAGAATCTTAGCATCTTCTGGTTGGAAAAGACCTTTGAGATCATCGAGACCCACCATACCCATTTTCTGCTAAACCATGTCTTTCAAAAACTCAGTCTGAACCTCCCCTGGTGCAACTTTTGGCTCTTTTCTCTTGTCCTGTCACCTGTCACTTGAGATAAGAGATCAATGCTTGCTCTGCCACAGCCTCCTTTCAGGCAGCCATAGAGAGTGATGAGGGTCTCCCCTCAGCCTCCTTTTCTCTAGGCTAAACAACCCCAGTTCCTTCACCCACTCCTCACAGGACTTGTTCTCAAGCCCCTTCACCAGCCTCGTCACCCTTCTCTGGACACGCTCCAACACCTCAATGTCCTTCTTGTACTGAAGGGCTCAGAACTGAACACAGTACTCGAGGTGCAGCCTCACCAGTGCTGAGTACAGGGGCACGAACACCTCCCTGGTCCTGCTAGCCACACTGTTTCTGATACACCTGGGCCACTGCTGGCTCATATTCAGGTGGTTGTCAACCAACACCCACAGGTCCTTCTCGACCAGGCAGCTCTCCAGCCACTCTTCCCCAAGCCTGTAACGCTGCGTGGGGTTGTTTTGTCCCAGGTGCTGGACACAGCATTTGGTCTTGTTATACCTCATCCCGTTGGTCTCAGCCCATCAATCCAGCCTGTCCAGACCCCTCTGCAGAGCCTCTCTTCCTTCAAGCAGATCAACACTGCCACCCAGCTTGGTGTCATCTGAAAACTTGCTAAGTGTGCACTTAATCCCTTCGTTCAGATCGTTGATAAAGATATTGAACAGGACAGGACCCAGCTCTGAACCTTGGGGAACATCACTCGTGACCAGCCTCCAACTGGATTTAACTCCATTTGCCACCACCCTCTGGGCCTGGCCATCCAGCCAGTTTTTCACCCAGCACAGAGTGTGCCCGTCCAGGCCAATGGCAGCCAGTTTCTCAAGCAGAATACTGTGAGAAATGGTGTCAAAGGCTTTACAAAAGTCCAGGTACACCACATTCACAGCCTTCCCCTCGTCTATCAACCAGGTAACCTTGTCATAGAAGGAGATCAGGCTGGTCTGGCGGGACATGCCTTTCATAAACCCATGTTGACTGGGTCTGATCACATGACTGTCCTGCGTGTGCTGTGTGATAGCATTCAATATGATCTGCTCCATGACCTTCCCTGGTACCGAGGTCAAGCTGACGGGCGTATAATTCCATGGATCCTCCCTGCAACCCTTCTTGTAAATGGGAGTTACATTTTCCAGTCTCCAGTCAAGAGGTACTTCTCCAGTCAGCCAGGACTGTTGATAGATGAGGGAAAGGGGTTTGGTGAGGACCTCTGCCAGTTCCCATAATACTCTTGGGTGAATCCCATCCAGCCCCATAGATTTATGGATGTCTAATTGGCTGAGCAGGTCTCTAACCAAATCTTCTTGGAACATTGAGGTTTCACCTTCACAGTCATCTGGCTCAGGAGGCTTGGAGGCCAGACAACATCTTACCTTACTATTAAAGATCAAGGCAAAGAAGGTGTTAAGTACTTCTGCCTTGTCCTCATCCTTTGTTACTACCATTCCATTTGCATCCAGTAGAGGAGGGAGATTCTCCTTGTTCCTCCTGTTCCTGTTAATATACTTGAAGAAACATTTCTTATTGTCTTTCACTGAACTGGCCAGATGAAGTTCCAGTTGGGCTTTAACCCTTCTAATTTTTTGCCTACGTGATCTCACCTGCTCGTTGTAGTCCTCATGAGATACCTCATGCAAGCAGTCAGCTTTCTCTAGCAATATGTCTTGCATCATCTTAAAATAAAGAGAAAAACTGTAGAATGGATCTGTTAGACAGTGAGCTAAAGGGTTGAGTTTTTTCAGCTGAATGTGTTATACTGAATCTCACCAACCTGCCTGTAGTTTTAATTATAAGAGTATTTGTTAGTGAAAGTCTTAAATTAATAATTATTAAAGCAGCACCAATTTGGCAAAGTATATACTCCAAAAAAAAGAAAGTAGAAGTACAAAATTTTATTTTATCAGTTATTTAAACCTGGGATTATTTTCCCCTGCACCAACTTTTTCACCACAGGCACTGTCTTCTCATTCATATAGCTTTCAATGAATGATCAGGCGCAATCTGGTCTAACTGGAAAGGTGAATTCTTGTTTGCGCCCCATGTTTTAGGCAACAGTAAAAGCTTTTCTTACTGGCTTGGGGTCGTGCTTTGATAAATTCTCCGTTTATTAAGATGAACCTCAACACAATATTCCACCTTGAAATCTCACAACTAGTCATAAATGTAAAATACACTAAGAAATGTATCTGCTTTTATTCAGATTATGTTGTTAGACCTTGTGTATACTTTACGTAAGGAGTATTTTGATTTCAGCTAACTCCTTTTACAATTAATTGGCAATACCTTAGGGGTTACTCATACTATCCCCACTATAACATGCAATTTGTTTTATAGTAACTCCATGATTCAAATCAGTTAGCTCTTCCTGTATCTGACCAAATTATCTGTCAGAGTTTAAGTTTTCCTTCCATAAATTAATAACCTTAAACTCTGTGAAATTAGTCCACGTGACAATAGTTTTGTCAAGATGCATTAAAAATAGACTCTTGGGAGCTGTTTCAGTAACTCATAAATAAATGTCTTAAAATAGAAGAGTAAAATAAGTTGAAATCAGAACATTGGCTACCTGTTTTCCTAAAATGAAAAGCTACTTTTAGAACAGTGGTGTCAATTTTAGCACCAAATTAATCACCATTTTTTTGTTATTTTTGGATATTTTGTAAAGATCTTGGATAAGTACTGAAGTGTTAGGTGTTTTTATCCAACAGTGTGTTGAATATCCTGAATCTATAATTGTGTACTACAAATATCAGAAGAACAGATTCTCATGTAAGCTTTGTATTTCTTCTTTATTCTTAATTTGTTTTGTTTTGATCAGATCAGGATATCACACTACCTTTTCTTCCTTTCCTGGCTACAGATGACAATGAATTAACCAAACAGAAAAAAAAAAAGCTGTTTTTTTATTCTTTCCAGGTCTCTGGAGGGGGTGCATTTATGGTTATGTGTTCTATTAAGGCTATGTGCTGAGGATCCTGAGAACAGAAACAGCTCCTTTCTCAGTTTAGGTGTTTTACCCAATACAGTTCCACCATTTTGAATCACTGGAGGGAAGAAATAACAAAACTACGTGGAGATCATTTTCTGTTGGCAATAGACAGGATTTTTAACTTGCTGTTATGCTTGCAAAGTCAAAAAGGATTATTAACTTCTTCAATCTACTATAACTTCTTAGTGACTTTCCATTGTTTTGAAGATGTTTTATTTACCTGTTTTTTTTCTGTCCTGGCAGAAAAAACTCTTTCCTCTTTTTCCTCCAGAGGGCTTCAGTTTCTTCAAATGTGGAAATCCTTGGTACTTTTGAGTCAATGCTCCTTCCATGGCATTCTCTAATTCTCTTCAATCCTTTCTCCCTCTTTCTTAGATGCTAAACATATTATAAAAATACTAATTTTGCCAAAACTGGAAGTAATTTTTTAGTATCTCATAACGTCAAAGACAGAACTTGGACTCATTCAACTGGCAGAGATTATGAACTGCTATTATATTTGGCAGTTTGAGGAAGAGCAAGCTTTCGGTGGAAACCTGTGTTTGCCTTCAATTGTGATGACTGTTGAGGCCTCGCACTCGTGTTCTAAAATATCTGACAAATACTTTTGTATATGTATATTTGCTATGCAAGAAAACACTAGTATTTAAAACCAAAATATTTTAAGTAGTTTCAACACAGGGAGCTTTGGCTGTGTGTTTGAACATATCTGAATGTATGGGATATTGTGTATGTCCACAGTGTAGAAGTTCCTGCATTAGCACCATCAAGGATTAAGTTTCTTTCAGAGGAAAAGCCTTTTGTATATTTTTTAGAGTGAAAATAATGGTAACAAGCTTTCTTATGGTTCTTCTAATGAGTCAAACATTTGTAATGATTGCAGATTTACCCAGATCTTGCAGAGAAGAGGGATCAGTCCCTATTCTCAAGTAACATTTTGGAGAGATGGCCAACCTGTAGCTGTCACAAAGATGAGAATGTGAGCAGGTGGGGAATGTGAAGAATGCATAATTGTAAAGAAAGGCCCAACCAGTGATTTCATCTTTTAAAATATCTACAGAGTCTTTGGGGGCACAATATCCACAACTGATTTTTATATTGTTTCAAAGTCTGACTAAACTATATAAATTTCTTGGCCATGCAATACTCCAATGGACCTACAAATGTGAAGAATTTTTTCCTTACTTTGGTGAGACCCCTATTACTAGGGATATCACCCAAAGATTGGTCTTCAGTTGAAAGCAGAATGGGATGTCACACATTTATGATACTACCTTTACAGCATTCCTACTGTGATTGAGAAGGGTAAGAAGCAGCTCCAAGCAGTGAGCATTACTGCTTAATATTGAGCAGACAGTACTAGGAACCAACAAGTAGAATGTCTTCGCCCTTTCTCATCTCTGTTCGTCATGATTGTGAAGGGAGTAGATGGACTATGATGTGTCCTTCCTCATTCACTGCCTCCCATGTCCTTCCAGCAGTACAGGCTGAAATCTGAAGTGGTTTATTTTAGGCTGAGAGCTGTGGCCCCTCAGGATATTGACATGCACTCTCTGTCAGACTGGGGAAGTATTTACCTTTAAGTGCCAGATCTACATCAAGCTAGGGTTTTCTCAGCCTGAGTCATGGTTTGTAATTAGTATGTTTCTTAATTTCTAAGAAGCTAAATTTGTCATAAAATAAGGTCTTAATTCATATGAATAGGGGAACCATGTTAGTCAAAGTAGCAAAATGAGATGCTGAAGCCACAAAGGACTAATTTTACATTTTGTGTACAAAACAGTACAGATGAAAAGCATTTGAATGCATGCTTAAAGAATCCAAAGTGAAATTATGCTATCTGATCAGTCATAACTTGGGTTTGAGTATTTAAAAAGACACCACTGGGAGCCCGGGAGCCCGTTCTTGATCCATAGATAAATTCAAAACTGCACACGTTCAAGGGAATCAGAATTTTTGTGTAAATATTCAGTGAGATGAAAAACATGTTAAATTCATTCAATAAATTATTCATTGGTACTAGATTTTTCAGCTCTGAATCTAAACAGTCATAAAATATTTTTTAAATTTGCATCTGAAAGTCAAATCAGATAAATCACACCAAGTAGAAAAAGTCAATCCTATAAAATTAAAAAAACCCAGATATATTACCATAATTATTAACATTTATTACTGATGAACAGGGTAAAGGTATCCTCAAAAATAAGTTTAACTCTCTTATTAGCTGTAGAGGCACAGAGGTTTTTACAGTAAAAAATGAAGTGCACATGCAAACATCATTCAATAAATAGAAAAATAGTAGCAAACTGTGACGTTTGCTCTGTTTTCTCTGCCCATAAATTTAGGTGAAAACAACATTTATACTGTTGCCATAGCATGTATTATATTATCAGATTTTCAAATAATGTACGAAGTTGATAAATTATATACAACACATTTATTTAAATGGCCATTTAGCAGTGTAAGTCTGCACTGTAAAAAACATTATAAAAACCAGAAAGCATAGAAGAATGTTTATGGTGCAACATGCTATATACAAAACATTTGAAAAGATAGACAGGGCAGCATTTCTATAAATCAGTGGAGTGTTCTGTTTCCAAACACCAAGACAACAAGTTTCAGGTACAATTCAAGCAGTGCTGGAGTGGACTCTTGCAGAATCACAGAAGTTCTAGCAGAGCTGCCACCCCAAATTTCATTATTCATGATAAAGACCTGGGTTATTTTAAGCTCTCACTAGCGGTGGAGTCTGACATGCGACGCACTCACTGCCACAACAATACAAAAACTAAATACACATTAATGTCTGATAATTTAAAAATTCAAGTCTCCACACACTATTATCAAAAATTATTTTTAAAAAGAAACACAAAAAACCCCCCCATCATATTTAAAACCATTCTACTTGTCCCTGTAATAAAGGTATGATACTTGGGAATACCAGCCTGAGAGGAACTTTATTTCCTACTCCTTCCTTACAAGGTTAGTAAAATCACTGCCTGTCACTTGACAAGGATGCGTCACCACTCATTTCACTAGTCATTGCTAAATTGTCCTCTTTCTTACTTTCATTGCATTAGAAATACAATGCAATTACCAATCCAAAATGGAGCCAGAGTATAGTTCATTTAAGTAGTAAAACAGCAAGGAAAGCACAAGGGTTGGGATTTCAGCCTATTAAGGTCACTCTGCCTTCTGCTGGCCATGCCTGCTCCCATTTCTGGGAACATGCTGTATATAAAATCAGATCATGGCTACCTGTACAGAGAAGCCAGAAAGAAACGATAAAGCAAAGTGATAGCAACTGTTCTCCTTCAAGGAAGGAAACAAGGGATTAAGGAATGGAAGGAGGGAAAGGAACATAAAACTGGTATATGAAAATGAAGCAAAGTAAAATGAAACAAAGAAGCAAAGAAAAGTGTGCATTTAAAATGCAACTGTGGTACGTCATGGTTTTAGCACAGGCTGGTGCATTAGGGTCGAAAGGAACAAAAAGGTAAGTACAAACCAGGAAAGCAGAGTGTTACCAGAACTACCATGATGAAATATGGTGAACTTTTCTGCTTAAGGGTAAAGCTTTCTGCATGCTAATGACTGCTTTTCAGCCCTTCTCAAGCTTCTTGTACTTTGTGTTGGCTGTGCTCATGGGTAGAGGTCTGGGGTAGCATTAAATCTAGAAGTGATATTTGGAGGCACACTGAGAAACAGAAGACTCAGAGTTGGCGTCATTTGATTCTATAGCTTTCATTCATGAAGTCGTCATGCATGTAGAAAGTATACAGTTTTAAAGTACTTATTTATTATTAATTGGAAACGTTATTGAAGGGAAGGTTTTATAAAATTCTATTGCAATAGCGTAAGAAAAAAAGTTTTTCTAAAATGTGTATAGACTTTTATCTTAGCTTGGATTTGAAATCCGCAAAGCTGTGTAACTGCAGTAGGGTCAAAATGCTAATGTAGGTTAATTTAAAAGGTGTTTATTTATTCCATCTCTTTCACTGTGATCCAAAGTATAAGTTCCTTTTGAAACAAGCCAAAGAGTAAAGCAGTAACATTACTGGCTTTATTTTAAGTTGCCATTTTTGAATTATGTTTTGAAACAGCAAATAAAAAAATCCATAAACATATAGCTCAGTGGGTTGAATTTTCCCTTCTTTTGCATGTACATGTGCTTGCCTTTTGAAATTTTTAAGCAGAGGTTCAGAAAACAGTGGAACATTTTCCAGTGTACAATGGTGAAAATCTCTGCAGCATGGGAACAACTATGAGGAGCTCAGAATGGAGGATGTCTTATTTTCTAAGGTTGTTGCTTGCTCATTGTACTTTGCTTGGTTTGTGGATATTTAAACATATGTTCACTTTAAAAGTAAATCCTGCTTGTTGCTATAGTTCTCAGGTGTTTGAATAAGACCAAGCAAGCTTTTATGCTGTCTTGATCGTTTCCTGTTAATCAGATAAAAGACAAAAAAATCAATACCTGGAATTCAGATTTCTGTTTTGGATTCCTGCTGGGCTGCATTTTAATTTTTACATTAAAACTCCCATTCATCCAGAATGTAAATATATACATAAACTCATAATTTTCATTTGGTTATCTCTTTCATCTCAATAGATCATGAGAAATGCATTGTTTCAAAGCCAAGACTTTGTCAGTATTGCACGATTGCAACAGGAATGCTGATCCCCCCAAGAATATGTTTTAAAAGTATACACTACCTATCATTGCACATACTCCGGGACATCATGAGAAGAAGCTATCTGAAAAATCAGTTCTATGATGGCACATCTGTTTGTCAAAAATTCTCCCCCTGTTTTCATCTCACTTTCCCTGTTTGGACTACATTTTAGAAGGGCACTATAAAAATGTTATATAGAGAGGCAACATTTTCCTTTAACAAGGTAGGCTGAAACTTTGTTGTTGATAAATAAAGCTACAGAATATCAGAACGTATCTGAGGATGCTATAGAATAGATCATTCACAATGGTGGTGTTTGCCTGTAGTTCACCTCTTCCTAGATGCAAAGTTTTGCTGAAGAGGATTGCCACCTTCTCATATTCTCTTTGTGAATATTTGCCTTTTTGGTTTTTTTAAAAGTTTATTCCTCTAAGGCTCCATATTTCAGAGCAGGTGCTGTTTAGTTGGGAGCAATCATACGTGCCACATGCTGTTGTTTTGTTTCCTGCTTTGAGTTAATTCTATCTGATAGCTTCTGGAAAAAGGCTGCCACTATGAATAGAAAAATCTTTCTGCAAACGTTCATGTTACTTACACCTAGGCTTTTAGACATGAGGTATTATTACAGCAGAAGGAGTTTGAAGTACAAAATATGAGAAAATATTCAAAGAAATTCTTTCATGCAGGGTTACAGAGTGGAAGAAAAATTGACAAAGTTTATCAGGGATGGAGTTTACAGTCTGATCAGCTTGGTGCAGTTGAACTTTGTGAAGGGGTCAAGAAAATTCAAGCACTGAGTTTAGCTTATTTTATTATTATAATAATACTTATTCTGTAAGCATGCAGTTGCTGGTGATATGTTACTGGATTTGGAGTTGGACTATGCCTGGTGTAATTGCAGAACTCCCAGAAGTCCAGTTTTGCTTTGACTTGTGGTCTGTTTTGAGCCTGTATTCATAAAAATGGGGCAGGAATGTTTCCAGTGAAAAGGAACAAGAAGTGGAGTAACCCCCTCTTTGGTACTTAGAATTATGTCACCACAAAATTTTGCCTGCTGCTTCTCTAAATTGACTGTGAAGTTTAACTGGTTTTAATGAATGGTAATTCAAATCCAAATTATGCATATTTATAGTACATCTTTTTCCTCTCTGAGTTTAATTTGAAATCTACAGTAGCCTCAGAAAGTGTACCAATTAAAAAAAAAAAGATAATCAGATGTTGAAGAGAGGGGAAGAAAAAGATCCTATTTGTCATGTGTGTGCCATCACTGCTGAGTGATGCATAGTGATTACAATTTCTTTAATTGGCAGGCTTCCGAGACTGTGAGGGAAGTTGGTGACAAGATGATGGATCAGTTTCACCATCGTGGCATGTTGATCCAACAGACACAATGTGTATATTGGCATTTGTCATTCAGCTTTGGACCCCTACAGATTCCTGCTGCTGATTAGTCAAATATTTCACCACCTTGTAATTATTGTTTCGACAGCAGAGGCTCCAAGAGATTCTCAGGAGAAAAAAACTATTACAGCATAACTACATTGAAATGTAACTTAGTACCAGTTGAGTGAGAAGAAGTACAGGTATGGGAAAAGGGAAGAAACCAGACAGTGTTTGAACAGCTTAACCCTTTTGGCCCTTGTGTGTTGATGGAGATTTATGCATCACTTCCCCAGGAGGAAGTAATTAGTATGATTAGCATTTTCTTTTTATTGACTGCAAATCACAAATTGGAAAAATATTTGCATGCATTTTTTTTATTCCCTTGAAAATCTGTGACAGTGGCTGTGAGGCCATGACAACTTCCAGCATCTCTGCTTAGTTCCTAGGCTTTACTTCCAAAAAGAAGTTTTCTTATCAGCTACAGGGACCCTCCTTTATGGATGTTAAAGGGAACTGAGTAAAGTAAAAGAAACATATCTTTTCTCTAACTTGGCAAAATGTGTAAAAAACAATCTTGCAGTGCATTGAAATGCATCAGGTCCTGCAGCAAAAGATATTTTACAGTTAATAATTGTGTATTTCATGGCTGTATATGTGATTGCATAGGAATACTACACTGATTGCAATATATCATGATCTGGAATGTTTGTGACAAAGCAGCTGGGGTGTCCTTAAAAGAAATGGAAAAAAATTGGAGTCCGTATGACCTATAAGCTATGCAAGGGAGAAGTGTGCGAGGTTTTGTTATGTATGAGATTATTTGTTGTGATATGACCTGAAAGAAAATAAGAAGTAAATGTCTGTTGTCTTCCAATGAAAAGGATTTTCTTAATCCACAGAAATTCATAATAAAGAACACATTTCTCAAACATTCTCAGGAAGAGCAGTTATTATGTTGTGAAGAATCTGAATTAGCGCCATCTACTGACGGTATCGCAGAAAGAGCCGGTTACCAGACCTATAGAATTTTCATTTTGGATACTGTTTTTAGCTAGGATATAACATGAATGTCTTAACCAAAGTCTAAAATAGATTTGATGAATTATTAGTACTTCTTTAAGGAGAAGTAAAAATCTTCATAGAATGAGTGGCTGTGTAAGACTGTGTTATTTAGGGGATAGCGTACTTTTTCTTTCTACTTTTTAAGATATGATAAATCTCAAGTTTCTTGCTCTGAAGAAGATTGCTATATATATGCGCCAGAGCTTTCTCAGTAGTACAAATTTTTAAGCCTTAAGAGAAAGCAGAACTGGAAAACTGAACTATGTGAGGAGAGCTGCATGAGAAAAAGAAGAAAAGACAGAAAATATTTCGACATGAGAGTAAATCACATTCAGTGTATATCACAAAATGGAGAAGATTTCATTCAGCTCCAGCCAGGTCATACACAGGATTTGTGTAAGTGTGCTGGAAAGCATCATCTATACAGTTATACTAGCTACCCATATCAGGTAGTAACTGCTAGTCAATGACTCTGAGAAGGAGTGGATGTGTTAAAGAGGAAAGTTCATCGGAGACTACGGGACCATGTAGAGAGAGAGATGGTTATTTATTTACTTATTATTGATTCTGTTAACAACCTGGGATAGAGAGCATGTGTCTTTGATTCATAGATGCTGGACAGGAGTTAACATTTTGCTAAAATTTCTCTATGGGAAGACATTAATAAAAATAGAGACTGCAATAAATAACATTAGAGGAAAATCACTAGGACCACTGCACTTCAAGAAAAATGTGGATCACTCACTTTCAAAGAGTCTGGAGGAGTCTAATAAATAACTGGAGTTCTAAAAATCATGACTGACAGGACAACAGGAAAAAAAAAGTGGGATGCTTTACCTTAGAGAAAACTGTGGAGTACTATGAGAACTGTCAAAGGAAGATTACTGAGATAGGCATAAAATGCAGAAAACAAATGCAAATATATAGTAGGAAATAATTTCTAACAGAAGGAACAAAGAATGAGAGGGATATAGGGGTCTCCATTGGGTGATCTTAGAAAGCACTGATTACACAGAGATGGCAAATTGATCTTGCCTTTGAACAAGGTGTTAGATCAGATGAACTGAGGTGGCTCCAGCCTAGCTTTACTGTCCTCTTACAAAGAGAAAATTGTCTTAGGATGACAGAACTTGGAACACTTGTAGAGAGAAAAAAAATATTTGCAGTGACAGTTCCCTAGCTAAATGACTGATATGTGTTCTGCTACAATAAGTAACCTTAATAAAATACAGTTACTATTCTCATGTTCCAGATGCATACAATTTTACTTCATGTTTAAAATGAAATCTAACATTATAATGAAGAATGACCATTGAAAAGAATAACCTTAAAAGACCTAGCTAGAGGCATTTCATAAAGACATTCTTTCAAGAATACAGGTTTTAGAAATTTAAAATTATACAGCTTCCTTTCACCTATTCAACTCCCTATCTTTTCCGCATAAAATTTCTCTTCTGTACACACAGAGTGATACATATTCTTATATTTGAGCACAAAAGAGTTTACGGTAATTTTTGCAGCCTCTTCTCTTTGCCTTTCTCTTCACTTCCCCCATCATCTTCCTTCCCTCCCTCCCCCCCCCCCGCCCCCCCCCCCCCACTGGTACTGCTGGAGATTTCCAGGCTCTGTATTTCTGACTTGAAAAATTACATTTTTGTCTGTATAGCTATGCTTTATTTGGGCTATCCTGCCTAGGGAAAGTTTGCTATTGCTGCTGCTATCTCCTTTGACACTGACCTCTCTTTGATAATATGGAAAAATAATAGTGATTTAGAATATTTCAATCTTTGGTTTCAAATCTTAGTGTCTGGTTTTTCTCCCTCCTTTTCTCTGAGCTTCCTATTTAGGTTTTTTCAAAAACCACCCCAAACCTGGCAATCAAACTACTTTGGGAAAAGCTGATTAGCAAATTCTTCCATTTCAAGTACATACATATATGCACAAGCACACATCGTTCCTAGTAGTTTTCTCTGTGTTAATAATAATAATAAAAAAAAATTATACTTTTAGCTGATACAAGTTCTTTACCTTCCTGATTTTAGCCTTGTTCAAAGTTCTTTCTCAGCTTGGGCCTCGTGTTTTTTCTGAAGATCATTTAATTCAGCCAGCTGGTTGCTAGATGACAAACTTCTTCCAAGTCAGGAAGGATACAACTATGTTTTTTCTCTGGGGCCTAATTTTGCTTTCAATTCATTTTCACAAGTGTCACCACACAAATCTTCCTGTTCTCAGGAAATTGCCTCCAGAAAGGATTTGTAGTTGTGTCAGATGTCTGAGTTCTTGAGAAGTGCAGAAAAAACAAGGAAAGGAATCCATGTCAGAAATATATCCCTTCCTTCCACACACAAATCTGTACACGCACAGGCAGCATAGTCTTTTAAGGCAAGATACTTGAGTAGACCGTTAGTATGATTTTGCCAAGAAAGGGCCTGTTGGTGAAGGCTGCATTACGCCCACGATACCTGTATATCAAAGAATATAGTAGAGAATCCATTTTATGAGATGCAGCTTCATTTGGACCTTGTTTTTATGAACATCAGCAGAGAGCAACCGAGATTTTAGAAAACAAATAATCAAAATTCAAGCGCATCTTTTCCATACATCGAAGTTCCCCAAAGTTGTTTCATAGAGATAAATCATATTCTATTCTCACTAATCTATTTCTGAACCTACTATGCTTCCATAGATAACTTAATAGCTGACACCTCAAGTGAGGCTCTCTCTCTTTATATTCCTGTGTTCTAGGAAGCTAGACCAGAGCTACCAAAACTGATGAAATATTTGCCACGTACGTAAGCTAGATGTACTTTGCAATTCAGCTTTCTATTAAAATAAATTGAATTGTTTCTTTCGATTATTTCTCAGAGAGAGAGACTTTGTGCATAAGGAACATGCATAAAAACATAATTTTAAAAACAGACAAATGTCACTCCCCAGCCTGCAACAACCACCAGGAGAGGGAAGATGTTAGTAGTTGTCGGAGTCAAAACTCACTGAAGAAGAAAGTGTTGTATAATCTGTAACACCCAAAATAAATCTTATGGATATGAGTGGAATCCCTGTAAGAGGATTATCCAGAATTACAGTGCGTAGGACAAGTTATACAACATATCTGGTATGATGAAGGTAGATTTCTACTGAATATTTTTAAGTAGTTCTCTTTCATTATTTGCAATTCAAAACCATAATACAGAACTGGAGGAATATATACTAAGTGTCTGACAGCTTGGAAGAGTTAATCAAAGACTTCCATAAATTAAAATATGCACTAGAATAGGCTGTACTATAATTCCAGTGTTTTAAATCATAAGATCTATTTTCAAGATCTGTCTTTGAGGTAGAGAAGTTAATTACAATTATGCAGACACCAGGTTTGAAGTTAGCACTTCTTTGAAATTTCTCTTTGAGTGTGTCAGCTGTATAATAGTAAAGTTATAGAGGTTTTGTGCTATTCTGCTTTGAGAATCAAAGCGTATTGTGCTGAGAACAGTTAGTTTACAAGCATTTTTCTTATTGTTGTTAACAATTTTATTAATGTTTCATATCTTAAAAATATATTTGAAGAATGAATGCTGAAGCAATATAAAATGCCGATGATTGTTATAGGCAAAAGAGAACAAAATTGAGGTTTGGGGAAAAAGAAAAAAATAATTTTAGTTTGTCTATAAAAATATCTTTATTTATTTAATTAGATTGTTTTGGACTTTTAGAAGGGCATCCATGAACACCAAGATGTGATTTAAGGAGATAAACCTGAACTGTCAGGGAGCGGGTCTGATTCAGCTATGCCTGATACACAGAGCTATTGTAACATGCAATACACTGGCAGAGCTCAAGGTCATCCGTACTGCAAAGGTGAGCAGCTCTGCTGCAGCACTGCTTTTTATCAATGACGAATGCTGTTCATCACCAAAATGCAAGAGGCTGTGGCAGCCACAGTTCAGATCACACTGCAGACAGGAATGGTCCCAGCAACCTGCTGGGAGCTGTGATGAAGAGTGCTAAGTGGGGCTTTTCTGTACAGTACTGCAGTAGGGCAAAAGTATTTCCCTCTATACTTACATGCTCCAGGTTCTTAATACCAGGAACTGGCTAAAAGTCACAAAGAAAATATTTTCAACATGCTTAAATTCAGCACCAGACGTTTTACGTTTAAGGCTATGAAAATTTGAACCTAACCTTAAAGAAAAAGGACAGGAGATCTAGAATTAGTTTGGTAAGTGGAGCAGCTGCTTTTCTTTCTTAAGATGCCATAGATGCTTACAGTTATTGTGACCAATTCAACCTCAAGACTCCCTTTTCATCTACTCAATAGTAATCAACTCTTCTACCCTCAGCAACCTTCCCTGTGCAGTTGCTCAATAGCTAAGGCTTGGGGATGCCTAAGGAAACAGGAATAGACCACTGGATAACTTGCTGCAGTGTGTGGCAGTTCTCCATATTTTCAAAGAAAAAGGGAGGTCAGGGTCCTCTATGAGTTCACTTCTTTTATAGGATAGCATGAAAAAAAGGTAGCTGTGTCTAGTAATGCCTTGCTACTCATCTGTTGTACTGCCAAGGCAAACATAGAGAGAAGAGGAAGCAAACACCTTCCAATGTGACAGCCCACCATAAACAACAGTTGTTTACCATTCAGAGAGGGTATGCAAAGCTAGTACAATTGCTGAAACATTCCTTTAAAATATAGACTCATCTGACATGGTCCAATGAGCAAGATACAGTTGCATTATCATTGGTATGCTGATGGTACGCTATGTTCAGAAATGATCTTGCCAATTACTTTAACTCATATGGGAAAGGGAAGAGATTCCATCTTTTCTAATCCTAATTTGACAACGTGGTGCATTATTGTCATTAGTCATGATCTTGTGTCTCGTTGATAGCCTTTGGAACCAAGGGAAGGAAGACCCAATATCCACACCTGTCTTATTCAAAATAATATAAAAAACTAATTACTTCAAAGGGAAGGATAAAATAAAGGAAATCAAAGCAAAGAGAGAAAAAATAAATTGAGAACCAAGAGAAACTTAAGCTGCGGTATCTGAGTGAAAACAAAAAACGTTATAGAAGACATCGCTTCGCTTATTTGGTCAAGAAATATTTATTCATATATAATATTTGAAGTCTTGAGATTATTTCTTTTGAAACAGAATTAAATGGGTGAGAGGTACAAATGAAAATGGAGAATTCAGTTAACAAGACATATAAGTTCTAGACCAAAAAATTAGGAGCAGACAAACTATTTAGTTTGGATTAGAACAAAGTCAAAAATATGAAAATTAAATAATGAAACAGAAAGCAGAATTTAGGATTAAGAACTAAGTTGCTAAAGGAAGAAATTTTGGGGTGTAAATTGGTCTGTGACTTATGAGGTCAAGAGACTAAACTAACAGAGAAAACAATATGAGGCCCTAGTCGGTGGCCTCTGGAGTCAGTAAGGGTACCTCCATTGACATCATCTGGAATTAAGACCAACTGTCAGACAAAAAGATGAAGAAAGAAAAATGAAAAGATCATACAACCAGAAAAAAAGAAGTTGGAAGAGAATAAACAGAGCAGGCGGTATTTGGCATACATAATGCACTAATAAATAGATGTGCCTCTGTCTTTACCTTTGACAGGCACTAAAATCATAAATGAAATAAATAAAGGTTTCAAACTAAATTCTACACAAATCCTCATATCCTCTTTTTTTTGTTTTTAAATTAACCGCAGAGACCTAAATGTGAATATAGGCTAATTATATGATTCTTGATTTCAAATCATATTTAGCCTTTAGCTTCTTCATAGTAATTTTTTAATGAATGGCCACTCTAAATTACAGGCTAATTCTTATAGGATTTTGTATTGCCTTTATAAAATTACAGAATATGCCTGTGATAATTATTGTTGCTACAATACATACCTTGGGATATAATGTCTTGTAAACATTAATCACACTAACCACATGATGTGCTAGTTACTTGAAAGTGTTGTCAGCATATTGTAAACTCTAAGCTGACTACAAACCAAATCTTTGTCCAGGCTATAAGTCTTGGTTTCCTCCTATTTATAAATAGCACTAAAAGAAGAATAAAGCCCAGTGGCATATTTCCCTCCACAATCAGCAGTAAATTCATGTTGTCTGTGATTTTACTTAGTGAGCAGAATGATACTTCTAGTACTTGAGTTGTCCTTTGAAAATACGGTATAAAAAAACTCGTTCCACAGCAGCCGATGTGTTGCTGTGGCCCAATATGTTCACATATTGGTGCTTCACACAGGCAGATAGCTTCTGTCATCCACGTGGCAAAAGTTGCAGAGCTGAGACCAGAAAATAAAATAAGAAAAAGAATCAGAGCTTACAGATGTAAGTGGTTTCCATGATTTCTGGGTCAGTTCTAAAAATGCTAAATATTCTCTGAAGTAAAGGGGTGTTTGTAATTACATGGGAACTGGAAAGTGGATTATTGGATCTGTTCCTTTTGTATCTCTGGAGGGAATATAAGTTCATTCTCATTTCATGTAGCTTTTGTATCCAAGTAGCAGGATTCTGTTTTATATTTTTTTCTATCATTTTAACACACTTTATCTTGTATTTGAAGTCAATGCAGGTAAGGTTACTGTAATTTAAGATTTTGCAGTTAAAATGAGGAAACTCTAAATATGAAGCTAGCTTTGGTGAAGTTAACCAGCTTATCCTGCTTTATATTTTTCATAGTTTAGGAATATGTGTGAATACTAAACTGTCTTAAAACAATGACTACATTTAAATTAGGAAGAGAAAACCGAACTGTGCATGGTGTATAACCAAATTATTGTGGTCAAATTTAACTTCCAGAGCTGATCAAAATCTATTGATATTGCATGAGAATTTATTTCTTCCTTTTCTGAAAGTTTTCAATCATAATAAGAGGCTAGGGAAGAAGAGTGGTCAAAATTAATGAAGGAAACATACTCTGAAGACAAATGAAATGTGCCCTTTATGCTCCAAAATCTTCTAATTTGTTTTAATAATAACTCCTATTTGGGTGACTGTTCAGATCCTCAAGTGAAGATACTTATGCTAATACATATATTTGCAGGCTGGAATTATTTGTATTTGTTTTTCTATTTTACACCTTTAAGAAGTTTTTCATTCACTACAACATGTCAATGAGAACTGCATTTATGCCTTGTGTAGAAAATAGAATCTGCAAAAAGATACAGGCATAAAAATACTGGCTTGATAATTTTACAAGCTTTGTGGTGAGAAGTATAAACTCTTACTACTATACTACAATGAAGAGCTAACCATCATGGACTATCTCAGACATCAGCTACATCTGCATTTAGGTGAATAATCAGTGTGATGCTGTTTTGCTCCAGCATACTGCAGCTTGGAAAGTCACTATATGTAAGTGAAAAAAATCCAACAACTGAAAGTTACTTTCTGTTTTCTCAGCAGCTGTGCATCAACATCAATAACATTTCATGATGGTTTTTATTATAGAAAGGATTGTGCACTATCCTCTGCCACCATTTTGTGTATTGCAGATCTGGCTGTAAACCAAGAGATTGTTGAGCGGTATAAGAGAAATTTACATATTGTATTTTACTCACAGAGCATAATAGTTACCTTCAATTTTCAATTATAAATGCCTTCTAGCTCTGTGCCTACAAACCATGCAAAATAATGATACAGCAATAACTTTTAGTGCAGAAAATATCTTGAAATACCAAACTGGTGTTTTATTTGTGTTATTAATTGCTAAGTGAACACAACTTTCCATACACTTACTGTATACTTCCCTTATCATGTGAAATAATGGGCTGCAGAACACTTGACATGTAGACTACAGGGTCAGTCATTTAAAGCTTGCCTAGTCAATCCATAACCAAATTTGGCATATTTATGTACCCTTTATTGACTTTATAGATGCCAGAGCTTCTTACCCTAGTAATTAAGTCTTTGTTTATAATAGATTGCTGTTCTAGGTAGCTCATATGAACTGTGGTAGCACAGGCCAGTTACTGATAAAAACAGGGGAAACAGTGACATAGTATGGATCTGGTAAATAAACGCCAAAGATGCCATTCTTTGAAGAGTAACTGCAAAACTATGACAGAGAGTTATGCAAACTACTACAGAAAACAGAAGCAGAGGCAAACCAAGTGCTAGAGAAATGGTTAATGCAGTCCTTCCTACAGAATAGCAGATTGTGAGAATCCCAAAGAGCTGTGTTTTTAAGCCTCTCGTCCTCAGTTGCTAGGTGCAATACAACTTACCACAGATGTAAGAGAAAAGGACCAAGGTCAACTAGCAAAAGTTTTAATTAATCTGTATGAAGAAAGCATCAGGGAGATTATATTCTTTCCATATTCATTTAATTACATAACTATTGTTTAAACTTTTTAATAAATACTTATTTCCAGAAAGCCATGTGAAGAAAAATACTAGATATTAGGTTGTACCAAGAACCCTGGGGCAAGCATGCGGTACGCCCCATTCATTATAGTTCTTTATGTAAGTTACTGAAGAAACTTATTTGTTCTCCAGTATCACTTTATTACTAAATGCTAACACGCTGATTTTGAAAGCAGATTTCAATCCCGAATGAAACTGAGATCACAAACTGAATTTCTTCATCCTTTCTATACTTCAATACATGAGGCTCTTATAAAGCTCATGACACAAAATGTCAAGCAAGCTGAAGTGGCACCGAGAGACTTTTCTTTGAATCCTTCATTCTTCTCAGCTGTTATGTCTCTCTTTCAAATACCTCATCTAGATACCATAGTACTCTTGTCTGTACTATGTTCATTTTGTTGATACTCTTACTTTGCAGCTTCAGATCAGCAGAGATCCTTCAGAAGCTTTCATTAGGAGAAACAAACCAAGAGCAAATCCCAGCTTTCTGAGTATTTGCTATAATAACTATACGAATCACTAAGAATAGAAAAAAGTTGAAGTTGTTTCTATATATCATGAAGGAAGATAGAAGCTGTGGGAACTTTCCAGGAAAATCCTTTCAGTACCTGCTTCCAAAAACTACAGGTTGCTATCGATTCTCTACAAAACAAAATTTTTAAATTATAAACTATCCTTTTGATTGCAAAATATATTTAATACTGAAAGGAATCAAAGAGAAGAGTTATTGTCAGAAGGAGTTAACAAAGACCACCAAAGCATGACTCAGACTTTAGCAGCATCAGACTAACAATCATCTGGTTATTGTAGTTACCTCACCTCAGGTGAGGGATGTATTTTGTTCATGATGTCTGCTTCTAATCCCTCATTGAATCTTTCAAAACACCCTGTTGTAATTATTGAAATAAGTATTTCCAGTTGTCTGTATTTTTTCTGCTCTGCACCCTTCTTATAGCTTGCTTCTGTTCTTTGCTTTTTAACAACTTCTGTTCCAAAATCTCCTGGTTTTTTTTTCTGTCTCCTCATCTCAAAATCTGCTCTTCCTGAAGTCGAGTTTCTGCTTCTTATACAGGCCTTTAGTTATGTATTTGCATAGAAGATCGTCATCTGGAGTTACGTGTTTTGCAGATTGCGGGGTCCGTCCAAATCTAAAATGTTCTGCATGATTAGGCAGAACATTACACAAAGTGAAACTACCAACTCTTCCAAATATCCTTGCTCAAGCACATAGTGCTTGGCTATGGAGAGGCCTTCTATATCCTTTATTCATAGTCAGTTGTGCTGCCCTGAGGAATAAGTACATTTTAACAGTTCTGATTGTGAACACTTGATGTGATTAAAAACCTTGAAAGAAAGTCATGTTTCCCTAAAAACTATACTCACTTTGATTAGCAGGATTTTCACATAATCCTTGGGAACTCTTGTTAGGTTCCTCTGCATAGAGGCTGAAACTCGATAAACCTTCCCAGTTTCTCATAAATAATAAACAAAAACAAGAATTTTAGGACCTTACTCTTAGTACATATTAAAATATTATATGTATTCATCTTTTCAATCCTTAAAAACAGTGTAAGTATTTCTGAAAAACCACTATAAGCTATACATGTATAGATCTTCCTAAATATACCACCCAGTGGAATTCAAAATCAGGGGTTCTTTTCTTTGATCTTTAACCCACAAAATATTAAGGAAGTCATACAGTTGAAAGAGAAGTGTGTCCTTCAAAGAGAAAAAAGAGTGCAATCCTGTTATTTCTAAGTTTATGATGCTGACATTTTTCTCTCCTTGGAGTTTTTTAACAGTATGACTCACTTAATTGGATTGAAAGCTAAGGGCTGTCACAACTCAGAGGCAGAAATAAAGCAGTATATTCATATATATATGCAGAGACAAAGATATTTATGGCTACAGCTGTTTTAAAAATGTACTCTTGGTAGAGGGAGCTTAATGGTCAGTGTTGAAGAAGATCTAAATACAGAAAAAGCAGACCTATCTGTGGGTAAAAATATGCCAGGCATATAATTTTAAAAAATCACCTTCTCTGCGTATTACTGCGCAAATCTAGTTCATAAAAACCAACCAACATATCCAGCCACATTTTTGTACAAAAACGTTAGAAAAAAATGTATTTGAACATTGAACTATCTATCCATACCCCTCTTCCTGGAATATGCTGAAAATTCAAAAAATTGCTTTTTAAGCATAGCTAGTTTACTTTGCAGAACATTGTTAGTTACAATACCTTTAACCCACGTGCTAGTGTGAAGATGTATTGATCGGGTTGCAGAATAATTTTCAAAATTTAAACCAAAAGGAAGAGTTAAAGCAGAAATACAAAGCAAAAGAACAATGGAAGCTCTGACTACTGAAAGCTAGCATCTGCATATATAACAAGACAGTTGGTGAGTCAAAGCTGTAATGAAGTAAGGGATTTTGGATTTTCTTCCTTTCTTTCAGAGTAAATGGCATTTTAGGAATGTCTTCTAATTGCATACCTGTGAGTGGGTGCTTTTCTTACATTTTGTAATGCAGTCTGGAGTCCCCAAACACAGTGCAAGAAAATACATTAGAAGTCAGATATGACTCACTACTCGATAAACAAATGTGACAGCAATTTCCAAGAATATTAACCCTGACAGGTCCTACATTTAAGCATGGCATAAGAAATTATATGTTCATACAGGATGAAACTCACATTCTATAATGAAGATATGCTCTACGTTAATGAAGTATTTCTACCCTCACTGCCTTTTTTCTTAAAAAAAAGAAAACTGTAGACACACTAAAAATTAAGTACCTTTGATTTCTTAAAGTACTTTAACACACATTTTACTTTCTTATAGTAGCATACATCTTACATTGTCTTTGGGGACTGATATGGAGCCTTGCATACACCAAAAGGCAAGCTATGAGGCAACTGATTTGGTGAATATAGTGTTCAGTTTAGAGAGATGCAGCTCTCTATTTTCTGAATATGACGTATTGTGTACTTAGAGGAAAGAAGTCTCCAGAGCTGCTATTCAATAATTTTTATCAGTGGTGTATGTGAACTGTGTCAGAAAACTGTAGGGTATGTATGTCAGTTAATGCTTCTTGTAATGGTGTGGTTTGGCAAGGGTGAAGTAGCTTTAGAAAAAAAAGGCTTCTAAAAATATGCTCTTGAAAAGCAGTAGGAGAAAAGCTTTTGGGACTTGCATATTGTTACTCATCAGTGTTTATCTAAATGCTAATCTAAGCTGAGATACTTTGAGGAAGACTGAAAACATGTATGGCCATTTACCACTGATCTAATAACCCAATAATTTTGCTATGATGATTTTAATACTTATTGTTCTTGTTGGTATCTTAATATTAGAGGAATGAAAGCAAAGTTAGGTGTGATTCAGGAGTGAAAACAGTCAGGGAGGAATCTTCAGGAACATTCACTGGCTTGGGTTTAGTGCAAGCCTACAACCAACCAGTTTGCAAGGGGTCCAAAGCGGAGCCATTCTACTTCTCATGGTGCAATGAAGTTGCAAAAGAATGAAGCACTGATCCCTCCTCATATCAAGATAACCTTGTGACAGCTGCTGCAGGTAATTTATGTGCATATTTGCACATAGACTTTATGGGCTTTTATGCATGCCCAGGAGGAGTAAAGGAACTCTGCTGTCCATAGACTCTTACACTAACTGCAGAACAAAGATGACAATGGCAAGCTTTTCAGTGGGTCTAGATTGTTGTTAAAACTGCACACAAAGGGTTAATGCATTTTGTGGTACCTTTCTGGAGTAGTACCAAATTGTGTGCATGCTTCTTTCTGCTACATCTGACTGCAATTGGGAGATTTCTGGGATTTCTGCCTGTTGTATAAATCTCTTATTATAATGCTTTTCTGAGCTTTGAGAGGAAGTATTTTTCATCCACTCTATAATTTTCTTTTAGTCACCGTTAGCTTCCCAATTTGAAATCAGGTAGAGGAAAAACAAACAAATTAGGTCCTTTAGTATTACATATCAACACATACAGCAGACTGTGCTGAGGCAGACTTGATTTTCAGCAAATCTTTATTTATGAAATACTTTGATTCTGTAAAGCCCAAACCACATGAGCTTTCTATTAATTTACGTTTCTTTATAAAAGTATTGCACAACATGGAGCTATTTACTTTATTAAGTAAGCATTTGTGCTGAGAAGGAAGATGTAAAGAGAAAGAAATCTATGTGTAATCACTTAGTACCTTTCCTTTTTTCATAAAAGCAAGGAAATTGAAAAATGGTCTTAATAAAAATCATCATAAAGTCTGAAAACATAGTCATAAAATACACATTTAAGCTTCAAATTACTTTCAAAGTAATCTAAAAGTAATTTGATACTCAGTTCCTAATAAAATGAAATTTTCAAAACATTAAAGAAAGCAGCAGATGTTGGGTTTAGTAGTTATTGAAAAACAGTTGTGTTGCAATGCAGTCCTTCCCAACTGACCTTTTTTTCCTGTCTGCTTTGCTATCCTTCATTAAAATTTCTTATCATCAAATTATTCTCCCTATCAACTTAGGATCATAGTAGCTTCCAATGACAGACATGTCCAGATTGGAATAAAGACCTTTATGTGTTAAATGCCTTAGTAGCACTGAGCAGAACTACAATAAAACAAAAGAAAGCAGAAATAAACCACAGCAAAAGAGTTTTCTTTATCTTTTTTTTTGCCTAAATAAAACAAGGACTTTCCTTGAATATAGTTTAAAAAAATAGAGCAAACTACACTAGATTAAAATCTAGCAGTGTTTCTGTGCAATACTTTAAAAGATCCCAGAATTTGTTCAAATTCCCACTTTTCATTAGTGAGACATTTATCAGTTAATTCAGTGGGGCCAAAGTGAAGCTGAAACTCTACAGCTTTTATGGGTTTAAATTGCATTTTAAATAGGCTGTATGAGCATGAGTCTCCTGTGACAACTTCATGTATAAAGATTATAAAATAACTCAAGCCAAGGTAGTGTCATTAAATGTACTGACCTAATAGATTTTAAAAAAGTGGAAACAAAGAGGGCTTTCAGTCTGCCAGGCAGCTCAAGGAGCGCAAACTCTAGAAGACAGCTGAGACAACTGTTCTGCAGCATGGAAGACACTACAGAAACTGTCTGTCTGGCAGTTTCCTGGCATTTGTGCTGGGCATGTATCGGCCATAGAACACACGATACTCTCACCTACAGCAGTGTAAGGAAATTTCAACTATCAGGTAGCTACTTACCAAAGTGTTCACAGCTTGACAGGTTAAGTTTTTATTTCAGCCAGAAGGTTGCGGCAATCCAGTTCAAATCTGAAAGCAGTGCTCTTTTGTTCTCAGCATTGACACCGTTGAAGAAAAGGCACTGCAGTGAGAAAGAGGTGCCAGGAATACCAGGTCGGAGTCCCACACACCAGAGCTGTCTATTTTTTGATGCAGTTGATGGTTTGATAATTTTGATAGATAATGCAGGGGAAAGGATTTATTTGTCTTCTTGAGTGCAGATAGGCAAAAATATTTTTACACTCTACCCCTGCATAAGGCAGGCTGAAGAGAGCAGAGACATCCCAGTGTGGATTAGTTTACGTGTAGTTTAAGCTACTGAAATGGCTTCAGATTCAACTGGCTTATGGCAATGCCAATCAGGTCTAGAAAAAAAAAAAGGGGAAGCTGTGGCAAGATTCTGTGGAGCAAGGAAGAGTTAATCTGGGTAATAAATAGTGAAGCTCTTCTTTCCCCAGAGAGTTTCAAAGAAGTTTTCTCGTATTTTTAGGAAAGTCTAAACCAACTTAAAATTAAAATCTATGCATACAATTACAAATAATTCTGCTGCTATTATCTAGAAAAATTGCATTAGGATAACTTGCCAAAGTAATGCATTTTTTCACACATAAAATTAAACAACAGCACCCAAGAAAAAAATTTGATATTCCAAGCATACGCACACACTCACATTTCAAGAAATCAGCTTAAGAATTGATAAAATCTTGCCTAAGATACCGTCATAGTCACTGACTGTCCACGGAATTAGAAGTCAGCAGATATGGTTCCTCTTCCTGTATACTACTATTCGGGCCCTCATCTTCTGTTCTGGTTCACACTACTCTCTCTTAAATATAGCAGGTTCTTCTGGGAGTCGGTTGTGGTGCCAGTCATCATCAAAACAGCACTTCATTAAGAGCAGTAGCCTAATCTAAGCTATGTGTCTGTGCAAGGGAGGAAAGAAATGTTCCAGCATAACCTGAATTCCTACCAGAAATAGTACATTCATTTCTGTCTCTCTGTGCGACACAGTAGATGAAACCATGTACAATCTCTCAACTGATTTTCTTCTTCACTTTTGGATTATTTAAATAGGGTAATTTTCTGAGCTCCTGACAATAGGGCTAAAAGTGCTTTAACGAAGTTGGTATCAGGATGATAAAGAAATTAGTATAGTAATATATAATTGAGAAAATTCCTCCACAACTGAAAGGGGGAAAAATGATGAAACCATACACACAACAGCTGTCAGCAAATTCTTGGGCTTGATTCCCTATTCTTGTCAAGCACCGTAATGTGCTGCGAATTTCATCTAGCTGAATGCATAGGAAGAGTAACTGTCAAACATCTTCAACACTGCTCAGAAACAATGTCATGGGGGAAAGAAGGGTTGGAGGGAGGATCTGGGGAACTATAGGCCTATCGGCTTGATCTCGGTACCACGGAAAGTCATGAAGCAGATCATATTGAGTGCTATCACACAGCACATGCAGGACAGCCATGTGATCAGACCCAGTCAACATGGGTTTATGAAAGGCAGGTCCCGCCAGACCAGCCTGATCTCCTTCTGTGACAAGGTTACCTGGTTGATAGACAAGGGGAAGGCTGTGAATGTGGTGTACCTGGACTTTTGCTAAACCCTTTGAGACCTTTCCTAATAGTATTCTGCTTGGGAAAATGGCTCCCATTAGCCTGGACAGGCACACCCTCAGCTGAGTGAAAAACTGGCTGGATGGCCAAGTCAAAGCACTGTGGTAAATGGAGTCAAAACCTGTTGGAGGCCGGAGGCCGGTCAGGGGTGGTGTTCCCCAGGGCTCAGTGCTGAGTCCAGTCCTGTTCAATATCTTTATTAATGATGTGGATGAAGAGATCGAGTGCCCCTCAGCAAGTTTTCAGATGACACCAAGCTGGGTGGCAGTGTTGATGTGCTTGAAGGAAGGGAGGCTCTGCAGAGGGATCTGGACAGGCTGGATTGATGGGCTGAGACCAACGGGATGAGGCATAACAAGACCAAATGCCGTGTCCAGCACCTGGGACAAAACAACCCCACGCAGCGTTACAGGCTTGGGGAAGACTGCCTGGAGAGCTGCCTGGAGGAGAAGGACCTGGGGCTGTTGGTTGACAGCTGGCTGAATATAAGCCAGCAGTGGCCCAAGTGGACAAGAAGGCCAATGGCATCTTGGCCTGTATCAGAAACAGTGTGGCCAGCAGGACCAAGGAGGTGATCGTGCCCCTGTACTCAGCACTGGTTAGGCCGCACCTCAAGTACTGTGTTCAGTTCTGGGCCCCTCACTACAAGAACAACATTGAGGTGTTGGAGCACGTCCAGAGAAGGGTGACGAAGCTGGTGAAGGGGTTGGAGAACAAGTCCTATGAGGAACGGCTGAAGGAACTGGGGTTTTTTAGTTTGGAGAAGAGGAGGCTGAGGGGAGACCTTATCACTCTCTATGGCTGCCTGAAAGGGTGGTGTGGCAGAGCAAGTGTTGATCTCTTATCTCAAGTGACAGGTGACAGAACAAGAGAAAAGGGCCAAAAGTTGCACCAGGGGAGGTTCAGACTGGATATTAGAGAATTTCTTTACAGAAAGAGTGTTCAGGCACTGGCACCGCTGCCTAGGGAGGTGGCTGTATCACCATCCCTGGAGGTATTCAGGAGATGGGTAGATGAATCACTTAGGGATGTGTTTTTGTAGTGAACAGTTGCAGTAGGAATTGATGATCTCAAAGGTCTTTTCCAAACAAGTAATTCTATGATTCTACTCTATGAAATTGGTAGGAAATTTGCAGAGTGACTAAGGTCACACTAACTTTTTGCATTGTTGAAACTTAGTGTGTCTGTTCTGTCTGCGGTTTCCTACCATCCTTCAATAAAACTAAGGGGATTCGACCAAGAATATTTTTTCCTTTCTTTTCTACGCTTAAGTCACTTTGCTTAGTGAGCTGACTTGTCTTACAACCGCAATATAGTCATAATTAATACTGCATCCTCCAGAAACAGGGTGCAGACTAATCTCTGAGGATGTATCAGCTCTGTAATTGCAGTGTTTAAGAATATATCCCCTCCTTGTTTAGTTCTAAGAACAAGTGGTAAGACTATGTACCCTGCAAGTCTCAGGAAAAGAAGAATGTTAACAGGGAGTGTACTATGTCTTCATGAAGTCCTAGAAAAGTCCAGCGACCCTGGGTTATGGGTGCTGCTATTGAGTTATTAGTGTAGTCACTGAGGACTAGCCCTGTGTACCCAAATACGGTGCATTTGTAGATTCTAGCTGGTCTATCTATCTCTTTCCTAATTAATATAATGCCAGATGAACTGCATTTATGTTATGTCCAATGGCAAAATAACACTTTCATGATAAAATATTTACATAATTCCTAAATGAATAGAAAATACGGACTTAGGGATAGGAGGAACAGAGCCCTTCTCAGACATGTGCAGTTATACTCAGACACATTGTGTTACACTCAACAGTTTTTTACCGTAAAATAAACACAGTAAGCAGGTCAAGGACTACTACTCCCTGGTCATGTTTCAAAGTGAGTACCTTTTGTGTCCTTCCCATGATGATGTTCAGCAGCTGACAGCTTTTTATGAAACCATCCCCAACAATATGTAAATCCTAAATAATCACTAAAAAGGTTATCTTTTTCACAAAATAAAGATTTTTCACAGCATATGAAAACTGATATAGGTGTGGGTTTGTGTACTTTTGGGAAAAGAGATAGAACAAAATGACATTTCAAAGTCTGTAAACTCTCTTTTCTTCTTCAAAAGTCAAGTTTAAAGCCATTGTGACACCAAAAGGTTTTACTGTTCTCAGAAATCCCATGACTTATGCCCTGTGAGATGCTGCATACCTTCTGTTTCTAGTTATTAAAAAAAACCGCAAGGGAGATAATGTTAGTTTGTTGTGATCTCTGCCCCTCCAAAACTAGCTTTTCTCTGCTTTTTTTGATCCTGAATCACTGTGCATACAGTACAATAGCTGCACTAAGGAAATCTTCTCACAAATAAATGCAAGTTAGTGAAGACTAAATATTTTGCATACCAGTAGACTTTGAAATAATTGTTGAGGCAAATTGGATTTAAATACTTTTATTTTTTTAGCTTAAAATTATATATTTACAGTATTTCATACTACATTTATAACTCCAGAAAATTTTAGAAGATATTGAAAAACTTCAAAAGTTTGTTTTGTCCTTTTAAAGATTGTTCAAGTGAAAGTGATTTTTTTCCTTTTTTTACCAAATTGTAAAAATAACGTTTTGGAGGAACTGTGAAGGTGTTTATTCACTTTTTGTTTTTCAAAGGGCCTACAACCTTGAAAATTTTCCAGAAAGCAGAGAACCGTTGCGTCTCTAAGAAGAATGGATGGTGCTGTCAGAGCACATTCTCTTCTTCTCTTTTTTCTCTGGGAAAGGTGGGACTGACACAGGAGCCATATTTGCTGTTTAGAGGATCCTAGGAAGTGTTGTAGATACCTCTTAGGTAGAAGAGTTCTGACTCTTCCATTTGCTGCATAAAGAAAATATTTCTTAAAGAACTGCAGTCTGGAAGGAGTTCGGAAAGCAAAGCGAAAATTCTCAAATGATTTCCCAAAGGAGAGCATGCCAAGAGATTTCACAGACTTGGCAGAAGAAACAAGATGCATGCATTCCTGATTTGTCCTATTAGGTCATCAAGCACTGTTTAAGACCTGGGCAAACACAACAGCATGAGAGCATGCTGATCTCCACCACACCACTGCTCTTAATCAAGCTCTACTTTTCCAGGTTACACCAGCAGTCGCCCAACAGCCAGTGAAGTTTGTCAATGACTTTGGAGAAAATGAGTAACAGAGGGGGTTTTGTGAAAGAAGAAAAGAAATGGATGATTTCAGAAGAATAGGCAGTATCTAGATAGAAAAAATAGATACAAAAAATGTTAGATATTATCAGGATTATTTAAATGTAAATGTAATACTAATTTAAATGAGATGTTAAGTTTATGTATACTGATCTCACTTTTTAAATTAATTTTTAAAGTTCTTTCAAAGCCAGGATGCAAAATTCAAGCACCTTGTTTCATTTTTAATTAGGTCATGAATGATGGAGTTAACTAGGACATTGAACTTTTTGAAGTTCAGGGCACAAATAAACATTTTCTGACTCTGACCCACCCTGTGGGGTCCCGACACAGTGCAACAACTTCCAAAAGAAGTAAAGTAACACTGTTGAATCTAACCAGTTTCACACTTGATAAACCAAATCACCCTCTGCAATGTCAGTCAACTATGTCATTGTAGTCAGAGCTACTTGTGTTCATCTACTAGCAGACTGGTTTAATAGATACCAAGAAACAAAGCACTGCGCACTTTATCAGTCATGAATACTTACAATTAATAAATACTTTGCTTTTTGAAATAGGATATACAGTATAACTGGAATTTAAAGATGTTCTCAGCTAGTAAAATGTGTACAGCTTCCTTTTTACATTAATAAATTATTTCAAAAGGCAATTGTGGTTGTAATTATCTGATATCCTCTTCCTCATCAGGCTGACACAAATTATCTTTACGACACGACAAAAAAAGCTGTAAAGTACAATTCCAGTCTGATTTTCAAAATAAATTTAAATGCTGAACTACAGTGAAATATCAGCTTCCAGCCAGATAATAAGATATGTGAGGGCCATTTATCCTTTGTGAATGGATTCTCGGAGAAATTATTTTGATAATGTTTTTGACAAAATAAATCTGTTATGTAGCAACAAGTGCTGCTACCTTTACTGGGGAGACCACCTAAGTCATTAGCTCGGTGGTTACCTGAAACGCAGGGGGCCAGAATTTCTGCTGGTGTAATTCTAATTGGATTTAGTCTCAAGGTGAGTTTTTTACTCAAACTGTGTGAGAGTTTGTTACACAGGAATAGGGTCTCCCATCTGTAAAAGAGAGTAAGATAATACATACTAAAAAAAATTTAAATAAAAAAAAATTCATTACTTTACTTGTGAAAAGGTCTGCAACTATACTTCTATTAGCCATACTAATGAATTCTGATAGATATTGAATCTAATTCTTGGAGAAAAAAATAAACCACTAACAAAGAAGACAAGTAAATGGAATTTATTTCATGATCTCAAGATAATGCTTACCACAGACACAGCAATATTACAATAGATGCCTCAAAATCATGTGCATTCAGGCTCATGCAGAAAGACTCGAAATGGTATCTATTTCCATTGAAAATGTGAATGCTATTTGAAAATGCCATATTTCTGTAATAAATCATGTCACACATGCCCCCAAATATTTCTCAGATATTAATTTAAATCACATAAATACATGGTCAAACCTGTTACAGTATTTATTTTCAGAGACTCAATCCCATCTCAAGATTTTTCTAGAAGTACTAAGAATGAGAAAAGACCCAGTGGACTGCATATTCCCTCTCCCTAGAGGAACTGGGGAACTCCCCAGGTTCTGTTTTGAGTTGTATCAGGGCCAAAGAAAATACAGAGTTTCAAGGCCAGAATGATATATAATAGGAGCAAAATATGGCCCTGTATAATTGTCTGATCTAGTTTTAAATGATTGAATTGACGGTGTTTTTACTGCTTCTCTAAGGAAAAAAAAAGCATTTTAACAGACTTGAATGTTTAGATTACTTTTTGTACTTATATTTCCTTAATTTTAATTTGCTCAGTTTCATGTATTTCCCCATTTATATCCTACTGAACAACACAAGACATGCTGATACACAGAGAGTTAGTGATGACAGGCTGTGCTGCCACTAATATTTACAGAGTAAGCACAGATGCTGAAATATCCCTGTAATTTTACTTAATGTACTGGATCCAATCCAATTTTTCCTACACTATCACACCATATCTTTCTTTTTCCAGCACACTTTATATCTCTGCATCACTATGCATGTGTGCATGAGTTTACGTGCATTGTTCATTTATTGTCTCTTCATGGAGAAGTTTCACTTCATTTTCCCCAGGCTACTCCACTACTGACATGTCAGCTGAGGAAAACTCAAACAGCCTTCATCATCCTTTTTTTTTATTTTTTGCATGTGCTTGTCTGCCATAGGCACTATTTAAATAACTACACATCTATGGAAACTACACATAGTTTATTTAAAAGGCCCCAGATCTCCCTCACAGCAACCATTTAACATTGGAAGTTCAACCAGCTAATACTTCTGTTGTTCACTTTTTCAATAATGCAATAAAATGCAGACAAACCTGTACTGTGCCTTTCAAACAGAGTACCTTGAAGCAGTTCATACACGAGAAACCTAACAATTACAATTGCTGCTGTAGGTATTGGAAAGGTGGTTCGAGAAGAGAGGTGCTGTTAGTAGAAACGTGAACTTGAAAGAAGAATCATGGAGACACATTGCAAGTTAATCCTAACTCTAACCCATGAGGGCTGTGCTGCAAAAAGTGTTCCATTGATAGGAAAAGAGTTGTAGCAAGAGCATTGTGGGGATTGGACTGTTATGGAGACTGTGGTTTATGTTTTATTTTAACAAATTCTTCTTTAATCATCTCTAAGCAGGAAGCCCTCAGATTTTAAATGTAAAGTAAATGCATTGCAAGTGTACAGACAGGCTTTTTTTCTTAGGTTCCTTTTTTTTGGGTAGTGAAACAACATGGAAAACCAAGTCTGGCCAATCTAATGGATTCTCTCTGGAGGACTAGGGTGACCCTAGTCTGTTTTCTGAGTTTTGGGAAGACACTCCAGACTGTGGTTCTGCTGTAGAGGAGGAACTCTAGTTTTATTCTTGTTGGAACTAGAAATGAATACGCTCAGGAATGAGTAAATGACTTGGAAAAGATGAAGTCTTCAGGACATTGACACATACAGCTTCTTTTCATACACTGTGATTACATTGTGGTACACTTTTTCACCCATCATTTAGAGACTTCTCCTTAAGACGTAGTATGTATTAAATTTATTTTTTTTAGGTTTTCTTGGTTGTGTTTCACGTTTCTTATTTACTTTTACTATTAAACATTCCTTTCAGCTTAGGACAACGTTGACATAGACTTCTAAAAATAGTGGTCTTTGTATATATTCCTCTTATAAGCCTGGCTTTAAAGAAATGTGAAACAGCTTGTGATCAGCCGCCAACCTACTTTTACACTTGAAAATGGAAGGAATGCCTTTACTTACATGTGTCTGCCCAGCAGTCATCAGGGAAGACAAGAGAACATCTGCATAATGTTATCTTTTGACTGTTGGTGGTGATGATGATAATACAACAATTAAAGAGAAACTTGTAAGAACAGATACTTTTCAGCATAGTTACAATCCTCCCTGGTTTTCTTAGAAAAGCCTTTGGAAGAAAACTCCTAAAACAGAGGGAATTGAGGTATTTTTTTGATAGTTTTCCTGATTAGACAAGAGACGACACAGACTACAGGGTAGATACATGCCACAGGACTGATGAAGCCATGTGGAGTCGTAAGACTGAAAGAAATTACATTATCTTAGCTCTGCGCTCAAATGTCAGTCAAGGTAATATACATAATTCATGCTGCATATTTGCCCAGATAATTCATCAGATAATATTTAATATCATGTCAACTGATATGCATGTGTCATACCTATGAGACATTCTTAAATGAGACACCTGCTTTGTCCAAGCTTGTTTACAATACTGTCCCAATAAGTGAGCATTCTGCAGTAGTGTTATAGGTAGAAATATCCTTTCAATAGGGAATAAGGTCATGCCAGCAGAATGAATGGAAGTGTCTTTTGATGTTGAGAGCCCTGAGACCCATATCTGACTGGATTTAGCAGTTAATCAGGAAACTTCATTTACTTTGAGTAATCTGAATCTATGTCGTAATCAGACTCCCTCGGATGGAGCATGTTGTGCGAAAGATCAGGTATTAATTTCTTTTTAATAAGGAGAGATGGTATCAGAAGGAAAGTCAGTGGCACTTTTGAAATCAATAATGATCAATTCTGTAACAACCTGGAAGCCAGTGATACCTGGCAGAAGATTTAAGATGTCAAATTTTGTACAAGTGAGTTCCCTGGTGTCACAGCAGCAGCCTTTAAACATATTTCTCTGAAGATTCATCAGATCAGAACTGCAGAGATCAGACAAGACAGTGAAAAAACAGAATGAAGATTTGGTTGGTAAACTGAAATGTGGTGGGACTGGAGAATAAAATTAATTTGACTTTTTTGATAGTGCATAGCCAAAGATTAAAATTGAGAATATCTGAAAAAGACTTCAAACTGTAATATATGAGCTTTTAAAATGCAAAATTCATATAAAAATGCATGATATAAAATTTGAGAACATGTAAAGTGATCATTCAAGAAACACACATGCACGTATTTATCATTGGGGAAGACAAAAGAAAAGCGGCTGCTTTATTGGTAATAGAATTTTTTAATTCCTTAAAATGTTGATTAAAATAAAATGTTTCTCTCTTGATTTTAAGTTTTGCTATCAAAACATCAACCCCCAAAAACGAGTTTCAGCCTTTAAGTATGTAAGAGTGACTTAAGGCATTGTGTTGATGCCTGTTCTCAGAAACTAGATGACGTCAGGTAGAGTATACATCTGTATCCTCTTTCAAAGAAGTTAAAAGCAGGGCATCCCTGAAGTCTATGGTTACTCTATATGTTGCAGGGAGAATTAGACCATGAAATGCAGGCCTTACAGAAAAATAGGGATATGCAGTAGCTAAACTACTTAAAAATATTCCAGTCAAAATAAAAAATTGTTCAACTGAAACAGTTTCATTACAGAGAGGTTGGGTTTTTTCAATAGAAAATCCCATTTTCCTAAGAAACAGAACATTCTTCACGAAAAAATGCAGCTGATTAAAAACACAGAACCATTTTGAAAAGGTGTAATTGTAAAACTGTGAAATCAGCCTGTGCTGTTACCTAGGTCTGATATCAGTGTATAGGAATGGTTATTTCTAGTTCTTATTTCTGCTTTTTCCCATTTGTTCACCAGCCTCTTGAGGTAAGTCACTGACCCTGTCCAGTTCTCCATTGAAACATTCATTAAATAGATGTAATATTACTAACAGGTGTAATGAGACTCATCTACTGCCAGTAAAATGCACTGGGATCACAAATTAAATGTTCTATATCTAAATGTGTTATGTTTAAAATATTGTGTTGATAGAGGATGTTCCACACTAATTATCTTATTCCCCCAGGATTTTGTACTCCGTGGTCCCAAAGGAGAGAGACTGGCTAAAAATACGGTTGGAAAACATTGTAGGAAGAATAATTTCTCCAGCTACTATCTCACAGCCATCTACGTCAACATTTATAATTTTATTCTTACTACTAGACACACCACTGAATTCATTCTGTAAAAGTAACAGAATAGTTTCGTAAAAGCTCACACTACAAAGCCTGCAAGCAGAGTTCAGCTGGAGGTTTTAGATTTGAACTAACATCCATCATTCAAGGTGACAGGACAAGAGGAAATGGTCTCAAGTTGCACCAAGTTCAGATTAGACATTAGGAAAAATTTCTTCACCAAAGGGGTTATCAGGCACTGGCACAGCTGGCCAGGGAGGTGGCTGAGTCACTAGCCCTGGAGGTGTTTAAAAGACAGGTAGATGAAGTGCTCTGGAATGTAGTACACTGGTATGGTTGAACTTGATGATTTCAAAGGTCTTTTCCAATGGTCTTTTCCAAGTCTGATTTTACTGGACCTTTGATAGATACTACTAAATTGTTCCTCTTCACTTCTTGCAAAGTTGAAATGCTGGTAAAAAAATCTCCAACATGCTCACTACTACTGTGTTCCTTGGGATGAATATTACATGGAGTATGACAAATGGGTTTTTATTAAAAAAATAAAAAGATAAGTTCTTTTTTTATGTCTTGACTTTGCAGACCCAAACCTCTTGATTCAAAGATCTTGAATTTTGAGTTTGCATTTAAGAATTTGCCTTAGAAGAGAGCATGTTATCTATTTCTTCTTTGCTGGAATTTGACTCCTAAGCTAAAATAACAGAAAGCCAATAAAAGCACGTGAGGAAATATGTCATTTGGATTGACTTGATACTCTGAACAGAGAGTCCCTTGGCATAAGAGCAGAGGGAGGAGAGACTGAGTTAAAGTACCACAGTACTGATAAAGGATTCAAAAGGAGGAGAATAAAATAAAGGCATTTTAGACTTTGTAAATAGATGTTATTTGTCTGAATATAAAATGGGAAAAGGGTTGGTGAGCTATAGTTGTGACTTCTTAATCAAAAGGGCTGTTTACACATTGCCTTTTTTATTTCTTTTACTTTCTTATTACTATACTGAGTAGATGTCAGAGATGGTGATAGAGGGGTTCATTTAAACTTCTGTTTCTGGTGCTTATAATTGTCACTTTAGTGAGCATACCATGTAAGCTCTGGCTAGGTACCAAGTACTCCTTTCAAACAAGCAAACTTTTGGGGCCATTTGTAAAGTCTACTTGCGGCATATGAAAGTAGGGTAAATTAAAAATGCTGCTGTCAGAGATATAAAGATCTAAGCAATGTAACAAATGAGCATCCATGGGCTACGTTGTACTGACAAGCAAACTTTTTTAACAGAAACCCTAGCTCTGCACATTTATGCTTTTGTATTTCATGCCATTTCCTGATTTCCTCTTGGTACTGCAGTTTCAAAGATCATCCACTTTTTCAGTATTTGTTCTGTGTCAACTGTACTCCAAGTTTTTTGTCATCATGAAATTTCAAAAGTGCAGTCTTAGCTTTTGTTACAAGCTTGCTAGCAATAACATTGGATAAGACCATTCCCAATACTGGATCTTGAGGAATAATATTTTTAATTTTTCTCATCCAAGGGTGTTAATCTCTCACTAACACCACTGATTCCCTTTCACCTTTGGCTAGCTTTTTTTCCACTTAGGGATAATCTAAATCTGTTCCATGATCTTCCCAGGCAGAGGTGAGGCTAACAGGTTGGTAGTTCCCACGGTCCTCCTTTAGACTGTTTTTAAAAATGGACACAAGTTTGCCCTTCTTCCAGTCACAAGGAACTTCCCCTGACTGCCTTGATTTTTCAAATATTACGTAGAGTCTCTTGGCAACCACATCAGCCAGCTTCCTCAGGACTCTGGAATGCATCTTATCAGGTCCCATAGACTTGTATACATTCAGGTACAAATGTGTTTTATCCTATTCAATCCATGCAATATGGATGTCCTTGTTGTCTATGATCGGAGCAGTTAGTGGCAAAAAGACCCAAGACTATTCCTAATAATCATTCACATTCAAAAATAATTTGATGTATTTGCAACATTTTCAACTGAATTTTGAATTGCATTATCAGTTGCAACTGATTATAATTTATTTATAATTCAACGTAATTAATGAATTGCTTCAAATATGGTATTGTTCTTATTTCCAGATTGGATGATTTATGTTAATAGCTAATACAGAATTGTGAACTCCACATTCTAAATAATTTCAGCAAACAGATAACTAAAAGTTAATTTCTAGTGCTGCAGATATGTGTATTTGTTATTTTTGCATGCAGATATTTACAACAAACTTTACTGGCAGACAACTTGTTATTTCAAGTTTATATACATTTTAGAAGGGTGAATATATTAATGATTTTATTGTTTGAGCAAGTCCAACTGAGAAGAATAAATTACAAAATTAATAAAAAACTGTACTCATATCTAATCATTTGCTTATATGCAACATTGTGAGAATCAACTCAAATCTGGATTGAATATGCTATATCTTCTTTCTGTGAAGTAGCTGCAGTGAGAAAAAGAGACAAAGCAAAACCAGAACTGTGCCTTCTTCTTAAACCATGGGTCTTTTTCCAGGCTCATGACATTAAAGTGTCATTTGGATGCTGCTGCTGTTCCCAAATTGAAACAGACAGAGCAAAAACTTCCAAAATAGCCATTATTTTGTTATTAGTTAACGGGCTATGAAAAGAAAAATCAAATATTGTTTAAATAACTGCACAATGGATAAACTGTTGGAACAAGCACCAAGTATCAAAGCTCCATTCTTTTATTATTTGAGCTTGATTAACTTTTTTTAAGTAGCTGTCCTCAGAACACCTATGAGTCTGAAAAAGCAGCTCATACAAAAGTTTTTTACAATGAGGGTAGTGAAACTCTGGAATTGGTTGCCCACAGAGGTGGTAGATGCCCTATCCCTTGTAACATTCAAGGCCACGCTGGATGGGGCTCTGGGCAACCTAATCTAGTTGAAGATGTCCCTGCTCATTGGAGGAGGATTTGGGCTAAATGACCTTTAAAGGTTGCTTCCATCTCAAACTATTCTATGATTTTGTTATGTCCTTATCAAGAGCAATTATGAACAAAATATTATTTACAATGATAACACAAAGCCAAGTTCAGTCATGATCCTCATCTGTATAATTTAAATCCTAAAATACGGTACAATAGATTCATGTGCACAATAGATTCATTCTTCTGCATAATTTCATAGAATTTATTAAAAAACAATCTCAACACCAGGAGAAGCTAAAAAGGTCTGTTTCGTCTTTTCTGGGATCTGTTTTCACTCTCATTTTATATGATGGATTAAAAAAAAGCCCTTCTCAGATTTTTCAGGACTGCTTTTAAATATCACAAGAACTTTCAGTGAGTCATAGACATTTTCAAAGGTCTCCTAGATCAGTCTTTCATTGAAAATAAATAGAAAATGAATTGACTCTTTAAAAATAGCATAAGCAAAAAAAAAAGGAAAGTGAACTTCAGTATTCATGCTCTAGTTTACATTCCCTACTCATTCTGGACACTCTCGTAGTTAACAGGTGGTGCAAAGGAAAAATACACCTTTTGATTTTGGGAAAAATTAAATAATAGATGTGATTAAGGAAATATGCTCTATTAAGCATAAGAAATTAGGACTGTTTCACGTGTATTACTAGTTTGTAAGAAGATTAAGAAAATTAGAGGAAATTGGGTGTCGAATTGCCTTTCAGGCCTCTAAAAATATTTCCCATTAGCCCCAGTTCAGGAAGGAGCGCTGTTTAAGAAATTATGGCCATTAATATCATTGAATTCATTGCTTAACTCCAACCTCTCCAACAAATTCAAACCAGGCAGGCGTCAATGTGATATTGCATAATCATTCAGGATCAAATAGTCTTTCAGATTTCTACTTCTTCCACTGTCTGAGATCTGCATCAGACCCCAAGAGTATAAGAAAGTTTCAATCATTTCACAAAGGAGATTCAGTGCTCGCCAGAGCATCTGGAGCAACAGCTTCCCACAATTCCGGTCACAAAGACTAACAAAAATCCTATTAAAAGAAGGATAATTACTATGAACTATCCACTGTCTAAATGGCCTTTCTGGTTGGCCTGATGGCACACTGCATTGCAGATAAGCCTAATATCTTTTTCAGAGTAATAATGGCCAAATCTTGTTTTTAATTCTTTCTCTCTTTATTTTCATTTTCATTTTATGAGGCCCCATGAACACTTTGTATAAGCTTTTAAGAAAGAAAACCAGCTTCTCTGGTCTCCAGTTGAGGAGAACTGCAGTGGATGCAAGTGCAGGTTTTACCTATGAAGGCAAATTAAGATTTGGTTATTAGTTTTTGGGTTTGCTACTAGCCCTTGCCTAGCTGAAAGAATTATTCAACAAGCACATATAATACATAATTCCAAACAAAAGTCAGAACATGAGCTCTTCTTGAAGATACAACAGAAACAAAAATTGTAAATTGACTTTCAGCCTCCAACAGGCTTCCTTTTTATGCTTTCTTTAAATACACAGCTCCTCTGTGTTATACTTCAAAGTGCAGTGCGTTGTTCACCACAACTTTGTAGCGAGCTTTTGAAGCTTCCCTCTTCTGCAGAAATTAAATTAAAAGTGTTCAAATTACTAATTCATTCGCAGCTGACTAGTATCAAGAAAAAAAATTACTTTTCAAATATATTCCTGTTTCCCAGAACTTCCTGTGTACATGAAGTATAATACTGCTTGAATCTCACTTCAGCTGTCCTCCATGTTACCAGAAAGTTGCAGTTGGAGATTTTCATGTCTCTTTTCTGCCAGCTGCGGTAATATATTTCATTTTATTTATAACTCAGATCACCCTGTTAATTGGATGTTTTTCTGTTGATACCTTAGGAACAATATTGTTCGTGCCTGTTTCTCTCTCTCAAGAACTATCATTTTGCTTTATATAAACATACGTTCATAACAGATTTTTCCATATTACTGTATGATTCATACTGCTGCAGTCATCTTGTGTTTTGATTGTGTTTGGGGACAGGAATAAAACTGTCTTCTTAAAAAATTATCTGTTCGACCTTGATAATTTCCCAGCTGGGAAATGTTTCCATAATTTTTCTGTTTTTCAGAAGACTGTCATGATTGTGACAAACTTAGGTGTACCTTATTTATATCATTTAATTGGTTCAGAAGTTTTGTGACATGAAAGAAAAGCAACCATATTTCCCATTTCAGGTGATAAAAATGATACACGCTCTTCAGGTTTACAAAGGCGTAAGGAGTTTTGGGGATTTTGTTCTTGACATGGGATATCCTTGTTGGACTTATAACAGAAATCTATGTTCATATGCTAAAACTAGTGGTCTCCAGTTTTTGTCATTCTGCCAGGATGTGGGTTTTTCTGAATAATCTTGTGGATGAGGTTTTCTTGCTAGAGTTTTGTTATTATTCATAAAACAACAATTACCATCTTAAAAAGGTAGGCACAGTTATAGTCTCATTTGTTACTCTGTGATTAAGGAATAGAAACATCTAACAAAATTCTTATGCTCTGTTTGGTATTTTTAAAACATTTTTCCCAACTTTATGTACAATACTGCACTATTCTGGAATCATGTCTTATACATATAACACTTTTGGATCTCTTGTTACTATAAGAAGAGAATTAAATGAGGGAGAATGTTAATATCGTAATTAATTCTTTCACTCTGTTTATTCCTTTATCTAAAGTTTGTCTGGTTCACTCTCAAGGTGTTTACATTAGTGTTCAATTGCTGAAGTACAAGTAGTAATTATGCAGAGTTTAATACTGGCAGTTGCGGGAAGCAGGGCTGGCAGACAGGACAGCATTTTAAATGAGAAGAACTGATTTCTCCCTTAGGAACAGTATTTGTTCTTTTGTGTCATTGATGTTGCAAGTAGGTCTTTCCTTCTTCTGCAAATGTGGACTACAAATAAAAAAATATGTTCTGTATCACCTCATATCAGGCAGGTTCACAAACCCAGCACATGGGAAAGCGATCACTATGATTAGCATAGGAGTACTGTACACTAAGAAATCTGCAAGAAACCATACATATTATAACTCTCCACCTGGAGTTATTTTCAAGAGAATGAAACTATCTTACAAAGAAAGGTCTCATTCACCAATTAAGTTCAGTTAGGAATTCAATATAAGATGCAAGTAACTCGGAAAACATAAGAAAAGTGTTCTCTACACAGCATTAAAGGCCATCTTCTGGATTTAAATTCTCATGTGCTACTGTTCTTACAGGAAGTTCTAATCAAATCTAAAATTTTGATGAGATTGTGACCCTGTGAAATATATTTGAAGTGTAAGAACATTGTGTAACAATACATCTGATGCGTCTTTTTTGTAACATCCAACACATACTTCCATCAAGAACACTTCTTTTCTTACAAATAATTTTGTCACAAGGTGGCTGAAAGATCTAATGAGAATTCTGAAAAGTAAAAATGTAGTAGAACTGTAGGACAAATTACTCTCTCCAAGATGGTGACAAAATAAAACTGAAGGTCTTCATAAAGGACCAGAAGGACAATTTTTGAGGGCATTGGAAAAGAAAATGTTTTATTTAGTAATTTTTATTTATGTTGTTCAGACTTTGTACTTTTTACATATATATGTACATATCTATATTTTAAAATATTAAATGCTGTTCAGACTTTGTACTTTTTACATAAATTATCTAAATATAGTATGAACATATACCTTCTCATGGTCATTTTGCTTTGTTCTCTTCCTTATGGCAGCAGCATTCTATGCAGGCAGCCAGGAACTCAGAGCTGTACATCACCTCTTGTTTTCACCACTTTTTTGCTGTGCATCTGTTTACCTTTCTGTGCATTAGTATAAGGATCAATTCACAGCATCTTATTTGAGGGAATAAGGGAGTTTACTTTTCCTTCTGGAAAAATAGCACAGAGAAATGCTGTAGTTATTACCCACGGCTTCTATGCTAAGTGTCCTATAGTGGAAATAATTTGCCATTCAAGTTGGGAGCAGATAGCAAATTTCTACTTCTAAGACTGCTTTTCTGATACAGATAGGAATGTCCTGACACCAGTGAATTGGAACTCACAGAGATTTTCTCGCTTGAACCAGAATGATCTCTAAAACAGGTGAAAAATATTCAAAAGATCTTGCAAAATATTTCACATCTGCAATGTGATATGATGGACACGTCTTTGTGTTACACCACATGAAAAATATTCTTTATATTCTTCATATATTCTGAGAGCTGAAGAACACAACTGAGGACTATTCACTGTCACATTCTCTGCTATTTTCATGCTGAGCAAATAGCAGCTCTAAGCACACTAATCACTAACCAGGGTCACATCAAAGCACTATAATATCTCCATATTCTAAATCACTTCCAGTGTATTTAATTCTGTAAATATTCCACCCTTATAGCCTATTTTCTTTCACCTGTTTACAGACTAGACTACTGAGAATATGCTAAATAATTTATGAATTATAAAGGGCAAAATTTTTTTAAATCTTAAAATATTTAAAGCAAGTTCCTGGAACACAGAATACTCAGACCGAGGAAAATAGAATATGATTAGAACTGCGGGTTACTTTGTAAACAGTGAACTATGCTTTTAAATATATATTTGTATTTAATATAGGAAAACTGATGAGTTTCACATTGTAATAAATGCTAGTGGTTGTTAGACTGTATAATAATATATTATTAGGAAATAAATCAGAAAATAGTAAAAAGAAAAGTGCAAAGACATTTCAGTCCTGTTGAGCATAAATATTGCACAGTGTTTTATCTCTGAGTGTATAATTTCTTTCTCTCCCTTGTCTTCTTTTCACATGTTTTTGCCCTGAGCACTGCAACGTCTCTGTGTGGTCATTTTGGTCTTATTTATTGTTCATTTAATTGCAGATTTTTTGAGAACATTAAAACATTATGATTTGTTTACTAGAGAGAAATGCAAGTTGAGTCACTTTGCAATAATTTGGTTTGCTGTAGTATAACAGCCATTGTTTGGACACTTTTAAGCCATCAACAAATTCTGTAATCTGTTCTGTTGTCATATATTATACCACACCACATAATTTTTTAATTCTGGAAGTATCTATTAATTCTGTGTTAATCGAGTAGACTGCCATGCAGAGTCCTTCAGCAAAGAAATAGAGACTCAGGCCTAGATTCACAGAGTCAAACTCAGCACCACTATATCTTATTTGTCATCAATTTATCTCCCTATGTAGCATTAGGAAAGCCCCAGCATGGCATACAACAAACATAACGTGTTGAATGTGTTATATCATCCAGCAGGAGGTAACTGTGTCCTTCCCATCTTCTGTACCATAGCATTTTCAGTAAGGGTAGAGATTATTTCCTGACTCTACTTCTGAAGTCATGAATCGTGACTTTGCCTTTCCTGGACTATCTGTAGAACATAATGTTATCTTTCAGATAAGTGAAAGGGGGCATGGAGGGTCTTACATGGCAATTCCTGCTCCAGTTATTTCATTATAAAAATGTAATTTATCACAGTGAATCTTTACAGTTATTGTGTGTCATTTATGTAATTGGTTTCTAATAATAACGTTGTTGTTATTATCACTATAATTATTGTGAATGATGATCGTAAACACTGTTACTGTTATATGACTCAAATATATTAGAAGGAAGTAATATAGAGTCAACACTAAACGAATTGTTGAGAGGTTCACTAATGGTGAACAAGGAAAGGAACAACCCAGCTTTTCTATCTAATAGGCCATATGATTAGTCCTGTAAAGCTGAAATTTGAATGTTCATCCTCACCTTTCCGTAGATGAATAATAAAAAAGAAGGTAGTTCAAAAGGCAAACATAAGACTCTTATGACGAAGACGAAAGGCATAATGAAACAGTTACAGTGTGAGAAGGATGCAGACAATAAATACAGATGTCTCAACCATAGTGGAAATTCAAAATGCCCAAGCCTCAGAACAACATTGTTGTAAAAATTTAAAGCAAAAAGAGTTGTAAAAAATACAGTAAAACATTTTAATCATCAATAGGTTCAAGTAAAGTTCTTGGAGGTCTTCCATCATACAAAAGAGATGCTTAGGAGGAGATTGTTTTTAAAACCAGTTCAGAAGGTTTTTGTACTATAATTTGGGGTTTTTTTTACTTTTACAACAATTTTGTACTATGCACTCTTTTGGGATGAGAGTGGTTCTTTACACTCATCAGCAGAGTTGCCGAGCACTACCATTTCCAACTCAGTCTCATCTTTGGCATCCCTAGCATGTTTTCCTGCAGCCCTACTGCACTACCATGAATCCAATTGTGCTACAAGGGGAACACAAAGTCCCTACTCCTATCTGCTGGAAGCTGCTGTTCGATAACTGCAGTGTGATCAACATGTAATTTATTTGTTGCTCAGAAAAATGTGGGCCTTTGGTTTTTTTTTTGCAAACGCTAAAATCTGTGTGTGCAGGGGAGGGGTGTGTCAGTCCTTAAACATCTCATTTAGCATTGAATTCTGCACATAATTTTGTCAGAAAGGGAGAGATTTCAAAATGTCAAAATATTTTGTTCTGAAATCGTGCAAGCAAAATGTTTTGACATTTTCAAAATGAAATGCTTCATTAAAGAAACAGTGAAATATTTCATTTTGAGAAACAAACACTTCCAACTCAAGATCTCAAAACCCCCTCTCCATTTAAAACAGTCTTCATTAGGTCAGAAGGATATTAAATAATTCAGAACTGAAACAATTTTTTTTTTAGTTTGGCTCATGCTGATATTTCAATGTTTTTGTTCTCTGTCATTGGAAACTTTAACAAATTTCCCCAGTAGTCTTTTATCTTGATGCGTTCCTGCTTGTTCTCTCATCCAATCACCAATGTGAATTGCATCAGAGATTCAGTTTGAGTTTTCACTTTTCGATCTGTTCTTAGTTTACTGTTTTCCTCTTGCTTATTCTTCTCTCTTTCTTTGAATAAATGTTCATTTTATTTAAAAACTACTGAACATAATTTTTGGATACAGACATTTAGTCTTCTCACTGGTCATGGCTCACAGCTGTAGGATTTGATGACTTAATATGACACTGTCCTTACAAGTTTTTTAGTATTGGTCTCTGATTATTTTAATTATAATTTAAAATCTAAATGTGAAATGTTGCATTGCAGCTGCTTTACTGATTAGACAAAGGGTTTCTTTGAATTGCTGTGAATTGCTTGAAGGTTTAAGTAACAGCTTATTGGCGTGACTGCCAGAAATGTAACAAACATGGTAGTTTTTCTATGTCTGCACGCGAAACAATACCTTAACATATAACTACATAAAGGCTGTCTCTCACCTCCTTCCATTCCAAAACTGTAGGCTTGCCCTTGTGTATAAAGTAAAAGATGAAGTAAGCAGTACTGAGCCACAGCTGACAATTTTAACATGATGTAGTGTATTCAGTGCACTTACTTGCCTGGTCACTGCAACGCAATTTGCCTAAATTCAAAAATGTTAAATGACTTAAGAATATGTGCCACTGTTGGATTGCAGAATGCAACTTGTGTGCATCTTTGGAGGTTGTATGTGGCAGAACACATCTTTGTGACATTTTGTTGCAGGATAACAGCAGGATAAATGTGACCTGGAGGTGTCAGGAAAAACTGGAATGTGTTGTTATTCTTTCATGCCATGCAAGTACATAAGGCCCGATATGCTTTTCTCAGAAGTTACCAACTCCAGGCATAGCAACAGCAGGCTTTGTTTAAACCACAACCTGAGCAAAGTGCAAATGGCAGATGTCAGCTGAAGCAAACTCTGCTATAGGGCTGTGTCACAAGACCACCTCAATGCAATGGAAACATATCAAAAGTAATGATTTTTTCAGTGGGATAGTCCATCATCAGCAATGGAGATGAATTTATTACAACTGATGAATATTTACAAAATGGAAATTTTTGTAACTGTAAACTCTGCTGCCAAAGAACAGCAAGAGAGCTAGACAACTGAAGTAGTTCTGCCTTTTTATTTTCACTTTTTCATTCATTAAAAGCAAGCGCTTTTTCTCCTTACCAACAATTAATAACGAGTAGCAACTGTTTTACAAGTCATATAATTCTAATAGAGCTGGGGCAGTTCAACAATATTTATTTGTTTATTTATTGATTGGCTCTGTAGTTTAATAGGGAAAAATCTATAAACTCTAGCCTTCTGTGATCAATGAATGATAACATTTTTGCCATTTCTTTTCTATTCTATTGTTTTGCTAAATATTCTGTTTAAAACAACCCATCACAGAGTTATTGCCAAAGGATTCCTCAAAAAGTGAATGGAAAAATTGTTTTGCACCACAGCGACTCTGTTAATCCATAGAAGAGCAAAATAATTTCCTTTTCTTATACATTGATTATACAATGTCTCCAATTTCCATTTGCCTGTATTGATGTTTCCTAGATAATGAAAGCCTGCTTTTGTCATTAATTGAAATTTCAATTTTAGCAGTCAGTACTGTTCCTCAGATGTTATTGTCCCTATATATGAGGAGTATATCTTCTTCTTTTGCAGGTATTTTCCCTATATTTTTATTTGTTTCTCTAGACAGTCTGAGTGAGGAGTACAACAACAGAGGAGAAATCAATAGTCTGGTATATTTTAGTGGAAAACTAAATATCGTTCTGAATAGCCATAGATATTGAAATGAATTCCTGAAGATGAAAATTCGCTTTAAAAAGTACAATTTTAAAGATTGCTTCCAAACATAGAAATCAGTGTAGTGAAAGGGAAGCTCTGAAATGCCTAAGAGCTTGTCGTTAGGTGACTTAGGCATTTAAAATCCTCAATCTCATTGCAAGTCAGTGGTTTCTAAACTCCTGAATCATATCTATATTTGAAATTTGGGCTAACAAATCACATGGAAAGCAGAATTCACTCATTGGCACTGCGGTATATGTGCAGGAGGAAAATGTCTCTTTCGGAGCATATGATTCCTACATAACTACAGCTATGCTTTTAAAAGTTTTGTGAGAACTCTGTCTTTTGTAAACTTTTTAAGACTTTTCTGAAAGCTTTAAGTCTGAATTCAGAATTATTCGGAAGGCAGTAATATTGCTGTCTCCATCCTGCCCTCCACTTGCAGAAGAGGTGAGAAGACTGGGTCATTGAATAGAATTTAAACGGAATGTCTGAGGACAGAGCTTTGGCCAGGTCTTCTTTTCTTCCACACATCATCTGTGTCTGCAGTTAGATAATCAAAATTTTCATGTCTATTTCCAATGTTATTACTTTAAAAACAAAAAACAAACAAACAACAACAAAAACTGAAATGCTGTATCAGAGGTTTGATAACATTAGTTATTACATTATATGTTATTGCAACTTATAAACCTCTGTTTAGTTTTTCACCTTTTTCAAGCTCTTGAACTTCTTCAAATCTTTCATTTTGGAAGGTCAAGCACAGTATGAATAGAACTGGCAAAAAAAAATCAGATCTATTCATAATTCTGCATCTGGCCATCACTGAGATAATTCATAAGAGGTAAAAAGAGACAAAGAAGATGCTCCATGTGTGCTTAGAGATCTATCAATCAAAAGCAGTAATTTAGTGTTTAAAAAACTCAGATAGGCTAGACTGACCCATCAATATCATCATCATCACCATCATCACCCATCATAACAACAACAATAAACTAGACACAATAAAAACAACAGGGCACATTTGAACTTAAAAAGCTTACTTGGAACAGTGCTTTCCTCCTTGTGCTCTAAGGCTGTGAACAGTCATATTCCTGACAGGTTTGCTGAGTGAAGACCCATGAATTTTTCTTTTGAACTGGAAATCACACTGAAGTGTGGAACTCATGCTTGAACTTTAACTTCCTTGGAGCCAAAATACAGCCGAGGTGTGTAATGAGAACTTGGACTTTGGAAGCATGTTTGTGGCTTTCATGGGAAAAGGACATCTGCAAATCCACACTTGCAGACAAAGAGGTACACAAATAGTTCAGGAGTGGCTGAAGTGTACTGTTGCCTCCAAAGATATTGTGTAACTTTTTTCTGATGACCACAACCATTATGCAGTTCTCACTCTTCCCCAAAAGATGTTATCCTAAAATGAAATGACCTTTAATAGCATAGCCTGCAGTTATGCAGAAAATCAAATATCACAAAGAATCACAGAGAACACAAATTTATAGTTGGGAAGAAATCCATTCAGTCTAAAGAAAAAGGCTTATGGTACTTTCATTAAATATGTACTATCCCTTTTTAGGAGATTAAAGAAAAAATGAGGAAAAATATAGACCTAAAGTGAAAAGAAAAAAGAAAAGAATAAAGCAAGAGGAGTGTTTATTTTGAGAATTCTTTCATATCATCTAATAGTAAAAATTAATTTCTTTAAAGTGAATAAAGTTCTTAATGACTGAAATAAGAAATTAATCCTAAAAGAAACACTGGAGGAGGACCGGGAAAGAATGCAAATCTTGAAATTACATAAACAAAAGATGTTTTTCTGCTAAGTATTCCCTGTTTCTTCATGTTTCTTTCTGCCATATAAAATGACTACTCATGCATCAATCTCTTGCATCAACAGACAATTTTCTGAAGCAAAGTTTGCTTCTGCAGCAAATTATATAGGTGCTTCAGTCAGATGGCAGAGACAAATAAATAGTGACATCAAGTCCAACCTTGGTACTGCCAAGTCTATCATTAAACCATGTCCTTAAGTGCCACATCTACATGTCTTTTAAGTACCTCCAGAGATGATAACTCTGCCATGTCCCTGGGCAGCCGGTTCCAATGCTTGACAACCTTTTTGGTGAGGTAATTTTTCCTAATATCCATTCTAAATCTCCCCTGTTGTGACTTGAAGCAATTTCTTCTTGTCCTAGCACTTGTTACTTGGTTGAAGAGACCAACACCCACCTCACTACAACCTCCTTTCAGACAGTTGTAGACAGCAATAAGGTCTCCCCTCAGCCTCCTTTTCACCAAACCTAAAAACAGCCCCAGTTCCCTCAGCTCCTCCTCATAAGATGTTCTCCAGAGCCTTTACCATCTTCATTGCCCTTCTTTGCACACATCCAGCAGCTCACTGTCTTTGCTGTTGACAGCTTACTGAGTAAAGGGGGACAATCACTTCCCCATTCCTGCTCGCCTCACAATTTCTCATACAAGCCAGGATGCTGCTGGCCTTCTTGGCCATTTGGACAGACTGCCTGGACCATTAAGAACATTTTTCACTCAGGCACAACAGACTAACAGAATTTCTGTGAACAAGCTGAAGTTCTAAAAACATTGACGAACTGGCCAAAACCTGGAGCATGCCAGTAGCAACATTCAGACTCCAGATCTACTGGCTCTTCAGTATAACAGTATTTAATATACATATTAAGCAGTGGATATATCAATAATACAGGGGTACTATGCAACCTGTTGATTTTCTACTAAAAATGAACTTGTGCTACAATTTTCTGGTATTTATGCAGACTTTTAGACATTCTATCAAAGATAAACCTACTGCATCAGGAATTCATCGTGTGTTCATACAGATAGGAAATCTCTTTTTCCTTTTTCTAGCTCCTTTCACAGAACAAGAAGAAAATCAGAGACACCAAAAGCACACTTTGCCCTGAAGGAAAATGTAGTGATGCCACTGCCGTGGTTATGTCATTCTCATGCAACCTCTTGTTCTACCTTCTTCTTTCTAAAGTAAAAGTTACTGTTTAACTAGTTAATTTAATTACCTGTGGGATGCATCAGAACATGCCAGTGAAAATCCTGAATTCCATCCAGGTGGCTAGGAGGTGCTGGAAGGACAGAAGGATTTTTGAAGGATAGAAGGATTTTTGAAGTATAGAAGGATTTTTGAAGGACAGAAGGATTTTTGAAGCCATGAGGCTGATATATCTAATCCCATGACTCTAAAGTTCAAATAAATAGGATAAGAACTAATACCAAACTTGCTACGGTTTGAAACACTGTGAGATCACATTGCTAAAATTATGGCTGCATAGAAGACAAGGATCTGCAAATCCTGCAAACTGTTTCTCCCAGCCTCTCCTGGTGAGAAGCCATATCCTTCTGCTCTTTCTAGGAGGTACTGAATAAATCTGCAGATCATAAACTCCCTTCATAAACATATTCCAAAATGATTGTATACCATGGTTGGCTGGGAACCACTTCACTGGCCGGTTGCCTGAGTTGGGTTTGGGGGACAATAATAAGGGAAGAGTGTGTTTTTCCCTGAGATTAAGATAACCACAGTGCAAGCTGCATCCTTGAACAGATACACTGATTAGTAGAAATCCTCCATACTAGGACTTTTTCTTTTCAAAGTGCATCAAAATCACTCCTTTTATTGAAGAAACAGCTTGATGTTATCCACATCCTGGTATTGCCATATAATCCTTTACTTTTATAAGGAATCACCTGCTCAAGGAAACTAAGTATTGGCTTTGTATGGCTTCCAGGTGAATATCTTTCCTGAAACACTACTTTGCCTGGACATATTTCTTTGTAGAAGCAGCAGCATCAAATACAACAAATAGAGCAATTTACAGTTACTTTGCAGAGAGTAGAGCAGAAGAGGAAAAAAAATCAACATATCCCTAATACATTACAGTTACTTATAATTATGGTCTCTCAATCCGTTGTGGCTTCATATATGTAAGATGTTTCACAATGTTTAAACGAATCATTTCTGAACTCTGTTCTCAGTCATAACTGAAAAGCTGGAGTGAGGTGATGCTAAAATATTTTTAGCTTTCTTTTGAACCATCCTTCTTGCACTACAAATTAATTATCTCTGTCCCTTTCATTGTGCAGAAATAAGGTAGCCAGGACTCTTTAATCAGCATCCAACCAATTGCAGAGCTGCAGCTCCTCTGGGTTCTGTCATTGTTAGCCCTGAGTGGAAACAAGAATGAAAACAGCTTCTAGCAAGGAAGTAAAATACCTGGTGGAATGAACTTTCAGTTATTCTCATTATTTTTAAAGTAACTCCATAGAGTCACTTTGCCTTAGAATTAACAAAAGCACAACTTAAAATGTGGTTTTAAACTAAGATGTTAAGAGGCTTAAGCTAATACTACTTAGTGGTGAGCAACACTGGCCAGCGCTGCTGGGATTTCCAGATTGTTTTCTGTGGTCACCAGTGCTATAGCTGTGGTTATAGTTTACTCTATCCTAGTCTCCCTGTTGCTGGTTCTAACCTTCCTTGTCACCAACTTATGCAAAACGCAAACAAATCAAACTAGATAAGGCATTTTAGTACCCACTTACTAAATGTGTATTTCTAACCGAAACAGGTAGACATGTGAACTGTAGACAGTTTCATTATAAACTTCCCCAGCAATGTTTCTTTTTGACTGACAAACACATTAATAGCTGACACCATTGTGTGTCTCAGTCAGAAATTATGTGTTTATACTGTGACATTTGTCTCATATATTGCTTTCCCAGTTGTACTAAAAGGAACTATTTAAATGATCAGAAAGCACAGAAAGAAAGTTATTTCATCTATATTAGATGGTGGCTTTTAGATAGTTTTGTTGGACAAAAAATGTGCACATGGCTTGTTGACTAGAAAGTTAAATAGAAGTTTAATTTGCAAATCCAACAAAAAAGAGAAAAAGAAAAAAAGAAGGAAAGAAAAATAAAAAAGAAGACAGCAAGAGATTTCATCAGAATTAAACCACAAAAAAAACGAGGGTAGGTAAATTGTTTTCTTCCTACCACTACAGAAAATTGTCTTTCATGCCTTTATCATGTCAGCCTGCATTTTTAAGATAAATTTAAATTTAAATCATTATGATTCCAAAATGCTTTGTCCTTATTTTTGGTACCTAGAATCCCAATGTGAAATGCAAAAATAGAATAAAGAAATATGTTGGAGAGTATTTGATGGAACAAGTCCAAAGTCCAGTGAACATCTTTCAGATTCAAATTAACTTTTAAATTTCAGGGCCGTGATTTTTAAAAGGAAAACACATATGTTTAAACCCTTACCTCAGGTTTGGGGAATTTTTGGTTTTAATGAACTCCAGCAGTTCCCACTAACTTTAATTATCTTGATATAAGACATAAGTGTGATTCGTATTTTTCATTCATTTTCTCTGTAGGTGAGGTCTGATTAGGGACAAAAGCTTTGCACAGGATTAATACAAGCAGGCAGAAACAGGGTTTATTCTGGGTATACCATGCAGTTGCTTCTCCAGATTGAGTGGGATTCTTGACTCAACTATGTATCTGTGATTCCATTCAGGAAAAAAAAAAAGAGAGAGAGAAAAAGGGTATCTCTTCTGACTAAACAGAAGCTGTGTAGCACAATAGTAAGGTTGGGTTTTAATACCCTACCTGTATTTTCCAAAAACACCCTCTTCCACTAGCATCTTTCAGATCTTTCAACCCAGCCTCAACAGTTCTCCCCTTCTTTCTTGTGCATGGACCATGGGATTAGTAGTATCTTCTCTGTATTGCTATACAGCACCTCTGTGTTCCAGCTACAACAGCCAACACAAACCATACATTTTGAAAGCCATTATAGACAGCACATTTTATGTTTTTATCATGCTATGGTAGAATATTGCATTTTAAACTACCTAGCTTATAGATTGATTAATTATACATACACTAGCTCTATTAATACCTTAACACAAAACTGATGGTGCAATTGAGTTATTGATAACCCACTTCTATATTATGTGAAATTATAGCTAGGAGCAAAGTAACTTAGGGATAAGAACTTGTCTTTCTGAATCTTGATTTTTAGTCTGTAAGCTACCTTTACACAAGAAAGGATCCTCAAGTATATGCTTAACTTTGAGAAATTCTGAAGCACGTTTAGGTAACTTCTCAAGCTGAGACAGATCTTGGCCAGTGCAAAAGGGAAAGAAAGAGATCCTGTAGGAATAACAATAGGGATTCAAAGGGTGGCACACTTCATTATTGATGAAATTATTCAGCTTAGTGCAAAGTATTGTAGGGCTCATTCTTCAACTGAGCGGTTACCAAAGACTCCTGGCTTTTATATGCCTCATGGCAGTTTGAAGGGAGTGGTACTGTGGAAAACTACGTATCAGAAGAACTTTCATGCTGCATTACTTGGGTAATACTCAAGTTTCTTTCAATGGATAGTTATACACTGTAGTAGGAACAATTATATGGTCATAAAGATGTTTTAGCTGTGGATAAAGAAAGTCCAAAATGCAGTCTGTATTTTAGCAGGGGCCAGAGAACAGTTCCAATAACCATTTTATATGAAACTGGATCTATCCAGAGAGAAATTTGCCTGAACAGCAGAGACGTGGACCACAGGATGATCCCTCACAGTCTTCAGTTTGCTCACTGAGAAACGGCTTACCTATCAGAGACCTTTGTGGAACTGCTGGATTCAGCACTGTGCTCCACAGCGCTGCCCAGCATGTGACATTTCCAAGCACTGCTGCAAGCAGCCTTTCTCAGGAAATGGACAAGAAGCTCTGCTGAGTGCTGTATCATAGAGTCATAGAATTATCTGGGTTGGAAGAGACCTCTAAGATTATCAAGTACAACCCTTAATCCAACACTATCATGATTACTAGATCATGGCACTAAGTACCACATCCAGTCTTATTTTAAAAACCTCCAGGAATGGTGAATCCACCACCTCTCTGGGCAGGCAATTCCAATGCCTGATTACTCGTTCTGTGAAGAACTTTTTTCTGATATTCAGTCTAAACCTTCCCTGACAGAGTCTAAACTCGTGCCCTCTTGTTCTATTGCTGGTTGCCTGGGAGAAGAGACCGACCACCACCTGACTACCTCCTCCTTTCAGATAGTTGTAGAGAATGATGAGGTCACCTGTGAGCCTCCTCTTCTCCAAACTAAACAACCCCAGCTCCCTCAGCCTCTCTTCATAGGACTTGTGCTCAAGTCCCTTTGCCAGTTTTGTTGCTCTTTTCCGGACCCGCTCCAGCACCTCAATATCTTTCTTGAACTGAGGGGCCTAGAACTGAACACAATACTCAAGGCGTGGCCTCACCAACGCCGAGTACAGGGGAAGGATCACTTCCCTTGTCCTGCTGGCCACACTATTCCTGATGCAGGCCAGAATTCCATTGGCCTTCTTGGCCACCTGGACACACTGCTGGCTCATGTTTAGCCTCCTGTCAATCAGTACGCCCAGGTCCCTTTCCACCTGACTGCTCTCCAGCCACTCTGTCCCCAGCCTGTAGGGCTGCATGGGGTTGTTGTGGCCAAAGTGCAGTACCTAGCACTTGGCCTTGTTCAACTTCATCCCATCGGACTCAGCCCATCTCTCCAGCCTACCAAGGTCCCTCTGCAGAGCTCTCCTGCCTTCCGGCAGGTCGACACTCCCTCCCAACTTGGTGTCATCCGCAAATTTACTTATGATGGACTCGATCCCCTCATATAAACCATCGATGAAGATGTTAAACAGAACTGGACCCAACACTGATCCCTGAGGGACACCACTGGTGACCGGCCACCAGCTGGACGCATTCCCGTTAACCAGCACTCTCTGGGCCCAGCCTTCCAGCCAGTTCTTAACCCAGCTGAGAGTGCACCTGTCCAAGCCATAGGCTACCAGTTTATCCAGGAGTATGCCATGGGAGACAGTGTCAAAGGCTTTGCTCAAGTCCGGATAAACTACGTCTGCAGCCTTCCCTTCATCCATTAGGCGAGTTACCTGATCAGAAAATGAGATCAGGTTGGTCAGACAGGACCTGCCCCTCACAAAGTCATGCTGGCTGGGTCGGATCCCATGTCCATCCTGAAGGTGCCGTGTGATTTCACTCAGGATGATCTGTTCCACAACCTCAGTGCTAGGCACTGAGGTCAAGCTGACTGGCGTATAGTTGCCCAGGTCCTCCTTGCAGACCTTTTTGTGTATTGGCATGACATTTGCTAACTTCCAATCATCTGGGACCTCCCCAGAGAACCAGGACTGTTGGTAGATGATGGAGAGTGGCTTGGCAAGCTCTTCTGCCAACTCCCTCGTCACCCTAGGATGGAAGTGTTAAGGCTCACAAACATAGCATAGTTCATATTTGTTAGGAAAAAATTATTACACTTGCAGGCTAATAATGCTGGTTATTTTTCAAATATGAGAATTAAAACCATCTATAAATTTCTGTTTAAATACATTTATGGTATCATATCCAAGGTATGATCATGCACTGTTTTTCCTACAGAATGCAGGTCATTTCCTTACCATCTAAGCCGGGAACCCTCATGGTCCTTCACCTTGTTCAGAGAACCAACATAAGTTCCGAAGTATTTTCTGGTTCATTAGTTTCTTCTTAGAATTTTCCTACTGTGTAAGTTCAGAATACTGCTGCACTTACACCCCTCACACTGTTTTCAAGGAAAGTTTCCTTGTATTTTCATTGCATCAACGCTAATGCTGTAGCCTTTTTATGGAATCTCATGATAAAAGATTGTCTGCAAGACAAGTTCTTTTTCCACCCTAAACCCTAACAAAAGGTATTGAGTTCTGTTGTTTAAATTTGTTTAATCACTTTAAAAGTCACCAGTGAATGCAACTGTAATGGGGGGTAGGGACAGTGGAAAAAGAAGGGGAGAAATAAAGGCAGATTATTAAACGAGAAAGTGAACTTGGAAGCAAGAAACCTGATACTCCTCTGCTTTCTACTTTGCATAATCATTTCACTGGTGCTGGCCATTACAAGGTCAGATGCTAATATCTTATGATCGCTTTGCAAACTTTGCAGTTGCTCAACAGCAGGGACTTTGAGCAAAGTCAGTATACGCCACTGAGGATGCAGCTGCATTCAGCAGTCTCTACAGGGTCATTGAAAAGGATGAATGACTCCTCTCCTGTCTTTCCCTGCCTCATGAACTGATATCAGATGAGTAACCTGGTCCAAGAATCTATGCTGCATTAGTGTTCTTCCAATTTCATGCTGCCTAGCAGCCTTAGCTTTCTAAACACAGGAAAGCAGGAGAGCAAAAGTGGAGGCAGAAAGAGTAGTGTGACTCTCTTGCTGTAGCTGTAGTTAGATGGGCCTGAAGGTACTGTAAAGTCACATCTGAACTTACTCTATTCAAGTCATCTGACACTCAATATTCTGAAAATACAGCTCTCCATTGCCCCTTATTCTATACCATCTTGTGTTGCTGCCACAAATTGACTGTTCAGATCCCTAAATACGATATGACAGTGGGAAAATAAGGTCAAAAGGAAACACAAAAGCAGTGGCATTCCTTACAGCAGTTGCCTGCAATGTGACTGAAAAAGGCGAACAAACAGTAACATACTGATAAATTTTTCTGGTTTGCTCATTTTACACAGTGGATTGATGTCACAGAATCTATATAGTGTTCAGTCCACCAGATTCCCTCTCCCTTTGCTTCTTCCCACAACAATGACACAGGTTGTGTGTCTTTGCTTTTAGCATGATATGGGAATGAATTCAGAAGAATCAGTCATGGGATTTTCTGTGTTATATTTCACAGATAATTTTACACCACATGATCCACAGATTGGCAAGGTTTTTCTGTAGAAGAAATCCTTCTGAAGAAGGGAAAAACTTATTAAAAATACATATTGTTATAGGTTCAAAAGGAGGAATAAGATTTTTAAATGAAAACTACATTTTTGCTAATGTAAGATTTTGCCCATGACCTATAGAATAAAAATAGAATACAGTAAGAACAAAAGTAATATGCTTCAAAAAGTGATTACTGCTGGATTTAGCTGCAATGAAGTTTGTGTCTTTCAAAAATGTAGTGCATCAGTTCAATGTAGCTCAATTGAAAGCAAAAAATAAGTTTTTAATAGCCAGCAGAGATGTATTTCTTACTTCTGGGCAGGTCCTGCTTGGTACACCAGCTCTTGTCTCAGCAGCAGGCATTGGACAGCCAGTGTGCAAATGTCTGTGTTCCTGTGATGAATACTAAGATATGCTTTGATGCAGGCAGGGAACTTCATAGGGTATCAGTACTCTCACTGGTGGTAGGATGCTCAAGGGTGTGCTCCACCTTTTGCCTATCCACGTCAAAGGCAGGCTTAGAGCCATCAGAAGTGGGGTGCAAATCATGCCTGGTGAGAGTTATGGCTAGGGAATGGAATCCTCATCCCCTTTCCTGGAGGAAGCGAGGTGACTGTGTATTTCCTGCCTCTGTTGTAGGAGCTGCTAACTTCTCTTTCTCCCCATCTCACCATCTCATCTTAACCCTTTAACCTTCTGCTTAACTTTCCCTTCCTGGGTTAGATACAATGTTCAAAGAGGGAGTACCATCATTTGCTTTTTCCGTATTGCGTGAAATCCTCAGTCAGTGTCACAATTATTACTGATGGCTGAATTTCTTTCTCACTAAACATGACATAAAGTTTCCGGTTTTGGAATATCTTCTGCTCTCTTTTCCCTTGCCAACATTTTTAATATCTCGGGTGTCGATTGGCAGTCAGCCTTACTGACATACTGACCTCAAATTAATATTGTTATTAACTAAAATTATCTGCTGTTGTTACAGTTAGTGCAACACAAACAACAGGATGTGTCAAAATCTTAGCCAAATACAAAAAGAAGCCAGAGTAAAAAGCAGACAGAAAATGGAATTTTTCATGTACTCAGTGTTATGCACTTGAGTATCTCACTGTACTCTTTCTGCACAAGCAATTGGACTGAAAAAGTATTTAGTCTCAAATCATGGTAGTGTGGACTCAGAAATAAACAAAGAAGAGAGCTACACTCAGCACTCCTTGGTTCAGACAGGACTGGGAAAATATTCCAAACTTTTTTTGCAAAATAAAGCTCATAATATAAGAAAGAAAGTTTGCAATGTACATTGTAACTTTAGAAATATTTCGCAATACAAGAACTGCCTCAGTTTATTCTGTATTTGTATTTGGCTTTGTCAGGTAGCATCCAATGAAACTTATTTGTGCTTTTGAAAGAATAATTTCTAATCTCAATCTGATTCAGAAACATCTTAAAATGAATAATCTGAGGGAAGAGATTGCAACCCAGCCAAATGAGGACTGTGCTGTCTAAAGCAAGCACGTCCTGTAGGATTGACTTCCAAGGAAGATAAATAAGAACATAAAGCTAGCATGTATTGAAAGATATATTGCTACCAGAGAAATACTAATGCCTGGAAAAAGATTATATATTTCACTGTCATATACCAAAAAAAGTATGTATTATTCATTTTGATGAATTAAGCTACAGTAAGTTAATAATGATTCCCAAACTCGACAACAATGACACAAAAGGACATTTTTTAAAAGTATTCTGTATTACAATTCAGAGAACTTGTTTCAATGAAATATGAGTGATGTCAAATATGCACTGAAGAATGGTGAATGAAGTTACAGGAAAGTCACAAGCTAAGTGAGGCTTCTGAAAAGACAGGGTGTTTGGAGTGGAGACTTAAAGTACACACGTTAACAAGTTCTATTCAAGCACCAACAAGCAAAATATTTTCCAAGATGAGATTTTGGGAGAGTTCAGCACCTATTAGTTCCTGAAGAAGTCATTTTGACAGCATTCTTTGTTAAAGTGAATTGATGGCTGCTGAATGCTTTTCCACATCTGAAACAGGACATGGATGTTCAAAGTAACAGTCCTGTCTCTTCCCCCCTTACTCTTACAGCGAAAAAGAATTACCTGCAGACAAAAAAACCCCAACCAAATACCAAACAGAAATCCTTGATGAATTTTCTTCACAGAAAGACAGTTGGTAAAAGTGTTTTGTAAAAGTGTTTGCTATTTGAAGTCTGTTTTAGTTAATCACCTCCAAGTTTAGAAAGACATAAGGTCCATTATCCACGGTTCCTCATTAAAGTTCTTCGAATCAAAACCTATTCTGATTTAAACCTGGCAAAGAGTGTGCTGGGATAGGAACTCTGAATTACCTGAACTTCCTTGGCACTATAGACTCTTGAAATAGAATACATTCTGTACAGACTCTTCAAAGACAAGTGCATAGCACTGACCTTAGTCAAAAGACTTTTTTATGACTAGCAGTCACTTCTGCAGCACTCAACAGTATTTATAAATCCAGCACCAAATTTTGGTTTTCTCATAGGCATACACTGTTTCGTTATATATGTACTATTTTCTTCTTTATTAGCAACTTCTATAAAGAAGTAAATAATTTGCATTTCTACACAGACATTCACAATATCTACACAAGAGTGCTTCAGAATATTTTTACTTCATAATTAGGCTGTCCTTTACTTGAAGGCACATGAGAATGAGGCCATATGGGTACTCGTAATACAGTTCAGCTGGAAGGTCAGGTCCACTAAGAAACACTGTACAAAAGAACAAAAGTGCATAAGCCCCTTAAAAAGTGCAAATACTGGTGAAGGTAAACCCTGCACAATTCACTTTTGTATTTTTTTTTCTGACTCCATTTCCCTGATGCACAATATTTAAGCCTTTCAAAACATATTCCAACCCTCTAGATTCCACACTCAGATTTATAATTGGAGCAACTCAGAAACTCATGCAATTCCGTCCAGCTCTCTCCTGTCTTCCCGTCCTTTATCCACACAGGAATAGTCTGCACTGAACAAAATAAGAGCATGGACTCTGCCTGTTAGGTAAAAGTATAAAGACATTTCACTGGGAAATCCAGAATGCAAGCGATATGTATCAGTCATAATAACATTTCTGATAAAAACCCCTATGTTGCAACTACTCAGACTGTTCAATGGATAGTGATTAGGAAGATGATAGACTCAGTTTCGACACACCATAAACATAATTACCCAGTACACACTAACAGGAGGGCATACAACTCTAAAAATGAACAACGGAGTGAGAATATCTCTGTTTTCCATTGGATTTGCAGAGCTTGCAAGACAGTCTTTGTTCCCGTAAAACAGAAGCAATTTTTTCATGACAGTGGCAGAGAATAAACCTGGAGATCCTCATGCAATTTGCAGAGAGTCACTATTCCAACCATAAGAATACTTTTTAAGAGAGTGTCTAACTTGCCAGCTGTTCTTGAATTTTTTTCCTAATATCCTCTTTCTCACCTCTGGCAAAAGTTATCCCTCCAGGGTATGGAAATTGTGAAGTTAGAACAGATTTGAATGGAACAATTTCTCTTTCAAAACCAAGAGAATTTAATCATTTTTCCTTTTTTTCTTTAACATGATTTTTTGGTAGATATTTTGCAAAGTATTTCATGACATCATATTCCTCTTTTTCTCATCCCTTTAAGTCAGAATGGGTTTTGTGGATCCATAGCAACTTCATTTTTCCTCAAAGGAAAAAGATACTAAAATGTTTTCTTGAATGGGTATTATTTGAGGGCTAAAGTTTTTAACCCTGTTATAAAATACCAGATTTTCTGTGGGCATGCTTTGCCAATTAAAACACATTTTAACGCCTTGCTAGGATTTCAACATGTTATTGGAAGGAGCGTTGAATAATTTAAAACCTTGTTTTACAACAATTCAGTTGTCACAGTAAAGAATTTTATTTACATTTCTCAGTCTCATAGTCCTCAATTATTACTTGTAGCTCAACACCCAACTCTTTCCAGGAGAACTATGAAGTAGTTAGTCTTTCAAATCAAACACATTTGTGTTCCTTCCTGTCTAGGCAACTTTACAGTTTCTGTCACTTACCCATTGGGCCCTAAGAGCACAAGAACGCACCTGAAGGTGCTTTTATACTTCAGAAGGTGCTCTGACACTGGGATCATCCTGCTGGAGGTATTCCCACCTGTAAGAGGGAACATTATTTGCCTTCCCAATAGAGCACAGCCTGCAAATTCATTGCTGAGCTGCAGGGAGAAATATTGTTCTTCTCTGAGCACAGCAGCTAAATTCAGCTGCAAGATAGGGCAGATCCTCCAGTCCTCACGGCAAAGTGATTTCCCTGCACATTCCTGAAAAACACATGCACATCTTGGAGGGAAGATGTGCATTTCTTACCTGCAGGCTACAAATTTCTGTTGTTTGATATGAAACCTCAGGGTAACAGTGACCATGGCCCAGATCTGAAGTGCAGTTGGACAAACTACTTCCTTCACTAAATTCATAACTTTAATTCTGAAAACATACTCCAGTTGCATCTCTTGCCCTTGGTTATTTTAGAGCTGTCAACAATCCCTTTTTGCTTTTGTAATATTCCTAAAGAGTTTCAATGGCACATAAAAAAGAAAACTTACAAGAAGTTACGGTAAGGTTTTTTTTCTACCCACGTCTCCTGAAAATGTTGTTTCCAGCATTTCTCTGGCCTCTGCTGGACACCTTGTCACCCCAAAAGCAGCTTATTCTGTCTCCAGAAAGAATGTAGAAGGTGACCTCCTTCTGGTACTGTTCACAATGAGTTCACAAATCTAATGCTCTCTCTTGCTGTTAACAGCTATGGTGTTGCCTGCAATTAAACGCTATCAAAGGCAAAATGGCAAACATAAAAGTTTTAGGAACAGAGGGGCTTACATACACTGCCCAAGCAGAAAAAAAAATTATTTTGGTTTTGGCTAGGTTTTGGTGGGTTTGATTAACTTTTTGGAACTTCTGTCTGAAAAATAGCATTTTCGATCTATGCAAATAAATAAATCTCAGAGGAACATAAAATAAACAGGAGAAAGAAAACAAAAATCTCATAGCATCCCAATAAGAAGCTGAAGAAATGCATAGTCATAGCTGTTCCTAGTTATTGTAACAGGATACAGAGTAAGATTCTTATCCTGACAAAAGTTAATAAAAAGCAAGTTATAATAGAACATTAAAAAAAGGTTCCCAGAGAGCAGGCAAAAGAAACATAGTAAATCAAATAGTAATCAATCTGATGTTTCTTCAAAGTAAAAAAGTACTGAAAAATGAGGGGAAAGTAATTTTGTACTTTCTTTCCAGAAGCCAAAAATAGGAGAGAAAACTTGGAAAATGCTGAGAAATAGAAAGCCCTTGATGCCATTACTTGTACAGTCACCTTTAACCCTGCCTACTGGAAGATGGAGCTCTCTAAACTTCTCTTCTACAAACTCTCAACAGTTCTTATCTCTGATAACCCAGAAGTTTTACCTACTACTTTTATTTTCACAAAGTAGTAAATGAAGGCACACAATAAAACCTTTTTCTTTGTTGAGAAAATATAATCTTGCATTTAGCATGGGATTTGCCACTAAAACAGGTCAGAAGTTACTAGTTTTTTGTTGTTATTCTGGATCATGTTCTTTTGGTTTAAACAACCAAAACAAATCTTCCATTAGCTGGAAAGTTAAGGGTCCTAGACTTTCCAAGTCCTGCTGATTTCCCTTAAATGCTGGTCACACTCACACACTGCACTTGACTCAGCTATGCCACTATCTCTCTCCTCCACAGATTACAACGTGCTGCTGATACATTTCAAACAATCATATCTACTTCCACAGCTGATACTTTGCTGCTCTCATTCCACTTAACAAATATTATGATAGCTGACAGAAGCTCTTAATCTCAGAGGTGTGTTGACACAATCCTTATCAATAGTGTTGTATTTACATTCATTTATAACTTATATGAACACCATGTTAAAAATAGTCCCCAAATTACTCCAGAATTACATTAATCTCCTGCTTACAGGTCCCCTTAATTGCACATGGAAAAAATTAAGAGAAGATTTCACCCACCAATCGTTAATTGCTCTAGATAATTCAACATCACCATCAATAACATTGGGACCAAGCCCTCCCAAAGCATGAGTCCTAAGCAGATCTTTCCATTTGCCTACTAAGGTTCACATCTGCCCATAAAGTTACAATCATTTCAGCTTTACAGGCAGAGCTCCAGGCGAAGAAATATGAGACTCAATCAAGTCTCCACAGAAAAGTAGCGCTTAAACCTCTGTGCCTAACTCTACTCTTAAATAAAATAATAATCAAATGAACCAGCTGGTTCAGTTGTCTTTTACAGAGTTTCACTATCCATTACAGTAAATAGCAAACAATTTCTACACTAGTAAATAGGTTGTGTTTTTTGATAATCTGTACAATTAAGCATAAAAATCTTTCCTAAATTTTCATTAAGATTAGAAAAACAGACAAACTGCATTTTATGTAGTGTTTTCATATCTTTAACATAACATTTCAAAATAATTCACGTTTCCAGCAAAGCAAATTAGAGACAATTTCAGTTTCCATACAAAAAAGATCCCACTTTTGGCATTTTCACTTTCTGCCAGTTCCTGAATGTCATTCAAAGGTATTTTTTTTTCTATTTAATCCTCATGATTTTCCCTCAGAAAAAAAATAAATGACTGAAACTTATAAAATATACATTACTTATCTAAGTGACAAATTTCCAATAAGCGGGATTTTCAGTCTGTGTATACATTATTTAAGAAGTTTGGTTTATTTATCACATATTTACGCAATTTTTATGCAGTTTATTTTTTCACTAGTAGAATAGGCAAACTGAGCATTATCCTCTTATAAAGGCCATCTGCTACCTGAGAGCTGGAGGACGGCAGTGTCAGCAGCAAGGCAGACCACTTTCAAACACCAGGAAGAACACTCTGCTCATAAAATCAAGATCCACATCTCTCCTCTCACAGATCTTGAGAGTTTTGAGAGAAGTTGCTCAAGATTACAACTGAAGATCTCGTTAACAATTACAAAAAAACTTTTTAAAAAGTCATTTAAGAGGGATATCTTTGGCTCATAAATCCTACTATCTACAGGGAATATCTCAAGTAACCACCCCATCAAGCAGGGCTCTGGTCCACCTCGCAGCTCTTGGCAGATACCTTGGGAGGCTCAGAGCTTGACATTAGGAGGGGAACCAGGACTTTGCACATGGTGTGTATGTGTTTGCTTAACACAAACATGCAATGAATACTCACCATAGGAGTGAGTAAGGACATTATCATAATCACAAAGGGATTAAAGCAAAGTTGAATTCTTGTGTGAAGAAATCTAAAGAAAAGCAAGTAACAGAGTAAAGGCTCAGGATTTCAGGAAAGATTTTGGTTCAATCAGGAAGTGGATAGATGGAATCCTAGAGGAGGCAGCCCTGAAAGGCCAGGGAACTCAGAGGGGCTCTCAGGGCTTTAAAGGCAGTATCTTCCAAGGGTAAGAGTGAGCCATCTCACACTCAGACAAACAAATAGGTTTATCAGGAGACCCCCATCTCCACCCTTGGATAGTTTCAGGCCCCTATGAAACAAAGCCCTGCGTAACTTGGTCTGACCCCTCAGATGAATGCACTGTTCCAGGGGTCTGGATTGGAGACATCCTGATGTCCCTACCACTCTGAACTGTCCTAGGATCCTATAATAACAAAGCGTGGGACAAAGACAGAAAAAGAGTTTCCTAAGGAATATTTCAGGTTTGCAGCATAGTCATGTTACTGGAAAAGATGGTGGATGCACTATGTAAATACATCAATACCTCTGTTTTCTAATCTGAGTTTTATGAGACTCTTTTGGCCTCTTATAAGAAGAAATCCCAGTAACGCATCTCTCAGGATAAATAGATGTCAAACACTCAGAAACAAAAGAGTAATGTTTATGCTCCATTAGCCACCATAATGATAGAAGGCTGACCTCCAACTCACCCTGATGGTGAACATCCAGCTGGTACCAAAGTCAAGCTTTTATTTCCCTACATAGATAGTATAAAGATACTATCAAACAAGATAAGATAGCTTTACTAGTTCAGTAGATACTTCATTCTATTTGTATATAGGTATACGTACATATTTACAATTTTATCATTGGATGCACAAAGGATGTATCAGTATTAACCATGAAATTTCTTCATTTTTCTTCTTAACTTTCCATTCTGTGAAAGGTTATTGCTCTTATCCAAAAATCAGACACGCATAGCACATAGTATAGCCCATTTAAAAGACATTCTTTTTGACAACTGAAATATCAAGACCTTGACTGTACTTTTGCTTTCCCTGGAAAGAATCACCATAAGCTTCAGTTCTACTGGTGGTAAAACACCAGATACAGAAAGGAGTCATACATCTATTTGGAAATTTACACAAGAAGAATTGTCTTTATAATGTCATGCTCAATCAGAAAAAAAGTGCACAATAAGAAGAAAGGCACAACTTATACAGCAGAGTAAGTGCCCAAGAAGAGGGAATGTCCATGAAATTCAGTAATGGGGCACAGAGATAGCTATAGTCCAGCCTCTTGGTTTACAGTACTTTACACTCACATAGTACAAGTGTATACTGTTTAGTAAACACTGGGTAGGAAGTATTCTACTCTTTGAAAAGATAGCCATTTAGTTTAAATATTTTCCAACTATTCTGCATAGGGTTTATTATAGTCTTCTGACCTTTCACAGAAGAGTAAATCCCACTTTTTGCCTTGTTGTGTCCACATAGCTTACCAGAAATAGGGAGGGGTTTGTTCCCCATCTTTCATCTCACATGATTTCATATTTAAGAGGTACGCTAAAAATAACAAATTACTGATGTTAATGTCAGCTCTTCTGATGGTTTAGATGATCTGAGTTCCTTTTTCTTTAGTGCTGATTCAACAGTATCAGTCAGATATAGAGAACCATAGAGCAAACCCAAAATTGTAGGCTTTCTTTAAAGAGATATTCCCTTGGTAAAGACCAACCAAGGAAACTAACAAGTGTTAAAAACATTCCCTTGAATCTTTCATGGATTTAAACCCCATTGACTCTTTACAGCAGCCACTGAAGTAGCCATAGCTGAACAGCTACGCAGAAGGACAATCTATTACACTGTTTTTCTGTTTTTGAAAAGTACTACAGCAATTCAAGATATAAAATCAGCTTAAATGTCAGTGCTTAGGAACAGGGTAAGTACAGGAAATCAGCTATCAGTAATTCATCTCATCTGCAAAGTAATGTTTCATTTCTGACATCCAACTTAATTGCAAGTAGGAATAAGTATTAGACCAAAAAATTGAAAGATTTGAGCTCAATCCTGCTTTAAATGAGTTCTGTGGATTAAAGTTTGTCTTCTGTGATGCCTTACAAAAACATAATTTAAAAAAATTAAACCTTCTTCCTGTGGCTTTCACTAGAAAGATATGTCGCAGAAAAACAGGGAAAAGGTGAGCTTCTCTTTTTCATGCCAATTTTGAGCTAATTATATGGCTGGTGTACAACCTTGGACATGACAAGACAGTCTAAATGTTTGTAAGGATTAAAATGGAAACTTTGGCATGGATCAATCTGATTTCATTCATCAGGCCAATTTAGCAGTCAGAACGTATACTTCAGAGTGCAAGTTTAAGATACAGACCATTTTGTAATATAAAGATATTTATTTTGCTGATTATTTATTATTAATCACAAGGTTTATTAAAATTGTAAGAGCCAGAGCAAAATATTTCCAAGTTAAAGGTGAAGTAAGGGAGTTGTTATCCTTCCATCTGTGAGGGCATTAAATCTCCATAAATTCAATTGCATTGGAAGATGGTAGGACAATACAACATAAATTAAGCTCCTGGCATTGTTAACATTGCCTTTCAGCCTTCTGCAGCACAGTAAAATAATGTAATTTAACATTCAGAAAAGGTGTTTTCAGACCTTAAAAGACAAATCTCCTGTTCCATGTCCTGTGTGAAAAATGATACCTCAACACATCCAGAAAGGCAACAGTTTAAATAGAAATCTTCTTCCATGTTACCTTTCTATGAAAGTATCATCCTAGCTGATTGGTTATTCAACCAATGTGTTTTCTCAGAAGACAAGATACCACAATTACATTATCTGGGAAAAGTTGAGCTTATACTTCTCCGCTTTGAGACAGATATCCTTCACCACAGGTAGGATACCCAAGTTTGCTCAGGGTTGTCACAGAAACTCAATCACCAAAAGTTTGTAAGATACAGTTGGATCTTGGTAATATTCCTCAAGGGGAGCAAAATCTAGAATGCTGAATATAAAATTAAACCTATTTTATAACATTGGCTTGATTTTGACTCATTTCTACATGTCTTTAGTAAATTAATTTTCCAAATCACAGAGTGATAAAATAGTTTGGATTGGGAAAGATCTTTAGAGATCATCTAGTTTAACCTCCAAAATATTACTGTAAATTACTATTTGAAATAAGTTACAAATATATTTAAAATTCTCTTAAAGTACAGGTAATCTTCTTTCTGGTCATTTCTTTTGGGGAATATGTAGGAGAAGATCTCTTTTCAGAAAGGCAAAAGAAAAATACATATTTCAACTGATGGCATATTTCTCCAAACAAGCTACTAGCATTTGGAAGCCATCCCTTATTTGTTTTCTTCTTCTTTTGAATTATGAGCTAATTCGGTCGCCAGCTAAGCCAGTCAGTTGAGATTCTCCTCATCTGTTATACGTTTCCTACTAAACTGAACAGTCTAACCTTTTTCAAATGGAAAATGTTTCTAAGGCCCTCACACAGGTAATATGCTTGGTGACCAATTTAAGATGTTTGAATGTTGAAGATGAAGTCCTTTCAAGATGTTGTTTGGCACTGAGAAAAGGACAGATAGTTATAGACGAGACAGCTCTAACCTGGAATTCCTCATCTTACATAGGTACTTAATTCAAGTCTGTTAGTGAATCCAAAGAACTGGAAAGGGGTGGAATTTCACATCAGAGCTCTCTCTCTGAAGAGAGAGAGTGACTTAATTTTTCCTTTCCTGAAGTGTGAAGTCTGGCAAAAAAACTGGTTTGGTAGTCGCAAAGCACACTTTGAGGAGCATAAATGTTCTTTGAACTGCACAGGCAAATACGGTTAATAATTATGGGTTGACATATCTACTCAGGGAACCAGAAACCTGGATGCCAGGCCTCTGTTCACCTCTTTCAAATGGGATCCTAATTTTCCTTGGCTTCCTTCTGCATGTGCTGGACATACATGGATCAATTTCTGCAAGTGTTTGTATATTAATTTTAAAGAGACTGAAGATGTACAGAGTAGTTGGCTAACTAAGATATATAATTGATGTAAACTTTTTCAATGGAGCAGAGAAGTAAGCCTCATTTCTCAACAGACTGGAAGCTAAGCAGCCAACCAAACTTCTTCAAAATCCTTAGTTATTCAATCAGCAATAGATGAAGCTTTACACAGCTGCCTAAAGTTACAACCTGCAGTCAGCAGGGGCAGGAGAAATGTGAAACTTGTACAATAACGTACTCACCTCCTATTTCTGTAACCTTTGCAAAATACAGTTGTTAAACCCTCCTTGACATGCCTTCCAGTATGTTTTCCTCTTTAACAGCTAGGCAGCTATATTGTCAGAAGTCCCATCTAAACTCTAAACAGTCGCTGTTATAAGCAGTGATAAAGACAAGGAGTTAAATTCAACCTAAATTTTTTGAAGGAATGAGAGGAATGTACCCTTGTGGGTGATCATTTTTTCTGCTGCTGGATGCCTGTGGTACTTAGAACAGAATAAAAACTACTTATGTAATGAATAATGATAAAGGATTTGGTCCTGAGAACCTTTACGTGCCAAGGCAACCCTTACTTCAAGCAGCAGCCCTGGTGAAATTAAGAGTTGTTTTCATGAATTGGCTTGCAGGAGCAAGAGGATAGCAGAAAAACCTATGCCATGCAAAGGCAAGCTAATTAAAGGCTGACTGTATCTCCCTCTCAGATCCCATTGACTTCATGGGAATTTCAATAATATCCATTGATCTTTAAGATCTGCTTTCTACAGCTGCTGGGTATCCAGGGTCCAGCTGAAGTCCCTGGAAAAGGCAGGAGTCAGTATCTCTGAAAATTCAGCAGTTCACATAGAGAAAACCTAGTATCAGGGAAAAATGTAAATCAACTTTTAGCAAATCTAGGTAAAATAATTTCAGTGGAGGTATCTCCAGTCTCTAAAAAAGTAGGTAATTTTTGCAGTCACATAAGAGAAAAGAACCCATTTTGTGACTAACATGCAAGTATCCCAAACATAACACATCTTCCCGGGTACATGGGATCTGTATGTATGTTCAAGTTCAGTCAGACCAAACATGCAGACAGCCTGAAATATAGCCATTCCCTGCACCATACACCTCTGAGAAAGGCAGGAAAGCGCCTGAAGATTTTAAGAACAGTTTCAATAAGGTTTATGTTGCTCATGGACTAAAATCTAGTCAATTCTTTCTATAGTCTAGCCTAATATAACCAAAGCATTTGTGTTTGCAGCTTCAGTTGACAGAATGAACATCTGTATTGGCCATCCTTCTACACAACCAGGAGCTATTCCTAAATTACTACACAAGAAGTACATGTGGCCATAATAAACCCCTATAAAAGTTAAGAAAAAGCTTTCAGGTAAATTTTTTATCTTATTGCTTTAGCCTCACTTCTAGTGCCAGTCTAGCTATTTAATGATTTAAATAAACAGATTTATGAAGTGGGAATTATTTTCTATAAAGATAAATGGACCATAAAACCAGATTTTTAGTAATCCCATTTCCAGGAGTTTAGGCAGCAGAATTGGATGCAGGAAGCACTGTGGATGTCTTTTTTAGTTGCTTCTGGAATTTCCAGTTCCTACTGTTTAATCAAAAATTAAAACCTAGGCAATAGACATTTTGAAGGGGGTTTTGATGTGAAAAAGAAGGGATTACTATGATTGTAGAAGAACAATTTTATGTCGATATACTGAGTATTCCACATTAAAAAACTGAAGTTGGACTGAACTGGTTTGCCTGGAACACGAAAAATAGTCACAACACACAAGCCTAAACCTTAAATCTATTTAGATGGCTAATTTATAGTGCATGTAACATAAATTAGAATTATAAATGCTAACATAATTCAAATAGCAATTCATTATGTTGAGTTCTATGAAAAATACTGATATTTCTCTGTTTGCAGAAGGGTCTCAGAATCTTGAAATAGAATATTAAGTTTATCTAAAAATGAATTTTTGTTCTTCTTCTATCAGTATGGCTCTTCTAAGGTATCTGGATCACAGAGATCAGACCTCAGTAGTTATTTGTAGTCATGGTTTGCCCTGACTTTTACAGAACATATAAGAAACACTGCACGGGGCTAGCAGGATCTGCATTGCCTATGTCTTCATGGCACAGTGGTTCAAATTACCCAGTACACAATAAAGCACGGTTCCCAGGCTCATTGCTAGCTGCAAAAAACAAAACCAAAGTTCAATTAGTTTTCCCTTTGTAGCTCTACAAAAATTTGAAGGACAGGACCACAAGTCTGTTGACTTCAGTGGACTCTCCTTTAAGCCATGTTTGCTGGTAGCACTCACAAGTAGGCTTTTTTTAATTTGATGCCCCAGAATTTTTTTTTTAAGAAAGAAGGATCAATTTGTCACTTATGATCTGAATGGTATTTGTTTTTATGGAGTTATAAGAGAGATTTTAGAGGTTTAAGTTAAATTTGACTTGTTAAATTAATTGACTGATTAGGAAAGGATTGGACAGGACTTTCATCTTGGCTAATATAACAGATCCAGTACACTGATCGAAAAATAGATTTATGAGCAGTAGAAAATATATATATATATATGTGTATATATGAGTTGCACACCTAGTTTCTGAAGAAGCAATAAGGATGTTTGACACATTATTTTCATCTAAATTAGCTATAACACTGTAATTTTTGCTGTTGTCAGACACATGTTCTCAACAGGGTTTTAATATATGGTTAGGTATTCTTTGATTTGGAGTTTTTTAAAGCAGTATCATGCTTGGTTTATCTGCTTTTATAGACATAAAGCAAGTGTTAATATTAGAAGTAATTGACCAAAACACATTCCATTAATTATCCTTGTAGAAAGAGTAGAAATAAGGCAGGTTAACACAATATGCATATCATAAAAATACTGCTACAATAAATTACCATAACTGACAGTGATAGGCAAGTTAGGATACAGACATTTTAGAAGCACATTTATTTGATGTCTGTACAATTATCAGTTGAGTGTTAATATATGTACAAAGCCCAAAGGTTAGCTATAATGAATACAACGTAGATTTTCATAGATACATGTAAAACCAGAAGAATAAGTTAGCTCCTTCTGTAAGCACATAGGTAGGTAAATGTATGATTTTTAGCCCAGAAAGTTCTCAAATATATTTAGGGTAATTTTAAAATTAGTCTCTGCATATTTTCTATGAGGTAGATACGTTGAGCCAGCCACAACCGAATACTTCATATTTGTCCCTGTCAGCGAGAACCATTCCAGACTTTTTTCCAAACTACATGCCCATACTGTAACGTGCACTTCTGTAACCAGATATTTTGTTTCCAGTAAGCAGATTGTTCAGTTTCCAGTAAATATTCCAATAACCAGTTGCTCCAGTTTTTCATTACTTGTCTGTTGCTGTGGAAAAAATATATTCCATAATTCTCATTTTCTTTTGAGGCACCACACATTGCAGGCAGAGCTTTATCTGTGGGAAGGTAATGTAACAAGATTAAATGCCAGGAATTGTCCTCTGAAACACCTTCTCAAAAAAAATAATGCAGAAGATTTTTTTGTCATGGATTGTCATATAGTTTTGGGGGTTGCGGTGATGATGTCCAATTATGACATTTTTCTTAGTTTACAATAAATAAGTTCAATAAAGGCTCAATTTTCAAGCCTTCTCATTAGCTCTTCTGAATTGCTTTTGATTTCTCTGGTTTCTCCTACATACCAGACCTCCATGGGAGAAATAGAAACTGGAGTTATCTTCTCTCAAAGGTGGATGATGCTGAGAGATGCGCATCCTGGATCAATGATGTAGACATACCTGCTATATTCAGTTCCTAAACTGAATGCATTTATGGATAATTATGCCCCAGGAGGAATGTAGGTTAATCTGTTACAGTTTAGTTTCTGAAATTAAAATGAAGTGTTTTAATTTTTTATTAATTAACTAAATTTCACTTAATTCAGTATTTCACTGGGAACATCATAATACTTCATTTTCATCAAAGATTAAAGTAGGATAGGTTTTGTCATCTTCAAACTGGCATTTGTAATATTTAACTTCAGGAATAATAATTGATATAACAATTTTTCATCCCAGTTCTTGGTGAAACATGATGACAAACTATAATAATGTCACAGAGTCCCAGTCTCCCATAGTTCTGTCGCTAATCTAGATACAGCCTATTTCAAAACCAAATTATCTGCAGATATTATTGCATAAGATTTCATAAACTTCGTTCTGCTGAACTTCCCAAAAGACATTTATAATGATCATTTCTAAGTCAAGAAGGAAAGCCAAGACTCTGCACCTCCCTGGAGCCCTGGGAGCAGTTGACATCAGTGAAGATCACATTCATGGTGTCCTGAATAGTGTCCGAACCTGAGAAAAACAGAAACTAAGAATCACAAAAGCATCCCAAATTTATTTCATCTCTTTGCAATACACATCTCCCAACTACTCTAAAATCAAATTACTGATTTTATTCAGAGTATTGCAGTGTCACAAGGTTGGAAAACACCTTTGAAATTGTCGAGTCCAACCTTCGATGCAACACCAACACCTACTCATCATCTAAACCATGGCACTAAGTGCCCCATCCAATCTCCTGAAAGAATAATTTTTAGTTTCACAAATATATCATAATTCCATTATTAAAGCTGTCATTGGACTAGTTGCTGTTTAATCTCCCTGACTGAATTAAATACTAGAAGTCATTCTGTGTAAACCTAGTTTATGACAAATGTAACCTAAAGTGAATCCAATTGTTCTGAATTCTGAATATTTTGCCTGTAGAATTTCCTCTAGATTTTAGCCATGATTTGATGCACAGGGATGCCTGGAAAGACCCAGAATTTAAGTATGAGACTCATGTAATGTGTGACGGGACTATTCTACCCAATGAAGGGCAGACAGAACTCAAAAATACAGCACACAGATGAATTTTTTTTACTTTCTGATAGAGACTTTTTTACCAAATGACAATATTATTGTAAAATGTTTTTTCTATTCAAAGAGATGCAGATACAAGATAAGTCAAGCAAAAGTAATAACAAAAAAATTGATGTTGACACTGATTGTAAATCTTAAACACGTATTAGAGCAAAAAATTTGATTTTTGTAATACATCATGCCTTTCGACATGAGTGTTTGTCATAGATCTACATTAGAAACAGACTTAAACTGTAATCTCAGTCTAAAGGGAAACTTCTGATTTTAAAAGGTCTGGAGCATTGACTTCCATTTTGCTCAAGGTTTTGTAAACCAAAAATGGAAAAGACAAGGAAGAAGGTGGAGGGAAAAACTTTATTCAACAAGTATGTAAAAAATAAAATTTTATTAAGAAGAATCTGAGTGATTTTGTGTGAAGCAAAATATGCTGCTCTGTTATAGCCTTCTCAAGAATCTGGGAACATCTGTTCAAGGTAGGCAAGCTCACGCATCTAGTTTTTTTCTTCTCACTAGAATGACATTACCTTCAGTAGGAAAGTGTGAGGAACACAGGTTGTTAAGCATTCCAAAAATAATTACAGAAATGCAACTGCTTTTACTTCAATGACAGAAGTTTTCAAAATGACCATGTTTCACCTGCCATCAGCAGTTTAAATTTGCCCCCTTTTTTTTTTTTGGACAGAGGAACATCAAATAACCTTGACATATTGCCAGTGCTCTGTTAGAACTGGACTCCAAAATTAGGAAGCTAGATAACCAAACTTCTTGATACTTGTTTAGTCTTCAAAGGGTCCATTTCTACCTCAGTACACTACCACAATTGAGTTATTTCTCTTGACTTGAACCCTAAGAATTTTCTAGGTGCTTTTCTATGTTTTCAGTGAAGAAACAATTAATACTAAACTTAGAATAAAATATTGATACCAATTTCTACAGATTACTTTGGTATCAATTATTTTGCTCCTCCCATGCCACTATTGCAACTGCATCTAAAAGGTATTACTTGATGTTAAGATATCCTATGTTTGGCATGCTTTTCTCTCTGATCTCCACTGAACTTACCTGTTTTGTGCATATAAACACATTCCTCCCATTTTACATTCCTGTGCAGTGAGTAGTCTCCCATTGACCATTTGATTTAACTTTTTCTACTTAGATGCCTTTTAAAGAAATACTGGAATTAGAAGCACTCTTTTCTTTTGCATTCTTTCCCCCCATTCTCTCCCCTGCAGGCAGTGAAACAAGAAGGAAGAGAATGAGGAAACAAAGTCAAAAAAATCTAAATGCAGAAAATTCTCAAATAACTGAGCAATAAGGTTTCATACTCTGCTGGAGAACCCATTCATTTCAGTCCTCTGGAAAAAAAAGTCTACCTACAATATTTCACAATCTAAGTACTTCCTGACAAATCTATTAATTACGTATTCAAATAAATTATTTGCTGCCTGTGGAGAATTTCTACGGAATTTTTTCTTTTGCCAGAATGCTTGCTCTTTCTTCTGTTTTGAACTTATTATTTTCATTAAGATAGTCCAATTGCTATCATCATTTTTAATAGTATTCTCTCATCTCACACCACAAATTCCTTAGGGAAAATGACCTGAACATAAAGTGATGTTACACAAAGTAACAATTGTCCTATCAAATGGGAATAAACATAGTTTATAACCCCCACCCCCCTTACTTTTATTTTATTATCCCATAACTTTCACACTCATGTGCTTTTCTATTACTTAAATTTATCAGATGGCAAAATTTAAGCAAATATTTCTACAGCTAAGATCACATTGGCATTATCAGCTCCTATAAGACTGTGAAATATTTTTGTCACGACAGACCCAAATGGAAAGCAGTACAATTATGATTAACTAGTTTTGTACACAGAAACACAGTCCTCCAATTTTACACTCCTGTGCAGTAACTAATCTCCCATTGACCATATGATCTTTTTTTTTTTATGATTTTAATTTTTACTTTAACTAGTGATTTGCAAAAAGATACGTCTGGTTCTAGAGGACCGTGGGCTAATCTGTTCATTTTAATCAACTCTAACTGATGTATAGGGTCACCCACAGCTGTCTGTACACTCGGCTTGACGGAGTTGATCCATACCAAACAGGAGTAGCAGTAATCAAACTTGGGCAAACAGAAGGGCAAATTTAAAACAAGCTGAAGGAGAGATAGAGAAGTAAATCCTACTGTTTGTAAGTTTGATTAGCTCTTTCATACTTTTCCAGAAAGTACAGTATGAAATAATGTTATATGTGACTATGCCATACTGTATATTCCTTCTTATTTCAAATGATATATTATTGCTATAATTTGTTAATTTAGCAGTATGTTATTACTCTATCTGTCAGAGGCAGGAGAACATGACTCAGGTGAAGTGAATTTCCTGATCCATTCTCAGGAAAAATATTTTGGCATTTCTCAAGTCCAATGTAATAGCAGCAGCCTGAACAAAATATATTTATTTCATGTATACTCCTTGTATGTTCAGAAAAGATACTATGCAGATGAATTATTCTTTCTTTCTTTCTTGCAGTTTAGAAGTTACAGATACTAGATCTACTAAATCTGAGTACTTTCTTGATATTTTATGCTGTACAAGAAAGAAAGCAACTTACACTTGGGCAAGTAACAGTGTACAAATGCTGTAAAGAAAAATCAGGCAAAATCAAATTCAAAACACTCAGTTGGGATTGCCTTTGTATGAACATTCAAAGTTTTAATCATGGGAATGCCATGCCATTAGGTGAGCTTGCATTATAATCTCATCTCCATATTTGGTTTTGGTGTTTCTTCCCGCCTTTTAGAGCAGTACTGCGCATACTGCTAAAGGGCATTGGTTATCTGAAGAAGACGGGGAGAAGAGGCAGACTCTATAAAAGAGTGAGGAATTCACTGACAGTCAGCCTTTTCATCCATTTCAAGGCTCCCCTTGTAAGTTCCCAAGCACTGCCATTCTCTCTGTATTTTTGCACATTTTCAGTACTCTCCCCCCACACCCCACCCCCCTCCAGTTCAAGTGGTGCAATTTCACTCCTTGATGACTTATTTTTTAGCACTCTAGGGAGCAGTCTGGAAATATAAAGGCACTTAAACAGACTGAGAAAGTTTACTAAGCAGCTGACAGATGTTTTGTCACCCAAAGAAAAAGAAGCATGGGATGAACCATAAAATAATCTTAGTATGTACTACATCAGATATAATCTAACATGGAATGGAAATCATTGAATAGCACCTGGCTGCTGTACAATTACCCTCAGCAAGTCCATGAAATCTAAATTGCAATGCACTGCCACATATTGCAGTAACCTCCCTGCACAGACTGGACAAGTCCTTATTCCTAATAATATGTCTAAAAGAAGCTATGTCTGTCTCAGCACAGCCTATGTATCAGTAACAAATTTCAAAGTTCCCAGTCATATTTTAGTCATATTTCTGGCCTGCTGTAGACCAAACACATTTTATATAACCATTCAAATATTACACTAAGAAAATGCCGGAGAGAAGTAAATATACACAAATCACTTCCTAGCAGATTGGGTTTTGCAGGATCAAGATCATTTTTCCTGCTGTAACTTCCTACAACATCCCTTCCTGCAATTTGTTTGAACTGGTCAGGCTTTGCAGGGAAGGACGTACCCAAACACAAAGTGAGCTCACACAAACGCTTTATTAGAAATGTGTAGTGAGTTTGCCAGAGACGTAAAAAGCAGTGGTTGCCAACAGGATAGAGAAGAGTAAGAATAAAACAGAGAGAGGTGGCTACCTAATTTTGACTTAAATCTCAGCCAATGAGTAAATGTGTTAGCTGGTTCCCTGCTTTTAGCAGACAAAATGCTGTTTTATATGAGATTGAGATGCTGAGTGAAAGAGTTTAAGTTGGAATATTATTGGAATGGAAAGGTCAAGCACAAAAGGCACACAGATTGTTCATCTGCTTTTACAAAATAATAATTTCGCAGGAAATAGTCATTGATTAAACAAGCCAATCATTAGCACCAATTTAGCTTGTGCTTAAAATTTTTCTATGGCTTTTGTGCCTTTTGATTATTCCATAGTTGTATTCACTTAAGCTTAACACACGAAGGACAGAGCTCTGGCCTCCTGTCACTCGTTTGCCCAAGTGTTAGCTTTACCAGCATGTGATCGTCTTGATGACACACACACACCCTGCTAAGAAAGCCCACTAAAATAACTGCTACTCCAGAAATTATTTTTTCTGGTCCTGGTTTATAATGATCCATACTCTGTCTACCTTTCTGCAACAGGAAACTAAGATATTTTATAACTTAATTTAAAAATATGCTATTACATCAGCTTGGAGATTCTAGAGGATCACAAAATTTTTTTAAAATTTTTTAAATTTTTAAAGGCAGATCATAAACCGATGTAAATTGGCATTGTTCCACCAGCAGAGGACATGTCTTTCAACACACAAATTTATTTGGATGTTCCCCTAGCAGAGCTAAAGCAGCAATGCACACTCCCTATGGAATAGATCTAAGCGAAAGACTTACGAGGCGCACAAAAGTCTCTTAAAAACCAACGAGACAAAAGTGCTACAGCTGCCTTGCAGTGGAAACCTTGTGTTGAGATGATTTTGCTATACTTTGAATAAGACCACGAATAGTTCTGGGGTAACTCCTTAAAGTAGAGAATGAAGCTTCCTGAGGTCACAGCAAAGAAATAATGGCCTTATTCACAGCAGTTTGATATGAAGAGGTTGTGAAACAAACTGGTTCTAAAGAGCAAACCCAGTCAGTCACGTCACTAGGGAAATTCACAGCTTTACCTGTGAGTTTAAGATTTTAGATAAATGAGCTAATATGATTTATTATTATCTTAAATTAGTGTAAGTGTATAGAATACAATATATTATTAGACACTTGAGAATTTCGTCTGCCAGTGGGATTTTAGCAAGACATCATCAGCCAGGGGTTATTCTGAAAACAACAGAGTTGTAAGCAAGACTACTCAATATTATCAAAATGAATGTAATTTTACAAGATGCTACACATTACCTCCAGATGTGTTCCACTCTGTTGAAAATATAGTGTGCTTCCTACACGTGAATGTGTCTATAATTGACAGTTGCACATGGGAAGAAACATAGCCACAACGTATGTCAGAAATACTATTACCCTGGAAAAATATCTGCATGAACCTACCCTTCTAACTATTTTTATGCTGTATTAATTGCCAAAAGAAACTAAAACATTTTTCTTTAATAAAAATGTTACCACTCTTATTTTATACTTTCAATTCCTCCCTCTCCTTCATAAGCATAAAGTAATACACATGTGCCAGTCTCAGTAATAAAATGTCTTAATACTAACTTGAAGGTAAAACAATATTGTTTCAGTAGGTCCAATCTATCCGAAATCATAATTTGAGGGATATTCCAGCTATGCAATAATGAGTCTGCAACAGAAAAAAAAGTGAAAAAAAATCCTTTCACTGTGGCCAGCTGCCAGTTTTAACATCTTCATGAGTTATGTGTTCAAAACATCTAGCACCCAAAGTCACCCAACAACAATTTAATTGATGAAAAATACGCACAAAATAATTTCAAGAATGTTAGGGCTTTTCGGACTACAAAACCTTTCAATTATACCCAATTTGAACTGAAAATAAAGATTAATACTGATCCAGATGAGTGAATTCATTGTCTGAAACATCCTAAAATTTGTTTTGAATTACTCTGCATGCATTATACACTCTGAAATTACCATGTAAAGTTACTACATCTCATCAAGGATAGGAATTTATCAGCAATTTAGAATTTGTTAGGGTTAGATTGCAAAATACCTATTAACACTTCATTATCAATTGATTAATAAAGTAATTAAAATATTCAATATGTGTGCTATAATCAAATTAATCAATACCCTAATCATGTTTGAAAATGATGTGCTTCACTCCTATTTATTACACAGTGTAACAAGTTTATATGCAAGCACAGAGATATAGATATATGTGCGTACACCAAGATGTCAATACTTAAAAATAAGTAAAGTACGGATCATGACAGATAGAGGCTAGCCTGAAAATTTCCCTCTTAAGATCAGTGAGTATGCTCACCTACAATGCACCAGATTTCCATGACAGACGTTGGTGGGATAAGGGGAGGTAACTTCATCTAAGGCCTTTTAGCAAATGAGATCATGTACTACACCTGAAATGTGTCCAAGCTCAGGGGAAGATTACTCGTCTCAGCCTGCTGCAATCCAGAAGAGTTCAAAGGTCTTCCGTATAATCACATTCTTATAGGGTTTTGAGAATTGACCTTCATCAGATATTTGAATATTCACTTTGGAATTTTAATATTCACTTTAGCTGCACTTGGGAGCTGTAATACTAGTGGAAATTTCCACTAGTTCCACCAGATCACTTTACCTGGGCCATGATCAGGTGTTCAGGGGGGCATGACTGATGGTCAGTCTCTTACTCAGGTGGTCACAGGTCCTCCTGCCAGGCACACAGGAGCCCAAGAGCACTGAGGGAGCACCCAAGTGTTTGGAACACTGCAGTGTAACAATAGGTATTATTTCTCCAGTGTGCCTTGTCAAGATGACTGATTATCAGTCCCCTGCTTCAGTTAATAAGGGATTTTCTTTCCCAGATACAGCAGTTTCAGGTAGGCCAAGTAGCTGCCTTGGCAACCTGGATGACTTCCTCTATACAACAGGAAATCTTCTCCTTATACAGCCAGTGGTCCATTGGATCAGGTAGTAGCTCAGATAGGGGAGAGAAGATCTTTTTCCAAGTGTGTTAAAAAGGTTGTCGTCTGTGTGGCTAGCAGGGTGGGAAGATGGGAGACTGTTAGTTAATTAACTCTTCAGAGTAGATTCATCTGTGAGGTTTTCTCTGTACAACTAGCGAAATATTTTTGTGTAGCATCAAGTAAAAATTATTGAGCAGCTTACTAAATTAGAAGCAATGAATATTTCAAATAGGTGTTATTTATGGAAACAACAAATCATTAATTTGTTTCATTATTAAAATAACAAGTTTTGGACACGTGATTTTTGGCTATTTTAAGACCGTTAAGAAACTAACTGGATTTGTGTACTTCACTCACTTTCACCTTTGAAAATCTTTTTATTCTCTCTTCTCCTCTCTTCAGCAGCACAGTAAGGCCGGAGGAAAATATTGGAGCTCAACTCAGATGACCTAACATTTACTTCTGTCTTCAGAGGTGTAGCTAAATAATGATACCTTGGTTGTAAACCACCTGTATATCTAATAATGTGAGCAAGTATTCCTCTTGCTCTGATAAAAAATGCACATTCACTCACCAATATTGGAGAAGTCTAATTTAGTACAACTTACAAAAAATGGCAAGGTTTTTGCTGTAAAACCATTCCTACAGTCTCCTCTCTGTCAGGGTAATTAAATCTTCATTGTTCTAGCTCCACAGGCTCACATCCCTGTGTGTCACTAAGAACAGACATTGTGAATGAAAAATACAGTCTCTTTATAAATGTCTATAGAAAACATACAGAGAAGCTGTATGTATGAATAAACCAAGTCCTGTAGACGTGTAGAACTGAGGTTTATACAGGTTTTGAATTTCAGAATTTAGTCCTTGAAAATGAAATATATAAAATATGCGGTTGGAGATATCATCATTACTTTGGGTAAAATGGCAGGAATTCAGTTCTTCAGGTGCAAGAAAATCCCTAGCAAATGGCTACTTAGTCACTGTTCCTGAGGTTCAGGCACTTCATTACACCCAGCTAAATGTACTATTAATGAAATCCACTACCATCACTGGTCTTCTATGGGGGATACGCTAATCTCTAAGTACAGACAGAAAAATACCTCATTTCTGTTCATTTTGGGATAATATAGCATACGTAGATAAATATTAAGCTAAAAGTAAGAAAAGCATCCTTTCCCAGAGGAAAATTTTCCTTTTGATAGGCATCTATTCCGCTTCTCAGTGAATTTTTCTAACTCGACCGTCTTCCTTGTTCAGTCCACCTAAGAAAGAGTTAAAACTTCAGGCTATAAGGGAACAGTCAGCTTTCATATAGAGATCTTTCACTGTTAATGGCACAGCAATATATAAACATCATTTTTTTCATGGTGGGCAGGTACTTCTCAGCCTTTATAGAGACTTTTTTTTAATTTGGAACATAAATTAAATTAAATATTTATGCCAGAGCTGCCAAAAGAAAGACAAATAGAGCTGGTAAACAATTCTCTTAGTAAAGTTCAATCACTCTAATGCACACTGTTGTCAAAGGCTAAGTGAAAGTTAATTTCTTCTTTAGAAGTTTTGCTCTCTTTCTCCTGACAGTCATGTTGGAAAGAACTGATAAAATAGATTTATTCAGGTTGTAATCCTGTGCTCATCTGAAGTGAATACTGTTCCTTTTTCCTTTGACAACATCAGCAGCTGATGAGGTCCTGTAGCTATTTATTTATTTGTTTATTTTCACTAGCCCTTTTGAGTAGGTTGTTTCATTAATATATATTTTAACACAGAGATTCCTACACACAACTGAAAAGAGAGAAAGATTCCTTGGTTCAGTATCTTTAAAAAAAAAATGCCACTACTCAAAACAGATAATGAAAACTGCAGATGTTCAAAGGAAATGTGCAAAAATCTAAGCACAGCCTACCACAGTATCATGACATCCTGCTGATCCAGGTAAAAAGCATTGCTAGATGATCAGCAGGCAGAACAAAAAAAGATGTTACATGTCTCTGAAACACAGGTTTTCAAATACATTGATATATAGTAAGAATTTAAAAAACTTGGCTTTTAGCACAGCTAATGAATGATTTGTCTCCTTACTGCCAGCTTTTCTTCTCATCAGCATCATTTTAATATCTGCAGATAACATCTGGGGACACCAAACCTAAGTATAATAAGAGGAAAACTGATGATTTGTGAAGGGATATTTTGCAATGATACTGCATTGCCGAATCCCTTGGACAAAAATATTAAAAAAAAGCCAAAAAAATTGAAAACCTTGGTCAGTGGTAAATTCCTGAGAAGTAGCTTTCTATGTAGTACCAAAGAATGTAATTCTAATGAGAATTAATACGTCATGTCCTCTTAAACCTTAATAACACACTATAATGACCTTTTCCAAATCTTTTCTCAATGAAGCCACGTGTCCTGTAAGTAAAGACTGCTTACATGGTTAAGAGGACTGGACTAGTATAACCTTAAAAATGGATAATTACATATTAAACGAATAATTCTCTGGTGTTTTGTTCCTGGAACACCCGGAGTCATTCCTTCCTTGTTCCTCAATTTCTCCATTTTTAAATAACAGCAATGTCTTATTTGATAAACTTCTCTCAATAATACAGTTTGAAGAACTAGTAGCGCTCATTCATTTTTGGAGTTTTTCAAACTCCAGCAACAATACTGAAAGACTTTTCATGAGATCTGAATTGCATTCATGTCTCAGTTTTAAATCCCTCAGTGTTTTTCAGTCCACTCTCTGCCTTATTTATACTGCAGTATCTCTCTCAGAACACGTCTGCACCGTGTGGTTTGAGCTGGCATTCAGTAGAACAAACCCTAAGCTGAGAACACAGGAAAGAAAAATTGATACATTAAACCTATGAAGCCAGTCCCCAGCTGGTCTAAATTATCAACACTGAATTCCTTCTGCTGGGCATCATCAGAGTCCACCTTTGCAACTTGCTGTACTGTCTGATTCACTATAATATAGTGGCATGTCAGTTACACTTTACACTAAACATCTTCTACTGCTTGAAATTTTCAATCCTGGCCCTCAAATACCACTTGGGATCTCTAAAACAGTCTGTATCTTTTCAATAACCATGCATGTAATTTACAACATGATTTGTTGACTATGATTTTTGATAGAATATTGAATAGTATTTTCAAAGATCAACCTGAAGATTGCAGAATATTACATATTTGCCTTACTGAAAATAAAAATGCATTTTCCAGAGGGCTACAATTCTCTTATAACAAGGGAAAAATTGTGAAACCATTGAAAATTTTTGAAGAACAATGAGGAAAGCCCAAGGAAGAGATGCTTTTGGCCAGAAATCAGGAAAAACATACATGTAGGCAGAATGAAGACCTTACAAATATTGTTGCCTCCCTGTGTTAATTTCATCTTTTGTGTGGATGCAATCTCTCACCCATGAAAACCTACCTTTTTTTTTGTAGAAAAAACATCATTTAGGCTAATGAGTAGTTGGGGTTCTGCCCTATACGAGCAGTAGCTCTTTCACTTCCTCAACCTCCCAAAAGGGTGCAAGGTTTTAGGTGAATTATTTATTTATATTGGCCACTTACAGCTCACTTAGAAACTAAATCTCCTTGTCTTTCATACCTATCATGAAAATCTAAAATATCATATCCTTCCTCATAAGTTTTTGCATGTATCTTTTGAAATTCCTGTAGTCAATAAATGAAGATAATACTCACTTTTGATGCCAAATGCCTTCCCTGGCAACATTCAATATGTTTGAAAAGATTGGCAATATGATTTAGGAATTCAGTATAAAGTGAAATAAATTCAGGGTTTGTTTTTTTTTTTTTCAGTCTTTGGTATTGATTTTTCCACCAATGCAATATGAGATTTGCTTGTCTAATCTGATTCTAGCTCATGCACATGCAAGACAGCAACAACAACAGAACTAGTTTGCAACTTCATATTTGCTTCCCTCCTTTTAATAATATGTATAAATATACATTTAAATTGGATTCTTTTATGACCTCTGTGTCTTCAGATATATCAAGCCTTGAGTTAAAACAGCATTATCTTTCCATCAGACACCTGGCAATTTTCAAACTGGGCTAAACAAGATTCAAACACCGGCTTTGTGAAACAAGTGTGGAAAGTCCCACATCTCAGACCTATTGTTACTCCCTGATTGACATGAATATAGTTTTATAGGTCTCTGTAGTAAACATAATTACCCAAGACTTACTGAACTAAGTTGTCACTGGTCTGAAGGCCCAGTTGTAAGCAAGAACTTTGCAAGTGCCTGATTAAACTACTACCCAGCTGCACAACCCTGTATAGATTGAGATAAAATGGGACTGAGAAGCTGATCACTTGACTGTCCAACGCTGCCAGTAGTTTCCACCATTACCTCATCTCTCCTATACTGAGACATAAGAGAGTCAAATGAACCCTTTGCACACTGAGGGAACTTAACTATCCCTTTTCCAGGTCAAAAAAACCCACAGGCTTGGAAATTAACCAAAAATTGCTCCCATGACATTAAATTAAACAGTATATATTCAACGCACACTCACCTATAATATACCTATGGACCTGTATCCATTGGCCCATACTTTAAGGAAAGAAAAGTACTCAAGATTGTTGTTGGAAGTGAGTAGATGCCATTCTTACAAAAAAAATTTAAAAAAAGGGAGAGACAGGAATAAAAAGGTCTTTAGAAAAATGAGGATGTGGATGCCAGACCTGAGAACGGAGATAAATGGTAACGAGTTTCACCTCCTTGAGCTTTCCAGACACATGGAGAAGTCGGCAAGATTTGGTCCACTACAAAAGTAAAATAACAATAAGCTGGAAGCAATACTCTGATCTATCTGATAAATAGGTATGTTTCTTTATAACCACTACACTTGCTCTGGAAAGACTGTTAAAAGCCTATAAAGAAATTTCCATTTCAAGACACATATCTAAGCTGAATTAGGTATGATGAGTATCCAGGGCTGATAGAGTCTTAAAATGAGTCTCAGTAGACAGCATACCTCTATCCCAAAAACATGAAAAGGCTCCGGTCAAAAAGATAAGCGAGTGCTTGGAGAGATCAAGCAGAGGATAAAAGTGCAGCTTGTACTGAACTTGAGAGAGATGCTTTGGATTTGCAGTAGTAGAATTTGGCCCAGAGAAGCTTAAACACCAGTTACAAAGAAACGTCAATGTAAGTTTAAATGCTAATGTCTGAATACATGCCTAGATAAGGTCACAGGTCACAGGCCACTGGAAGCTTGCCAGTGTGATGGCTGTTTACAAGAAGGGCCGGAAGGAGAATCCAGGGGACTACAGGTCTGTCAGCCTGTCTTCAGTAGTGGGGAAGACTACGGAGCAGTTCATTTTGATTGTGCTCAACAGTTACACACAGGACCACCAGGGGATAAGGCCCAGTCAGTATGGGTTAATAAAAAGTCAGGTCCTGCTTGACCAACCTAATCTCTGAGTGGCTAGAAAGGTGCTGGGCAGAAAAGGACCTAGGAGTGCTGGTTGACAGTTGGCTAAACATGAGCCAGAAGTGTGATCAGGCAGCCAGAAAGGCCAATAGCATACTGGCTTGCATAAAACATGGCATGGCTAGCAAGAATAGGGAAGAGATTTTGCCCCTGTACTCAGTGCTGGTGAGGTCACACATTGAATACTGTGTTCAGCTTTGGACTCTTCACTATACCAAAGACATTGAGGTGCTGAAGCCTGTCCAGAGGATGACAACAAAGCTGATGAACTGTCTGGAGAACAAATATTATGAGGAGCATCTGAGGGAACTGGAGTTGTTTGGTCTAGAGAAAAGGAGGCTGAGGACAGACCTTATTAGTCTCTATAACTACCTGAAAGGAGGGTGTAGTGAGCTGGGTGTTGGTCTCTTCTCCCAAGGGAGTAGAAATAGGTTGAGAGGAAATGACTTGAAGTTGCATTACAGGAGGTTTAGATTGGACATTAGGAAAAATTTCTTTACTGAAACAGCAATGCAGCAGACTGTGCAAGAAATTGTTTGAGTTGCCTTCCCTGGAGGTGTTCAAAAAATACATAGATGTGGCACTTTGGGACATGGTTTAGTAAGCATGGTGATGGTGGGCTGATGGATGGGTTTAATCTTAGAGGTCTTTTCCAACCTTAATGATTCTATAATTCTATAGAGAAAAGCCTCTTCATGTGGGTAGACTTCTTGTTAAATACAATCTTAAAAAATATAATAAATAGCCAGGAGAACATAAGCTAACAGTATATATGACCTTACATATAATTCTGATAATTTGTTATGAATTGATAAAGAACCTAATGTGGTTGGTATTGAAAGACAGTAATTCTAAAGTTACCTCAAAAAGACACAAATTTGACATTAAGTCTATGTAAACATTACCAGACCAATCATATCCTAACAAAGAAGCAGCAACACTTTCTCTTTTTAAGATTGGCTATGGGTAACATTGTTTTGCAATGTTTAGTCCATTACCATAGACAGGTTCATAGAAAAAAAACCGAACAAACAAACCAAAAAACCCCATGGTTAGATGTAAAACTCTTTTTCTGCTGAAGGCTATAGGCATAGAGTAGAGTTAGAATTCTGCTCTGAAACTTCAATTGTTTTAAAATGTATGCTAAGATGCATCTTTCTCATTTTCTTAAATACCAAAGGATCCATAATCAACATTCTCTTGCCCCAAAAGGCCATTTACAGCTCTAATACTCAACACAGAAGGCTGGAAAATCATCCCAGAAGTTCGATGCTTGACTAAATTTGATGTCATTCAAGTCTTCTCATCCACAAAACTGGAGTTTAGTTCTAAAAGCAGAAATGTCATACTGTGAGAAACTGAAGTTTAATTGCTTTATCAGGCAGCAATTTCACTGAAGTTAATAGAAGGACCATGCAGTTAGGAGTTCTTAATCTGACTCTCTAAGCACTGTTACTGAACAGTTATAAAAATAATTTGCAGTTCGTAGTGGACAACTGTTGATAATACCAAAGTCACTATTAGAACTGAAGCTGACTGGCATTCTTGTTCGTAATCTCAAAAGCCTACAAAGGGACAGCTATTTGAGAATTGTCCCATCTGTAATAAAGCAGTATATATTGAGTAAATCATAGAATCCACAACTTTCTTTTTTTCAGCTGAAGAGCACTAGGAAGGAAGAAAATCTTTGCACTGGGATTGTCAAGAGGAGAATGCAGCTGCCTTGGCAACTGTGAGCTGAAATTTGTTTTGATCAGGTTTCTGTCAAAACACAAGCTCTCAATGTAGAAATTATATGACTGCATTTTTTTCCATTTCTCAACCAAAAATATGTACTTTTCCTGGAATTCGATAAACAAAGCATTTTTAATCTGCATGTACAGACTGCAACAGTGCAACAGAGACTAAACCTGATGAATATGAAGTGAACAAAAGAGGCTGGATGAGAGGCATGCACAGACCAGATAAGGAATTAATGATCTCAGGAAATATGTTGTTGTTAGCATTAAGGTTTTGAAATGTATTTTTAATTACTCTGCAGGCATCTAAATGCAATGCCCTTGCAGATACCTAAATGTAATGCCCTGGCTTTTGCACCAAGGAGTAGTTCAAATTCAATTTGTTAATGAAGTAGCACACTATACTGTGCCTAGTTATCCAGAACAGTATCCAGACAGGCAATATAAACTCAATAGTCCAGTATCCAAACTTAGTGACCTTCCCTGCAAAAAGTCGGTCTGCACTTAGGTCTTTCATGGTCATTTTCATCTCCAGTCAAACCTGTGCTTCCTAAGACTGTGGAGATGAATCAAATAGCTGATATTCAAAACTAGTTAGGTGTTACTCAGTGCTAAACTTTCTGATTTACTAGGATGAAAAGTAACAGATTTTACACTGTGAAAAAAATTAGGTAAATGTGATTTCCTTTCCAAATTTGAGAGATGACTTTAGATCAATCATTAGGAAGTAGTGTAACATGGTATAACTAATATCAACCTTAGTGCCACATACTGAACTTCTGTCAAAAAAGAATAATAAGTGACATTTACCCACATGAGACAAATAATAATATAGGACAATTTGCTACTAACATTATGCTTTAAAATAATTAGTATAATGACAATGCCTTGGCTCAGCTGACTGCTTGGTAAGAAGCTGTGCTGGTAATCAGTAATTCAGGATTACAAGATGACTAGCAAGTGTTGAGATTATGGAGAGTAAAGACAGACATGCAACTCATAAAAGGTTTCATACTCCTAACTGCTTTTCACGGCTGTGTTCTGTCTTCCTCTCAGCTGAATCATCTTTAAAAACAGGTATTACTGTCACTAATCAACCTCATTTCCCAACATTCCAGTCTTCAGTACTTAGTGCTATGGAGTATGTGTACATGTTCAGATCACAACTGGGGACACCTTAATGAACATATCACAGCTAGAGACCCCATGATTTTCAAAGTCCACCCCAAAATCTACTGAACCTAATCCAAATTTTTTTCAGCTAGGGTGAATGCTATGCCTGGATTGTGACATAGCAGGGCAGGGAAAGAAAAATTTCATTGCACCAGCCAAATGGCCATTTGTACTAATAAACCTACAATAAGCACTTTCCTTTACAGAATTACATGAGCTGCGTGACATTTAGGTAAAGTACTGCAAAGCAAACTCTCAGAAGTTAGAAGAATTGAATTTGTACTCAACTCCATGTAAATATGTCTTAAGATAATTATCAGAAGGAAGCTGAAAAAAAACAAGCATGGAGAAGATAAGGAAGTACAGAAGGAGGTATTAATAGCATATTATCATGTAGGAGGAGAAAAGGTTAAAGAAGGCTGTAAAAAGGCTTTAAAAATAACCCATCTCCCCATGCAGACGATAACCACCATAAAAAAACCCATAGAGTGACAGAAAGAGAATGAAAACATAACTAAAAAGGAAAAGAGATTTTAATATAAGAGCTGGGGGAGAAAAACAGCCAGAAAAAAATCATCATTTTCACAGGCAATAAATACTAAAGTAAAAGAGAGGGGGAAAGGAATTACATAGAGGGATCAAAATGCTTTCAAAGTTTTTTAAGTCCTTTAGAAGATAGAAGTCATCAGGGCTGAGGGCTTGATCTATGAATCAAGACAATAGGAGGAAAGGAAAATAGGTATACTGATTAAAGGTATAGTTAATCATACACTGAATAATTGCTTCTCTGCCACACAATATTGCTAGATCCAGACTTATACAAGTTGTAGGTACTATGTAGAGGGAACAAATGGAAAAATAAAATAAAAGTATTTTCTCAAGCACTCTTGAGTGATACATAGATCTTTTTTCTTTGCAGTCTTTTCCCTACAATTCTTGTAAACAGAGTTCTCACTTTCCCTCTCCCACTGGCACGATGCTCAAGGTTGCACTTCATTATCAAAAGCTAAGAACACTACTACTGCCCTCCTTCTGTGATTCTGGCTGTAGCATTCCTTCCAAAACAGAAATAAAGACTGTGATACATGTCGGAGTACTGAAAAAGCTTCAATTGTGCTTCAAATACATCCGTGACTTAGGAATTGCAACCTGCATCTTGCAAGCAGAACAAATTATGAGTTTAGCCATTTGCAATGTTCATATTTATGCCCACAACAGAAGCAATATTATCAAGATTTGTCTTGAGAAGCAGATTATTTACTTTTAGAGACCATTCTAGAGAAGAGTTTAAGAAACACATCTAGAGACTGATGTAACAAACTTAAGAATACAGATGCCTTCTGTGTTGCTACTTGAAGAGACTTAAGAAATTCTTCTCATTTCTTTGCTGTTTCCTCCAGGAGAAATGAATGTCTCTCTCTAGTGCCCCACATAGCCAGAACAAGTCTGTATACATCTGGAATACAAGAAATCCTAGATCCACAACATCCCATTCTATTTTCTTTTAGAAACTATGTCAGACAGAAAGTCCCGTAAATGTGGCAGAACATCACAATGGTGGGGAAAAAATACGAAAAATGTATCATTTTATTGTGTCTGAACTTATTTAAGAATAACAAACTAGATCATTTTCTTTTAAATTAGAGAAAACTGCTAGGTGTGAACCACACTGAACTGCTCTAGCCTGTTATTTCTGAGAACAAGTACTTGTTGTTACAGCTTGAAAGCTATGCAGGTATTGCAAATGCAGCTCCTGAGAGTCGGAGCACTCCCGAAGAAATTTATGAACTGCGTTTCTCTGAACAGATAGACCTTAAATGACAGTAAACCAATACAATGTTTCATAGTGAGTTCTGCATGACTCAGAAAATACATATTTTCACATATTTTTCTTGTCTTCCTGGGGACTCTTTACAAGACTAAAGTATTGAACTTTTTTTTCTTAAAACACCTCCAGATTTTATTCTGTAACTCAACATTTTCCCTAAGAATTTAAAGCCTTTAAAAGAGACAGGTGATAAATTCCTCCAAATGGAAAATTAATTAGGGGCTTAATTAGGTGCTCCATTCTCTTCTCAACACTTTGTATAATTTCACAGCATCTCATTTCTCATTAACATTCAAACATAGGATATACAAGACTAGGTTTCACATATGAAGAAAATGCTTCAGCTCTCTGACAGGAGAAAAAGAAATTCAGACATTCAGAGATGGCAGTGTAAATTAAATTTTGTAGCTCCCAAATACCATGAAAAAGAAAGAGAAATTCAGAGATGAGAAAAGAAATCATGCGGCAGACTCTGAGAGAACTGTTTCTAATAGTCATATTCTGAAAACCAACTACTGTTACCAAAGATCTGGCAAAAAGAAACAGTCAGGAGGTAAAATCAAACACTGAAGAAGAGGACTGAGAGAATTTTGCATAGAAACCACCAACATCAGGGGAGGTCCAGGAATACTTTGAAGGAGACGGGAGGTAAATTGGATGAGCAACTGCGTGGAAAAAGGAGCATTTCTCATTCATATATTTGTCTACTCAAATATGTAGAAAAATAGAAGCACAGCACAGACAGCAGGCTCTCTGTTTTTAGGAAACTCTAATGAATTCTAGAGAACTGTGTCACAGCTAACAAGATGATATTACTCTTTCTGGTCCTGATGTCCCATTCAAGACAGACTAGGACCAGAAGGAGGAAAGAGCCAATAGGACTCCTCCACAAATGGATCAGGAGCACTGTGCAACCCTGAACCAGACAGGCAGAGCCCTGGCAGTGATACTGTGATACTGGTGAGGCTGGGGACAGCTCTCAGGAGAAGACTTATCAGAGTCAGAGACACTGGAGATAAGGAAATCTTTTTTGCCATGGGAAAAGCAGGGATGAAGTCCTGTGGTGTTGCTGTTTCCTTCTCTGGAAGATTTTCAGCCCTCACAGGATAAAGCCCTGAGCAACCTTGTCTGACCTGAGCCTGCTCTGGGCCTGGGGTTGGATTGGAGACCTCCTGAGGTCCTATGTTATCCAATGGCGCTGGGTAGAGGACCATACAATAGCAGAAAGTATGAATAGCATACAGGTCTTCGGTTCTTCCTAAGGAGACACTAAGGCACTCTCGGTTACTTGTTCACAAGTAGACATTTTCAGCAAATCTGGCAGTTTCTGGAAAAAAATGAAAATCATGTTTGCTGCACAACCAATTGTTCTGTGTAATTAATAGACCTCTTTCTCAGCCAACAGTTTTCCTTGCAAATACATCAGGGGAAACAGAACATGATTTTCCCTACCTCTCTTCTAAGATCCCTCAGAGAGTCTGTGCTCTGCATGTGAAGGGAATCTCTTAGTACCCATAATGGCAAGGAGCATCTCAGAGCACTGTGGAGAAGATAGTGTCTGAGACTCTGAAGATCTGCATGCTGTTTCAACCTCTGTCTTTGATAAAGTTCTGCTTACCCAGTTGCAACAGGAAGAGGATAATGCTGGCATCCTGAGGGAGAAAAACTTCTCTCAAAAGGCTTCATAGAAGCTCCTCATTTGCTCCTGTCATTTGTTTCTTGCAAGAGGTTTGATTTTTTTGTATGGCGTGTGTACATGAAAGAAGGTAGATTGTTCTCCCATGAAGCTGACAAGGCAGTGACTCAGACTTGATTTTAATCTCTGTGGACAAGCTGCCATAAAATCAACGTTAAACACTGTCAAACAACAAATAGCAACAGTATCCACACCTAAATAAAACTCTATTAATAAAACTCAATCATCAAAATATGTAGGTGAAAAGTAAGGAAATGCTTCCAGTAATTCAAACTAGAGTATAGGAGCTTTTGCTCCAGGTCGTCTTGATTATAAAAAGATGTTGCTATATGAGACTTCATTTCAGCTGTCATCACAGTAGTTTTTACATCACTGCTTTTGACACAATTCAGTCAAATTGTCCAGAGGATTTATATGCAATATTATTAAAGACTGCAAGTTCAGCAGCAATGGCTTTTATTAATCAAAGATAAGATTAATGATTAACTAAAATAGAATATTTTAATTCAACAATTTCTTCCAGAAAGCAATGAAAGATGAAGACACAAAAAAAGTATAGTATTTGGTTTATATATGAAAATTTCAGAGGTGCACACATATTTTACTCATACCTCCATTCTGAAGGCCTAAAGTATTTGAATCTAGAATTTTTGGAATTAAGGACTTTAAAAGGCTAATCTTAACACATTCAGAACTTTCTCTCTTCCACTATTGCCCTGATTCTGATGACTTCTTTCATTTCTTACCCGTTTCTTAGTCACTCTTAATTTTCCATGTCTTACCTTTAAAATCTCAGTCAACAGAAACAACAGAATTTAGGTCTCTCACTTCACATGACTAATATATTTTTTGTTCTATCTATCCATGACATACACCTTCAATCCTAGTTCAAGAAGGGCTTAGTTAAAAACCTGGAGCTGAGATTTCTAGAAGGAATATATCAATATACTATTTGGATACACTCTCAGTAAAATTCCTTGTGTTTATGCTGCATCAGTGCCTGGAATACAGCGAGTCAAAACTATATGAGCAGTTTGTCGGTTCTGGACTAAAATATTTTTACTTGCATCTGGCCCAAAAGAGCAGTTCAGAAAATGAAATCCATTTAGCAACTTGTCTGGCCCCTTTTAAAATTATCTCTAGCTGGAACTCCATTACTGATTTTTTTTCCTGACACTGGTAGTTTTACCACGCTCAGACCACTTGTTACAAGATGAGCCAGCAGAGCCAGTCTTTGCTTAGAGCAAGTCAGCACAGTTCATCAGGTTTTCCTGTGCTTAAAATTCAGATTGAGGACAAGAGTGGTTTGTGAACATCTCTCTCACAAGTTTCCAGGGTTTCATAGGATTACAGTGATTATTTCTACTGCTGGAAGATGCACACAAGTATATAAAAAAATACCAGCTGGAGAAACCTGGGGGCGTTATAGTAAGATGAGACTGCACTTAACTGAGATTATTGAATTGTAGCAACTCTGAACTCTAACCACCTTCTTTGATTCAAAAATATGAACCAGAAAAAGTCATAAAGAAGAAGCTTTAGGTGATTATCTTCTTTAGGTAATTCTTTATAAATGTGACTGCAGAGGGTCAGGGCAGAACAGAGAGAGGAAAGAGACCATCAGGGTTATGAAACAGAAGGCATGCTAGAAGCCAGATGCAGCAATCTGGAACTTCAGGTCTACCTGCAGTTGTATCAAAAACTCAATGACCTCAGACACACAATATTCAAGATTCCTGTGGAAAAAATATCAGATTGAGCCCAGCAAGGTTCTTGTGACGTGCCAGAATAATTGATTCCAAAGAAAAACTGTTTGATTGAAGATGACAGGGAACTAGCAATTTAGTCACTCAGCAATTCCTTGTGGCCATGGTACAAATTTGTAAAATCAGGAATTAAAATGGAAATTGTCAGATGAAAATGGAGTTTGATGTACTTGAGGAGGAGGAAGTGCATCTGAAACAGAGAACAACTTTTCTCTCATCAGTCAATAAGGAGAACAAATGCTTGAGAATCATAATTAGTCTGGATTAACCAGGGACAGTTCAACAGATGTTAGCCTTTGTTCTCTTTGTAACTGTACCAACAATTAGTACTCAGCGACATTGTGGAACAAACTTTGGGAGTTTTAGATTTTGAAAGACGAAACTAAAACTTTGGGTTCAGGCATGCTTTATCGCAACTTTTCTACTTGTGGGGGTGAATTGTATTTTAATTAATACTTTTCCCTTTGTTTTGGTGATTTTCTGGGGAAAACAGATTTTTGGGAGAAAAAAAAAAGACAAGGCCAGCCTTTTGCTTAATTCTGATTCAAGACATACATTTGACAAGTTTATATTTTCAGTTTGGTTAGCAAAGGAGAAAAATACCACCATTTATACTGCACTCCAAATCCCACCTATGATCTGTTTTGAGCTTATTCTGTCACAGAACTAGTTGCTCATATTCACTACTCATTGAAAGGGGGCCTAATACTCCAAAAGAAGGTTTCAAGATAATTAGGTGGTAATTACTGTGCACTTCTGGATCTTTCTGGCTTTGCAAAGACAAATCTCAAAGCATCATATGGGTACTCTAATGTGGACTTAAACCTAATTGGCACTTAAAGCCCCACGAACAGGGAAAACCACTACCTCTGGTATTAGAGGGCACACATAAGATCTGTGTAGAGAGACAAGATTCATTTTCTGTTACAGAGTGGTTTTAGCATTACAAATGAAAGCATTTATTCTGTCTTTTATGTTTTGTGTTTGCCAGTTTAATACCTGCCTTTCCAATGCTTGACTTGCCCTCTGGTGTACTGAACATGCTAGGTCCTTACAAGGCAGGTTAAAGCTCCCTAGAAACAAATTTCCTACCTACTGCACCTATTTAGATAGCATTTTCACTTTGTATTCTCCAAAGAGAATAGCATTTTTGAGGCCGTTCTTACTTTTTGCTAAAACAAATTTTATACGTTTCTATTCTTTAAGAAAAGTAACCTTTCCCATAAATTCAGATGAACTGGATTGGGGGTTGGGTGGTGGGGTTTTTTCCTATTGCTACTTATAGAATCCCTTTTTATAGGTGGCTATCATGGGAATTTTTCTATAGTGTAGTATCTCAAAAGTTTTTGTATGATTAAGAACTTCTGAAAGATTTTTATTGGCCATTTCATTGAGGCAGTTGAGGCTGATATAACAGTTTGTTAGTGACATTATCTTGTTGGAAATGCTGGAAGTTTTTCCTTTGTTTCTTGTACAGTTTATAGCACTGATGATTAGATGCCCCTAAAATGTCATCAACAACATGAGCTTGTTGTGTTGGACTCATTTTCACAGCTGATATTCTTCACTACATTTTTTCTTTGAACATTATTTTGTCTTTTATTATCTCAAGACGTAATAAAAAAATTTAGTCCCAAAGTATCTATTATAGTCAACCATAGATATTAAGCAACTCCACAGATGCTAAGTATGAAGAATTTGATTTTGTCTCTCAAGCAGGCAAGTTTAGAGGCCTTATTCAAAATTACTGGCTTTTGTGGGACACAGTGTTTATTATTTGAACACCTTTGGGAAAAAAAGAGGAGATGGGAAAGATGAAAAGAAGTTTTTTTCTCCATGGGAGTCTTGGTGCTGAGAAAAGAAGGTTCTGCCTAAACACACAACACGGAATCTGTAACTGCAAAGTCCCGTGAGGCTGGTTTGCCATCCTGCAATGATGCAAAGAGTATCGATAACTTCTTCATTCTAAAAGTACATTTTAAGAAAGCAAAACAAGCAGGCCAAGACTTAGATGATTAATTTTCTGCCACAGGGAACCTTTTCAGAAAGCATTTGTCATGATAATTTTGCTCATCAGCAGTCTCACACTGTGTTATAGTACACCAAGACAAATTACAAAACAACATAACTGCAAGTATCAGCACCTTCTACTCTGTCAGAATAAATAAATTCAAATGACAGGAATTGTTTTTTTTCCTCCAGGAGACTGAATGACAATATTAAACCTCGCTAGAATGTCCCTTGAGATTGAGGCTCTCCAAATACTAGACCAGCATGGAAATTGTCTTTGAGGACACTCTTAAGTAGCAAAGACACTTAGGGTAATAAGTCTCTGGAAATACCTTGGCTTCTTGGACAAGATGGATTAAGAATAAGAACTCTCCTTCTTCTGGCTGTGAATTTGTTTTCCCCTACACCTTTGCAGTTGTTCAAGAGCTACAGTTTCTGGTACTGTATTTTAAATCAGACTACAGAAGTAATCTATGCTGAAAACAAGCAACCAAAAAGGGCAATCAATGGAAGTAGTTCATCAGACCATTCAAAACACTCATTTTTGGCTGAAGAGTGACACCAAAACCTTCAATTCAAGCATTTCAAGTCTTCAGTTGCTTTACCTAAAATCATTCCTTTATCTTCCAAATATGGGCTTCCAGTAACAAATATTTTTACTCTTTTTGTAAAATGTTTTTTAATGTTATCTATGTTTTTGGAGAGAGTTTCCAACCAAAATAACACTTCAACTTACATCTTTCCTTCTTCCAACTCTGCAACATCTTCTGTGTAGAAGAGCTTGAAGACAAAGACTAATTTGTGATTCTGCCTTAACAAAAAAATGTAAAAATAAAATATATAATCTTTTACCATACATGCTGAAAGAAGATCAATATATATTCTTCTAACATTGAGAGTTCCCAAGCCTAATTTATTTTTTTCCTGGATCAAGTTTTCCAAATTCGTACTCAAAATAGCAGGGAACCTAGAAGCAGAAAGAAAACAATTCACAGAACATCAGTATGTGTCATTTGTTTTATGTCACCTGGCTGCAAAATATTTAATAAAAAAAATAATAAAATAAAATCGGGGGGAAAAATGAAATTTTAACTAGTTTTTTTTTAATTTTGAAAAACCCATCAAACGTTAAAATCTGTTCTACTTCAAACACTGCAAAAATGCAAAACAACTTCTACTTTCAAATTTATGCATAGGACTTCTTTTTCCCATTTTTCAGTCAACAGCAGTGGTAAGTAAATTTCAAGGAATAACCTGTAATCAATAGCCAGCTGAGAAAAATTTATATCTTAGGATACAACCAAGTTTTATCATCTGGTAATTGATATCCCAAAAAGTATCATGCATAATTTTCACTATTGCAGTTACAAGCTATACATAGACTTCTCTTGAGTTTTAGGCAATTTCATTGGATTTAATGCTTTCAAAGAGCATAGACTTTATCCAGATCAAATATGACCTCGTAAAAGAGTGTATGTATCAGTGAAATATTATACTTTGTCTCTTTCTTTTCTTCACTATAATTCTGGGGAGTTTTGCTCTATATTCAAGTAGTTGTCCAAATACTTAATTCCATATGCGCAACTAACTTAAAAGTCTCTTTTTTTTTTTGAAAAATGCCCCAATCAGCTAAGATTGTTACCTAAACCATGAAATTCTAAGTAAAAAAACCTGGCAAGCTGAGCTGCCAACTCATAATGTATTTGATTAAAGACACTGTTATATTTATCATATTCCTTGGTGATGGAAAAGGTGAGACTATGTGAGTGTGCAGAAAGAAAGAGGGCTGTGAAATGTATATTTTTTTCTTTAATGTATCTGTACATTTCCAGCAGCAAGTCGTATTTTTACCATAGGAGGTTCACATTGTCTCCAGTTCTGTTATATGGAAAACTTATATATACTTTTTAAATATTCCTTAAAAAGGCATTTATTCTCCAAGCAACAGTAATGAAAAAGAGAAATAAATAAAGTGAGGACTCGTTTGCAGTGTCCTTTTCTACTCTTTGCCTACGGAAAAGGAACATTTTATAACGGTGCACAACGTGATAAACGGTTTAGCAAATAAACACTGCCCTCTGTTGGGGAAAAAAAGGTCCCTCGTCCACTACAGTTTCCTGCAAGATATTTAGATTAAATGCTGCCATGCTGAGTGTATTAGCAAAACACTAAGTATGGTGTGCTCAAGGGAGGAAATGTGAGTTTTTAGGCCTTATAAGCCTATAACATGTGGCATCATCTAACACATCATTCCAAACTTTTATCTAAGAAAATATCACAATATTATCGTTACAGGTAATATTAGAGGGCCAAAAATACAAGGTAGTATTTTCTTTGGTTAAAAACATATGTTCTAAGAGAAAATCATGATGCAGCTTTAGAAATTTAACTCTCCGATAACTCTCCTATTTCCATCAAGAGAAACCTGAAGGAACCTTTCTCATTGTTAACTTTTTCTGGATGCAAGATCCCTGCAAGACAGAGCATGTCATCAAGCCAGAGAGATACTAATTTTCTACCTTGCTTTCTTCTCCTCACCCAAAGTAGAAATTTATATATATATATCTTTTCTACCACTCTGTAATATTCACTTTGCTCCGCAAAAGACAAGGCAATGGCCTTGCATTCTTCTCCATACTTACCTTCAAGTTACCTTCCAGTAACAGGGGAAATAGGGCAAAAGAGAATCCATGGGTCCTGAACCCTGCCAGACAAAAGACCATTTATTAACATTGTATTGGACCCCTGCCTTGTTCATCAGGGAAAGGTAATCGTTAAGATGTTGACAGTATATTTAAAAATAACTTTTATATGACCTTTCCCTGCTATTCAGATGATACAGAACTTCTTAGCAATGATAGCAATGCCTAACTATATTGTTCATGAGAGTATTGACACAAATTTTGCGTCAAGTTTGATGGTTATGGAACACCATTGAGTTAACTAAGAAAGCTGACAGAGGGCAGATATGAACTGACTAGTGTGTTAGAAGTTATGCTTCAGACCTCATGTTACAGCACTTATGAGCCCATATCAGGAGCCATGAGAAAAGTTTTCTATCCCCAGGAACCAGAAAGATGTTGTTGTACTGGAATGAGTCTGCTAGAGGATCCCTGAGGCAGCCAGGGTTTGGAGTACACAACAGAAACAGAAGAACTGAAAAGATTGTTTGTCCTATCTAAGGTAACTGTTGAGGGTTCTAAATATTGTCTTCAACAGTCTAATATATGTTAGGTTAAAGGGAACATGGGTCACACTCTTTCTGGAAGCACATAAGCATAAGAATATGCATAAGCACAAGTTGTAGCATAAGAAATAAAGGCCAAGTGGATTTAAGGAACTAAATCTTCACCAAAAGGGTAGACAAAGACTAAAGGTGTGGGATCTCCATCCTTGGAGACATTAAAAAATTGAATAAACAAATTTCTCAGCAACCAAATCAAACTTCGAATTTGGACCTGTGTTTGAGCTGAGGTAGAAGAGATAAGAGGAGTTAGCCAATACGAACCCAGAGGTTCCCTTCACGGTAAACCAGTCCATGATTGTGAATCACCATTGATATTCCTGAAAAAAAAAAGCCCTGAGTAAGAAAGGTCTTATTGGAATTGAACAACTGAAAAAGAACATGTTTACAGCATACAGGTATTGCCAAGGAAGATGGTATACCTGACAAACTACAGCTTCCCTGATCTCCTGTAAAGTTGTAGTCATGACTACGTTGTCTTTTAACATATTTAACTAATTCACTTCAGATGCAAATCGAGTGTTTCAGATAGTTTCCAAAGAAAATAATTCAATTATTTCTGCTAATATTACAAAAAGTGCCATTTCCATAAGAACCAGCCCTAGAGTAAGGACTTTTAAGTTCTCCAGTTTAAAAAAGGTCTCCTAAAATCTTGCTTCTTTCCAAGTATGAATTTCCTCTTCCAAGCAAATAAGGATTGGTAACGTTCAGTTTAGCAGCACACCTCATGCATCAGCTTAGGCTTCCCAAGACAGCAGTCTGAACAAACCATTCAGCACATAACACTGGATCTGTAAAAAGCACAGGTATGATGTGTCCCAGACACATCAAACATAAAGAAATGTATCTGGTACAGTGGATCTGTATATTCAAACAGACAGTATTTGCTTCCTGAGACCTCCAAAATTCAAAAAGCTCCAGACAAAATTTCATTTGGTCTTGAAAAGACATATTTTCTCTCAGGTAGCTTTTTATGGCATAAACATAGTAAACCCCCCCAGTGTTGTTAGCCAAAGGTTTAACATTATGTTCACCCAAATGTCTTCTGTGACTTTATGATCCAGAACTGGATATGAAGCTGGTTATCTTTTTTTTCAGTCTCCTTAAAGGATTAAATTCTGCATTGTTTATCACCAGAGTGGTTTTCATAGTAAAGTTAGTAAGGAGCTCCTAGGCTGTACTGATGAATTATATAATTAGACTGCAGGAGAAGAATCTCTAGATTTCCTGGCCTGCTGTGATAAAAATAGAATCCAGTGAACTGTAACATTTCCTGCTCAATTTGAATTAATTGTAGTTTTTCAGTTTGTATCTGAAAGGGCGAGAAAGCTACAAACTTAATAAGAAATTATAGATCCACCACAACCAGTAACAAAACTTGTCTTTTTAATGTCCAGTTTTTTATCTCTATTAATTAAGTTGAGAAATTACTCTTTTTTCTTCATGGATCACCAAGATTGGTTCTGTTAACAAAAGACCTCTCTGTGTCAAGACTCAGGAGCTAACTTTGAGGAAGATTTCACTTATTATCTCTTTTGGAACTGTTCTTCCAGTTCTAGTTAAAGTTGATTAGAAAGACTATGAAATAACATTTGTAGCTTTTGGATTTTTTTCTTAATATCCTCTACAAGGGACATTGTGGATCAGTAGAACTGCAAAAGTTGTGAAACACCATTGCTAAACCAAGCTCTTCTGTGTGTGTGTATGTGTTGTTATTTGTCTTTCTTTCCACTAGTAGATAAAATATTTGAGTACAGCTATCCATATATTAAGCCTATGTTGCACAAAAATCTATCCTAGAACGGTCAAAAGCAAAAGGATACAAGCCTGCACATTTTCAGAATAATGTCTAAAAACATATCTGTATTCTCTTCATTTCTGTGAGAGTTACGTGGCTAATAAATCCTTATTATGCACTTCTAATCTGGGGGAAGAATTACTTTAGACATTGTATGGCATCTTTCAAATGATCCGAAATGGCCCAAGATTTAATAAAAGACTAATGGAGTTGTTTACCATTTTTCGGCATGGATTTAAAACTGTTCTTCATGAAGGTTTAAAATGTCTTTCAGGAGAATCTTTGAGTTTGCTGTCAATATATACCAGCTCTGAAGACTACATCCTGGTTTTACTACTTTCCAAAGTGAGATAGGCTTAAAGGGGGCAACTGCACATCGAGAGATTTTGAATTCCTGTTGCCATGGTAACACCACTTCATCATAGGAAGCTTTTCTGAATGTTTTGGCTATTTTTCTATCCTTGCCTTCTTTTAGTGTCCAGGTGTTTAATTCACCTGAGAAAAGCTTGTTGCCTTTTTATAAAGCCCTACAACACAGAGACTAAAATCAAATAATATGTGTGTTTAATTTATTAGACTTCAAAATATTTCCTTGTACAGAGGCAGATGTCTTCTATGTAAGGAAATGTTCCACAGCAATTTTCTTCCCCATCTTAGAGGGGAACAATAGGACCTCGACAGGTTTGAATCCTTGCCCTTTTTTGCAATTATCCTCTTTTTTCACAGTTTTTACACACATAATTGTTTATACACAAGCAAGGTTTAGACAAAGAGCAAGTCAGGAATACATTCATGGTCATAGGCCAGTGTCTGGGAAGAGTTCCGGGCTGAGTCAGACACTGTAAATCTGCAGGGCACTGCTCCTGACAAAGCCATTTGACTTCCCATTTCAGTTTCCTCCTGGCTCAGGCAGAGGTAAGAGCTGCTCTGAGCATTTACGGTAAACAGTAAAACACTTTTTCAGCTATTGAAGTCATTCTTTAGGATTACATGCACATCTTTAACCTGAACTCTGCTAAACCAGGAACTTCTGAACTGTGACAGTCTGTTATCCATTCAGAGATCTTTAACACTCAGATTGGAGACCTAAAACAAATTTAAAGTTTTAACTAGCTTAAGCACACACATTTGAAACTCTTCAGGTTTCAGAAGCATTTGGTTCTATGAGGTGAATGGAGTTACACTAAATATGTATCATCTGTCCCTGCAACTTCTCTGTACGTCATTTTCCCCATCTTTAAAACAGAGATCATGATCCTTCTGTATGTTTTTCAAGTGTGTTGACATATGTGGGTAGACAGTGTCTGAGACAAACCAGCAAGAAAAGGCTTATGAGGAGAGGGACTGTGTTCAATTTAACAAACTGAAGTGGTCTGGGAAAAAAAAAAAGAAAAAAGCGTATATACAATTAAGCACAAAAAAACCATCATTCACTTCATTCATCACCTTACAGAACTATTCTTTTGTTATGAATGCATATCACCTTTATTCTTTGCCTTTTCAAATAAAATTCTCTTTCTTGAAATATCTTGAAACATAAAATAGCACACGTAAACCATCATTGTTGTGGTATTTTAAATGTATTTTACTTTTTCTGTTTCAGTTCATTTCAACCATGCAAGTATTGAAAAAGAAGCAAAAGTTTCCAATGCTTAATATGACCCCTAACCACAAACATCCCTAGAAAAATATTTTTGTAAAGGAGTTGTAAATCCCGGGATTTTGAAGCACAGGAGAGAAAATATAAGTGTCTGCTTAGAGTTGCCGCAGTTGCTACCTTACTTGCAGTTGCTACCTACCACAGTTCTTACCTTATTTGCCATACCTCTGGTAAATTTAGCAGAGTGTAATGCTTCCTGTCCTAATAAAAGAAGAGGGCAGCTGTGCTTCTTTTGAAAAGATAATTTCAACCCCACAAAGTTTGCTTGATCATATGGCTTATCATTGCACTAAAAGCTCTAGACAGACATCACATTTTATTTTAAACATAAATGAATAAATAAAAAAACACTGATTGATATAAATATCTTTATAGTATTTTCTAGTGTTCTTTGCTAATATAGTGGATGTCTTATTTTCTTCTTTAACTGCAGCAGAGATCCCAGAAACCTCTCCATAAGACTTGTCAGTCTTTTCTTGGGAGAATCTAAACTATTCAGCAAATACAGTAGGGCTCAGCAAATGATTGCTTTTCCTACTGTTGCAAGCCTATTTGCTATATTCAAATTCAGCATTAGTTAAAAACAATTTAAGAACCCTTTTGTGCATTTCACCAAGAGAAACTATCCCAATAATCTCAAAAGCATCAGAGCTCCTATCCACCTTATCATCCATGTCTTCAAAGAAATAGGAGCAGCCTGGATGTAGTGACAAAAAAAGAGAGTTTACATTTTGTTTAATTGATTAAATTTTGAATGATATACACACAGAACGGTAAGAAGATGTGGACAATTTTAACTCAGTTCTAATTTCTAGCCAGTCTAATCATTAGACTTACAAGCCTAATCATTTTACCCCAATAACATACTCTTAAAATTCTCAAAAGTTTCTGGTGACTGCACTGTTGCTTTCCAACCTCCAATATTTCTGAGTGCACAGATGTTGAAACCGTATTTCTGCAATGGAGCAAACTTGGATTTGCAGTTCCTACTGCAATTACACAACACAATGCACCAATCCACTATAAACTTACTCCACTTTTAATTCAAGTATAGATTAGTTAACTATGCAAAACTGGCTTTATAAGTGAAGCATCATCTGCCCATGACATTCTAATTTAATCTGATAACCTGTCCTCCTACACTAAGTAGGAAGTCAGAGCAAGCCCTGTACTTGGTGTTCAGCTAATTGGAGTGAATTCAGAGCATATGCCTATGGAAAATCAGGGAACAGCGCTGATGATCTATGTATGCACAGAGCTAGTAGAAAAGATTGACAACATAGATGCTTCTCTGTTCTTGTACATCTCGGTTCTAGGACCACTTCTCTCCAATGGAACATTAGGCAATCACCAATGACATGAAATTTAACAAGTGCCAGTTCTGGACTCTGCATCTTGGATGCAGTAACATGAAGCACAAATGTAAGCTGGGAGAGGAGTGGCTAGAGGACAGCTTTGCAGAAAGGGACCTGGAAGTGCTGGTCTATAGCAGCTAAGTATGAGTCCGCAGCATGCTCTGGCAGTACAGAGGGCGAACTGCATCCTGGGGAGCACCAAACAAAGCATAACCAGCCAGTCAAAAAAAAAAAGATGATTATGCCACTGTATTTAGCTTTACTGCATCCTCACCTTGAGAGTGGTGTGTAAGAAAGCTGGTAAAACTGCTGGAAGGCATGTTCCATGAGAAGTGGCTGAGGAGTCTGGGTATGTCTAGTTTGTAAAAAAACTGAGGGGTGATCTCAAGGCTCTCTACTGCTTCCTAAGGAGGCAAAGTGGAGAGAGAGGTGCTGGTCTCTTCTACCTGGTATCCAGTGACAGAATGCATAGGAATGGCTCAAAGATGTATCAGGAAAGGTTCAGACTTGATATTAGGAAGAGTTTCGTTACAGACAGGGTGGTCAAACACTAGACCAGGGGCTTCCCAAAGAGGTGGTTAATACGCCAAGCCTGTCAGTGTTTAAGAGGCATTTGGACAAAACCATTAATAACGTGTTTTATCTTTTGGTCAGCCCTGAAGTGGTCAAGTGGTTGTACTAGATGAGCACTGTAGGTCACTTCCAACTTGAATCCTCTCCTCTCCTCTCCTCTCCTCTCCTCTCCTCTCCTCTCCTCTCCTCTCCTCTCCTCTCCTCTCCTCTCCTCTCCTCTCCTCTCCTCTCCTCTCCTCTCCTCTCCTCTCCTCTCCTCTCCTCTCCTCTCCTCTCCTCTCCTCTCCTCTCCTCTCCTCTCCTCTCCTCTCCTCTCCTCTCCTCTCCTCTCCTCTCCTCTCCTCTCCTCTCCTCTCCTCTCCTCTCCTCTCCTCTCTCTCCTCCGAGTGTTCTGAAAATCAAATCTTCTTTCCTCTTCACTCCTCTTTAACTGCCATAACATAACTTCTAAGAAATTCAAAAGATCTGCATATGAAGTTTCAGTGTTCCCATTCTGTTAACAGGGAGAATTCTTTTTCTCATGTCTTCCTGAAAAAAGTTTGTGCAGGTACCTTGATGGTTTTTTAATACCAAAGAGAAAGTATGAGTTAGAAAAACGCATCTATAAAATGTTATTAATAATTCATGAAATAAATCATCCTCATTTTTTCATACTATCACTCTAAAGAAAAACCTGTACAAAACTCTAAGTGTAGCCGAAAAAAAGTTCTGCTACATCACAAAATCAAATTCTGGTGCACAAACTTGAATATTTTTTTAAAAGATGATATTTAATGGTTTCTTTCCACATTTTCACCTATAAGGTTAAGGTAGGGAAACAAGCTATTCATTTGAAGCACTTCCTATTATGGTTAGTCTCTATGCAAAAGCAAAATACTTTAGGTGGTTTACTAACCATAAAAATGTGATGTATGCTCCGTTAACATTTTCTGCTTGTTCCCGTTCAATCTCTCTCTCAGCCAATGTTTTTAAGGTATATTCGTTCAAGATCAATGACTTTAAAATACATGGCAGTCTATGGCATGTTTATTTCCATCCACAGGTGATATAGATATATATATACCTTGTGCCCTTTCCAAAGTTGAGGAAAAATTTACACCTTAAGTATATTATTTCAAGGAATTCTATTCATCTCTGTTTCTAATCTCCTGTACTACTGTGAGATTCCCTTACTTCTGACAAGTTTTTCAAAAAAACTTGGTATTTTCTCACTTTTTCCATATGCATTTAAATATGATTTATTCATTTTCTCTAGTTCTAATTAATTTCCTTCATTATTTTGCGTCATCTATATTGCTTTTGGATGAATTGATTTGTTTTCTAATTGCTGCTTTCTCCTCACCACTGAATCTGAGAGAGACTTTAGACAGAGTTGATCTTTAGAAGCTGATTTCAACACAATTATTCATCTGAATACAGAGGTCCAGCTATTGTTAAAGATGGTCTCAGCTGTCACACAAAAGATGTTTATTCCTACATAGGTCCACAAGTGATCTATTTCCTGCCTTGTTCCAGTGGTGTGCTTAAACTTCTATCCCTTATCTAAGCAAGGCGGGAGATAAAAACTACTGTTCTAACATGCTTGGCCACTGCAAAAAGAAGATGTAAAGTGACAGGATGGATGTGAAAATTTCAGTAGAAGTGTATCTAAGTAGTTACAGAAGAGACTAGAGAGGTGCACTGTTCATCTGAAGTCCAAGAGTGAAAGAGAAATTAAACAGCAATTATGTGAAATTTCAAGTAAATGTGAAGTTTTCTGATTTAAGTCAATTCCATATGTTTTCTATCCATTGCACGAAACACTTATTTCACTGTTTCATACTCGTATTTGGGTTTTGATATGGTTTAATATGAAAGCCTAAATTCCACTAAATTATAAACTCCCTAAACAAACATATTTACTTGAAAGCTGATGTAAAAAAATGTTAGAAGACATTAAGATAATACAGAAGCACTGATTAAATGCAAAAATTTTGTATTAAAGAACCCACGGTTCTCATCAAAGACTCAGTTTTTGTTTCTTGCTAGGAGACATCTTTCTCCATTAATATCACCAATACTGTTAGGGCTGGTTAAAGGATAACAGAAACCCCATGAAGCCTTATGTTATTAAGAAAGTGAATAGCCTAGACTGAGCCTAGATCAAACCAAAGGAAACCAACATTTTGATGCATCCCTCTCGTGTCACTGCTGCTGTAGAAAAGATAATTTGAGAATTGACCAAAGGCACTATGTAAAACATGAGTGAAATAGAAAGGATAAACCCGTTTAAGTAATTCTTGAACTTCATTGACCCTTCATAAGATCAATGGTCTGAGCATCCTAGCAAACAAGCAAGCCAACAAGTTTCTTCTGTTTGAAAAGATACCCGTGTGTTGGCAGGGGAACCTCCCTGCAGAAAGCCACAAGAGTGAGGATGTGTGAAGAACATCAGGACAGTGACAAACAATATTTGGAAAGAGCCAGAATGAAAAATAAACTATCAATTCATGTGTATCTGTACTAAAATACAGACATACTCACAATATTTAAAATCTGTCCATAGACACACAAGAGCCATGACCAGCTTAGTGCTTCAGACTGGAGGGTGATCGGAGCCTTAACTCCGAAATTCAACCAGCCGCTAAGACAGTCCTCAAGAAGACCTCTGGTTTCAGCCCTATGACAGTCTTTAATATTATCTAGATATGAAGATGACGTAAAAATACACTCAGCTTTGAGTAGACAAGGGTGAAGTGCTAAAATTCCCTTCAGCTATAGTGTAAAAGGTTACTCGGAAACAAGGCTGTCAGATAATGCCCAGGCTTGACTTTATATAATAAAGAGTTTGCAAAACATAATGTTGAGAGCGATCTGTTCTTAACTGCTCCTTAATCATCAGAAATGTACTCTGCATTTCTGGAAACAACAGCAGTATGTTAGTCTATGAAAATCAGAGTATGAAAATGGTTATAACTAATGAATTTGATTCCACTTTTTTGGGGTGTGGGTAAATGAATATATTGTTGGGTTTATACCTTATACGCAGGAGTAATATATATTATACACCAGGCAGAAGGCAGAAGAGCCCTGGAGCTACAGTTTTGTACTCTCTCACCTCCCTGCAATGCAAGCCAACAGTCTGTTCTTAAGGATTTCCAGATGTGCCACCCAAGTATTACTCCATGATAGGAAGTTCTCTATTAACAGTTTTGGAAAACTTCATGATACCTTTATAACACTGACATTGACAGATCTTAAGTGCTATTAAAAATCTGTTGTGACAGATCTAGTGTTATTAAAAAGAAATGTTTTAAATGTGTAATATGTCACTTCTTTTTTTTTTTAAGAGAATGCCCCACTGGGGTTTATTCAAATAATACGTATTGCTGAAGCTATTCAGTCCTTACCAAGGATAACCATCAGATATCTTGTACAGCTCTAAAAATATTTTAAATTTGACCTTAAGCAAAACATTGGGATTTTTTTAATTATACGTTATGCTTTGTTGTATTCCCATGAAAAAAATAATAAAAGTTCAGCTATAACATTGGGAGGAATAAATTCCACAGTCAGCCATTTTAGTATTAAAGCACTGAGCTGAGCAGTGCATTAAGCACTTCTAAACAATCAAGGAAGAAAAACTGCTTTAAAATCAGCTGATGCAGCTGTTGAGTAGAAGCATCTTTTACAAACAGAAGTCACGGTCCAATCATGAGAGGCATGGAGGCAGATCAGATTGGCTGTAGGTGCCTAACTGACTTCAAGGGAGCCACATGTGACAGTAACAGTGACACCATCTGCAATTCTTTAAAACTCAGTGACAAACTTTTATTTTAAAAGACTCATCTATAACTTTCTTCTTAAAAGAACAGGTTAGTCTTACACACATGCCATACCTATGATGAGAAATCCCTTTATTTCTTTTGCTGACTCTAAGAATAATGAATTAATAAATACTGAAGGAAGTTAAAAGTGTCAATTTCAACTGTGATTAGGAATACAAACAGTTATGCTTGCCATATGAAAATCAACTAAGTTTTTAGGTTAAGAATTCCTATTTTACAGCTTCTTCAGAAATATTACCAACAAAGTAAAGCAAATAACAAAATTTAAATAATTTTAAAAATACTTGCAACAGTGCCTTCAAAGGGAGTTTAATTATGTAGTCATTAACTTTAAGGACTCTTCCCAAAAGGACTATGTCTGTAGTTCTCTTAGCTGGAGTTTTGCCAAGCCCTCATATGATTATCACACTGAAAGGTGGGGAAAGGAGTATATTTGGGAGAAATGTGATGTGTCAAAATGACTTTATAGGGAATACTAAAAGGAATAAAGAAAGTATTAAAAAAAGTTTATTTATAATTTGCACGCATGTATCTGAAGAGAACAGTTATCAACAAAAGCCTTCATTTAGAAATAAATAAAACTTTAATAAATGTACATATTTGTATTTTTGAAGATGCGTTCGTGCAGCAAACCTGTATAAACTGATAAAATACGTCATGACGTTTTGTGCACTCTGAAAAAAAAGAGAACAAGTGTTTCTTCCATTTAACTGTTGAAGTCTGGTTCAGTGCTGATTATTTCTGTCACACAGTGGGAAATCATGAAAACTGAAGAGGTATTAGTAACAAAAGTACCAGAAAAGGAGAATTAAAAGAAGCATAAAATTTAAAGAATTGCTTACTTGTGAAGTAAACATCAGAGATGCCTTAAAGAGACTCAGTTTTCGTTCCAGGTTTTCAATTCAGACTTTTATATGAAAAGCTATGCTAAAATACATGGAGGACAGGGAGTTACTGGCAAATGTAACTCCCATTTACAAGAAGGGTTGCAGGGAGGATTCGGGGAATTACAGAGCTGTCAGCTTGACCTTAGTACCACGGAATGTCATGGAGCAGTCATATTGAGAGCTATCACACAGCACATGCAGGACAGCCAGGTGATCAGACCCAGTCAATATGGGTTTATGAAAGGCATGTCCTGCCAGACCAACCTGATATCCTTCTATGACAAGGTTACCTGGTTAATAAATGAGGGGAAGGCTGTAGGTATGGTGTACTTGGACCTTTGTAAAGCCTTTGACATCGTTTTTTTTTACACCATTGATTGAGAAACTGGCTGCTATTGGCCTGGATGGGCACACCCTCTGCTGGGTGAAAAACTGCCTGGATGGCTGGGCCCAGAGGGTGGTGGTAAATGGAGTTAAATACAGTTGGAGTGGTGCTCCCCAGGGTTCAGCACTGCTTCCAGTCCTGTTCAATATCTTTATTAATGATCTGGACGAAGGGATTGAGTGCACCCTTAGCAAGTTTGCAGCTCACACTAAGCAGGGTGGCAATGGTGATCTACTTGAAGGAAGGGAGGTTCTGCAGAGGGATCTGGACAGGCTGTATTGATGGGCTGAGACCAACAGGATGAGATTTAACAAGACCAAATGCCGTGTCCTCCACCCGTGGCACAACAACCCCATGCAGCATTACAGGCTCGGGGAAGACTGACAGGAGAGCTGCCTGGAGGAGAAGGACCTGGGGCTGTTGGTTGACAGCTGGCTGAATATGAGCCTGCAGTGGCCCAGGTGGCCAGGAAGGCCAATGGCATTTTGGCCTGTATCAGAAACAGTGTTGCCAGCAGGACCAGGGAAGTGATTGTACCCCTGTACTCGGCACTGGTGAGGCCACACCTCGAGTACTGTGTTCAGTTCTGGGCCCCTCAGTACACTCTTCAAGATTACCGTGCAGTTGTCTCTTTTTAGGCACTTGGTGCAGGATGTGCTATGCTTGAACTACATTTTAGTTTTACAAGGCAGGAGGCCAGAAAGGGGCCTGAAGAAGGGATAGGCTGATACAAAGAAAAGAACAGAGAAATACTTGGATTTTTATGGACATGTTTCACTACAAAACTGAGTATGTCTCCTCACGCAAAGTCAAAAATTCTCTTGTTAAGTAGAGATGGCATAAATCTAGGTAAAATATTTAACTACATAGAAGTCACTCTTCCTTTCAAAACATACTCGTGACTATGTAGAAAAACTCCTATGTACTTATGAATTACACCTTTGATGACCAATACTTAAAGAACAGTGTTCTCCTGTAATGACTGGCTCAGCAAATAAGGCCCCTATGTTCTTGCTTTCATGGCCTTACTGCTTTTGTGCTCAAATTTCTTTTAAAGGAATCCCCTTTAATACTTCTAGAGATATTATCACAGCACATTTTATCAGATAGGTTTTCTCAATTTCATGATCAAAAAGTCAAACAAATGCTCAACATAGTAAACACAGAACACTAAAAACACCTCAGTGGCAGCTGTCCTGCTGAAACTCTTTGTTGCAGTGATTATATATGAAATAGTTAGAATTTGCTAGAACTCTAATAGGAAGACTTTTGTTGCAGCAAAAGGGAACGTAGCCAGAAGCTTCCTGCTGGCTATACATTCTGAGATGCTCTGTTTGTTGTGGGCCATGGCTCCCTTTCCCCTGTATTTCACACGAGCTGTCACACATCAACATTCCCTTGAAAGTTCCTCCAGTTGATGTCTGGCGAAAGTGGAATCATAATTGTCTTTCATCTGGGCACTAGAGGCAGTTGGATAGGGTTTTTTAAGTGCCTGCGACACATCATTGTATATATCGTAGGCATAGAAGTAAGGCTTCTGCAAATAAATGGGAGGCGTGAGCAGGAAAAAATGAATAAGCTTGATGAACATGTATTTTCTGTTTTGTCTCCTGCATTGGCATTTATGTCTAGTCTGTGATTATTTTTTAAGCTGTTGGAGTAGATTTTTTAACATGTCAGAAAATTCAAATTATTTTTCTGTTTTCTCGGAGCCAGGTTAAAGCAGTAAGGCAGTGTTGTCATGTTCCTCTGAAACAAGAAAACAGCCAACTATGAGCAGGACATTGAGAAAATCATGGAACATAAATTTGAAATTCCAGTCACTTGTGTAGTCACTTGGAAAGACTATGAACCATGAACAACTTGATTACACCTTTCTAAAGCCTGTTATATTTATAATGCTCATTGCTGGTCAATAAAGAAGAGAACATCCCAACATTTTTACCAACATAAACAGGAGAAGGGTTTTGGACACAGTTTTCTCTGTGGTGAAGATGAATTCTTGTCACTTAATGTGTAAACTACACAAATTTCAGATGTGGTCAGCACTTTCAGCAAAATACTTAGAAATATATTTTATATTTGCACATAAGTGTGGGCTCATCTTGCAGAAAAAACCAACAAAGAAAATCCTTCTCATTTCACACAGCAGAGGTAGTCTGGTTTGAGAGAAGAAGAAAAGACATGAAAGGGAAAGTTCAGGATTATTTTCATGTTTCCTTCTGAAAAAAATCATGTTGTTTTTCAGACTTTCCAATAATAATAAAAAATCAGTAAAATATTCTAAGATACAGATACCTGGGAAATGAAACATTTTCCTTGGCCGAGTAATGCCTTTTTCTGTGTAACATCAATTCAAATTTGTTCCTTTCCCATGTCTTTTTGAAGAAGGTCATACAAAACTGATGATGCACTTCAAGTCAAAGCAATTTCAGCTGTGAGTTAAGAGTTGCCATTCCTAAATCTTCAAGAGTAGTCTGCACGGTCATTTCCACTCCTGGCATTTGAACACGTGGCAGCAATTTTTTCATCAGTGCCTGAATGAATATCACACAAGCAACATATCTTGTCTTTCATACACATATAAATTAATTAATGTTAATATTAAAGCAAACCTCACATGAAAACTACTCAAAGATAGAAAAAACTTACAAGTCCCTGTGAGTCCTTCAAACTCTTTTTCTCTATGGTTGGATTTTTGGTAGGGACCTTAGGGCATAATCAGACAACATCCCTTACAACCAATATTTTCCTTCCCACTCTTCAGTTCTAACACTATTATACAGTGCAGAATTTCATGGTCTGCTACAGTTGCCCAAATACAGTAGGATTTAAGTGCATAGTAAGAGATATAATCCAGCTAGAGAGTAGGGCTTTCAAGGGACAGTGAAGGATTCTATGTAAATAAGATCACTGTATGATGTTAAAAAAATATTTTCTAACTGACATTGCAGAAAGATTTCAGTACTGCTAAGGCAATTGCGTAGCTTTCCGGAAGATCTACTCCTGTTGATGAGCCTGGGCTCTTAGGGAGACAGGGAACTCTGATCACAATATCCATCATGCATCCACAGGCCATGAAGGAAAGTGAAGCCAGAAAAGGAGGCAAATTCCCAGTGCGTGTGATGAAATGAAGCTTCCTACAGAAGCTTGACAGGATTCCGCCAGAACTGGGTCTAGATAGCTGTTAATAGTGCAGTGTGAAGCTGGCAATGAAGTACCCAGTTCTACTCTTTTGCCTGTCCAGAACATGTCAGCTCCTCCACTGCTTCTGTCCTGAAAAACACAGTCAGTTTTTATAACAGGAAAAAAAATTCCTTAACCATATTTTTAAAAGGAACTGACCAGATTTCAAAGTTAAAAAAACCCTCATCTCCTGTGAACTGTATAGTTGGACTTGATGGTCTCAGAGGTCTTTTTCAACAAGATGATTCTATGAGTCTATGATTCTTTGATTCTGTGGATTTTTATTCCATGTGCCTGCAAACAAACTTGTCCCTCCCCACGCCTCCTAAATGCCCTCTATCTCTTGAATGCAATCTGTACATCCCAAAGCAAACTAACCATTTCTTCCACTACCACAAAACTCATCTTTCTCTGTTCTTATCTTCACTAGCTAAAGTGAAGCTCATTCGTCAGCCAAAGGCAAGTCCTCTGGAGGCTTTGTATCATGCCCTGTCCTGCTGAAGGACTGAGGACAGTCCCCACTCTGAACTCGGGTACACTCTCCAAGGCCGACAGCTGGAGACGCAAGAAGAATTAAATATAATAAAGAGCACTTGTTTAAAGAAAGGAGGAGTATTTGAACTGATGAGGCTTACCCTGATTTCCAGCTGTCATTTTTTCTAAGTTATTTTATCCACAACAGGACTTCCCCAGTGTTTTTTACCAGCTAGAAAGGAAACTGGAAGCAATATGATGTATCAGTCAGGAAATGACATGAAAATGCTGTAGGTGTCTACAGTCAGTGTTGTATTCGAATACGATATTCATTTTAGTTACACCATTTCATATTTATAACAAAGCTGCTTGTCACTCAAATAAATTCAACCAAGCTACACCTTTCAGTTTAATTTGGTTTTGTTTTAAGTGAATAGTAAAATATCTCTGTGAGGTCTGCTTATCTCTGACAGTGGCTGGTAAATACAATAAAAAAGTGAATTCCAAAAGTTCTATCAAATTTCGGTGCTTAATGTAGCTTGACTTTTCTCTGAATGCAATAACACATATTTGTATAAGCAGTAATGTATGACACAGCATTTCTCTCTTGCTTTTCCCCTCTCCCATTAAGGTACAAAATACAGTGTCCTTTGGCCTCCCCACTAAGTTAGGGACATCTTAAAACTGAACTTTTTTCCCTGTTTAGTGAGAAGGATGTCAATGGCAAATCAGAGCAGTGAAGTAATGCCTCCTGTTCAGTTTGTTTCTCTTGCTTTCTTTTTGGTGCAATTTGCTGCTAGTTCTTGCTCAGTGAACTAATAAATTGAACAGTGAGTTCCACCACTCCACAATCAGCAAGCCTCATTAGTTTGGATTCTAAAAACACAAATAGGACCTTTGCACTGTGATATTTCAAAAGTAATATATTCTCAGTGTAATGGCAGAAAACTGTAGCCACAGTACTAATCAGCACAGGGTAAAACATATCTTACTGTTCTTCAGGTTGGGCTAAAAATTATTTATAAGTTTTATTATGGCTGAGGACCTAATGGGATAAATGTGACTTGCATGAAACAGAAGAGGCAATGCTGGCTCAGTAGCATTCTCCTCACCTTCATCTGAAATTCGCAAGAGACACTTCATCCGGTACTGCTTGAAAAACAAATCAAGGCATGAGAACTTAGAAAAGTAAGGAAAAGACATTCCTCACTTTCTGTGTTCTGATGTCTGCACAGAATCGTAGAACATCTCAAGCTGCAAGGGACCTATAAGTCCAATTCCCTGCTTCTTTCAGGACTACCTAAATCTAAACCACGTGACCAAGATTGCTGTCCAGCTGCTCCTTGAGCTCTGACAGGCTTGGTGGTGTGACCACTTCCCTGGGGAGCCTGTTCCAGTCACCAACCACCCTCACAGTAAAGAACATTTTTCTGATGCCCAGTCTGAATCTCCTTTGATGTAACTTCCTAGCAGTTCCTTGTGGCCTATTACTGGTCACCAGAGAGAGGAGATCAACACACTTCCCTCCACTTCCCCACTTGAGGATTCGGCAATGATGTCATCCCTCAGCCTTTACTTCACCAAGTTCAACAAACCAAGTGTCCTCAACCACTCCTCCTAAGTCTTGCCCTCAAGGCCTTTCAGCATCTTAGTCACCCACCTGAACATACTCTAACAGTTCAATGCCCTTTTTATATTGAGACATCCAAAACCGCACACTGTACTTGAGGTGGGGCCACACCAGTGCAGTGCAGAACAGGACAATCCTCTCCCTCAGCTGACTGCCTATGCTGTGCCTGATGCACCCCAGAACATGGTTGGCCCTTTTAGCAGCCAGGCCACACAGAACATACTTTCCAATTCTTTCCACAGCTTTGTGGCCTTCCTGTGGACACATTCAAAGACCTTCATTGTGCTTCTTAAATTACAAGGCCCAGAACTGCACACAGCAATCAAGGTGAGATCACAGTCACACCAATGCCAAATACAGCAGCAAAACCACCTCTTTTAACACACTGGGCATGCTGTTTGATGTCCTCCAGAATATAGTTCTCCCTCTGTTCTTTACCTTCAGACCCATATCTGCAACGCTGGCTTCCAACAACTCTTCTCTTAATTTATACTCATGCTTGGTGTTACCCTATCCCAGGTGCAGAATCTGGACCTTGGACTCATTGAATTTCATAACACTGATGATTGCTCAATGCTCCAATCTATCTAGATGTCTCTGCAAGGTGTCTGATCCCTTAGGAGAGTCAAAGGTACCTCCCAATTGGTATCATCAGCAAACTTGCTAATTGTGCATTGAACTCCTTCATTTATAGTATTGTTAAAAATCTTGAACAAGAACATGTCCTGGGACTGACCCCTGAGGAACACCACTGGTGCTTGTTTGCCAGTCAGATGGATCTTCATTCACTACAATCCTTTGAGCCCTGCTGTCCAGCCAGCTCTTCACCCAGTGTACCATGTACCTGTTCATCTCACAGCTGGCAAGTTGTGCACAAGGATGTTGCAATGGACAGCAGCAAAAGCCTTACTATAATCTGAAAAAAAAATCTCCAACACCCCTTTCCTTTCATCTGCAAGGTAGATGACCTTATCATAGAACAATACCAGAGTAGTTAAGTTGTCTCTCACGTGTTTTTCAGTAACTCTCAGGATAACCTTCTCCATAATTTTACCAGGCACTGAGGAAGTGAGACTGACAGACCTGTAATTACCAGGGTTTTCCTCCTTGTCCTTCTTGAAAAATGGGACCTTTGCCAGGTTCCAGTCGACTGGGACCTCGTCAGAATGACATATTAATGAAAAATAGTGGAGAGAGGTTCCACAACCAAATCAGCAAGCTTTTCCTGTAACCTGGGATGAATCCTGTCAAGTCCTGTGGATTTATGTGCATGCAACTGGAGCAGCAAGTCTCAAACAAGCTTATTCAACTGGGAGTTTATCATCACTGATCCTCCTTTTGCTATTAATATATTTTAACAAACCCTTTGCTATTTTCCTTCACAGTGCTAGCCAAGAGTCATAATCCAAGATGAAACTGTATCTTATAGAAACCGACTCAACTGGTATAGTGTCTTGAAGGGACAAGACCTGTGCATGTAGAGGCTAGGGAAACTCATGACTGCTGCAGCAGCAGTGCTGCAAATGAGACAGGAACAGCCCAGAGCAAGGATCTTCCACAATCTCTTGCAGGCTAGTCTTGGACTGATTAAATTTCATGCCAGATTCTTCCTAAACATCTTCACAATGACAAGTTATACATTTAAAACTCTTTGAAGTCTCTGGAACACACAGGTATTTCTACAACAACAAAAAAAAATTGCACTATTTCATAATTTTCAAGTAGTGGTATATCATGAATAACGTAGAAATGCTGCATTTACCTATATTCAAGATCAGTGTAGCTTAATAAATAATGATTGCTGCTTAAATGGAGCCTAAGAAGATTTCTTTATGATCAAACGGCCTTCAGTGCCCTACACTAAATCTCACAGTGCCGCAATTTGTAATACAATTCACACAGCTTAAATCTGATTAAAAAAAAATGAGAAGGAAATAAAGAGCATGCGAGTTATATAACTGCTTCTTCTCCACAAGTTGAAACATTCATTTTTCTCATAACAGAATGACAAACAGAAAAGCATGAAATAGTGGAAAAATATAAGAAGAAAACCCAAAACCATGAAGAAATAAATCTACTTTTAACTTTAACCTTCCCTGTATTTTATAGTCTACTTCACAAATTTGCATAAGGCATTCATCACCAAAATGAAAACTTTGCATGTAATGAAAACCACTACGTAGACAAAAAATAATTTAATACATGAAAGCTGAAATAATGAAGGAGAATGTTTCATACAAGATTCTGGGTTTACCATTACTTTACTATAATTACTATTAAATTGACTTTTAGTCACAGTATAATTAATATCCACAAAAAAAAGAGCATTTTTCCAGTAACCCACTTAAAAATAGTTGGCACTTATCTCTCAGATACATTTGTGTTTATATTGCATATTTTTTTAAAAATGTTTTTAATTTCGTCCTCAGCTTCACAAGGCAACTAAAATAAATAAGTTTATACATAAGAAATTAACCATTCTGTTTTAAATTGGACTGGGCCAAAATAGATGACATTTTTATTTTCAAAAAGTTATGTTACTTCAGTATCAACTGTCCTCCCTGAAACTCCCCTGTGGTGCTACACAAAAAAATCAACAGGATTCTTATGAAACCCAGGATCTGTATGGTTGCTGTTCATATTGGCACAGGTGGTACACTGAACCAGAATACAGAGAGAATCAGAGGGCTGCCAAATCATAACATCCTACCTCTATCAGCTGTGATGGTTCTGACAGTCACCAGGTTTCTCCATTTGCAGCAACCCACAGCTGATGTTCTGCCTTCTTGGAGTCCACTTTGTATCTTGCACCATTAGCTGTCACTCTTCACCTTCACCTGGTCCTAACTGGAGCCACTGTTAGTCTCTATCTTCAGAAATACTTTCAGAAGTCCTGTGTGAATAGAGACAAGATTTGTAAAAGTACTGCTGTCTTTGCATATCAGTTTCACTTTCTCTCAGTCTATCTCAGCTCTAGGGTTTTTTTGCCAGGTCATGTTTTGCCTGCTTTCATGCAATAGCAGTATAAAAGCATAAGACCAGCAAATTTCCTATCATGGACTCTGGCTAACTTAACAGAAGCATGGTTGTGTGTCTGTTCCTGATTGAGATATATTTACATTACTAGACTTTCTGTGTGAAGATCATTTATTAATTCTTGCGAAGTCGTGGCTTAGATCTCAAAATTTTGGATTAGCAGATGATGCGAATACTAGGGAGAACATGGCATACTCATTTTCCACCTGGAAAACTTTCTGGCCAAACCAGAAGAACTTTGAACAAAACCTTTTCAGCAAAAACAAAGGCAGACAAATAATGACACTGAAGTCTGTAACTGAGAAACAACAAAATTTTCTCTTGATGCTTGTAAAAATATTGTAAAAATAGGGACTCAAGATATGAATCGGGAAAAGTACTTTTTAAAAAAGCAATCCAAAGGAAATTCTCACTATATTCTCCTGAAATAATAAGAAAACCAAGGAAATTTAGTTCTCATTAGTTGCTTCATTGTTCAAAGGTTATAGCCTTAAGATAAGTGAGAGCTGGGAAAGAGCAGCGTCATATCTGACAGACCATTACCTAGCTGCAGGGAAATTAGTTCTAACTTTGAAAATGAGGAATTGATACAATGAAAGTAGGTGAACAAGAATGGAATAAGTGGAGGAATATGTCTTGAATTCTGTGCTATATATGATTTGTTCTGTAAGCAAGCAGAGAGAAAATAAAAGGAAAAAAGTCACAAAATCTGTAGGTTGATTATGATTATCTTGCTTTTCTAGTAGGAATTTCTTCAAGAAGATAAAACTTCAAGTCTAAGCAGAGTTCTGAATAAATATTACTCATGAGGACACACAAATATAGCAGGAAGGAAAATCAAAGATCTGCCACCTCTTGTCTTGAAGCAATTGAAATTATAACATCCCCTTTAGAGGCATCATATACACCTATTTTCTAGGATAAGGCGGAACGTGATTAAGAAGATGCTCAAAAGGAAGACAACCTCATGTAGTTCTCTGTGTTACATTAAAAAACAATCACTTAATTACTCAATTTATTACCAAAAGCCTGCAGCCATTCTGTGTCCTGGATAATACATGGGGTTTTTATTTTTTCATATCTCTGAGTCAAGTCCCTGTCACAAGCACGCCTGTGCTGGTACTTAGTGGTTGCTCACTGTATCAAAAACACCACTACATTGAGCTGCTTTGTCTCCACTTCCTCATGCAAGTGTGATGAGCGCAGCTCTTTGTTTAATACAGGAAATAGCACACACACACAACACAAAGATCAGCAAGCAACTAAAGAACATAGTCAAAAACTTTGCCTGAGACATCATAGACAACATCAACTCATCTACTATAATGCCCATTTTAATAACTTTAGACATTTTTTACTCTCACGTAGTGTTATCAAAGAGACATTTGTACTCAACTATGTACTCTGTTCAGTCTAAAAGGGGACCATCTTACGGTTCTCTTCCCATGGGCCTTCTTTTTCAGATGAGCATCCACTAGTAAAGCAAGTGACAGACACCACTTAAGAATCAAAAGGAGAAAAAATATTTTCTAGTTTCCTTAACTTTTCCACAAATCTTAACTCTTTTCCAAAGATGTTAAAAATCAGGGAACAAATGTTGCACAGTTGGCCAAGTTTTGTATCACCAAAATATCCTATGAATGCATGTTTTCTGACTCACGCTGGAAAAAATACTGACCTTAAAATAAAATTAAATTAATGTATTGCACAGTCAGCAAATGGTAAAACAGATTTTCCCGCTCTTCTTCATCAAAAGTTCTTACTGATATGCAGGAAGTTTTACTTAGATTTCACAGCCAGTTTTGAATGATATACGTAGCTATTACACGGAATTCTTCAGCAAGTGCACCTTTGAACTCTATAATATATGATGCTGTACTTCTATATATTTACCGAGATGTAATGTTTACATTTATTGGTATATTGCATGAAGTCTGTCCTTTTTGATAGTGAGCATATGCTCATTTTAAGGAGAAACACTTCCTCCTTTCCTCAGTACAGTATTCATAACATTAATAATGTTCTTTCATAATAAGTCTTACTTTGTTACCCGTGGCAATTTACTAGATTTAGCCCATTTTAGCAACACAGTTCTTTTTGTGAAAGAAAGAATCTGTCTTCTTCAAATACTTGAAAAAACAGGCCACCATATGCTTCTACTGTTATGTAGGTAAATTCAAGATATCTAGGTGTGGGACTCATTTTACTACAGCATCAGGAGTATTTAAATATTAAAGATATGTAACCAGACGTTAAATACATGTATGTCCCTTACACAGGAAGCTCATCTTTTCCAGAACTTTGTGATCTATCGGTTAATACTAGTGGTCTCTAATCTGCTGCCTCATAATTTGTGCAACATACCCCCAGAGTCCCAGAGTTCAATTCAAAACTCCACTTGATGAGTGAGAAAGATGGACAGTCAGTCTTCATTACAAAATTCTTGTTCCTGGAAGCAGCTGCCTCTCAGGACCACTGGGACTTCTACCTTAAGAAAGTGTGCACAGGGCCTATCTGTACAAATTTCAGTCTCTAAAATACAGAAGTCTGTATCTGAACCAGTTGACAAGACTTTTTATGTAGACAGAAAAAAATAAATGGCACTTTCAAGGCGTATTTCATCCTACAGCAATGTCCCCAGTAAGTGAGATTACCCTTGAAGAAGCTGTTTTTCTACATCAACTGGAAAGTGAGTTGAAGCAGTAGCGAAGAACATAAGAATGGTTTCCTTTCATAGGTCAAATTATATCTATAACAGTGCCATTCTTGCTGTGACCTATAATGCTGTGACCTGTGGGGAACAGCCTGCAGAAAGAGTGCTAGCTTTTAGAAAAGGTCTATTTTTTTCATAGGATGACCTATGATTTTAGGGACATAATCTACTCCTGGCAGTCTGGAGCAGTCTTCATCTAATCCTAATGCCTTCAATTTTTGACAGATTCATTTCACAATAGACAATTTCACTAGTTGTCTTTTGTCTAATATTCCACGTTTTTCATACGTAATACACCATTTCTGGCTTTGCTGTTTGTTGTCTAGTTTGCAGAACAACCCAGAGAGTTAGGAAATTCTATCTTACATTCTAAAGAACCAAACTGAGAAACCTTAAGTATAGAAGAAAAAACTTTGGATCCAACTGCATATTCTGAGGCTAAGCTGAGTTAAAAAAAAACAGCTAATGGAATATGCCAGACTAGAAAGACAAAGACTTTGTGTCACTTATGCAATAGGATCATGAAAACCCACATCAAATCATACTAAATGGCACAAAATATGCAAAAGTTATTTGCATGGAAATGTAACACATTCCAACCCACACTGGCATCGCATTTCTAATTTGTTGTCTTGCCTAACAGGAAAAAAACTTAAGTAGTTTATTTAAAGCTTCATTTACAAAGTTATTAATAAGTAGATTTATTTACTCAAAGACAAAAAAAAAGACTGATGCACATAAAATTAAAGATCAATCTTGGGAAATCAAACACTGTTTTTTATTTTCCCCACTTTATAAATTAGGTCGAACCAAAAACTGAGTAGAAGTAATCTTTCTATATTAAATTGAAAGATTTTTCAGATTAAAAGAAAGAATAAATTGTTCTGATCTGAAGATTATGAATGGAACTGCTCTTCCATTTTAGTTGTAATTAACCTTTACTTCATTTCCTCGGTGCACAGCACAGTTGCCTGAGTGCACAGCACAGCACTATTTGCCTGAGTTGTTTTTTTCAAAATGTTAGACAAGCTTAGGCGGTAACTATCTGAAAATACAAACCAGGTAGCATTAGCAACTATTATAGTAATGGTCAAGTGAAGAAAAACTAGTGTGACATGATCATCTCTCCTAAAATATCTGAGGCAGAGCAGGATGAGACAAAGCAGTACAAGGAATAAAATAGTTATTAAACTCTACAATATAGACAACATAAAATATTTTGGAAGGAAAGTCTAATACCTTATCTCAACTGCTGGAAGGCATGCATGAAATCTTTAGGTTCATGGGGGAGGAAAAGAAGAGGAGGCTAAAATTTTAACAATTTCTCTGTATATGAGTGTCTTTATCCCACTGGATGTTCCAAGGCAGCATCACTCAGTATTCCTGATGGCAGTACACTCATTGTTTTCAACACACATTCAGATAACCTTTTGGTCAGGACATTTACCCTCTGATGGACAGTTGAGAAGGTTTCCATGGATAAAGTAAAAAATACTTTAAAAAGGCCCCACTTCTGTCACTCTGTTACCCACTAATGACTAATTCCTTTGAAACCAATCTCCTTTTTTTTTCATTTAGAAACAATAAAAGAAAAAAATATTCTCAGTATTAATTCTTAGAACACAATGAGACCCTAACACTGTCTATTCTTAGATTATTCATTGCTGACTTTATATGACCATATATAAACACATTAGTTTTAGGAAAGGCTGTCAATTCTGTCTTTTAGAACACAAAAAATTAGTTTGCAAGTTTGGACTGAGCAGGTCCATGTGAAATTCAGTGAAGCTAGTGCATTTGACAAATCCCCTACAAAATATCTGCACTTTTTCTTAAAACTGGTACTAAATGAAAACCTGATCTATCTAAATCTGGGTTTGTAGTGAAATAATAAAGTGCTGCTATTCTTTCTAAAATTAAAAACCGCTTCTGTATCTTTGCTCATCTTCTCTTTTTCCAGCCTGATTTAGTAGCTGTTTTCTTTCTGAAATATTTTGACTGTCTGCCTTTTTACACTGTCTCAGCAGTGAACACAGTTTAAAACACTGAGACATCTTACTGGACATTGAAGAACAACTCTGGTCTCACAGGGATTCAAATGATTTTGTGGACCAAGAAACAAGGTCCATCAGTGTCGTTTTGAAGGTCAGTAGCCAGAAGACATCTCACATCTCAGGTGCTCTGAGATGCTGTCAGTAACCTCTAATCACTCCGCAGTCTCCTAGCTGTCATACCATCCTTGTGTAGCCAAGAACTGCTGTAATGTCTCTATATTGACCCTTCCAGGGGTAATTAATTATGATGAAAAAAGGCTAATGGGCCTGAACAGCCAGACCTGAGATTTGTCTGTGAAAGCTTATCTGTTGCCAGCATGCAAGCTAAGGAATAAACAGGATTGACTTCCCAGTAGCTGAAAAATGTTGAGACTAACTTGAGAAACTGTTAAGCTGATGAACGTACAAGACAGAGGGAACACAGATGTAAAAAATGGAAGACTTAGATTTATCAGTTATACATTATACTGTTTCACTCTAACCCACATTACTGATAGCTCTGTAGAGACCATCTGTTGGCTAGGGAGAGGGCATACTCTCTACCATTTGCAAGATGCAGATAATTAATAAAAATAGCTGACATCTACATCTACTGCAATTCTTTTCTCACATGCAGTGCAACTACAATTCAACTCTATTAACTAAATAACTTTAAAGGTCACAATAACAGAAAGCTTAGGAAGGGGTAAAAATTGCTTGTAGTATCTTTTGTGAATTTTGGGCATGTTTTTAGTAAAAGTCTTCTGTGCCTGAAGAAATAATATTTGGTTATAATAATATCTTTGAAAACTTCAAGACTGTATTCAAAGGCAAATTTAAAGAGGCCAATTAGAAGTCATCAGGTTTTAATTATCAAAAAAGCCTTCAGCAAAATTAAACTTAACCAAAACTGAACCTTGTGACAATTAAACTTCTAGAGTTCTCAAAGATATTTCATCTCTTACTGTAACTGAAGACCTAGACTCTCCATTCATGCATGAGATGAATATTTCAGGCAGCAAGATATATCTTGTTTTAAAAAAAAGCACTGCAGAAAACAGCAAGAGTCAGATATGGCATTTTGATTGAATATGAAACTGTTACTAGAGAATTATAAAAGAAGGCAAGTATGTCAGGCTGAGGGTTGCAACAGGAGAAGCTATCTGCCATCCTCATGTTATTGATTCCACAGCCAGGCTTCTGGCATTTTGATGACAGCTTACGAAGTGGCTCTGTGTAAGAAGACTGTTACAATTCCCACTCTTCCGCAGGAGACATTCAAGCCATGAAAGGATCTTCAAGCACCCAAGGTTTTACTTCTGTCTCAAACAGGAGGAGGAAACTGTTAATAACTCTTCCTTTTCTATTTTGTCAAACTACAGTTAAAAAAGTCCTTTGGAACCACACCACTCAAAAGGATTCATATTCTTCCTGGCTTTACCAGTAACCTCTTTTACGACCCCACTAACTTGTTACGAACACTGCTAGATTGATAGCTTTGGAGTAAATCTCTGGGAAGAGAATGGGAAAAAATCATCTTCCCATTGACAACTGTATCTTCCCAGCTCCTTCTCTGACTGGGGAAAAAGTTAATTGGGAGCTGATAAAAAGAAAACAGCAAAAACAGGTGACAGATTGAAGGAGAAAAGAAGGCATATTTTCAGGACTGTTTTATACTACTCAGACAGCTACTGAAGACTACAAACTAAATCAAATTCATTGTATTTTATACCATCCAGGTTTTTTTACTCTTAGCACCATTCTAGGTATTGTTTTCTTTTTAGCAACCAGAAGGTATGGGTGAAATTTGGCAATTACAGCTGATGCACCAACAGTCAATAATTTATTTGTAGGTCGAATTTCCAAATAAAACGACTTATTCTTTCTTATACAAATCATACAGGTAAATTAAAAATGCTGACCACTATTGTATCAACAAAAGAAACCACTTCTGTTTAGTACTTACATCTCCACTGCTTCCTATTATCACAGAAAGTGGTATATGCAAAGCCTGAAAAATCTAACACGGATAATCTTTCTATCCTTGCATTTTACTTCTGTTTTTATTTTTAGTCTCCCCTTCTTCGGGCTGGTAAAGTTCAGCTTGATATATAAAATAAAATAAAATAAAATAAAATAAAATAAAATAAAATAAAATAAAATAAAATAAAATAAAATAAAATAAAATAAAATAAAATAAAATAAAATAAAATAAAATAAAATAAAATAAAATAAAATAAAATAAAATAAATGCACTTGTCACATCAATGTTCTTCAGTGTTTATCATCATATAACAAAAAACATAGGATATTCCTGATCACTAGAAATGGCTAAGGATTTCTAGAAAGGGTTTAACTCATAGAGTCATAGAATCATAGAATGGTTTGTGTTGGAAGGGACCATTAAGATCATACAGTCCAACCCCTCTGTTGTAAGTAGGGACATCTTAAACTAGATCTGGTTGCTCAGAGACCCATCCAATCTTAACTTGAATGTTTTCAGGGATGGGGCATCTATCACCTCTCTGAGCAACCTGTCCCAGAATTTTAACCCCTCAACATGAAAAAATTTCTTTTTAATATCTAGTCTTAATAACCTTCTTTTAGATTAAAACCATTACCCCTTGTCCTTGCTACAGACCCTGCTAAAAAGTTTTTCCCCATATTTCTTATAAGTCCTCTTCAAGCATTTAAAGGATGCAATAATGTCTCCTCAGAGTCTTCCCTTCTCCAAGTTGATCAACCTCAACTCTCTTAGCCTCTCTTCATAAGGAACGTATTCCAGGCCTTTGATCATTTCTGTGGCCCTCCTCTGGATCTGGTCTAACAACTTCATATCACTTCTGTTCTGAGGGCTCCAGAGCTGGATGCATTTTTCCAGGTGTGGTCTCACCAGAGCAAAGTAGAAATTCAGAATCACCTCCCTCGACTTGCTGGTCATGTTTCTTTCAATGCAGGATATGGCTGGCTGTCCTTCTGGGCTGCAAACTCACATTGCTGGCTCATGTCCAGCTTCTTATTCACCAGGGCCCCAGGAACAGTGCTGTTCTCAAATCTTTTCATCTCCTAGCCTGTATTGATACTGAAGGTTGTCCGGATCCTGGTGCAGAACCTTGCGCTGTGCCGCGTTGAACGTCATGAGGTTTTCACAAGCCCATTTCTCCAGCTTGTCAAGGCCCCTTTGGATGGCATCCCATTCCCTTGGGGGTGTCAACTTCACCACTCAGCTTGGTGCCATATGCAAACTTTCCGAGGGTGTACTTGATCCCATCATCTATTGATGAAGATATTAAACAACATTGGTCCCAAATATCCCCAGAGGGACACTACTCATCACCCATTTGGGCACTGAGCCACTGACCACTGCCCTCTGGGTGTGACCATCCAACCAATTTCTTATCTACTGAATAGTCAATCTATCAGATCCGTATCTCTCCACTTTTGAGAGAAGGATGTCATGGGGGACCATGTTAAAGGTCTTAGAGAAGTCCAGATAGATTACATCCATGGGCCACTGACTACATCCATTGTCACTGATGTAGCCATTTCCACATAGAAAGCTACTGGGTTGGTCAGGCAGGACTCGCCCTTGATTAAGCCGTGCTGGCTGTCTCAAATCACTCCCCTGTCCTCCATGTGCCTTAGTATAGCTTCCAGGAGAATCCGTTCCATTATCTTTCCAGGCACTGAGGTTAGACTGGCAGGTTAGGTGTTCCCAGGGCCCTCCTTTCTACCATTTTTAAAAATAGGTGCAATGTTACTTTTTTCCAGTCATCACAGATTCCACCTGGCTGCCATGACTTTTGAATATCATGGAGAGTAGCTTGGTGACTATATCAGCTAATTCCCTCAGAACTCGCAGGTGCATCTCATCTGGTCCCATGGACTTATGTACATCCAGGTTCCTCAGGTGGTCACAAGCCTAATCTCTTCCAGATGGAGGAACTTTGTCCTCTGTCTGCCTTGTGCAGCCCACCCCCTTGAGAGGCGTGGGAAGAGAGAGGTTGCTAGTGAAGACTGAGGCAAAAATGTTGTTGAGTATTTCAGGCTTCTCCTCACCTGTTGTTTACTGGCTTTGCAGTCTCACTCATCAGGTCAGGAATCTTCTTTTTGACCTTTCTTTTCTGATTTACATACCCGTAGAAGCCCTTTTTGTTATTCTTTGCATCCCCCACTAAGTGCAGCTCCAGTTGTTCCTTGGCCTTCCTGACCCCGTCCCTACAAAACCATGTAGAGTCTCTATACTCTTCCCAGGATACTTGACCCTGCCTCTACAAGCACCCCTATTGATTGTGAGAAGTTAAATACTTGATCTCAAGAAAATCAGTACCTTAAAACAAGCTTCACTCTACTAGTTTGTGACAATGATATTATCAATAATAAAAATGACAGTATACCCATCTCCCTCTCCACCTTTTTGATGAGTTAGCACCACAGGCAAAAATGCAGGATACGTTACCTGTAGTGTACTTCAGATTTGCTAAAATAAATAATGTATTGGACTTAGAATGTTAGGTACATTGACCGAAACCACGACAAATCCAATCTTCTTTGTAGGAAATCAAGCACGGAATAGTACTATGCCATTATCAATTTCTCTTACAGAGGAAAAGTTTTAAAACATCTGAGGGGTCTCCCCACTTTAGGCACTCTAGAAAACAAAACCTGTTGAATAAAGAGCAGGGTCTGCTCAAATATGTTCAGTATCACATGACTGTGATGAGAATAACTGACAGCATTTTTTTGTTTGTTTCCTCATTCTATTTTTCCTTATTCCCTCTTCCCTTTTAGGGAATGGAAAGGGAAAACATGTCAATGGCTCGTGTAGTTTTGCTTCTTTTGTTAAATGTAATCTTCTCAAAATGTACTACCTGCTATATGTCACCTGCTGCACAAATAACAGACTGCTTTGAAAAGCCTCAACTTGAAAAAAAGGAAAAAAGGAAAAAATCTCCCTGGAACTTCCATTTTTCTTTCCCTCATATTGCTATCAAAATATTTTTCTTCCTTCTTCATTGTCCACAAACATGATTGCACTATTTTGAATACTTTTACAGCTTTTAGAAAGTTGTACAACTCCAGCCATAGTCTTTGAGTAGTTATGAAGGAAGACGCGGGAAAGTTGTTCTCTGCAGCCCACCCAGGTCTGGACAGCCCAGTGACCTCATTAATAGCTGTGAACACCACTGGCAAAAGGGAGAGACAGCGTAGTGAAGATCTTATTCCAGGTTCAATGGCAGATACCATAACATTTTTTGCTACTCCAACCAGACTCTGTTTATGTCTGTTCCCCAAAAGTGAAGACAACCGACTGGGAACATAGGTGAGCTTCTGGCAGTGACTCAAGTGCAGCAGTGCATTTCCCTAAGTGTCTCAAGAGGGTTTTGTATCTTCAATTTTTCCCGACCTAAGAGACGAAAAGGGCTGTGAAGAAGAAAATTCTTTTCAACTATGACGGAATCAGGTATCTGTTCTTTACAGACAGATAATAAAAGTACTTTTTATATTTTAATAGTCTGATTTTCACAGTCAGTTTGGAAAAAACATGGTTTGGAGAATCAGTTCTTACTCATTTATTTCAGCCTGCACTTAGACTGTATTTAACCAGGTGTCGTGAAGCTGAATTGTGTAAAGCTTCCAGCATCCAAAAACCTTTAAACTGCAAGTAATAAACAATGGAAAAAATATTTAATATCATTTACACAGTGAACGCTATTGTGGTCACTAATAATTGTGCTACCTCTTAAGTTATACCGGTGCAAAAAGTATAGGTGAAGTGCATCAATGACCTGAATATGCCATATATTGTTTAGAAAAATCAAACCAAGTTGAGTTTCTAGTACAAAAAGTCAACTCCTCTCAATTCGTCCTCTCACAGACTTGTTCTGTAAGCATATAATAAAAGTTGTGCAAATTATTTTTTTCAATTAAAATTACAGACCAGAACATTTGATTGTTTTTATCAACTGATAAGAAATTTAATCAAAAATCACATTATTACATATTCTAAAATTCCCATGAATTTCATTTATGCTCCCAAGGAAAATGTTGTCCAGAAATCAAATCATTTGACTGAATCCTCTTATGTTTTTCAGTCAAAAGCATGTAAAGTCTACATTTACATTTTCAAAATTCAGCTAGTCCATGTCCCTTTGGTTCATCACAGATTTAGTTGGACAGATATATTCTTCACTCAGAAAAATCTGTTTCCCGCCTTTACAACACAAGTTGCTACCATGTTTTTAATTTGTTTTCTCTACTATTTCTGCACCTCTTTCATTTTCACATGCGTAACTCATCTCACCTCCAGGTGAGGATAAGGATGTATATCTGTGCATGTCTCTTCCAGATTCTGTCAAAGGCAGAAACTAGCAAGTTTTTGCTTGAGCCCAGTATCAAGAAAGAACTTCCACTCTTCAAAGATCTGCAGACTCTTATGATTCCATCTGCTTACAAGAAAAAACATCCCTTAGCATAGAGATTGTATTTTCTGTATCTTATACTTAGACTCTCCTCTTGGCATTTAATAAAAAAAAATTATTAAAATTATTCCTTACGTTGGCTATAATGAACACTTTTTCATGCTAATCTCTCAAAGAGGACATCAATATCCACCGCTGGCAAAGCCATAAAGAGCTGTACGGGTTTCAGATTCACTAGAGTGAGATGGTCTTATGTCAGCTGGAAACACCAGCTCAGGAATATGAGTCACACCTTGTAGTTCCTAAAAATAACCTTAATGAGATGTAGAAGTAAAATAAGGATTAAAAAATCCCACATTTTAAAAAGTCCAAAAGGATTCAGCCAGACTGTCATTTCAGTGTAAATTCAATTACTTCAAAGAAACAATATTCAACATTAAAAATTGAGAGATTTGAGTTCTTCATGAACAATTCTGTCACTATTCATTGGTCTTTAAAACAAGTAGTCACAATCAAACTCTGTACTGAGAGTTTGATAGACAATGCCAAAGTCCTGCAGAAAATATTACTGATACTTCCAGAGTGTTACTCAGAACACCTTCATCTTGGGGTTTTACTTTAAGGCCAAGAATGTTAATTCCTTCAAAAAAATAGGACAGTTAAGATTAAGGAAAAATAATTAACTATGATCACTTTTTTGTGATTGTTAGGGTAGTTGTTTTTTTGTTTTTTTTTTTTTCCTAACATCATTCCAAGCAGTACTTCAAAAATGCCTGAAAGTTTTTAGAATTCTCATATGTGGCAGAGCTTCCTTGCTGGGAACATCATTTGTCAATTTCTGTTTCTTGTTAATTATTATCCTACCAAGATCCTAAGATCTCAAATACTTACGTTCTCAGGATTTTACTTTGTCCCACCAAAATTTTGTTAAATAAAACCAGGTGAGTACAGCCTTTCAGATGGATATGACTACAAAGAAGTAAAAGAAAACTCAGAGACCTAAGAAATATTTCTAGCACTCAGGCAGAAAAGGTATAGGTCAGATAAGGGAATTGGTTTGTTATTTTTATTTTAAAGTTGAAATAACTGCATAATTAAGTAAAAAGATGACCTTATGTAAGCTTGTCCTTCCTCCTCATCTTCTGAAGAAAGAGATCACACAGACACCATTACTGGCAGTGTAATTATCTATAATACACTTGTATTTTAAGACATTATACTCCTGCCAATGCAGTTGTTTCCACCCAGTGTGGTTGAATTAATACTATACATAAACGAACAGATTGATAGACAAATAAATAAAATTGTAAGTGTAATCATAATGGACACTTTCCACTAGCTCCTATGTCATTTGTTTGGGGAATCAGTCTTTCTGGCAAAGCAAGTAATCATGTTCAAGATCTTTAAAATTGCCAACATTGATCTGAATCTGCTGATCTAACTCACAGCATGGTAAGTATCACAGGATGCTGTCAGTGAAATATGAAATTTACAGGAGGCTTAAAATTTTCCTGTTTGTTCTCACTTTTAAAAAACCTCAATAAATTTGGTGATTATATGACTATTTGGGATATTTCTCCTTACCTAACTGCACCACCATGTTATGGTGGTGATCCTACTCAAGGTCAAAATTTAATTGTATGCAGGCTGATAAGGCAGTAGGAGATAGTCAGCTGTCCTAAAGCATAAACAGTATTCCTTCAGTGGGAGTAGAGAGGGAGGAGAAAAAAGAGTACAAAAACAGGCTCTAGTACTTGCATCATTGAAGACAGCAGGACAGCTTCCTGATAACTTGAGTAAAATCTGAACAGATGTGAGAGTATGGAACCGTGCCACCTGGGAATCTGCACAGAGGAAATAATCGACGCAACATATAAAATACGTAAGATTTCAGTCTTGGTCCCTTCTACATATATTCATCAGACAATTTTAGTCTTTCTTGATCCAACTACTTCATCCAGATTTCTATTTCTTTATGACGAGGGTGTTTATTTTCTGCTGCTCCTCGTTGAGGTACTCACAAGCACAAATTTATTTTGATCTGTCTCTATGAGTTTGTACAGTTAATCGAAAATAATCCTGACTGAAGGGCACATATTACTCAGTTAATTGCTTCATACTACATTGCCATTTAGAACCAGTCTGTTTCTTTTCATCGTAACAGCAGGGAAGTAAATAAGCAATTCTCATACATATTACAAAAAGTAAGCATGTCAGACCTTAATTCATATTCTCATGTTTAATGGTCCAGAGTGCCTGCATAAAATTCACTTTCCCTTATAAAAAATATTCCATTAGTCCATTCATTTAGGTGTGAAATATATCTGGAATGTGGCTTACGTGATATCTGGGACAAAATTTGATTAAATAAAATAAGATATGGGAAGAAGGGTTGAAATAGTCTGCTTGGATCAAAATACCAAGTGAGAATGACCCAAAACAATGTCTGTGTTCATTAGTTCAGGTGGCGTCAATTTTAAAAGAGCTGAGCCCACCACATTATTCAAAAAAAAAATTTTTTCTATGCCTTGTTTATTGATGGACAGAGAAGCCAGGATGAAAAAAATTAAATTGATTTTATTCACTTAGGGTTTCACACACGATTGCATAACCACCATCTAGCAAATACTTCATTAAAAGAGATAATTACTTTAATGAAGATTAAGTACAATTTAAAATTCACATTCATTTTTACCTACTTAATGCAAGCCTGAATTAAACCTGAAATTAGGGTTCTTCAGTGAGATATTTCCTACCAATCACAGTCCCACTCTGGTTGCCTTTGATTTCTTGCTTTCTTCTGCCTCTTTTATATCTCATCCTTCAGTACATTTCACATTGGCCTCAAAATAAAAATTGCCACGGTTTAGTTAATATAGCTTTTCAGATGCCCACTGACACATGCAGAATATTTGGTAATTAAAATGAGAAGAGCAGAAATGTTGCACAAATTTTTTGTACATGCAACTGTTTAGAAAAAAAATACCTCCAGATCGTTGCTGAGGTAGATCTGCTGGTAGGAGCATAGTTGGTCGTTCCTGTTGCCAGGTCTTTTTTCCAAAGTGTTGAATATGCAGTAACTCCTAAACAAGAATTAGATTAAGAAGAAATGAAATTTAAGTACTGATCAGAATTGCAGAGTAAAAATAATTATAGAAATGTTTTAATGACATTCAAATAAGCCTTAGGCATAGTATTAGGGTAAAAAATAAAAGAAATGTAGATACGATAAGGCAGGAAACTGCATTTGAGATATGCAGACACCTTTAGAGTGCTATTCATAAAAATAGGATTGATAATTACATAGAATGCAATCCCTAGACCAATTAAACACATGCTGAAAAACTGTTATATTTACTCATTATTCTTGTTGTCTTTCCATATATCAGTACTGGAGTTCTTAGAGCATCTTTTTCATTTTTCTTTACTAAAATCATTCTATCTTCTCAGTTCACACTGAAAAGTCTCTTCCTACAGTAAATTGATGTAATAATACCTTACCCCAAATGACCACCAGTAGCCAGGAGAGTGAAGCTATTCGTTTTCAAAAGGAGTTAGCCTTCTCTGACACCTATGGAAGACAGGAATTCCTATGCTTGCATTTCTTTGTGAAATGCAAAATTTTAGCCTGATGCAACAGACCTGACATGTGCAGCAACATTATTTTGGAATATAGTAATGAGGAAGCCGGGCTTCATTACTAACTAAGACTTATTAATATCAGAAAATTTGGGAGAAGCTCATCACATAGTTAGTGCAAAGTCATATTGATAATCTTTGGCAAATCCCCATAGTTAATTATTTAGGTTTTAACTTACAAATGCATATCTCAGCCACCTTCTCATGCATAAGGTTTCCCATTCACTGATCTACAAAAAAACAAATGATGGACGTTCTGGAGGATACTTACTAAACTATATGTCTACTGAGAATTTTTTCAATCATTACAGCTAAGATATCTGATTAAAAAAACAGCTGATACAATTTGAGGGCCTGCCTTCTGAGACTGGAGCTTTGCCCAGCGGGAACTAGACAGGGGTAATGAATTAACTTTGTATTTGAATCAATAATAAAGAAGTGAAAGACATTCTATATTGTATTGCTTATTATCCAGAAGAGAAATATAATTCATACAAATTGTCTTATTTCTTCCCTCTTGTCATGCTTCTCAGTCATCCATTATTTCTCTTTTTTTTCCCCATTTCTATCACATGGTGTCTTCTAAGATTTTTTTGATAATTAATAACTTACATCCAAATTGAAAGCTTCAGAAATAAAGCATAATTATGTTATGGAACACTACCTCAAATTAAGCTCTCCTTTTAAAGGAGATCTGCATTTCTTTTCTTTGCACGACCTTCCTCAAGGGTTAAGCTGATGAAGCTGTAGCTAGTGGAGGTCAAAGTCCCAGAATTTGGGACATCTGGCTTCTCACCTTAATGAGACCATTGTCAAGCTGTAATTATTCAACAAAAGGTGCTCTCAAGAGGAACAGAAAAGAATGTGGTGCCATCCTTCCTTTAATATCACCCACCGTGATTGTGCTTTTTCTACTACATGACAAGTCACATGCTTTACAACAGTGCAGAAGTCTCATGCATACAAACAGGCAATTTTACAAGTTAATTTCTGCTAAGATCAATTTACCCAAATGCAGAGTGGAGATAGTAATACATAACTACCCTAAAAACAACACAACGAAATGTTGAAATGACAAGAATCGCTATTTATTAGGTCACTACAAACCATGTGCACATATGCTTTTTATCTAAACCTTTATTTCCTTGATTACATCCACATTAGTCATAATGCATGCACTGCCACTAAATGTAAGATTTGGCATTCAATGTTAACCGTAAGTAATAGTTTGAATTTCTATGGACAGAATAATACATCTTTCCAGTCTTCCCAGATGTGCAGCTTCTGCAAGGTGAGCCAGTACCTTGATTAACCTGTTTCCAAACTCTTCATACTGTAAGAATGTTAATTTCATTCTTTGTAAAACAGATCTTTTTAATAAACAGAACAACTTCAGTATACAACTTTCAATTGCCTCAAAAATGCTGATTATCTTTCCATTTCACCTCATGCAAAAATTGTAAGAAAACCATAACCAGAAGACCATATTGAGCATTAAAAAGACGAACAACCGTAAACTGTCACTAAAATTTACCTATCGTGTTGCCACATGAAGTTAATTTGTGTACTTAGGAACTAGCAAAGAAAAGGTGTTTGTACACACCATCATATGAAAATATGGGGCAAGAGCTACAAAGTAAAATTGGCTGAAGACAAGGCTGTTGTATTGGGAGAAAGTCATCCGGATTCCCAAACACTGATGTTCTATTCTGACAAGAAAATATCTATAAAATAATAATCAGTGAACTCAGCAACTAATGGAGAACTCAGCAGGGAAAAAAGACTTCTTCAGAAAAATTCAGATTTAGAAGTCTGCATATGAAGTCTTAGGGATCTGAGTTTAGATTCTCTTTGGGGTTTGTCTTCCATTATTAGGGTCAATCACCTTCCCCTTAACTATGCTAGCAGGAGATAGATACCCACCAGAGGTCTCATTACAAGTGAGGTTTTGCCTGTGTTTTTATGTAGAACAGAAAGGCATAGAAAAAGGCCATAAAAATTTCAAGTTGCAAGTCTTGCAGCTCCACTGAAGTTAATCTGAAGAAGTCTGTTTTGGTTGTACCTCTCTGCTGCTCTCAATCACCTAGTAAGCTACACACATGTCTTTCACTCTTCATGTTTATTAAAGTATATATCCCCTCCAAATCAACTTCAGACCGTTCTTCCACGACAAAATTTTTATGTGAGATGCACTGTGGTGCTAAAACAGCTGAAATCAAACTTTACTGTGACCACAAAATTCCCATGGAGCTAAAGCAAAGATGGCCACGTCTCATCAGCTTAAGTTTAAATATGTTACACAATGTATGCTAAAAGTAAAAAGGTAGGTACCAGTTTCAGTTAAGTCCATTTCAAAATTTTAAGGAAATGTGCATCGTGGAAGGTTCTGTTTCATCTATAATTAGCTTTGTGAATTAGGTATATCCTTCACTGAATAAAAAGCACATGAATTATTGAAATATAATTTTATATCAGCAATATTAACCTTTACTGGATATGTTTCAGTTAATCCAGTTGTTTGCTTTCAGTAGCATTTTACAGTAAAAAGACAAATTTTGCCCGATCTTGAACAAAGAGAGAGTCAGGAGACAGGATTACTCCGATGATTTTATAGTAAATGTAATGAATAATATTATATCAGGTTAGATATTTAAAAATACCATTAATTGAAGACTATTATTTTTCTGGTTATACCTTCCATTATCATGTTATAGCTCTGAATTGCTGATTTGCTGTAAAGTGGAAAGCATTGTTTGTTAGATGATGCCACAAACTGAGTGAGCACACCAAAGACGGCCATAGAAGCTGATTTATCTGCCAGGAAAAGGACACTTCTTTAATAATAGAATGAATAAATGATATCTACAAACTTTATAAAGGTATTTATCGGAGACAAGGCTTGACACAGCCTTGTAAATAACAAGCTTCATTACCTTGTATTTCTCAGCATGTTGCCACATTAGAATGTGGCATAACAGGAGTCAAAGACCAAAGTATTTCCATCTCTTACAAGGGTTACCTATCAATGTCTTACAGGAAGTAATAAATATACTTATAAACATGCTGAAGGTATATAATTTATAAAGTTTTAGAGCACAAAGCAGTTAAGAGGTAACAGCAGCCTCTGCAAATGGATTGTATTCTATTTTGAAAGCATCTTGTCTGACTGTACATGTCTGAGATAAATTCAAGAAAACCTTAACAATGAAAACACTAATCATAAAAAAAAGTACTTGTAGCAGTGTTTGATTTTCTCAAACACTGTTAAAAATTACAAGTTATAATACTACAATATGTGTTGTCTATTTGTAAACATTTTAAAAATCCTCAAGGTCTAGCTCTAAGGAACTGTGTAAGCTTTTAATCACAATTACTGCGATAAGGTTTTAACAGTCAGCAGTGAAGACTGCCAGTTAAATAACATGCAGTGTTTCTGTGGCCTTGTTGACAGCCATGAAGAATCACAGTATCACAGTATCACAGTATCACAAGGGTGGAAAAGACCTCTGAGATCATTTGGTCCAACCTATGACCCAACACTAACACTCACTCGTCATTTAAACCATGGCACTAAACGCCTCATCCAATCTGTTTTTAAACACCTCCAGAGATGATGACTCCACCACCTCCTTGGGCAGCGCATTCCAATGGCCAACCGTTCGGTGAAAAATTTTTTCCTAATATCAAGCCTAAATCTCCCCTGACAAATCTTGAGACTATGTCCTCTTGTTCTATCACTGATCGCCTGAGAGAAGATACCAACCCCTGTCTGCCTACAACCTCCTTTTGGGTATTTATAGAGAGCAATAAGGTCTCCCTGAGCCTCCTCTTCTCCAGGCTAAAAAACCCCAGCTCCCTCAGTCGCTCTTCACAGGGCTTGTGCTCCAGCCCCTTCACCCTCTTCATTGCTCTCCTCTGGACACTCTCCAGCATCTCAACATCTCTCTTAAACTGAGGGGCCCAGGACTGGACACAGTACTCAAGGTGCGGCCTGACCAGTGTCAAGTATAAGGGGATGATAACTTCTCTGGTCCTGCTGACCACACCATTCCTGATGCAGGCCAGGATACCATTGGCCTTCTTGGCCACTTGGGCACACTGCTGATTCATGTTGAGTTTCCTGTCCACCATCCCTCTCAAGTCTCTTTCCACTTGACTACTCTCCAGCCACTCTGTCCCCAGCCTATAGTTCTGCATGGGGTTGTTGTGTCCAAAGTGTAGAACGCGGCACTTGGACTTGTTAAACTTCATCCCATTGGAATCAGCCCACCTATCCAGTCTGTCATGGTCCCTCTGTAGGGCTCTCCTACCCTCCAGCAGATCGACACTTCCTCCCAGCTTGGTATCATCTGCGAACTCGCTAATGATGGACTCAAACCCCTTGTCCAGATCATCAACAAAGATGTTAAACAGGACCGGGCCCAACACCAACCCCTGGGGGACACCACTGGTGACCGGCCGCCAACTGGATGAGACACTGTTCACTATCAATCTCTGGGCTCGGCCAACCAACCAATTCCTAACCCAGCACAGAGCACTCCTGACCAATCCACAGGCTGTCCACTTCTCCAGGAGTCTACTATGAGGAACGGTGTCAAAGGCCTTGCTGAAGTCCAGGTATACCACATCCACAGCCTTCCTCTCGTCCACCAGCCGAGTCACTGGGTTATAAAAGGAGATCAGGTTGGTCAGGCAGGACCTGCCCCTCCTGAATCCATGTTGTCAGGGCCTGATCTCTCAATAATTCTGCAGGTGCTGCATGATTGCACCCAGGATTATCTGCTCCATAATTTTATCGGGAACCAAGGTCAGACTGACAGGTCTGTAATTACCTGGATCGTCCCTACGGCCCTTCTTGTGGATGGGCATCACATTAGCCATCTTCCAGTCATCCAGGACCTCTCCAGTGAGCCAGGACTGTTGATAAATGATGGAAAGCGGCTTAGCAAGCTCATCTGCCAGCTCTCTCATCACCCAAGGATGGATCCCATCCGGCCCCATAGACTTATGAGGAACCAAGTGACTCAGCAGGTCTCTAACTTCTTCCTCCTGGATTACAGGGGAGCTGTATTATCCTGACCCCACCCATCACTTCAGAAGGCCGGTTGTCCAGTGAACATTCTGTCTTAGTGTTGAAAATGAAGGAAAGAAGGCATTAAGAACTTCATACTTTTCGTCATCTTTAGTTACTATATTTCCCTCGACATCCAATAAGGAGTGAAGGTCGTTGCTGCCCTTCTTTCTGCCATTAATATATTTGTAAAAACACCTCTTGTTGTCCTTAACAGAAGTGGCCAATTTGAGCTCCAGCTGGGCTTCTGCTTCCCTGATTTTCCTCCTACACGACTTAATGATATCTTTGAACATAACCTGATTTACCAGCCCTTCTTTCCAAAGGTGATATACCCTCTTTTTCTCGCTTAGCTCCTTGAGAACCTCCTTATTCATCCAGGCTGGCTGGCTGTCCTTACGGCTCGTCTTATGGCACATCGGGACAGCCTGCTCCTGCGCTTTCAAGATTTCATTCCTGAAGTAACTCCAACCCTCCTGGACCTCCTTGTTTTTAAGGGCTATTTCCCAAGGTACTCCCCTGACTAGTTCCTTAAATAATCCCAAATCCGCCCACAGAGATTCCAGTGTGGACATCCTGTTCATGCCCTTCCTTGTTTCATTGCTTATGGAGAATTTGATTATCTCATGGTCACTGTATCTCAGACAGCCTCCGACCACAACAACACCCACCAGCCCTTCTCTATTTGTAAACAGCAGGTCAAGGAAAGCCTCACCCCTCACCAGCTGTGACAGAAAACAATCCTCAATACATTCCAAGAACCTTCTGGACTGCCTCCTCTCGGCTGTGTTAAGTTCCCAGCAGATATCTGGGAGATTAAAGTCTACTAAAAGAACAACGGCAGCCGATCTTGAGGCAACTTCCAGCTGCTTAAACAACAATAGATCCACCTCTTCCTCCCGATTGGGCAGTCTGTAACATACTCCAAACAGGAGTATGCGACCGCAGCGAACAGGGGCGGGCAAACAGGGTCACAGTACACAGGGTCACGGAATAGGCAGTTTGCGCGGCAGTTCGCGCAGGCAGGGCGAGCAGGCACTCTCTGGCAGGTAGTTGGCTTCCCACTTCCCTGCAGCAATGGTGACCAGGCGTGGTAAAGCCTCTGCCACTAGGAGTGTAGGCGTCCAAACAGAACTGCTATTACGGGACACCGCTGCCCAGACTCGGGACTGCAGGGAGTGTCTCAGCCTACTTGTGGTTCCTGAGGACCATACCAAAAATGTTTGTTTGAGGTGCGAACAGATTCAAGATCTGCTCCTTATGGTTGCAGATCTTAAGGACCAGGTGGAGAGGTTAAGGAGTATTTGAGAAAGTGAAAGGGAGATAGACTGGTGGAGTAGAACCCTCTCTCCTCCCAGTAATCCTCCCCAGGAGGCTGAGGAATGCCATATTCCTCATCAACAGGATAAGGGGAGTGACTTGGTTGGTGAGGAGGACTGGGAGCAGGTCTGCTCTCGTGGGGGTTATAGACCTCCCTTTCAAATGCCACCTTTCCAACTACCCCTACAAAACAGGTTTGGGGTGTTGGAGTTTGATGCTCAGGTGGAGGATAGTGTGACAGAGAACTCACCCGAGGAGGCTCTTAACCACACATTGCCCGTCAGACAGGTCAGGACTTCAAGTAAGAAAAAGAAAAGGAGGGTCATTTTATTGGGAGATTCCCTTCTGAAAGGGACGGAGGGCCCTATTTGTAGGATGGACCCAACTCATACGGAAGTCTGCTGCCTTCCCCAAGCCCGGGTACACGACATTGCCAAGAGACTCCCAGACCTAGTTAAACCATCAGATTATTACCCGCTTGTGGTGGTACAAGCTGGTGGTGATGAGCTAGCGAAAAGAGGGTCAAGGGTAGTCAAAAAGGGATTCCAGGAACTGGGACGGTCACTGGATAGGGCAGGAGCACAGGTGGTGTTCTGCTCGGTTCCTTCGGTGGCAGGGATGTATACAGATATGAACAAGAGAATATATGCTGTTAATAAATGGCTTAGGGGCTGGTGCCGGCAGAGGAATTTTGAGTTCTTTGATCATGGGGAAACCTTTACGGCACCTGGCCTGCTTGACTCAGATGGGTCTCGTCTAACTCCAAAGGGTAGGAGGATCCTAGCTCAGGAGCTGGCAGGACTTGTTGAGAGGGCTTTAAACTAGGCATGAGGGGGGAGGGGGGAGTAACTAGGCTCACCAAAGATGTTCCTGTGGAGGATGAGCCATCTCAAAGGGTGTCATCAGTAACCCAGCTGAAGTGCATGTACACAAACGCACGCAGTATGGGAAACAAACAGGAGGAGCTTGAAGTCCTGGTCCAGCGGGAGAGCTATGACATAGTTGCTATCACGGAAACGTGGTGGAATGACTCTCATAACTGGAGTGCTGCCATGGAAGGCTACAGGCTCTTCAGGAGAGACAGGCGTGAGAGGAGGGGTGGAGGGGTGGCCCTCTACACTAGGGAAACCCTGGATGCTGTCGAAGTCGAGATCGGTGATGACCAGGTTGAATGCCTCTGGGTAAGGGTCAGAGGGGCGGTCGGGTCTGACCTCCTGATTGGAGTATGTTACAGACCGCCCGACCAGGATGAGGAGGTGGATCTTCTATTGTTTAAGCAGCTGGAGGCTGCCTCTAGATCGGCTGCCCTTGTTCTTTTAGGTGACTTTAACCTCCCGGATATCTGCTGGGAACTTAACACTGCCGAGAGGAGGCAGTCCAGGAGGTTCTTAGAGTGTATTGAGGACTGCTTTTTGTCGCAGCTGGTGAGTGAGCCCACCAGGGGTGAGGTTCTTCTTGACCTGCTGTTTACAAACAAAGAAGGGCTGGTGGGTGATGTTGGTGTCAGAGGCTGTCTGGGATGTAGTGATCATGAGATAATCAGGTTCTCTCTAAACAATGTAAAAAGAAAAGCCAGGAACAGAACATCGATGCTGGACTTTCGGCGGGCAGATTTTGAATTATTTAAGGAATTGGTCAGGAAAGTTCCCTGGGAAATAGCTCTTAGTGGCAAGGGGGTCCAGGAAGGCTGGATACACTTCAAGAATGAAATCTTGAAGGCGCAGGAGCGGGCTGTCCCCATGTGTTGTAAGAAGAGTCGTAGGGGCAGACGGCCAGCCTGGATGAGTAGGGAGCTTCTGAAGGAACTAAGTAACAAAAAGAAGATGTATCGTCGTTGGAAAGAAGGGGACGTAAGCCACGTCATGCTCAAAGATGTTGTTAAGTCGTGTAGGAGGAAAATCAGGGAAGCAAAAGCCCAGTTGGAGCTCAAATTGGCCACTTCTGTTAAGGATAATAAGAAGAGTTTTTATAAATATATCAATGGTAGAAAGAAGGGCAGCAGCGACCTCCACTCCTTGTTGGATGTGGAGGGAAATATAGTAACCACTGATGCAGAGAAGGCCGAGGTACTTAATGCCTTCTTTGCCTCAGTTTTCAACAGTAAGGATGTCAGCGTGCTTGACAGTTGGCCCTCTGAAGTGGTTGATGGGGGCAGGGTTGGCCCTCCTGCAATCCATGAGGAGGAAGTTAGAGACCTGCTGAGCCACTTGGACCCTCATAAGTCTATGGGGCCGGATGGGATCCATCCTAGGGTGTTGAGAGAGCTGGCGGATGAGCTTGCTAAGCCGCTCTCCATCATCTTTCAGCAGTCCTGGCTCACTGGAGAGGTCCCAGAAGACTGGAAGTTGGCCAATGTGACGCCCATCCACAAGAAGGGCCGTAAGGATGATCCAGGTAATTACAGGCCTGTCAGCCTGACCTCGGTCCCAGGTAAAATCATGGAGCAGATAATCCTGGGTGAAATCATGCGGCACCTGCAGAACGGTCAGGAGATCAGGCCCAGCCAGCATGGGTTTAGGAGGGGCAGGTCCTGCCTGACCAACCTGATCTCCTTTTATGACCATGTGACTCGCCTGGTGGATGAGAGGAAGGCTGTGGATGTGGTATACCTGGACTTTAGCAAGGCCTTTGACACTGTCCCCCACAGTAGACTCCTAGGGAAGCTGTCAGCCCGTGGCTTAGATGCGAGCACTCTGTGCTGGGTTAGGAATTGGCTGGATGGCCGAGCCCAGAGAGTGGTGGTGAACGGTGTCTCATCCAGTTGGCGGCCGGTCACCAGTGGTGTCCCCCAGGGATCGGTGTTGGGTCCGGTCCTGTTTAATATCTTTATAGATGATCTGGATGAGGGGATTGAGTCCATCATCAGCAAGTTTGCTGATGATACCAAACTGGGAAGAAGGGTTGATCTGTTAGAGGGTAGGATGGCCCTGCAGAGGGACCTGGACAGATTGGAGAGATGGGCCGATTCCAATGGGATGATGTTTAATAAGTCCAAATGTCGGGTACTTCATTTTGGACACAACAATCCCATGCAGAGCTACAGACTGGGGACAGAGTGGCTGGAGAGTAGTGAGGCAGAAAGGGACCTGGGAGTGCTGGTTGACAGGAAGCTCAACATGAGCCAGCAGTGTGCCCAGGTGGCCAAGAAGGCCAATGGCATTCTGGCCTGCATCAGGAATAGTGTGGTGAGCAGAACCAGAGAAGTTATCGTCCCCCTGTACTCGGCACTAGTCAGACCTCATCTGGAATACTGTGTGCAGTTCTGGGCCCCCCAGTTTGGGAAAGATGTCAGGATACTGGAATGTGTTCAGAGGAGGGCAACGAAGATGGTAAAGGGGCTGGAGCATAAGCCCTATGAGGAGCGACTGAGGGAGTTGGGGCTGTTTAGTCTAAAGAAGAGGAGGCTCAGGGGAGACCTCATTGCTCTCTACAGCTACCTGAAAGGAGGTTGTAGTCGGTCAGGGGTTGGTCTCTTCTCTCAGGTGACCAGTGACAGAACTAGAGGGCATGGACTCAAGCTACGTCAGGGAAAGTTTAGGCTTGATGTGAGGAAGAAGTTCTTTACTGAAAGGGTGATTGGCCATTGGAATGCGTTGCCCAGGGAGGTGGTGGAGTCGCCGACCCTGGAGGTGTTTAAGGGGAGATTGGATGTGGCACTGAGTGCCATGGTTTAGATGATGGTTGGTGTTAGTGTTGGGTTATAGGTTGGACTTGATGATCTCAGAGGTCCTTTCCAACCTTGTCATACTGTGATACTGTGTGTGATACTGTGGATGTGAGTCTTGATTGCCCCTCTTACTCTTACCCATAGGCACTCAATCTGCTCATCACTAATCCCAATTTCTATGGTGTCAAGCGTTTTCTTTATATACAGGGCCACCCCTCCACACCTTCTCTCCTGCCTGTCTCTCCTGAAGAGTTTGTAACCTTCCATGACAGCACTCCAGTTCTGAGAGTCATTCCACCACGTTTCCATGATAGCAACTATATCATAGCTCTCCTGCCAGACCAACACTTCCAGCTCCTCGTGTTTATTGCCCATACTGCGTGCATTAGTGTACATGCACTTAAGTTGGTTTACTGACTTCACCCTTGATGATGACTCACTCTCTACAGTCACATCACTGGTGAGCCTGGTTACATCCCCCTCCCCCTTCAGGTCTGGTTAGAATGCTTTTGCCCCTTTTGCTTAGGTGGGAACCATCTGGATCTAGCATGCAAGGTGCACTAAAAGTTTTCCGTGATCACAGAAACCAAAATATGGTGATGGATTCAACCAGATGAAAATCTCATCAGAGTCCTATTGCTACTAATTTCCATTACTGTCTTACAGAAAAAAATAATTTCTGTAAAACAACTCTGCATTATTGGTGAACCTTTGTCGATACTGTATATGCACCAGAATGTTTATGCTACAAACTGCTCCCAAATGTTGTAAAGATATCAGCTTTATTTATCTGGCTGATGAATGCAAGAATGTTAGTCCTAAACCTAGTGCCCGAGTTTTCCTTTTTTTTTTTGTGAAGAGTCATTCATATATAAATTCTTACAGAAATCCAGCACTGAACCATCATTAGACCAAACAATTTTGTGCCTGTTTGGATTCCATTTCATTAATACAACACAGTAAAACTTGGTTGGAAGGCAATCTACTGTGATTTCTGAGTAATGGTAATATGTACAAAAAGTTGTATGTGAACATAACAAAATACATAAAGTGAAGAAGTACTTCCTCACATTTGCTCTCTGGTTCTTCCCCTAAAAAAAAAAATAAAAAAATTTTGATCTTCCTTTTTTCTTTAAATTGTGTATCTGATTATTCTAGTCTAATTCATTTACATTCATCTGGATTTCAAAATGAACAACAAAAATCTGTCTGTGACAGTACAGACAGAATTGTACACATGTACATACTTAAGCATAGCCACATACACATCATGTTAAAGCTTTGCAGTTTAAAAGCTGGGCTGTAGGTTCAAGCAGAAAGTGCCATGAGTTCAAGCTACCTCACTGTATTAAAAAATAATTTAGTGAAAAGTCTTATCTTAGGTGTGCCTCTTTTTGGCATTGGTAGGTAGGAAGAACTGTTGATAGCTTCTTCATACTTACTGTCTCCTACAAAGAGCATTAATGTTTTCCACTGATAATTTATGGGCACCATCATGACTGTTGAAGGGCCCTGCCCCACTGTAACATGGATTTCTCCAGCACTCGTATGATTCCAGCAGTTCTGCTAGATCATTCTGCTGCAGAAGGTTCTTTTAAACCCACAGTGGCAAGGAGAGATGACCAATAAAAAACAGTAATAAACTTTTAAATTGTGATTTCACCCAACATGGGTGGTATAATGCTGAGGAGGAAATGAAGAAATATGAACAAAACACACTGGTGAACAAGTGATTTTTCAGCTACCATGTTGCTTCCAAGTTAGACACACTGGACCATGAAAATTAAACCTCAAAGTGAGCATCTACCCTTTCTTGGAAATCTGTCTGAGAAGGAGTCAAACATTTCCTTTTCTCCCTGCTTTAAAACTCTTACTATGCGAAAAGTTATTACAGAAGAGGAAAAAGTAAAAAAAACTAAAACCTCTACAAAACATTATCCTTCTGGGTAAGCTGAGTCAAGTGCAGTAGGTGATTGTAAGGAATGAACAACATATTTTAGTCTCCTTCAAAACAGATCTAGGGCTGTCCAGGCTAATGTAGTGGATCATCATGAAAAATTAGCTAAAAATATCAGCAGAGAATCAGTACTAAGTATGGTTATAATTATCTTTGACTACAGGAGCTTTAAAGAGTCAGAGCTGACAAAACTTATGCAATGTTTTTTCTGTTACCAATTGGAAAAACAACTGGAGGTGGAAAGTGTGAAAACAAGGAAAGGAAACAGGCAAGAAAACTTAATCTTTCTACTGTATTTCAAAGTAGAAAAGAAAAATGGGAGAAAATTATTGAACTATAGTATCTGCTTGAATTGAAAAGTCCGTTGCAAAATAAAAGCTATTTTAATTCTAAATTCAGGAAAAAAAAAAACTTTTTGAAAGGAAAAAAGAAGAGCATCCACTGTTGAAGACAGAGATTGAGTCAAAGCTTTAGATGCCGTTTTCTCAAAGGAAGTGACACTTCTCCCAGCTGTTCCTTCCAACCTGACCTAAAACGCTATGGATAACCTAAAGAATATATACCTTAAGAAATACCTGAATGGTCTCTGAGCACCTACATGAACCAAGCACCTTGACAGGTTTACTATATACCTCCTTTTAGGGAGACTGATAATCCCTCCTGAGCTGGTAACTTTAACCCGAGTACTGCTGGTTGTACATTCAAAACAAAGAAAGGGAGATATCCTTGAAGCTGGATTCCCTTACTGCAAGTTGCTTTGAGGACCGGAACACTCTTAATATTTGGAGGAAAGCATCTGTATGCTCTTGCAAACAGCTTGTTCTTATACATTGAATTAAAAATATTCACAGCAGCCAGTGCCTCATAGACGAAAAACAGTGCTAGGTCTAACCCTGGTCACAGCTGTGCTAAATGACTTGGTTTTAGTTTTGAATACCTATTTCCCTGCTATACATCCCCAAAATGTTAAAATGACCTTCACACCACCCTGTTCACTTACAAGTGGAAAAAGAAACAGAAAATTACATGGAATTAACCATCACAAAAATTACTTTCAAGGCATTTTTGTTTGATAGCTGTGTTTTCCATCATATTGTCATTCTTTTTTGTTGACAAGTTTCCCAGATTTAATCTTGGATTGCAATGTTACTCTATCAGAAAAGGCTTATATTTTCCCAGAGGGTGCAGTGGTAGAATGCAAAATCATTTAGGGGGGAAACTGTTGTATTGAAAAATGTACTATTGCTAGAAAAAGTATTTAGTTTGGTGGTCTACTTGGCCATAAATCATGATGTATGTGCTCAAGGCTCCCAGACAACAGATTGAAATATCTCCTTTTCCTCTTTTATTACAACAGTAACATTTACCTTGCTGTTGTTGAGTTGAATCAGCATTTCTAGGATAAGCCCATATTTTCAGTTAAGGGACTTATAACTCTGGCATTTATATTCAAACTGGACTGAAATTCAACATAAAAATCTGCTGGTTAAGAACATTACTTTCAAGATTTTGCATATGCTAGCTAGTCATCAGAAGTCCAGTCTTGCTGATATTCAAGAATACTTTTCTTTATTCATATGCTAGATATATTGTCCACCTCAAACAACTTCCCTGAAGTATATTTCAAATATTAAAATAGAGGAACACTGCAACAGAGGTAGACTTTTCTGCATTTTTTTTTTCCAAAAGCCTATACCCAGTTTTCATTTGGGCCCCCTTTAGGTACTGGAAGACTCGGAATTTCTCTTCCTAGGCTAAACAATGCCGTGTCCTGATACGAGAGGGACTCCAGCCCTCTGATCATCTTTGTGGCCTTGCTCTGGACTCGCTCTAACAGATCTATGTCCTGTTGACGAATATTATGGTTTCAAAAAGCACTCTTAGTTTATGATAAAACATATGGTAAATCAAAAACTAGAAGCATGATTTGATCACCTGTGTGCTTTCGTACTTTAAAAACCTAGAAGGATACTCAGACTCGGACATTAAATCTCTAAGCTAATATCATTTCCTCACAGGAAACCACCAGCTTCATTAACTTCGCAAAATATAATCTGACCCTACAAATTTTTTTTTATTATTTTTACTTATAAGCCTCTCAGGTTATGACAAGCTTTTAGTACAGACCTTTAAGGAACTTCTCTAATGCCTGTGTTGCTTTACTCCACCTAAAAAATATGCTCTTATCCCTTGTCATGTCTGTCCCAGATGTCAATAAATAGAACAGTTTGAGGCCTACACTGACTGAAAACAGTGGCAAAGTACTGTATTTCACCCAAAGTTGAAAGTTTTTCAAGGGGAAATCAAAGAATGCATCTTCAGATTTTAAAAATGTTCAAGTAAAAGAACACATATAATTTCAGCAAATGTACATAACTCTAGAACAGAAATGAAGATTTATATTTAAAGTGTATTTCAAATTATCTGAATACATGGTAATTATGCTACAATATGTTATAAACTTTTTCATCTCACAAAAGACAGAATAAAAAAATTTCAGCCAAACTGACCAAAAATGTTTCATGAAAATATTATAGAAACAACCTGTCTGAGTTTTACCAATATATTACTGACTAAATTTTTTAGACTCCGAATGGACTTTGACAATGACATAAAATCCTAATGGCCTCACCTTTGAAGCCAAAAAATTAAATAGAAACATCTTCCAAAATCTGCAAAGTATAAATAAAATAATTTGGTTAGGAGGGCTTTGTAGGGGGAATAATAAAGGAAATTAAATAAAGTTCAAAGACTAAATCTTAACACATCTCTACAAACAGAAATACCACTCAGATTTAGCTCTGCTGGCTTAATCCTGTCAGCTTTGCGAGTGAGATACCACTTCTGCACAGTGAATATAATACCTCTCCCTTAGTGTACTACATGGGAAAAAAAATGAGGGGGCAGACCAATACTAACACAGAAAATACAGGACAAAAAAAAGTGAAAGCCCTTGAAAAGCTCAGAAAATAGAATACCCCAGGTAATTCTCCATCGATTTTGGCATTAAGAATTTAGTGGATTTTGTGTATTACTTCAGATAACTAAGTTCAAACAGGAATCTTGCTTTTGCCATCCACACCAGATTTACAGAAACCAGAATGTCAGTATTATAAAAGCACATGGTTTATTTTATAATCTTGCTGTATCACAAATATGTATCTTCCCCACCTATAAAATGCATTGACATCTTATTTCCTAAATGTTCTTGCACCGTTTTTGCTTCAGGGTGCAAGGAATATGTTTCCTTCTAAGCTTGAACTTTTACCGTGGAAGTTGGTGCCAATTTTACCATTTCCTTCAAAATTCAAATTACTTTAAGGAATGGTTCAGGGACCTGCCATATCTTGTGCTTTCCAATAAACATTCAATGTATCTTCAGCAAGTCTCAGAAGTACGGATCATTAAAAGCTACTTAAACATATAACTCTCCCTAAATCCAGTTGTTTTCTTTCTAACACAAGCACTAACAAGAAAAGCTAAGGATATTATCAATATATCAAAACCACACAAGAGCAGATCACACCAAATATGAAATAGTACACAATCAACTGCAAAGTCTGAAGGACGCTAGTGGGGGAAAAAAATGACAGGGCTTGAAACAACTTCCAAAGTCAAATGTATGAGCTATCTGCAAAAACCAGGTTGGATACTCACCTAGACAATCCCAGAGCTTTGCCAGGACTATCACTTGCTGGCTTTTGAGGGTTGCTCTGTCTGAGCTTTTCTGAGGGAGAGAAAATTGGTGAATTATGCAAAAACAAACTATTTCAGAAAGCAGACTTCGGGCTTGTTAATTGTAGCACCACTGTAGACTACAGAGCCATATTTTTAAAGGCATTTCAGTTCTAAACTCTGCTGAAAGTTGCTTTCTCTAAAAAATTCCTAGCCACTCTATGGAAGCCATTCCTTTTTTTTATTCATAAGCATTTCCAAACTACTTTTCTTATTCCTGTTTTTCTCTTCACTTTCCAACTTACTTCCACTGGCTCTGTTAAGATCCTGTTGTCTTGTTATTCCCAAATCTTAAATGATCACTGATAATGACCCTTTCAATGAACATGTATTAAGTGCCTCAAAAGCAACAGAATCATGTAGCAAATACCTGCATACACTTTCCCTAGTGGTCTCCAGTCCTGGGGTTGATCCAGGATGTACTTGCAAATGTGCTGATATCTTAAACCAGAGGGTAACTGCTTACAAGATGATGAGAGAGCAGCTATCAGAAGAGTTAATTCTGGCCAATTAAAAAAATATATTTTTCTCAATAGATTAATAAATGTTTCTTGGATCAGAATAATACTAAATAATTAAAAACCACAGAACAATGATAGAGCCATCATAGCTACTGTGGTGTTCTTGCTTGTCTATGTTAGCATTTTGGTTTTATGTAACACTTGACTACCTGTCTTTCATGGTGCAGCTCATCACATTTTTAAAAGCTACTTTCTCTGGGTTGTAATTGAGCTTCATCTATGGGAGTGAGCTGATGCCTGACACTGTCAACCTGCAGAAGGCCATTTCTTCAATTGTCTGAAAATACTAAAGAAGAGCCAGACATAATAAACTCCAACCTGGAATACCTGGCAGAAAGCTTATTAGTGCTGTGATGCCAAAGATGTACAAATAAATTACTTACGTAACATACACTCACTTCATTTCTATCATGAGACTCGTACTCCTGAAACAAAAGTTGAAGCTTTAATTTTTCCCCCACCACAGCTTGTCAGAGTTTTGAAAGTTAAATGTATTATTTATTCTGTCTGAGGCATAATTACTAGCACTGTTCTTCTGCTTTGTGAAGTAAGCTTCCTTTTCATTCCTTATGTAATTTCCTCAGGACAAGACCTCAGCCTCTCAGAAGTCTCAGCAAATATTACACTTCATGCACAAGATTGTGAAGGGAAGAAAAAAACAGTTCTAATTCCTTCTATAAGATAATATATCTGTTTTGATTTCTGTCCTTGAATATACTGTTTTTAAGTGACAGGAATGAGAGTGGACTCTCATCAAAAAAAGCCACAAAATGGCTAAGCAAGTAGTAATGAAATATGAAAACTTTTAAGTTGGGTCTACCAAAAAATCCAACCAGGCTGATACTGGCCAAGAACAGATATATTAGGAGATCTGCACAAAAAAAAAGCCGTTTATTTTGTTGGAAAATTATATTCCAAAATTATATATTTGATTAATTCAGAAATTATATATTTGAATATGATATATTCAAACTATGACATTTGACAGAACAGATAAACTCAAGTTGCATTTCAATACCCCTACACTGATTTCAGTAAGAAAAGCTAAGATATTTCCAAGACACTATGAGCGTCATTCATGCCCAAAGGTCAGCCCTTACCCACATCTGAATTGTTAGACTGTTAAGTCCACATGCCTTAAGGATCAACTGTACATTTCTGAGGATAAGGAGACCTTAGAAAGAGTAAGCTCTGGAAGACATCTCTATTTTGTGCAGTGGTTCAATACAGGCTCAGTTTCTGTTGGATTTCCTTCTTGTCACTGGTTGCTGCTCAAAAAAAAATGTTAAAAACAGATAGTGCTGCATATGTTGTTACCCTTTAAATTATTAATGTCTGACTTAACAAGGTCATAATCATTTACAACTGTGGATCCCCAGCCCCCAGCCAACCCTAGTATTGCTTTCATTCAAGCTGCAATACAATTCTGTGTGCATTTATTTGAGAGAACATCAGAAAACAGAGATAGGTGACAGAGAGGAGAATTATGGAAGAAATGAGTAACAAATTAGATTTTACAGCAAGTTATCTGCACCAATATAAATTAATAAAGCCACACAAACACAAGACATTCTTGGAGAGTAAAATTGTTTAAGAAATTATTTGTGCCAAAATCTCCCTTTTCCACAGCTAAAACTGTGTGCTGGTTTTGGCTGGGAGGGAGTTAAATTTCTTCACAGTAGCTATTACACTGTTATGTTTTAGATTTGTGCTGAAAACGGCCTTGACAATGCAGGGACGGTTTCATTATGGCTGAGTAGTGTTTAGCCAAGAGTCAAGATCTTTGCTTCTCATGCCACCCCACCAGCAAGTAGTCTGGGGGTGGGCAAGAAGTTGGGAGGGCCACACAGCTATGACAGGTGACCCCTGCTGACCAAAGAGATATTCCGTGCCATATGGCATAATGGTCAGCAATAAAACTGGGGAAGAGTTTGGCATGGGGTCCGCTACTCAGGTACTACCTGGACCTTGATCAATGTCTAATGAGCAATTGTCCTTGTTAGCATTACTTTTGTTCTTAGGTTTTATTTTCCTCTCTCTTTGTTTCTTTTTTTTCCTCTTTTCCTTAAGATTTTTAATATATTTGTGGAGAAAAGTGAACAATTGTAAAACTCCAAGTAGGAGAATGGATAACACTTTTTGAGGCACATTGCTATTACCAGCCATTTCATCCATTTATTGATGTCCTGGCTTTTTACTACCAATCACTCACATAATTTATGTAACCAGAGCAGTCTCACTCAAAGCCAAATACTGAGCAGAATACAGAGGACACTAGTTCACAAAAAAAACACTTAATGTTACACATATATTTTATAGCTTCAATAGGCCTCTGGAACCATAAATGGTAGGGACAAAAGAAATCAAACATGTCACTTTCCAAATTTTCCTCATAGAGCAAAGGAAATTGACCAGTCTAAAATACAACCTTCTTGAACCTCTTAAGTCCTCACATTTATCTCCTACAGACATCATTTTAAGTGATTGTTGTGGCTTGCCCACTACATTAAGAAAAGTTTGCCGTCATAAAACACAAATGAAACATGCATATCCTGGTAATTTTTCTGAATGGTTTTTAAACTAAAGATGAAAAAATCCTCCATAATAAGCATCTTTTGCCTAGACAGATGTGTGATTCTGCCCTTTAAGGCCATCTGGCCCTAAAATCCGTATTGTTTTGACTGCAAGTAAACTCGCTTTATTTTTCCAAATACATCTGCCGTGTTCTTGCTGAATTTATCTGTAGCAGGAGATCATCACACATTTTTTTTGCAGTTTTTTCAGAAAAAGTTTGAGTGGTATTCTGATTATCACAAAAACACACAGAATCACAGAATCACAGAAAGTTTTTTATTGGAAAAGGCCTTTAAGATCATTGAGCCCAAACGTAACCGCCCACTGACATACCCCTGAGCACTTCATCTATGTGTCTTTCAGATGCCTTCAGTGATGGCAATTCAGCTGCCACAATGGGCAGCCTGTTCTAGCTCCTGATAACTCTTTGAGCAAAGAATTTTTCCTCATGTCTAATCTGAACCTCCCCTGGTGCAACTTGAAACCATTTTCTCTTATCCTATCACTTGTCATTTGGGAGAAGATACCAACACTCACCTTACTACTATCTCCTTTCAGGTAGTTGTAAACAGTGATGAGGTGTCCCCTCAGCTTCCTTTTCTCCAGGCTAACAAACCCCAGTTCCCTCAGCCGCCTCTCATGAGGCTTGCTCTCCAACCCCTTCACCAGCTTTACTGCTGTTCTCTAGATGCGCTCCAGCACTACTTTCTTGTAGTGAGGGGACTAAAACTGAACACAATATTCGAGCTGCAGCCTCAGTATTGCTGAGTACAGGGGCACAACCACTTGCCTGGTCCTTCTGGTCATAATGTTTCTGTCACAAGCCAAGATGCCAAGGCATCGAGGTTAGACTGACAAGACTGGATGCTCCTTCTGGCCCTTCTTGTAGATAGCCATCACATTCATGAGCCTCCAGTTAACCGGGACATTCCCAGTTAGCCACAATGCTGATAAATGATGGAAAATGGCTTGGCAAGCACTTCTGTCATCTCCTTCTGGAGCCTTGGGTAGATCCAATCTGGCCCCATAGACTTGCAGATATCTAGGTCACATAGCAGGTCTCTAACCATCTCCTCATGGATTATAGGGGCTTCACTGTTCTTCCCACTTTTGTCTTCCCCCTCAGGGGACTGAGTACTGCTGGTTTTCTTAGTAAAGACTGAGGCAAAGAAGGCATTAAGTTTCTCAGCTTTTTCCTCACCCCTGGATCCTGTTTCCCCTTGCATCCAATAAAGGATGGAGAGTCTCCTTGGTCCTCCTTTTGTTGCTCATGTATTTATAGAAACATTTTTATTGTCTTGAACAGCAGTAGCCAGATTAAGTTCTACATGGGCTTTGGTTTTTTCCCTGCACAGCCTCATAGCAACACTTGACCCTATTGTCACTACAGTTAACCTCTATACAAGTCAATACCTTTCCTAACGTACAAGGTCACCCCGCTGCCTCTCCGTCCTTGCCTTTCCCTTCTGAAGAGCTTATACCTATCTACTCCAGCACTCCAGTTGTGTGAATCATCCCACCCATTTCTGTTGTGGAAACTGTATCGTAGTTCTCCCACAGGGCTTTCAGTTCCTCCTGTTTATAACCTGTGCTGCGTGCATTGTGAGAAGGTCTTCAAAGCAGGGTGCGAAACTCATTAAATATCAAACACTAACGTATTTTCTCACAATGCAGGGAGTTTAAAAGTCAAAACCTGTCAGATGAAGATATGACTATCCCAAAAATACTCCTGCCTTCATCCTCCTCCCTTAAAATCACTTGAACAACTTCCAAAGAACTGCAAGCTGAGTAGCAGTTAATGCTGCTGGATTATTAGTTGCATAAAGAGAAGGAAAGGTAAACATTTCAGTTAACACCTCTTTTAAAAGCACTATAAATATTAATTAGGAGATTATTTTCTTTCTGGCCTGATACCCGTTGCTATAAAAGAAGAAATTATCATATCTGATCAGGACAATAACCTAGCTAAGGTGACATGATATTTTAGACGGTTTATCACCAAAATCTCTTACCGACGTAATTGGAAAGCCAAAAATATTAGAGTTATGCCATTATTTAAAGTAAATGAAGACACTCAGTTTATTTAGATTTACTTCTCCCATTTCTGTAGTTAAACAAATTCAGAAAGAAGTCCATTATCAATCAATTGAAACAACAGATTGGAACAACTTGTCACAAATTTACTAAATATCAGAACATCTTGTCATGATGAAACATATAATGAAATCCAGCCAAATTCAGCAAGAGTATTAAAGCCGTGATTTCACATATATGCTAATAGTAAGACTTGTTCCCAAAAATTCAATTGTTCTATTGCTATAAGTTCCTTTCCAGATAATTTTTACAGTAACTAGCTACACTTTTTAGAGCAACATATTATATTATTTCTGTTGCAAAATTTCTTGTGTTTTTTTCCTAGGTATGTTAAAGTAAAAGCCATAATGCAAGTTTTAAGAAGGAATATGTTTTCAAAGAGAATCTTAAATTTAAACTGCATTGAGATTTGTTTGCAGCTTTTTGAACATAATGTAAGTTCATAATCTAAATTTTAATAATAAATAAACTGCGAGAAAGTAAATAAACATGCACAGTGCTTTTCTTCTGTCTGTCTAGACACGTTTCAAGGCAACAAATGAACCAATGTTACTGAAATATTAATTCAAATTTTACATGTATTTATAGAACAACACTGCCTGAAAAAAAAAAGAAGAGAGAAACTACTATTCATTCATTTTTAATATCTGGTGGGCAGATAGTCAATATATCCAGAAACATTAAAAGATGCAAAAAGTCATATGACAGGATTTCAATTGCATTGGAGAGGAGACACCCAGATGTTTTTCTGGAAATCTATGCCTAACCTATGCTATTACTAACTGACTCTGCATGACTATTATGAGAGGAGTAATATATCAATGTAAATGGAAAGACAGCTATAAGTTTGACAGAAGTTAGTGAGAATTTTCCTTAGCAGGGAACTATTCAAAAATTATCACTTAGACCATCACTAATATTTTCTCCTTTTGTTTTAACACCCAACACTAGTTTCCAGCAGAGCTTTCCAGTCAGCCCCTGCTTCATTGCAATTTCTGGGGTTACTGCCTCTCCATGAGCCTAGATGCACGGCACCTTCCCAACACGCAGCCTCCAAGAAAGGGAAGAAGACAAACCAGCTGCAAAGAAGATGATCAGAACTGTGACAATACTGTTGTCGGACAGAATTATCTGCAGGTGATCTGGTGCCGTTTCTCTGGAAAAGGCTATAACATTTATCTTAGCCTCCTGAGATGATAACTTTGACCATACTTTTACATCACTGAACTACTGCTAAGGGAGAACATGGATATCAGGATGAAGCCAGCATTGAGGGGAAAGTCTCCATAAACATCTTCACTTGCTCTGTTCAGGAGCTGTTGCACAGGCCAATGCAAAAGGAAGAGCAACTTGAAGAAAACTCTGAAAAAGTTCATGTGAATTATAAGAGATAGAGGTATAGAACAAACTAGGGGAAATAAGGCTGCACTACCACGGAAGAAGCTGGCGCCAGTCAATGGGAAGAGATGGAGCATGAAAGGACTACTGCTTTGACCCAGCACACAGACCACAGGCATCAGACAGGGTTGAGATACAGAGCAGCACAGTACAGGACAGTGGAGGCAACAGAGAATGAACCAGAAGATTAAGAGTCACCTTATCCACAACAGGAGGCATAATCAAGACTGCAGCCAGTAACAAGACACACGAGAGGCAGCAAGGAAAGGGGAAAGTTTTCAAGGCTGATGCCTTGTAGCACTGCACTGGAGAAGGATGAGAAAGAAAACAATATTTATTTTATTCATCATAAAAAGCAAGCAGTGAGAGAAGATGAGTATAAAGCCTGGAGAAAGCAGTAAGGGAGACCACAGTTCCTTGCTATAGGCACTCAGAAAGCAGAAAGTGATTGATCACAAAAGGACTAACATTGTGATCAAATAACATGAATTGGAAGTTTCAACCAGGAAAAAAAGAGCTGGAGATACTCGTTTTTTCCTCTGGCATCACAAGAAGAATTGAGTGATTGGTAGGGTCAATTCCAGCCCTGAATTAATCTAAAAATAGCAGCAGTGGAGTGGCATGATAGGCAGTCCTTTAAGCAGCTTCACTTACATTGTTTCTATTGGTACTTTTAATAAACTGGTGTAAATCACAAGTAACAAATCAGATCAACACTTTGTCTCTGAACTGAGCAGGTATAACCTTTCTGTGTCTGTAAAGTCAAAGCCATTTCTAGAGACTGTGTTCCCATGGTACTGAAAATTACCTTGCACAGTCAAAACAAGTGGTATTGTGCAGCTCATCAGGTAATTTTTGTGATTATTGTTACTTTTACATCAAGATTGTGGGGAACGAAGGGGCAAAGAATATAACAATGGTAAAAAAGCAGTCTTCAGAAATAAAAATATTAGTAAACAACACATAACCACTAAGGCCTTTTGTTCTGAACTGGTAGAAAAATCTATTTTTGGGGAATGTTACTGCTGTAAGCAGACCTTACCTTCCCATCTTTATCAGCCCAGTCTGAGCTACATATTATATGAATTATTTGATTAGCGGGACTATGGAACTGGAAGCAGCAAAAGAACCATTGAAGTGACTAAAAGTATTAACAAATTGTTTTACTACTGTCCATTCTATATAGGAATGACTCTCCTACCAGCTGAATTTCATTTCCACATGTGATCATTTTTCTCTATTTGGGCTTGAAAAATACCTGAAAAGCAAAGTGTACCTCCCCCAGCCCAGTTCTTCATTTACCTTTTGTGAAAAACAAGTCTGCTATAAACTCAGGTAGTAGTTCAAGTAAGAGTCTGATCACTTTAATGACTGTAAACATATGGTAAAAAAAATTAATTAGAAAGCCACACTTTCAAACGCACAACATCTCTAATTTTAAATGAGAGAAAGAGAAGCATATGAAACAATGTGAAAGTTACTTCATTACAGACTTACAAAGTTTTCTTGCCGCTTTCATTATTGTTTCTGACAAGTTCATAATAGCAAGTGGTAGCAGATCAATGGATAGCACAGTAAAATTTGAGTTTAAAGAAATCCATTATTCCAGTATTCTGCTATTAGCTGAGTGGAGTTTGCAAAGACCAAGATGTACCCCACTTGCAAAAAAATAAATCACACCATGGTAAATTAGGGGACAAAAAATTATTGGTATTTGATGTAGCAGAACCAGCTGTGACACCACCACTACCTATAGATTTGGTTTATTCTGTTGTCCATCTTATTTTTTTGCTTTTGAAATCGTAGGCTATACCATGGTTTTTTAGGTCATCACAGCAAACGAGATGTCAAAGGGTAAGAAAGAATCAGTAGGAACAAGGACCAAATTCCTTGTGTCCAGATTTCATTGCTGATTTCAGTATCGAGTTTCAATTAGAGGTTTGGCAATGCTTGAAGCACAATAAGGACCTTTGTATTTAAACATTTATTGTTCCAATTCCATTTCTGATCATGAGATGCAATCATCACGTATGATGAGATTATGCAATGGAGAAGAGCTCTATGAGTTATGTTGTCACTGGAATACTGACAATGATAGCACCCAACAATACACACAACGAGACACTGTGGCACAGTTTACAAAAAAAAGCACAATCAGTAAAGGGTATTTTTTTTAAAAAATAATATTTCCCCATTCCCATTTTCAATGGAGGTAGCCATCACAGTTAGAAATACAAACTGTATTTACAAGGGAATCTACTAAATACCTAAGAAAGCAGCAGCTATATTACCAAAACAGGTGCATTTGATTTCATATCTTTTAATCAAGACTGAAAACAGTCCCACAAACTGCTTCTTTTCAGTTCAAATCTTACATTTTTATTGCTTTTTACAATATAGAGGTCATGTAGATCAGGATAATTGCTGTTCCTGTTGAAATTAACTGAGTTAATGGGCTTCTGGATCATACATAAGCAGTAGTAGCACTTTAATTGTTTCGAAGACCTGTTTACTTGATGTTCTGCCTACCTTTCAGCAGGGGTAACAAGGACCCGTTTTCCCAATTTTGTTCGGTTTCTCCTGTTAATAATAGATGCCCCTTCCCATCCTGTCATGCAGCATTGGTTTGTCACACAACAGTTTCTCCTTTTCACCTCAGCCTGAATGACAACTTTACCTCTTGCTCTCTGCATAACAGCATTACAGGGTCAGCTATTGTGCATAGCTGTTCACCTGAAACATCACTGAGCGCTGCGGCAGCATTATGGTTGGGTAACCCTGTCTAGTAAGGAAACATTTGGAAAAACTTCTGTATTTTAGTGTGACTGGTAGGGTTTTTGCCACAAGAATATGGGATGGTGTTAGGTCCTCCAGCTTTTTTTCTCCCATTTCACCTGCCATGCACACAACTTGAAGTCCACATAAGCATTTGGGAAATACCTGCTACTCTATTGCTGTAATACAGGTGGCTTCCATAACTGTATCTTTTCTGATTTTAGATACTTCTGCTGGGTTTTGTGGATATTAATCCCGTGAAAGACTACAAACGTAGCTGTACCTCCTAAATCTCCAGATTCCAGTTCAGTAACATTCCTTCCCGCAAATCATCCCTGTGGTCTTAGTAACTGCTTGACACAGATTGACACAATGTTTGAGATTTACAATGCCCCAGTCAAATGAAAAAAGTATATAAAATATATACAGTAAATATGTAATTCTATTTCAAGAGAGGTACAACATTTGCATTTCCTAATGTTAACATGAGCCTAAGATAATGTGGAAATCAGTCAATCTTCAAAAATTCCATCTAGAAGCTTACCTAAATCTTTTGCTCACCAGAATTACTTGTTTCATTAAGTTGTAGTGAAAATCTCATGAAACACATTTTAAAAACTAAAAATTAAATTAAAATGTTATTGTGATATTGAGATGAGTTGATCCAGACATATAGTTCAAAGTAATCTATCTACCCTTTCATTTCTATGACTGTGCAGAAGGCAGTTAAGGAGCTTCCTTCTAAACATAAAATCACAAGCAGAGAGATATGACTAGAAAAATATCACCATATATAGCAAGACTCACTACTGTGCATTTGAAATTGATCACAGCAGATGCCTGAATGCTGCAAAGTTTAAGGTGTTCTACCAACCCTCAGTTCTGTCCACATGTACAGTCAAACCGTCAAAGAGGAGTTGACTTGCTTAACCTTTAAAAAAATATCAGCCAACAGCAAAGGAAAAGACAAGTGAAATCTGATTCTTTTACATTACTGTGTTTCAGGAGCAAGCAAATACTCATATGGACTTGTGAGGAAACTCACTCTTACGCTATTAATGACCTTAAGCTCATCGGGGGTTTGTTAGTACAAGATACAGCTACAGCTTTATAAAAAGAAATGGGAAGGCAGAGATCAATTTTAACTCCTGAAAAGGTTTTATATACCTCAAAAGACTTATACAAAATTGCATGGCCATTGCACAGAGAAGCTGAGGATTTGTTTCAATTTTCTACTGGAACTACAATGCTAGTTTTACATGGAAAATATTTGACTGATACCAGACCACTGACAAATAAGCAAAAACAAGCACAAAGGTTCATATTAGATATAATGAATCTTGGGGTGGAGAGAGGGGAAACGGCAGTCCTAGAGTATATATGCAAACCTAGTTATCAGTGAATCAAATCCCGTATACTCAGTACTAAATATTGCTTTCTTTGCTAGAGCAAGCATTCTTAAAAGTTAGCAGGCAATTTAGAAAATTTTGGTAATACATGGACACTAGTCACACTAGGAAGGCAAAGAAATTCCCATTGGACCAAACAAAAGGACAACTGTCAGATAGTTTAGGTGTTCAGTATAGCAAAATTTATGTTTTCTATTTATCCAGATATGTCTACAAAGCCAATAATAATGAAATAAAAAATACTTAGGCATAATTTTTCTTTTATCCCTTAACACTAAGACCTCTCCCCCCCAAAATGTAAAAATCCCCTAAGGGATTATTTGTTGGAAACCAAGGTTATTTTGCATTTATTTCTAAAGGCATTTTGGCTCATGTTTTAGAATATTTTGAGATGTTTCTTTCTGACTAATGTTTCCTTCATTGTTGAAAATAATTCAAGTTTACAAAGAAGCCAATGTATGGAGCTTTTGCGAATTCATGTATCTATGTAAAGTTGGGTTTAATCACTTATTGATTCATCCAGGTTCCTCTACACTGCCTGCCAAAGCTGGTTTAATATCGAAAAGGAAAGAAAAATACTAAAGCTATGGTCCTAATGGCAAAGACATTTCCAGTGATCAACTACTATTCATATGGTTTTGATGAAAAATGACTTATAAATGGTGATTTCATCAAGAAGATAAAGTACTTGTAGATACATTTTGACATGTAGAAAAAATTGCAATGTGATTGTAGTTTCCATAATGCTTACCCAAGTTTCTGAAGTAGACTTTTAGACTCCACTTCTACACAATTTCCTTCATGTATTAACTACATTTTGCACATTTAGAAATATGTTATCAATATTTTCTTTGCTATCATACAAAACATTTCCATCAAGCCAAACAATGAACCTACCCAAAGTGTTTCTCATTCTTGTTTACTAGCTTAAACAAAAACAATCACCAAAGTCATGGACAGCCACATACATTTAAACATTGAGGAAGAGGTAAATTTGGCTAACTTTTACATCGGAGACTAAGTACTTAGCACTTCAGCTATCAAATTTACACTAATTTACCTGAGAAGTGAACATGCCCTGTGGTTTCTTGAAACATTAAAGAATTAAAGGATTAATCAATCTTGTTGTGTAGAAAATATTTTAGAAGAATCAGAGCATTTTGTGATCCTTGAGGCCTGTATGCACAACCCTGCCTACCTGCCAAACGACAAAGATACAGTGACCTTGGCATGTTATGAGAAAAAGGAATGTTAGCTGATAGATAAGAAAGAGAAAGTGGAACAGGAGGTTTTAGCTGCAAAAGAAGGGGGGCTGCAGGGTATCAGGTAACAGCGCATGGACAGAAACTTATAACCAATTACGATAGAGAATATACCAAATGGACAGCATGTAGTAGCCAATTATATGTACACTTGTAGCATACACTAGAACACAGATTGTGAGTATAAAGTAACGTGTGGAAGCACAATAAAGTGACTCTGCCTCTGTGAGGATACATCTGTGACGTGAGGGGCTCTCCGATATTTGGCGCCCGAACAAAGGACAGGCAGCCTCGACGAACAAATCTTTCTCGGAGATGGTGGTTCATGGGGAATGAAAGGGTCTAGGGAAGAGGAACGAGCCGTCTAATGCTTTGATACAGAGCGACGGCAGAGGAGAGCCTGACAGGAGAGGCTGAGAGTCAGTGACCTCAGACCAAGGTAGGAAGACTAGCTACCTTCCTCTGTCGGTTAAAGGGCTGCAAGCTTGGAAGCAGAGTGTGCTGCAGCATAAAACCTGCTACTAGGTATACTCGCTAAGCGAGCACAAGCAGTTACAGAGAAGGCGTTAGAAAAATTAATACAATGGGCCAGAGAACATAAGCATATGAAAAGTCCGTCAAAGTTATTTGATTGGGAGAAGTGTAAAAGGGTTGGAGATGAACTTTGGGACTTAAGTATCACTAAAGAAAGAAAAGAGCTATTTACCGCTTGTAATACAACTTGGAGAACTGTGACTAATGCCTTGCAAGAGTTAAAAATAGAATTGAAAGTGGTCGCTGCAGCTGTGCAGGCAATAACAGCCCCTGCGTTGACAACCGCATCTGCTCCACCGTCTCGTAGCCGTAGTCACATTGAAGCATTTTTTGGTGATATTAACAGTCAATCGAGCGATAAGACATGTGACTCTGTTACTAAGCTATTAAGAGTTAATAATATGTCAAATGAAGCAGAAAAAACAAGCGACGTGCCATCAGTCACGAGCGATGTTCACGCTTCGGCGGTCAGAAGTGAACTGACAGACAATACGGAAGGAACTGCAGTGACACCCAGTGATGATGTAAGAGTGTGAGGACCCAGCTGTCACAATAACTTATATCTACCCTTGCCTCCTCCTCCTCCTGAAGCAGTTTGTTTACCAGGAGATGGGTCATCTGAAGATGAACCACAGCCAGAGCATGAAACAATAATTCCACAAAGTAGCCAATTACAAGGTCTCAAGAGGAAGCTATGAATGTTGTACATCACAGAATGGAACGATCATTGTCGACATTTGCATCACATGCGAGGACCGAAAGATCTGTCCAGGAACTGGCTGTAATACTGACAGTATTACAAAGCCTTCAGAACCACCTTTAGGTGGTATAGGTAAACGGTTATGTCCACCACCATATGCGGACAGTTCTGTGATTCCGCAAAGGTCTGGTAGGTGGTCAGGTATAATCCGAGATGCCATATTAGAAGGAGATTGGCATCCGGCAGGTAACCTAGCTTTTCCTGTATTGTTTAATCAACTTGGTAATAGTTATGAGCAACATGATTGGAAAATTTTACAACAAGTAAAAAAGACTATGCAGGAGAATGAGATAAAATCTGAAGCCACTAGGGCTGCATTATATTGGATTTTTACAGTAGATGTTAATTAGCCATATGATTGTCGAAATTTAGCTAAATTGTTGTTATGCCCTTCACAGCAAATAATATGGGGTAGAGAATGGTCTCGTCTTGCAGAATTGGAAGCCATGAGGCAAAGGGATCCACAAGATATGTTAAATGGTGTAACACCAGAAATGTTGATGGGATCCAGGGCATTTTCTAATGTAACTTTACAATTGCAATATCCTAGAGCGTTACACCATTTAGCAGCACAATTGGCTAGACAGGCATTTTATGCAATCCCTGATGATAGTCCAACTCCCTCATTTACAAATGTGAAACAGGGTTTAACAGAACCATATACAGCATTTATTGATTGTTTATCAGCAGCTCTTACAGCTCAGTCTGACATGAACAAGGATGCCAAACAAACAATGTTTAAACAGTTAGCTTTTGAAAATGCAAATGCAAAGACAAAATCTATTCTAGCTACATTGCCTAAGGGAGCCGGAGTTGGTGATATGATTGAATTAGCAAATTGGGTACAAAATAGTGCCCAAGGAAAAATAATTGCTCAAGTTGTATCATTAGCAATGGCACCAATGACTAATCTGTTGGCTGATGCAGTACAAAAGATAAAATCAAAAATGACATCTAGTGATAAGCCTGTCACGGGAATTTGTTACAAATGTGAAAAAAGGGCCACCACAGGAGAAATTGTTCTGCTACTCTGTGGTACGATCATTGTCAAAAAAAATAATCAAGCTATCGAAATATGTAGGATAGCAAAAAACATGAATAAAAGCTCAAAGGGACCCCGCGCAACAACACAAGTGGCAGGTCCCTCAGTACTGTCCAGTAGCTCCCTCCACCAGCCACAAGGGGGAGCCTGGGAGTCGATTTGGCAACAACAGTAGACATTAACCACCACAGCAGTATATAAAATACCAAGTGGTGTAACTGGGCCTATCTTTGACAAAAGAAGCTTATAGGAGCTCTTTTGTTAGAGAGATCATCTGCTACTGTAGCAGGATTAATTGTGCTACCAGGGGTAATTGACGCTGACTCTAAAAACAAAAAGGGGAGAGAAAAATAAAACCCAAACAAAAAACCCCAAACAAAAACCCCAAACATATGTTTAGGTGTGGTAATTTACAATGACACATTGTATCCCTTTGCATTACTACTACACAATGTTCTGCTTGGCAAAAGGAAAAGGGAGGAGAGTCAGTCGACCTGTCATCACCTAATGCCAAACAGAACAGCAAACAGAATCAAACACCTAATGCCAGAACTAGAAAACAAGTAGCAATCCTGGAATGGTTGTTTCCACCTTTTACAGCACCTAAGAGCATATGGCAAAGAATGGAAGTAATCGCTCATTTGATAAAAAAGGGTCACCAGAGATGTAAAGATGTTAGTGGCAGTGAGCCAGATTGGATAAATTTGCCCATTAAATTAGAAGACTTAGAATGGATGTTACAAAATTTTGAGACTTTACAGATATCCTTATTAGGATATGAAGGTACATTACACAACGAAGTACTGGTGGATAAAAGATTAGGCTTTATTTTACGACAACATTGGATCCAAAGACCTAAAGTTCTTCAACAACCTCTACAGGGTCAGACAGTTTTTACAGAGACAGAAAAAAGATCCAAGCGTGCTGCCTGTGTATGGAAGGAAAAGGATGAGTGGCAGCATAATGTTATAGAGGGAAATATACAGGATTCTCTGAAAACACTGGAGTTAGCAGCAATCACCTGGGCGTTAATTAACTGGAAAGATTCACCAGTGAATATAGTATCTGACTCGCAATACTCAGTAGGAGTTGTAGAAAGAATTGAAGATGCATTAATCAGATCTCCTAATAATAAAAGGCTAGGAGAATTCTTTTTCCAGATTCAACAAGCAATTAATATTTGGACGGAACAATGCTGTATGATCCATATCCGCAGTCATTGCAATAACCTAGGATTGGGCGAAGGTAATGCTCTAATTGATTCACTTGTCAGTGCCGCCATTCCTACCCCGGTTGATGCCTTTACCATGGCTAGAGAAAATCATTCTCTGTTTCATCAAGCTGCTCGTGTTTCAAAGCGACAATTTAACTTAACTTGGGCGGACGCTCAAGGTACGGTTAAATCGTGCGCACAATGTAGTCAGCATGGAAAAGGTTTAGGACTAGGAATGAATCCAAAGGGGTTGGGAGCTTTTGAAATATGGCAGATGGATGTCACACATGTACCTGAATTTGGGAAGCTTAAATATGTGCATGTGTGCATTGACACATTTTCAAAAATGATTTGGGCTACAGCACAGGCAGGAGAAAAAGCAATACATGTAATCAGATATTTGACTGTATGCTTTGCAGTAATGGGGATGTCAAAATGTATAAAAACAGATAATGCCCCTGTGTATACTGGAGGGAGAGTAGAGAAATTTTTGCAAACATGGGGAATTAAGCATGTAACAGGTATTTCGCATTTGTCCACAGGGCAAGCGATTGTAGAACAAGCACATAGAATGATTAAAGGATACCTTGCAAAGCAGAAAGATTTAACAGAATTAGATCCACAGATAAGGTTAGGTAAAGTGCTTTTTATGGCTTAATTATCTTAGCCTGGCAGGATTAGAACAAGCATCTGTAGCAATTCATAATAGTGGTGTAAAAATGCAGGCTACGCCTGAAACACAATTGTGTTATAGGAACCCCAAGACAGGATTATGGTCATGGTTATAGTTGTGTTTCCACAGATCAAGGTCCGTTATGGATTCCCAGTATGGACACACCCAGTGGTCAAGTCAGTCAACCGAACACAGGACAGCAACAGCGAAGAGTAGTAAACATTCTACTTCAACAACTTCGAACAGAAATTAACAAACCAAGCAAGAGGTTTCGCCCACGATATATAGTTGCGAACATACTTGACCAACAAGGAACGGGGGGGGGGGGGGGGCTGAGAATTGAATTCTGTTATAGCCGTTAATTGTGCTTTGAATCTGTTATTAGAGTGTGCAGCTTGTAGCAATAGGTTGATAAGAAATAGTCACGTAGCAACAACTGAAGGTAATCCTTGTACTGCACATTATCACCAGAATTTTGAGGATTTTTATATAGCAGCAGGTATCATACATAATCAGCCACATTTTTATCATTTTAAATCAGGAAGTGCTTTTCACCAAGCTCAAGCAATTTGATCCTTAAAACTTGCCATCCAGCAAGTTAAACAAGCCAAGAAGTCAAGATTGATCACTTTACAATGTGGACACAATTTACACAGATTAAAGGAAACAGATGATGTTCTTGGAAATTGATTTTCTCAACTTGGCATTACAGGCTGGCTAAAAACACTCCTGATCGAAGGAATAAGTATTTTAATAGTTATTTTAGTAGTCGTGACTTTAATAAGTTGTATGCTGTCTTGTGTAAAGAAAGGTTTAGAAAGAATCGTTCATTCGGCTTGGGTTGTGCAAAAAGAAAAAGGGGGTATTGTAGAAAATATTTTAGAAGAATCAGAGCATTTTGTGATCCTTGAGGCCTGTATGCACAACCCTGCCTACCTGCCAAACGACAAAGATACAGTGACCTTGGCATGTTATGAGAAAAAGGAATGTTAGCTAATAGATAAGAAAGAGAATGTGAAACAGGAGGTTTTAGCTGCAAAAGAAAGGGGGCTGCAGGGTATCAGGTAACAGCGCATGGACAGAAACTTATAACCAATTACGATAGAGAATATACCAAATGGACAGCATGCAGTAGCCAATTATATGTACACTTGTAGCGTGTGAACACAGATTGTGAGTATAGAGTAACGTGTGGAAGCACAATAAAGTGAGCACTGACTCTACCTCTGTGAGGATACATCTGTGACTCGAGGGGCTCTCCGATATTGATGTTCTGTAGTCCGTAGCCAAGGAAAGATGTATTAATGCAGCACACTACAGAATCAGACCCTCAGCTTCTCTGTAAACAAAGGTTGTGGGTGTGAAGGAAAATACTCAGTCGTTTATCTTGAGCTGAATGTGCTTCATACATAAAAAATTGCTGTCACTTGCAGTGTATTTAAAATCTGAAAAAACACACTTGGGTGTAACCACAGCATAAAAAAGCCATTTCTATCAGCTATCCTGCACATGGGCTATGAAGCCCCCAAAACAGGATCTAAGATGAGAACACCAAAATGAGCATTATTTGTACATATATACCTTCTTTTTTGCTTTCTTTGAAGCGCTCAGAAAGTAATTTTCAGTTATGATGATTGATTAGTGTTATCCTTTCAGCAAGGCTCTGAACAAGACAGATTTTGTGGGTGTGTGAGTGGCATCACTTGGCCGTTAGACTTGCATTAGAAAGAGTGAGAAAGAGTGAGAGAAAAAGGAAAGAGAAAGAAGAAATAGTAAAGTATTTGCTGACTGCATTATGAAATTGAGCTATCAGATGGTGAGATTTCATTCACTAAAGTTATACCAAATAAAACTTTGCCAATGTAGTAGCTGGACCTTAGAACACAGGAAATCTACTGCTGCCTGCCTCCAAAAGCAGGCAAAATTCATAAATATGCCAGTGTTGACAGCAATTTAGTGAACATCATCTGGCATAAGTGTCACAGCCTAGCCTTGCAGAGACTGGATTGTAAATCTTAAAGCTGTGATGTACCTTAGGGAGCCATTACTGTTCTGTCATGAAAGAAATAAAACAAAGGTCATGGTCAGAAAAAATTTCTTCAGATGCTATTTTGTCTTCTCCAGGTCTGAGGAAAGAAAAGTCCTCTCTTTCTCTGAGCAATCTTTGCTTATTAACAACAATTTTTATAATAGCACAATAGTGTAGTTGTGGGAGGTGAATGCTTCCTTTTTTTCATAACTGGCAGCAGAACTGAAAAGCTGAAAGTTATTTTCAGTGTGAACTAGTCTTATTGAATCCATGCATAGCTATGCTTAAGGCACTATGTTCCTGAAGGCACAAACGCACTTCCTGCAGAAGGGAGCCATGGATGTAATTTCCATGTATCTGAAGCAATTAAACCGGGTACATTTATAAAAGGTAACTTTAGTCCATGAATTTAGCTTTTCTCCTTTTCAGGGTACGTAACCACTTATTATGATGTTACTGCAATTTTCGCCATTTCAAATATAGTAACAATATTTAGAAAGATTATTATGCCACAGGGTTATGACATATCATAGCCTTGCACTGCTACGGAGCTACCCTGTGACCCACGGTCTGGCACTATAATCCATAAAGAAAAAGTTAGATATTAATCTTAGGTTATTTTCAGGATTCCCTTCCTCCAATCTCGTCTTCCCATAGTTTTGAAAAGACAACTATCTTTCCAATAGATATGAAGTCCAATACTTTCTGACAGTGGGATATCTAAAGCCCAAGCTTCATAAACACATATTTTATTATGGTGGGCAAAAGTCCACTTCAGAGAAACTGTGTTTTAGAGACATTTCATCTTCATGGTCTCCAACTGTAGTTACAGATTTTTATTACTACTGAAAAAAGGCCCAACTGTGACATAACTGCTCAAGGAAATTATAACCAACAGTAGGTCTCGGTGTATCCGCTGAAACTTTTGCTATTTAAACACATAATAGAGTTTCAGGCATATTGCAAGCTCTCATCACTTACTGGTTAATAGTCGAGATGATGAAAGATGATACTATTTCAGATTATTTGAAGAACTAGAAGATACACACAAAACCTCAGAAAAACACGTCCACACTTCTGAAGAGATGAGCCCTCAGCTGCTTTAAGCAGATATGGAAGGAATCCATACTAGAAGATCTTGTGTGCAAGTCAGTTTTCCAGCTTCCTAAAGACTTCCTTGGACAAATTATCAGCTTATTCTAAGCACATTTTCTGCACCTGTAAAATACATGTATCATCCACACTGCCACTATTTCTCCACTGTTTGACTTAAAACTGTGAGCTATCAGGGTACAGCCTAGTATCTTTTGTGTTTTATACCCCAAGAAGTCTCCAGTCATTTCACCCTGCCTCCTCTGCCACATTTCTGTTGGAATAAGTGTTGTGTTGTCATGACAGCAGAGAAAGTTACCTAGCAGGCAATCCAAGGACATAGCAAAGCAGTTCCCAAGCAGTGGTTGGTCTAGAAAACAATGAACATAGGAAGGATGCAAGAATACCAGTCTGGCAGAGGAGAGAACTGCAGGTTATTACAAGAGTTTGTGAAATCCCTAGCAGTATACCATAGACTGAAGTCCATTGTAAACTAAAAATCAATCCAAATTAGACAGACCAAAGGCAGAATTCAAATGAAAACAAATAGCTCACCCTCATTGAATTAAGAGCCGACAACAACAATGTTCTGCTCAGATCACTGTACCCCCATGCTTTACCTTAACCTGCTCTCATTAGGCTACCCACTTTTCAATGGCTTGTTACCTGGATACTGTAGGAAAATAAATGTTTCAGATCAGAGGTTTTCTGGGCTCTCACAGAGTGGCTAAAGTATATCATACAAATAACTAAAGTAACAATCTATTGTCTGCTTCTGGATAAATAGCATTTGTTTAGAGCACACAGACTTTAATTCAGGCAGGCAAACAAACAGCATACTTTGTCAGCTCATATTTGTTTCTTCCCCTTTTTTTTATCAGCTCCACATTATAAAATTTACACCATTTTTGTGAGAGCCAAAAATCTCCCAAACCTACCGTTTATTTTACAAGAGGTGGTGGCTGAGGGCTAGCTTGTTTTATCAGAGCAATACTAAAGAGGCCAGAAAAAACATGAGATAAGAAAGGTCAGTGTTGGCAGGTTTGATAGTGACCATTTTCTATGGCATATGTTACTAGCTAAATTCAACCTCTGAGCAACATGCTGCGATATCTTCATGGTACATTAAGCTCACTGGATCCACTCTTTTTTCAGAAAAAATAAACTAGCTTCATGCTAACAGTCCAGTTCTGGCAGTTTCTGGGGTTTCTTTATGGCCTTTCTTATGCAGAAATTACTAGACTCCTCCTGAAACTGTCTACTTTAGGATAATGAATCCTCCAGAGTTGTTGATATCTTCTGCTCTACTATCTCTACTAAGAGAGCTCTCTAAATTGCAGAGTACTCCTTCCACTTACTTTGGTTTACGCCATCTGATGTCATATTCACGAGGCTCATGCAAACCAGAGGACAGCACTGGGACTCAGGCACAATTGCACTTACAGGACAGGGACATTTACCCTCAGTTTATCCAGTGTTTGACGCCTTGAGATCCTGTTCTTGGATGGCTCCTACTCAATAATAACAAAGGAGACCACCATAAATTAGCAATTATTGCTGGTAATAAAACAACTATTATGCAGAGATATTCAAGAAATTGACCCATATTAAAAATGACAAATAGGCTAGAGCATTCTTAGGACGTGACAATAAATCCTTCCTATCACAAACCATCTGTTTCATACAAGAACATTTTTAGAAGCTTCCTAACATGTTCATTTCTGTGACATGATAATGACAAATTCTACAGGTGCTTCTTGAGATTTGGGCAAATTTTATCTTCTTTCTGCTTTAGCAAGATAGTCATGCCTGTGCACTGATACAGATGAAAGCTGAAGCTTGAGGTGGTAAATGGAAAAAACTGCTTCAGCACAAAGCTATGGCATGCAAAGTTACTTCCTTGAGAAGATTCTTTCTCCACTGACTTGACAACTTCCACACCAACATGATCAATATAATGATATGGAAAAATTACTATGAAATAGGTTAAAAAAAAATAAGAGTAGGAGATGAAACAGGAAACAGTAAGTACATGTAAAGTTATTTCAGCTATAGAAACAGGACATCTATTCATCACCTGATTCAATGTCCCACATAAGGAAGTAGTTTTGTAGTGGTGATTCTTTCAGGGATCTGGGAGCTCGCTCTACTGTGAAAGTTCATCCTGGGCATCGCATTTACAGCAGGTAGCAGTATCTCATGCTTTGCTATGCAGGAATTCTCATCTTTATACATGGAAGTGTGAATATACTATCACAATCTCTGCTATTTCATTACTAAAAATCACTAGTCACAATAACACAAGCAAAACCAGCTTTTCCAGAGCCCAGACAAGCTGCATCACGTAACAGTCACAGAAGAAAGTGGCACAAGCCCTAAACTGCTTTTTATGAATGTTACAGGTAGAAGAGGAAATTAAGAGAGGAGTAAAGTACTATATTAACACTAATATCTGCAAAGAACCAACCTCTACAGAGAAAATAGGACCACCAGCAAATGAACTTCTTTCAGAACTCAAAATTAGCTGAAACTGAAGGTGGTAGTATGTCTTTTGTTAGAGAAAGAATCATGAGTCACCCATAAGAAAACCCACAAACTCCATGAAGAAATTTACTCCTTTTCCTCAGTAACAAAAAGAACTTTTGAATAGTCGAAATTCATTTTCCTTCATTTTCCTCTGCAAAAGTCATTAAGACAGCAGGCATATGTATGAAATCCCATAAAAAAAGTCCTTTTAGTAAAAAAATATAGATTCCAAGTCTGCCAAGTACAAAGACCCTAATTTCTTTAAGTTGATAAAAACATGAGGCTATAGTTAGAAGAAGTCATTTTCTTTCTGTTCACCAAACTTCACAAGTTAGGCCATGAACCATAAAGGACTGATACATATAAACCAAAGGAAAAAAGTGTTCAACCTGCTTGCCGGCAGCTGCTTACCTACAAATCCGAGCAATGCTTGCAAGGACCCCCTATACAGTGTTAGAAAATAGAGGGAGAATCTTATCTGGGAAGGGGGAAAAGAGAAACAGCTCTTTTGGTTATTTTAAAAGACAAATCATTGTTTGAGAGAGCAGTCTGATAACAAAGCACTTATTCCTATCTACTATGATGACCAAGAGTATACCCATACAATAATGACTCAGGCAGAAGACTATAAGATAAAATTATAGAAAGTCATGTTCAACCTACAGTTATGGACACCTCACTTGTCATGCAAGATAAAGGACAAATTATGATAGGATAGACTCAATCATCACCTATAAATTAGCCAAAGTATAATCCAAATTCAATACAGGTGTTGTGTAAACATCTTTCTATTTGGAAGTTTTGAACATCACCCCTTGTGACTATCAAAATATAAAAACACATCTACTACATTTTTTTTTGTATTAATCAACTATATCAACATACACTGAATTCCTGGAGAGTTAACTGTTGATTTAATGGATAGAGAAAGGTTAGTTTAATCAAAGAATTTTTGACAGCACACCACAGAAATTGTTGTCCAGTCAAAGGAAAGGGTTTTAAGGACAGCACTGGAACATAGTATAATCAAGTTATAACTCTCATCAGATACAGCAGAACCTTAGACAACTGTAGCTTCTCAATAGGATGATGGGAAATTAAAAGTTAATTCAAACATAACAATATTTTGTCTTCATGTTCAAAAAATATCAAAACTTTTCTCCCAAAAACAAATTTACACTGAAAAAAGCAAGAGATCTATGGGAAATTTCTGGCCACTATTAACAGCAAATTAGGCTACGATTAATGATCTTATTGTCCTTTTGAATTTGCTTTTTTTTTTTAACAGATATACAATATGATTAAACATCTTCTGATACAATACCAGTATGTAATTTGTTTTCGGTCACACCACTACTTGCTTCTACCTCTCCCTATACAAGCATCTTCATCTCCACTCCTCGTACCTGCTAAAACTACAATCATAATCGTCTACAGAGCTTAACTGAAGCTGAAGAAATTATGATTTAAAGATGCTCTAGTATGTTATTTAGTCACACTATATTGTTTGATTATTGTTTTTGTCATTATCAGAATATTCATCAAATCCTTTCTCACCAGGATTTTCTGACAATATCCATTTCCAAGAGTCATCTAAATGACAAAAAAAAAGTAAAATAAAATAAAATACAATACAATACAATGCAATACAATACACTACAATGAAGAAGGAGGATAAGCTGCAGACAATAGACCACAGTGATTAATAGGATTAGAGATTCATAATACTATGTGAGTTTACTATGTAGAGGAAAACTCAATTACATTAACAGGAAGCTAAAAATATTCTAGAATCTTTCAGGAGTGCAATATTTAAATGCTAATATCAGACACTGCTTAGCTTAAACTACTTCTCAGCACAGGATAAAAAGAAAGACCCAGAGGCTGCAAAAGTAGTCATATACCCTTCATCAGACAAGCTGAAACCTCAACACAGTAACTGGGTCTGCTACATGACAACAGGTAGTCACAAAAGCACAGAAACTCTCTGAAATCACAACTGTATAAGACTATACCATCATTATTGTTAAGAAATTATAATTAAAAAAGAATAAAATCCCTGTTGTTACTCTTATTTCAGCATCCTTTCCTGCCTCCTCAGGTCTTGTGCTGTAAGAATTACTATCATGTTTACAAGTCTCCTACTTGTACCAAACTCCTTAAAGGCAAGAGGCTTTAGAAAATCCTATGCTACCTCACACCAAAGTTGCTAAGAATAGACACAACTTGACCGAAAATATGTAGTTCTTAATGTTTAAAAACAGGGAAAAAAGTTATTAAAAAATACACAACAGGACTGCAGAATAATGAGAGCTCATCCTGCAGATGATTTTATCCCTCTTTAAGCCTCATGCGTTGCTGGAGACCGGACAGCAAGCTCATGAGAAAATGAAGAGATCCAGTTTGTCAGGAGTGATGTTCTCTTTCCACTGGGTATTGGTGGCATTATCAAATTACTCGGGTTAGGAGTTTGTATCTCAAATCACTGAAACACCCAAAATGAATTATAGCTTTAAATCTGACTCTTAAATAACAGTAACTAATTAACGTAATCAAAATCTGTTTTATTTTATGAGTTTTAAACCTTTTCCTTTATTCCTCTCTATTTTTTTCTTCAATAATTAGTTTATTTTCATTTATTTTATACCTCACTAAGCCCACACCCTCTTCTCCTATATGACGTATTGAAACTGTAACAATAGCAATTTTTATTCTTCAGATAATCCACTGTTTATTATATTCTGTTCCAATACACAGAAAATCAGTAGATACAGTTCTTCACTTCTCTGTAAGACCCATATACTGCCATAAAAGCAGAGCAGGAAACAAGGTGCAACCATGTTACATACCTGTATGTACTCCTTTCTTGTGTCAAGACATCCTAGCTGCCTTTAAGTTACCTCAGCTGCCAGGAGCACCGAAGCAACAGTAGCCTGTGCTCTGAGATGAGTGCACAATCTAGATAAAGGGAATGGTCACATTTTTTAAACACAGCAGTATCTAGAGTGAAAGGATGAAACACAACAAAATTGCAGTTAGATATACCTATTTTGTTTCTAAATTAATATTATTGACTTTTTCAAATGCCATGCTCTGCCCTCTGTGACTTTTTTGTCCTCTCTGTCCCTTATCTATTCAATGGTCCCTTTTGGTATACACATTATTGATTTACCATTGATAACTATCTTGGTTTAATGGGTTTAAGGTAATTCTTATTTTACTGGCTGTCATCGACACAGTCTGTCTGTATAATATGCCTTTGGCAGAAAAGGAGTGTATTAACCCATAAAAATGTCCTTACCTAAATAATAAATAAATTCAATTCCCCATTCTTTTATGATTCTGATTTTATAAATTCAGGGTGATATTTACATTCCAGAAAGAAGAGAGACTGCTGTCATAAAAACTTTAGGTCTTTCCGCAGGTACAATATAGTCATTTATAAAACACATTTGGCCACAGTGACCCACCAGCCACCTAGAACTATGACCTAGTTTCTGCTGGGATAGAGTTTATTTTTTTTCCTAGTAGCTGTTATAGTGTTGTGTTTTGGATTTATCATGAGAAAAATGTTGATAATGTGTTAAAGTTTTGTTGCAGAATAGTATTTATACTAAGTCAAGGACTTTTCAGCTTCCCGTTCTCTGTCAGCAGGGAAACACAAGAAGCTGGGAGGGGTCACAGCTGACCCAAACTGGCCAAAAAGGATGTTCCATACCATAAGATGTCACACTCAATATATGAAATGGAGAGTGGACCAGGGGGTAAATTGCTGCTTGGGAATGGGCTGGGCATCAGTCTTTGGGGGTGAGTAATTGCATTGTGCATGACTTGTTTTTTTCTATTATTATTATTGTTATTATTATTACTACTACTCCTACTACCATTATTATTATTATTATTATCGTCATCATCATCATCACCACCATTATCATAATCTCTCCCTTTTTCTGCCCTTTTAAGTTGCTTTTATTTCACCCATGAGTTTTACTTTTTTTCCATTCCCCTCCTCATCCTACTGGGGAAAGTCTGATGAGCAAGAGGCTGCATGGTTCTTCGTTTTGGATTGGACTTAAACCATGACATACTACTAATGACTAAATCAAAGATTTCTTTAATAAGTAAGTTTGTCTCCTGAGGAGAAAGAAATGTCCCTTTTGTACATTCTTGTAAAGGCTATCTAAAATAATAGAACAACAAATTTAGTGTTAATCCTCAGAGAGAAGGAGGTATACAGATGTGTGTATGTGTGAGCGTGGTTTTGTGTCCGTGTGTATGAGCAGGAAATTGTTTACTCGTTACATAAAGCCTGGTCATACTTTTTTTTCCTCATACAAAATCACTACTAAAGACAATCCAAATTTGTATTGTAAGATGGCACATCTTTGCCTAAAATGAATGTCAAGAAAATAAATAATCTGAGCCAGATAATCAACTCATTCTAGACTGAATCCTGCCTGTACATTCAGGACTTTGTACTGCAGACGTGATAAATTATACACTGCAGGGGTGTTGGCAAGCTTTGCGAGGATATGAAAAGAAACGATTCTCACAATCATGCCATAAAAGCAAGACTTAAGTCTTTCTCTAATTTTAATACCTTTGGTGGTTTTAATCACAACATTTTGCCGGGCCTATGGCATGTGTACCAGGATCCCCAAGGCTCTTGCCAGTCATTGTATGCCCAGAGTGTCAGGTCAAGTATCAAAATAGCCAATTATTGTATCTCTACACGTAGAGGTATGGCTTATGTGCTCTGATTAGTGCAGCTGCTGTAGAACATAGACTACCTAATGGATCAACTTTTTCATCTCTTTATTCCAAGTACTGTTTGTCCACAAAGACTCTGGGCATCTGGGTCAGAATTGAGAGATGTCTGCATCGAACGAGAAGTTGTCTAGCTGCTAACTCTTCCAATGAAAAGTCACTTCAGTTTTTCTCCTGTATTTGTAAATATTATGACATTTCCTCAAGCCCAGTGTCAACAATACCCTCCTTTTGAAATGCCTTCCTTCTGAAGTCAGGGGTTTCCTTCTATGCACAAAGGTACATGTTAAATGCAAAGCTGAACTCACATATCAACAGTAAAACTGCCCAGTGTATTGGTGTACCTTATGGTTGGAAAGCCAGGTCAAACACAAGTTACCTTATCCTGGAAAAAAACCCCACAACTTTGACAGCAATAAAATAACAGTAATTTTTAATCAAACTTTCATAACATTTTTCTGTTGCCCCTATGTAATTTTCCTAGTAGAAAAGTGTACTGGCTCGATTATTTGCTGAAATATTATGCTTCAAAGTAAGATTGGTAAGAGAAAGGTAAAATCAGTTATTTACAAAGAAAATAGCTATCTACAAAGGAAATAGCTGATTTTAACAGTGATATCCATCATCTACAAAATACCAGAAGAAATGCCTATGACCAGCTTCCCAGAACAGGGTTGAACTGAGTGAATCAACATGTTTTGTTTAAGAACAGTCATCTTGTCTGCAGGAATATAGGAAAAATTATTTGTAAGACAGTCTCTGGAGTATTTACACAAATATTAATGTTAATATAAACTATTAGATGTTTCCTCTGGTCTTATCAGAAAAAAAGCTACAGTAAATGCAGTATTTGCAAGAATTATTTTATGAACAGTACTTAAATTAAATCAAATCATGACTACCTGCGAACCATTCAGAAACAGGCAAATGTAATAGAATTATTTTTTTTTCAGGGTTTATTTGTTACTCTAGCTCACTGCAGGAAATAAAGGATACAGTACTGAATCAAAAAATCTAGTTTTAATAGTCCCAACCTGTGTGACACAAGGGAGACTTTGTTTCATAAAGCTCAGTCAAGATATCATCCAGCTTACATAGTTTAGTTTCCATCTTCTGACAGATTGTATTACAGAGTTCACTTACAGGCTATAACTGATAACCACACAAACTTCCTCATTTGGTCAGCTAGAACAGAGTACATGCCTGTACTGCCTCCTTCATTTAAAAGTCACTCAAATTTCATATTATTTGAAAGGAAAAGGTTTACAAGTAAAAAGAACAAAACCAATCAAATCTCTTTCCAATTCAGAAAATGTGTCTCGAGTTTCAAGACATATTTTTATCAAAGAAAAGAAAAATTGGCTTTTGTACTAGTACTAGTAACAGTTTTGTTACTACTGTCAACAAACATACATGTCAAATGTATAATCTGACACATAAAGCAAAATCAAACAATACTTGTGCTTGGTTTTGGAAAAATTTTCATCAACACATGTCAAAGTTTGTTCTTATAGAAGAATGTTTCTTTCAAAATTGCGTGGATAAACGCGGAATGGGAGAAGGCTTAACCCAACATGAAATCCTTTTTTAATTGAAAATTTCCCTGCAACCTAGACTGGGAAAATTCATAATAAATATAAAAAATATTGACAAGCCAATCAAGAAAAAATTATGACAGCTCATATTATAAGCTGCAGATGTTGTGCGGTTAATTTAGCTGTTTTGAATAACTATGCCAGGAGTTGAAAACAAGCATAAGTTGCCTACACAGAGGAGAGGGAACAGCAGCATTTTGCAACATGCAGCACACCTTCCACTGCAAACAAAAACCTCTCAAATACTGCATTTCCCAATGGGACACGACGGAGTAACATACACAGAGAGCCCAATCATGACTCAGTTTTTGGTTCAACAGTATGTCAAGGCAAACAAAACTTGCCCTGCTAGGAGAAAATAAATTCTTACACAAACTTTAGAACTGAGTATAAATTATTCAGGTTTTAGAACAGGGAGCCATTTAGAACATCTAACCCCTATCCAAAGAACCTTCTTCTATACCGAGCCCTGAAACGACAGACATTTTGCTATTTTCTATTTTTAGCAAAGCCAGTAAAATTCCTATATGTAGCCTTTTCTCCCTTGTTTCCCAGAAATCCTACAAGTTTTGAACTTTACAAGACTACACAAAGAAGTAGAAGTTTGATTTAAAATATATCAAAAATTATTCCATAAAGTGATTGAAATCTCTGCATTTAAAAATGCATTTCACCAGTGGCTGTCCAAACTCAGTATGAAATTCCAGGTGTGCTTTGGGACTTCTTTGATCAGATGTGATATCTACTTTATACAATATGCTGATACCTGCTTTATTTCTTCTCAGATATTTCAGGTCTGAAATATGATCATCTTCCTACTGGCAATCTGCTTGTGCTTCAGTACAGTTCATTCCTAGACTCATTCATAAACTATGTTTAAACTGGATAAAACTTTTTCAGTTAAAACACCTAATTTAAGCACTCTGTTAGCTTTAATCCTCATGCCTTCCATTAGCAGTTTTGAAAACCTTCCTTTTAACAGCTGAACAATAGTTGCATCAGCAGAACGCACTGTGCAAGGCTTTTTTTATCTAGAATATGCAAATTGGATATACTAGGTAAATCTTCTTAGGAGAAGGTACTCACATTTCAGATTATATTATAGGGTTGTAGAAAAAACCCTCATAAGAAGCTTTGTAATACTACAAGATTTAGAGTGCAGTTGTTTTATATGTTTATTTGGCCTATATTAATATCTTATACTTCTATGCACACTTTCATGCATACAAACACTCGCATTCCTTTCAAAGATTACCTGTGATATAGTCCTTTTTCAATAGCTCATATTTCTCATAATGGAATTATTTTCTTGTTATATCCATTTAATCTGAGAAGAAGGATAACTAAAGCTTTGTATTGTAACTCTGAAAATATGTTTTCAGTCAGATGCTTCAGCAGTTGCCTTGCATCTTTGACTAGGTTGTTGTCTTCATGTACCATTCACATCATATAAAAAATTTACAGAATTCTACCTCTTTTCTCGTGTTTTTTATCTTTCATGATCTTATGTTTTTTGATTCAGTTCTATGTCTTGTAGTTTCTAGTAGACTTATATGGTAGGGTTTTAGTGGTGGCAGGGGAACCTCTGTGAGAACATATCAGGACCTGTCCCCATGGCAGATGGAGCCAATGCCAACTGGCTCCGAGACAGACCCGCTGCTGGCCAAATCTGAGCTCATTAGTGACGTTGGTAGCACCTCTTTGATAACATATTTTTAAAGAGGGTAAAAACTGCTGTGCAACACCAGCTGAGAGAGAGGAGTGAGAATATGTGAGAAAAATAACCCTGCAGACATCAAGGTTAATGAAGTAAAAAGAGGAGGAGGAAACGCTTCAGGTGCCAGAACAGAGATTCAGCTCCTGGAGTAGACTGTGGTGAGTCAGGCTGTCCCTCTGCAGTCCATGGAGGACCTCAGCAAAGCAGAAGGAGGACCTGCAGCTCATAGAAGACCCTATGCTGCATTAGGTGGGCATACCCTTAAGAAAATTGCGGCCTCTGTAAAGGACACCACACTGGAGAAGGTTCCTGGTAGGACTTGTGTCCCTACGGAGTAGAGCCGACACTGTGGCAGGTCTTCTTGCAGGACCTGGGGTCCCACAGGGGATCCACACTGCAGCAGTCTGTTCTTGAAATGCTGCAACCCATGGAAAAAATACACATTGAAGCAGTATGTGAAGAACTGAAGCCTATGGGTAGGATCTGTGCTGGAGATGCTGCTGAAGGGCTGTCTTCTGTGAGAGGAAGCCCACACTGGATCAAAGGAAAAGCATGAGAAAGAAGAAGAGGCAGAGACCTCTATGTGATGAAGTGACCACAAATCCTTATCTCTCTATACCGCTCAGAGGGAAGAGATGGAAAAGTCGAGAGTGAGCTTGAGCCTGGGAAGAAGAAAAAAGGCAACGGGGGCACAACTGACATCCTATATTCCCAAAGTATATTCAAGCACTTGTTTATATTTAAATGCCTGCTGAAGTGCTATATTGAACTGGGGACAGTATGCAGTTTTGTAAAAAGGCTTTTTCACGTTTGTGTTGCTGACAGATGGATGGATACAGCTTTTCTCAGATCAGAACTTTGGAAAGGGTAAGAAAGAGAAAAGGAGAAAAAAAGAGTGATTGGCACATGTGTGTGGAAGGGAATGGAAACATCAGAGCTTAAGACGAGGAGTTAGGAGAGTGGGAGTGGTTCTTGAATAAACCCTTACTGTGAGTATAAAGCAACCTTTAACCTGCATCTAAGCACCCCAATACGTAAAACAGACTTAACTCTTATTTTATAACATATATAAATGTTGTGAAGTTAAGTGATTGTGAAGTACATTGCTCAAATTACTCTGATAGAGAACAATCTTATTGACATTCATGTGTACATACCCATTTTGATTCAGACTTACACATCCAGTTTAATGATATTTGAAGTATGCCACAAAGTGTGAGAAAACAAAGTACAAGCCAGATTTTATTTTAAGAGTTATTTAAAAAATGAAAAATTTGCTTAAAACTCAGATTTTTTTTTTTTGTAGCCCATTATGGATTTGCAATATTACAGGTGCACGTTACAGAAGACACATCAGCTATGAAGCCTACCATTGCAACACAATGACCTCGTGTTTAGAGAAGATGACAGACATAACAACTCTTTACAATAAAATAGTTACAAAATGGTCCTTATCTTACAAATCATCCTAGATCAACAGAGCCCTGGTCTGCATGCACCAGCTTTCAGCAAAAGGAATTTGAGATTTGCATGTTTTCTTGAATTACAGACAGGTGAAATCATCATCATCCCTTCCTTTCTGCTTGCTATTACATAAAAACAATTGAGATAATCTACAATGCTATGCACTTTTTGTTTTGTAGTACTGTAGCAAATGGTCTGGTTTGAAATGATTGCTTTGAAGATCCTTTCACAAAACATGAAGCTGCACAGTATTTATACTTATCTGAAAAAACTACGGGCAACTGCTCTGTATGAAATCTACAGAAAGAAGGAACAAATCCTGAGAAATAATCCTATAGTGATGACACAAAAATATTAATAGAGTTCAGGGCCAATGCAGAATTGTCTAAATCTATTGGGTCAGTTAGTTTTACTTGAACTGCTTGCTCAGCTTAACATAAAAAAAAAAAGGGCAAACTTTACCCAAAAGAAATATGATCCAGAATTCACTGCCATGGCAAAAAACAATGTTTCGATCTCTTCCATTTCCAAAGACAAATTTACCGTATGAGGTTTCTCTTTCATTCACTGTGACTAGTTCACGATAACGGCAAGAAGTGAAAAGAAACTGCTTTTTTCCTGTAAGGAATGAGAATTCAAACACCTGGCGAATAGAAATGTAAGTACCAGGTGTATGTTTAACGCTCCAAAGAGAAACTTTATGACTTACTAGTCAAAGAAATAGTTTCCTCCAAAATGGGTGATTGTTTGAAAGACAGAAAACATTGGAAAAATCCTTTAAATTGTTCTTCACTGTTCTTTCCTCAATGTTATTTTACGTTTATATTATCCGGTGCAGCTCATTATCTGTGCTCCCTTCAATGCTTCTAAGTTTTATGTGTGATGTGGCAGCAGTTTTCCACAAGTCATTTGAAAAAAAAAAAAGTCATAAAACACATTACACTGAGTCCCAGGAAGCTATGTTCAAAATATGTAGTTTTGCGGTTGGAAAGGGGGTATTTTGATTTTCCGTAAAACAGATTGTCACTGTTGAACACAGCCAAAGACAAAAAGCAAAGAGTATTGCTAATTTATTTGCAGTTGTGTCAAAGGCACCAAGATTCTTGTTAAAACTAACACTCTCTTACCAAATCACTGTGGTCATAAGAATAGTAAAACAGTGATTGCGGGACTGTTCAGGCTGGAGAAGAGGCTGCTGAGGGGAAACTCGCTTGCTCATTACAGCTACTTGAAGCAAGATTGTAGCAAGGTGGGTGTTGGCCTCTTCTCTCAAGTAACAAGGAATAAGATGAGAGGAAATCGCTTCAAGTTGCACATGAGGAGGTTTAGATTGGGTATTGGAAAAAATTTCTTTACCAAAAGAGTGATGAAGCATTGGAACAGGCTGCCAGGGAAGTGATGGGGTCACCAACATTGGAGGTGTTCAAAAAGTGTGTAGATGGCACTTTGGGACATAGTTTAGTAAGCATGGCAGTGTTGGGCTGATGGTTGAACCTGATGATATTAGAGGACTTCCAACCTCAATGATTCTATGATTCTATGAATTTATGAAAAGTATAAAGATATTATTTAAGAAATATAAATATTGTTTTAAAGCACTTTATACACAACCACCCCATGTGTATCACAGACAAACATCAAAGTGTTTTCTAATTTACTGAGACAAACCTCTCACTGAAATCACCAAGCAGAGCTTATTTGTGTTGTAGTTAAGTTTTACTAGATTTTTATTTCTCCTTCCAATACAACACAGTACATGGGATGCTTAATCTCTTTCTTCTGGATTTTGGTGTATTTAAATACTACATTATAGTCAAGAATTTATAAAGGTTGCATTAACTTCTTTTGGATTTTTTCTGGGGATCTGAAAAAAAATGGAAATTCATTGTTAGGTGAGAGCAAAGAAAACCATGTTTTAGTAGTCATTCCTTTTTACAGCATCTCCTAGTTTGGCATCATGAGCATATATAACTTTCATATTATTCTAAGTATGATCAGAGATTATGTCTTTAAAAATGAATTCCACTATGATCTTTCAGAGCTTACGTCAGAATAGTGTTGCTGGGTGAATATTTTGCCTCAGTTTCTAAATTCAAAATTCAATTCTAAATGGGCAACAGGAGACCTTTAATGGAATTTTCCTCATCTGGGAAGTGTAGACATATATTAAAGGAGAGCTTACACCTCAAAGCTATATTTGAATTTATCTATCCAAAATGAATTGGTGTCTAATAAAAATTATAAATTTTTTGAGTGTCATCTTAGATTCTGAAACCAGATTTTCTGTTTGTGTGATAACAGAAGATTAATATTTTCTGCATAGATCATCCAGAATTTAGTCACTTGTGTGATATCAAACTATTTACTACTTCTTTTCCCATTCCCTTAATCTGCTGTGTTGCTAGAAGAATGAACAGTGCAAGGCCAGCTTCTAAGGCAAAGTAGATGATCTGTAATGATTTTTCTTTTGTTGTTCAGTAAACCTGAACTCTTTTTTCCTCTCTATGAATGGCTAAAGATTTTTCTTTTCCAGCTCCATTTGTTTTCTCAAGTTATATTGTGAAAAAAATCCTGCAATATATTTTTAGAATGTGACATCGAAACCAAGAAATCAGTGACTTCACTGTTGTGTTGAGTATGGGAAGAGTTGTCACACCACTCTTTGTGGAGTCCCTCTAATGAGGAATTTCCTGGTACAGGCTTTATAGTTGCCTTTCAGACCTGAGGCAGAGATTTTCACATGAAATCATCTTTTTTCCCTCGTTTAATTTTTACCAGCTCTCTCTTTTCCATCGAGAGGATTGTTGATATATTGATCATTGTGGGAATTTAGCCCTTTTTCTGAAAAGCATTGTTTACATATTTTACACAGTATCCAGACAATAGTATAAAGGGATTATTTTACAAATTAATAATTAAAAGTTAATCCACAGTAATTTGTATAACAGCAGAAAATGCCTGAACACAGATGTTCAGCTCTCCCTGAAAACTAGGCCTGTTCTGGGTGTGTCACGTTATGTGTTCAAAGATCTAAAAGACTTCCAATTTACCTGTTATGATTGAAGATTTAGAGGAATTCATTCTGCCCTTTAGCCACCTTGCCAAACTATAGAGTAGAATGATCTATATGGTGTCTGAAGAACCCAGTGTAGCAAGAATTATGTAGCATTTTACCACAGTCTAAAGTTCTTGCTGCATTGATTATATTTTGCATGTTAGGGAATTTTTCTTGCACAGCAGACAATCATCAGGAACTAGGTAAATTTTCAGATAGCACTCCAATTTGTAAGTTAAAAGGGACCTTCTCTTTCAGCCACTATTACAACAGGGTCAAAGATGAAGTTTAGGCATCTCAGCTCTCTTTTCAGAAGCAAGAGCTGACTAATAAGCCCTATCATCACAAGCAGCAAGTTCAAAAGAGTAATAGATTGAATGTGACACGGATTTATACCTTATCTATTATACTTTGTCTTTTCTTCAGTTGATAATTTTTCAAACCTGGTTGGTCCTTCAGTGTTTGATTCTGCAGCTACTAACAAAGAAAGATTTCACTTTTCAACAAGCACACAAGTTTTCTATTAATACCTTTTAGCAAAGGGAAAAAAAGCTTAACTATGTTTTGTCAGGTAGCTAATATTTATCGAAACAAGGTAAGGTTGAAAGGAAAGTGTGGACCTTTCCTAATTACAAGATGTTAATATCTGTGATTAGACCTGGTTCTGGTAGAATAAATGTGAATTAACTTTTCTCACCTACTTCCATTTTTCTTTCACTGTTTTTCTCATCTCTTCTCTGTTATTTTTCTCTGGATGTGTCACCTATCCATGCCTCCATCTATAGATTTCTTTTCCCTGTTTTTTTCTCCAAACCTGATGTGTATGAGTGACTTGGTAAAGAAACTTTACTTGAACAATGTTCTCTGCACTGTGAGAGGGGACAATGTATTTGAGGTAATAGTAAATTCTTGCCAACTGTTATAAAGATCCAAAACATCCAAAATAACATATAAAACCAAACCAGTAGAAGAGAAGAAAACCTGACAAAATATTTTCCATGGCTTCACTACTTGAATATGTCATAATAACATCAACGATCTGCGTATTTTTCTAAATATGTTTTTCTTTTTTCCAACTGAATCGCAACACTAACCTATGATATCCAGTTTTTCTGTATCTTTCCTTCCAGTGTCTATATCACACATACACCAGACACACTTCTTGTGTCTGTATTACTCAGCTTCCCAGGTAACTTGATCTTATTCATCATTCTCATTGGCTTTTCCCAAAGGTGTTTCTAAATTCTGCTTCTATTGCAGAACTGTGTGCATCTTATATTCTGACTAACACAGAAATCGATCAGCTGTTTTAAGAAGACTTATTGTCTCGATTAAAGAACCAAGAAAAATATAGAAGACAAAGCATTCCTCTTCATTACCTTTTGTAAATGAGTCCATTTCAGCTTCAACATAAACATAGAAACTTAGAAACATAGAAACACAGAATCATAGAATCATAGAATCATAGAATCATAGAATCATAGAACCCAGTTCTTTTGCCTCAAAATATCTTCCAGAGTTCATACTTGCTTCACTCATCAATATGTCCTTCCAAAAGCTTTCTACAGCATATCTGCACATGATGCCTCAAGGCAAATTTTCTCCACCTTCCCAAGAATGTCGTAGAATTAGCCAAAGTTCTACTCTGGACCACTCTCCAAATGAGACTTTAATGTGAGTACTGAAATGGCTGTTACATTTAAATACATATTATTTCTGCATTTTCCTGCAAAAGTTTACAAATTCAGAGAAACAGTACCCAAAGTTTTAAGTCCACTCTGCACCTTAAACTCAGAAGATAAAAAAAGCAAAAAACAAACTCTTGTCCAGTTAATATTTGAAGTCCACATGAAACGCACTCTGCCGTCAAGTGGGGAAGTCTGAGAATTGGTTGTCAGTTCCAACATTCACATGTCATACTTTGTGATGTTATACATTAAAAGATACAGTCCTGAGGAGAAAATCAGTTTTCCCATGAGAGTCTGTAACTGTTTCATTTCATTCATCTCTGTTGTTCACCTGACTGGCCAGATGACACATGCGTGGTTGGAATAAGCAGTCTGTATATTAAGGAAAAAAATATCACTCTGGAGTTTTGAGTAATGTCATGGCTTAAATTGGGAGGAAGTCTTGTGCTTTATAATATGTCAACAGTCTTAATGGCTTAACAAAGAATGCCAAAAATCATTAGCTGTGTATAAGGGAAGTTGAAAGTCATTAGGGTTGTGTTCAAAGGATCAGAGAATAAATTAGAGGGAAATTCTGGAAGAGATCTTGTTCAATTCTGGACTTTGAAGGATATCTTTGAAGTGAGATCAGATGCTCAGAGCCTTTTCTGTCTGAGCCCTGTGAATCACCAGTTTCTCTGTGAATCTCCAACAGCCCAAACTACTCAATTTTCATTAATACAAGAGGAAAACAGAAGAAACTGAACTGCTCCAAAATGGGTTTGGACTACAAAAAAAAGTAGTGATTTCACAATTATTTTGTCTCTGACGACAAAATAAGCAAAACAATCATTCATGAACGTTGCGAAGCATCTGCTTGCTTCCTAGCAGAACTACAAGTAGAACAGAACATTTTTAATAACAGGCTAGTTATTAATTTCCATTCACCTATTTTTGTGTACTTCAAAAAATCTAAGCTGGCAATGCATTTACAACTACAAATTTTATTTTATTTCTGCTTAACATGGCTTGTTTAAAGAGCGTTTTCAGAGGACCACTCTGAATCCTAAGTAATTCTGTTCTTTTGAGTTGACAAACCAAAAAGTGTCTGAGTCTCTTGAAAGGACTGACCTCCCCCATAGGTTATAGCATAAAAATTGGGAGTTAAAACTGTATGTCAAAATATAATGCACTGTCAACATAGTAATAGTTCCAAACCATTCCAGGCATTCAAAACTACCTTTTTTTTTCACCATAATTCTTATGGACTCCTTGAAACTTGGGGATACAAAGACCTGAGAGAAAATAACCTCTTCTATTTCCTTATACCAGCTGAGAAACTTTTCTGACATTGTGCAAGACAGTCAAAAACATTTGCTAACTTGGATTGTAACTGATGGACATCAGGATCTAACCAAATGAATGTCAGACTGAAGGCTGGGTTTGATAATATATTTTGCTTCTGCAGATCAAGGATGTTGGTGGAATCGCTAGGGCTTCTAATATTTTTCACTCAACCAAATCCAAGATCATCCAGGTATTACTAAGTTCTTAAACGTCTTGCCATTCTGACTATGGTGCCCAACATTTCAATAAACCTTATTCCACAAATCTGAAAAACTTCTACAAATAAAAGAAAAGTTTACATCAAGTTAAAAGTGGAAAACTAATTTTCTTTATCAAATCTTACCCACTATATCAGATCTTCAGGATAACTAGGGAATCCCCGTATCAGCCTCACGTGTATTGTCCTCCTTTATCATATGAATGGGAGATATATTTCTTGCTGTCAAATTTAATCAAAGAATCTAAAAGAAAGCAAAAATCCTTATTTACTTACAGAGACACACTCTGTACGCATTTTCTTTCTTATGCGTACAAAGTAACTGCGGTGTTTCAATATTGCATATCTGTGTTGAAACTGGCTACATCTCTCCATTTGTCTAATAGATCTGGCTGAAATATTTGTTTAAAAAAGGAATGAGTCAAAAGCCAATAGGAATGTTTTTCAACATAAAAAATTGGAAAAATGTGAGAACCATGATCATGCTACTTGTTAAACAGACAAGAAAATATATGTGAAACTAGAGAAAATAAGAAGCATAAAGGGATGATGCCAAGGAAGCTGTTAAACACAGAAGATCTCAGTGAAGTTTCACGAAGACCAGGAGGGAAAAGAATGTTTAGCTTTATGTCTCCAAAAGTTGACTTTACCTGTAATATTTATAAAATATTGAAAGAGAAGAAAGCAAGATATGAATTCGGTGGGTGTTTTTAGTTGCCCTTGAAAGCAGCCACCTTAAATCTCGGATGAAGCCAAACAAGGTTGATGATTTTGATCTTCAATTTATTCTTTCCTAGCCTTCAAATAGTAAATGATCCTGATGGAATTAGAGCTAAGCAGAATGACTTTCTTCTGTGATCTGCATATCAAATTATCTGCACATTTACATCAGCAAATTTAAACCAGTATTCTTTTCTCCTTTTTGAGAACCTGTTTATGAGTGTGTGTGTGTATGTGCTAACGCATGCATATGTGCATGTGCCCACTCCTCTGCGTGAACATCCACTTTACATTTCAGAAGTTGACAATTAATTGTATCTCTGTACTTGACACTGGTGAGGCCGCATCTCGAGTACTGTGTTCAGTTTTGGGCCCCTCGCTACAAGAAAGACATTGAGGTGCTGGAGCTCATCCAGAGAAGGGCGACGAGGTTGTTGAAGGGGCTGGAGAATAAGCCCTACCAGGAGAGCTTAAGGGAATTGGGGTTGTTTAGTTTGGAGAAGAGGAGGCTGAGGGGAGACCTCATCACTGTTTACAACTACCTGAAAGGAGATTGTGACGGGGCAGGTGCTGCTCTCTTCTTCCAAGGGACAAGCGATAGGACAAAGAGGGAACAGCCACAGGTTACACAAGGGCAGGTTTATACCCAACATTGGGAAGAATTTCTTCACTGAGAGAGTGGTCAGGGATCGGAACAGGTTGCCCAGGGAGGTGGTGGAGTCTCCATCCTTGGAGGTATTTAAAAGATGGGTAGATGAGTTTCTTAGGGATATGGTTTAGTAAGGAGACAGGCATGGTTGGACTCGATGATCTCAGAGGTCTCTTCCGACGTTACGATTCTATGATTCTAAGATTCTATTATTTTATGATTAAGGTCTAACAAGAAACTGACATGCAAAGTGAATCAATGAGGAAAGGTAAAAGGACACCAAAACAACAGCTTTTAGTCAAAAACCAAATTGACACTTAATCATAAAAATTCTTTGTAGTGTTCCCTCTTAGCTTTCAGTTTTTAATTAGAAGAAGTACCCAGGACTGGAAATAAAAATTACTGCTTCGTCTCAGTGAAAATTTTCCTATCCTGTATGGTTTCGGCATAATCATACAGTTTATAACAGAAATATGTTTTCCCTTTTAATAAACTTAGTTATCACAAGTCATTTATAAGAGGCCATACCTTAACTCTGAGGGACTTTAGTAAACAAAATATTGTGAATATGTAACTCCACTTCCACTGCACAAGGCAAACCCTGTTGTGTGGCAATATACATTTCCATCTATCGTGTGTTCATTAACCTGACAGAGTAAATAAAATCAATAGTTGGGAGTCACCCAATCTGACCAGAAGCAACCTCAGAACTTTTCTGCGTGTGAAAACAGAAAAGCTGAATGATTTTGGCTCCTAAATTGTGAATGTCACAGCAGTCTTAATTGACAAAAACAATTCTCCAATTCGTACCTATAACACTGTGTTGTAAGCTGTGGCAGAGAATACAGGAAGAAAGCAATAAGAAGGAGAAATATCAAAGGAGAGTCCTGGAAATGAATCGCATAATCTGTCATGGTCTTTGGGAGGAATTACTTCAGCAACTTTGAAGGTGACAGTAAAGGAATACTTGGGTTTCTTCCACTACCTTGAAGGAAAGAAAGATTGATAGCAAATATTGCAGACTGAAGCAAAGCAGAGGAGTTCTGTCTGGAGATTTTTGGTTTGGTTAGTTTGTTTGGGTTTTTTTTTTTGTTTTGGCATTAAGAGTCTTGCAATTGAGGATTTTTTTTTCAGGTGGTTCTTGGTCACTTCTTGATGGATGTGACACACCACACAACTAATCAAATCACACACAACTATGCTTCAAATGAGTGGACATGAGAAAAGGCTGATTAATGACAAATAGATAACAGAGACCACAGTGGAGGCACATACAGTGCTGAGCTACCTTGAATAAGAAGACGAAACAAGGAATCTGTTAGCTGATTACCTACTTTGTCAGGGGAAAAAAGGTAATTCACTGGAAAAGTTTCAAATCAATAATTCCCCAACAGAAAACACTACACTATATAGCTGTTATTTTGTCATTGAAATGTTGATTGCACCAGGATTAAAGGGAAACGTGCAAATTAATTCAAGACGGGGCTTATTGCAGTTTATTTATTTTGAAATTTTTATTTTCTCTTTTATTCCAGTGTTCTAGTTTATCTTATTAACCAGCATCACAATATTTCATATTAAAAATACAGAGAAAATATGGAGAAAACAAAATAATTAAAATTGTATATTTCACTGAAATTAAAATTGTTGCGCTCTTTTTGTACTTTCTGTTCTGTTCTGTCACTCTTCTTGGCTTTTAGGTCCAGTTGATAATGATAATAATTTTTTTAAATGTTAGAAATTGCTGCAGGGGTGAAGCTCCATTTCAGTAACAGTTTCAGTGAGGAAAGATTTTTGAAAATGCATTCACTCAATACCTCTATTATTATTCTTTAATAATTAGTATTGTCTACAAAGTTATCTAACTACTCAGAATTCAAAAGTCAAAAAGAGTTCATTATCAATAACCAAAAAATATTACATAGCGGAATTTTTATTTTCTGATTACGGTAGATATATTTCCTACAATTACGTCCACAGATTCAAAATTATGCCTAAAAATATTTCCTAAAATTTCTTCATTATTTTCATGGCATACCCTAACATTTATTTTTTAAACAAGTATCCATGACAAAATAAATATTCCCGTAAAAAAGAACATGAAGAAATTTTTGGGGGGAAATATTGCAGAATTTTTCACAAGATTTCCTCATATTTATGTCAATACTGTGTTTATTACAACAACATTTATTTAGTTATCTTAATAAAAAATATTATTTAGAGCACAAAATTAAAAAGGTATTCCGCTTCATGACAAGCAACTTTTTAAGCCATATATAAAAGACTCCTATATGTTTTGCTGTTATACTCAAAACCAATTTTTAAACAGTCTTGAGAGGAGGGGGCAGTGAATCTTCTCGACAATACGTAGGAATGGAAGTCACCTGTGTCAGTTCTCCTAGCCCGCTTGAAGTTGGGGCAACCACAGTGATTTATTCCAATCAGTATTTGGCCTTTTAAGTTTAATAGAAATTATATCCAGCAGGACTGGGTCATCCAACAAAAAACTCAAACAGAATTCTGCTCTCTGAACCCTCACTTACCTGACATGTTTCAGGAAACAGGCTAAATCTTAGCACAGTGCCCTTAGAGAAGATAATCATGAGAACCTCGATATATGCCCTGGCCAGCTTGGAACATGTCACCCTATAGTACATATGGCAGTAAGACTTGCTGTTATTTGAGAATTAATGGGCAGCCACATAGTGACTTGAACTACCTGAAGGTGCAAAGACTGATTCCTGGAACATACAGTTCCAGTGACTTACTGTCTCCCAGCTAACATGAGAAATATTTCCAGTAAAATATCCATTAAAAAGGGGCAAAATTTGCTAGCCAGTGCCTTTACGGGATTTGCAACATTTTTTTCTTAAAGCCATCATCTTCACAAGTTGTTTTTTTCTTTCATTCTGTGTCCTGCGATAAAAGCCAAAAACTCATCCAGAGCGAAACACTGCAGAGAGTACTCAATATCTCTGAATCTTCCTGTCACTGGCAGGACAAGACTACCAGTCAGTTTCACCAAAGCAGATTAGAAATCTCGAAGTTCAAAATTCCTTAAACTACCTCATTCCCAGAAGACCCGTGTTACCTCAGCTAGTTTGTTCTACAGCAGCACTTGGAAAAGAGAGACCTGCATCCCTCAAGGAAGCAGTCTCCAGTCATCACAAATTATTTCAATATTTTTCTACTTCACTGTCACAGCAATAAAGATGAGAAAATTCATATTAAAAAAACCCTTACAGCATATACATCTTTTTCTCTCTGAGTCCTTATATACCTCTCTTCTGTGAGAAGATATGTTTAAAATCATGCTAGCAAATCTAGCAACATATAACCCTATGTTCAGACATAGCACTATATCCAGTAAATATAAGAACTTCCCACCTTGTATCTCTTCCTTGAATTTGTTTTCCAGTAACCATGTGTTCAAGTGTGTAAGATTCAGTGACAAGTGATTAATTTGATTCAAGGTGCTTCATTTCAAGCCAGAATGAATCATCTGTCTCTCCCCATCCTACTCCTTTTATTTTTTTATTTTTTTAAGCCTTGCTGGGGGAAAAAGAAAATGCTTTAATTATTCTCTGATCTTTAAATGAAACATTCAGAAATCCTTGGCAAACAATAAATCATAAAACAGGCACAGTAATTCAAACGGTAATCTATGGACATATATATCATCCTGCAATAGCACATTAATCATTACCCTTAAGGACAGCAAAAGAGTGATGAAGTTTTTCGAATTGTGTCTATTGTAACTCAGATATATTCAAGAGTTTTTAATCTGTGCCACTACATCAAAAGGTAATAACTTTATTTTCATCTAGAAATCTTTTCTATCTCCTACCCAAATATGACTGGAAAAGAATCATAGTCAAAGAAGAGGTGATTTTTTTAATTCAGCATGCATGTGAATGCACAAACACTGGCATGCATAGAGAAAAGTTATCTACAGAGTATAAAATTAATATTGCTTCTGTAAGAGAAATTCATCAAGGCCACTGAAGGTCAAACTTCCTATAAAAAAAACATGGGCAGAAAGAAAGGATGTGTTTTTAGGCCAGCCACAGTCCTGAAATTTATTGTGTCTCATGTCACTGAAGTGCAATAAGTTCAATATACTTCAGTAAGAAAAGGTCAGAGAAAGAGGTGAGAATTTAACGATTAGATGGGTAGACATATTAAAAAAAAAACAGGATAGCAGCCAGATTGATAAATCATCTTTCATATTCATAGACACACAAAGTAGTTCCAAAGATTAGAATATTATATTAATGCAAACAAATGTAAAACGTATCAGCTTTTCCATATTCATGACAACTTCTATATTGTTTTGAAAGCAGGATTCATCTCAAGAAAAGATGTCAGCACTAACTAAAAGATTTTCCCCAAATTCCTTCAAGAATTTTACTGCAGAAAAGAGAACCTATATTAAGGTTTCAATAGAAGGACACCATGTCTAATTGCAGTTATCTCTGGACATTGGATGTTAGCTTCGTACTATCTTGTTAGTTGGGGTCATGAGCCAGCACAAGTCTACAAAACACACAAAAGGTAGTTTTCTAGTCCAAATAAAGACAAATACATAATCACTAAATAATTCGATGAAAGAACCAGAAATGTTGTTTAGAGTCTGGCGGGGGGGGGGGAATAGGTGAAGAGGGAGTGGTGTTCAGAACAGCCTTTCTAATTCAGACACACAACCAGTTCTTTATTGTTATACACAGCACAACACAGACAACTTCTGCTGAGATCTGCTACTGCTGATGTCTCCTAACAAGAGACCTCCAAATCAAATTTTTCCCTGACAAAAAGCAAGTATAATTTAGACTGGGGCCAGACGTAGTCTGAGTGATGGGAACTAAATAGCTGCTGGATGACATCAATTTCAATAAAACAGTCCTAATTTGGGGACAGGAAGATAGCAAGAAGGACTCATAAACTTCCCATTAAACCCGTACCAGGGTGACAAGTGCACATTTGTCATGATGTGTGAGTAAAAAAGGTGTTATAGTTATCCACAACTACGCTATACCAACGCTTGATCTTTCTCCTCATTTTTATTTTTCTCCTCTTTTCACTTTATTATCTTACTGATTCTTTTAGTAAAAATTAAATTTATTCTGTTGTTTTAATTACAATGTGGTCAAGAGCTCTGTCTACGTAGAGTAAAACTAGAAATACAGCTTACTGGAACAGAGTATGCATTTACATGCAGCACTTATTACAAAGGCAAGAACCATTGATCTTTGAACATATCCTTTCAGAAGTACAGCTAGCTACAGGGATGGGAGTTAACCTTTATTACCTGCACATTAGTTCAAACAAACAAGCTGACAAGAGGGTGAGTATAGCCTATTCTCAAGTAATGTAAGCAGTAGTATTTTATGGGTTAAGAAGTTCTTTCTGAAATCGAGCTTGTTCAATCCATTTTATTATGAGTGCCCTGTCAGTGCCAGTGACAATAAACTAGCAACATAGGTCATTCTGAAAATTAACACTTCCTGAAAATAAACACATTTTTCAACATGTAAAACTATTTACAGAGAAAGATAACCACGTTACAGTACAGATTGAAGATGTAAAAGGAAAGAAGGATTATTAGAAGGGGAAAGTGGACTTCAAGTAGGAGAAGGCAGTAGCTCTCTACTTTTTTTTTCCTATCCTTTATTTCATCAAAGTGCTGAAGTTCTTGTGAGCCATTCTTTGTCTATTTGTGCATCCTAAAGCTGGTCAGTACTTTTGCATCCCTGCTAAAGAAGAAGAACCAGCTCCAGTTTATCTAGACTGAAACCTCTGTCTCTTAAAACATTGAAAACAAAAGGTAGGAAATTCATTCTTTCCATGCAGTCAGTACAGCCTTGCACCAGTTCCCTCTCAGGCTCTTGCCAACAAGAGACTCTCTGGCCCTTTCCATGGACTAAGTTGGAGCCTCAGCCTGAACTGTGGAGAACAGAATGGTGGTGGTCTTAATGCCATTCTGCAGGACTGAAGCTACAGGAAAAAAAGAAAGATCTGATAAGTAATCACATCCCTAAAGCCGGTGAACACGCACACTTCTTTTTCTCAACCCCATGAACAGGTAGCTGCCCACACGAATGGCAACCACAGCCAAGTACCACAGGGAAAAGGCATTCTCTGAAGCAGTGAGGACCCATGTCTTTTGTAGACCACAGCTTTATGATGCTCAGAAAAGAAATACGGTTTATTAAACAAGTGGCCAACAAATTCTGTATGAATTGCAGCTTTTGAACAGCTTTAAGATGCAGCTCCTTGTAGAGCTCACTGCTGTAGGTGTATCTGAAGACTGACAGATATTCACCTAACCTGATTCATTTGGCTTACTTGCAATCCAACAGCCACAATCTGTGAACCACCTCCAGCTGAATCTGCATGTTATTTCCAGCTTCTTTATTTATCTTGCTATCAGATACAGGGACAAACTCCATGCGTTTTGAATCACTATGCTTCATTTCATGTCCAAAGCTACACAAAAAAAAGTTGAAAGAAAATTGTCCTGCTTATTTTAGGTTTTTTATTTTTCCTGAAGATCATTCAAAGTTTTTCACAGATAAGCGGGGCAAAACCACAGAATACTTTTTAAATTTCACCACTTTCTTTGATACAAAAAAATACTTGTTACTTCTTTGTAAACTTTACTAATTAATAATCCAGAATTAAGTATTGTCCAAACCTGATTTTAGAGAAGCAACCTTAGGATCTAAAAGGAACAAGATGTATTATGTTCCACTATCCACAGCAACTGTTAGCAGTGTATTTAAACACAGCATACGAAAACGAGATGGGCTTCAGTCTTTACAGTCTATAGTGGTATGGGAGTAATAGGGTTTGGAGGGACATTTTGAGCATCAGAAAAATTCTCTGCTCTTGCTGAGGGTAATGACTGATGCTTGTGTTGCATTGACAGGCTCCATTAACTGCACCTTGTTAGCATCATGCATCTTCTTACAAAGTAAGACATTTTCCAGACCAAACTATATCTGGGAGCTTTCCCTGATTGATTGCAAATTTGAAGGACCCACTGTAGGACATAATTTTATAGCTATATCTAGTTGTTGTGGTTTTGGCTGTAATAGAGTTAATTTTCTTCCTAGTAGCCGGTATGATGCTGTGTTTTTTACTTAGAATGAGAACAATGTTGATAACAGACTTATGTTTTAGTTGTTGATAAGCAGTCAAAGACTTTTCAGCTTCTCATACTGGCCTGCCAATGAGAAAGTGGGGAGTGTGCAACAAGCTGGGAGGGGACACAGCCAGGACAGTTGACCCAGACTGGCCAAAGGGATGTTTCCTACTGTATGATGTCATAGTCAGTATATAAACTTTGGGGAAGGTGCATAGAGTTACGACTGTTCAGGCACCAGTTGTGCATGAGTCAGCAGGTCATGAGCAATTTGCACCACCTGTTTTTTTTTTTGCATCACCTGTTTTTCTTGGGGTTTATTTCTCTTTATCTTTTGTTATTTCCTTCTCATTACAATTTATTTTTACTATTACTTTATTACTATTAATGTTGTTATTATTTTATTTTGATTCAACCATTAAACTCTTCTTATCTCAATCCATGAGTCTTCTCAATTTTAACCTTCTGATTCTTTCCCCATCCCACCAGGTGGAAGATGGATGTAGGCTGAGGAAACAGCTGCATGGTGCTTAGCTGCTGGCTGAGGTGAAACCATGACGCTACTGTACAAATTCTGATTCAGACTATCCAGAATCCCTCTTATTCTTAGCTGTAGTAAATCCTGGCTTTTCACATATTTTAATGTAATTTGAGCAAATTTAAAACAATGATAATTACAGGCGAAGTCCAGCACAGATCATGTAAATGTTGCTTAAAGATAGCTTTACATCTCCCTTGTCTCTTTGTAGTCAAATGTAGAGCAGAAAACTCTATTTTTTGATACAAGAAAGGCTGTGGAGGACCATGCCTCTTATCTTGAAAGTATGATGGCAAAGAAGGGTGTTTGTCAAATTTCACAGAGTTACAAGGGAAGCAGGGAGCTGAGGAACTGTTCAGAATGACAAGCACATCCAGTATTTCCTAGAGGCACAGAGCTGGCATCAAAGAATGATTAGCTCCTATTCATAATGTATTCCACCAGGACCTAAGGGAAAATGTATTTTCCAAAATAACACAGCAGAGGAATATTGCTATGGTAATCTGCCAGTAGAGACAGCTCAAAATACACAGAGGCACTCAGAAAACATTCAGAAAAACAATCTGAGCAAAAGACTGTAACATATCAACATTTATTTCTGGAGGGAATGCATGACTATTTTGACTGTTAAGCTCTCACCTGCATAAGTGGCTGTTGTTTTCCTGGGTTTGAACCAATCACCTCTATTCAAAACACAGACTTTTCCTCATCTAAGGTCACCAAGAGATCAAAGAGCCCAAAGACAATATCTAGTGCTCCATAGCTGAAGTTACAGGTCATGTTACACAGTCACAACAGATGAGGTTGCAACAGTTCAAGGCATTGTGCATTCCTCCTCTTTTCCCCAAAGGAAGATCTGAGTGACCTGTTAACGCAGAGGCTGGGTACCACAGTTTGTGATTGGCAAGCTTATTATCTTTCTGGTCTAAGAAGGGAAAACCAAAGATGAAAAAATTGCTTAGACTCCTTATTCTTCTTCTGAAACTGACAAATGCAATGGTTACTTCTAAAATTTGGACAGAAGATTTAATTAGGGAGCAGACTGGGAATCATTCCCTTCAGCCAAGCAATCACATAGCAAGCAGAGTATTATACTTGGCAGCAGCAGCTCACTAGGGACTGAAACATACCTGTGATGCAAACAATGCAATCCCAGAGTCATAGCAGCCAGCAGGGGGTTAATGTTAACTTGAGAACAGTCAGGATTTTACCAAGGGGATTCAGGACACTCTATCACGGGTCCCTTCTGCCAAGCTGGTTTTACTACCTGTGCACACAAAAGTTTATTTCTGTTACTTATCCTCCACAAAGCTGTTATTCTTTGGATATAATCAGCATCATGAAGGGGAAAAGGACACCCTGCCACAAAGCCAGTGCTGTGAGGGTCACCAGTTCCAATTGGTGGGAAATCTCACATTTCAGTTTTTATCAAGAACAGAGCTCATTCAGTGCAAGAGGAGCAATGCAAAAATATTGAGGGGAAAATAAGGAAGAAACCTCATATGGATAAAATGGAGATGGGAATAGCCTCACAGTTAAACAGTTTACTTTTCAAAGGCAACACAAGGACAAATTGCTCTGTGCAGGGAGAAAATTAGTTTCCAAGGTGTGTGCTTTCAACAAAGAGTCAAGTTAATTATTCAAAGAAAAGGGCCATGAATTTTCACAATTTAGTCATTCAGATCTGACACATTTAGGCCCAGTGAGCTCCTTCTTATCACCAAGATTATGATAATTAACTTAGACATATCAAATAAACTTCTGGAGAATTCAGTAGTAAGCAGGTATGACATCCTAACAGGGGTTTTATTAGGCATTTCTCTGCCCCGTAATATATTAGCAATCACTGTGACATTTTCTGCTCTGACAGGTTTTGGCCTTATTAATTTCTTACACTTGCTACGAAATAAATTTATTCATGGCAGAAATCTAATCCAATACATGACTCTGTTTACCCTGATTTCTAAAGTAGCATGTCTCTCAGAATTAATGAGAAGTGACATATACATCATAGAAGAAAATTCAGTGTCTTCAGCCTGGCATGACTGAATAGCAATGATCTGTTCTGAGACTGCAGACGGAATTCATTCTTAACTGCCCTGGTCCTCGCATCACAGCTGACATCAGCACAAGATAGTGAAAAGATTTCTGTTACCTCCTTCTCAACCAAGCCTAACCTCTGAAAGACAGAAGTACCAACCAATAACTTCTTTTAATACAGCTTCCTAACTTCAGAAGAGCACTCAATTTATTCTCAGAAAAAAAAAGAACAAAACTAAAAAACAGGCTTGATACTAAAAATATGATGTGAATTTCAGTGCTTTTTGTGCTCTTCAGAATGAGCTACTATGTGATCAATCTTGTACTTGCTAGAAGGAGATATACTGAAGAACTTAAAGTCTTTTTCAGATGATCCACAAGTAGTCTAACACATAGTTTTGTTTAAACATTTTGTAAAGTCTGTCTTACAACTGCACCTAAAAGAATGCAGTCCACAATTTTTGTAATGACAGCTTTATCTTTGGGATAGGATTCTCTTAAAGGAGGCAAAAAAGCAATTCTTCATTATATTCTCATTTCACAAAAGATAAAACCCTACTTGGTATAGCAGAATAATAAAAACCTACAGTCTTACATTTGTAGGTTACAAATGGGTGTTCAGGAAAGCCTTAGGTGTTTTTGTCCCGTGTTATTAATTCACTGTACTTTATAAGAAGTGAAATAAACTCAAAACTGTAGACCTGTTAGCCCGGTAATACACTTCACCAGTTTCAGAAATATTTTATTGCCAGAAGGACATCCAGAAATGGCAGTAACTACACAGCATGCAGTCAAACGTAACTCTATTGTAAAGTACAATCAATCTGCACATATTTAGCAGGTCTCAGACAGGATCTTTTCAACTATTGCTTTATGGCGCTCTGCATCCAGCTGAACATTTGAACTTACATTTCTTGGAGGTCTTATGCTTACATTAAGATTCTGCTGAGTTCTTTACTACGCAAAGTCTGTCTTTGCTTGAAGAACATCTCTACCTTTATTACTCAATAAGTAGGGAAAACAAAAATCCTACATCAGCTTATAGCTATAAAAGATTCCCAGGTCAGGGCTAAGCTAGAAAATACAAGAGTTTATATTGTACTTACAATGGTGAATCTGACATCTCAAGCAAGACATTTACATTTAAGACAGGGTCAAAGGAAAAATCACAAACTCATAAATGCTGTGAAAACCCTCCTTAGATGTTAAATAGTCAAGCATCTCTTACACATAAAGGTGTATATGGCTACAGAGGGCTCCACAGAATTCAAAATTTATCTAATCGGACCTAGATGGAGCTCACTTTTATCTTGCATTCAGAGAGGGAAAGCAATTCACAACATTAATAAAAATTATATCAATACTGAGTTGTAATAAGATCACTGGCTCTAATACCATTTACCACTCAAATAATATTGTTCCCATTGAAGACTTTCCGATGTACTTTGCTGTGTTTTGACTGAGATATCAGTGGTAGTATCGTACCCTGGTCAACCTATCAAAGACATTATGGTGTTTTTGGTATTCATAGCAGTAATAAATTTTCCTAGATTTACAACAGTCATGGTATCTCTGAAGCCATTTTCATAGTAATTTTACAAAAACTCTTCAGGCTGAATAACATATCTATTCATGGGTCTGTTCTCACGAATAATAAGGATTAAGCTAATTGTACTGTATTCACTCTTCATGATAACCTTAACTCTTCTTCTGAACAAAGCCTTTCTAGAACACCTCGCATCACAATATTGGCAATACTTACCATCTCATAGGTGAAATTGTTAATTTGCAGTTCTCCTATTTATTCTGTCTTCCTCAGCCTCTTTCCCAGTTGTTCCATTTATTTGGAAGCTTTCCCTTCTAGCTGAAGGGCAAGAAATATATGCTCTCCAGAACCAGTCGAATTAGAATTAGCAACTGGGAAATATTTGGAAATATCACTGTGAACAGTCTGTCACAGAAAATGTTCTTTCTCCAGTGCCTTGCAGAATGGGGATAGCTAGAAGTTAGGTACAGCTTCTCATTTTGACGTCTTTACATGGAACAAAGTCCACAAAAACTTCGCGATTTTTTCTTCCAGTATTCTGCTCTGATACAAAATATGAACAATATTTAGAATAAAATTCATCATTCACTAGCTACTTTTGTTAAGACATCTTTGTTCTCCCATTAAACAAGCACTTAATGCGTTCAAGCACTCTGAAACCTGTCATGGTTGTTCGAAACAGATATTTTGCAGCTTCAATATTGCAAGACTTATTCATTTCCTTCTGAGTCAAGCTTAATCTACACAGAGGAATCACTAGTATTGTTTTTGAAGCTGCACAAAAATGTACTTTGAAAGTTGTAGTGTAAAAGGAAATAGATTATGCTGATGTTTTAAAAACAATTAACAGAAGTAGAACCCCAATTTCTAATTTGTTTGACTCATAGACAAGTTAATACCGTAGCTGAGACTTAAGAGCTGGGACCTACAGACCTAGTTTAATGCAATATATGTAGACAAGCAGTAATTATTCAGTGACTTTGTATGTAGTATGAGTAAGGACCTGGTAATCAAAAAACCTGCTACATTGCAATATGTCATTCAGATCCCTGTATTTGCTGTATTGATACTATATAAAGGATATATATACTATATACATTTTCCAGTTTTTAAGACAGGAAATAGCAGATTTCTTATGTATTCTTCAAGAAATGGGCATGAAACATTATTTTAATAATGAACACCAAAAGAGGAAAAATTCTACTACGTTAACTGATAAAGTATTTTTCCCTTGGAAACTAGCAGTCAGGGTATACATCTTTTTTGCTCCTGGCTTTCTACCTGGTCTGAAAGTACCTCAGAACAACGACCATTCTTTTGGAGTATCCCTTTGAGTATATACAACAGTTTTGGCCTAAACAAGCAAACCTAAAAAGCAGCAGTGCTACTGTCAATCAGGTGCACAGTGCATTATTTCCCTTCAGCAAAGACAAAAAATATTTACTTCTATAGATATTTGTGGCTCATATGAGACTATGTAATTGTTTCTTTTTCTAATCCACTCCACAGAATCACGTGCTCAGTAGTGCTAGGTTGCTAAGTGTGGGTTAATCTAAAATTCAGTCCAAACAGTAAGGATCCCTTTAGAGCACATTGTCCTTACCACGGATCCATAATCATGCTGTGATTAGTCTTTTCTTTCTTTTGCATAGGAATACTTGGAATCCCCATAATGTAGTCTGAATATCAGGCTCAGAACTCACCTTGATGCTTAGAAGAGAACTACCTTCTAGTATTAAGTGAGCAGTCATGTATTTTACAGGTGAAAAGAGGAAAGCTGAAGCTATAATTCTTTATTTGAAAGGTGAATGATAGAATGTCTAAAAGGCTCATTTCCTTGGCTGTCCCTGCCATTGATTAGAGACATGACTGCATTAAGCACTGAGTCTTAAGACAAATATCAGACTTCAATGGATACACACCAGGGTGTTCTGCACTGAGAGAAGATAATCATTTTGTAAATAAAGATGTTTTCAAGATTAAAAACAAATCTCACATAGGTTACGTTGTGTGTGAACAGTGAAGTTTATACAAAAACTCAAATTTCTAGTGGTTCCCACCCAGTAATATATATTAGATAACTTTGTGCCCTAAGTTGAAAACAGCAGTGGTAGTGCTCTTTGGCACAGAGTGAGCCTAATATCTGCAATTAAGAGCTTAACAAGCATTTGTAAAGTACATAATCTGACCATTGTTACAAACAAAGATGCATTGGCTTGATTATTTGTTCCTGCTTATTTATTTATTTATAAATAATTGTCCTGTTTTAAAGGTTATGGAGTGCCTTTCCCTCCCTTTAACTTGTATGGAGTTTGAGAAACTGCACATATTGCTTACATGAAGCAGCAAAGTAGATAAACAACATTCCCATCTCCGTCTTTACTTCTTCACATGGCTGTGAAGGATGAATTCATGTACAACTACTCAATTCCCTTCTGTCCTGAAACCAACAGAAGTTTCAACTAGCCGGGAGTTGCTCCCAGCTGGGATCCCAGGTGATTTTTAATAAAGAGCATTGCTTAACTGTATGAAAGATTTGGCAGGTGTTTGCTATGAAGATTCCAGACAATAATACACCTTGGCACATCTATTTTTAGATAAATATCATTCAAAGTTTATAAAGGGGTAAAAGGAGCCTGATTCTCACGAGCAGTGAGGCAAGGCATATTTGTGACATTTAACTACAACATGTCCAGAAAATAATTCCCTAGTCCTTATATGTCCTCATTAAAAATATATAAGGAAATCTGGCTCCTCAATTCAGATGCTCTAAGTCTCACCTAAGTCTATTATGGATCATATGTTCATATGCTGTGCAATGTGGGACACCAATAAGCAGTTTGATCCTATCATGGAGCTGGAAATGCCCTTGAAAAACATCAGGTCCATGGGCAAGCACCTTAGCCTAGAAGGGGCAATAAAAATGTTGTTTAAACCTGCCTAGCCTCACAGCTTTTCTAAAAGAGATATTCAGTTTCTTAGGTGCTTGCTTCTAACAGTGTGTGTTAAAGCATGGTATCTCTGGATAGTTGCCAGTCTCCACTTCTAAAAAGAAAAAGGGTCATTTGGGAGAATGTACAGTGCTTGTGGATGTGCAACAGGTGGAGGAGGAGAAGCAAGGAAATGAAGGATCAGATCCATGGAGGTATTTCAGCAATAAATACTTTCATAAATCTCACCCTACCTCACCTTCTCAAGTTAACACAGGAAGTCTGTAGCAGAGAAAGAACTGAATTTTGATTTCCCAAGTCTTGAATTATCACCCAGCCACTGAATTTTAATGATTTTTAAATGATCTTTAGATAGTCTAGATTCAAACTACTGATCCCAAAAGCAAAAAATTCTTCATCCCATTGCCATAGGGTTGGCTCATTATAGGTTTTCTGACCCATACACCATCTACAAAACTATTTAGTAAAAGTAAATTATCTGTGGATATTGCTGTACAATAAAAGCCTTCTCATCTGCCCCTACAAAATTGCATGGTAAAATCTATGTACTGTAACACGTCAGGAAGAAGTTTCTCTTGATCAATGTATTTCCTGCTGCAGATTATACAAGAAAGATTTCCCTCCAGAATGTTTCTTTCTCTGTTGATGCAATATTTATCTAAGGAAATAAAATAATATCTAAACATATTCATGTTACAGAGAGTCCAAATAAAGGCTGAAGCTTCCCTGAAACTAAAAAAAAAAAAATTAAAAAGGAAGAATAGAATATGAGACAATAAATAAAAACAAGAAAGTTTGAGCATTTACAGTTCAAAATAAATTACCCTGACTTATTCATAGAACAGCCAGATTGTAATATTATAAAACACTTGACTGTAATCAAAGGCCAACCAGATTAGCAGTTGTTTGCAATGATTTTATTTTACACTATAATAGTTACGACAGGTCTAGGATGACTTTTTATTCCAAGCATAAAATGAGATCTTATTACATTCTGCTACATATTGCAAGCACAGAAGAATACATAATGAATCTTGAAAAGTACTAATAAAATGTGCCTGGTGAAAAAAATAGGGAGTCAAATCATATATAATTAACACTTGCAAAACCTGTGTTAAAATTCGTCAGAGTCTGACCTGGATAAAGATTCATAGACTCATAGAATACCAGTCTGGAAAGGACCTCAAGGACAGAATCACAGAAACATAGAATTCCAGAATCATGAATGTTGGAAAAGACCTCTGAGATCATCAGTGCAACACCACCATGCCCACTAAATCATGTCACAAACTGTCACAGGGTTTTTAACACCTCCAGGGTTCAAGATTCCACTGCTTCCCTGGAAAGCTTGTTCCAATGTTTCACCATTCTTTCAATAAAGAAATTTTTTCTAACCACCAATCTAAGCCTTTCCTGGTGCAACTCGAGGCCATTTCCTCTCATTCTACCACTTGTTACTTGAGAAAAGAGACCAGAACACTACAACATCCTTCAGCTGGTTGGAGAGAGCAAGAAAGTTTCCCCTCAGCCTCCCTTGTTAACCAGGACTGCTGAGAAATGATGGAGAGTGTCTTGGTAAGCTGCTTTGCTATCTCCCTCAGTACTCTTGTGTGGATCCCACTGGACTCCATAGACTTGTGAAAATCTAGATGACATAGCAGGTCATTAACTGCTTCCTCCTGGATTATAGGGGGAGGTGTATGTATTCTGCTCTTTTTTCCCATCTTCCAAGGATCATCTGGTCCAACCTTTCTCGACAAAATCATGGCCTAGACAAGATGACCCAGTACCCTGTGCAGCTAAACCTTAAAAGTGCCCAGTGTTGGGGAATCCACCACTTCCCAGGAGAGATTTTTCCAATGGCTGATGGAAAAAATTTTCTCCTCTCTCCCACCATAATCTCCATAGGAGTAACCTGTACCCATTACCCCTCATTTTTTCCATGCAACTGCTTGTAAAAATGGAGGATCCATCTTTTTTGTACCTTTTTAATACGTGGTGATAAGGTCTCCCCTTCTTTTCTCAAGGCTGAACAATTCCATTTCTCTCAGCCTTTCCTCATATGGCAGGTTTCCCAGTCCTTTGATTGAATTTTTCACAGTTTTTCTGCTGCTGCTCTAGCTAAAGTAGTGATGAAAAACACACAGTTATGATTTAGCTTGTAAAATTCATAAAAGCACATTTTAATTGGTTTGGAGGTTGCAATAGTGGATCAAAGCTATAAGGAATGTAGTTCATGTGATGACTGAAAATTTTGACAGTACCACAGAATATCTGAGAGCAAGAACCTGTTAGACAACAAGGAACTTTTTCCAGTAAAATAAATATTTCTGTTTAGTTACCAGTAACTAAAATTACAAAATATGTAACAAATATATTGTAGTTCACTGTATTATCAATTTTTTCAGTGTTCGGATGAGGCATAAAGGTTAAATTCCTTATATTTGAGTTACAGTTTTTGTTGCCAAATGTAAAATATTTCACCATTAAGGCAGCCATTATTCTCCTGCTGTTCTGGTCTAATTAATTCTTATAATATTAAGCAGCAATTCCTTTTATTCCTACATATCACAAGTCCAGTTGAAGGAGATAAGTGGCTGATAAAAAATCTTTGAAAGCAGTCATAAATTATTCACCTTAAAAAAAAAAAGAAGCTATGCATAGCTGAGTAAATCATCCATATATTGCACGACTTACTTAGAAACCTCCAACAAATTTCATTCAATAATTTTCACCATCAACTTGCAGTTCTCCTAACTTTTGCACAGAAATTTACCTTTGAAATACAGAAGTTTACTTAGTTTTTAATGATGAATTTTATTTTTACTAAATCTAGTCATCTGTACAGTGAGTAGTTGGACCCCACATCTTCCATAACAACTGCAGCCATCTAAGTCTACCAAACACTGCATTCTGGAGCTTGGGTGAGGAAAGTACACACACATCATCGAGCAGCAATCCTCTTCAAACTGGCTGCCACGCAGGCAAATGATACACAGAGGAGCAAGCTGTTGTAGAGGAACTGTCAAACACCTGAAAACAGATGCTAACATTAATGACAGTGGAACAGCTCTGGTTCTGTCACCAGGTGTTATTGTCGCTGCGGTTGCAGGAGACAACTCCATCACAATAGCAAAGAGTTTGAAGAAAGACATAGAAAACCAAGCATTTGACTTTTTATGATTAATGGCTGTCATTCTTTAAGAGAACATTATTACAGTGCCACACTCAGTATCAGATTTGGCTTAGTCTCTCAGTACAAAATCAACATTTGCTAAAAAGACAAGAAAAACAACAGTTAATAGGGAAACACAGCATAATTAACAATTGCTTGCAAAGGTTGTAATTTAGTCACTATGTGGTAGCTATGGAAAATCTGTAATGGTGAATTATCTGACAAAATTTAGCAGATCCTATGCCTATTTCGTGCATTAGGAAGGAAGAAGACCACTCTGTTGTAAACAAGCACCAAATAGAAGATCCCTTTCACATCAAGCTTTGTTAACAGACAATCAAAATGTAGTTACCAGTGGATGCATATGATGCTCAGCACAATGGTCAGGTGCCATGGGGATAGGTTGTACAGAAAGGAAGTTGCTTGTAAAAATGACGCGATGGCCAGTCTCATTAGTAAGATGTTCTGTATTTCACACTTGCTATCAATCTCACTGGACAAGCTGATGAGGTTTGTGTCCCTAATAGCACCAATATGAACATGCTGGGGAGGGGGTTGATATTATGACGGATTTCAAGAAGTTGAAAGGCTACCATCTGTTAAAGTCCATCAGGGAAGACCCCAAGCAGAGAAGGGGATAGTCTCCATCCTGCTTCTCTTGGTGTAACAGCACAAAGACCACACCAGAACTCCAACGGTCTCTTGCTTGAGACCTACACAAGCAGAATTGAAAGATAAACTCAGATTTGTTGCTCTTAAACAAAACAAATTAAAACAGTACCCTGCTGACGATCATTTCCGGAGTCCTATACTTCACTGACTGACTCGTGCTCCTACATTACAGCCAATTAGTCTTGAGGATCATGTACTCAGAAGGTATTTTTGAAATATAGTATTTTTTTAAAAGAATAAATGGGCGATGTCATTGGGCTTGCTGATCTAAACAGTGATTGTTCCAGTGGAAAATGTAAAGTTCATTGTAACTGTTTGTGAGGAAACTGACTTTAAAGTTCTTTTTGAAAACAAGCTCTATAATTTCTGGATTCCTGAACTGGTGACATTTTTAAGGGGTCTTACTGTCAGAGGGTTGTTTCTCAACTCCAACCTTTCCATCTTTCTCAAACTTAGCACTCCAAAAACTATGACGGGGCATAAATTCAATCCCTTCATCACAGTGAAGGAAACTGGGCTTTTAAAGACTGATCTTGCAAAGGTACCTCTGAGAAGACATTCATTGTTCTTGTGTTATGTATTGTGTTGTGTGGATTGCAGAATAAACTTTTGCTCCTTGCCCTTTCTGTCACTTCTCTTTTAATGCAACAATCATAATAACCACAGAGAACATTTTATGAGGGTTCCTGATATATAGCATTTAATATCCCACAAATATCTCACAAATGTTATCACAAAAAGCAGTTTACAGAGCAATGCATTATGTTCTTGACGTGCCTTGACTTGCAAGTATACGTGAATAAATCTATTGTGAAAAGAACAAGGCTATCATGAATTCCTATACTACTGGCATGAATTCCTATACTACTGGCATGAATTCCTATACTACTGGCATTCAAACTGCAGTGATTTGGAGTGAAGGTGTGTTAATCAGGCCACTGAGCCCATCTTCCTTTTGTTTGTTGAGTTGTCTCACAAGACCTTTCAAATCCAATAGGAAAGGAGCAAGAATATTAAACACCTGTCTTTATGTTTCTTCCTTGCAGAGAAGACAGGAAGAAAAGTCTCATACAGCAGATATTTTGTAGAGGGATAGTAAGACAAGAGAATGCAAATGGCAGAAGAGGAAAACTGCTAAATATCCTCAGATGCTACTGAGTTCATTGGGTAGCAGTGACCCTCAATGTCATGCAAAAACTTATTCTTAATAAGTGTCACAGTGAAGCCATATGACGCAGAACCAGAATTGAAATTTTTCCAATATAAATGATGAATCAGACAAAGCATGACCCTTCGCGGACTATTAGGCCTCAATTTCTGCCATGCTGTATGGCGATGTGAAGAATTTAACTTCGGGTTGTGATATTTGAAGCTTATCATTGTCTTGGTGTATATGTACAGACACAAAAGAAAACAAGATTTTTGGCAGTTCCCTCAGAGATAAAGAAAATTAAGGGACACTAATGTTCTTAATTTTACACTACAAATGTCAAATGCCTTTACCCACCTTCCTTCATTTCCTTCAAATAGTCTCCACCAGGCTAATAATCCTTTCTCAACATCAGCAGCAGGGGAAAGTTTATGTGATGTTGACTGCATGCAGAGACATTAAAAGAGAGGAAGAGTATAGCTGGACAGGAAAAGTATAAAAATGTACAGATAACCAGGTGAGATATCCTAGATTAGAGTCGAGGTCTCAGGGCTTACACTTTAATGACTAAGCTCCCTTTACAGATCCAATATTAAAAATATTAGCTAAACTCACTGAAGTTCAACAGTGACAGGCTATGAAAACTGAAGAGTAAAATTAATTTTGCTTTGATGTTTAAACATGAACTGAACCTAATAGCAGAGCTGCAACCAGATCCCTCAGTTGCAAGGAACAAAGTCCAAGTAAAAGATGGAAACAAGCTTCAGCAGCCCACAGAAATTTATATATTCCTGGTTCATGTCCATATTTTGTGATCTGTTTCTGTCTGTGTTCACAACTGATCAACATTATGAAGATATGGAATGGAGATGTGCTGAATTTGGCCTTTTAAGATAATGACTTCTACTGATAAGCACTTTGCTTCTCTTCTCTGATTGTTTCCAAAGGCAACGAGTAGATTCAAAGCTTTGCATTATTGAACTTTAATTAGAAGACTAGTTTGCATACATTTTAAATGTTAATCACTGATCAGTGAGCTGGTGAACTTAGATGGGTCACAACCTGCTCACCACTAGAATAGTTAGTAGCTCGCATTGACTATTGACATTGACGCTGGAAGCCAAACAGGGCAGGACAAATTTGGACAGCATAGCAACCTCTTCAGAAACATGTATTCATTACAGAGAATTTGAATTGATTCCAAAGTTGCTTCTTTGTGAACCTAGCCTTAGTTTCTTCAGACATTATCTACTGGCCATAATTTCAAATACTATTTTTAAAATGGTAAGTGGCACCAGATAAACTGTGCAGAAATTACATTTATTACGCTATGCTTACCATGAGTAGCAATGTGCTAAAAAGATATTGCAACTCAAATTTTGGAGTAAAAACTTAAGAAATTCAATATCAGAATAATAACAATTCATCCTCAGTTTCAGTAGTTCTTACCTGGTTTTATATGCTAAAAATCAAATAGCATTCCGAAGGACGTGTTTCTACATTTTGATGCAGCCAAGCTGATGAGGAATGACAAACACTTGAAAAGTCAGTTACACGAGGTGCTTGAAGACAGAAATTATTTCCTTAAAATGTCTAATCATGCTTTCCAAAACCACTTCCTCTGGTGACCTAATCACATAAGTCATACTAAAAGGTTAAAGACGAAGTTCAATTGCACCAAATTATATATGATAGTTTCTCTGAAATGGATTGTTTTCTATTAAAGAGTGAACTCATTCCACTAGATCACCGTATTCTTTGCATGACCTCTGTACTGAAAGCATACTTGTATGGACAGAATTTTTGTCTCCTTAAAACTCTGCTACATGGGAAAATAACACCCAATCAGCCAATCTGTCCTAGAAAGTAATCATTTAACTACTGCCTTACTCCATGCAATGAAAATGTTACGTATGACATGATTTCTGCAGAAATTCCTTGCAACTCTACTTATTTTAAGGCAGAGGGTAACAAAGTACAGAGGTACAATTGGAGAGGACAGAGCTGGGAGTTGTCTCTCTCCTAGACTTACGCACTGCACTTTCTTCTTCCTCCCATTCCCCAAAAGAGATGTTTCAATTGCAGACTTCTTGCTTTTATGTATTTATTTTTGGTGACATTAATGTGTTAACTGGGCTAAAGTCTGGAGTTTTGGGGTCACCATTCTTCCAATGAACTGAGGAAAGACAGCTACCATGTTGTGCTGGCTGTAGAGGGTAAGTGCCAATCTAACTTGAAGCCAAAAAATTGCCCTGACTAGGGAGTTCATTTAAGTTCTTTTAAATTCATAATGCCATAAGAAGCAAGGGGAAACTAAGCCACAGCTGGCAAAAGTGTTACACTCCCTCTACATTTAAAGGCAACAAAAATATAAGCCTGAGGAAGCTTTCATTGCCTGACTCTTAGAAGATATCGGATACTAAGCAAAGGTTTTGGCTGCTGCAGAGTACATGGTAGGCACACAAAAGGTGCCAGATACCGTGTGATATTATGGCAGACATACATCACCTGGATGGATCTTCCATAAGATCATCCCCAAGAATGACTTAACAGTCTTAATATTCAAAATATAATATTTAGATTTAAAGGTCAGCATTCAGCTCTGGAGAACAGAACAGGGTTCATAACTCTGATAAATGCTCTAATTTCAGATTCTCCTCTCATGAGGTAAACAGCATTTTATCAGTTCAGATAATGGTGTACAATTCAAAAAATATATCCTTTAAATGTTTTTTTACAACAAACTTCCCTACATTTCCACACTGTAAATTACTGTGTAAAAAGGTCCTGGGCAAATTTTTTTGAAAAATCAGCACCAAATATCTGCAATATACAGGAAAACATAACTCAAACAAACACCATTTTTTTCAGGCCCAATTGCAGCTGAAATTTTTGCTCCAGTACGTGTGAAAACTGAGCCAACACATTGGCAGGCAACCAGTTCCCTGCTGGTAGCCTGCTAATTAGAAAGTAGTTTCAGTAGAATACTGTAATTCTTAACAGTCAATTAGGACATTATAACATAGCTTTGATAGCACTACTTGAACTTAATTATGAAATAGGTAACAGGCTTGTCCCCACAGTAAAGAGAGTAAATACATCATTACAGAGGAAATCATATTAAGAAATAAAATAAATTTAATCTGATAGTCATGCAGCTAGTAGAATTAATACCAAAGGCAACAAAGGTCGTATCAAATTAATAATACTTTTTAAAAGATTCACATCTAGTAAGATATTTGACTTCCCTGCTCCTGCCAGCCACACCTTTTTGATACAAGCCAGAATGCTGTCTGCCTTCCTAGCCACCTGAGCACACTGGCTCATGTTCAGCCAGCTGTTGACAGCACTCCCAGGTCCTTTTCTGCTGGGCTCAGACAGACAGACAATTTTTTTACCAGCAAAGAGTAAACCCTTTGCATATTTCAGAAGGGAAGGGAAGCCAAGGCAAGGCAAAGCAAGACAATATGTGGCAGCACAGGGAAAAGCAGAGCAGGGAGATGAAATGGTAAGGTGAGGTAAAGCAAGGCAAAGTAGTACAAGGCAAGATGAGGTGAGACAAGGCAAGGCATGGAGCAGCCAGTCAAGGCAGGGCAGGGCAAGGTGCAGCAAGGGATGACATGACAGGGCGTTCTACAGCAAGATGTGGCAGCTCAGGGCAGGGCAAGGCAGGGAAGCGGGAGAAGGGGCAAGACAAGGCACAGCTGGACAAGGCGTGGCAAAGGGAAGGGAGGTGAAGCAAGGCAGGGAATGTCAAGGCATGGCAAGGCAAGGTGTGGAAAGGCGTGGTAAGGTGCAACAAGGCACGGTGCAGCAAGGCATGGCCGCGCAGGGCAAGGAAGGGCAAGGCATAGCAGGGCAAGGCAAGGCAAGGCAAGGCAAGGCAGAATGATGTGAGCTGAGGCCAGGTGAGGCAATGCAATGCAAAACAGGGCAGGGCTGGTCAGGGCATACTGTTGCAAGGCTCTGCAAGGCAAGGCACAGAAAGGTGAGGCAAAGCCCAGCAAGGTAGGGCATGGCAGGGTGCAGTACAGCAAAGTGAGGCAAGGTGATGTGCAGCGAGGCAGGGCGAGGCGAGGCGAGGCGAGGCGAGGCGAGGCGAGGCGAGGCGAGGCGAGGCGAGGCGAGGCGAGGTGAGGTGAGGTGCAGCAAGGTCAGGTGAGACAAGGCAGGGCAGGCCCGAGGGGGGGCTGGGCCAGGCAAGACAAGGTAAGGTAAGGCCAGCCAGGGTAGGGCAGGGCAAGGCGCAGCAAGGTAGAGAAAGGCAGGGCAGGGCAGAACTGGGCTGAGAAGGGCAAAGCAAGACAATGAAAGGCAAGGCACAGCAGGGCAAGTCAAGGCAAGGCACGGCAAGACAGGGAATGGGCAAGGCAGAACTAGGCAAGGCAAGACACAGCAAGGATGCTGCAACGCAAGGCAAGGTGCAGCCAAGTGAGTTCAGGCAAGGCAGGGTATGGTGCAGTAAAGCAAGGCAGAGAGCAGAAAGGTGCAGCAAGGCAAGGCAAGAGCCTTGGACAAAAGGTCACACCGATCAGGTTGAAAACTGGTACTGCAAAACAAGTAATAATAAAGCAAACTGCACATCTTGCATTTGATCCAACAATAGCTGCCCTTGCATAAGGGTTAACCCCCTGTTTTTTCTCTCTATTCCAAGCAGAAAAACTGAAAATATCAATGCATAGTGTGCAGACAGGCTTCCTCGCTGACATGCATGTGATATATTTGCACAGCATTTTCATACAACCTGCACCTGCAATTTTTCTCAGACAAACATGCACTCTAATATTTGTAGGCCCTGAAAACATGGTTGTTTATGTAATGCAGAAAACTCTGCCAAAAACACCAAGTCAGGCTGTGAAGTAGCATGGCTTTCAAACTGGTCATTTTTCCTATAGGCTGGCTTTGAATGGAACCACAGAGACAGCAAGAGAGACTCTCATTCCAGGGAGGGAGATTGCCAGCAGCTCACAGCATGCATTACTATTAGGCACACCTTCAGTTTTAAAACAGATCTCAAACAAGTCAATGGGGTAGGCACTGGCTTTCCACACCATGTACACTCCTGTGATGACTAGTGAATCTCTTCATTGCATTCAGAGCCTCCTTTCACAACCTAAACCTTTCAATCTTACAGAACATTAGAGAAGACAACCTGAAAATTTGGCTAAACATCCTCTTTTCTGAACAGCCTCAGATTCTTCTAGTCCTAATTCAAAGTGAAGCAAGCAGATAGTGACATGCACAACATGCACATTTCATGCCTCTCTTAAGGCAATTATAGTGACAAGACAGGACAAAATAAATGAGTGAATCTCAGGAAAGAAGATTCAGAAAGAGATTAATGAAAGGGAGCTAGCTACCTACACTGCGTGCTATATTATGCTCCCTGGCCTGTTTTGTGTGGCTCAGGCAGTAGAAAAAACATGAGGGAAAATAAAATTTTTAATCCTGGTACTGGAACTCCTTTCATTGTAATTCCATCTACTCCATTTACATGTGAGTAAATTTCTCTGAATATTTGAGAAGTAATTCACAGCCTCACAAGATCTGTAAGAAGGGCTCAAGTATTCAAAACTCATATGCACTCAGGTTGAGAAACACACCTGTGTACTCAGATATCCCAGTCATGCAAGAGCAGAATGTGATTTCTCCATCTGTATAGGTCTATTCTATATAATCAGGTCCTTTAATCTAATCTTCCAGTGTAAACAAAACTTTCAGCCATTCCGGTGATATCATCTTCATATAGAGCAGGAGGGTTGGCTCTAAATGGGTCATGTTCCCTTCAAATAGAAAGGAAGGGAAGGTTTGTTCTTTGCTTACCTCTTCGTCAAGTCCTTGCCTATCTGTTTTGCCTGAATAATTCTCTGGAGTAAATCTCAACAGCACTGGCAGCAGAATATAATTTTTAACTGTTGGTTCATTGCTATGTTGCCACTTTGAAGAGGAGGATGAACTCTACCAGTCTTCGGTATGTCAGGTGGAGTGCCCAGAAATGGCCACTGCTCACATAAGAGCTCTTCTGCACATGTGATGTTCTGCTGCTCCATACACATAATGATATACACACAAAAGGTACATGCTCTGGGTTTATCAGGCCAAACTGGTTTCTTAAAATGATTCACATACATGCACTGGTATTAGTCTATCAATCATACACGTGCATCTTCAGTAGGTCCAGTGATGGGAATATCTGGAGCATATTGCTTTCAAATCAGGTAGCTGGCACTAGTCTTTACAATTTGTGTGCAAAATGAGGTACTCAAAAGCTAAAAACCAAGACCTACATAAGTACTATACACAACCTGGCACTATAGAAAAAAGAGAAAACTGTTTATGGGAATAACTGCTTGAAGAAGAATGCCGTATAACAGTTCCAAATTCTGCCAACCCCAGTGTTATAAACCACTGAGTGTGTTTGTACTACATTCCTTCTGCTGCTGTCTTATCTTATGCTTGGCTTGCAAACCATCCACCACATATTCTGAGTCATCATAGCACCTAACAAAAGTACAGATATTTACTAATCTGGCAATACACTTTATTGTAACACTAAGCCATTTGTTGTAGGTCTAATATATGCTGAGCCTTAAAACAGAGTGCATCTCTGTGTTAGTGCAGTTCTTCGCTGATTTATAGCAGCATAAAACCAGAGTCAGCTTGGAAACACTGGACCCATCAGGAAATTATGTTTAAGACAATGCTTCATACCTCTCCCAGTACTGCTGGCTTGGTAGTTCAGCATGTTGTGTAAGATTTTTATTCCTGTATCTCCTTTGTTGTTACATTCGAAAATATTTTGTCCTGTTATATGTGTCTGTCAGCTCTGCTTCTCATGCAGCTGGGACGTCAGTCACTACAATGCAGGGAAAGCAGAAAAAAAAATCTGTAGTTCTTTTAAATAACCACAATATGTCTTAATTAGGTCACTATTACATTGAAAAAATACTTATCTTTAACTCTGACTGTAATGACAGGTAAGGTCACTTAGCACTAAAGTGCTCAATAGACAGAAGGACTGGACCCTACAGGCTTATCCCACTGCAGGAGCTGAGGAGAGTTTATATCACTAAATACAGTGGGAGTTGAAATAAACTCCAAACAACACCTGGAACTGGAAATCACTTCTTTCACATTTCCATCTCAAACTGTATAGGCTTCAAAACACAAGTTTGTAATCCAGTGAAATGAACTCTACCTAAGGGAATTTAAACTAAGGGACTGTAGTATCTGAAATGTCTATGTATAAAGTGGATCAAAGCAAAACTCAGATAATACAGCTTGTTTCCATACTATCCAGAGGACTTCAACAAAATGTTTAAGTTCTGGAGATAGACAGTTGCTAGTATTTGAGTTCTAATATTCAGGAACTGGTACTTCCTACTCATTTGAAGGTAATACCTTTATTACAAAAGAAATGTATGCTTTTTTATTCCAAAATGTTATATTCTTTACCTTCTTTTTTTTCTTAAAAAAAAAAAAAAATTAATAAGAGATTATCCTATAGGTATACCCTAGTCTCCATAGAGGAATGTCATGCCAATTCATTCTTCCTGGGATGTTTATGTTAGGAATTAGCTTCTAGGTGAATAACATCCACCTACAATGATCACATTAAGGCAGAACTCATTAATTAAAAATGAGGTCTGATTCTATTCAGCTCCAGTGTTAGTTGAATGACCCACGGCATTTCTTTAATGAGAGAAAGGTATTTCTTACATTTTCTAGCAAAAGAAGAAAACACATACATGCTATATTCTCATATAAGCATAAATCAGAATAGATCCACTGGGATCCAATAGAGTATAATTATTTCTAACTAAGAACTATATGCACCAAAACATAAAATAGCCTTGTACGCTCACAGAGCTTCTATTTGCTGCATTGAAAAACTCAAGTAGTATTTCTTTGGTGTAAAACATAACTAACTTTTAGTTTGTGACGTTGCAAATTAGTTACTCCACTATTTTTTTCATTTGGCCCCAGTTTCCTCCAATAAATATAACTTGAAAATGTTTTCAGACTCCTTTTACAGTGTATTATCACACATTTTTTCCCACAGAGGTCCTGACTTAAAAATCTCTCTTTGTTCTATAAATAAGTAATACTCATAGACAAATTCAAAGACAATTTCATGTTTAGTCAATTTCTCAGAAGGAAAGAAGTGCATTTGGTAGAACTAGCGGGTCAGATTCCACTATTGTTGATATTAATTCAGAGCAATGCAACAAAACAAACAGCTATTTTTTTAATTTATAGCACCATCCATGGAACCAATGTGTGGCTTAAGCAGTTTTACTACTACTTTTTAAGCAAGCCTAAGCACAAATATAAAACCAGATCAAAAATCTCTTTGTCTGTGTCTTCTAACCCGGTTAAATAAGCTAATTGTCCTAATAGAGGAAAGCGTACCTCCACAATATAAATTCTGCACTCTGAATTGCAGAGAAGTTTTGAAATTTTGGGTTGATCTCCACTGATTAACCTTATGTGCCATTTTACACACAGATTTTGTCTCATTTTTTCATGGACAATGGGTTAATTTCTAAATTTGATCACCACTTTATTTTACAACAGCACACGGCCTTATTTGCCTCCTCTATTAGCATTCAGCTTAAGTATAAACAGATATAATTGACATTGCAATGAGAAGCATAAATTAAATGGAGCATTACCTTTTGCTGGCTTTGACAAAATATGTTTCAGAATCAAATGGAAGGGACTTTTCTGACTTTCTTCACAATCCTGCCATGGGATTACCTACCCTCATGTAGGTTTCTGTTTCCTAATACTTCCATCATTGTGTCACTAACACATCATCAGCTGAAAAAAAACTTTCACATGTTTGTGGATCACTGCACAAATATCCAATAGCAGGGGGCATTAACATAAGTCCACTATCTGACATGCCAATATCATCTATGTTAAGTGTATTTTTCATATACAACACATAGGTAGGAAGGCAGACAGATAGGCAGTTATATAGATAGACTGATAGGTATATATATTCATCCAGCATTTCTGTTTTGCAACAAATCACCTTGGAACAGTCTGTATTTAAGAGCTTCAGAAGAAATTTTACTATTAAGATTTTTGGAGATTTTAGACTCTTAGGATTTGAGGAGTTTTGCTCTAAATTTTTTATTTTAATTAAAAAAAAATCCTATTAGCCATGCACTTCCTTTAGAGGCAAGCAATGGATGATATTGTCAAGAATTACAGAATGCCTGAGGTTGGAGACACCTCTGGAGATCATTTAGCCCAACTCTCCCAGCTCAGAGCAGGGTCAGGTAGAGCAGGTAATTCAGGATTACGTGTAGTTATGCTTTGAATATCTCCAGGGATGGAAACTACACACATCTTGAATTAGGACATTAAAAACACTCAGCAACTTCTAAAAATTGAAAATCTCCTGAGGTTCAATTCACCACAGAAAAGAAACTTAGGTTTCTAGTCCTGCAACTTGGAGTTTGGATTTGGCTCAGCATTCCCTTTTAGAGAAAAAGTAGGGAATTATTTTGGAATTTTTATACAGTGTCCCTATGGTTTGGAAGAATGAAAGTTATAATATAGAGCTTTAACTTTGACCTATGCCTTCTCTCTTCTTGTATCTTGCTTCATGCTACATCACCCCCAATAGGGTTTGCAGATTTATAAATTGACGTAATAATTTATTTTATTCTTTGCTGCGTGCTTAGCTGTGCCTATCAGCCTATTAAGAAATTAATAGGGCCTCAGTATCTGTCATTGCTAATTTTAAACAGGAACAAGGACATGCCAAGCCATAATATTGATGTATTTGAAAATATGTTAATTGTCTTCCCCATTATTCAGCCTACTTAGCTACTTTCCACTACTACTTTCCTAAACACAAGTCGTGAGAGCTATTTTATTTTAAAAACAGCAACCAAGATCCTTTGAAATGTCAGAGTTCTCCTACTAATTGAAAAATAAGTTTCATGAGGACTTTCATAGAGAAATCACCAATCAGAGACAAAAGTAAATGTACATTTGATACACACTATCGGTTTCTTTTTGACCTCAATTACTAATGAAAATTAGCTACACGAATGGAGCAGAATTACTAATTGGCTTTTGATACCAGTAGTTCTCAACTTGAGTTCAGAAGAGCTGCAAAGAGTTTAGTCACACATATGTTGCAAAATACCTGTGGTAGTTGTTAAATGGGAAGTAAGCAGGGGAGTATATTTTTCTCAGGAAGCCTGACTGATTGTTACTAACGCTAATATACATTTATCTGTGCAATAACGATTCCACATTCCACTCAGACTGCAAAACGACAGTCTTACAACACACCAGTGTGTACAGGGAAGCACAATGAATATTAATTGTGATTTAATGCACCATTTTCTAGTTTCTCTGCAGAAACGTGGAATACTGGAAGCCTCTATTCAATTTGAGCTTTTGGGAGGACATTGCAGGGGAGGGGGGGAAGGTTTGGATATGTATGGAGCAATAGCTCATTTGGCATTTAGATGTCAAGCTCCCCATTCTAATATTTCATTCATGGGCTGCAATATTTTTTGGATTGCCTGTGATCTTAATGACACACATTTAAAAAAAAGTCCCTTTCATGTGATGAAGACTGATGGCAGAGCCTTTCAAGTAATAAGTTGGGAAATGTCTCCCTAGTACTGAATACGAGCAAGAGAAGGGCACAGGAGTGGGGGTGGGGGGTGGGGGTGTGAGTGTGTATGCAAAACTGATGATTTTCTCCACTTATACTATCTTTAAAATTAGTGACAATTATCTTATGGGCTATCAGTCTTTATCTATACTCCTTGGCAAGTTTTTGTGTCTTATCCTTCTCTGACACAGGAGGAAAGTGTTTATGTAAAGGATGCAGACAACCTCATTTGTTAGAACACCAAACCACACCCATTTTACACATATTCATGTACATAATACTCCCAATCACAAACCAAAGAGAAAGAAGAAGACAAAAAAACATAAACCAAGGAAGAGATGGAAGAGGTTCAGGATTTCATGAGAGAGGAATTTTGCTTCTTCAATTTGTTCTCAAAGGAAATCAATATCTTTAAGTTAGAAATTCTCTGCATCTTAAGCATTTAGGCTTGGATTTTCAAAGAAACCTCTGGGTGATCTGGCACTCAAAGCCTATCAAGTTGCATGTAAGATATTCAAAACATTTTCAACAACTCTCCATGCAATGAGAGACAAGGGATTCTCTGCATGTCTGTAAAAAAAAAGCCTAGAGTTCAATATTATATTTAGCAGAAAAGAGAGGCAGAAAACTCACATGTATAAATACCTTGGTATTTACATGCCACACAGAGGTATGTAACTTCACAGCATTATTTAGTACTGCTCTGAAGAAAGAAAAATATTCCTAAAAAGCAGGAGAAAAAGAAGGAATCAGCCATTTTACATGTGGTCTTGAACTAGCAGCAATTCCAGCATATTGAGACAGTTAGAGATAATGAATTTACAGCTGCTGGACAGCAGTGCATTCAGGGGCCATCCTAAGCCCAGCTAAACAGTGGTGGTGACTGTGTATGAAAAGCTGTAGCATCTTTCTGTTGATTACTGGTTGTTATGCCTTCGCTTGGGAAAGAAAATACATTAGAGGTCCTTATAAATCTGATCTGAAATTGAGTTTAAATTGTTTGTTGGCTCCTGCTGAGAAGGGCTGAACCACTCATACTCCATGTGGAATTCAAAAGGGAGTTCCATCTGATTCTGTAGTGACAGCAAGCATCCAACACTGCGTGAAAGGTAAGGTTTGTAGCAGATGGTGCAAGAAGGTCTCTTGTGGTCTCTTTGGAAAGCTTATGTCCAGATTCCTGGTCCACTGGGAGACTTCCCTCCATAAGCAGCCCTGCTGGACCTCTGAATCAACCCTAATTCAACCCTAATTCAAGGCCTAAAGCTAGCCCCAGGCTGTGTGTAAAAGTAAATATACACTTCATTTGCTCAGCTTACAAAAGAGAGGCAAAAGAGAAACTCTCGTGAAAGAGAAGATATTGTCCATATATGACTTGGCAATAGAAAAAATATTGCTGATTTTGACTGAGTTTGAATCACTTTCTATCCTTTCAAGAAAAAAAAAGAGTGAAAATCAGAACTTCTCACTTGTTGGAGATGAAAATGTTTCTTCTCACATCTCCCCAGTTCATACATGAAATTACTTCAGAGGCAAGGTCCCTGGGATACTAATCAGACTGCTTTTCTAAAGTCACACTACACTGACACACATTTTGCACACAATCTTGTTCTCCAGTGAAAAAGTTAAAGATCTGTCTCTCATTTCACTGTGACCAGGGCTTCATATTTTGGTAGTCCCTGGCAAGCACAGTTAGTGTTCTGGCTGATAAGTGCTTTAGTCAGTTTTTAAGCAGCAATAACACATAATTATGCCAAAGAACTAGCTGTGGCTAGGATTCAGCTGCAGTCCAGGCCAGCTGTAATGCAATCAACAGTGCTGACCTGTGAAAGACAAAGTCATTAGAACAGATTGCTGCCAACAAAAGGAGCCTAATAAAGACATGAAAATAAAGAAACAGGACTAAGAAGCATTAAGGGATGGGAGACAAAAGAAAACACTGATTATATCGCATCTCTATGCCACTCATCTTATTAATACAAAGAAAGAACTCATGACAAATGTTCTCTCATTTATTTTCCTTGTACACAATGAATGTCTAATATATCTGGTCACTGCTCCCCTGCAGTAATCAAGCAGTACGAGAGCATACACTAGTAACAGTAATTATAATGGCAGCAGAAATTTAAGTCTCTTTCTCCAAATAGAAGAAATTTGTGTTATTTGAAAAAAATAAAACAAAAAAGAAAAAAGTGGCTATGTTTGTGTTTCACCAAGTTTAAAAATATGGCAGGAAGCAACACTTACATTTTAACTTCATTTACTTGCTCAGCTCTTGATTTGCTGTGACATTAATTCATGCCTTTCATGTATTTTTTTATCCAGATTAAGTGAGTTTGCATAGGATACACCATCTTTCTGAGCACCAGTTTCTTGAACTCTCTAGATCATATGTTTAGTTCTAATATTCCTTCCTCTCTAGCTGACACTGTATGTGTACCCCAGCAGTTTAGGGAGAAGGTGGAGCTTCACACTTGCTCACCATTTATTCACTCTCCAGGAGGTAGCAGAGAACAAAATGCAGCCTCTCAAAGAGGTTGGGGGAACTGTAGGATAGGATTTTACGGGAAGAGCTACATTGGGTCTAAGCTATATTTGCCATTCTAAAATCTGCTTCTTCTGCCCTTATCACTCAAAATCTAAGAGAATAAACAGGAAGAAAAACATCATTTGCTAGTTCCACAGTTACTGGTGAAGATCATGTGTTCTTACTTCATATGATCTTGTTCATGGGAGGCAAAATGATCCCCAGAGATGAAAAGAAATCTAAATGTAATAGTAACACTTCTTATTATTTGTTGAGAATAGGTGAGTCAAAACGAGCACTTAACATGTGCTGATATTTAGTGTGTTGTCTTTACTAGGATGATATCTTCTGCAGGCCCCTCTCCCAGGTGCGCACCTGTCTTTTGACACAATTTCTTCCAGAGCTGCTGTAGCTTACTACTAACCATGTATGTACCAACAATGACACTATTTATCTTTCACATTCTACATGTACAAAGCATGCCGATATCCCCTGACCACAGAGTCTCTCTCACAGTTACATTTGAGCAAAACATCTGAGTTATTATTTAATCCAGGTGTGAACAAATACGGAAAAACCACAGCTGTAGGATGGTCCCTTTCTTCCTCAGATGCTCTATTGTTGCATGTTTTTAGCTATAGTAAAAAGTTTTCTGGTGCTACAGTAAACACAGACTACTGTGACATAAATTAAAAAAAAAATACTTGCATAACATTTAGTTCAAGTGCAAACATGTAGCTCCCAATATATTCTGGAGACACAGTGTTTAAACTTCCAGCATATAAAGTCCAATCACATGCTCAGTAATCAGCAGCAAGTGAACTCCCCAAGATGTAAGGCAAGGAATATAGCAAGAAGCAGAAAGAGAAAATTAGAGCAGATCTTCATCACCAAATCTCGTATTAAACCAAGGTATGCAAAAGACAGCTTGCAGCTATATTTTTTTTTTTTCACATAATCATCAGTCCTGACAGGACCAGAAGTGTGTGTTCAAATGAGAGGAGAATATAACATGAAAAGGTGAGGGAGGTGGCAAGGGTGAGGGGAGGAGAGAGGAACATGGACTTAACATTACTCTTTGGTGTTAGTCCAGTACATGCATTTGCAACTGAGACTTGCTATTGACAAAGACGGAAATAAGTAGCGGATATGTGATGTCCCACATCCACAGAGCACTGTCTCTACCATAATGTTGCTTGATCCATATTATTCATGTTACAGTAAATGCAGGATGCCCCAAAGGAGACAAGGCTCCCGCTGAGTGCAGCAGGATGCACAAATAAGATCTTCCATGGCCCACCCACCCAGCAGCTGCCAGATACAAGAAAACCCTTTCATTTTCCTCTGATTCTCCAGTAACAGGCACAGATCTCAAAGACCTGGCAGCAGCCGCAGAGACGAAGGACACAGACTGATGTCTGTCTCTGCACACACTGCAGAAGGGCTGCTTGGCTCAGTTTACTGCAACCATTGAGGAAGTCTGGGCTCCTTCCTCCACAACATAATTTGTTACTTTTCACTCTGGGAGAAAAAAGTAAAAGGCTAGTATTTTTCCACTTAAAGATACACAGCACAGGAAGAGTTAAAATAAGAAAGCTTGAATGTTTAATCTGCCAGAAACATATGAGAAGAGCAATCAAATCTGGGATAAGTAGCTCTGAATGAGGTATGCCTGATTGCTTTAGGCCATGCTGTTTGTCAGTCTTTTAAAATTCAAGTCATTACCAGATGCTGATCTGCTATAATATTGTGATGTTTTATCTGATTACACTTATCTGATTGTGCCATATCTGCTACTTGCCTTCCCATTTTTCCATGTATATTAAATGCAGGTGGTTTTATTATTCAGAGAGCTAGAAAGTGTTGACTGCTCTGAATATAAATGGGGATATTATATCATTACCTTGCTCTGAAAGCAGAGTCATTCAGTGTGTAAATCATATGCAAGGTACCTAGTGGAGACACAATAAACCATAATGTCTTGAGAAAGAAAGCAATGAGGAAGGGATAAGGAGATAAAAATTTAAGGCATTTTTAAAGAAGGATAATCTTCATAATCCTATTTAGTTCTTTCAAATCACCGTTTGTTGATAATATAACCTTTATATTCAAAAGTTGTTTCAAGTTCATTAAGTATCTCTTGGTGAAGTTATTGTCACATGGAACATTATCAATAACCGCACTGAATAAAAACCAAGACCATCAACCAAAGAGGCATTTCAAAAGGATGCAGAAGGGACTCATGCATTTCTGAAAAAAGCTCTGTAGACCCTTCCTCTCCTTAATACAAGGCTTACTGTTGGTACAGGGCTTCAGAATTCCCTGGAGGAATGTTCAGAAATCACTTACAGCATATCTGAACAGTAGACCAGGGTAGCGAGGCAAAGGAAGTTCATCTGAGATCAATATGCAGGTAAGTTAAGCTAGGAAACTCCTGTTGCTTGCAAGAAAAATTCCTTTATTTCACTGTGACAAGCAGAAGGTGTGATAAATCCCGCTGTGAAGATGCTTAGAAATGTTACTAAACCACAGAAAGGCTGAGACTGGAGGCACTTCTGAAGATCACCTATCCCAGCTTCCTTGCTGAGCTAGAGCAGGTTACTCAGGACAGTATGCAGCTAGGTTCTGGATATCTCCAGAGATGAAGACTCCACAGTCTCTCTGGAAAACCTGTTCCTTTACTCAAAAATACATAGTTTAAAAAGTGTTTTCCTGTGTTTAAATGGACTTCCCTGTCTTCAGTTTGTGCTCATTGACTTTTGTCCTCTCACCAGGCAACTCTGAGCACAGATTGGGTCCATCTTCTTTACCATGAGGTACTTATACATATCTATAAGGTCACCTCCATGCCCTCTCTTACCCAGGCTGAACAGTCCCAGCTTTCTCAGAAGAGAGATAGCCCAGTCCTTACACTGTCTTTGTAGCTCTGCTCTGGCCTCACTCCAGTATGTCCATGCTTCTCTTTTATCGAGGAGCCCAGGACTGGGCATAGCACTCCAGATGTGGTCATCTTGAGATATTATTCCTCCCCTTTGGCTACTTCAGTGTAACTTCTTGTGATCCTGGCTCAACCTCCAAAGCCCCTGACTTGACAGATGCAGGTGAATGCTCAACCAAAAAAAAAAAAAACCCTAGAAGCATAAAATAGCTAATATCTCCTACTCCTGCCCCTATCAGCTCTGCCTGCAACAGTCAGAAGACAACAGGTATGTCAAGTCCCCCAAACAGATTACAGCATTTAGCAACTCTTCCACACCTCCACTTACAGGAATGATTTCAAGTAGTATGACTAGAAGTCCAGAGGGAGATGAGTTGGTCAAGTGGAAAATAAGTAAAGCAAGATAACCTTATGTAGATACTGGTAGGAGGTGGAGGGGAGTGCAATGTGCAGAAGACAGCTGGGGGAAACCTCTATCATTAAAATATAGCAGACATCAAAAAAAACCTCAAACAAACAAACATAGGAGAAGGAGCCACAAATGTTGAAGATTAGTTTAATCTTGCAGCGGGAAGCACAAAAGCAATGAAACAAAAGCAAGGATTAGTGTAAGGTGACAAAATTAAGAGTAAAACCAGATTGAAATCTGAACTGTGGAAAGGGTATATCACTGTCCTGGAGCCATGGTATGCATAGTCAAGCTCTCAAGCATGTCTTCCGTACAAAAGCACAGGCAGTCCAACTAACACAGAGGAAAAAGCAGCAGAAATACTCTCTGTCTGTAAAATGCACTTTCAGCAAGCAGAAAAAAGAGAAAACTATAAGAAAGGAAGAAAAAGATAGACATATCCTTCAAAAAGGTGGTATGAGCCACACAGACAAACTGCTGCCTTAAATGCCTCTCCCCTGAATCTTCACTTATTTTATCTGCCCAGATGATCTTCAGCATATGGAAACAGTCTAACAACATTGATACATAAGTCTGGGCTCCAAGGGAATTAACTGCCAAGCTGGCTGGCATATGTGTGATTTTATCATTTATATCACAAAATCTGTTGTTCATAAAGTCTCTGTTTCCAGAGCCATGTGACACAGGGAAATTTTTGGTTTGTGTTCATGTTTCAAAAGCAAGCTTTTTATCTGCCTTTATATGGAGAAAAGATTGAAGGTGTCAGCCCAAGGTTAAAAGGGCAGAAAGCAAATAAAAAGAACGTCACATTTAAAAACTATATTTCTGAACATTTTAAAGAATATAATTTTCAAAATTTTGGAAATCGTGATTCATCATGATTGAGCTCAGTTTCACTCCTTTTTCAAACTTCCCAGACAGAAAAGCTAACACGTGCCATACTGCTTTTCCAGGATAAAATGTTGCCTTGCCAATCATCACCTTATATGTATAAATCTGATAAATGGAAGAACAATGGAGACAAAAAATATGGAGAAAAATAATATGCAGAAATTTCCAAAATTTCAAGAAAAGCTGGTTAAAAAGCAAGGTCTCAGTTCACAGTATAGAGGCTTCCATGTGGAAAACATTTCATAGTAGCGCTGAACTGAGGCATATCTAGAGTTTTTATTTACTTGTATCAGTAGTTCTTCTGAGAAAGGAAACTGGTTTTGCTCTTCTTTTGGAAAGAAACTGGTTATTACACTGGCACAGCAGTTTAAATCTGTGTGTTCTTGATTATAGCACAAGACAGAGGTTTTGAAGATGAAATGTGATCAAACTTAACTGTTTTTTGCTGTTAATTGACTTCTAACACTAGTAGACAAAGGAAACGGCAATAGATGAACTCTATTTTGAGGCTGGAACAGCTTTCAGCATTTTTATGAAAACTTACCTCAAAACTCACTCTAATTTGTCTGGAAAAAAAGACAAACTTTTACAGAGACTGAATGGCAGAGTCAAAAGTGGAAGACAGTGGTTTAAATTTTCACAGGCACATAGATATTCAAGGAAAAGGAACTATGTCAGACCTGGTTTTATTTAAAGTCTTGTTTATATAATTCTTTAAAGGGAATAAATACTATGTTTGTGAAAACTTCAAATTGTACTAAATGTAGAGGAGCTGCAAGCACTAATTAAAGCAGAATAAAGTGAAGTCTTTTCAAGGTATTACAAGGACAGATTGATAAAAATAACCAAATGAAGCCATTTTCCTAAGAGGTCCATTTAATACAAAACTCCTCACATGCTATATTTCCATGGGGCAGTGCACCTAGGGTCATAGGCTACCTTGGGCTGCAAGTGTACCACCACAAAGACCTAAGAAGCCACCTTAGTTAATCTAGTAATAGATGGACTGATATCAGATTTATTGGTAGGAAGAAGACACCTGACTTCTGTGGCTTCAGCCGCTGCTGTGCCCAGGGAGAGGCTACCTGGAGCTCTGCTGCAGGATTATGCTAATTGAGGTCTCTACTTCAGTGGAGAAATTCATCAGCTCGAAAAGGCTTGTGCACTGATTTAATCTTTCATTAGCTCTTAAAAAGTCAAGTATGAATTTTTGTGGCATAAAATTACTTTATTACTGAAGTAATACATCCTGCTTTGCCCATGCCCTACCATCAAAAATACATAAGCACACTTCATTCCTGCGCTTGTTTAGAATTTTTCTACTTACAAATTGAGAAATTAAAATGTCCACTTTATAATGCCTCTTCTATTCTTCCCTCACTGCTACATCTGTACATACTCTTATTAAGCAGCTAGGAAAAAAAACCAGAATTTGGAAATGAATCTAAAATGTCCACCAGCTCCCTAACCAAAAGGCAGGAATTCAGAAGAGAACCCTATTTCCTAAAAACCTTTAGTTCAGATGCATTTTCTGAATGAGAACATTCAGCTGTTGTGTACACTGGCAGTTTTTTTTCATGGAATGAAAACATTTAATTGAGGAAAGTGTTAACAGCTACTGACTTCATCAGTACTTGCCATGATTTATATGTGAGTCTTCTTCCAAGCTCTGTGCAGACATCTCATCCATCCCATCTCCCATATTGCTTTCCAGTTATTCCTTTTCAAAGGATGGTCTTCGCTACTTCAATCTGCTGGTAAAAAAAAAAAGAGAGGTTTTTTATTTATGTACATACATATGCATGCGCTGTACATATATACACATAGAGGAAATACTACCAGAGTATTTTTACTTCTCTTTATTCACATGAAAACTCCTAGGTAGACATGGTAAAACTTTCACAAGGCAAGAGTTTTGCTTCTCGATTAAATTTTGTGGTATGACTAGCATACCGATGCCCATTTTTGGGGGAAAATAAGGAGTAAGATGGGAACCTTAAGCCTAACTCAGAGCAGCAACTGAAAAAGATTGTCATTCTAATAGTCAGAATGACAATGCCTGAGTGGACTGAACTTGTGTTTCAGTTGCCCACATCAGTAAAGGAGAACATACGATTGCCCTACTCCACAGAGCAGTTCATTAAGATTCTCCTTTAACTGAAGAGGGTGGAAATAGGAAAAGCGACTTATTTCACCATAATCACCCAAAAGCAAGACCAAAGAACTGATAAAAATTGCCAGAGATCTCACATCCAGGACAGCTGTAATTCAGACAGCTGTAATGCAGAAGGAGGTGCCTGGGTAGTAAAGCCAGGAAATTATCAAGGAGTGGAGAAAGGAGATGTACTCTTTAGTTGGCATGAGTGCTAAAGATAACAAAATAACCTTTCTAGTCCTGATGTCCCTCCTAGAGGGACTGGGATTGGTGAGAGGCAGGGCCCATCTGGACTCTCGTGCACTTGGGGCAGGAGCACGTGCAGCCCTGTTCTGGGCAGACAGAGCTTCAGAAGTAAAGTCAGCGGGGCTAAGGACAGCTCTCGGGAGAACGTTATAGGCTATGGTGGGCAGCCAGCTGAGAAAGGCCAAAGAGGCTGGAGATTAAGGAAGCTTTGCTTATGAGGAGGGCTCAGCAATGTGGCTGGGGCTCAGGGAAGCTGTGCCATCTCCTTCCTCAGAGAGTTTCCAGCCTCCACAAGATAACACCATAAGCAACCTAGTCTGATGCCACAGCTGAGCCTGCTTTGGGCAAGGGCTTGGAGTGAAGACCACCTGTGGTCCCTGCTGACCTGAAATATCTTAAGAAGATCCAGTGTTCTCAGTTCAAGGAGGATGACAGGATTTCTGGAAGACCTAATTAAGGATGAACTAAGTAATTGGAAAAGGTGCAGTGCAGAGGAAGATTTTAAGGGTCTCAATCTTTTTACCTCATTAGAAGCAGGTTAATGGATACATTGATCATTGTCTCTAAGTACCACTTAGGAAGCACAAATCTGAAAACAGAGGGTACTTCAGTCTGCAAGGAGAAGGTATAACAGACAAAGAAAGTCTCAGAAAGAAAAAAACATGGACATTTTTTAAAATTAACATAATTAAGTATTAAATTTGTGGAAATCCTCTAGTCTCAGGAGAGTGTAAGTAGGCTCAATTATAGCTGGCATTTGTGTCTTTCATTCTGGAAACCTTGAGTGCTGAATAACATTTCTTTTTCAAAAAGGATAGAGCTTTTTCTGACCAGAAAAATGACAGGTGCATGTCATCTGTGGACTGAGAAAAAGCAAAAATAAAGCACAGAGAGGCTACAGAGGGAAAGAAACCTAAGTCCAAAGGAAACAAAAACATGGAGTTGCACAAGTCACAAACATAAGCTGACGTTATATGGCAAATTGAAAAAAGAGAGACTTGCACTAATTCAATTAATTCCGGCTTTCTTGTGATAGCTCTGCAGGGTTAGCAGATCATCAGTAAATCAGGTCTTAGGTCTATAACTTTGCAGTGCATAGCAAGAAGGAAATTTATGCGGGGAAAGAATCATCCCTCTACGTAAGGAACGGTTTTATACAGCTTGTATTGCTACTGGCCACTACCATTAGCAGAGTACAATTTTATGGTTGTTATCAAAGCATAAAAGCAGCATACTCGATTCTGTATTCACATGCAGAGTAGTCCTTTATTGTGTCCTGAGCTAAAACCAATGTCATGCAGGGCAGAACTGTGCTTTACAGTTCAATGACAATTAGATAGAAAGGTGAATCAGAAGCTTAGATAAATGACAGAGACAGAAAACAGCCTGTACATAGTTAACATTTGTTTCTAGGTAGTACAAAGACAACAGAAGAGAGAAATAATCATCCAGTGTGATCAGGAATATGCTTTCTGATCAACTCAAACTCTTTTAAAAGGCATAGAAATTATCTACCAAATGTTTCTCTTTTTATTCTATCCTATGCTGGACATTGCTTTAGTTACACTAGGGGGTGTTAAATTCGCTAAGTGAGACGAGACAAGAACCTTGATAAGAGAAACTAGAACTGATCCAAAAAAATTATTTCCTAGTAGACATGGTTTCTGATGTGAAAAAGTTTGAGGATGCCTTCCAGGCACTGAAAATGCCTTTCATAACACTTAAGCAGCCAAGAGGAAAGATTCATTATATCTAAAAAGCCTAGTATATTTTAATTACCTCGTTTTCATTAATGTTCCCTGTTTCCTAAGTGCTTCACAGACTCCTGGTGGGCCAAAGGCTGAGCTAGTTTGAACAACAAGCAATACCACATCAGCCACATAGAATGACACACAGATGGTCAGGGTAAGGCTCCTAAAAAAGAGCTATGCAGTAACAAGCCTAACACATGAGCAACTCTTGAAATGCTACTATCTCCTCTATAAGCATATTCTTCTAGCTGCCCTAATTATCTTCAATGGAAAATGGTCTTTTGAAGAGCTAGGCTCTTCAGACCAAAAATCCTGAAAGGAATTCAGTTCAAGAAATGAGCAGAGTATCAGTACTACAAAGGCAGTGAGTTCTTCAGTCTGAATTATACATGTAAGTTACAGTAGCCCCATAAATTTCACTCTGGCAGAATGCCTCCAAGGCCCCTCTATCATCCTGCTGTTGGACTGTGTGATGGGAAGGTCAAAACAGCTGATTTTTAGTTTTTCTGTTTAGTTGCTTATTTTTCAGTCTTCATAGCAATGACCCCATGTAAGGTTAGTTAAACACCACAATATATTCACCTACAAGAAAATATTTCAAATGGTGCATGATTAAAGAACTGGAAAATCTTTTCATAAGAGGGTGTATGCCTGATAGTAAAGAACTTTTGCAAGAATATGGTCTTTATTTATCCTTCCAGGATCATGGACTTTATCCAAGATTTAGTACAAATAATCCTTTCCTGAAAAAGTACAAGAACCTTGTCTATCAACAGCATTTCCTTCCTGCAAAGTGCACTGAAACACTGCAAGATGCTTTCTTGATAACTGATTCTGCAAGGATTTTTTTATGTCAATGAGCAGCCTAAGTTTTGTTTAATTGCTGCATTTTTTTTTATAATAATTCAATGCATTTTAAAGGCTGCTGTGGCTGGAATGGAAAGGAGGGTGTTACACTATCAAATATTTCTCCTGTAGGCTGACAAAAAGAAGCTGTCTCTTAACTTGAGAGCAGTGAAAGACAGCAAATGAATCATTGCTTGAGGAAACCAATTTATTTAGTCATTCTGTGTCATTTTATTTATTACTTGTCAGCACACGCTGTTAGTCCAATTAAATATAAAAACCTGAATTATCTTCCAGCCCTGCCCCCACCCCAATTTTTAAAAACACACAACAAACAAGAAAAATTACATGAATCTGCAGTGCTAAAGCAGAAACCTTTGGGTTTACTATGCTTCTCTTGTTTTAATTAAACTTCGTTTATTAAACTTCTGCAGCTAAGGTATGGGGATTATTAATCTTCTTCAGTAGCTAAAGATAAAAGTTAGCAGAGAGAGAGGACATTATAAAAGTACAGTTTAGAGTTCCCCACTGAGATACATATTAAAAAAAGAAATGAAGTAGTGACATAAATTGTTGATTACAACATTTTATCAATAAAAATACAGTGAGCTGCAAACAGCAAACATTTTTTCCATTTCGCATACAAAGGAATAAGGAATGAAAACTCCTGATTTTTTTATAGGGGTATGTATGTCATTTATAATGTTAGTAGTAAATGCACATGTTTTCTTAGTACATAATGACAGATGTACAAAAAACCTCATATGCATTTCAGTACAGCCTTTCTACCTGCATCTCTGTCCTTTGTTTAAGACATGAAGAGGGTATATAACAGAATTTTTGTTCCTTATGAGAGGATTCATTGCTCTTTCCTGAACTGTACAATTTACATGAAAAGCCTTCCTTAGAAATGTAAATATAACACAGATTAAATGATATAAATATATAATCTGCTGGTACATGGAAAATTTGGTATTTGGAGATCAGCTTAATCTGTATGACTGATAAAGTAACAATAAATTAAAGTTACTCTGCCCAAGACCCTTTTCCAACATTAAAAAGACACTCCTAATAACAATTTTAACAAGGTTTACATGTCAACTGTGTCAAACTTTGCCCACTGATTCCTGACCATGATTCCAATTTTAAATCATAACCGTGTATTATACCCCAACAGCTTTAGGAGATGTCATTCTTCACTGACCACAGTTCTTACTTCAGTTACGTTCATTCTCTTTGGCCTGTTGATTATTAGTGAATAATACCGGCAATACTACCTTTTTCTGCAGCAAGCGGACATATAATTAGGGGCCCAGTGGTTTCTTCTTCTCCCCTTCTGTTGTTTATGGCTTGGTTTTCCAATACAAATTTCAGTGTTAATCTAGGGCTTTTTCAAAAACAGTTCCACCAAAAAGCACTTCACTTATTCACATCTTTGACAACTCATACTTTTCATGAGATAATTAAAATATTAGTAAGCTTCACTTTTCAGTTCTCAGGCAGTTAATGTTTTTATCTAAACATCCCAATATAGCAAAACTGCAAGGAACACAATTCACCAGACTGGAATAGCTGTAGCCTGCAAACAGACAGAGGTGCCTGCAGAGCCTCATTATTTTTGCTAACGGACCAAGATTTACCAACAGGAGATATAGCAAAATCATGGCCTACCAATTCCTGTATCAGTTTATTTCACCAAATGAGTAATTTACTGACGATAAGCATCATCATGCCAAGATGTGTATAGAGGCATACACTTAAAACAGTGAAAGCACAGAAACTGTAGCAGTGTGCTCTCCTGCAAAGCAGATACAACTGACATATTTTTGAAAATAATATACAGAATAGTTACTGAAACAACTGATGAAGCTCTAGGATTATGTGACTTGACACCAATATTCGGCAGTAAGAAACATATTTCAATGGCCTAAATTCTACCTAAATCCTAATACCTAACTCTTTTTATTAGTGGGTTCTAGCTCTCCAGATGTGCACACACAATATGAAAAAATAGGCTCAGGAATTTAAATGGAACCTGGGTTGTCCCCTACAGTGGTAGATAGATGTTACCTATTTTAACTTCCTAGGAAAAATCAATAGCTTTATGGCCTTTTAGTGCAAAGATAAATTTCATAAGAAATACATTTCTTTAAAATACCCCTTTTTACACAGTTACATAAGAAGTCAATCCATTAATAGAGTTTCTTAGATCCCCTGTGTATATTAGAGTCAGCAGAAATTGAAGACAAAAGAAGGCATTACTTCTCCTACTTTACAATGGCAGGAGGCTCCTTCAGTGAATTTTATAATACTGCATCATTCCAGTTTCAGTATACCTGAATGCCAATGTCCTGATGAGGCCTGGAAAGCAAGTTGGAGAAGATATCAAACCACCTTAATTTTGCTTGGGATATAGGGCAGACAGCTTCCTAAAAAGATAGTTTAAGGAGTGTCTGTATTTGTTACAAAGCAATCCTACAAGCTGTAGTGATTACAGGAACTGGAGCAGCCAAAGAGATAGGACGCTAAACAGAAACACTGGTACAGGCAGTGTATAGAAATTTCCCTTTACAGAGGAGGAAATGCTACAGTTGCCAGATCTTGATGAAGAGCAACCTACCTGGCTGCAACTCCAGCAAACTGAGTTATGCATCCTAGGTCTGAAGCACAACATTAGGACTTAAGTAACCAGGATGCTGGCTATTGTCCTTTTCACTGATATCAAGACAATGAGAGCATTGCTTCATCCTTTAAGCTTCAACATTTCATCTAAGTGTGCCTATAACAAAATTTCCTTGTTCCTACCTAGTATTTGTCTAAATTGCAAGTCATTCCCTTTTACTATTCTGCTCCCATCCCCTTTTTTTTATATAGGGAAAAATAATGCTTGTTTATACAGTTTGAGTTCTGCTGAGTATGCCACTCTGAAAAGGACATTGGTAAAGCAACACAGCCCCCTAGTGTGGATGCAATTCAATATGAAACACAAACTTCAATCAAACTACACTTGGTAAAAATTACAGTGACATTCCTTAAAAAAAAAATACCAATAATAATAAGTATGTAGATTGACAAATTTAATAGTAAATCACTTAAATTTGGAGGAGTTCAGCCAACATTTTTTAGTCAAGATCTGCATCACTTCAACAAGATGGAATTAAATCAGGACCTTAATTCTGATAGCTCATAGCTCACGAACTGAAAGAACTTGGGGTATCACTTGGTTAAGATGATCCATTGCCATTTTCAGCTGTCAGATTTTCACTACTTATTCGGTTGTGCCAACACAGCAAATTGGATCAGCATAATCATCCAGGTGGGGAGCGGGTACGGACAGGACTTCCTGCTTAAACGAAGTTTCAGAAGTCATTGTCAACATACTCAGGCAAATACTAGCTGAGTTGATTGGGTTTGCATGGCAAGGTTTTGGTAGCAGGAGAGCTACAGGAGTGGCTTCTCTAAGAAGCTGTTGGAAGCTTCCCCCATGTCCAATAGAGCCAATGCTAGCTGGCTCCAGGATGGATCTAACGCTGGCCAAGGCTCAGCCCATTAGCAATAGTGGGATAACTTTTAACAAGGGGAAAAAAGTTGCTGCACAGCATCAGAGGAATAAGAATATGTGAGAAAAACAACTCTGCAGACACCAAGGTCAGTGACAGAGGAGGGGGAGGAGGGGCTCCAGGTACTGGAGGAGAGATTCCTCTGCTTCAATGATGAAGACCATGGTGAGGCAGGCTATCCCCCTGCAGCCCATGCAGGTCCACAGTGGACCCAAAGGAGGCTTGTGACCCCATGGGAAGCCTGTGCTAGAGCAGGCTTCTAGAATAACCTACTTCCACAAAGAGAGAAGCCCAGTTGAAGCAAGTTTGCTGGCAGGACTTATGACCCCATGGACGACCTACGCTAACAGTCCACTCATGACATTCATGAAGCCTGTCAGAAGGACCCATGTTACAAGTTCATGGAGTGTACTCTGTGGGAGGAAGCCCATGCTGGAGCAAGGGAAGAGAGTAAAGAGTCCTACCCCTGAGAAGGAAGAAGCATGAACAACCCTCATTCCCTGTCCCCTTGCACCACTCAGCGGCAAGAGTTACAGAAATCAGGATTAAAGTTAAATTCAGGAAGAAGAGTGAGGAGAAAATGTTTTAAGATTTAATTTTTACTTTCTTATTGTCCTACTCTGATTTGATTGTTAATATACCAAATTAATTTTCCTCAAGTTAAGTCTGCTTTGCGTGTGTCAATAATTGGTGAGTGGTCTCTCCCTGCCCTTATCTCAACGCACAAGCCTTTCTTTACCATGTTCTCTCCCCTGTCCAACTGACAGGGTGGTAGAGCGCTTCAGTGGGCACCCAGCATCCAGGTAGGGTCAGCCTACCCCAACAACAAGAGGGAGGAGACAAGAAGTCAGCCTAGGAAGAAGTAGCCTAACCAAAATGTATTCATAGTTCCTCACTCGTATTCATGCTCAGTTTAAATGTCTTTTGCAGTACTCTATACTTTATTTCTGTCTGTCTTTACTGGTACGCTTCAAAATGTTTAGACCACATAAGCTTTTCTAGTCATGTCTCATGTCCCGTGTTCCTCTGGTTACCTCAGAAGATTTTGTTTGCATTTGTTCCACTCCCAATAGATACGTCTTCCATACAGACATACAGAATTGCACACAATATTCCAGGGAAGTAAAACTGAGATTGTATAAGTAAAATAAGATTGACTGGATTCAGAAAATGGAAGATGGGATGCAAGTTCATAGATTTGACAATTCATGGTGTAAGACATTCATCTCACTTTTGCAGAACCATTAGACACAAAGGATGAAAATTTAGTTTTGAGTCTGACAATAACCAAGACAAATCCCATGAAAAGAGGTGACATTTTCCCATGTGATTAAAAAAGTCATGATGCACTGAATGAACAAGGGGGGGGTTAACAGAGATGATTTTTTTGTGCACTACAATTTAATTACTATGCAGAATTTATATGCATGCTTTTGAGGTTGTTCCCTGTCTGAATACAGACAGTTTGATTAACTGGCATGTGGTTAAATCTTTTTACAGGCTTAAGTTTTTTCGTCACCTTTTATGAATTCTGTTTACATATTAATACCAAGAAAGGCCCATGAAATATGCAAATTGACCCCCCCAAAAAATATGAAACGGTATTTTAACATTTAAATTTGGCCATAAACAAACTGAATGAACTTTTTTCCTCTCAATATACTGCAAATTGACTTAGCAATAAACATGGGACTAAATAGTAGGACTTCATAATCAGTTTTTAATTTGGTGTCTATGCTACTACAGTTACGCTGTTGTCCTTTATGTTTCTGCATAAATTAACCACCTCATCTCTCTTCCTGACTAAAGGACTTATTTCACAATTAACCTTCAATTATCTTCTGTGAAAAAGGCATGTTTATCAGCATCAGTGATCTCATAAAGCTAAATCAACACTTAAAATTTTAAGATGGGCATGTAAATTTACTACACATTCACAAGCAAAAAACCTTTTCTCAGTTGCTGCTTTTTAGAAGGCCCTTGTCAAGCTTTATGGAAACAAAGTAACTTTAGTTAAGAAAAACACTTTTGTAGACTAATATTGTAAAAATAATAATAACCAAGCAATCATTTACGCTCTTTAAAGCTCTGCCCATGTAAAGAATCAGCTGGTAAAGAGACATTTTGTCCCACAACAGGGTTCCCCATGGTGGCTGCTCTTTGTGCTCCCTCAAATACAGAGTGCGGCAGGTGAGGGCCATCCATGTGCCTCGCTTGGCGAGATTCACAATGCAGTGCCGCACCGCTCAGGTTTAATGTTACATTTCAACAGCAGCCTCTTAGAAGAGCAGCATCATAAATAATGTACGCAGATTATTTAATTCCCTCCGTGCTACATTTGTATCTACTTAGAAGCAACCTGAAGTCAGTGATCAAAACATCCATTCACTGTGATTAATAATGTCACAGTTTAGCCCTGGTACGCCCAATTTCAGCAGTCAAAACCAAGCAGCTGGGCTCCCAGTTTCCTTTCCCCAACCCCCAAGGAAAGGGGAAGGGGAAATGAGAGGAGGAAACCTGCGAGTTGGAAACTAAAACTACAGCTCTAATGAAATAATAAAAAAGAAACTAATAAGAAAATGATAGAATATATACAAATATATGAAATCACGCCCCCACCCCTCAATGACCATACATCACCACAAATGCTGTAGAGCAGACATGAGGGAAAGCATCCCAGACTAGGAGGCAGCTAGGCACAGGAACTGGATTCAGGAACACACGCATCCAGGATCAGGGCCAAAAGACAGACAAAGTCTTCAGTGGAAGTCAGCCATTAAGGAGAGAGACAGACCACCATGATCTCAGTTTTATACCAAGTATAACACATACAGGATGGAACACTCTGTTGGTCAATTTGGGGTCACCTGTCCTGTCTGCCACTCCCTCCCTTTTTTGCTTCTTTGACTTACAGCATTTCACTAGCTTGAGGATGGCCTTGGTTTCCACAGGAAAAAGTATAAGCAATGGCCTTTCTGCATCCCAATGCCCTGTGTTACCTGTCTGAAAAACATGCAGTTAAGTTTCAGAAAATGAAGTTATTAGATGATACTTTGAAGTCAGAAAACTGATTCTTTAGCTCAAACCACAACAAATATTTCCAATAATTTTAAAAAAGCAAAGAACATATTTAGAAGAAAAAAAAGTTAAGCGAGGCACTAATTATCTTAGGAAAAGTATTTTTCTGAGAATCCTGTAATGAAAAGTGCGTTACAAACAGAACTGATTATTTTCTGAGGAAATACCTGTGAGTTGTCTCTCAAAAGAGGCATCTTTAAGTCTAAGTATTATTCTCTATCAAACCACTATAAAAATAACATCAAAGCCTCTAAACTGAAATAATAGATACCTCTGGCTCTCTGGGGAGTCATGCCTTTTTGTTTACCTAACACAATCAACACTCCTCAAAAACACACTGTGCTTCATCTATAAGGACAGTCAAAACTCATTATAAAATATTTCCGTTGCAGTCCAAAATACAATCAGGATCTTTTTCCTCATGCTAACCAATAGCCAGTCTGTAATACTTTTTTCCCAACAAAGTAGTTGATCAAAAAACAGTAAAATTATTTTAAGGTTTCATAAATAATTCATGATTGCATTTTACATGCAAATTGCATCTTCCTACAAGTGAAATATTAAATTTATTTTTCAAGGAAAAAATCAAAAATATATCTAAAAATGAACAAAAGAACTGTTGTATAACATATTTTAAATACATCAGATTTATTTAACTGTGCAGTGACAGGAAACAATTTAACTTGGCTGTTCTGTTTTTAATCTAAGCAGCAACAGCATAACATCCTAAAAATGAATTAGTACTTGTGTAATCAATAACATGAAATCTCTCATATGATACATGTATATTTTATTTTCTTTTTTGTAAACAGCCTAATTTAATTCTTGTGGAATCCTTCTCTTTTAATTTCAAATTTAATCGGGCTGTAATTACAAATCTTCTCTGTCATATGCAAATTAAACCTGTTCCATCTTTGTCACAATACCTATTAAAGTTATCACTTGGAACTTCTTCATACAGACCTTGAAATAATTTTCAAGAGCTCAGCACACTACAAATTGACTTCTAAAGGTGACCTGAAAAACCAACAGGAAAATCAAGCTCAGGTCAGAAACGTCATATACCTCTAGCAAGCTGGCAGCAGAAGAGAACCATGTCCTAGGTTATCATTACCTCTCAGTAACATTTTTCTTGGCTACTGCAACTGCAAAAGTATCATTCTGCACATTTGACTGTATCAGTTCTTTCGGTGACACAGGAAACATATTTCTAATTAAACCTGATATACAATCTGCTTTCCTAAGACACCCTAAGTTATGCCTCACCAAGGCATGGCTTCTGCATGAAGTTATCTTTTGCTGTTCAGTGGCTGGCAGAAATACACAGGAGCAACGCAGGAGTGTACAGGTGATAAAACCATAGGTGTTAGGAGTACCAGTAAAAAAGGGAAGATATAGGTTTAGAAACATTTGTCTTATTAATCATGTATTACTGCATTGTGCACTTTTCCTCAATATCAAGAACTGATTTTTGTTTACTCATATTGCTTTGGATTTCGCAAGCCTCATCAATGCTATGGCAGATTGTAAAACTGGGAAATGAACCGTAACATGAAAGAAGACAGGCAAACAGTAAGGAAAAAGTATTCCTATAGGTTGAAATACACAGAGTTGCACAGCAGGACAAGAAAGCAAACATCCTTGCAGGCAAAGTGAGGTATTCAGTGCCTTAAGGATCTACATACAGCTGCAGTAAAACTTACTTGTACAGTCTTACACATTACCTCTAGACTATGACTTTACAAAGAACAAGACAGCACATCCAGGTTTTTGCCAAGTCTTCCTCTCATTACCTGGTTCTGTTTCTCCGTGCTCAAAGAAATCACAAGTTCATCAGAGCCAAATGAAATTAACTGAAGACACCACACACATATTCCAAGGCAGGTATCTTTTGAATTAGGTGTATATATTCTAACTCACATTCTCCATTTACTAGAAAGTAACAGAAAAAAGTTGCTGCAGATAACTTATCACAGTCAGGTGAAATTTACCCAGGTCACTGTCCTCATTTAGTGAATGCACGCTGTCATTCTCAGCTGTACTAAATGAAGGTTTAGTTTATAATGAAATTCACCTGCACTACTTTGTTATGATTTTACTCACAATACTGTTGATTCTAGAGGAAATCAATCATACTATAAGAAACATATAAGAAGCTTGCTACTAAAGACCATTTACTACCAAAAGAAAGGGAAAAGCATATCAAAAAGGTTAAAAGGAAAGGGGAAAAAAAGGTGAAAAAGAAAGGGGAGAAAAAGAGATAAAGGAAAGGGAAAATAAAAGGAAGCAGAAAAAAGAAAATTATAAACCTTATAAGAGAATTAAAGACATAATATTTGATTAGAGTAAGGTCTGCAATGACATTACAAAATAGCTTGTGGAAATCATCTATGCTACTGTTACAAAATATCTAATCTGGTTTCTAACCAAGGGAAAACAAGGACTAATAACATACAACACATCATTTTACTTAACAAGGACCACATTCATGAACTGCATACCTTAAAAAAAAAATTAATCTGTGTGTGTAAACAAACACAGAGAAATATTTTTGAAATTATTTGCTGCATTGCCCTAAATATTACACCAAATAATCAGAAAAAAGCTTCACAGTCAAGAAAAACTCTTTCTTTATTCAGTTATGACACAGAAGATAAAGCAGCAGAGTAACAAAATTAAATGACCAACAGCACAAAATCTCTGGTATTTGTCATTTTCAGGCACTTTCATAACTCTGAAAATGTTTATCTGAAAGAAAAAATTCCCTCCCTTCAGGAATTCAACTTTCTAAAAATTAAGTACGTTTTTAAGTGAATCATCACTCATTTTAACTAGAATAGTTTCATTATGATGAGCTGGACCTTGAGGAGTAAAAAGCAATCTCAGATCCCATCACAGAATGCTGAAGGCAGTCACACAACAAAAGACCTCTTCAAAATCGTATTTTTAATGAAGTATATATAAATCAAGTTTCTCAAGTAGTTTAATAAGTTGCTAATAAATAAAATAGCTGGTGATTTCCATCTATGGATTTATAAACAATGTGTTCTCCTAACTGTTCTAGAAGGCACCAAATTCCTGGCATACTTCGTACATTGCGTGACTCCTGGAGGAGATAATTCAGCACAAAGAGACCTGATCTCAATGAAGTATCAGACCACCCTGTGCATGTCATGGAAGCGACACACTAAAGGCAATGAGACCAGCTACTAATGGCTTAAAACACAGGTCGGGATACACAATGGGGTTCGAATGAGGAATGTCATACCCAACCCAAACATACTTCAGCATGAAGAGAACAGACACAGCACCTTTCAAAACAAATTCTGAAAATTTAATCTAAACAATCTCAGAGCTGTTTTTTTTTTACATCACCAGCTTTCATCAGAGCCTTAATAGCTCTGGCCCTCATCTCGAGTTCCAGAAGCTCCAGCTGCTGTGCTGATGGCTGAACATCATCTGATGGAGGAACGGCTAAAGTTGCTGCTTTGGGCTCCTTTGAGCTGGACTCTGCCAGCCCCAGTATCTCATTCACGCTTTTCTCAATGTCCTTCTGGAGGTCATCTATGTGACCAGCTCCACTTCTGACAGTGTTTTCTTGCACATCAGGGCCATCTTCTTCATTGCATGGGCCTTCTATGTCACTGTCATACGCATCTGCGTTTATGCTGAGGACATCACTATCTTCACCTTTGCCTGTAAAACAAATGTAACAATCACACAGTCAACTTACAAAATCGCTTCTGCTTAAAGTGTTCCTCTGTAGATTAAGAGTGGCAAAAAAATCTATGAATTCAAGACAAGTAATTCCACTTCTTTTTCTCCTCCAACTCCTAAGGCTGATCTAATTTAGACAAGTGTTAATGCATTTTTATGCTAATTTAGAAGAACATGCAGTATAGTCAAGCAGCAGTACCAGGAAAATTCACCCCACCCTATGGAGTTACATGATCTATTTTCCAAATTAAACTGTCATAATTATTTATATCACAAGGAAGCCTCTGCAGTGCAAAAGTGATTACTGTTTATTATCTTTAAAGTAAACTTAGTTTTCAAAATGCACTTTTAAAAATCACACTTTAAAACAATGTATTTTAAAAGCAGTTGAACACTATAGTTCAGGCACAGTACTAAAAATTAATATAAATTTCACTTATAGTGGAACTACTCATTATCTATTACAACCATTTCAGACGTATTTAACTCAGTAAAAACAGAGAGAAAGTTATGGCATTGGCTTTTAATATGGTCTGGAAGTTTGAATTTCTTAAAAAAAATAATTAGAAGAGGCCGTGCAGTAAAATGAAGCAAAATTAACAGAACCTGAGGTAATTGTTCTCACAATTTGGTGACAGAAAGACTATTGCAGGCTCCCCAGAGAGGTTGTTGGAGTCTCTATTCTGGTACATATTCAAAACTTGACAGCATGTGGTCCTGAGAACCTGTTCAAGCCAATCTCCTTGAGCAGGGGAGTATGGTTTGATGATCTCAAAACAGCCCTTCTAACCTAAATAATTACGTGACTCTCTGATTCTTAAAATTAGTATATTGACATCTCACTTTAAAAGGTTCTCTTTCAACAACTGTTAATTTTGGGGGTGAGCTGCTAGTTTCATCCACTCATACCTTGCTCATCAACAACAGAACAACCAACATGCTAGAAACCCAAGCAAGTACTTCCTCTGTGAACTGCTCTTTTTTAATATCAGACAATCAGATTCTCACTGACATTCAAACTGCAAAAAAAAATTCCAACATTCCTAATGCAGTCTAACACAGCGGGGGCCTATGATATTAATACCTTTAAGTAATTATCATCCCATCACTGACTTGTTTGCTCAAGACACTCATATCTAATGTTCTATTGTGGAAAAGTTCTGGAAATATTTTTTTAATATTTATGATCAGTAAGTGCTCCTTTAACACGCATATCAGATTCAATGCAAGCAATTCTGTCCTCTTTCAAAAAAGAATGAAGTATCTTTCAAACAACATTTTTAGAAGTCTTTGTTCTATGCTATTAATGTTTCAGTGTTTTTATTATACAGGAAATATTAAAAAGTGCAACAAAAAGAAAGTTTTCTTGAAAACACAAGTGTGAAGTGTAAAAAACTCCCTAGCCATATAGTGATTTGTATTTCCTTCCTGAGTTTTTATGCAAATCCCTTATACTGGGTGGAAGTTCTGTACAAAGATTAGCAGTAGCATACAGATTACAAAAATTAAATCGTTCCTTGTTCAAACTCAGTTTAATCAACCAACCTTAAAACAGATCACTTTTAATTTTAAAGGAAAAACAAATGAGGCCTTAGAAAAATGTCACTCTCTTAAAACGTCTTAAAACACCTTCTGGTACATGCATGCATTTGTTTTTAATTCATGAGCAGTGCAGAAAAACTTTAGCAAAGACCTATTTTTCTTGAGGTTTACAACATACCTGCTATTGTGAAGGTGAGGAAAAAAAAAAATCAATACTACCACCAAGAAAGCTATAAATGCACTTTCTCTCTTAAGAATAATGAAAAAAGAAAGAAAGGGAAAATAATGTGTTTTCTGGTCCAAAAAATCTCTCTGGTTTTATAAACAATAATAACCTTGCAAAACATAACTCTGAGGGTTTTATTGATTCAGGATTCAAGATTTTTTTACTATATACACTTAAAAAAAATTATTAAGATAATCACTCCCGATCACAGGCTATGATTTGTCACAGCATTTAAGTCCTCATTTAGGAGTACTGCATTTTACCCTGACTGAGAATGCACTCCTGATTTAAGATTTTACATAGTTATCAATTCACCTTGTACCTTGTAACACTAGTTTAGCAGACTGCAAAAACTGGCAATCTTACTAGCAAGCAGACAATGTAAGGAACACACATAGCTAATATACGTGGCACCTCCAACCTTCTAATCAAAGCTGACTTTGTACTGGGTCTGGCTGGGATCAAGTTAATTTTTTTCACAGCATCCAGCATGGCGCTGTGTTTTGGATTTGTTTCTGAAACAGTGTTGATAACATATCAGTGTTTCTGCTAGTGCTGAGCAGTGCTTACACAGCCTCAGGGTTTTCTGTTTCTCACTCTGACCCCATAGTGAGTAGGTTGGAGGTGAGCAAGAGGTAGGGAGGGCAACACAGCTAGGACAGCTGAGCCTACCTGATCAAAGTAATATTCCAAATCATATGCACTGTACTCAGAAATAAACATTCAAGTACAGAAGGAGGAAAGAGGGATGTTTACGATTATTGCATTTTTCTGTCCAGGTAACTGCTATGCTGAGGCTCTGCTTTTCAGGAAGTGGTTAAAAATATGGCTGCCAATGGCAAGTACTGAATAAATTTCTTATTTTTGCCTCGTTTCAGAGCTCAGTTTTTGCTTCACTTACTAAACTGTCTTTATCTTGACCCATAAGTCTTTCTCACTTTTGCTTTTCTGATCATCTTCCCCACTCCACTGCAGGAAGCGTAACTAAGCAGCTGACGGGTGCCTGCTGTTGGCAGCAGTTAACCCACCACAGGATTCCTTTCAGTATTGGTCACATATTAAGCAGAAACAAAACACAAACTTGTCTGTTCTGGAATTAGTACAGACAAGGAAGGTCAGCAAAGCCACCTGGGGTTCTATTTAGAATTCGGAGCCTCCAAAACTGTGTAATACAGTGTTCATACAAGCTTGTTATGGGCTTAATTTCCCTCTTTTACAGTTAGAATTTCACCCAGTAATAAAGATCATAGTTGGCATTTCTCATTGTCTTTATTTTGAAAACTTTTACCTTTTTCCTTCAGCTACAGTTGTGAAATTCATTTTAGCACACTTAATCCTGTTTTTTTAATTTTATTTTATCCACTTTTGCTTATCATCTCATTCTCTTTTTTTTCCCCTACAGCATCACATAATCTTTAAAATTATATTGATATTCTCAAAAGCTATTTAAAGCTGACATATTAAGAGGACTCACTGTTATATCCCAAAGCCATCAAATATTCTGGTTGATTACGTCATAAAAAAACCAACAATGAATCAATCACCTGCAACAGTCATCAATTTCCTTTGATAATACAAAAGTGGAAGACATCTGCCTGAAATCTATCAGTTCTAAGGTCACTCCATATACTACAAGTAATATTTAAAGCATTCGTCACAAAACAATAGCAACCTGCTTCTAAAAGTTTTGACACTTTCATTATGATCTACTTCTCCATTTGATTCCCCTCACTAATTACTTCAGACTAAAACATGCTTCACAAAGTTACTCAAGAGGTATTTTACAGACAACTTTTTGATTTGTGAAATAGGAGCTGCAGAAAGCAAATAATACTGAACTTCAGAGAAGAGAAATACAGCTTATAAGAACTATAACATTCTGATTGGAAAGGCTATTTCTAATGTTCCTGTATACAGCTAGTCCAAATAAAAATAAATAGACAGATACACCTACAATTCTAGTGTTTCATGTACAAAATAATATTAGCAGTTTTAATGACTGGAGTAAAACAAATACTGCCACAGGTTAAGAAAACTTTCCTTGTGCAGCAAATACTCAAATGCGTACCACTAACATACCTGCTTCTACATCTTCTATTCTGCCAATCACTGTAGTACCTGAATGTCTCATCACTACATTTTTGCTTTTAAAAACATACAGAACAAAAAGTCAGTCTTCAGAGATGCAAAGACCCGAGTGTGTACTTTCACTGGCACCAACTTCAAGTAGATCTCAGCTCTCCACAGTCAATCAAAGCAAGGCACCATATATCAAGACTGTATGAAGCAGCCCTTTGGCAAACAGTTACTGTAACAGATTTCTATGAATGTCAAAACAGAGACTCTCATGATCACCTCAACAGAAAGTAAAACCAATCCTTGAAGAATTCAGCAAATGGTAATAGCACTATTAGCAAACACCTATATACTAAGAAGTTCCTCTTCAGCTCAAACAGTAGGTATGAAAAGTCAAAATGAGCCTTTCAAGATCTTCAGTCATGTTACAGAAGCCTAACTAGCAAACATTGAAGAGCTGCAATTTGTTTCCAGCTACAAAAACCTCTCCAGCTTCACTGAATTAAGAAGCCGAAGTTCCTACATCTTCTTCAATGTTCCCCTCCTCTGATCTGGAACTGAGCCCAAGGGAGAGTCTGTACCCTACACCAGCTAATTTCTAATACGATTCTCTTTGACTGCAGCTACTGTTCAAAAGGGAGCCTTCAGCTAACTGGAATTAGTCACTGTCCAAATACCAAGAAAACAAAATTTCAGTTTTCTCCACTACATACCTTGTTTTGATTCCTGACCTTCCAGCTTGCTGTCTTCTCTCAGAGAAGAAGTAGAGTCTATATTGTTGTCCTGCCTGGAAACGAAAGACGGCATTTTAAGCTATTTGTCTTACAATTTAAGAGAACTCTTCTACGAAACATTTACTTTAACTAAAGAAATTATGTGGTGGTAGGCCAATAGGGCAGTTACAGTATGTATAAACATAAAAGGAACACACAGAGTGCTAATCTAAGCACTTGACAATGAGCTTATTTTTTTGCTTTGCCTAGCGATACACAAGGGTAAAGGAAATACCTCCATTACGTCCTATCCTTTCAGAATAGCTAGTAGCCTCTCCCTAATATAGTTTTTCTTTAAAATTTAGAATAAATTGTCACAGTTAAATGACTTAGAAAAACTGTAGTTGCAGTTGAATTGAAATACTTTTTATTGTTTTCTTTTGAAATTAAGAACATATTTTCATGAAGTTACTATCACCCACCACCATTCAGCTCTCCCACATCACAATCCCATAGTTTCACAACGGGACACTTTCAAAATGAAATGCAACTCAATGGTTAAATTGAATTCAGTATCTGCATTTCTCTGTTTTTTCTGTTTAAAGATTTCTACCTTTGATCTGTAAGGTTTCAACTGCTTTACAGAACAGGCAAGGAAGAGATACTTTTGTGAAATGTTCATGCCCTTCAGACATCTCATGTGTACTAGTTATACAAGCTGTGAAAATGAAATATACTGGAGGAAGGAAGGCAGAGGGACCCAGAATCACAGGAAGATTTAATCACCATGTTCGGCAAGCATTTTGACAGTAGAATTGCCAATTTTCTACTCCAATGCCAGTGTGGCATTGGTTTCATACATATTAATATGGAATCAACGCAACTATCCTGCCTGTAGGAGCTAAACAGCACCATAAAAAGAATAGTAGTATTCTGGTATCACAGATATAAACATTGTGACTTTAACAACTTGTTTTTCAGTAATGGCCTGAGGGCTTTTCCTAATATCGAATACAGATCTATCTTCCCCTGCTCTCAAAGATATATTTCTTTCAGGTATCCAATGGTTATGTCAGGAGGGAGAACACCTCAATACTTTTAGTCATCTTGGGTTGAGAGACAGTTATTTTGATTGCGTTTTCCTTTCCTGTAGTAGCAAAGGCTACAAATCAAGACTCTTCTGTTTCTTCCACTTTTCACAGCCATTACAACATAAACATGTAGAGTAGTATACAATAATTGATTAAAGAGAATGTGTAGCAGTTTTCATATGCACACACTACCTGAAAACCAGGTACTATGATACATCTTTCTCAGAACTCAGTGGTATGCATGCTTTCAGTTTGCTTTCCTACTTGGGTCAACTCAATAAGGATTTTCCCAGCCTTTTAATTACTGTTGGACTTTCCATTCCCATGCAAGACTGATAGAGAAGGAGCAGATACAAATTAGATATTCAAATAGCTATGCTGAGCGGGATGTTCTGTATATATAACTAACTCCTTCAGAAACTTATTTTCATTTTGCCTCTTCACAAACAAAGAGAATTTGCTCATTTATTTTCTATTCCGGTCATCAGTCTTGTACTGCAAAGGCCACAGGTGTTTCAAGATGGATTACAGCCCTAATATATGTAAAATAAGCCGAGGAATTAAAAAATAAAACTAGGTCTGCTGTACTTGATGGTTTAGACTTGTTAACCAGAATTTCAGTCTTTCTGTTGTTACGGGGGAAAAGGAACACCAGGCAACATGACACTACCACATCTAATTTGTTAGCTGGATAAGCCAAAGGACAGGTTGTGAGAAAAAGTTGTGCGCTCATACACACCCGTAAGATCAGAGTTAACTGAGACCCACCCCAATTACCACTCCAGTGAGCCTGCACAACCGAGCGCAGGGGAAAAACACTCTTAGCACTCTCGGTGCCAGGCTCCAGGCCACAGCTTCATAGCAAAGCCTAACTGGTCCTCTTGCTTTGAGACCACACCAGACTCCTGGGCAGGAAAATTTCCCCACACACATGCAACACTGCATGGGGTGAGGCCAGATGCCAGCACACACCACCAGCTAAATCTGTCCATGATGCTGTCTCAGCACACCTTCCCAGGAATTTCAGGTTTCGCTCTCCTTCCGTCATGTGCCAAGGCTATCACACTCAATTCTTCATTGTACTGGCCTGTCCATTAGGTTGTGTTTAAGGGTGTCAGCATATGCACAAAGGCCCATGGAGGAGCAGAGGAAAATTGCAAGCGGAGGAACCCTAGTAACTTCATCAGTGCAGCGGATCACTCTGCCCCAGTTGCTCCTAGGGTTGTGAAAGGAAAGCAGCCAGCCTGTGTTCCTGGGCATGAAACTAGTAAGAGCAGTCAGCCAGAGAAATCAGCTTATAGGTGAAGGGTGTTACTGTCTATATGAGCAATGGGGTTTCTATAGGATGTTGGGGAAGAGCATTTCAAGATTGCATAAAACATACTGGTGGATGCTTTTAAGGCAAGTATAGGAGTATGTAAGGCAGCACAGGATGTTTATAGGCAGAATAAAATGTGGGAAAAAGGACAGACTGAGGCAGACTGAGAAAGAACAAGCATAGTCAAAAAGAGGAAAAAGAAGACAAAAGGCCAGCAGAGCAGGTTGCAAGTCAGTATACTTGGCTAGTGAATTCCTGGACCTGATCACCACAGTCTGTCTTGTCTTCTTTTTGAACTTTATTATTATACCAGCTATTTTTCCAAATGAGAGGACACTATTCCCTGTATATATGTGTGTATTCAAGTGTCAGCAGTTGCAAAGGGGACCACAGACCACAGGGTCTTGCAGGACTGTGCTGCCAGAAACTAGAGAGAACAAACAATGCACACACTTCCTCAGGGAACTTCAACCATCAGCGTGTATGTAGATGCATGTAATTCACCAGCAAATCCTAGGGTACTCTAGCTAGCAAGTAGGATGAGAGCTCTAGCAATCAGGTACCAGATAAGATCACAGGGCAAATTCCTGAAAAAGAGACCAAGATCCGCGAGAAAGCAAATTGAGAGACCATAGCTCCACTACATATCCAAGAGATTAATAGTCTGATTGTTAACTACTGGGGATGATCACAGAATTGCTTCAGCACTCAGAGTGTCTGTGTGTCCAAAGTCTGAGTAGCAACTGCAGTAGTAACACAGACTTTGCAGGCTTGAGTGTCCAAGTTCCAGCAACCAGGGAGAGCAGTGGATCTGGGAACAGCTGCTGGTCAACACATCTGGAAGGATCCACTTTTTTTTCCTTTTATAAACAACTTCTAATGATTTGTTATACTTAATTAAATCTTGACTAAAATAAGGTTGTGACACATTGTGCTACCCCTAACCCACCCTCCCTCACACAGATGTTGCATTGCTTCGAACTGAGTAGTCATCTCTGCACTGCACAACAATATTTCACTTGGGAAAGCCTGACCTTGCACATATAGTATCCAGGCAAGAAACTTCAAATCTCTGGTATCACTTCGAGCTCCGATGCCAAATTTCACCAAGAAATTACAATCTGTCCTTTCACAGAAAACTCAGAGTGACCTCTACGATTGAAACACTGGCTGTGAAACTACCTACATCCACTTTAGCAGCTATGTCAAAAGAAATTATAAATTGACAAATCACACATAAAACTAGTTTTCTTTCTCTTGCCTTGACACTACCACTGATTACAGCAAAATCACGCTCCTTTAAAGACCGCCTACTGTCAGCAAAAGAATTTCTAGAACGCCATAGTACCTTTACAGCACATTTTACTCTTTAAGAATTGACTGAATTGGATTGCCGGTGGACCTTCACTGAATCATTTAATAGGTGGGCATTCTGTACCATCTTGTGGCCAAGCAGATGCATTTCAGTTCACAGTTCAGTTTTGCTCTCAACTTCTTAACCTTCTTTGTTAGTAATAAATACTTTTTTCCCTATATTATTATATACACTGCCATATAGATTTAAGGATAGCACAACATCATGTCTCCAAACAATTGGAACAGAAGATACAATAATCTAAAATTAAGTCCCAGGATACAAATGTAATGCCCTCTTCACGCCATGCCAGTAAGTGACAATAGGAATATAGAGCTTCCTCTTTTAAACAGATTTTTAAGATACTTCTCCCTCAGGATAACATTAAGTTCAAAGTCACTCTTCTAAGAGATAAATTTAGCATTTCATTTTTTTAACGAACAACATTTGTACTGTATGTTCTTTTCAGAAGAAAGAAGCTAACTATTGCAGTTTGCTGGTGACTGTTGTAGTCTGAGCTAAAGTAAAATCAGTTTTCTGACTTCAGCTAAGTCTCATCTAAGTAACTTCATTTCCTGAAAGTTAACTGCATATTTTTCAGACAGTGTTTCTCTCTAGAAGTGATAACACAGGGCACTCGTATGCAAAAAAGCCATTGCTTATACTTACTCCTAGAGTAACAAAGGTCATCCTCAAGCTAGTGGAAGATCATAAGTCAAAGATGAAGAAGGGTCACACCTACAGGAAAGGTGGATAGTACAGGTGACCCCAAACTGACCATCAGAGTGTTCCATCCCATATATGTCATACTTGGTACAAATCCATCACAAGGGTCTCACTCTCTTCTTCAATGGCTGACATCTGGTGAAGACCTCGTCTGTCTGTTCGTCCCTGATCCATGTGTTCCTGAATCCAGTTCTTGAGACCAGCACCCTCCCAGCCTTTCTCTCATGTCTGTTCTGCATCATTTGTGGTGACGTATAGTCATCAAGGGTGGGGGAATGATTTCATATATTTGTATGTATTTTATTATTTTATTATCATTATTTTATTAAAGCTGTAGTTTTAGTTTTCCAGCCTGCAAGACTTTTCCTCTCATTTCCCTTTCCGTGAGGGTAGGAGGGAGAAGGTAACTGGGAACCAAACTGCTCAGTTCTAGCTGCCGAAACTGGCCAGGCTGGGGTTAAACTGTGACAGTGAATTTAAATTTGCTCTGTGCTAGTGCAATGCTTCTTTGAGCTCACATAAATTGATATCACACAAAGCCTATTACTTTCAGGAATATGCATACTTATGAAAGAAATCTGGGTCTGAGGTTGATTTGGTATCGCAACTCCAGCAGATCATGCACAGTTGGGTAAGACAGCAACTCCGGTTAGGAAAAGGGATACTTGTCAGAGGAGTAGACAGCTAAGAACTACAATACAACACTGGTGGCTGGGATTCCAACCGTCAGCTGTAACTACGGTTGTAGACCAGCAGTAAAAGTTTTGTGACAGAAAAAAAAAATCTCAATGCGCTGAACTTAGAATACTGATGTCTGACAACATGAGATGCAATCATGATGATACCTTCTTTACAAGGCTTTTAATTGTCATTAAGAAAGAGTCACTTAAATCTCTGGAGTAAGGCTTCAGTACCTCTGCTACGGCAACATAAAGATGATGTACCTTCCTTAATTAGAATTCACCTTTGCAGTTCCAAGACTAAAAAATATTTCTAGAAGCCACAAGTCCTTGCAAGCTTCCTGCCAATTTCTCTTCCAAGGGTAGTTTTCCATTACAAATGACAATTAAAATAATTAACAACAAACAATTTTAAAAAATCAAGCTAAAAAAAGTCTTTCTAAAGTAGTGTTCCCCCTAAATGACAGATGTTAATCCAATAGTTTAATATGCTGTGAAACGTCCATCATCTGCTTACACGTGAAGATTGAGAGCACCATGAGAACAGCAGTGAACAGATGTCAACGTCTAATCTAGCTGTTCAGCAACTCATGTAGCCTGTTCTTTCAGTGATTCCAAATGCTGAAGATAACCAAATTGTACTAGAAGAGTAAATATCAGATGGTAATTGCATGTGTGTGAACAGTCCAGTACCCAGCAGCAAAACATGTAAGCTTCTCAACTGCTTACCTTTCCAGAACAAAACAAGCAAAAACCACAGTCAAAGCACTAAAAAGCTTATAAATTCTTGACAAAGCAAATACTAAAATGCAAGATTTCACACAGCAAAAAAATAAGAACATTAGGTTTCTCAAAGGGAAAGCTAATTGACTCACAATACACACATTCACAAGGTATTAGTACGTTCTTGAGCTATTTCTTTCCTGTTCCCTGAATTGACTTTTTACATAACCACCAACAGGACAAAGTAAATTATTAGCTATAGTAATAAAATATGTATTAAAAGAACAAGCATGCTAATGTCATTATAGTGACCATATATTCACCCATTTAAATTCAGATGATAGTTAGAAACATATTAATGACTTCAGTCAACGAGAGTTTAGCTCAGCAATGCAGTTTTCATTGTTTCTTCAGTGTTGCATCTTTAGCCTCCCTATCTACTGACTAACTTGTTGCTGTTCTGGCTGAAACACAGTTTTCTTACGTTTTGCGTACTTGCTGCTATATTTATTTAAACACAGCTTGCAAAAAAAGTTAACCTAAATGCCCAGACATTAGACCTATTTATTAAAAGGGGCTTGAGACATTTTACAGTTGTAACAGCATAATACCTGTATATGTTACAGAGCACTAGGCTTAATTAATATAATACAATACCTCAGTTTACTTGTTTCACCTGCTTCTTTTTATCCTTCTATTACTGTCATCTGAACAGCTTTCCCTTTCTGCTTTTTTGTTAAAGCTAGTTCGCAGCTGAACCTATGTGACAAGTTTCTGATCTAGCACCCTTGTGTGTAGTATACCATCTTTTAATCCACCACATTAAAATAAGAAGAAAAAACACAATTTCTACACCAACTTACCTTGCCTGACCAGTTTGGAGGGGTCTGAAATATTAAACTATCAGGACAGGGATAGATATACAAAAAAGAGGGGCACCTCAACTGTTCTGTTGGTCAAAGGGAGCAACCTGATCTATAGCTTTGATCAACATCTCCTAGTTTCTTCTACTTTTTGTTTAAACACAATTTCCTCTTGATTTTGCTGTCAGTTACTGCTCATATCTCTCTCATCAGCAACGTAACATGACCTGCTAACTGCAGCAATGGTTAAAGAACCTGGTCAGTTTTAGTTCTGCTGTACTTAAACAAAGTGATGAGAAAAGGTAGACAACACCAACTCACTTTGGTTTACTCACTGCTTATCTTATAAATATTATCTGTACAGTGTAAAATCAGTAGATTACTAAACTGCAACAGAGATCCTATAGATGTTTTTTCCCTGCAACTTCCCTACTTGCCACAGGCAAAATGTTTGTTAAGCATCTTCAGATACTTACTAGGTAAAAAATGGTCAATAGTGCTTGCTTTCCTTATATGGTTGCTTTAGCCATTAACTGACAATAACATTTCCTCTTTTTAGGTTTTTACCAGCTCAAATTATTATTTTATTTGCATATAAGCATGACTTCACTCAATCTGCTGTAGCTAAGGGTCATAAATACATCTATCAACAGTAGCTTTGAAACACCTTGCAGACATGGAACTACCTTCCTGAAATCTAGAGCTTGTGAATTAAGCCTTAAAGAATCATATCAGTTTTTCCAGATCCTGAGGCATTTTTCACAGTTTTCTTAGTTAGAAATCTTGTCTTCTCGTTCTGTTTAGAAATTCACTGGCAAAATACTAACCATCTAACAGAGACTCCCTCAAGCAAAAAGACCTGATATTTAGTGTGTTTTGTAGATTTTGAATTTCCTATTTTGTTTTTTTAAATAGCCAAAGGGCAATGTCAAAACTAAGAAAATCAGTCCATATACATGGGTCTACTGACACAATTCACAGATCATGTAGGGAGCAAATAGCAAAGGAGGGGTTATAGACACAACTCAGCTCCAAATGGAACCCTGGAAGATATGGTGATATAGTTTTCATATCCTCTGACACATGAGAAAACCTGAAACATGACTTAACTTACTATCACACCATTTTCTAATATAATTTGTATGATATATGATGGGATGTGATCAAAGAAAATTACTTCATTCAGTAAGTTCACAAGTTGTTCTGAATCAAAGTCAGAATCAGAAAACAGGTCTCTGTTAAATTAAAAATACTGACTAGAACTTGCAATTTGTATTACTCTCACTGCCTTTCCCATCCACTTATTCCTATTTAGAAATTTTAGATAAATTAACCAAACTAGCATCTAAGAGGTATTTTAATCCACCCAGGACTGGTGTATGTCTTCTACTGTCTCAGAGGCTTGTTAATTATGATCATTTCTCATGAAAAAAAGTATCTGTAATGTTCAATATTCTTAAATTGAGTTTTTAAGTGTCTTGTCTTTTACTCACTGATTGATTGATTCAACTCCAGTCTTGTCTCTTCCATCTGTCTCCTCATCAGTATCAGAATCAGCTCCGAACTTGCCTAGATACACACAGTTTCAAACACGAACATTTCGGTAGTTAATATAATTAATGTTGTATAGTTAGGCTTACTCTTAATGATTAACTTTATTGGAAAAATTAGGAGAAGAGGTTCTAAAATTAGACTCACTCAAAACCAAAAACCTTATTTCAGTTACATTGTATTACAAAAAAACCCATAACAGCTACTGCTAGTACCATAGTATAGGCACTAAAAATAAAGCATGGGATAAAGAATTAATAGAAGGTATTCTAAAGTATTCAAGATTCAAAGAGTTTCACTCAACTGAGAGGCAGGATGTTTACAAATAAACTCTACAGCCTTTTTACATCAAGAAGAAGTTCAAGAAGATACTGAAAAGCTGGAATGTCACATCCTTAATCAAAGTGCATGAACTGAGTGTCTCAGTAGAACAGAGAGATCACCAAGAATCCTTTAACTACACCGAATACTCTACTGCAATTGCTAATACAATTGAACCACTATTTCAGCACAGCAGATTTCCCCTGCAGAAAAGCAGTAGACAACTTTGTAGTCAGTTTACCTAAAATAACGGATTTCAAACAATATTTGTATAGTCCTAGCTTTGATTTTTCCATCAAGTCAAAAGTTCTGTTCTTAGTCGGGGTACTAAGGAAAAGAAGCTTATACTACTGTTTTCTGAATGTGTCCTTAATAGCATCTAAATTAATGGATGAATTCATCCAAGCTTAAAAAGTCAAAACTAGGATATATACATACACATACACACACTATATATAGACACTATTAGCATGTGTATCAATGTAATACTATTACATATACACAAGCTAACATCTTATTAGCCCATCTGTATATGGGTATATATATATAGAGTAGCAGCTAGAATTGGAGTGATAATCCAGTTCAGAGGCAGACTGTTCTCTAGTGTACAGTGGTGTCTAAAAGTTTCATTCATACCTTCAATTATCTTCAACAGTTTCTTTTCAGATAACAGCTCCAACTGCTCCAAGCAAAGCCTTTTGATTTCATCCATGGAACAGTTCTAAGAAGACAGATAAGACAAACCACGAGGTACTAAAAATTTCTGAGGACCGAGTAATTATGAACAGTAAGTAGTACTCCAACTGTACTGAATGAAGAGCAAGCCTCTTCCCTATTCTGACCTGTACTGATGCAGTTACTGAAGAATGCCAGGAAGGTGTTTCAGTTTTGACAGCTACCAGAAATAGCATGCGTATTTTTTTTTCTGAAAAAGTAAGCAATACACATTAACATACAATACACATTAGTTACTCAACCTATGGCTTGGACTTTTCACTGCAGCCACAACACAGAGCAGCAGAAATACTGGGCTGTGTGAAGCATGGAAAAGCAAACAACTTCAGCTCTCATTACTCCTAATTCTCCCTCATTCAGGATCAGGTAGATTACATAACTAAGCCTGCAAAGACCAGAGCCAGTTGCTGAATCCAAGCTCATGACCTAAAGCAAACACTGCTACTAACAGTTCTATATCACAAGAGAGAAAACAAGAAATGTGAATTGTGATCCATTTCTTATGCTTGATACTACCACAAGCTGCCACAGATTTTATGGATATTCCAATTGCCTTCACATAATTCATGCTAGCTGATGACCTGTTGGTGAAATAAAGTGATAATTTCACACTTTCAAATGAACTATGATACCACATACAAGTAATAAAATTAAAAAGTGCTGAGCACATGTAAGATTCACAGCCCTCCTGTAGGTTTGGTTCTACACCACAAGGCGACTTCCTTTCAAACTCAGCAATGACTGCCTCCAACTGCATCAGACCTCTTGTCCCAGAGATGAGAAAAGGATGACATTGCATGCAGTTAACTATGTGCTTAAAATGAAGAGGTCCTGTCTCATGTATTATTAATAATGTCTCACACAGATAAAATCAAAGACAAAAAATTTAAAACTATAAATAAACATTGGCATTTCACCTGCAGTTTCTTCTCTACAGGCTGCTAGCCTAATTTATTTTTAACAAGTCCTGCAGTTCCAAGACACAAAAAGCACATATTGTAAGCCAGTAAAACTCTAGCGATACAGCTTCAGAAGTTGTTTATCAAGGAGTTTTACTGCCTTCTCTCAGACACTAAAAGAAATCAAACTTCTATTAACAAATCAGCATATTTATTATTGAACAACAATACTGAATTTACTCCATGCAATTATGAAACTGCTCTTGCATTTAACTAACCAGTAGAGACAGATGGTGTAAAAAATAAGCAGCTTACAGTTCAGCAATGGCTGAGCAGTGGAAAAAGGAGTAAGCTGGAATAACTACATCAAATCTTAAAAAAAGTCTCCCTTTCAGAAGCATATACAGAGATACACAGACAGGTTTTAAGCTTGAAGTCCACTACACTTGAGAGATAAATGTGCTTAGTTACACAAGCATTCAAGCCTGTAGAAACCATACAAAGGTAAGGGTATTTTGGTACCTTTAAAATATCAGGCAGCATGTTCTGTAGTTTCTTCTCCCCTATGACACAGAAACACTGTTGAAGCATTTCTTTTTTGTCTGTGATGTAGTAACTGACTGGTTTGAGTGACACACTGAGATCTAATCCTCCTTCTTCTATATCACTGGGTTGTTGAGCTTCTTCCACTTTTTCTCCAGATGGTACATTGCACTTTTCTTCCTAAAATGAAGGACAGCATGTAGTATTTTCACATTTTTTAGTGAACTACAGAAGAAGGACACACAGCTTCATCTGTGTTTGCAATGGTTTTGCCTTCATAATTGTAAGGTACATCTTAAGGTGAACTGAGCTTCCAAATAATGTTTTGGTTTGCAAGGTGATCACATTACAGAAGCTACATTTTTGGTTGCTGAAACCATTCTTACGCCAGAGAAAATTTCAAGATCTTCAGCAGGCAAAAAGTACTTTTACATATTAATTAGAAAACATTATCTACAAATGCCTAGCTGCTCCTAACACATGCAAGTATGCTCTAAGGCAAATGAAATCCACCTCTCTGACTTGCCGTGCAATTAATCACTCTTCTTATAATTTATAGCTAACCTGCTAAGAAATAAATTGGTATAAAATTCCCTGTGTGGCATAGTCTCCCAAGAAAAAAAGCAGGCTGTGTATCAGAAAAATACAGAATCACAGAATGGTTTGAGTTGGAAGAGACCTGAAAGATCATTCAGTTCCAATGCCCTGCCACGGGCAGCAATACCTCCCACTAGAGCAGGATGCTCAAGACTGCATCCAAACTGACCTGGAACACTTCCAGGGAAGGGGCATCCACAACTTTCCTGGGCAAACGGTGTCAGTGCCTCACCACCCTCTTCGTAAAGAATTTCTTCCTAATGTCTCATCTAAATCTTCTCCCTTCCAATTAAAAGCTGTTCCACCTCATTCTGTCACTACTTGTCCTTGTAAAAAGTCCCTTCCCAGCTTTCCTGTAGCCCCATTCAGGTACTGTAAAGCTGTTACAAGGTCTCCCTGGAGCCTTGTGTTCTCTAGGTGAACAACCACAGCTTTCTCAGCTTGTCCTCACAGCAGAAGTGCTCCAGCCCTTTGATCATCATAACTTCCATACATCAGCGGAAGACCTCTAGTTGAATAAAAAAAAAACAGGCAGAAACTTTGACAACCTCACGGTTCACCCAGCACTCGCACGCTAAGACCTCCTAAAACAGACTCACAACCCTGCAAGCAGGGGCACCAAAACCAGAGACCCTTCTGAGCTCGTGCCTCGCCTCTCACCGCACGGGGGGGCGGGCACCACGGCTCCCCCGGACCGCTCCACGGCGCTGCCCGCCCGCTCAGCACAGGCAAGGCTTGACCGACTGCGTCCAGCTATGCGCCCTCGGGCCAGGCCTCGCCCCTTTTCCCGTCCCACCTCCGCAGCACCGTGGCTGGACTCGGTGCTCCGCCTCTTCCTCTCGCCGCCAGCCGTCTCCGAGGCTCCCTCCGGACAGCAGGAACGCGAGCGGTGCCGCTTCTTCTCCTTCGAAGACCTGCGGCCCGGCATGGCCCCGCTGGGCCCCACTGCGGCGAAGAGCGCTTCCTTCTGAGCTTTGATTGGCCGCCGCTCTGCCTGCTCAGCCCTGATTAACCGCCGCTGTGCCGGCTGAGCTCTGATTGGCTGGCGCACTGCTGGCTGAGCTCTGATTGGCCGGTCCGCGGCGCGCTGCCGTGGCGTAAGGAGCGGTCTCTGAACAGCTCTGGTAGATGTTGGATCGGTGGGTGTTCATCGTCCTTCTTGTCAGGGCCAGCTGTGGTTCTCGTGATACAAGAAGTAGTTACTATTACGGAAAGTGGAATATTTTGACTTAAACTAGGGTAGAGATAGATTTCACCTAAGAATCTGTATTTTTTTTAAAGTTAGACAGAAAGTCCCTCTGGTGGCATTTTTTTTTTTCAAATAGTGCTTTTCCAGATATTGTTCAGAGAGAAATGATAACGTCTTGTGTTAAGTTTGGTATGTGCTAGACAGATGTATCTCTATCTACAATCACCTCTGTTTGCAGTCTTTCCCTGTCTAAACTGCAAGGTCAGACAGAGAACTGGCTCCAAAGAAGTTTGGCTGTTCTGAAGTTCATAGCAACATTAAAATTAGTCCTTAGAAAGTAATAGAATTTGCATAAGATTTCTGAAAGAATTTATATCTATGCTTGTAAGTGTGAAATACATTCTGCCCCCAGCTCTCGACTCGTTGCATATGATTGATGGAAATCATTCCCTCATGCGCTCAGCACTGAATTAAAGGATGCTGCTTTCTAAAACTCCAGAACACGTCTTAGAGAGTTTATTTGCTCGCATTTTCAGTATCACTTGCTTTGGATTAAGCCGTTGCTTAACCGTGTTCATGCAGGACAGCATTTTATAGCGTGACAGCACTTTAAAGCGCAACATTTGCTCCACTGATGCATATGAATAGTTCTGGGGTTTTCTTCTGGTTTGAGCTGAAGCAGATTCAATTTGCCAACTCCTCAGCTAAGCCTCATCTGAGTAATTTCATTTTCTGAAAGTTAACTGCATGTTTTTCAGGCAGTGTTTCTCTCTAGAAGTGATAACACAGGGCACTGGGATGCAGAAAGGCCATCGCTTATCCTTTTTCCTATAGAAACCAAGGTCATTCTCAAGCTGGTGGAGCGCCGTAAGTCAAAGGGCTGAAAAGAGGAGTGGGCAGGACAGGGGACCCCAAACTGACCAACAGAATGTTCCGTTCCATATACATACTCACGATAGAACTGAGGGATCACTTGTTCTTTGATGGCTGGCACCAATAAGAAGTCTGTCTGTCCTTTCAACACTGATTCCAGGTCCATGTGTTCCTGAATCCAGTTTCTAAGTTCAGCTTCCTCCTGGTGCTGATTCCAGCCTTGTCCCCATGCCTGCTCTGCAGCATCGGTGCTACAGTCATCAAGGGAGATTCAACTTCATCTATATTTTATTATTGTCTTATTAATAGTATTTTATTTATTATTATTATTATTATTAGAATCACCTGGTTGGAAAAGACCTCTGAGATCATCAAGTCCAACCACACCTGTCCGCTTACTAAACCACATCTCTAAAAAACTCATCTACTCGCCTTTTAAACACCTCCAAGGACGGTGACTCAACCACCTCCCTGGGCAGCTGTTCCAATGCCTGACCAGTCTTTCAGTGAAGAAATTTTTCCTGTTGTCTAGTCTGAACCTCCTCTGGTGCAACTTACGGCCACTTCCTCTTGTCCTATTGCTTGTTACTTGCGAGAATAAACTATCACCCACCTCTCCATAACCTCCTTTCAGGTAGTTGTAGACAGTGATGAGGTCTCCTCTCAGCCTCCTCTTCTCCAAGCTAAACAACCCCAGTTCCCTCAGCTGCTCCTTGCAGGACTTGTTCTCCAGCCACCTCACCAGTCTCGTTGCCCTTCTCTGGATGGACTCCAGCACCTCAATGTCCTTCAACATTATAGTTTCATTAAAGCTGTTTCTATTTTAATTTCCAACCCACAAGTCTGTTTCTCTCATTTCCCTTTCCCCTTTCCCTGTTGGAGAGCAGGGGAGATTACAACCACTTCTGCTTGCCTTTACCTGCTGATCAGACCAGACCAGGGCTAAACTGTAACAACTTTTTATTCTTTTTTTTATATTACACTGTCAAATTGAAGACGGGAAAATTTAAGTGATTCTGTTGCATGAGTTCAAAGGCAGACATAAAGCAGTGGAAACTGCTAGCAATATCAACCAATGGCTTTCCATGAAGTGGCTGGACTATGCAAAGCACCAAAACACTTTCCCAAACTGAAGCTGCATCAAAAGAAGACTTTAGTCACTATTTGGTGGTCGGCAAGTGGAATCATCCACTAAAACTTCTTGAATCCTGGCGAAACCATCACAGCAGAGAAGAATTGTGAGGAAATTGACAAAATGCACCAAGAACTGCAATGTTTATATCCAACATTGATCAATCAAAAAGGACCAGTTCTTCTCCATGACAATACCCAACCACATGTCTCTGCAGAAGCTGTATGAACATGGCTACAAAACTCTGCCTCACCTTGCTTACTCACCAGATCTCTCTCCAACTGATGACCGTATTTTCAAGCACCTTGAGAACATCCTGCAAGAAGTTTTCCACAACCAAGCAGCAGCTCAAAACACCTACAAAGAATTCTTCAATTCCAGGACTCCAAAATTCTATGCTGCAGAATAAATAACCTTATTTCTTCTTGGTAAAAATGCCCCCCAAGCCCCTATTTTTCATAAGATGCAAACAAATAGGAATCACAGCAGCCCCTGAAGGTCAGGTGACCACTCTGTGCAGATCAGTGAAGCACTGATAAACCCTCAGCCACCACCAAGATCAGCTATAGAGGAAAATACCAATTAAAGAAGGTAGTTAGCCAAGTCTAAAGATGAGGTGAGTAAGCCAAAAACAGGCAGAATGCAGGAACAACCATAAAGCCACAGATAAAATCTATTTCCATTACCTCCCAATCCAGGACAAGTCTAAAATGGCACCTGGGCAGAGGAAACACAAACAGGAGCACAGGGACCATGGAGCTTGGTCCTTACTAGAAAGTGTGAATCCCTAAACTGCTGCTTTGCCTATATTTTATCAGGGAAAGGCAGAGTAGTTTTCCACTGTGCTTTGATCTTTCTCACAGCAGAGCAGGCCTGTTTTCTTGGACGGCCCTGATTTTATCACAGGCCTGTGTTATCTACACACAGAAGGTTCTACTCATTAATTACACAAGATTAGGCAATGATTAGCATGATTTCTGTGTTCTTCTACGTCCCAGGTGCAAGATTACTTGAGTGCGTTTTACAATTCCTCCTTGCCAATCTTGCATTATAGTACCAAACCAAGGTAGACAAACATCTATCATTACAACACTTTTCTTTTTTATTCAACACACCAGTGTCTATTCATTTTTCCTGCTTTTTTTCCCAGATTCAAACACATTGCCTTCCTGTTAGATATATTCCATCTTGCTTTGCATCTTTAAACAGGTTTGGTGGTACTGCCCCATTTAGGTAGATGTCCACTGAGCAAACAAATCTAGTGATGATCAAAAGTGCTGTTGCCAGATGATAAAAAGGAATAAACCAAAAGAGATAAATGCAGTGGTTGACGTTTTTCAAAAGGGTTAGAAGGATTTATTAAGTATCACCTGTTCTTTTTCCAGTAAGCGTGAGTCCCTGTGGAGTTGGATAATGTACAGTCACAGGGTCTGATTTGGTCCTTATTAGTTGGCATTGTTATATTACCTGGATGAGTGGGAACAGATCTTCATATTTATGACAAAAACACAGCCTGAGTGTACTTTGAAGATGGCAGAGGGAATATAATCAGGAAATGTTCATGAGGGGTGTGCGAGTTTGAGATGAAAGTGGGATCCCTTGAGCAACTATACAGAAAATAAAAGATTAAGCAGTGAATGCTTAGGCATTCAAACAGGACAAGTATTAAACACCAATCAGGAATAATCAACTACCTAGTAATTGCCTGAGTTGCTATTTTTATACAAAATCCTTCATCTTTTTTTGTATGGGCTACATTTTCAATGAATGCAGCATCTATTCGCACAGAGCACACAAGCTAACTGAGTGCGTTGATAAAACAATTTCTAACAGTACTGGTTTTATTTCTGTGGTCACAGTTAGGCTTCAAAATTTACTGTCAAAAAGGGATAGTTCATACTTAACACTTTTTTTCCATGTGTTAAATACAGATCAACAGTGACTTGGTCCAGACTTGCAAATTCTTCTTTGCAATTGGTAAGAAAAAAAATTCTACCAAATATCTACAGTGAAAAAACATCAAAAATCAATTGGAATAATAGGAAATCTTAAAATTCCCAGATATTCTTCTAGGCTTTGAACAGTCACATATGGTACCTTATTGCTGAACATTTAATTTCATAGTCTATTCAGTACACATTTTAAAAAGGTGGGAAACTTCTACTGTTTCTGGACTTTGAATCTGTTGATAGTTTAAAGAGAGGGAGAAAAAAAAGGAAAGTAATCACACTATATGGTAATAGATCAAATTCTACTACGACAGCTTAACTGAATAAACAAAAAACTTCACACAATTGGAACCAGCAGGTTATAACATTTCCTAAGGCATTTACAGTAACCTCCTTAGCACTGATCTATGGTACTACTCTTCTACAGTGGATCACTTTAGCATATTATGTTAGAGAAGTGACTGCATCCAAAAATTCACAAATGCATGGCTCGATGTGCAGTGCTTTTAATGAAATAACTTTGCAGACTGAGGTTAGTCTATTTCTCTCTACAACCTGAGCATTTAAAAGTCTGCTTGAGATTAGGCCTAGAAGACAGCAAGAAGCATCATCGATAATCATTACAGAAATTCTGTGATTCATGTTTCCCAGATTACATGCCTACAGTTTCCATTTGTCTTGGCAAGTAGGGCAGTTGGCGCTGACCTGTCAAGTTTTGATTCTTCATTCAGCTGCCCAGTAAGGCATTTTATATTGTATGCTGAGTTCTGGTAGAAGTAGATCCCAAGTACTTCCACTTCACAAATCCCAAGACATGCTTAACAAAAGTTTAATGTGAAGTGCTGCTTGCTGTTCTTTTTAAGAGCTTCCATTCTAGCCTAGAAAAAGATGCCAGCAGAAGAATTATATCATCTACTGAGAACCTTTGAATTCTTAGCAGAAGACACAATTTATGCTCAAGGGGCTCTTGAGGTCACTCAAACATTCTTTTAATATTCTCAATGAATCAAGTCCGGAGCATTCAGCACATATATTTGAGGTTTATTGCTATAGATAAGAAGCCAGCTTCAAGTTCAATGCTAGGCACCTACTTGTTTTCAATGTCTTCTGGTCTCAAAAGATCATGCATCATGGACCTCATGTCTGGCACATTTCCTAGGCATAGATTTAACATAAATTTGCTGAAACAGAAACTTCATTCAGGTGACATCTTTAAGGTTTTCTGGTTGTTGTTGATCTCAGCAGTACATTTTAGAGTATACGTACGTGTATTGGTGTGGTTCTGTACATCCACACTCATGTGTCCCACAACAGAGTTTAAGAACAGTATCATTTAAATAGCAATAGCACTTATTCATTTTCAAGGTAACACTGACAAAAAGGTGATATTTAGTAGTTGTATGTCAGAAGACAGGAAAAATGTCCACTGTTTTGTAAAAGAAGTGCATCTCTCCCCTTTTTGCACTTATCTTGTGTTAGCACATATCTGGTTTTACTACCTTGGAAAAATCCACTGAGAGCTACTGCAAAAATGAAGGCATAAGACTGCCAATGTCCTTGTGCCAAAGAACCCACCCTCGTTCCAAGATCTTACAACATACTATAAAATCTTCCCCACTGCATCTTTTATGTCACCTCCATTGCCTATGCTGCCCTGCATGTCTCTGTGGAGACAGACTCTCTAGGTCAATTCCTGTTGGGGATAGAATCCCACGCCCCTAGTCCTGCCGTTCCCTCAGATCAGAGATGTCAAACTCAAGGCCCACAGGCCAAATCCAGCCCTCCACCTTGTTTTATCAGGCCTGGCACCTTGTTTCTACCCAGCGGCAGCACGGAGCCCCTTACCCCAATGCTCCCACTAGCGCTGGTCATGTGTGCAAGTGTGATGTGTGTTAAGCTGCAGGAGCGGGAGAATGGCAGAAGCTATGAGCTTGACACCCCTGCCTCAGATGATGGTAAATCACAGAATAGTCAAGTATCTCAGTACTCTGTAGCAGCAGTTATCCTATTGAAATATTCCTGGCCCACTTTGTGTATCCTGCCTAACATGCAGTACCTCAGTGCCCAAATAAAGGATTTTTAGCCATGCCCCATCATTTCCCTTAAAATTTAAGTGGATTTTATAATGCCTTTTAATATACCATTTCTTGGAGTTGCTAGAGTATGTTTATTAATATAAACAGTAATTTTTGGTCTGGGAACTTCATGACAATTTTCACGTAAAGAGGTAATCTGTAACAGAAATCCCACAATAACAAAATTGGAATGTCTGATGAGTATAGATTTCTCAAAATAGCACACATACAATTACAGTTAAAAACTACAACATTAAAAAGCTAAAGTTTCAATAACAATTGTATAATAGGCAACCAAAACAGAACAGTATATTATTTCACAGACATATGTACTCAAGTTAGCTTCTTACAAGTTTCCCAGGAAGGGGCTGATCTATTGTTAAGCACTGTGAATCCTGAATAATCTCTTGGACTGCTTTATACATGAACCTACAATAGATCAAATGAGAAAACTTGTGACTAAGGCCACAATCAAGACGCTTTGTGAGGATATGTATCTGGAAATCCATCAGAAATGTAACAGTACAAATGTGCAACTAAGGATCTGAAAAACAAGGTTTGCTGGAAGTAATGTACCAATTCAGACAGTTCAGTGAGATGGAGCAAAAAAAGTTAACTTCTTGGTCACAAAATCCATTACATATGGCACAGATGAGGCAGGCAGGTATTGCATGATGAAGAGATCATGGGTTTGAACAGCTTGCCACTTTTTTTTTTTAAATCATTCACAGCATACCTTAGACACTTCCTATCAACTGGTGGAGTGTTCCTGTCATTAAAAGCCATGTAAAAGCTTTCATAGAAGTTCAAGACATTTTACAAGCTACACGATATTCACTGATCAGTGAAGCACAACATCTATTTGGCAGTTAAAAGATTCTACTCCTCAAAAAGTCACCCAGGTTCAAAACAATAAGAGCCATAAACCAGCTAGGTTTAAACAAGGAAGTGGAAAAAAGCCGATGGAAAATCAGGTAAATGCAGTTTCCTTAAAGCATATCTGACCAGCATTAATATTAACTGATATTTAATAATAAGCTTGTGAAAAGCACCATTGAACTTAACAGCTCTCAGGGCCGCTTCTCTGCTGACAAAAAACACAGTCAACAATAAAATGCAGAAATGTGGGTGTGTGGGGGTTGGAGTAGACAGTCACTGAATCAGGCATTTCCTACATTTCCATCTAGGTAACCTAGAAGTACCGAGACTGTTGGACATCTTGGTGGTATATTTTGATCTGAGCTACACCAGAAAGACTTCCTGCAAAGACCCTGTGCATTGCAGATTTTAGAAAAGCAGTCAAATGATCAGTGTAAAAAGTTTTATTTGCTCTGTATCAGGAAACAAATCAAGTTTTATTTATCCGTAGTATTTTCTCAGTTATAGTCTTTCACAAAATATGAAATAAAAGCATCTTTTTTTCCTGCATATGCTGTGTTTTCCAAGTGCTAAGGAAAACAATTATAGCAGATTAAGAACAAACCTACAGCATTCCTTTACTTTAGCTGGTTCTGATACAGAGGCGTACTTTTTTATTTGAGAGTCAATTCCAAGAGATTTAGCCAATTGCACAGCATTTGTATCATCACTAATTAGCGTCCCAAAAGCCACAAGCAATCTAAAAATGGCTTCAAGATCTTGAACAACTTCCATAACTGTGCTGATTACTGATAAACATTGGGCTTTACCCTCAATGTTGTTGACTTTATGTAAACATACAGCATAGTTCAACGTCAGTGTGGCAAGCGCAATGTGGATGTTTTTATTGTTGCCCGATTTCATTTCTATTGCTTGTGTCATTATTTCACCTCTCTGTTCCATAACGAGCTTCTGGCCTGCAGGGCTGACAAAACAATTGCAGAGAGTTCTAAGTGCCAACAGCTGGTTTGCTTGCTTCCCTTCAGGGTTCAGAAATTTAAGGAGAAGAATAATAAATTGCAGGTGATCCTTTTCGCTGCAGAAATTCTCATTCACAATGGGATGCCTGATAGACAACCTAAGAATGTCTAGAGCTGGAAAAACAATATCTAAGAAACAAAACAAAAGAATATTTTAGTGTTAATACGTCATTACGTGCAAATGTGCTGGTGAGTTTCTATCAGATAAAAATATTTCTAAATGCCTAGCTTTGGGTAGAGACAGTAAGTTTCATGCAGGAAGAGATTTGGTTAAAGCACAAGTTGCTTGAAATTCATAAAGAAAAATACTGACAAATCCATTCCAGTAATGCTCCAACTAATAAAAAAAATGCTCCTTAATTTAGGATAAACACAGTGCTTTGCAAAAAACCCTAAAATACTTCCCAAAAGCTCTGATAACACTGAAGGCAAGCACAAAACATGACCACTAATCCAAAAATGTCTCTGAAAGCTTCTCAGTGACCAAACAGCCCTACACAGGCAGCATTTCCCTTTGACATTATTCCATATCTTACAGTTTAGTATAGCTACAAAGCTGCTTACTGAAAGAAAAGAGAGAAAAGTTTTTAGACTACCTTCAACTCTTGGTCATAACTTGCAAAGAAAAAAAAACAGATGTCCTCAACTGACAAGCTGAAAATCATTGTAAGGAAAGTGAACTTAAGAGTTTGTTCAGTAGCTCCCCCACTTAAGGAACCAGATATATTTGAAATTTGCTAGAGTCTCCTATTGCTATCCCATGCTTATAACCACAAAGCAGAATCTTCAGAGTTAAAGCTTTATACACTACAAAGAGTTTGAAAGGTATGAAAATATTAGCCATGATCAGCTCCCAGCTGTACAGAACAGTTTGATTAGGTGATATTACTTAAGTATTTTCAATACAATATTCTTCCCATTAATAAGTCTTTACCTGCAATTTCAAGAAAGCAGTTCACTTCAATTGCATATTCAGGTATTTGTATATACAATGTATCCATTTTTTTCCAGAACGCGTGATAAAAAACCAAAATACCTTTTATAGATTATCAGCACTAATATGGATACATTAAGTGAAATCATATCACCTCCATCTGCATTCACTAGGAATGTCATTTCACTACTGCAGTACTGACCACATAACCTAGCTTCAATACTTTCTTCTCTACCATATTAAATAGGAGCTACTTTTGAGCTCACACTTCCTTCCTCTATTTCCAAATAAGCCTCACACCTCTTTCCTGATGACACTCGTGATAATGAAATAACCAGGACTGATGCTTACATCAAGTTTCTCTTTTATGTTTACTGTTGTACCAACACCTGACAACCAATTCCCAATTCATGCCACTGCCCCAGGAACTGGTCAACATCATTAACATCTCTTTACCAACGTCTGGTTTTTACTTGGGTTATAAACTCTGTGGGATAGACTGTGTAACAGCCAGCATGAGACCTCTGGTTCACAGTGAAATCTTGATGAGACCACCGTACATGAAATAATTGCAAACTTCTACCTTCTGGCCAGTTAACAGCTCTCCACAAAGTCTGAAGTTGCTGTGCTGTAGGCATTTCTGCAGAGGTGTTGCATGTTGCCGACAGTAACTTTTCTAGGATTATCAAGTCATCTTCTGTAAGCTTATGTTCTTCAGTTGCACTGCCGTTAAGTTCCTTTAATTTGCCTGTAAGACCAAGAGAAAAGCTTTCTGACATTGGAATTTCATAAATCCAGATTTTGAGTGAAATGCTACAAAAGCACTTTACAAACAAGTTAAAACTACTGTAATTGTTTGGGAAGAGTTAGATTTTGAAACATTACTCTCTTCTCAGTTTCATCATCTTTCTACATCACAATGATTCCTGCTATTAAGCAACCTCTAACACTGCAACAGAGATGCAGAATACACATCTTGACCTACATGCAGGCAAAAATACAGCAAATAATCAAAAGACCATTAGTTTTTGAAACTTTTTTTCTCTTTTCTATTACTAGGTAGTAAAACCAAAGAAACTACATATTCTTAGTGTAATCATAGGTTTTGCATTTTATTATTTAGATGCCATAAGCAAATTATGATTGCACCATATGCTACCATCAAATTTCAATGTAATTTAAAAATAAAGAGTATGGGATGGATCTACAATTAAGCATTTACCAATCATGGCTCTTTCAGAATTGAAGAGAGCCACGTCAATAAACACACAGGCAGGCAGCATTATATTAGTACACGCCTATGGATCATATAGTACACACAAAAATCAACTGTAGGCCTCAGGAAGAAACCCATACACATATTAAATCTATCCCAGTCTTGCCACAACATTTGCAAGTGTAGCTGACCGTGAACTGTTACAAAGCTGCAAAACACTCAGCAAACCTAGTTTTCAGATTCAACGCTTCAAAAACCAGACAACTCTCTAAGCCTGTGGCTAATATGGTTATCTTTCAAGAACACTGGGAAAAAAAATGATGCAGTGTGATTTTAAAGTTAAATAAAAGTCTCTGCTTTGCTGTAACATAGCAGAATGAAAGTCAGCCAGTCTTGCCATTCTCCTGCTTGGTACGTTCTGGACCAAATTTTACTGTAAAACTAAGAGGAAGCTAAATCTATTTATTAACAACCTCCAGAAAAAAAAAATCTAGTTTGTGAATGCCTTATCTTCTCCCTGAACAGATACCAGAGCACAAGAAAATTCAGGGAAAGAGGATGAAGCTGACTGAGGATTGCGACTGATCTATCTGAATAGAAAATGAAACCTGCACAATACTAGAAAAGCAATACTGCAGACAGAAGCAGTCTCAGAGGGTCCCAAAGAGACCTTGAGAGACTTGGGGAGTGGGCCCATGCAAACTTCATGACGTTCAACATGACCAAGTACACGGTCCTGCACCAGGGTGGAGGGAGTCCTCAGTAGTAGTACAGACTAGGCGATGAATGCATTGAGAACCGCCTTGTGGAGAAGGACCTGGGCATACTGGTGGATTAAAAATTGGATACGAACGAGTAACGCACACTTGCAGCTCAGAAAGCTGACCATTGGAAGTGTCTGAGGTCAGGCTGGATGGGGCTTTCAGCATGCTGACCTAGTGGAAGGTGTCCCTGTCCACAGCAGGGAGGCTGGACTAGATCTTAAAGTCCCTTCCAACCCAAAACAGTTTATGATTCAATTACTGTAAGGCCAGGAGCTTGTCATCTTCAAGAAGTTGGATAAAGATGAAGGTACGCTTTTTTCTAAAAGTGTTATCTCTTGTTTTAAGTTTTCTTGTCAGACTATCTACCTAACTACAACATTTTCAACCTCTTTATACAAAGGGAGGGAAGGAAGTGAGAGAATTTTAATTTGGAGATCTTCAAGGTAGGTACATTATAAATATAAACCAGTTTTACAAAACCCATAAATGTGCTAAGGCACTCTACAGAAACATACTGAAATAAACTGGTGACAAACAGGGTAGAGATTTTGTGGAACTTTTACAGAAAACATAGGAGAGAGAGTAGAATAGGAATGAAACATCGGAAAAGAGGGAAAACCAAGCTGAGAATAATTTATCAAAAATAGGGATAATTACTCAACATTATACACTGTTTTCTTTTTCTGTTACACAGTACTCTGCTTAAATACAGGACTGGCTATTACAACCTGTGAAACTACAGAATGCCTTACTTTAAATTTTCATAGATACCACCGTAACTGGTGAATTAAAACTTCCATGAACAAAATCAGAAAGGAGCTGGAGTAGATGACTAGAGTTCATATCAACCCAAACCATTCTATGATTCTATACCCAGCAGCTAGGCAAAAAATAGTAAAATATTCAAAGGTACCATATTAATAAAAACAGATACTGAACAGCAGATATAAGCTGAGGGAAAAAAAAAACCCTGGATATCCTGTAATAGTTAAGAGTTCCTGTGAAATTTACTAATACTTCTAAGCCTTCAAATGCATGCACCATTAAACTGATGAATGCCATTTTAAAATGTCAAAACCAAGAAACAGTAGGAAAGCTACTGGAGATCACCTAGCATCTTGAAAAGATGAAAAAAGTAAAGTCACTTCAGACAGCTGAAAATTAAAACAATCCCTTGAAATTAAAATACAGACCCAGTATCTGCGTAGGATTGGCTTGGTCAAAGGTGACAGCATCCTTCTTCGGAAAATAAAAATTTTCAACTTTTGCTGCAGCTGATTGGTAGGCACCCATTCCTACACAAAGGGAACACAGAAAGATCGACAGTGTACCAAAGTGTCTGACACAGAAAAATAGCCTATCAATAAGTCTCTCCTTCTAGACATTACTCACTAAACAGCTCTAAAAATTAAATTCCTATGCAAATAGCCGACATTCGTTACCTTATGTTTAAATTCAAGGATTAAAGCTTAAAGCAATATCTTCGCAAACTGCTGTTCCTCAATATAAAAAAATTACAAGAGTACATTACTAACATGATTTCTGAATTACAACTAAGCGCATTGTCATTTACAGAATAGGTAGTTAAAACAAAAATGGCAAGGGTCACTTTAGAACAAAGATCTATGCTGTCCCTGAAACGTTTTGATAATTTTCATAATGAATACACAAAGTTCTTATATATTGGAAGATTTGCATACATGACCAAGTTATGCCACATGCAACAGTAGCCTAAAATCTCTTTAGAAGAAGAGTAATGAAAAGCTTTAATCTATGACCTATAATGATTTCGTAGAATCACAGGTGAATTAGTGGCTGATACCATGGAAATTTCTGTTAAGTACATATATCCATCTCTTTGATCAACAACATAACCAGCAGGAAACCAAAAACCCCTTCAAAAACAGATTAATACAGTATATTTTAAAGTTTGTGTTTGATTCCTGTGTGTAAAGGAAGGCTCTGTTATGCCTATTTTCTGAATAATTTCCAGAGTATAAGCAGCTTCAATTGGCTCACTATTTTTAATTAATCATAATATCAATATAGAATCGATGCAAAAGGAGAACAGAAACAAAATATCAGGGCTGGTTTTCTATGGCAGACATCATCTCTTACCTGTATACGGATCAACCACACTCCCTGGAGTTACTGCATTTGATGCTGAACCAGGAACATATCGACCAGCACCTGAAGAGAGGCAGAGGCTTTTTAAACACCACCACTGGCAAAGACGTAATGTATACCTCTACTTAGTTACTAGTTTTCAAAAATCACTAATAAAGGTGTTGCTTTCCACTAAAGGAATTAAAAAGTAGTTTTCAACACCTCCTGAAATTTAAGGATCAAATCTACACATGAGTGGGAGTATGGTGCTGGTGGTAATGATCCACAAGCCAAATGACCTCACAGCAGGGAGGCATTCTGGTATGTCTCTGGCCACCCACTGTTGCAAAGGTCCTCAGCACAACAGATACCTTATCCAAAGCAAGCTCAAGGAGGGCACAGCAGCCCAGGCTTTGCCTCTATCTGTGCCTGGGGCCAATAGTGACCGCTCCTGTGGTAGGTGGACTCCATTTGTGGCACTGAGACCTCAGATGAAGGAACTGCAGGGTCATTCCATCTGCAAAGACCACAGCCTGCACCACACAAAGCAAGGGAGGAGACACAGCTAAAGACCAGAGTAGAATAGAAATGGAGAAAGACAGTCAAGAGCTGGAAGGCTGAAGTCTGCTCCTTTTGGTACAGACCTTCCCTTTGGAAAGCCTGTGTTCTAGATCTGCAACTGCAGAACAGGCACAGTGCCTTGGCACTGCTGAGGACAAACACCCAACAGGGAACGCATCAGAGCCAGCTAAGACTACACCTCACATCTGCAAAGGGGAAAGGGAAGCAGCAATGATGGGAGGCTCCCCATCTACTGATGTGGCCTGATAGGTTGGACCGTGCCTGCTGGGGGCCAGGATGCTGCAGAAAGACTACCAAGGCTTGCCTAGCCTTCAGACTATTACCCTACACCTCTCCCACATGAGCAAAAATTACACTGCCACGAAGTCTTGCAGATTATTAAGAATGATTAGAGAGTTCTACAGGCAAGGATGAAGTGCCCAGGTAGTACTTCTTTGCTACCAGCAAAGTACTGCACTAGCAAGGAGCTCATAAAGTGAATCATCAGCTGGCTGCATGACTGGTTTTGCAGACCTGACTTGGGCATCAGTGACTACAGGACCCTCTGAAGAGCAGGGGCTACTGATCAGGGATGGGATAAGTCTTTGCAAACAGCCTTGCTAAACAGTGAGGAAGGAGGACTTTAAGCTAGCTTTGACAGAGAAGGGTGGAAAGTACCAATGAAGGTCAGGTAATAAGAAAGAAGGAATAACAAGACAAAAAGAAGACTACTTCTATGGATATACCCATTCCTGGTTTGGCTACACATGTAAGAATTTGACAAAACAACAGGTTCAAGACCTTACTCCTCAGCTGTGGAGAACAGTGACTTGAGGCATACTGACAGCAGAGGGCTCTCCTCTGCTAAACAGATCCGGACATGCTTTGACATCGCTTAGTGTTCACCTTGTCAGGAAACAGTAGTCTGGAGCAAAACACTGAATGCAGATAAACATGATAAAATACACATCTTAAATGCCACCAAGACAGACAATGAAGTTTACATTACCTGTAAATGGATCTGCTGCAGGTATTGTACTTGATCCAGATGAAGAGCCTGGAACATAACGTCCAGCACCTGGTGAAACAGTAAGAAAAGCAATGACTACTATACACAGCTTGATGTTATTGAAAAGTCAATACGTTTCAGACAGAAGCAACTAAAAAATAAAGCTAAACATCAAATAGATCTTAATATTTATTGTGCTGTTAAAAGAAATCTGATCCGATCCACACAGAAGTCATCTGATCCTAAACAAATTGTTCATAATAATTTTAAAGTCATTCTGGGGCACACACATTAAAAATTTGGACACAGCTAAATCAAAAATACGTGCGTAAGTTCAGACAACTGCACCTCTGAGTTACATCTGAATTTGATTAGCCTGTATTCTTATTTCTAGTTCATTACACGGAAAAGATCGATCTCTATTGTTTTAATGACATTTTATTCCTAACTCCATATTTGTGAAACTAGTTAGAGTGGTTTATTTTGATTAACATGTTTACCTGGGAGTGCTGGTTGACAGGAAGCTCAACATGAGCCAGCAGTGTGCCCTGGAGGTGTTTAAGGGGAGACTGGATGAGGCACTGAGTGCCATGGTTTAGATGATGGTTGGTGTTAGTGTTAGTGTTGGGTTATAGGTTGGACTTGATGATCTCAGAGGTCCTTTCCAACCTTATGATACTGTGATACTGTGATGATTCAGCTTATGACTAATTAACTTGTTCGAGTTCTATTTCCTGCCTGAAAAATGGTCATTTATGTATTTCATCCAGTTTCAAATCATTCTCCAGCTGAATTTTTCTGTTATTAATTGCCTTAATGACACCTGGCCACCTTTTAAAGTAAGATGAAAAGTGAAAAAAGTGAAGTTCTCTTCCATTGAAAAAGACTAGACTGAAAAACACAACTGATTTAAAATTTTGATGAATATTTGTTCTGACAAACACGTTGGAATTTTTTCAAGTTTTCACATTTTTCTGGTCAGATCCATCTGTGTCTTGCCCTCAATCATTTAAGGACATGAAAGTCCTGTTACAAGAAGTGCAGAAACTATGATGCTGAAGTCTGCCCGAGCAGATAATAAGGTGGACTGAAAACTGACTGATCGGCCAGGCCCAGAGGGTGGTGATGAGTAGCCCAACATCTAGTTGGAGGCCAGTCGCTAGTGGCGTACCACAAGAGCCAGTACTGGGTCCAGTCCTGGGTCCAGCCGTGTTCAACATTTTCATTAATGATCTAGAAGATGGGTCAGAGCGCACCTGCAGTGAGTTTGCTGATGACACAAAAGTGGGAGGAGTGACTGTTGTCATCATCTAAGTTTACTTTTTACCTGTAAATGGATCTGAAAATTGGGCACTTGTACTCAACAACGTTTGCCCCTTAGTGTTGTCCATAATAAACTTGGCCACCTGATCCAGAAACATTGGATTGAGATCATTCTTTTGCAGGAAGTTGTATGCAGTCAGCCATGGGTCATCAGTTATGTTATATGGCAGTTTGTAGGAAGGTCCACTTTCATTTACATCAATAGTGAAAACATAGTCATACTCCTTTAAGCAGAATGAAAATAAATTAGAAGTTTATCAGCATTTTTTACATAAGGATATATCAAATGCACATTACTAATTGCTGAGGGCTAAGCTTAAAAACTTTAACAGTGCTGTTTGCAGATTTTATCAATACTCTCCTACACAGGCTGCAAGTAAAATATACTTAAACCATATCCTGTTTTCCAGTATTCTGTCTCAGGAAGAACAGTCTAGAACAACATATCTTGATAATATCTTTCTAGATATATTGCAAAACAACACACGCATCTGGTAATTCTCAAGGACAGCTCTGACTTTGAGCAAAGTTGTAAGGCAGTCAGATGCCACAAAGAACTTCTGTCTTAAAAGCAAGCTTCTAATACTAGAAAACAACAAATTCCTAAGATATCTTTAAGCCATGTGAGAGATAAAATTAGTATCTCAAAGACATTCCTTCCATGATGGCACTAGACAGAGACTTTTCTGTGTATATTTCATAAAGGAAACATTTTTCAGCTTATCTGTCTTTGAATTTAAAAGTTACTACAGAAAAGAGGTACAGAAAACCTGGTACCTAACATTTTAACTAAGACTCACATTACAAATTGTACAGTATGTTTCCTTAGGAAAAGAAAGTTAAAACTAACTTTTCAAGGTATTAGCAAAAAATATTAAGAAACATTTCCCTACTAATAGTTTACCTTTCTCCAAAACAATTTGTCTCTATCAACTTGCTCATTTTGCAAAATGTGCTTCAAAGGTAACAAAGTAGCACTTATTTACGCTTCTACTCTGAGTTTTAACAGATCAAAGAAGACAACAAATACCTATTTTATAAATTCTATTTTATCTAAGCAAAGATCAGAATAAACGTTTTACAGGAAATTATTTTACTTCAGGCTCAATAAAACCAATTCAAGTTTGTATATACCTTTCCTTCAAATAAAACTTTTCCAGTTGTCTGTTGTGTGGCTCCAGAAGAACCAACAACATCACCAATCTTTATCCATCTTCCTTCACTAACACTCCACTGATACGCTTCCACTTTTCCATTCTCTTTAATAAGACGCGTTTGTCCATCTCTTGTTCCTGTAGATAGGAGTGTTTAAGAGTTTGAAAAAAGAACACAATTTACCTTAGGAGAGAAAAAAAGTCTTCAAATAGTGCTCAAATTTAAAGATAAAAAGACAGTTCACCAATATTTAAAGTCACAGCACGGGAGGTAACTAAATACTACATGTTGCCACAAGAATAGCAGAAATCTTGACAACAGCATTACAGTAATGGTATCTGCCAACAGACTAAGTTGCGAAAGCAATCCTTAAATCAAGTATTTCAAAAGTTTACCATTTTCCCAGGGAGATGACAATCAAGAAAGGTGATATTCTCCCAGGGTCTAACAAGATGGGAAGCTTCATACGATTGTAAGATTTATGCCACTTGCTGATCAGAGCCAAGGGCTGAGGTCACTGGTTACTTCGCCTTGGGAAAAAGTATTTGTCTATTTAAAAGTAATCTTAACTACCACCACTTCCACTGTATTCTCAGTAATCTCCCAAGTACCTGGAAAGTGTAAACTGAGTCAACCAAGACAAACTATTTTTCAAGCCGAAAGCTAAAGCAGAAAATTTGCATCTACTTCTCTTTTAGAAAAAGATTTCTCATTCAGTAGCCCTTTTACAAATTACTTAACTGTCTCATATACTATTGGCACAGAAGACATAACAGATTCAGCACGTCTTGAACATACTGCAGCATTGTGAATTCTTCCTTCTTCTAAATAACCTCATAAGAGAAATATTTGTTATCACCTAGTCTACCAAAAAGAGTACTTAAACTAGAGCCTTGCCTCCAAAAGAATCAATGAAAGGACAGTGGAGCAAAATTAAGCTGTTTTCTTCAGCAAGTCTACTGAAAGCGATCAAAGCCTTCATTTTGTAAACTATGAAAAATTTCAATACCTCTGAACCAAGATTTGGAGGCATCTCTAACATGACAAAAGTACAACTTACCAGAATCCTTAAGATGTTCTCTTCCAGGAAGGTCATCAGCATTAATATCTCCTAGATCACCAGTTTTAGGGTCAATGGATGCTTGGGAAAGCTCATTTTCAAAAGCTTGAATCTCCTCAGCACTTGCCGTACGTTCCAAAGACTCTGTAAACACTCTTATGATTCCATCACTGAGCGGAGAGAAGATATTCGAACAGAAATGCTATTTTAAATATCAAAATGATTACATGCATTCTAATGGTGACATCGGTGTCATGAGAAACTGCAGAAAATATTTTAGAAGAATCAGAGCATTTTGTGATCCTTGAGGCCTGTATGCACAACCCTGCCTACTTGCCAAACGACAAAGATACAGTGACCTTGGCATGTTATGAGAAAATGAAATGTTAGCTGATAGATAAGAAAGAGAATGTGGAACAGGAGGTTTTAGCTGCAAAAGAAGGGTAGCTGCAGGGTATCAGGTAACAGCACATGGACAAAAACTTATAACCAATTAAGATAGAGAATATACCAAATGGACAGCATGTAGTAGCCAATTATATGTACACTTGTAGCGTGTGAACACAGATTGTAGTATAAAGTAACATGTGGAAGCACAATAAAGTGAGCACTGACTGTGAGGATACATCTGTGACTCGAGGGGCTCTCCGATAAGAAACCATTGTTACTTCTAACAACACGCTCAATTATTCTTATTAAAGGATTTTACTCTCATGCTAAAAACATCCAGAGAAGAACTCAAGCAGGTAACCCTATCTGTGGTGTAATTTTAACATCACAGTAGTCTATGCCTATCAAAAGGGTTATTTATACAGTACATACAGTATATACAGTTATTTAAACAGTCTATTCATGCTTTACCACAGCCATAAAGAACTTGCTCTACCTCTGTGATTCCCATAATAAAAGAATGACTTTTGGATAAAGCATAGCACATGTTTAAATTAATCCACACACACTTCTATGGCTTAACTTTTAAATATAAATGAAACTGATATCAAAAGCAATGTTTGCAATTTCATCAAGGGTTCACAGATTTAGATGTAAAAATAAATACACTAAAACCTGGATACCTTGCACCAACTACGATGTCCCCATTGTCTAACACACAGCAGCACCACACAGATTGAGCTGGGAGTCTGATTGTTTGAGCACATTCCCCTCGTTTCCAGATTCGAAGAGATCTATCCTCTCCAGTAGTTACAAAACCTGAAAAAAAAAAAAACCACAAAAACTTTTAAAGTGTATTTTTAGTGTACTGTGATACTAAACGTCATTCTGCAACTCGGTATCTAAAACCAGCAACAGTAGAACCACCTTTCTACAATTTAATATTGCTCTCAATTCCAAGAAGAGAGCTAAAACAAAGCTGCCACATAGTTGTCTTATCAAGAAAAACGTGCATATATTGTACACTAAGCAGCCAGACAGGGAATGAAACTATACTTAAGACAAACAAAAGATTCCTTTCCTACTTTCAAGAGTTTAAGCAAAGAACTCTGAATGCTTTTGTAACCATCGCTGTTTTACCTTACACACTTTCATTTTTATTTTCAATTCAGGTTTTTTTGCATGGTTTGGCCTGCTTTTTCAGGAAACACACAAAAAGAACACTCAAAAGTCTGTAAGATCCTCAATGAGGAATTTTAAGGCATAAGAGATTTACAACATACACATCCACTAGCATACATGCACTTTACCTCTTGAACAAAAGTGCAAGTGTCCCATACACCACACAAAGGTCACTCACTGACTTGGAATTTCTTCCGCAGCTGTCTGCAGCATTAGTTCTGAATCTCTAAACCTCTAACTCTGAAAACAAATGCAATTACACCCCACACAGAGTTCGTAACCAAAACTATTTATAATGTGCTTTGAGAAGTTTCTGTGGAAGTATCTAAATTTAGATTGTCTAAAACTGGTAAGCCATGCATTCCTGTTTTTGTACTCTGCAGCAGTGCTGAAAAACAGGCGGCAACCTACATGATAGTTCTGCCTATTTGTTTTGCCAAAATTTTGCTAAAGCCTCACAATTAGACTTAACTCAGGACCTTTCATGTCATCTATTGCCAGAGCAATTCTCCTGGAGGTGTGATTTGGAGTCAATCACAATAATTTTTAATTATTTATGCTAAAGAAAGAAGTAAATGAAATGCTACCTTAGTTGTTTATTTGTGGCAGCTCCACAGAACTCTAAAATGACTATCTCATAATTTTATTTTGGAAGCATGTTGGGTAATAGTTACAAAAATCTTACCTTTAGAGTGAGGGAAGACTGAGATGCTGTATATATAATTTGTATGTCCATAATACACCTGCAGACACTCGCCAGAGATCTGCCATCTTCGAACACTAGCATCATTAGCACAGGAAAGGAATTCCATTTCACTGAGAATAGCTAAACCTCTCACACAGTCCTCATGTCCTTTATAAAAGAAAGCAAAACTTTTAAAGCAGCTTTTCTACCCATTTGCAGCAGTATACCATTTTCATTTAGCTCACATCCATTTTCTGGAAACCAAGCTTCATTATGGGAGCAGTCTGAAAAAGCAGTTCCTTGCTCATTATTCTCTGAGAAAAAAAAATCTAATTCTTTTAAAAGTGATGTGACTTCTTGGAATAGAACTTGAGAGACTTTAGACATCCTGCCTAAAAATTATTCCATTTATCTCACAGGTTTGTGGGGTTTTAATTTTTTTCTATTTTTAAAAGAACACATAAACCTGATAAAATTACTAACTGCAGCAACATTTACCAGTAAACGTTCTTTCACATCTGCCTGCCTTCCACAGTTTGATAGCTTTATCAGCTGAACCAGTCAACATTAATCCCTGTTCAGGCAGTATTTTCACTGCCCATATTGCAGCTGTGTGACCCTGCAAAAAAAAAAACCAACTTTGTTAGACTCCTCAGAATCAAGTTCAGAATACCCAATTTCATATTTATGTAGAGGAACTTCATACCTGTAATGTCATCATACATCTGTCATTCAGCCAGACTTTGGCTGTCGTGTCCCATGATCCACTTAATAATGTGCCAAACTTCCCAGATGAAAGGCTGCAAACTGGAATGGAAGTTGAAATCAGCAATGAAAGTGCATTGCCACCAATCTCATGCCAGCAATTTAAAGAGCTGTATTTAAGGACATCAACTTGTAATAGTAGCATATTTAGTGTTGAGGTGTTTGGGGAAGAATTAAGTGGAACTGTAGTTGCACTGCAACCTAGAAATGAGCCGCTTAAGAATCTCCTCACTTTCAATTACAAACTTTCACATCTTTTTGCCATCCATATTTTAAAATGTCTCTTAGTACCAGATCTCTTCTCCTCAGACTAGAACATTTTGACGAACAGGTTAAATAACTAGTCAAGAGACAAAGTTTTAGTTTTAAGATTACAGAGCAAGCCAAGATTTCATCAACGTGTATTGATTTATGTCCTCAAGAAGAAACATTAAATACCAAAAAAATTAGCTCATCTCCTTTGAAGGCAAAATACAACTACCAAGAAATGATGGTGACATTTAAAGATTCAGCAAAAAGATAACCTGCAAATACTCCAGTAAAACACGTCTAAAACTGAAGACACACACAACTAATAAGTTTAAAATAAGTTTACAAAAAGAGCTAAGTCATAAACAAAGAGTACCTGTCCATATAATTGTTCATAAAAGGAAAGTATGGCCTTGTTTCTTGCTTCTGCAACTTCACTGTGTGAACTGGACAGTACTCTGACCTTGTCACTTGTCATTTTTAAACACTGTCACTTTAAAACAGATTTTACCATTAATATAATTTTACATTTTTAAATGTTTTGCATTACCGTAAAAATTGCTACAAATACTTTTTTTTTGGTAGGGGAATCTATAACTTACCTAGAACATTTCACCTTTTTTATACTTCTGAAGGGAGTATGTCATGTGCTATTTTAACTGCTTGTCAATCCCAGGTTTCTGATAAACTGCATAACCTATTCCATGCTTCCTTACACAGTGATGCTATTTTCTTTCTTTCTCAGAGGCTTTCAATAACAAAAAAAAATGTGGTGCTGCTTAGTAGTCCAGGGTATTTTAAAATGGGTTTCCACAACCAGTCTTGAACACAGCTAAAGCCCCCAAACCTCCAAGACTCGAGATATCTGACACCCTATAATTACATGATTAGACTGTTAAAAGGTCTATTCAATCAGCTCACAAAGAGACAAATTTAGTATGCTAATAGGAAAATTGCTGAATCTTTTATTATATGGCTCAAGAAAAAGTACAGAAAGTTAGTTTAATATGTCACATTGCACTGACCTGACTAAAGAGAGAAGAAATTTCTGCAGTGACCTTTTAGTCTTCACTATGTATTTAAAGCATCAATTAATATTAGATGCCCATCTAGGTAACAAAATGGGCAGTGAAAGTTTGTTTATTCAGGAAGCTCACTTCTTCTACTTCTATGAACTTTGACATAAAAATTAAGCTTAATACATGGTGACTAAAAGAATTCTTCCTTAAAAATGCAACTCTTAGCAAAAGAGTAATCATTCTGTGAATTGCCAAGTGAACACAAACAGAAACTCGGAAGTCCTTGCAATGAACACACTGCATGAACTGAGATTATAAAACCCTATTTGCAGAGCACGTAATTAAAATTTTGCTACATTAAATGCCAAAGAAATAGATTTATAAGTTCTACTTAATTTCCTCTCTAATAAATCTAGTGAACTTTTATGCAACAAACTTCAAAATGAAGCAACTACATACCTGTGTTCTTATGACCCTTAAGGACGTAAAGAGGAGCTGTGTTGTCAACTGTGAAAATGCAAATATTATGATCATTGCCACCAGTTGCAATCAGCCCACGAGGATAGAGGTCACTTGGAGGTATGATGCACACACAAGATACAAAATTTGAGTGGCCACTCATACAGTGCATTTCAGTAAAACCCCTGTTAAGACTAAACATACACGATAATCAGTTCAGAGTCATGACAGAAACAGTACTTATCTCAGGTACTGAATTACAACAGGTGTTCTATATTCCACTTTTCAATTAATAACTATGGATCACCCAGAAAAAATGAAAAACTTAGAGAAAATTATATCCCAGCATTTCAACACAGTAAGCAAAGTGTAAAGTTTGCTGCTTATTTTTCAATAATGATAGGTCTGGAAGGATTTAGCTTTGGTTTTCCTTGCTCATTGGCAAACACTACGTCCAATTTGATCAGAAGGAGTTGCAGTTTGCCTTTAAGAAAACCTCTGCTGTCTAAAGACTCAAGTATGTACCCCAATACACCCTACATAACAAAGTATGGAAACAAAGTAAGTTTACTGCCTCCCAAATTTATTCACAAGCTCTTACTTAGGCGCACTGTAAATGTTTCACAGTTAAATAGATTATAACTGATTCAAGCAGCACTCTCTATTACTTCATCAGGATCCAATCTCAATAGCTGTAACACTAACTGGAAAAAGCTACTTAACCTCACACAACAAACGTGTGGGTTGTGGTGATATTTGTTTGATTTGGGATTTTTTTTTTTCCTTTCTGAGTTTGTTTCTTCTCCAAAAATCTCCATAATATATCACACTGTCATCCTTTACATTTTAATGCTTGGAAAGACTAGAATATGTATGAAAATCAACATAGTATTCTGATTTTTAAAACCTATGTTGAATGTACAGAGAAAAAATAAAGGTAACGTATCTTCTGTAAAATCTGAATAACCGAAGTAACATACAGCAGTTTGCTTACCCACAGAACCCTGTCTACTATAATACCCAAGTCTTCAAATCAGAGAGACGTGATCATCACCAGCACTATGGCACTACAGAAGTTACTAATGTCTTCCTCACATAAGACAGAATTAGTTCCTTTCCTGCAACAAATTTCTACACTATTTAACAAGTTCTCCCCCTTGTGAGGAGAGACTTAACAAGACACACTTAATGAGATTAGCCTTCTCCCTTCTCAACTGCAGAGCCACAGAAATCAGCTTCAATGCACATGTAAACATTCAGGCAAATTTGCCAATTATCTCTGTTTCACTGGAAGGCACTGGAGAGAATATCCACACCGAGTAACGTCAGAATGCAGTTCTCAAATTGAACCAGTAGACAAGTGAGAAAACATGTCCTGTAGCTCCCTGCAACACCTTACATCTCTGCCACCTCCTATATCGCCCAGGGGTACCTCTTCTGGTCGCAATAATATGTTCCAAAATTTACTGAACGAATTCAACAATGCAAATCCAGTAAGAGATAACCCTGTACAACACAAATAACAGAAAAAAAAACTTCAGGTTTTTTTTTTCCTTCTATTTAACTTTTCTGTGTAGTTCTTGGTTCGTATCCCATTTTATTCATATAAGTAGTTACTATTACAAAAAGTGGAATATTTTTGATTTAACCTAAAGCAGAGTTAGAGTTCACTTAAGTAACTGTATTTTTTGACAGTTAAACAGAATGCGTCTCTGGTATCATTCTTTCTTTATAACGTGTCTTTTTCAAATAGCGCTTTTTTCCAGACACCATTCAAAGAGAAATGATAACTTGTGTTAAGTTTGGTATGTGCTGAACCGATGTGTTTTATTCTCTAATCTCCTCTGTTTGCAGTCTTCCCTTGTATAAAACACAAGGTTAGACAGTCCAAAGCTCCAATTAGCAAGAAATTTGGCTGTTGTGAATTTCACAATAACATTAAAATTTGTCCTGGGAAAGTAACAGAATATGCACAATATTTCCAGAAAAATTTATACATATACATGTAAGTGGGATATACATTCTATAACCAGCTCTTGTCTTGTTACACTTGACTAATGGGAATCATTCCCTCATGCGCCCAGCATTTAAATAAAGGATGCTGCTCCAAAACGAGACTCAGAGAGTTTACTTGCCACTTACTTGGCATTTTCAATATCATTCTGCCTTCTCCGCAAAGGCGAGAAAACATACTTTAAAAAATACTTTTAAAAACCTACTCAAACCCCGAAGTCTTACTGTCAAAAATACAGCATTATTACTTAGTAGGATGGCTTTGATACTGAACACCAAGAAGTAGAAACACACACGCCATCTGGACAAACGACGCCCAGATTTAGAGCAGCGTTGGCGCCACCAGAGCACGCGGAATACACCGACACACAGCGCACTCTGGGCGAACGCCGCTTTCCTCAAAGCGGGCCTCAGACACTCGAAACCTGCCCGAATACCTCCGGATTCCGCCGCCACGCACCAGCCTGTCATCCCCCCAGGCCCTGCCAATCCCGCAGGGAATCCCGCGGGAAGAAAACTCCGCGGGGAACCGGCACGGGCAGGGCCCCAGCGGCGGAACCTCCCGCCCAGCGCAACCCGCTCGGGCCCGCCCAGCGCGACGGCTCCATCGACAGGGCCGCGGCCCGGCGCTCACCCGTCCGGAGCCCAGAGCCGCGCGGTCCGGTCCCGGGAGACAGAGATAAAACCTCCCTCGGGGAAGAGGCCGCGGGTCAGGCCCCGCACGTCCTGCCCGTGGCCCAGCAGGGAGCAGCGAAGCCGGTACGCACCACCCTCGCCCGCCATGGCGGGACAGTGCGCGGGCCCTGACACAGCAACCCCACCGGAAGGCGCCAGGCGACCACGCCGGAAGAGGCGCTGCCGCGCACGCTGGCTGGGCGGGGGTGCTGCCCTCCACCTCCCGGCAGCCTCCGTGCCCTTCTGCCGCGAGGCACTCCGGAAATTGTAGTCCTTTCACTCGAGAGCCGCGACGAGATTTGTGACTCTCGCGATAGCTACGCGACGCGCTGGTTGGCTGGGCGGTTGCTGCGATACCGGCTGAGTTGTCTGGTGAGGCCTGTATGGCCGACTGGGAGCCCGGTGAGGGGGAGTGGGGCCTGCGTCTGCGTTCTCTAGCGGGGCCCATGGGCGCTACGGTCTCCCCTCTCCGCGATTTTATCGCCCTGGGGGTGCTGGGAGCCTGTTTACGGCGTGGGCAATGTCACCATCATCTCCCGGGCCCCTCCGAGCGGTTGCTCGGGAGCTTCAGTGGTGGAAAAACAGTGTCTGGGTGCTGCGGCCGGGGCTGGCGGCGGCCGCCGGGGTTTGCGGGAGTCACACAGTCTGGGCTGGCCTGGGCGATATTGGTGTCTGAGGGACTGTCTCCAGATAACCCGCAGAGGCATTTACACATCTGCTTGCTTCCAGGTTGTTTGATGAAAGACTTGGATTCTGTGGGCGGATGCTGAAAAGATAAAATCTACAAAAATTAGCTGGAGTTGTCTGTTTAACAATGTAAACTGTAGACTAAATGAGTATTGAAGAGGGACTACTGTCCCACCTTACTGAGGGACATCCTCTGGTCCTGTCTAGGCAGCATCTCCGTCGCAAGAAGGTGCTTTGCAGGTTTCTGAAGAAAACTGAACTTCTTTTAATAGGAGGAGGAATTAAGATTTGAGGAGTTGATCTCTGGTTGTTTTAAAGAACTCATGCAAATTAAAGGAACGTTTCTGTGCTTTACAGGGAGAAGTTCAAAAGGGAACAAATATGGCCAGCAGTCACAGACCTCCAATAGCTCGTCCTTCTTCAAGAGCAGGAATAGGGCTGACTGCAAGGCCTCCCTCTTCATCAAGGACTCCATCAGCAACTAGAATAGGAACAGGGGTATGTTAAAAAAGTTGACCATTGACATTGATATATTTAGATTTTTATCACTTATTTTGATTTTGACTGAAAGGGGTCAAGGAGGGTTCATCTGCAAGTCCTTAATAGCTTTAATGCTACAGACAGAGGGAAAAATGAACAGCTACTGCAAAGTAATCTTTTACCCTTCTGCAGCAGACATTTGACTGAAGCTTTGTTTACCTGAAGAGATGTTAATGCTAAAAGATTCGTATAGGAACAGTATAGAGATATAATTTAAGTTTTTAATTGCTTTGGCAATTGCATAAGGATAACAAATTCATAACTCAGAGTTGAGAGGTTTGCATTTTGGGGGTTTTTTTATAGGTGCCTCCTAGTACATCAAGACCAGGTTCTCGTGGTGGTTCTTCAACTACTGGAGGAGTTTTATCATCTCAGATTAAAGTTGCAGACCGTCCAGTGACTCAACAGGGATTAAGTGGAATGAAAACTGCAGTGAAAGGTATTTTGTACTGAAAATAACCCTCAAGGTGTTTTCAAATGTTTTAAAGAAATATTCAGATTTTTAAAGGAAAACTTCTAAATGCATAGCTATTTTTAACAGGAGTAGGGGAAAGGAAGGGACAATTAAAGCATCCTTCTTTTATCTTATTTGCTCTTGGCAGTTGGAGAAGAGAAAGGCTTTTCTGAGCCTGAGCTGTATTTAAATATCACAGTATCACAAGGTAGGAAAAGACCTCTGAGATCATCTAGTCCAACCTACGACCAAACACTAGCACCCACTTGTTGTTTAAACCATGGCACTAAGCGCCTCATCCAATCTGTTTTTCAACACCTTCAGGGACGATGACTCCACCACCTCCCTGGGCAGCACATTCCAATGGCCAATCACCCTCCCAGTGAAAATTATTTTCCTAATATCAAGCCTAAACCTCCCCTGAAAAAGCTTGAGACCCTGTCCTCTTGTTCTGTCACTGATCGCCTGAGAGAAGACACCAACCCCTGCCTGCCTACAACCTCCTTTTAGGTATTTATAGAGAGCAGTAAGGTCTTCCCTGAACCTCCTCCAGGCTAAACAACCCCAGCTTCCTCAGTCGCTCTGTGTAGGGCTTGTGCTCCAGTCCCTTCACCCTCTTCATTGCTCTCCTCTGGACACTCTCCAGCATCTCAACATCTCTCTTAAACTGAGGGGCCCAGAACTGGACACAGTACTCAAGGTGCGGCCTGACCAGTGCCGAGTATAAGGGGATGATTACTTCTCTAGTCCTGCTGACCACACCATTCCTGATGCAGGCCAGGATATCATTGGCCTTCTTGGCCACTTGGGAACAATGCTAGCTCATGTTGAGTTTCCTGTCTATTAGAGCTCCCAAGTCCCTTTCCGCTTGACTACTCTCCAGCCACTCTGTCCCCAGAACAGGATAAATTGTGTATTCTTCTGTCACTGCCGAATAATTAAAATATGTCGTTGTATAGTAATAATACATGCAGCTGAAAAAGTAGTGTTTATCTTCACAAGTCTAAAATTAATTTTTGCCTTATTTTGTTTTAATCAGGTAAAGTCTATTCAAGAACACTGAGAAGATGGCAGTTCTCTGCCTACAAGTTCTGCAGATCATTTTTATAACTTACAGTTCATCAAAATTAGTTGGTTTCTAACAAAATGCTATGTTAATCTCCTTTGTCAGGTCCTCAGAGACAGATAATGGATAAAACATACTACCTTGGGCTGCTGAGGTATGCCTTAAGAACATGTTTAAGCTGCAGAGGGTTTAATGCTCTGTTCCCTTTTGAACATGAATTTTGTTGTACTTAACAATAGCATGGGAAAAGTGGTGTTGACTTACAATGAAATCTGTGTTGCTATGAAAGTAAAGGTAGTTTTCCAAATAGCTCATAGGAGTGAAGGGCTTTTATGCTACGTCCAGGTACAGACATGTTTCTTTGATGTTTTGTTATTAGGGTTGCTACATGGAATGCACTCCTACAGTATTAGTAAAATGAGGACCAATGATTTTAAGCTTTCACTTGTAATGCTTGATAGGTCTGATAGCTCCTTACTGTATAAGAGGTAGCACCACAAATTAAGCACTTCTTAGTGTACATTTCAAGTTGTCTCCTTAGATTATACATTGAGCTAACAGTGGCAAAGGCAAGACCTTGTGGAAGCTCTTGCGTATACTACTTTGTCAGTTGATCTTATTGCATTATTAAATAATCAGTCCTGAAAGATGCTTTTTAAAGTGCAGGTAATATCACATTCCATGAAACAATATTATGATTTTTTTTTCTCCTGTCCATTTGAGAATAATTAATATCTGTTTCACCAGCAGGGACAAAAAGCTGAATAAGACATTTTATTTAATGCCCAGATTTTCTAACAACTACTTATGTATTTTATCTGATAGAACCACTCTTCTTTTTCCCATACTTATCCAACTCTTCTTTGAAATACTAATCTGAAACATGATGCAGTGTAAGGAAGAGATATTGATTGGGCATCTCTTGTAAAATATAATTTCTGTTCTGTCTTTTCTTTAGTTGTACATTCAAATGTTAATGATTCGTTTTTGTTTATTTTTTTTGCAGAGGCAAAACAAATGAACTCACAACAGAAATTAACAAGCTGCAGGAAGAAGTAGAAATGTACCAGCAAGAGAAATCTGCCTATTTGTCTTATGAAAAGAGGTGAGATGTAATGCAGCTAATGCAGTACTAACTTTCTTAGTCACAAGACTATTCTTGAGTATTGTGCAAGCTTCAAGGAACCATTAAATCATTCCTTTCTTTCAATATTTTATTTTTACATATATGAATCTTCCCAACTTAAGTTTGGCTTTTTGTTTTATATTTAGGGCAGAGGCTTTAGCTGGTGAGATCAAAGAATTTCAAGGTCAGCTAGCAGACTACAACATGGTACGCTGATATCAGCTTTTGATACTGAATGACCTCCCTTCTCTTGTTTAATTTGTACTGCTTTTCCCTTACTTCAGCATCTTTTTATTGATATTTCTCTGTAAAAATGTACTAGTTAATACTGACTTTTATTCAATTATTAGAAAGGAAAAAGGTGGAAACTACAGAAAACAAAAGAAAGAGAAAAGAAGGTGTACTATACATTAGAAGTGGTTGCATATTGATTTAAGAAATTACTGTTCCACAGTGTTTGTGGGGTTTGTACAGCTACATATAAAAATGATTGCTTCTGAAAACTTCATGTAATCTATTAAAATTCCCAAATCATGTTTTTTCCATTTGCAATAACAGAAAATTGATATGTTGTCATGAGAGCTTTAAGAGTTGCTACCTTTTTTTCTGGGTTTTTTGTATGTAATTAAAAAAAAAAAGAGAGCAACAACTGATTAGAATTCTATCTTCTTTCAGGTTGTGGATATACTTAACACCAATACAGATATATCAGAAGTTATCCAAGATTACAATATGGTAAGAATTAGGATATTTGGTATGTTTGAACAGTGAAATGTTGTGTGTCACATTTTTGGTGCTTTGAATTTATGACATAGAAAAAAGGCATAGCACTGATTTAAAACTCACCCATGTTTTTCAGTTAAATTCACTGTAATATTGGTGATGTGTCTGTAGTAACACATTGTCTGTAGTGTTGTATTAGCAGTCCCTTGGTAGTTTTTGTGGTTTAGATTTGAGAAGGCTGTCGTCCCAACCCAAATTACGAGAGCTAAAGTATGTTCTTTATTTGACTTGGAACCATAGGACAGTAGTCTTACAAAAGGCAAATTCACTAGACTGCCTTGTAAAGCTGCCTGGTCGTCTGGAAATTTAGTTCTCTTTTTTCCTTCTGCCTTACAAATTACTCCAGTGTAAGAAATACTAAATACATTTCTGACATGGCCAACCACAACATTAATGAGTTTTGTCCTTTCTTTATTTTCTTTATTTTCTAACATAGTTGAGTCTTCCTCTATGTAATAAGGCCTGAGAGGCATTATCCGTGTTCTATTTCTTACGATCACTTTGTCTATAAGCAAAATAAACTAGTTATAGAAAGCTTATTTTTGTAGCTTGAAAATCCACCACAGCATTTCTTGGTCAAAACAATTGGGTTTTTTCCCTGCATTTAACTGAAAAATAAAATCTCAATCTCTGTGTCATAGAGAGAAGAATGCGTTACAAGTGTTACATTTTCATTTTGTTTGTAGACTTAAACAGTATTTTACTAAATGTTCCAGGAATAGATTCCACAGTAATAGTAAGTGAATTGATTTGTTACAAACTTGATGTATTTCTTTTTCAAACATAGAGATACCAGCTTATTTCCTTTGGTTTCCATTGGAAGACTACAGTTTCAGAAGGTCTTTCTTCAGTATCCACTGTGAAAAACCTCTGGAGCAGACAGCCTCTGTTGCTCCTTACTCTGCTAAGCATTCTAAGCAGCTCCTTGCTTATTTAAAGGGAGCATTTAATTTGTGTATAGAATCTGTATCTTTATTGTTATATATGTTGGCGTTCTTTTACAGTTAAAAGTTCAGAATAACCGAGATGCCCAGAGCGTGGATAAAATTTTCACAGAAAGACAAGCGTAAGTAGATGAATTATATATTTCTCCAAAACTGTTAAAATCATAATTGAACTAAACCAAATCAGGGTGTTATCTAGTTCAGAAAATCCTTAACAGTGCTGTGATACCTGAGCAATTTCAAGCCAGGCTGCAGCTGAGATTCCCAGCTTTAAAGTCCTCTGAGTAACAGCTGTGGAGGTACTTACCATGTCATCCAGGGGGAGTTAGGTGGCAGTGGAGAATCCTGTCTTTTGGCAACCTGCTGTCAAGGTCCTGAATTTGGAGGTTATGTTGTGGAGTAGCGGAGTGAGGAAAGCAAGCAGGAATAGGAAACAGAACTGAGAATCCTGTCTGATAATGTAAGGGTGTGCAGAGGGGAAGATGAGGATAATGAGATGCTTGCAGTAAGACTTCGTAAGCCATGAAAATGGCTTGTGTAGTGATAGGTTGAGAGGATGAGTTTGAGATGTTTGATTGAAGAACAGGAGATGTACAGGAGTAAGAGCAATCCCAATGATGAGATTTGATATATAAATAAGCACTTTTACAAAAGCATTTTACCATTTAATAAGTAACTTTTCAAAAATATGATGGTTTTCAACACGTGTCTATTCTACCCATGAATGTATTTTTAAATATTAAGAAAATATGAAGAGAAAAAACTTGGTTCAGTAGCAAACATTAGATGCGCAATAATAATAATTTATCATTGTACTGCATGTAGACACATTTAAGGGAATGGAACAGTTGATCTTGCTCTGCTAATTCAGGTTAAAAAAACCCCAAATGCTCTGTTCTCGAATTGTGTTAGTTTTACCTGCTAGAATACTGAGCTGTGATGCCATTGATTTGGATTCAGTCCCCAGTCTGGCTGTGGTCTGCTTTAACATTTTAGACAAATTGATTTTCCTTTCTGGACTTCTTCACAATTGAAGCAGTGGTCATTTGCCATCTTCACAAGTTGCTTTGTAAATACTTGTTCATGTTAAGCAATACCAAGTAAGCTCTCTCCCCACTCATGCCATGAATAACCAAATAGACTTTCATAAAAGGTGGATTATGGGTACTTTTTGCATATTTGAAATATTTGTTGTGAAACTAACGCATGCAGCAATACTTTGTTAAAGATTAGGCAAGGTGAAAGGAGAAGGACTGCTTAGTATTGTTTTGTATTGCATGGTCTGGTTTAATATCTTTATCAATGATCTCAATAGGAGGATTGAGTGCTCTCTCGGGAAGTTTGCAGATGACACTAAATTGGGCGTAAACACCCAAAACTGCCTAAGGGTAGGAGGGCTCTGCGGAGGGACCTGGACAGGCTGGATCGATGGACTGAAGCCAATTGTATGAGATTCAACAAGGCCAATGCCAGGTCCTGCACTTTGGTCACATCAGCCCCATGTGGTGTTGCAGATTTGGAAGAGAGTGGCTGAAGAGCTGCCCAGCAGAAAAGGACCCAGGGGTGCTGGTCAACAGCTGGCTGAATATGAGCCAGCAGTGTACTAAGGTGGCCAAGAAGGCAGACAGGCTTGATCTTAGAAGTCTTTTCCAACCTTTATGATTCTAAGATTCTGGAAGTAGCATGACATGGAAGTTCAAGCTTACTACAGTTTTGAAAAGTCAGTTCATCATCCATTGTCTAAGATATTAACTCTCCTAAGTTACATAAGAATCTATGTATTTATCCTCAATATACCCATCTTCGGCAGGTGCAAATGCTTGAATTTTCTCTGATACTACTATGGGTTCTTCATCGTTTGTATCTGATACTGTAGGAAAATAACTCATGTCAGTCGAGAACTCTTGCTCAAACATCGCGGACTCATTTTCTTTCAGACGACGGTGACTGTAGCTCATCAAATAGCGACACCAGGTGGGGCATTTTATGGCAGTAAAAATCAGGAGTGTAGTGCTCAGGACAAATCCTAGGACACCTGCTAGGAAGGCCCAACTTTTGCCAATAAGTGGAAGCTCTTTAAAACAGACAGGAAAAATATTAGTCATCTTCATGAGAAATACAAGCAAGAACTCCAATATGATATTTTTCACAATTAAATTGAGAATTCACAAAATAATCAATGGTAGGAGAATTACTACCATTGTAAAAGCTTTAATAGAATGTTATTATGTCTCCAACGCTTTAATAGAATGTTATTGCTATGTTATTAGGGAGTCAGTGACATCACTCAGACCAAAAATGCATGTGCATCTCATATTCCCTATCAATATAAATCCACCGTGCACATTTATCAAAATAATAATTTCAAAGTCATATAAACTTCTGGGAACATATACAGAGTCAAATAATCTTTTTTTTCAAAATTTAAATTCTAAGACTGGGCTTTGAGGGAAAAAGAAATCAGTAACTGACTTCAAATTCTGCTTCCTCGGCTTAAATTTCTGTATGATGATGCACCCTAAAACATTACATCTTTTGTTTGGCATATCTTTCCAATTTTATTTCTTTTATAATAAAAATTGCAAGTTACCAGTAGTTTTTGTTTAGGAGCTGATTTTGTGTGCTGACCATTGTCCTAAAATAGATCATAGTTGCTACAGCAAAATAAGCATATGGCAGTGATGGCTTACAATTTGTGTATATATCTGGAGGTTGATATTTCTTCTGATTTAGCCAGAAGCAAGCACTAAAGCATTTCAGTATGGAAGAATGGAGAAGCACATTAATTTGCATGTTTAAAAAAAAAGACTTTACCAAGTAAACAAAAGTTAGATTATTACAGATTGATGGTGGAATGGGGCATCAAAAGGTAAGGAAAAGTAAGGAGACTGTCACTGGAATTTTCAAAGAGTGTGGGAGGAGCATTGAACGCAGTTGAGGGCCTGAGTAAAACTAATAGGCTTACTCTTACACCTTTCAAGAAGGCAACTACATCTAGAAAGCTGTTAGTTTTGAAGAAGTAACTGAATTTTCAAAGCTACTTCCCTTGTTCTGTTAGGCAGAGATCTGAACAATTATCCAAGTTTCAGACCTTCAAAATTTCATCATCAGTTGGTGGTATCGTTTGAGAATTCAGGTGTGGTTTATCCATTTTGAACACTTAGTCAGTAGAGCTTAACATTTACCATGATGTGTGTACTGTCTACCAAAATCTGGAAATACACTTGTTCCGTTGCCCCAGTTTTTATAGAAGAGTTGTAGTGTAAGCAGTAAAGCGAAACATCCGTGTATTACCTGCATGTGTTCCGTTGTTTCCAATGGTGGTGTTGGGAGTCAAAGCTGTTACTAAGGCACTGCTTTTAAGTTTATTGACAGAAGTGGAACTTATAATGCTTTCTAAAGAAGCTTTTTGAATTTTGCAGTCAGATAGTTGAATATTTGCCGTCTTGATGGAGAACTGTTCTGTGGTGTTTGGGAATGCACATGTAGTGTTGTTTTCATTTTCTGTGAAAGTGAGCAGTGGAAAGGCTATGAGATAATCAATAAATTCACACTCTCATCTAAAAAAATATATTCATGGATAAGTAATGTATTATGGCAAAATACTGGTAAGTCGATGGTGGATATTATCCAGATCAGGAAAATCAAGATCAGGCTTTTTGATGTAAACAAGTATGAAATGCTGTTCCTGCCAAAACTTACCCATTGTCACATTGGAGGCTGTTAGCCATATCTGTAAATCAAGGAGGTCACAGGAGCAGGTCCATGGGTTTCCAGCTAAAACGATTTTAATCAATCTAAAAGGTGATTTTATATGAAAAGATTTCAGGAAGTTATACTGCAGATTTAAAACTGTCAGGCTTCTTAGAAAAGTGAATACATCTGAATCTAGTTGAGTAATCATGTTATAGGATAGATTCAACACTGACAGCTGATTTAATCCTGCAAATGCTGCTTTTTGAACTGTGCTGATATGATTGTTACTGATATCAAGAATTATGAGTTTTGTCAGATTGCAGAAGCTGTTATTATACAGTACAGTAATCATGTTTTCATTAAGATAAAATTCAGTAAGGTTAAAAAACCTTCGAAGAATTTCTTTGTCACTATCTTTTAAAGTGATTTTATTATTTTTGAGGCTTAATTTAGTAACATTTTGGAAGAGGTTAGCAGAGATTTTAGAGAGGTTCTTTCCAGACTCCTCACAAGTGACCTGTTGAAAAAAAAGAGAATGACAACATTTAAATACTGTAGGGATGTCCGGTGATGAAGATATCCTTGATGTCTATTAAAGACATGAAAATTTTTTCTTGTCCTTTTTAATGCCAGCAATTTAAAAGAAAAGTTCTACTGACCTTCAAGCAATTTTATTTATGCTTTTCTTAATATACATGTGGTCTGACGATACAGGGGAGTGAATCCTCCTAGTGTAGAAGACCTAGAGTTCCAGATTAGTGGTTAAACTTCGTTTGAGATGCAAGGCTCCTTATGGGCTGATCATCCAAAATAAAACCTTTTTGGCATGCTAATTTGGAATTAATAGGGCTGTTTGTTTTAGAATTATGTGTGAAGGTTGGCTGAGTAGAAAAAGGATTCCTTTTCCAAATAATCTGGAAAGAAGATGTCATAGAGGAAGTACTTTCAAGGCTGAAAATTTGAATATGTTTTTTTAAATGTATTGTTTTGTTTCAGAAACAGCTATGTTTACGCATTAGAACATCTTTGGAGCTGACCAACAATATGTTTAGTATATGTTTTTATTATAAATATAGCACTTAAATTAATTTTGATGTTCTGGGTTGAAGTTTAGCATAGCTGCAGTGTTTTCAGGTTTTAGAGTATTTACTCTCAATACCTTGAAACATTTTTATTTTCTGAAAGGAAAGTCTTGATATGTATACATACGCATCACTACAGACAGGTTAGTGTCAAGATACTTAAATTGGTTTTAAAAGAGATTCTGAGTACTGGAAACAGATTAGTTGTTATCCGGCTTCCTAAATAAGTAGCATAGCTTGTGGCTAGATTGAGAGCAAATACTGCAATAGTGGTTTTGTCACTTGACTGTTAGTCAAGTCTCCTTCCTTTCTCTCCATTCGCCAATAAATACAAAATACATTAAACTAAGCTCTGAAAAAAAATCTTTAAAATTTCTTATATACATTTGGACCTGATTTGGGCAAGTGCTAATTTAAAAAACTCTCATTATCTTGAGCAATAATTGATCTTGTCTGAAAAACTGTTACCGTTTAGATCTGTTTCAAAAAGATAAAGGAAGCATTCTTATTGCCTGCAGAGAGATTTGACTGAGATATAAAATGATCTCAGTTAAGTTCAGTGTTATTCACCCACTTAATAATGAGTGCCAGCAGCTAGTTGTTCATTTTGCAGAAAACCATATATTCTTATTTGTCTCTATGTGTTTCTTTCTCAGGAATTTTATGTTTACAAAATAGTTTTTAAACTGCCTTTAGCTTGTAGTTTATCTTTCAAAAATAGAAGTAATTTATGTACATATAAAACTTACAGTTTGAGGAGTAATGTTGCAGTCAGCAGTGACTGGATTCAAAAGCAGTGGTCCAGCCCAGATCACAAGCCAAGTGAGTTTCATGTTTAAAGCCTAGCAAAAACCAACGCTTTAGTATACCAAGACCAGAATACAAGTATCTTCTGTAAAGGTAGTTTAACAAATTAATAGATACAGTTATTTCAATGATGATTTATTCAATTTTGTTCTACATACATAACTACAAAATGTAAAATTAAGAGGAAGAGCACAGATTATCAGAATTAATGCATTTTGCTTTCACTTAATTGACCCAAACCTAAAATCCAGTGAGGAGGCTGTATGTAGCAGATAGAAAAGGGATTGACTGGACAAGTTGATAGGCAACAGTTTTGTAAATGGGTAAAGTGATTGGGCAAGGTTGTAGCCACTAACACCCCTGTTAAAGCAGTTATGGTTACTGGTGGACTGTGATAGAAGTAAACTATAGGAAGTATTCAGGCTTGCATGCTCTCCATAAATATTTCTCTTGTTGCCACTGACAGAGGCAGAATACTGTACTACATGGATTGTTGGTTTATCAAGTCAGATCTTTCTTTTGTTCTTACGTAAGTTATTAAGCAGTTTTTGTGAAATTTTTATTAGTAGATTGATCTTTTAATCTCTTTATTATCCATAACGTAACATATATCACATGACATAAACCTGTATTATGAAGGTGTAGTTGTTACCCTGATCTTTGGAACTAAGTAAAAGTGGTTCAGTTTGTTGCACTGGAGTTTTTGTACAGATTTGAACCTTGTTTTTTAAGAGTCAGGAAAGCTTTTCTAACAAATGGTATTCACTATGAAATTCACTTCTCTCCAACAAAGTGCCAGTAATTAATCTCCTTTGGATCAGGAGTCATTTGCAAGACCTGCTCATTTTGAACAGGAATGTTAAACTGTCTCTGTCAGATGTTAGATCAGTCCCTATTTATGCCAGACGTGAATTAAAATATTGTGTAAAAGGTAGGTGATCCATTCATTTTTACACTTTTTCTTAAGCACCTGAAGAGAGAAGGCTAAGTGAATCTCAGTATCTCTTTCTCAGATTTCTGTCTTCCAGATTCAAAAAGACCCAAAACATAAGAGCGTGAGACACTTGTTTAAAGTGTCTAATTGTATCTTGAGCTGTAGAGTGTATTCTTTGAATTTAACAGAGAAGACTAGGGGAATGGAAGCTCAACTGCATGAACAATGCTAAATATAGGCAACTAGTCAGATTAAAGTGACTTCCACCGATCCTAAAAAGAGTGCCAGAAGGCCTTTGGCTGATGAGTATGAAGTAGTTGAGGTTACAGAATAAATTGGTCATATCTGATTGATTGCTTCTATGCATTTTTGTATCTGAGGGCTGACCTCCTTCACCTGATTGAATCCGTCTGGAAACTTACTAACTTCTTATGATTTTTGGGAAGAAAAGTAATATAAATGGCACTTACACAGCTCTGATCCACTGTGCATTTCTACTGCTGTTAGAAATTTACATTAAATACAGAAAGAGCTCATAAACTTTTCTGTTATACATTATCAGTGGCGGGGGCAAGGGTTACTTGCAGTAGGAGCCATTCTGGTATTATGTTCTGTATTAGCTATCTTTTTTGTCAGTGGTGGTTGGCGGCCCGTATGCTTTTTGGAGCCTGTTTGTATATTGGTAGTGGAAAACATGATACACTTTTAAGAACTCCAGGTATAGACTGTGTTAACACTTGGATTCGTGGCATACTTGGACTTTAAAGATAGCACTTCCAAGATGTTCAGAAATAGAGTAGGCCTTAACCAGACAATGTAGAAACGCAGATTAATAGTAGTATTGTAGTTTGCAGATTTCCAGAAAAATACTCTCTGGCAGAGTGAGGTAATTATATTAAAATGTTATTTTAAAAGTTAGTCTGTAAGTTAATCAATAAAAATGGAGTTGAAATTGAAAGTTAATTTAACAGTTTTTCAAAACTTCAAGCAAAAAGTTACCGTGTCTGAATGAAGGGAATGCTATTAACTTGAAAAATTAATTCCCTTCTGAAAAATGACTACGTGTCTAAGTCAAAAAACATAGTTCCTATTTTTTGCTTTAGCTTCTACTAAAAAGTTAAATTTGTGTGTGTGTGTGTGAACCCATATAATCAGTAGAAGAACAGGAAAACATCTGTAATTTTAATTGTAGTTTAGCTTTTTACTAGCACCAGAACTTAAGAATTGCTGTTTAAAGTACATGCTGGAAGTAAATGAGTGACAGTGGAAGGAAACTGAGCCTGGCAATGCATTGGTAATACCTTGACATTCCCTTGTAATTAGAAGTGTTTTGTTGAAAAGTTTTCCTTGAAGAACTTTTGAAGATTGTATTATTTAATTGTAATGTAATTCCTATTGTTTTTCTTACATTTATAAAGAAAAAGGCAGATTTGGGGAGGTAATGGAGTTTATATATATGATCAAGTAGTCAGCTTTTCAGAGAAGAAACAGACTGTTCCCTGTCTTTCTACTGAAGTACAATTTACTTAACAACTTGGCCTGTCCAAGGTTCATAGTAATTACTGAACTTTTAATGGATCTCAAGATGTATGTATTTCTAGTCTAGCAATAAAGTTACACTAATAAATCTTTGCCTACATTTTGAAAAAAATGTGCCAAGCATCTTACCTTTCTGTTGCTTCTTAGAGGCAGCGTATATACACGTGTAGATTTTTCAGTGCACTGACAAGAAATAATACAGTGCAACAGCACTTCGGTCTTGTTCAACCTTTGTACCTGATGAATAAGCAGGCAGTGTAAAAAATAATAAAGCTAGAAAATCCTTAGCAAAAGATTGACTAGGTTGAGCAACATCTTATAGTCACCTTGGATTTAATTGGATCTGCAACCAATAGGGCCAGTCTAGTATCAAGTGTCAAGTTCCAGATCACATAGAAAGAACTGAGTTAAAATTTACAAGCGAGTTGAGTTATCATCAATTACAGAAATGCTGGAGACTGAAAGACTTAATTTTTTTATGTGCTCCATCATAAAATAAAAATAAAATCAAGATATTTGCATACTATAATAAAGATCTCTAGTAGTTAGTTAAATCTGTGTTAAAATCTCATGTTTTGGAAGCACCACCATCAGAGGAGCTGCAGGGTGATATATATTCTTGACAAAGAATTACAGTCACTTAGCTTATTGACAAAGAATTACAGTCACTTACAGATATCCGTTATATGGGCTATATTTCAGGATGAAATTCTGAAAAAAATGATACTTGCTCTGATTGACAAGCATATCTGTGCAGGTTGAAAAGGGATTATATTGATGGACTAATGCTATGTCCAGTAATATTTCTCTTGCCTTGGTCTCATTCTATCCAATGCACAGAATTAAGCTACAGAACTCTTGTCTTCTCTCATTCTTCTTTCCTTGCAAATATGTGTTGTAGAAACCATTTTACTTCACTATCCCTCTTTGATGTTATTGCCACTTTGATTTTTTTCCTTAATATCTCAGAACATTCTGCAACTTTTCCAAGCCTCATCTGATTCAAGTTCATCAGTAGTCTTCAGATTACTTGAGGTAATGAATTGTCTTTCTGTGGCGGCCGTCGCTCATGTTTTTATTGCCTCTTAGAAAATTACTGAGTTTTAACTTCTGTCTGAAGTTTTCTACCAGAGAAAATGAATCACAGCTAAGTCAGACTTTTCTAGTCTCAAGGACATGCTGGATCACCTTGACGTGTTTAGCCAGGAGTACGTGTCACGTAAGACAGACTTGCCTCAGGTAAAGAGGCTGCTCTGTAATGTGTCCATATGCACTTGATATCAGCAGGGTTGGAAAAGTAGGCTTTTCCTTACAATGCCATGGATTCTTGCAGTCCCGGTGACAGATGTAGTAGAGCTGAGAGACACCACTGCCCTCAATGGTGGCAGCTGTTTCCACATGGTATTTTGGAATGCAGGAGGATGTAGCAAGTGAAATTGTTCTCTCCCTCCCTAAATGCTTGACTGATCTCTAGGAAAAGGCACCCTGTCTGTAAAGAAAAGTTCCCTTCAATCAGTAATGTGATGGCTCCAGGTGAATTACATCTGGTGTGGAGACTTATTTTGGAAATCAGCAACCTTAACATTTTTTTGAATTCTTCATTGCAATTTCTCTGGTTTCATTCTGTAATGTCTTCAGCTGGGCTTGATTTGGGAGAAACTGTCGCTGCTGAGACCTTGCAACAGCTTTTCATGGGCCCACACTGGGGGATGAGGAGCCTCCAATAAAGAAGGCTTTGAAAAGCTCCCTGTCATCTCCAAGTTCTGTGTCTTTCAGAGGATCTCAAATCATATTGCTCTTGTAGTTTTAGAACATGCTTCACTTAAAAAAATTACTCCTTTTCCACTACCAAGCGTAACACAATTATCCATTCATTAACTGCTGTACTTAGAGTGTAGGCTTCATTCCTTGTAGTGGGTCTGAACAAACCATTTTTAGTCACAAGAGGGTGTTCCATTTGATGTCACATAACAACCATACAGTATTTCTCGGGCAGTCCCAGAGCACTCCAAATTTGCCACAGGAAGTGAGACATCATCACTTCAATTTGATTCTTCATCATCAGGCTCCAAAGCATCTTTGCTGCATGGATTGTTAACCAGATAGAATTTCTGCTTAACATCCTCAGATTTCTGGAGGGTATAAATCATTCTTGTAGCCAGCTGGAAGACTGGTTACACTTTGGAATCTCTTTTGACAATTCCTTGGAAGCGATGAAAACTTATGAGGAAAGGCTGAGGAAACTGGAATTGTTTCATCACTAGAAGAGATGGCTTAGTGGGTGTTTTTTCAGAGTAAATAACTGATGGGCAGGAATAAAGTAAATGGCAATAGTCTCTTAGTGATGCACAAGGGCAGGTCAAGAGACAATGGCAACAAACTGGAGAACAGGAGCTTCCATTCAAATTTAAGAAAACACTCCTTTTACCGTAGCAGTGGCCAAACAGCAAAACATTGTACAGAGAGGTTGTGGGGTCTCCGTCCTTCAAGATACTCAAAAACTGCCTGTACAAGACACTGACAACTTGCTGTAGATGACTATGCTTTGAGTAGTGGGGCTGGACTAGATGATATTCAGAAGTTCATTCCAACATCAGCTCTTCTCTGCTGCTGTGAAATCTTCCTCATTGCTTTACACTAAGTTTATCCTTGTGCAGTTCCCCTATTTTGCATCATCTTTTAAGCCTGGAGCAGTCTTGGCTGCAGTCATTGATTTGATAGTGTCAGTTACACAATTTAAAATTTTTGGCATCTTTTAACTCAGGAGTTGTTAATGAAAACAGAAGAAAAATAAATCCGGAAGGAAGGTAATTAGCTGATTTTGTCTTTCTTAATAGCCGAAGTCACCTTGGAAACAAGCAAACAGTTCAAACAACCTTTAACGAACTGCAAAGAAAAGGAAGGTGTGTTCTTCAGGGTTTCAGGAGTTTTTGTTTTAATTTCCTATATCTTTAACTATGTTCTCAAATTGACTCTCTGGCTTTCAGGAATTTCATAAAAATTACTAGACAACAAGTCTTTATGCCTTTCTTGAGTCTACTAATACCTTTGCTTGTAGCTCACTCTAGCTGCAGTAGTAGAGAAAGTTTTTATGGTTGCAGCCCATTGATTTCCTGTTGTAATCAAAGTAATGAACCAAGAATGTTTTAGTTCTTGCATGGTTAAGAAGCTCCACGCTGCCTAAGACTCTGAAGCCACTATTGATTCTTATGGGATCCAACAATTCATTGCTAAAGGAAAGTCATGTTAACATTGTTATCCACTACTGTCAAGTGCTGCTGTCTGTATAATATGTTTTCTTTATGTGCCATCACAAGTTACATACCAACTTCTTTATTTCAAACTGCCTGTTCTTATTCCAGGAATTCAGTGATTGAGAGGAACTGAGAAGGAGTTGCTTTTGCCAGTGTTAAGGATTATGCAGGTAGACAGGGTGGGAGTGTTGAAAAGTACTCTGTGGGTACCATAAGGGCAAAAAATTACTCATCTTCTCCATTCTATGGTGTGAGTTTTTATATAACTAATCAAACTCCAGGATTACATACAAATAGGTAACGTCTATTTTTTAGAGTCTATGGAGTTTTTGTGTTAGAAGATCCTTTCCATGAGACTGAAGGAATACTAGAGTTTTAAATGAGTACTTAAAATAAACATCTACTATTAAAAATTACAAAAACATTCTATTTTTGCAGCACAGAAAAGCTAATTCAAGGTGTAGAGGAAGATATCGAACGTGAAAAGGTTGTAGCAGATGACATAGTAAAAGATATGTCGCAGGAAAATCAGGCTAAATATATGGAGATGAAGACTGCAAATGAAAAACTCTCCCAGGTTGGTTTGTTTCATTGTGCTTACCTAAAATGTTTCTCAGTCTGGCTCCACTGATTCCAGATACCATTTAAATATTAAAGAGCTTGAGAGCAGAGTAATACCATAAAAAAAGCTTGCTGGTGCATGAGTCAATTGTAGAAGTGCCTGAAAAATAATAGAGCAATTGACTAAAACCAAATAATTTGTCTTTTTTGTATTTCTTATTTTAACAACAAATTATGTTCATAATTTTCTTCTTAAATTTCTGCACCGATATGCAGATTTTAAAAACCACTGTAGTGCTTAGATGTTTCATCATGTGTAAAAAGTAAGCAAAAGGGAAAAACAACCACTTCATATTTTTTTATTTCACTTGACTAGCAAGTTTTCATCCTATGTACAAAACTGAATCTGACTAGGCTTTTTATGTTCATACATCTGAATGTATCAAAAAAATGAACTGTGGCTTTGTAAAACTTCTGTTACTTCACTAATCCTAATGTTAACAAAAGCAATAAGATTTCTGGGTTGTCTGGGGTAATCTAGCTTCAGGCATACAGTCTTAAAAAGTTTCTCTACATAGTCTGTGCAGAGAGAGGTCATCTTTTGATAAGCTGAATCCATAGTCAGGGCCTACCTATCTCTTTCTGGACTATGAAGAAACTGGTGGCTAGTTCAGGTTTTTAAATCTGACTTTTAACATATGGAGTAGAAACTATGAATTCCACACTCAGTACTGATTTTAAGAAAAATGGTGGAAAAGGAGCAAACAATTTTTGGTCATAGTCCTACTGCAAATAGCAGTGATAAGAGTTTATTGGAAAATTTGGTTACTGAAAGTTGAGTATTATATCTGAGTTACTTGGAGAAGTTGGGCAGTCATGCCTTTTAAATTTTTAAGAGTAGCAATGAGATGTTTTACAGCATTTTGTAATACTAAGTTGCAGAACAAGTAAAGTAATCTCATCAAATAGTTTTTATCTGAAGTTTGCATTTTTTTTCCTCTTTAGGAATTGCTTGTTCAACAGCAGGAGCTGGACGCATTAAATGTAAAGGAGGAGGCTCTAAGAGCTGTATGTATGATAACAAGTGATCTCTGTATTAATCACTGAACTCTAGTGTAAACTATAATACAGTGGACTGTAATCTTTCTCCTTAAATTTTTAGATCCTGTAGAATCGTGTTCTAGAGTGCAAAGGCAAAGATGCCTGTGTTTTACACCAAAAATTTCTAATCAGTTTTGTGTAAAAATTGGTTTTGTTAGATGCTAAGTACAAAATTTTGATAGCAATAGTGAGTTTTCCAGCTTTATTACTCGTGTGGTTTCAAATAGTTTGTGTGACATTTGATTGATTTGGAATTACTCTCTGAAAAATAAACATGAAATTATCATTCACATTCTTCTTATGGCTTTGTAAGACATAATTTTTCAGTATATTTTCAACTTTCAGGATGTGTGAGAATGATTTTCTTGTTCCATTCTATTTCAAAAGCAACTGACATTTGGAACACAAAGTGGTACCTGCTATGATTTTTTTTATGCCTCATACATATATAAATACACACTTCTAATACACTGTCATATTGCTAGATTGACAACAATTTTCTCATATTGGGTCTTTCATGGATAAAGGGATCTAAAAGTGGAAATATACAGTTGTATATATTCAGAAAGTGTAATTTTCAAATGCCTATTAGACATTTTTCCAGTCTTTTTGAATACTGTATATGGTTTGCGGTCCCCTAGATATTATGAAGTAGTACATCTACTCAGAAAATTCGCCTGAACTCACAAAGTGACAATTAGCTGGCTGGAATACTCCATTCCAGAAAATGCAATATTTGAGAATATGTTTTATAAATGTTATTGTTTATACTATCACTGTACCTTTGTAATAAATAAGTTTCACTTTCAATGTATAGCTAAGTCTTGCTTAACTAAAACGTTGTTTCTGAAGATAGGTGTTTCCCACAGGAAATAGCACACTCTCAGGTGAAACAGGAGGCTTTGCAGCTGTATGAAAAGCTCCACAAGCTTGAGGAACATCGAGATCAAATGATTGCTGAGGATAAGAGCATGGAATCTCCACAGGAGGAAAGAGAAAGATTACTAAAACAGGCAAGAACATAAAATGTTATCATATAAAAGATTCTCTGAGTCAGTATTTTAAGGAATGATAGTATTTAAAAATACTTAGGTTTGAATCTTGCTTTTATTGGCTCTTTAAGCAGAGTAAATCATCTGAAATTAAGTACAGTTAATTAATGGGCTGGATGGAATATTTCAGGTTCAGCCAAAATAAAATTGGCACAGTCATCTTTTCAGCTGGTTGATTTGTTCCAATATATCTGTCATGCTGGTATTGGAAAACTGATTGTATTGAACAGTTCTATAATATGGCTCCAGACAGTATCCTTGTGGCGTGCTGAGCAGATGTTTCAACCCAAGATCAGTTTAGCTTATGAGGGTCTATGCTGTGTTATGTAACTATCTATATATACTATCTGTATTATAAGACTGAATGATACTGGTGTGTCTGATTTTTAAGTGTGTATTGAGGAAGCAGGAGAATGTGACAGCAAACTTGTGATTTCATATGCTGAGTTTCTTTTCCCCATATACTGAATTAAGAAGTCTTTTTTTATTTTCCTTTTTTCATTTCTACATTTTGTTTCATATGGTAAAGTTATTATACTTTTTTATAGGTTAAGGATGATAGTCAAGAAATAGCAAGCATGGAAAGACAGTGAGTAATCCTGTTATACTGTTGCTACGAATTACATTTAAAGACAGGTAGTTGAATTCTATCACATATTTCTATGGACTCTTAGAATATCACCACATTTTCAAGACTCTGCTAGTGTTAAAATTCCACAGAGAGCAGAAGATATCCTTCTGTTTCAGCTAAATTACTTTTATAGTGGTAGGTCAGATCTGCAAAATAAGATGCTTTCTATCGTTATGAACGTGCCTTGAGAACATAAATTGGTAGTAGGACTGCCATAATCTTTAAAGCTGAAGAAGACGTTCATCTGTAAGAGCTACTCACCTAGGACATCTGTGAAATTGAGCCTGCAAGAGTCTATCTACAGTCATGTTTTCAAAAGTTTGTTTGTTATGTGTTGTTAAAACCTAGGAGTTACAAAGTTGTTTAGAGGAAATTCAATTCTAAGGAGTAGCAGGGCATTGCTTCTTGATTCTTGGGTACTGGACCTTTCTGAAGATTTGCAAGAAACTGTGGCAAATGTCATAATTAATAGTAATGTATTAAGGCGGACGTAAACAGTATGGTATTTTTGTGAAATTGAGCCTTTGATTTCTCTCTCTTTACAGAAAATTTTTTTAAGCTGTATTCCCAACTGTAATCATTGGTAAATTTGTAATGTATTGACACTTTTGGTTGAATGATAAGTTGAGTAACAGAATCTAGTAAAGAAACAATGATAGAGAACTGTATTTGAGAATTTACATAGAAAGGTTTTTAAGGTAATTTCATTTCTCACTTCATTTGATTATATAATGCAGTGTTTTACTTAGCAATTTCATAATGGGTTTTAGTGAACACGAAGATAATTTTTAAGGAATGCAGTTCCTTGTTGCAGTTTACCATTTATGCTGTACCTCTGCAAAGCTGTACAGCAACCAGCAGAGGGACCAGTTGGGTAAGTTAAGAACTACTGATGACGCAACAAAAATGTTTTTAATAAAAAAGAGCAGCAGCACTTATACTTGATAGATAAAAGTACTAAAGTGACAGGTGCTTTGCATATTCCTTTTATACCTGATATTCTTTTGGTTTTGATAAACTTAGGTTTCCTGGTTTTTATTTTTGTCTCTATTTTTTCTTAAAAAATGGGTATTTTATGACAGATTTTTAACCTTGGATTTTGTTATCTATTTCTCAGGCTGACAGAACTAAAAGAAAAAACAAACCATTTTAAAAAGGTCATTCAACGACTTGACATGGATATGGAGAATCATCAAGGTAATATAACTAGAGTAGCAGACTGTGCAGAGCTGCATCTGTGCATATTATATAACACATGCTATATGGACATTAGTTGCTTGAGATTTTAGGCTTATGCAAATATCCATTATTCACCATCAGCAGAAGGTTTGGTGTCTAAGGGTACAAGCTTCTCTTCTCAGATGTGAGAAGACAGTCTCCACCCTTAGTGGCCATGTTCATTGATTTCATATTGATTAGTAAAATTACTGTATAAAATAATTACACAACTATCTGGTTTTGCATCCCAATTTTATTTTTAAGACTACTGGAGGAGTAGAAGTTTCTCTTACTGGCAACATTTCAGAACCAGCTCAGCTTTAGAAAAGCTTTTATTTTTTGTACCTTTTATATGAGCTGATACTCATGTATCAGCTTTTTAAGAATGTTTAATAATAATAATGTGTAAAGCAGGCAGAATTCAGTACTGTTTTTATCTTTGAAACTTCTTGGGTTGATTTGGGTGAGAAGAGTTTGGGAGCTACCTAGAAAAGGCATGAACTTAGAAACTTATCTCCAGCAAACACCTGCTATAGCACATTAGGCTATGTTAAGCTGGGATTTGTCCTAGTACTGGAAAGTTATGGTTCTGGAGGAGGTAACTTAGTTTGAACATAGGCCCTAAAAAGCTGTCGAAGATTCTCCTTAAAATGGAAATTCATCCCACTGAAAACCTTCTTCTAACTATGAGTAATCTTATTCATATAACTCCTATCTAAACATGTGCACACATTCTGGAAAAATTTGTAACAAATTATTTAAATTCTGTAGGACTGATGAATTAACGTGTTTGTATCCTTTTTACTTTATAACTTCTTACAGGCAATCAGTGTAAAATTTAGTTGTAAATTTCTTCAAGGTGAAGAAAAACTGACCCTAAATGGTTGACACATCTGATTCACATCCTTTGCATTACAAAATATTTCATATTTTTCCTGATATTTATTTTTGTGCAAATAATTTATTGACTGTTTAGCTTTTCTTGCTTCCAGATAAAATCATTGCTGACTTTACTATTCTGCTTTAATTTTTCTTTTTTTGTTTGGCTTGCAACTCTTTTTTTATATCTTTGGAGAAATGCAGAAGGTAAGAAGTGAGTTGCTCTTCAAGTCTTATCGTCATTCATTACTGGACTGTATGTCTTTCACCATTTCAGAAAAAGACCTCTACTTAAGAAGAGGGTTTATAGTATGTGTAGGATAAAGTACATGCTCTTTGTCAACATAGTAGAAACAGTCAGGATATTCAGAATAAAGTTTCCTTGTGGTGTAATAATAGTGGGAATTATACCTGTTGTTATAACTCAGAAGGAATAAAGATATTCATAAGGAATAGCTTTAAGACACCGAAATCTACTCTCCTAATGCCCTTTTCTCTAGTGAATGGAGAAAGAATCTCAGAGGGCAATTCATAGAATTAACACTTCCTGAATTGAATTGAGAGGCTAAGATACTGATTTAATTATGCCATAACACATTTTAAACGTTCCTTTAAATATGTAGCTCTCTGTTTCATGGCTTACTGTAGCCAGACTTTTTAAGAGTAGAACAGGCTCAGTTACTAAGTATTGTAGACTTGCCTTGCAAAATGAAAGAGGGAGTCCAGCAAGGAACAAAGTCACAGTTGCAAGGAAACTGAAGCAGAATCCCCCCTTAGGGGGACACGGATGTTCTTATTGTTTGTATATACTAGATAAAAAGAAAAGCATAGGGGTGTACAAGTAAAAAGACCTGGAGAAATTTGCTTACTCAGTTACATCTGTGTCTACTTTATTTTTTACTTTGTATTGTTTAAAGTTACAAGATTATGGTCAAAATTAATCAATAACCAAGACTCAAACAATTCAAAATTTAGATATTTGAAACTTAAAATTATTCTTAGGGACTGAATTGCTCATCTTCTTGAAACTTACGACAAGTATAGCAGGTCTTTTAATTCACTACTACATTTAAATTAAGAGCTATTTATATTCAGCAGCTAGAGTTAAAGATGGAGTGAATTATGAAGTGTGTGTCATTCATTACTCCTAATACCACTATAAAGAATGCATATGGAATGTTCTTTTAAACATAATCACAGGAACATTTCTGTGCATTTTATTTTCCTATACCATTACTCGTACAGTTTTCCTGTTTATTTCCCTGAGATTGTCACACTGTTGCCTTCAAGCTGCATATACTTATGGAAGTCCATTCTAACATGTGAAAATGCCACTGAAGTGGTCCATATGTTAAACTGAGCTGCAGAAAGTTTTCTCCAACCATGGTGCCCAAATACACAAAAGCATTGTTCTCTATTATTGAGATTCAGCTGACTTCAGAAAAATTCTATGAGCTTCCTTTGTTCAAACCAAGCATTTATTCTGCTCTTATCAAAAACTCTAACCACTAAAATGTTCAACACATTGCATTGAGTCTGATTTATTAACCTAATCATCTTCTTTTTTAATATAAAAGTGTGTATGAAATAGTCAGTTGGCATGACTACATTAAATGACGTAGGATGAGTCCTGTAGTTTTTAGGCATGTAGAATTTTTATTTCTAAAACTGACCTTTGCCTACCTAAAGGAATCCAGGACTGAGACAATATGCAGTGAAATCGATGTTACATCTCTTGCAGGAGAGGAGAGTTGGAAATACAAGGAGCTGAAGAAGAGGGAAGAAAGCATGGACAGTAAGTTGTTTAACATACTTTAACTAGGCCTAATTCTGTTAAAATACTGAGTTTCTAGTATTGTTAACACTCCGTTTATTTAGAGCTGAAAACAACTCATGTTCTGACCTTGCATAAAGTTTTTATGATCTACCTCAGAACAAGATAATTGGTCTCCTAGGACTTACAGGACATTCACAAATATTTGGGGCATCTTTGAAGGCTTTTCATTAGACATTAAAGATCGTAGAACACAGCCTTTTTTATGAAAGTAAGGCTGAAATTAGTTTTTAAATGAATTTAAATAAAATATCACATCTGATTAAAAGGAGAATTTCAAAATGATGAAGCGTAGACATCACATAATTCTTTAAAATTAAGGCTTCTTGTACCTATTTGTTCAAGACATGCTACCAAAGCTTTCTCACATATCAAAATGTTCTAATGTTGTAAAGAACTCAGCAGAAGCTAGCAGAGGATGAAAACAGAGTTGTTTTTAAAATATACCCTATTGCTAATATACTGTAGTAAGCAGCCTACAAAATAAGTTGGTTGATTACTCAGTAGAAGGGGAAAATGATCAGTAAATACACCATGTTGGCCAATATTATACCTTCTTGTATCAGTGTTAGCTAAAAGTGTTCAGTATAAATTTGTGCTGGTTTGATGCTGGAAGAAAGGTCTCAGTCAACAGTAAGAAAAGGTGTATAAAATACTTAAAAGATTTTCTGTATTTTCAAATTATCCAATTTCCTGAAAAGCAGAAGGACAAAAACTTACTTGATTCTTGATTTTCAGTATGAATACGGATTGTTAAAGTTAGACCTCATGATCCTTCTGAGTTTTGGGGTTTGGTTCTGTTTCTGCTCTTTGTCAGAGGACATTGATGCAGTTCCAGAGCTATGTTAGAGAGATCTGAGGGCAATCTTAAAGATCGGAAAAGAGCAAATGTGGTACCCGTCTTGAAGAAAGGGACCCAAGGAAGTTTAGACCAGTCAGGTTACTATCAGTTTCCAGACAGACTATGGGAAAGATAAGAAAGCACCAGTTACATATGTTACATTCTGTATGTTACAGAAACAGTAATATGAATAATACTAGTATTATTTTGTCAAGAACAAACATCTAATTTTCTCCTCTGACAGAAAAATGTTTCAGAATAGGTGAGGAGAAGCAGGCAATGTGTACTTTGACTTCAGTGTGTCTACTGCTGCCTCATGGGGTTCTTAGGAACAAGCTAGGGAAATATTGACCATGATTAATCTATACTGTGCATTTTATTAAAAAAATATTTATTATTCACTGCCAAGGTGAAAGGTTGAGTTTTTCAGCTCAATATGCAGTAGAGCTTTGCAGTGTTGGATGTTCAGGTTAGTAGATATATTTATTAATCAGATGGATGACCAGAGAAAGTAAATACATAGTTTCACAGAAAATACTACATCAGAAAAGCAAAAATCATGTTGAAGAACAGTATTAGAATTTAAATTTAGAATTTATGGCAGATTAGAAATTCAGAACAAAAAGTTCAAAGAGGATTTAGTGTAAGTTTACAGGCTTGGGCAGAGTAATCAGCAGCAAAAATACAGTAGTTCTTTAGGCACAGCTCTTTGGTATGGTACAGTGAAAGAAAACGTGAACATGGCTTAGCAGGATCACACAAACTGGAAAAGAAAATACCACAGCAGCCGGTATGCATAGCAGCGCACTTGCCAGATGCATGAAATAATCTTCTTGTCTGTGCATTGACAAAAGCTTCCGTTGGATTGTCATCTCTAGTTCTGCTTATAAAGAAAGCAGTTGGCAGTCCTGAAGAGGCTGATGAAGAATGTGGAAAGCACGACTTGCAACGAAATATTAAGGAATTTACGACAGTTGTCAAATGTGTAAAAAAGCTGTTTCAAATAATAAGTGAATTATCTATCTCTGCATATACATGGAAGATAGAAAAGGGGTAATACATGAATATTTGCAGAAAGAGTTCAGGTTGGATATTAGAAAAAACTTTCTAATGTTAAAATTCACCAAGCATTGAAATAAATTGTTCTTGAGGATTGTAGAATATGTCATGAGCTGTCTGTAAGAGAATTATAGACAAGCATCTGAGTTACTGACATACAGCTCATTTTTGGGCTGGAGCAAATGAATTGATTAGATGACACCTTGCAGTCTCTTCCATTCAGCTTTCATGAATCTGTGAAAAACATTGCACTGTTGGCAAAAGGTAACCCTTCTTCCATTCTCACCAAGTACTCCTCTCTACGGTTACTAGTCAGTGTCAGGTGGACTGAAACTTTGTTTCAGCTTTTTGAGCCAACTACATCTGCACCCTAAGTAGTAGGGGTTTTTTAGCAATTAGTTGTGAACATTACAAATGTATTGTCTAATGCCATTCATTGCCTCTAAGAATTCCAAGTGTCTTTCAACCTGAAATATCTGCCCCAGAGGTAGACTTTGTAGTATCTTAGGATTTTCCCCTGGCTCCAATAATGCACATTTTCTCCTCTAGAAGGAAGCTGTACTCTTTGAAGCATGTCTATTACTCTTGTGCGGACAGTTGCGGATGATTTCAGATATTACAGTAGCTTGCTTCTTCATAAATGTTTTATTAAAGAATTTAAAATTAGGTATTTTTTAAAAATTCTGAATGTTCTGGGATCCACAATTATCTAGTTAGTCTTCATCCCTTCAGGATGTGTCAGTATTTCCATTAAGTAGTTTCTCCAGTCTTTTTTCTCTGATTCCAAATAATCAATCTTGGATATACTATCGTCTAATCCTTCTTGCTCAAGCACTTCTCCTGTTTTTCATCCAATGAGAAAGTTTGCAGGCTCTTAAAATTTCCTGAACTGTCCTGTGTGTATAAGACATGTTTCAGAAGAACAAGCAGGAGAGGATTGATCATAACTTATAGCCTTGGGTGATATCTCAATGGACCTCTGCCTTTTCTCTGATGAATCCAGAATCTTTTTTTCAATATGTCTGTCACCAGGAATACGATATAGTATGCCTAGGACACAGATACAGTGTGCATAACACCATTACAACTTTCTTGTACGATTCCTTTATACACTTGTTAGAATGAACATAAATTAGGGATGTAGCAAAGGGACATCATAAAGAAAGAAAGAAAGAGGTGATAGCAGGTCAGTATTGGTCTCAGGTGCTTAGCAGTGTTTGGCATTTACTCTAGGCCATTAGAGATAGTGAAGTCACCTGTTTCTTTTATTCAGTAGCCCATTTTGAATAGCTTTCAGAAGAATGAAGACCCAACAGCTGCTGGGACAAGCATTCAAAAAGGTGGCAGAAATGATGGCGATGAAACTCCTTTCCTATTTTTTGTCACCTAGCCTGGACAGTCCTGGGGTTGCTGGGTTAAGACTCAGGGCTTCCCCATAAAATTCACGGGTTCAGTGCCCACTGGGCTAAAATGAAGGGGAAAAGATTGATCTAAAAAGAGATTTCTTTATACAGGCAGTCTGAGAAATAAGATAGGCATTGGCTTGCTAAATCTGTAGTAAGGCAAAGAAAGAGAGAAAGAGGAAGAGAGAAACCAAGTGCAAGGACGACACCTGGGCTTCAGTGCTGCTCTTCTCCCAGGATGGTAGAGCACCCGCCAAACCTATCATATCAGTATTATTTATAGATTGAAGTTGCAAGGGATTCCTGGTGGACTTCAGCACTTCTCCCCCTTGAAGTCTCTGGAACCGAGTTTGGGGAGCCAGGGGAGCCTCTGGCAAGTCTCAGGTACCTTGCCCTTGTTCAGGTACCTTCTCCCCTTGCTTCCTCCACTGGCAGGACTGCAGCATGAGCATTCTGGGCAGCTAACAGTCAGGCTGCTTGTGAATGAGATGAAGTGCTGACACTGCCTCTTCACTGCAGTCTAAACAGCCACAAACCAAATTATTTAAGGCAGACTATTTGATTAGAAAAAATCAGTCTCTGACGCTATTGACAACCCTCACTTAAACAGTATCCAAGAAGGTGGTGACCTTATGTCATTAATAGGTCAAATATGTATCTCTAGAGAAATTGTCCTCTTTTTAATTACAATCCATAATTTGACAAGTTTTGAGAAGATGACCACCTGTCTCTTAAATACAGTATTAATCTTAAAGTAACCTGTCTGAAATTGCACAGCTTATCAATTATTATAAATTTTGACTGGAAATAACAAGGGTGTGCAAACTGCAGCCTTCTTTATCACATTTGTTGATATCTAGATTTTCTTGAGACTTTTGAAGAGGTGAAGAATCAGGAATTGGAACGAAAGGCCCAAATAGAAGCCAACATTGTTGCACTCCTGGAGCACTCAAGCAGGGTAAGTGCGTTTCCCTCCATTCATGTCAAGCTCAGATTGAGAAGCACAGAACAGAGGAATGAATGGTTAAATAAGGATGGTGGGTTTTATATATTATCTAGTCACTGTCTACGTAGTAATCTCTAAAGAGGATTAAACATTAAACCATGTACAGCTGTAGTTTAATAAAATGTTTAATTTCTTTTTAATTTTGGGGAAAGTTCTGAATATTAGATGATGCTTGTCAAGAGAATAAAATAAATGTTTGCATAATTGCTGTAACTCATCATCATTGCTGTCATGAGTGTTATTCCACTGATGGTAAACACTTCAGAATACTGCAAATAAAACTACTGGAATATTTTGTTTACCTAAACTCTGCAAATCTTAATTCATGGGTATTCTGTCACTACTATTAAGTGACTGACAATATTTCAGTTGTCTCTGTGACCTACTAAAATTATATTTGAAATACTCTGCTGTGTAATGTGTAATGTAAACACCTTAGGAATTATTCCCATTTGCAGACTTGATGTTTCAATACATCTGTTCTTTTAACTTTTTTTGGTTCCTGTGAATTTTTTGCTTATAGAAATATTTGAGCTGAGTAATACTTTGATTTTGTCATGGCTTTAGTTGTCTTCCAACTCATTTAGTATGGTAGACCATAAGATGCATTTTAGGCAAGGACATTTACTTTAGAAGAGATCGATAAGGTTATACAGTTTATACTTGTTGTATATTTGTTTCATCTTCACTAGCCAGTCAGCACATCTTTTGTCTAAAGCTGGTAGAATGAAAATCATTCATATTAAAATCACTTCAGACTGTTTCCAATATTTTCAGTCTTTAGAGTAGAAAAGCCAAACAATAGACAATGGACTGGGACAGTCCATTTTTTTTTTTCACTTGTCCACTTAATATTTGTTGTTTCAAAGATACAGCATGTTCTCATTATTGTTATTGGTAACACACAGAATGTGAATCGTATGAAACAAATTTCATCTGTTACCAATCAAGAGCTGAAGATTATGCAGGAGGACCTCACTTTCAAATCCAATGAAATGCAGAAATCACAGAGCACTGCTAAGAATCTGCTTACAGGTGAGATCAGCAGTGAGTTTTCAAATTCCATCTTTAAAAAATTAAAATTACCTGAGTTGAAACACTAATATCAAGTACAAGGTCAGTGATCTCCAAATATTAAAATATGAATACAGTGGCAAGTTGGCAAACTGAAACTCTTGTCAGTAACAAGTTATTTATATTCCTTAAGTTTATTTCACTTCCTGTCATCAGCAAATGATTAGCTTCCTCACACAGATTAATGTTGAAACAGACATATTTTATTGAAGATGTACAAAGTTCTTTGAGCTAGAAGTCTGACTTTATTAATATTTGCCTCAGAATAAAGTTTTTTTGCAGTCTTAAAATAGTGTTTAATAATTTGAAGTATAGACTTTCACAGTTATCCAACCTTTTATTATTTGTAAAGGTAGTGCTACATATCATTACTTGTGGTTTATACTTTTCTGAAGGGGTAATGTACAATGGGGCAATAAATGGCAGCAACAGTGAACAGTGCTCAAATAGCTCTCAATTTCTAAGGCTTTGATTCTGCAAAGTGAATATTCACTTCAACTTCCTTTTGGAAGTACTCAAATACTTAAAATTAAGTATAAGATTCTGCAGGGTCTTGCCTGTAATTTCAAAAAGCAAACTATTTTTCTGTCATTTCCATAACAAGTGTCTATTTAGTTCTTTATTTGCACTGTTTATAGTGGAATTGTTCTCTTAAGTCTAAACCTTTGCCAGTATCATTATTAGTTCAGCAGCCTTTCCTTGTTTGTTTGGCGAAAGGAAGAGGCAGGAATTAAGAACTATAAATCATTTTGTTAGAAGGCTATTATGTGCTGTACTTGGTAGTAATTTTCAAAATAGAAGCCTGTTGTTGTAACTTCAAAGTAGTTATGTGCAAGCAAGAAGTTAAGCACAGAATGTTACAGAATTTTTTTTGTTGTGTGTTTGAAATTTAGCGTTTGCTTGTCTGCAAATACTCATTTTGCAGTTCTAGCATAGCGTAAAAAGTTAGGCTATATGTTATAAGTTCAAATATAACTTTTTGTTCTTTTGGGTAAGCATAATTCTTAAAACTTTACAATTTAAGGATGTTCTGGAACCACATAGACGAACAGAGACATTACTGAAATACTTATTACTTTTCACACAAGGGTAGAGAAGGAAGTTAAAGTACATAATTTTCAGCAGATTCATAAGTAAACTTCTGAAAGCAAGGAGTCACAGATACTGTAGTAAACAGCTTAATATTCTTTAAAAAGATACAGTGAATGTTCAGTTTACACAGTTGAAGTTCTTCCGAACCCTTGAATTATAGCACAGTCATCTTCAGGATTCTCTTGTTGTGCTTAAAATCTCAATTTCCAAATTTTCTTGCTGTTAACAAAGATGATATAAAAAATCCACTAGCATAAACTTTAAAAAAAAAAAGAAAAAGGAAACCATGAAGAGTAAACAAAAGTGCTGATGGCATAGTTTCCCCAAAACATTTCCCTGGGTCACTGTAGTTTGGTCTGAGAGTTTGCTTCTGTGTACACACTGCCTGCTAGATGCTGCAACCTCATGGCATATCAGAAGGAACTGGGCTGCATCCTCTTCCTGTCTCTTCCCTTAGAGAAGATTTGAAGGTTTTTAGTTTTGAGGTTTTTTTTTTTCCTTGAGGCTGTTGCTGGATAAGGATAAAATTCACCCCTTCCAGTTTCTTCCCTTTTCTTCAGAAAGTGTGAATAGATAGGAATAGCCCATTGCTGTCTCACCATAGTTTTTATCTGTGTATAGATAGAACAATCTAAGAATTTTCTGGGGTTTTGAGATTTTATGTTATTACTCCTTATGTGTAAAATAAATCCTAGTTAGTGAACTATGTATTATTTTAAAATAACAAAAAAACCCCACAACTGTATAAAGAGAAAAAAAGCTATGATTAAGCCTAAATAAATCTTTAAGGAAATATAAAGTTGTTTTCTGCTATTTCTCTCAAATTTAAATTATTTTTATTTTATAATTCTATTTTTTTTACTGGTTTTAGTGTTAAAGCCCTGACTTATTGAAGTCCTTAAGCATTTGTCTGTCTTTAGACCACAGTGATGTAGGGACAGGAGAAGTAGAGCTGTGGTCTGTTCAATCACGTTTTAGTATCTGATACTGACCAATACCAGGAACCTCAAAGTGAAACTCTGGGCAGTTATGAAATGTTCTGGACACAGGGAAGGCGTTTTTTTAAGTCCTTTAGAGTGGAAGGCAGCATAAACATTAAGTCACAGACCTGCAATGCAGTTCCAAACCTTTTGGTTTCAAACTCGTCTTTTTACCTATATGGAAATCTTTCGTGTTTGTATAAGTGCTCTTTGCACTTTCAATCTTAAGGAATTGTATTCCTCAGGATAATTGCATATTGTACACAAAAATCTTGGCTTGTCTTTTTTTTTTTTATTTTACATTTCCTAAATAAATCACCAAATCACTCTTTAATAAGCCAGAAATGTTCATCAAAATCAATATTTCATTCTATGAAATGAGTATATGACATAAATGCACTAGAGGAAAAATAGCTACCAAAATCTTGCTATGACAGGGTTTTGATCAGGTAAGTTTTTCCCAAATAATTCCACTAAGGAGACCATACCTACAGTTTTTGGAAAGGTGAACTCTCCTTCTGTTGCGTGTGCACATCCACTCTCTTCTGCCATAAAGATCGCTACTGCCTTGGTTAAGTGGGAGAGGGGAAACTCATATCCCCTTTCCAGCACAAATCTAGGTCTGTGAGGAAAATATACAGTCTACACAGAGAGGAGTTTCTTCTTGCTATCTCATCCCTCGCAGTAGCCCACTTTGTCTTCTAGTTTAGAATGTATAAAACCCTCCTGCATTATTCGTATCGTTCTTCTGACTTCGACACAGCCCTGAAACATATGATGAATTAGCCATGTGTTTAAATGTTCAGGAATATCAAGAAAATTACAGGCTTTAGGTCAGAAAGCCATCTAAAATAAGTCTAGCTTCATCTAGTCCTTCCATAGTCAGGGTGGGTAAACATATTCCTAAAACTGGATTTGAGTATAGTTTTTATTTTGCATATCTTTGTTGTGTCCTCCCTTTATGTATCAGGTCAAACAGTTTCAGTCTTTACATCTGTCTTCGTACAAGAATCCATGCATACTTCTAAATCCTTTAACTACCTGTATCCCTGTTGGTTTTTTTAATGGATTGTTAGAAGTAAATGCTGTATATTGTAGATCATGCTCATTTTTGAGCTATGACAGTTCTTATTCTGTGGATTTTCCTGCACAGAGCATTCCTGTACAGAGTTAATGTTTAAAGCAAATTTGGCTATTTGTCTCATAAAACTAAGTTTTATCATAGAAACAAGATGAATGAAAACGACATGATGCTAAAAATCTACTAAAAGTAATTTTTGTGAGATACCACCACTGCTTTAAGACTTGGAATTGATAAATACTGTAAATAACTTTAACAATAGAACTACCACACTGTGATCTAGAAAATCATTACTTTTTCATTACTGTTCATTGTGCTATAGTAGTCTGATTTATGGGATGATTGTTAAGATCATATTTTTTTTTCTTTCCTTCACATTAACATTTCCATGAACATCAAAATGAGAAAGATATATAGGAACTGCTTGTATTACTCAAGTACAGCATAAACTTTTATGTGGTGAGTGATGTATTAGGAAATAAAAAGTACTGTTAATTAGAGGTCCTGTATCTGTTGATCCAGAGAGTCAAAAACTGCAGATGGACCTACAGAAGATGGATCTCTTGGAGGGCAAGATGTCTGATGAACTGGCTTCTCTTAAAGACAAAATTGAACAAACAGAAATGGAGTTGGAGGTCTATAATAATTTGCCAGCTCTGAAAGCATCAGGTGAATTAAAGAAAAAGGTAATGAAAGGAGTGAAACCTTGGATTATAAAGAATTTGTGTGGTTTTGACAACCTACTAGAGGGGAATCCAGGTCTATGACTGAGAATCCTGATTGATAGCTGAAAACTGGGCTTGTACCCCAGAGCGAATGAATCAAAATGATTCTCTGCTTATATATGTGACTTATTAACTTGGTACATGTGGCTGGATATCTTTTGATAACTTCCTTCCACAAAGTTTCCCATTTATTATAGTGATTCATCTGAATTTTTCTGCATTAGCTTATGACTGTCTGTGTGTTTGAATTTAGCAATCCAGACACAGAAACCCATTAAAAAAGTCTATCCTGCTTGTATTTGTTCTAAGACAAACTCTGTCTAGCACTTCCTGTTTCACATGTGGTAAATTTTCTAGAAGTTCTTAAGATCAGCGATCCCACTTATCCTGAGATAGTGTGGTCTAAGCCCACAACTTGGTCATAACCATTGAATATTATCTTTAGTATAGAGCATGCCTTGCTAGAGAAAAGCATTTTGAGTTCTTCATGCATATGATCTTGTTCTGAAAGAAAAAGTAGCATGTTGAAAGATGATTTAAAGTAATCTGTCTGTAGTCCACAGCAAATGAACAACCCCACTTGTTTTTTTTTTCCCAATAGAGACTCCAGAATGACAAAGAAAAGTTAACAAAATGTAGTCATGCTTTCAAGAAAATAATGGAACACTTGAATGCAGAGTATGAGACACTAAAGAGAGAGCTGCAAGAGAATGAGACACATTCTCAGGTATAGTTCAAGCTACGTACTATGTCTTCAGTTGTGTCTGTTGCAGTTTTGTTTTCTCATACACGTGAAGCATTGTATGGATGGAATCACTTTATTCCTTCTCAAGGAGTTTTAAAAGTTATGTGTTGTAAAGTGTACCCATATTTTATGTTTTTAAACAAAATTTAATATCGTGCCAATAAAATTTCTTGTAAGCTTTGGATTTCAAAATTGTTAGGCAGAAATCTTTCTGAGCTTAAAAATTATGTGAATCCTTTGTTTAAATATTTGTACTAATCTTACTGAAAACTCTCTCTCTTTTGCCCTTCCTTTGCTTGAGGTGTTTTGAGGACCAAATTAGAAAGAAAAGAAATTTAAAAAAAGTACTAACTAGATAAGATACCTTTTGCTTTTAAAGTTATGGTAGCAAGTTTTTTCTTGCAACCTGTACTACTAATTCCATTTCCCTTTTCCCAATCCTTTTGCTCCTTGCAGGCCACTGAAATTTTAGGGTTTGTTCAAACTTCATTAAGTCCAAGGAGCTTTTGTGTTTGAGTGTATTTACATTTACATTTCAAGAGTGAGTCAAGAAAGGAGATGTTTATAAACTCTTGAACAGCTTTTTTTCTTCCATTATAAACACCTATAAATTGTTGTCATTTGGCAACAGAACTTTATTGGCATTTAGATTTGAATGCGCAGAAGGAAAATTGAAAATAAGCTGAAACATAGAAATTTCTGCATACCACTGATTTTTTTATTGTTTCAGGTTGTTGAGATATTTGTCCTTTAGAATAGCTACTTTTTTCTAATTCAGTTAAAAGTTGAAACTGATGTTTGTACATGTTTAACTTTTTTCTGGAGTGAACTCTGTGGAGCTGATGAGAGGGAAAACTCTAACTGAGCAGACATAGGTGCGCTCTTGCATATGTTCGTTGTGAGCTAACTCTAGGGTGATGATATAAATCCTCAAAGATGCATGCCAAAGTCTGCAGGTCTTATATATATTTTTTATGCCAAGATCAGATTCTCGTTGCCAGAGATCATGTAAATCAGAAATGAATACCCAAGCAGTGTTAAGATGCTTGCATGTTGATGCTAAAAAGTTTTCATGTAATAGTAGTTGCACAGCGTTTCTTCAGTTCATTAAGCTGTGGCAGTTTTATTTCAGTGTGTGCAAAAAGGATTTTTTTTCTTTGTTTTTTATGTCATGAGTGTAAATGTCATGATGACACATAAACTAGCTGATTTGTTGACAGGAAACAAGCATTTTAAAGTACGTTTACGTATCTTGAGGATTTGGGCAATTTTGCAAACAGTCGACTGAATCAGTTGTGGCATTCAGGGAGTTACTACAGAAATGCGCTGAATAATTAACTGTGTTTCATGTAGTAAAGTCTACAAGGGGGGCAATAAAATGATAATTGGTCAGAAATATCCTATCTTGCAAATAAGTGACTGTCATGTTTGCCATGAACCAGTACACTAAATAACTGATTCTTCACTGAAAGATTTATTTTTAGTAATATAGCAACTACTTTCACATCTTCTAGCTTAAGAATAAGCTTTTAAGTAAAATATTGCAGTGTTTTCCTACTTTATTGCCTTAGTTTCCACTGGAAGTGTAGTCTCAGACTCATTTTCAGTTTTTGTGTTTCAAAATAACATCTGTGTATCTTGAAATGCAGAACCTTGAACAGTAGCGTCAGAAAAACAAATATTATAAAATTGTAATGTAAGGAAGCAGCCATCGATATAATGTCCGCATTAGTTTCCTGTTGATGCTGAAGAAGTGCCAGCACTTAGCCCACGCTTCTACAATCTTCTTGCTGCAGCTCTGTTCTTATCACAGCTTCTGGCATCAGCAGGAAACTTAACTATGGAAGTAAGGAAGTTTCTTCTGCATAGCTCAAAGACCAAGACAGTGTCAGGAAATATTGTATCTTTGGTGATTTTAGATCTTACTGATTTTTAAAAGAGATTATATAAATGATACGGCATATAATGAGAATAAGTACCTCCCTGTAATATTCACCTTTTAGTTGTGGCTTGCTTACACATTTTCCTATATGACAAGTCTTGAATTCTCATCTGATTTTTTCCATCTACCACTGCAGTTGCATGCAGTGCTTTTATATAAATAGATGTATGAAGTCCTAAATTATATATAGGTTAACCTTTGGCAGCCTTGAAAATCATTTTACCATTGTTCCTCATTTTTGTGTTTTTTTGTGAAATAACTTTGAACTTTTCAGGGGATGAAGTGCAAGGTATTGATACAACATCTTTGGGAGAGTCTTTATATAAATTACATGTGTAATTTAATTTTCATTTTTTGCTCTTTTTGTCTTTTCAGCTTACAAATTTGGAGAGGAAGTGGCAGCACCATGAGCAAAATAACTTTATGATGAAGGAATGTATCCTTTTCTTTAAGAAATACAGTAAAATTCACACACCGTTTTAATTGAGGAAGAAGTCTGTTTCCTCCAGTAGAATAAGACAGGACAGAATGGGGAGCAGCAGACAGGGGAGGAGGGGAAAGGCAATGCTTTGCAAATGTCTGGTTAGCTGATAGATAACTACAAAGCAAAACTTGCATGTGCTGTCTGAAACAATTTTATGGGGTCCTAAAGCGTAAGGTTTGTCTTGCAATCTGGAGTTTTTCCTGTTGGGTCAGTTTTGCCATTAGGTTTCACATGAAGATCATCTTCACTTCTGTCCATTTGCCTAGTCCTACCTGAAATCATGCAGCAAGTGTAGCGTTGTTTGCAAAATCTGTATAGCGTAGTGGCTTTGCATGGTATGTTTCAGTTTTAAAACACCATAAATATCAGTGATGAAAAAGTAAACAACAAATTGTGTGCATTTAATGTATTTCTTATCAAATAAAAGAGGACTTGCAGATTAAAAAATTGGATAAATGTGATAAGATGTGAGAGGAGAGGATTTAGATGCAAAATGGGCTGGGATGGGGGAACTGCATTGTAGATTTCTTGTTGTGGTATGCTAATTAAAGAGTTACATTGGACTAATTGTATAAGACCTTCCAAAACTTCAGCAAGATCTTACTTGCTGCAAGTGACTTTCCTAAGGTAGCCTTTGAAATTAGCAAAAGCACTGAAGTTTTTTTAATTAGGATTGATGGTTCTTCTTACCTTGTACTATTCTCCATAGTTCCTGTAGAGGTTTGAGGAGGGCATAATTGCACTTTTATTTTATATTCTAGGGGTTTTGAATTCACTGAATAAGTTAACTTCTTTAAAATTATTTAGGAAACAAAAAATATGAAATCTCAAAGATGCGTAGAATCACTTTTACACAATACAGTACAAATGTAGATAAAAGTAATAGCAAAACTAGACCCTGTCATCCAGTGCTGTGTATGGGACAATGGACATTGTTATATCTCTCAGAAAATGGCACAAGAATATATTTCATGCAATTCTGTAATAGTCTAACCATCAGGGGGAAAAATAATATAGGATCCGCCTATAGCATTATCTTTCTCATATACCAAATATCCCATTTCTCATTCTTGCTCTAATTCTTGGAAGAAATCTGAAAAATTCTTGGGCAACGTAGTGTAATTGCAGCCACCTCCTCTAGGAAGAAGGCTCTACAGGAATATTTATTAATGCAAAAATTTTGGATCCTGTTTTTTTGTAACAGAAAAAACTCTAAAACAAACAAAGAGAAAAATTCGATCAGGACATTAAAAGCACCTCCTGACTTGGTACAATATATTATAATACCTATACAAGTGCAGACCCTTATACAGAGTTTTAGGTCTGCTTGGCACAGTGGGAAGAAGGATTTTGCTTTGTTCAATTGAGACTTTTCTAGCCAGAGTTCTGAAGCCAAACTGTATGGCTGTAAATAGCTGAGTGCCTTGAAATAGTTTTGTGTGCAGTGTAACAATGGGCAGAGTCTTCCACAATGGACCTATATCTTATGTATATGAAAACAAAACTGACTCAGGCATGTAATTTATTTTTTTACCATGCTTGGCATGAGGTGGCAGCTAGTAAATCCATATAAATCATTTAGACCCAATTTGATTTTTTCCATTATCTGCAACTACTGACAGTTTTCACGGAAGGAGGCTTACTGTATTGTGGTTCCCTTTATGATCTCTAATTATGCTAATATTTACACTGGCAGTTTCTTTCCTTAATTCTTTTGATCAGTCATAGCAACTAAAAGTCAGGAGAGTGACTACCAGCCAGTAATGAAGAACGTGAGAAAGCTGGTCACAGAGTACAACAAAGTTCTCATAGAAGCTTTACAGAACACCAAGAGCTAAACCCAGGCACTTCCTTCCTGTCCCAGTGAACCAACAATGAGAGATGTGCACACAGGCAGCATGGAAAGCTGGACTACTGAGCTCATTTGTTCACCACTCCAGCCACATATATTCTTAAAATTATTTTTCCAGGTTTTTAGAAGCCACACATTTTAATAGTATCCCTCCTTTTGCAACATTTAACAATTTTAGAAATAAACTTCTGAGTTTTAGAAACTTGTAGAAATAAAAAGGAAATACTGCATAATTAGTGTAAAATCCTAACGGCATTTTACTGAGGTACATTGGTGGATTGCATCTAAAACGTGAAACTTCAGTCTGCCTTACACAATGGATCTCTAATTGTCTTGTAGTCCTATCCCTGCCAAACAGGATAGGCATTTTCCCTGCATAAGGGCTGCCCAGCAGGTTCTCACAACCATTATCTTAAGTAAAGTGTATAATAAGATAAATGGTAATCACAACATTCCATCCCTGTTTAAATGGCAATTAATATCAAGTAAGAAAAATATCTAAGGATGGCAAGCATCCTTTTAAGTCAGAATTGCTTCATAGTGTAAAGTCATGCAATAAAAGCAAATGTACTTTGGATGTGTCAGCAGATTTTCTTTTCCCAGTAGAGAACCGATGAACTTCCTTATTTTATATTTTTAATGTAACTATGAGGATAGAACTGTGATAAAAACTAGCAAAACATAGTTAATACTGACCTTCTGCAAGGCATTTAACTTTTGCAGTTTTCACCAGTAAAGGAAATAAAAGAGAGAAGTATTTGCATTTTCTGCAATGTTGTTTTCCTCGGGTGTCAAGCTGCAGCATCATTGCAACCTCTGTTTTCACAAAAATATGATTTAACACAGAACAAAGACAAAACTTAAACAGAAATAACAATGTTCTTTATGATACAGAAATTTCAGAAAATGTTTATATGAAATAAAATTCCATGTATATATTTCCCTCACATTGTATGTGTATGTATGGACTGACAATTTCCTCCACCCTGTGATGTTGTAAGCTAGTCTTGATCAATGAGAAAAAAGGGACAGTTGACTCTAGATAGGATTCTTAGCCAGACAGTAATCTAGCCTTTGACAAAAAGTAATAAAAAAACAGTGGGGTCTGGATTTATAGTTCTACTCTTATAGAAAAAAATCTGAAAAAGAAGTAGACTGTGCTTCATTTTATAGAACTGGAGTGCACAAAGAACTAGAAGATGCGCTATGTCCTTTGAAACAGAAGTTCTGTATTTTTGTCTCTAAATTTCTCCAAATCTAGGATTGTCATTTTGAGTATGAAGTGGTATGTGAAACAAAAATAATGAAGATTCTTGCAGGGAGAACTGTGTTTCCACATTCAGCACAGTAAATGTTGTTACTCTGTATATTTATGTTGGTGTAATATTTAGAGATAATGGAACAGGATTTCTATAAACCTAGGACCATTATCTAGGGGAAATTCCCACTAATGTCTCTTCCTTCCTGTCAAAGTTTCAGCTATTCCAGAGAGAGCCCATTATTTGCTGAGATAAAGTTGAAGTCTAATATTCTCACTAATCAAACCATCAACCGGACAGATCGCCTCCTGAATTCCACTTGCACTACAATAACATATTTTAATGAACAATGGGAAAAAGCTGCAGACTGAATAAACAGGCTGCTTTAAACTCTCTTTCACTGGGGGGGGGAGGGTGGTGGTTTTATTCTTTGGTAGTGATTCTGTACGATAGAGTGGTGATGCTCATCGGTTTTTGTTGTGTTCCCCAGGAGATGTGTGTCACAAAAGCCCCCTCACCAGCATGCTACCTACTCTTTTCCTTCTACTGTTGAAGGATCTCCAGGTTACCTTTTTCTGTCTGAAAATCTCATCAATCATTCCTTCTTTTAACAACTCATCCTTATGGTCCTGGATCCTGGTCATGTTTCCTGTGGCTGAAAAGAACTGCGTGGGTTCTAAATTGTGAGCTACACAGCAGGTGTTTAATCTCCCGTTAGGAGCTTAATAACTCATTCGCAGTAGCAAGCTGAGTAAATTGTATCCATATCTTGCTCCCGAAGTCTCAGTGAAAGTAACTTTTTTTTAAGGCTTTTCAGCTTTCTTTTTTTAATACAAGTTTAAGTACCAGACACATGGCATTTTTTCACTGAAGTGTGTATATCAAGACACCAATTCAGTTACACAGGTGTCTTTACCCAGGCAATTGTTTATCCATTTTATGCTACGACTTCAGACTTGAGAGGACATGAATTAAGTGGCAGCATCTATGGGTTGGAGAAATTTAAAACCTTTTCTGCTCTCTTGTTTCAGCAGGACTGAGTAGAGGTAAAGATCACCTCCCTCAGCCTGCTGGCAGTGCTATTCCTAAGACACCCCAGCATACTGCTGGCCATTTTTGCCATACATTGTTGGCTCATGGTCATCTTGGTGTCCACCAGGAAGGACCTCAAGGTCCTTCTCAACAAAGATGCTTTGTAGCCACTCATCTCCCCGTGTGTATGTGTGCCTGGGTTGTTCCTCCCAGGGGCAGGACAGCACATTTAGCTTTGTGGAACTTCATAAGATTTCTGATTGCCTGTTTCTTCAGCCTGCGGATGTCCTTCTGAACAGTGGGACACCCATTCAGTGCATTAGCCACTCCTCACAGCTCTGTATCATCTGCAAACTTCTTGAGGGTGCACAATGATCCATCATCCAGGTTATTAGTGAAAAGTTTAAACAAGATTGGCACGATGGTCCACCCCAGGGTACACCGCTACTGACTGACCTCCAGCTGGACTTCTGGCCACTGACCACACAGTGAGCCCCAAGCCAGTTTGCAGTCCAGTCCATTCACCTAACGCATACTTAATCTATGAGGATTTTGTGGGAAACTGTGTCAAATACCTTGCTAATGTCGAGGTAAACAACATCCACATTTCTCTCCTTACTGAGTTAGTTACATCATTGTGGAAGACTTAAGCATAATTCCCAATCCATAAATTCATGCTATCTACTTATGATCATCTTTCCATCCTTCATGTGTCTGCAGATGGTTTCCACCATAAGTTGCTCCATCACTTTCTCAGGGACCAGGGTGAGGCTCATAGAAGTGACTTTGGCTTTCTTGCAGTCTTCAGAAGCCTCTCCCTAATGCCATGAAAAACATGAGACATAATTGAGAATGGCATTGCAATGCCATCAGCAAGCTCCCTCTGCGTATGTCAGTGCATCCCAACAAGCCTGGTGGACTTAACCTATGTCCAGTTTGTTTATAAGTTCCCTAACCTGATCCTCCTCCCTGAAGATTGCTACTAAGGCATTTTGCCAAGTGTCTGTTACTGCAAATCCCTCTTCACTGGCACACTGGATGGAAATAAGCATTTCAGTTTCAAAATCTTCAATCAAAGGGTGTATTATTTACATGTTGTGTTTTGCTTTGCATGAGGATAAGCATAGAAATGACTCTCATTATTCCTTACTCATGATAGGATGACACCATGCTAACCTTGTTCTTACATTCACAGGTATTGTCATATCTCCAGGAAAGCTGTATTTTTGCTGCAGACAAGAATTAAACCTCTTGTTGGTCTTCCTGCTTCATTTTTCTTTCACTGTTTTTCATTGTGATCAGAAAATTTATTTTTCTTTCTAAATCAGTTAATTTCTTTCTTTGCATTGGTGAGCTTAGAAGACAGCATGCAGCATTCCTGTGAGAAATTCCTAACAGGCAGAACACTGAAATTCGTTTCTAATTCTTTCTGCCTGATGACGTTCATTAATGTTAGTGCTTCCTATTGCTGGTATGTGCCTATTTTACAATCAGAGGGATACATTTCCAAAGTGAAGTTGTAAAGATTTTCAGTACACTTATGTTTTTATGCTGCAAGTGTAAAACAAAAATATAAGGCATAATGCAGATATTATGATGATAACATCTATAGCTATAAGAATGTCTTAGTTTGAGAAGAAAGATATTAAAATATTTTATAATTGTTCTGCAAAGTATCTGTTTGTGAGAACTCCTTGGAAATGTGTCTCAATGATAAGGCGTCTGGGTGGCTTGGGTGTGACAATTGTCTGGAGTTAAAAAGACCCTCTGATTCTGAAAGTGATCAGAAAATTGGAGTTCATTTGAACACGTACCATGGTGAATACTAGCTGAATGCTGAGCCCTATGTGTATTGCAGTGACAACTCTAGACAGAGGAATGCTGCAAAATGCAGGTTAATCAAAACAAAAAAGAACTGAATTACAGACAAAATAGTTGTAATATTTTTCTTCTTCAGTAAAAAGAGAGGAAGCCCTTTAAACATTTCATAACTGCAAAGATGATCTCAATTCAAATCCCAGTTTTGATCAATCATTTGTTGGGACTGGCAGAAGTTTGGAGAGAGGAAGAAATGTTCCTTGCCCTGACTTGTGATCTACACTTACAGGTTCTTATTTCAGGAAGAAGGAGTAACTGGACAATATGCCAAAACTGTGAAATGGAGGAAGCCTCCCACATTTGGGGAAAAAAAAAAAAAGAGCCAGAAATGTAAAATGATCTGCTTGTTTCCTTTTGCAAAGCTAATTCCTTGAAAGCTATGTTCATTTAAAGAGAATGAGCTCAATTCACTGAGCATTGGTATCTTTGGATCAGGCCCAAGATTTCTGCTATGCAGCAAAGGATGAGTAAGGTGCAGGATCTCTGTCTCCAACATACAACATGAGTTTGTCCACAAATATTTCAAATGGGGTGAGTGGGATGCTGAAAATTAGAAAGAAAAAGAAAATAATTATTATAGCTAAAATTATCAATAGTATTGGTCACACTAACTCTTACATGTAACAGACAATATTCCACATAAAGCCTTCAGATTTTCATCATACTTTCTGTTTCTTCTTTTTCTTCCAAATTAAATGAAAAGAGAGTGCTTACTGGCTTGGAAATGTGTAAAGTTTACTGTAGTTAATATTTAGTCAGGAGTTTCAAGAATTGCTGAAGTTATGTTGCTCAAACTCTCAAAAAGATTTGCCATTTAGAAGTCTTTCACACAGAGACAATACTGAAGTTAAAGCTGGAGTGTTCAAGAGAAGGAACATCTGCACTGCAGGTCACTAAGTGTGTGCATGCTTCTCCTAAATCTAAGAGTTTAGCCAATCCCAATGTCACCAGATCTAGATGAACAGACAGGTAGATAACAAATTTACCCCTAAGTTGCACTTGTTGAATGCTCACTAAAGTTAAATAGTTAAATGACGCAGTCATCAAATAAAAATTACCTTAGAATCACATTAATGGTGTGAGATTAATTAAGAAGAAGATAGTGGGCCCTGAAAATAGTATTTTAAGAATAAATATTTGCAACCTTAATGGTGGAATACACTAACCCTGAGATAATTAACACGACTCGTTTCCTGGTGCTTGGAAGCAACAGTCGGATATAAAAACTTCGCATGCCTTAAGTAGCTTATGCAATTAGTGTTCATCTCTCCAAACTGCACAGACATGACATTTGCATTTGTAATGCTAGGCTGCTTCAGGAAATCATATTTTTATTGCTCTGTATTATTTCTGGTTATTCAATGTTAATATCTTAAAGACATTGGATACACAGTTGTTACCACTGAACATAAATATGCAGGCTCTTTTGTCCTTCAAAAGATATTGTAGAAAAAAATAAGTAGAAAAGCAGTAACAGAACAGAGTGGAGAAAACATTGTGATCTCTGTAGCTGCTGTACAAACTCTACCTACCTGCTGTTGGATGGTGCCTCTTTGAGGCTTGAAAATCTTATTCATCTCCAGATTTCATTTGGCTTTGGGGCAGCAGGAGTACTAATGTCACTTATGTTTGTGCTCCCAGAACCTAATCCAATCTTGGCAGAGGTAAAAAGAAAGCTTGATATGTGGTTAATTTAGCACATGTTCAAAATCACTCATTTTAAAAAAACAGAACAGACATTCTTGAAGCAGGAAAATAATAGCTCAATATCGAGGCCAACATGGATGCAGTTTTGTCCTTTTTGTACAAACTAAATGGAACACAACTAGCTTACTTCTCAGTCATGTGACATCATACATGTGTTTGACATCATCAGTGGCCATCACCATTGCTGGCTCTTAACATCATTTTTTTTCAATTTTCACACTTTCTTTCCCCAAGCATTTTTAAAATTAGTCTTGGTTCCTTTTGTCAACAAAAAATTAGGAAACAAAAAATATTTTTCTGTCCTTCTGCTGACAACAGGCTATTGTAAAATCTACATAAAACCAGTAAATCAGTAAAATACAAGTGACTGAAGAAGTTTCCAGAGTATAGGCAACCAGTCTGATGTCCTTCACAATGACTTTACTGATACAGAGGCCTTGAGGTATTCCTCTGTTGTTTCATCAGCTGAACTTTCCCATTGAGATAAACTTGATATTCCTGTGAGATCCTGTGTTTAATTTTGTTGCAGTAAATTCCCTTTCATTTCATCAGCAAAGAAGACAGGAAATCAATGGCTGCTTTGTAGAGTGTGCAATATTTGGCCATTTTCCAGACTACGTTCTCCCAATATATCCAAAAGAAGCTCTTTTTTTGAGAATAAACTGAAAACACTGAGCAAAAACCTGATCATAGCTACGTTTGCAATCCTGAGTTGCTTTTTAAGTGCTCATAGGCAGGAGAGGAAGTAGAAGAAGAAAAAAGTAACTGCACCCCTTCAGCATAGGCTGCCAAGCCAAGAGAATAAGCTGCAACAAAAAATACAATCTGCTACTTTTTCTACCCCACCTTAAAGTTTCTCACAACCACCTATTGCAATATCACCTCCAAACTGTCCCTTCCACATATGATTTACTTTTAACTATGTGCCACAGAAACATTTATCTCCCTCCAGTTTCTACGCTACTGCCACATTACATTGAACTAGTCCTCGATCTGGCTGCTTAGAGCAGCTACACCACTTGACTGGCCAGCAGCCTGCTGCCTGTCAGTTCCAGGTGATTCAAAACACGTGGCTTAGGGGCTGTGGTTAACTTCTGTGGCAGAGGCTGTTCTGTAGGGGAGAATAGGATCTGTTTAAGAAAAGAAGTTTAAACTTCATTATTTATGAGCCTCTGCTTCACATTAGACTGTGGTGAGTAATAATTCCTAAAGTTCCTTTACTGCCTCCTACTAACACATATTAACATCATGTCAAGGCCAAAGTAATGGCTTGTTTCCAAAAAGCATAATGCAGGTAGACACTGCAAGAGGATATGTGCTTTCTGCTAACACATCTACCTGATTAAAGAAGTGCAGAGTGGCATTGTTTCTTTTTCCTCCCCACATATTTCCATGCTTTATAGAATGGTTTGTCCTTGAGACAAGCGTGCTGCTTATCTAAAGAGGAAAGCCTGATGTCAGGAGTTCAAGGCACTTGACATATCATAAAATTACCCTTCAGCAAACGGAGTTATGAAAAGCCATGTTTAATGCTAGGGTTATATTTGCACGTTGAAAGATAATTTGTTTCCCTGGTGTAACTAATTTAAAAACTCCTGCATGCCATTGTGACGGGTGTTAAGTTAGAGGCAAATGCTGATTTGTATTAATCAGGAGTTAATCATCAGCAAAAATTATGTTCCTGAGGAGAACACTTTAGAAATCATATGGGGTTGGACAGCCTTTCTGAGTCTTTCCTCACACCTTTAGAAAAGACAAAGGGTGTAGTCTGTGGGGCCCAAGCACTGCCATGTAATCACATGAGGACGTGACATGGGCATGCTCATTGGCCAGCCCACTAGCCAACAACCTCTATTAGCCCCAGATGCACAGAAAGCTAGAGTTACTTAGTAACATGTTTTACTCTTCCTGCCATCCTCAGCTTCCTTCACTGGCAATCTGGTTTTGCTAAAAGGCTATTTCCAGTTCTTCTGCTTTTTAACAGTGAATATAGGCTAAGATTTAGGATCCTTTTATTTCATTGGCTGAGGATTAGGTAGCAAGAGAGGGGTTTGTGCATGGGATCCTGTTATGATACTGTTGCTTCTTGGTGGAGGGGACAGACAATCCTACTGTACTTCTGTGTTTTTCAGTAATTGGAGGGATGACCAGATCACACAAGTTTTAGTTCACAGCACAGACAATTAATATGACCTACTTCTAGGAAGGCTCGTATTCTACTAACATTAAATACAAGGACAAAAATATGGGAGGTAGGCCTGGAAGACACTTAAATATAAGTAAGAATAAGACAGAATAGTGAAAATCCTCAAATTCAGCAGTCTCACAAAAACTTATCTTGTGATTAATTTTGTTATCAGTGGGAGAAATTATCAAACTGTGGCACTTAAAAGCCTTCCAAACACAAACAGATCTAAGCTTAAACACACATTATAGATAAACAAATACTAAAATATTTGCCAAATCATAGATGTTATTCTTTATTTATTCAAAAAGGAAATTATACAAAGAAACACAAAACAAAAACATAAGCCTGCTGAGGCTGGTATCACAACCAAATTCTGGCTTGGTAGCTATGTGTTTAGTCTCTTCTGGCTTCAGTAAGTTTTTGCAGCCTTCTTGTATCTATGGAGTATTGCGTACTTAGGCTGTCCACTCCTCCTGGAGATAGCTATCTTGTCATGGCAGATGAAATGATCAGTAGGAACAAGCAGATTATGCATACTAAAAAATCAGTATCAGCCGCAGTCCAAATGCATTGCTTTCCATTTAGGTACATTAGAAATGGAGACATGAGGCCTTTCTCTTCAGTGACCTCTTTATGCCCTAGGAAGTGAGATCTAAGGGAAAAGTTTAAAACCCCCTGTAAGCTCCCAGTGATAATCATCTGGAGAACCACAGCCTTGACCAAAATTTTTTAATCTGCTCACTTGTCAGCAAATTAAAAGCCATTGAAAAAAAAAGAAAAAATAAGGATAAGCCATGTTAGAAATAAGTTAAATAAGCAACAGAACAGAGTTGTCCACTAGACAGGAATTATGATAGTACTCAGTATCTGAAAATATGGAGAGGCCTACACCAGTAGGTTTATAAAGGCTAACATGAAATTAGAATGTGGATAATCACTGCTTCTTCATGTTTAAGAGTACAAGAGAATATTCTCAAAAATAAAAGACAGGAAAAATACATGTGTGTATTTCAGGAAATACCTCATATTCTGCTTCCTTTAAGCCTCAAAATGGAATTTTAGTCATGTTGGAATCTCACACCATATTTTTGCACCCAGAGAGTATTTTCTGTTTGATTTCCTACTTGGTCTGGCTTTGAGTTATATTTTTTTCAGGGAAAGAAAGGCATGCAAGGAGCAGCTCTGGGTTAACCCACTGAAATCTGTTTTAGGTGACACCCTTCCATCCACACGGCAATAGATCTTGTGTGTAAATGACTTCCTCTGAAATCAACAGCAATCAAAGGCTAAAAGGTCTTCCTAAGAAAATTAAACCAAGTAGAAAAAAACTATTCCCTATTTCCAAAATGATGCTGAACATTAGCTTTTCTATACTTCAGCAAAAGTCATTCTGGGTGTTAGCATCTTGGCAGAACTACAAGACTTTCCAATGCTACATTGTCACAGGTTATATTTAGACAAGTGGTAAATAAGATTGCTCTTTATCTGCAATTCTGTTTATATAGCTGAATGCTGTCTTTCCATTAATTGCATTAAATTTTTGTGGCTTTCTTTTATTTTTCCATGTTTTCCACATGTGTTTCCATGTATGTTTTGTTTCAGCTCCTGAGTTTTGAGATCCCACTGAAGTCATAACAACTCTGGGAGTGATTCATTATTGCAACAAGTTTTTGGTCTGTTTCCAATTGTTAAATGTAGAGAAAAATTGTTTCCAGTAAAGGACATAAACTAATGGCGTAGTTTGATGGATTGTGGCTGGCTTTGCTCTGTACTGGATTCAGCTGGTTGTTTTGTTACTGTTTACTTCATACTTTTATTACCGTGTGCTGAAATGCATTTCAGCCAGCAGATTACATGTGGATTAAATAAATAGGGGAGAAAATTACAGCACCCTGAGAAATTAGGAGATCCTCACTTTGAGAAAGGGATGACATTTTCCACCTACAGTACTTAGGTGGAGGACTTTTCACTTGCACTCTTCTGCCTACTAGAGGATGCCATCATTGTTCCTATTTTGCTGACTGTGACCAACAGCAATCCCCTGCCCCTCCAGCAGCTCCGGATAAGTGTTTTGGTATATTGCTGGATGGACGAGATTTGCACTGCCCTGCAGTGTTGCTGATACGCAAATGCCTTTAAGATCCTGCCTTTCCCATCCTAATCTACAAAGGAAACAGGAAAAAGGAACTTAAACTCCCTGTACTCAGACAGCAATGAGACTGCTCCAGTGCCAGGGCTGCAAGTTCTTGCCTGTGTCTTCTAAACAGTGTACCATGCAGGAGAAGAGTAACAGGTAAACATCTACTCTGAGAAAAGGGAACTCCATGAGCGACTGTAAGAACTGGATGGATATATTTTGGAAAGCATGGACCCTTTAGCACATCTAGTTTTCTATGGATTCAGCCTGATGATTTCAGGTAAGCCTTTCCTTTACTATCTGTAGTTGAGCTGTCCCATCTCTCTTGTTTCTCATGCAACATGTAGACATGTCTCCCTACTCCTTACTCCAGCACTTATCTTTATCGATTTAAGCACTTTTGTGTTTGTTTCAGTCAGACCACATGTCTTTGTGCAGTGCTTTTACAGTGAGTGAGGGCAGGACTCTGCTCAGGCTATTGGGGAGGATTTAGCTACATGTAAAATCCATTGCTACCTCTTTTTAATTGTTAAAGTAATTTTTGACACATACATACATCACATACATCATTTCTCTTCTGCCTAAAGATATTAACTTTTTCATAAAGCTTATTACTTTGAAAATCTTGGTGTATTTCCCTAGGAATATCTGCTCTAAATACAGATTAAATGTTGACCTTTTCTATGACTGACTTTATGAACTGTTTGTGTGGTCAGAAATGCTGATGTTTCTAGGTATTCTAGTATCTGATTTTATACAAGCTTTTTAGACAAGACTCCATAAACTGGAATCTAGATGAAAGCCAGTGGACAAAAAGGGTAGAGAAATGCACATTATAAAAATCAATTAATAACAGTTTAAATACAGCTAATGAATGATTCAGTATTATCAGCAAATGTCATTAGTCCAGCAAGTCAGAAATTAGTTATAAGAGACAGCTGTGGAATGGTATACCGTAAGATTATACTAATGCAAATTTAGTCTATAGTATTCAGTTATTAATGTTAGAGATGCTTTGCTGAAGCTATTGCTAGCAGAGCCCTGAGGAAGCCTGTGCTCTTCCCACTGAATTCTTGGATGCTCAGCATTTGAGTATTGCTTTTACCATACATATTTTGATTTTCAGACAGTTTCTTCTGGCTAACATACCAAGCAAAATCTGTAAGAGAGAAATACAAATCTACGATAACCTTAGACTCACTACTAATCATTTCATTAAGATATGCGCAGGTTGTTCCAGTCCTCTCACAGTAAAAAGCTAACAAGCTGTAAAACTGCAGATAGTACTGCAATGAAAACAAGAATGTAGCAAGAAAAGCCAGAAGCTCTCATTGCCATTTAAATTGCTTTACAATTTTGAGACCTCTTGATGAGCAGCATGTTAAAATCTAGGTGAAATTATGATGAAATGAGTTTGAGGTATTACTTTTGGCATCTATAAAAAGCTAGAGATTAATAAAAAAATTGTTTAAAAAAATTAGTTTAAAATCTGTTGAATGTGTGTTTGGCAATATTCTTATCTAGACATTGCTGTAATAGGCTGCATATTGTTTACCAATTCCTTTATAGCAGCTTAAGTCTCTTGATTGTTTAGCTGCTCATTGATTCAGCCTGTTTAGTTCTCAGATCATTTCCATCTTTTCAACTTAAGGAGATATCTGATGCTGTAAGCATTATGGATGGAGAAGAAAAAAAAAAGGAAAGTTACTCCAACTCTCTTGCCTTGACTCTCCTGTTTCTCTGTGTGGTAACACATACATAATTGAGACAGAAAGCAAGCAACTTTAATTAATCCGCAAGAATGGGAGAAACAAAAGCCAGCTGCAGGGATGAGCTATAAACATTATCGGCACAGACAGCTCAGTACTGAAGAGCTGCCAGTCACTGCCTTTTCCACAGGGGCTGAGCAGCGAGGTGTGTGCTGTAGTCACACCCATCTCAATAGATCTGTCAGCTTTCCCGCTTTTGTTTGAGAATGATATCATGCTTCCTGGGGCGGGCAGTGGAAGACAATGCGAGCCCGCTTTCCTCTAGATACTGCAGGCAGAGTTCAGGAAAGCAGGACTGACATTCCCTGAGCAGGGTAGGCTTTATTCTCAGTGCAGACACTGAACTGGCTTAATCTTGTACCCAATGATCGTGGGCTCCTCTGGGAGTATTGCTGGGTAGGTACAAAATCCACTCCACCCTTTTTCCACGGTGAAGACCCTCAGCTTGGCTCCCATTATGAGAAATGGCCTTTGCTTCACAGTCGGGACTTTTTTTAATAACAGTACTCCATTCACAGCTACAGCTAGAGATCTGATTTGGAAGGTAAAGCTCAAAAGGTACACAAATGTTCACTTTTGCACTGTATATACTGTTGCTGCTTGCCATAGCAAATACTCCATTAAACTGACAAGAAGCTGAATTTAATCCTGTTCGGATTTTTGAAACCAGACTGAGCATCACTACATGATCTTCTTCTGATTGATTCCACTCTAATAAATATTTGATCCTGGTGTCCATCCTGAAGTATGGACTCAAAGCACAATGCCAGGTACAATCCATTAGTTCGTGACCAAATAGGAGCTGCAGGCTCACCCAGTCCCTTGAAATGCTAAGGACAAAACAAGGAATGAATATCAGAACTTGCCTTTTGCTCGCTTAACAACATCATCAGATGATCTGGAAATCTGCATTCAGCTTCTCACAGTGGGATAACTCTCAGAAATGTGCACGTGTGAATTTTATTGTAGCAAGATGGCCACTATCATTAAGAGATTTGTAGAAAACTGCAATAATTAAGACCAGTTTCAACCACATTTCTTTGACTGTTTCTGGCAGGAAACATATACGTTGACAAATGTCTCCATTCTCTAAGACAGACAGAATCTTCTGTGCTACAGCTTCGCTCTACCAATTATCCTAGATCCAGCACGTTTCTAAAAATACTGGCGTGTGTGTGTGTGTGATTTAGCTGTTGGACCCATATATGGTAAAGGACTCGAAAGGTTGTACTACCTTTTTAAAAGCAGTGGAGATAACAATGAGGTAGTATTCAGTGGTAGCTCTCTGTCACCTCTGTTAATAGCTGCATTTTCTTATGGATCGGTAGCTGCTGTAAAAAACCTCATAAATTGCATATATTGTCATTATTATGTGAGTAATTTACATATTTAGAAAATTAAGCAGCTTTTAACACACATTATCAGACACTCAAGCACCACTATGATGTTGTAAGATTTTCAAAATTACAAGAAATCATAAGTTTTAGTTAGATTGGAAAGTTCTAATAATTTTGCTTGAAGACTTGTTTTTCTTTTGTGAAGATTAGCTTAACCTAAAAAACTCCTGTACTAACAGGTCAATAAATCTCTGTGACAGTGAACATGAATGTTATTCTTATCATAATTAAAGGGACTAGGCCTGTGAGTACATTATCAGACTAAAATGGCACCTGAACTTCAAATAGTCTGTCCTATGGCTGCAGTTTTTGAGCTTTCCATAGTCAATGGACACAAAGCTTTTAATCCCAGTATTTGAGAACTACGCTGACTAGATATTACGCTGACTAGATATTACACTGACACAGAGGCTTTCAGACATCTAGATTATCAATGTGAATTGCAAGAGAAATTTAAAAACAGATTTCATTCCTTGTCCCTGAAGTGTATTTTATTTATGAGACCCAGCAATTGCATCTGCCTCCCATTCTTAGGATATTTAACCACAGAGAAGTGTATTCTGGTGCCTTTCTCATGAGTCTGAAATTCGTATGGAATTTAGACCTTTCTTGAGATGTAGCATTCATCTAATCCAGAAATAACAGGCCTCCACAAGAATCACTGATTGAATCTCTGACCTGCTGAATGTTAGTATTTCTGCGTGGTCCTGTTAGGATGATCATGACTACAAAATTGATAGATCTGATTTATGGGAGAAAGAGAGCTGTTCTGGTTTAGTTACTTTGACAGCTATATGTTTGCAAGGAAAAAAGGTCCATCTGTGACCTAATTCATTGCTCCCTGACTCTGCAGCTGGAAATCAAAACCAACAGCTTCAGCTTGTGCATTCATCTCTGTGCACCTGCCTTAAGTGGAACTGTGGAATTGAGCTGATTTTCTCTAGGTCATTTTTTAGTTTTGGAGTTTGCTTTTAGTGTGTGTCTTGTTCTGATCTAGTGAGAGGCAGAGTAGCTCTCAGGAAGCCTGTGTTCCCAAAGTTTGTTCCAGCAGCTGGGAATAGTCAGGAGTGAAAAGGCATTGCATCAGACCCAGAGGAATCGAATCTAAAAGGGTTTAATGAAATCACAGGACATTCACAAGTGTTAACATATGCTATTGTTTTAGATACAGAGTTCATATAAATTTATATACACACCCATATATTAGATTGATTGGGTATTTAGTCACAATTAAGCTGATTGGTTGGATTTACTTTTTTGCTGAAATATCGTTTCAGGGTAAAAACAAAGTTCTAACAATTTGCAGAGATGGTCTGATACCCACAAGAATTTAATCTGGAAAGGTGAACAAGAGCAAGCATAGAAGTTAAAGAGGGGAAAGGGACAATTCTCTGTGCGCAAATCTCCATGGCCAGCTCTCCATGGTGGCCAACTCTTCATTACAGTCAGATTTCCATGTGACAACTCTCCCCAGGACATCTCTACACAGCCAACTCTCTGCAGGAACAAGTCTACAAGAGGAGCCCCGAGTGCCCGGCAGCGAGCAGTTCGACCAGTGGCATCTGCTGGACTGCTCACTGCCAAGTAATTTGGGCTCCCTTTGGAGAGCTGTCCCTGCAGACAGTCAGCCATGTAGAGGTGTCTCATGGAGCACTGTCCTCAGAAAATTGTCCTAGGTCCATCAAATAGACTGACTGCAGCTGAACATCTGGTTTTACATCAGGGAGATGTGGAATTGGTGCTTCATGTTCCCACAATGAGAATTACTAATGCCTGGGCCGGAAACCTGCTCTGTTATCAGTCACATTCACCTGAGCCTGCTTTGCCCAGACCTGTCACTTAAACACAGAAAAAACCTATTCAGCTTTCCATGGAAGGCTGAGAAGCTTCCAGTGTGACACAAGATCTGTCTGGGACCGGAGGGATGGAAGTCTTAGAGAAATTGCAATGAAGAATTCTCCTCCAAAGGCAGTATTTACCCTGTGTTAGTGACAAGACTGGATTTAAGATGCTGTTCCACCGAGGTTTTGGTGGAGAGCATAGCAAACTAGCAGCCCATATCTGAACTAGAGACTTTGCTGTAAGAAGTTTAAAACACTGATTGTTATTTAGGGCACAAATGTGATAACTGTTCTCCAACTAACACCCAAACAAAGAACATGCACTAAAAATGTTAAACAAGGGTTATATCATAAAGAAGTAAAACATGCCATTAAAATTAGTTTTGTAATTCATCACTAAGGAAATTAAAGGACTTCAGAGTGTGAAGATAACTAGGGATTTACTAAGTTCTGAAACATTTTTTAAAAGACTGTTCCACAAACGACATATATGTTTTCAAGGGTAATACACGTAAACTTTTTGCTTCAAGGTAAGTATTTTGCCTGACTGGTATTTATTTACTTTTTGCGCTGTGTCAGCCTTTCTAATGAAGCGGCTCGGTTAATTTCCCCTTTGGAGCATAACAAATCTCTCTTTACAATGCAGTTCCATCTGCACTTCTGATTGTGCTGATGATTTTCCCTTGTATTATTTTCTGGCTGTTTATCCAAGACCTGCCATTGGTCTGGGACTTTACCCTCATTCCTCACAAAGTGTGCTTAGCACCAGAAATATCTCCCACTACTCTAATCAGAAAAGTCAGCAAGTAGCAAAATGAGAGTACACTACTGTACAGGAAAGAACGTACTAGAGTATGTCTGTCCAATATCCAGTGCTCATAGACTCTTCCAGACAGTCAGCCTTATGGATGTTGTATGTACTGATACATCCTACGAAGACTAATTGATTACCTATCCATACTTCAGCTTGGCATATGCTCACAAACAACATACTGTATATATATATATATATATATAGCATACCTAGTAGCTTCATAGTGTACCTAGTAGCTTCATAAATGACTTAGAAGGACAAATCTGGTTATCAACATATTTATTCTTGCTTGCAAGTACTTTCTTGACGAGAGTATCCCTATTTGGCCAGCTGCGTATCCATCCAGATGTAGCTGAACTACAAACCTGTCCTACTTAAGCTTTTTCACGTTCCTCATCCTTTCTCAGCATTACCCAGCACGTTGTCTGATGGTTGTTCAATAAGCAATATCTGTTGATATGCTGTTTTCTGCTTTACTCCCTTATGGTAAACCAGGTCTAAGAAGTTTTGTTTACTTTCACATGCACATTTAGGTATTCTCACTGGGAAACGTGCACCCAAGCCGCACCACAGTGAGTTTCTTTTCTAGCATTTTATCTTAAGATTGCTTTGATGGGTTGTGAAACAAGTGAAACACAGAGAAAACAATTACACTTTACAAGAAGACAGTTGCATTTCCTTCAGTTGCACCAGGTGTACTCAGGCATTTTTGTTTCACTAGTTCCACAATACCTTCCGTCCACATGTGAGAGGGATTGAGCTCTGAGCCATCCCATAGCTGCCTAGTAGCATCACAGAAGATAAAAGCAGTAAGATGCTTTCCAGGGACAACAAGAAAGGCTTTATTTGAAAACCTGAATTTTTGCTCATTTTTTGAGCTCTTTTTCAGCAGCATTTCTGTCTCACTCTTCTTCTGCCCTGCTGCTGCTGCCCTTTGGTAGAGTATCTTAGTCTGTTTGGGTAATAATAACTTTAGCCTTGTTTTCCTGTGGAGGACTGAGCTGTCAGAGGAGAACTTGACTCACTGGGAGAAACTACCTGAGCTGCTGCTATCTTTGCATTCCTGATGAAGTTTCCGGGACACTAAGAGACTACCAAGCCCCTAAAATGAATACATGATTTCAAAGCCCCCCTAAATTTTTTATTTTCTTTAGAGACAAAACATTACTAAGATTGATAAAAGAAAGGTTGAGTGCAGAGAACAAGAGGAAATAAAGATTGCCAAGTTCTAGTGTGGTATAGTTACACTCTCCATATGAAAAATATCCCCAAACAGCTAATGTATTGGATTAGTTTCTGACTGACTTTAATATTAAGTAAGGAGTACTCTTTTTCTTTTCCTTTTTATTTTCCTTAGGGGAGAGGAGACATGGGCATTCAGTCTCTGTTTTGCTAACAACTTCTTCATATTTCAGTTGCAATATTTTCATCATGACTATCTTCCAAACTGGTTAATTAGTTAATTTAAAAAAAAATCCAATGTAATTTATTCAGTACTTCACTGAGAATTAATCAAACACTGTATTTTTTCAGCAAAATTTTACATGATTGCCATTTGTTTTTTTAAATCTAAATAGATTAGTTAAATTCTTTTAATCTGTCACGTGACTCTACACAGAAAAATACAGTCAAGAAAGGTACAGCTGAATTGGTAACTACAAAACAAGACACAATGAGAAATACTGAGGTGAAGCTATTTAGCAAGTTAGGTTTGTTCTAAATCAAAACCTTATTCTTTTCAAGCTTCATGTTGTTTTTTAAGAGATCTGAAGGTGGAGTTGATTACTTGACAGTCTGCAGCGTATGCTTCCATCAGTCTCAAAATGATCCTTAGGTCCTGCAGTGTCACACGCAAATGACAGTTTTACTTCGAGCAAACCACCAAATCTAAACAAGCATTAATTCTACTTTTTCTGAGCTAGTATACTGTATATATGTTTTACATTTATACTCTCAGAGAGTTAACAGTAGAAATAATTTGTTTTCCAACCAATAAGAGCAAAAAAAATAGAGACCTGCCTAAGCATTTCAAATCACATCACCTTTTATTCCCCTTGCTTCAACTGATGAAAAAAGTGTTGGAATTTACTGGCATTTTCTGCCTTCTCCTCTTCTCTTAAATAATTAGCACCTTAAAAATATTCATCATTCCACTTATATGTTACCAAAATTATTCTTTTTCCTCTGTTATGCTCCAAATGCTAAGCAAAAGATTTCAAACTTACAGTCAGTTCAAGCAGTTAATAACAACGCTCTAAAATTATAAGGAAAGTAAATACATCATTCGATATGTAATGTCTAAACAATTTCTTTCTTTCTACTACTACTCAGTATTAATTAATAGCTAAAACATTTACTTGGAACTTTACATTCTCAATACACCTTGCAAATACAGACATGAGGTTAAGTATGTGATTTACTAGGGGATACCAGGGGTCAGTGGCGCTGACCTCTCTGGCTCCTTGCTGTGGTATAGGAGTGTTAGAAACTCTGGAGTATTGAACACTTTTCCAGTTCTCTGCAAAACCATCACATTAGGTAGAAACTGTCTTGAAAATGTATGTGTTTTCCTAGGACCAGACCAGGGTTAACAGTATAAATCTGGAAGTATTTAGTAAGGGACTTTCTTTTCTATTCTCATAAGACTTGTGTACTTATCCATAGCATTAAACAGTCTCAGATCGTGCATTGTTTTATTCCCAAACTAGTGTCTACACCAAATCCGATCTAGGAAAGTGATGTTTTACACTTTATTAGAGACTTTCTCGTTCTTTGAGCAGACCTGTGTCTGGAGTGTGTTCCAGCTAGATTTTGATTCATCTGGAACTATCACAGCTGCAAATAGGCAATACACCTGGGCTATGGTTGTCCTACACCTTGGTTACATGATTTATATTTCTACAAAGAAACAGAAAAGTAAGCAGGAAATGCCCTGAATCTGAAATGGTATTGCTTCACTACATCTTGCACAGGGATCAAAGGCAACATGAAATCTAGTCTTCAAAAATCAGAATTCTCCTGCTATTTTTTCTCAGCATATTAAAAGTTGAGATGCATAAAGGAAAAAGTTGTTATTTTCATCTTTAAATCTATGTTGGAAGTCAGAGGAACAGAGAAATGCTAAAGAAATGGAACTGGAGCTCTGGTTGAGTAGTCGTCCTCTGAAAGTCCCCAGCAATTTGGGCCCATAGCTCTATATTGGAAAGACAGCTGTGGCTCTGTGCCTTGTGAATGCCAAGCAGAAAATTCAAAATATGTCGGTTCTGATGGGCAGCACCCTACCCGACCTCAACACAAATAATCCCATCAAGTTATGGGGTTTGGATTCAGATTTTATTCTGCGTTTCACAAAAGTTTGCAGAAATCAGGATCTTGCAGTTTATGATTTCAAGGATACAAACTGAAGCATTCTGCTCAAATGTGGATGACATTACATCTGCCTTCAGCTGATGCCTCAGGTCCATAGTAAGAGCACAAATGTTCCTCAAATAAAAGTAAAAATGTTGCAATAAATGCCCTACAAAACAAACACACAATTTTGGACTAATTTCTGTCACATACTTCTTGAACTTTGTTCAAAGGATTTATTTTTGTAACACGCAGCAGGATGAACTGCCTTCAGGAACCCACACTTTTATGCAATATTTACTTTAATGTCTGTTGCATCCTTTCCAGAAGTTTTCGTTTCTCCATTATGTAACCACAAGTTATCTGGGCTGGCACATTAAAGGGTGGTAACTGGGGTGGCTGGGTGTGGTGAGTGTCAGTGTGCTGTCAAGATACTCAGCAGGACCCGGAGTCCTTGCTGGCTTTGAAAGCAGAGGAGGAGCTCCTCCCTTGGCTCTGAGTGCTACAGAAACACACGCAAATGCTGCAGTCAGCACTAAGACCTTTTGACCTCCCTTATCTAAGACTATATCCCTTCCTTCCAGACAGAGAAACTTCTGGAAGCTGAGTGGCACTAAATACTGTGCCTCTCTGTGTAAATATAAAATATACTTGTATCCAAAGCAGGAAAATAGATGTAATGAATAAGAGAAATCAATTATTCTTCCTGTTTCAGCTGGAAACAATGTTACTGTTTCCCTTCTCCTTACTTGAATTTCAAAAGTAAAGGGAAATGCCTGTTATTTGCAAATTGTTAATTATAGAACAGTTGTATTTCCCTCCTGCTATGTGCATTTGAATAACTAAATCTGTAGCATTCTGCTAGAGAGTGCTTTAATTAGGCTTGTATCTATGATTTTTAAAGAACTTTCATCTCCAAGTATTTCTGGCAGTTCTATTATCAAAGGGAGCCATTTTGATTGATTTAAGCCTAAACTTGTAAAAAAACCAACTTAACTAGTGTTGCTGACTTGCTCTTGTTTATGAGAAAGTTTCTTTTTGCCATGGCTCTCACCACTGCCTGTTTGGGCTTTGAACAGTTAACATGTGGATGATTATGACATCATTAATTCTAATTCATAGCTCAGCTGAAAAAAATACTCCAAGAGTTCAAAGTACCACCAGTTTCTACATCTGAAAGATGTATCTGCTTAATATCAATTCACACGTATTCAATCCATGTAAAGAACATAAAAGAAACACTATCAAACTGACAGCCTTATGATCTACTGACCCTGTTATGAGTGAAGCACCATACTTGAGGCATTTATTTACCTGTCTAACTATCCAAGGATCTATCTGCTTCTGCAACCCGTGGTTTTCCTTGAGCTGCTATAACAGCTCTTAAAAGAAATACCACAAATTTCTCCATCTCTTCATGACATATAACAAGTAAATCCTAAAGTCAGTGTAGTAGAATTGCTCATCTACAGTCTTCCTATTTTGCACAAACGTTGTGCAAGATACAAGCCAGAGAATCCCCGAGTACTGGGTGAAATACCTGTTGAGTGATTTGCTTGGCCACATACTTAAACTCTACAGTAAAATCTTTTCACTTGCTCCTTTTTTTTTCCCCTTAGGTAAAGTGGAAGCGGCATTGGACCTCATACTGATCAATTCCTTTCCTCTGGTGGGCAATTCTGAGACATCACTTATCTGTATCACTTCCAAATGGCATTCTCGTGAGTCTATCACAATAGACCGAGACCAGGAGGATGTGACAAACCAGCATCGGGAACCACTGGAAGTTAATGAAGATTCAAAGAGACCAACAGCCAAAACAGTGGTGTGGAAGAGAGAACAGGCCAGAGAAACTATTGGAGCATATTACTGTGAAGGGAAACTCAAGGATGAGGTGACAAGGATACACACGATGAAGATGCCACTGAGAGGTACTGTATGGTGGTCAGATCTGAATTTTGCTTGTCACTGCTTGCAGACTGGCAGTTAACCCTGATTGACACAAGTGGACACAAACATGGCTCCAGATCAGGCAAGGCAGTTTGGAGTCAACAAAAATAGACTTGGCTCAAGCTCTTGATTTTTTTCTAAAGTGTAGAGACAACTGGTTGATGTTAGCTGCTAGTCATTACCTTGTGGAAGTTAGTCAGACATCTGTAGGTATTTTGCTGGCTACTGCCAGGAATACAAAGTCAGGTGGCAAAAAAAGGTAAGTACTAGCCTCACTGACCTCATGAAATATCACATAAGATAACTCATGCACTGGGCCTTTTCCATTTTAACGTCTTGACAGGTCTGAGATGTAGACAGCTAAACATCATTATGGGGTTTTTTTTTAATAGATGGGCAGCTTGAGCTCAGGCAATAACTGACTTGCCTAAGGCTCAGTAAAAGCATAGATCAGCAATATTGGATCTAAAATACATTTTCTTATGCACAAAATTTTGCACATAAGGTGTCTGGACTTCATTAGACTTCTGGGACAACTTCCAAAGCAAAGAAATCACTATAAACTACAGAAAATGAAGTTTCCAAAACTTCAGCTAATTTTTAGTAGACTTCACTGTATTGCTAATATTTTGTGCCATGGCAGCTTGTCTTTGAGGAGACCTGAAACTTTTAGTCTATTTTTATAAGGGTTTAATAAGAGGAATTATTGTTGTTGGTTTCACCTGGAATTATACAGCAAATTTTGAAAAAGAAGTTTTTAATTTGTCCAAACTACAGCTAGTGTCCATTAATTTTATTTAGTATGGTAGCAAGGTGGGTAGAACAAGGGCATTTTCACTTGGCTTATGTTTTCTTTGACCAAATGTGGCCTTTGAAGGGTTGGAATGGTCACCAAAAATCCTCTGCAGTTGCAGGTTGACAATTCCATTTTTCAAAGGAGGCTGTGATGAGAAGGAGGAGATAAAATAACAGTCTGTGGAAAGTCAATGTGACTCTGCTTGTGGCAAAATGCCAGTGAGCAATGTCCATGAGTGGAAGCTTGTCTTCTGAATCAATCAGGTTTTTGCACTTGGTATCTATGGATGTGGGAGAAGATAATTTAAAGTAATCAAACCTTGAAAACCTCCTATGTGACAGAAGTTGTTCTAAGCAGAAATCATGCAGCATTCATGTCAGTGGGAGGTAGGTTTCTTTGAATAATTTCTGGGTTTGAATCCATTTCTAGATATGCTCTGCAAAAGCTTTCACTGACAATATTTGAGTCAGCAACTTGTGGGTAAACTCGTAAAGTCTAATCAGGCTTGGAGGGTGAAAACGAGGTTCAACAGAAATTCTCAAAACTATTAAAGTGTACAGAAAGAGGAAGAAAAGGTCAGTGAAGGACTGTGGGGTCTGGCAAAGCACCTGTATTGGGGAAACAGGCCTTTTTCCTCTCTACTGTTATTGTCTGAATAATTCTTAAAGGCAGAGCATGTTTTTCATACTAAAAATTGAGAAAGAGCTGAAATGTGCAGTTTCCCATGGAGGACACAAAAGGCATGGCAAGGAGCAACACTTCTGAAAATCTGTTTTGCAGCCTCAGGGCAAGGAGCTGCTGAGACACTCACTAAGGATTAATCATTTAGGAAGCCCACTTACTTTAGTGGGAACTGTCATCTGCCTTACTGTATACCTATTATCAGATGCACAGATACAGTGAAGAATTTTGTTACATAATATAGAAAGATAAGATGTTCATCTACCTGTTCTACTCGACACATGCCATTCTGGAAGTAAAGTTTGTTCTCCTGAATTCTTTATATTATAGCATTATGGCCACACATCTGATATTCATACATAGAATCAATCATAGAATGACCTGAGTTGGAAGGGACCCACAAGGATCATCGAGTCCAACTCCTATCCATGCACAGGACAACCCCAACATTCACACCGTGTGTCTGAGGGTATTGTCCAAGTGCTTCTTGAATATTGTCAGGCTTGGCACTTTTACTGTGTCCCTAGGAGCTGTTCCAGTGCTCCATCACCCTCTGGGTGAAGAGCTTCTTCCTAATATCCAACTTAAACCTCCGCTGGCGCATCTTCCTGCCATCCCATGGTTGACCATTCCCATCATTGGTCACCAGAAAGAAGAGATCAGTGCCTGCTCCTCCTCCTGCTATGAGTTCCCCCCTTCATTCAACACCTAGACAAAACTCCTTAACCTACTAGTGCCTTGATGGAAGAGATTCAGACTTCAGAGACACAGAGCCTGTCTACAGCAAAGATTAACAGGCACTTTCCTATACAAAGGCTTTCCCCTGCTTGTTCCATACCTTGCTGCAGAAAAATATGCCCAAAAGACTCAAGGAGCGGTTAACATCTGGGACCCTTTGGATGCTGCAGACAGCACTGCAGGTATGGTGCCCTCTGCCCACAGAGAGGGTGGGGTACCTCGCTAAGGGAGGAGGAGAGCACCTCTGCCACTGTCATAAGGTGACACACCAGAGCAGGGCTGCCCTTTCCCAGCCTGAAATTCCCGCTTACTTGCATCCTTTGTGGGAGGAAGCAGGGTGACCAAACCCTTTGTAGCGGCCTCCTGTTTAATCCAAAGACTGGTTGCTGGTAAGCGAACCTTGCCACTTCTCTCCAGCTGATTCCAGTCAATCGTTTTGCCTTTGGCAGGCTGGTGTGCAAAGCAGTGCCTGGGCAGTCACAGCATGAAAGGGCAGCACAACACCTCATCTATCCTGCCTCTGGCACAAAACCTCCTCTGATCCACAGAGGGCTGGCTGGGCAGGTTAGTACCTACAGAAATAAGACGGTGCTCCTAAGGTCACAACTGAAGAAAGCAATGGCTATAAGAGCAGAAGACCCAGAGACTTTGACTCCACGTCCAGAGAGAAGAAGGATCTTCTTCGCTCCATTTAAACTTGCAGAATGCCACATACCTCATCACAAGATCACCAAAGAGCAGATGTTAACAAGTCCTGCTAGAGTGCTGGATCAGTTACTAATGGGCAATGCTGTACTCAAGCTGGTAAAGGGTCAGTATCTTTTGAATATGCAATGACAGAGAACTGATTATGCTTTATGATAGGGAGTCAGGCTCATGGAATTTCTCTGCACAATGAATCTGCATTTTCACATATACAATGGAGTTTTCCCCATAGAAACTCTTTAGAGTGGGCAAAGGGACAATAATGGAAATGCTAGCAACAGAGCTTTATGGCAGTTGCCCTGCAACTCAGTTCATTATGTCTCTATAAGGAATTGGCACACTTGAGATGTGAAATCATGAAATCCAAGTCACAATCTAAAAATACATTGGAACTGAGCCCACCATGGAGTGTGGGTTCCTTTCCATTACAACAATGCTCTGAAGAAAAAATCTTGTGGTTAAGCTAAACAATGTACAAAGAAAAGAAAAGAGGAATACAAAAATTTAATATCTTCTTAAAACAATTAGTAATGCCTCACTAAATTTGGTCCAAAAAAACCACAGCAAGTAAAATACTTAGGATCATTTGTAACTAGCAATTCATTCTTGGAAAAGCCATGAAATTTTATTTTCCTAAATAGATCATGATTTTCACCAGGCATTTGTTATTCATAAATAACGTCTAACTTGGGAACTGACAGTGAGTGGGGACAGCTCTCAATTTTTGTTCAGATGTTTCAACTGAGATCTCATTTCACTATTCTGTATTAGAATTCTTTGTTTCTCTAATATGTCTTCATTTTACCTAAATTATTCTTCTTTAGTTCTACATCACATAACATAACACAAACATTTTGAGATTTAATTAAAATACCTTTATGAAATGGAAATATTAAAATGTTTATTCCTCAAATATTGCAAGAATATTACCCCCTTTTTTTCTCCTCAGGTTTTACAAAATAATATTGTGAAAGTGCTAACGCAGTTTCAGCCTCATACAAACTTCAACGTGGCACCTACCTGCTCATTTTTTACAGCTTTATTACATCTATAATATAACTGAAAGTTAGTTGAAAATTTTTTTCTCTGCTTTTTTATCCTATCTCTGTGTATTTTTTTACCAACAAATTTCAGCCACAGACTCCAAATTTGTTTACTGCAACAACTGAAGCATACTTTTTGACAACTTTATAAAAATTAACCAAACAGCAATTTTTTATTAATAAGTTGTCTAACATATCATAGAAACTTGTGTATGTGTTCCTTTAACAAAATATTCTCTGTGAAATTAATGTGACTTTAATAGAAATGGGACTGTGTAAATGCAGAGCCAGCTAGAAGCATGAATAGCTCTTCAAGGATTCCTCACTGCTGTCTATGGCTGCCTGAAAGGTGATAGGACAAGGGGAAATGGCTGTAAGTTGCACCAGGGGAGGTTCAGACTAGACATTAGGAAGAATTTCTTTACGGAAAGGATGGTCAGGCACTGGCACAGCTGCCCAGGGAGGTGGTTGAGTCACCATCCCTGGAGGTGTTTAAAAAACAGGTAGATGAGTTTTTGAGGGACATGGTTTAACAGATGATGGGTATGGTTTTACTCGATGATCTCAAAGGTCTTTTCCAACCAGAAGATTCTATGATTCTATGAAAATTTTTGTTTTTTCTTATCATTACTAATGGAAAATAAATATCAGAAGATACTTGGGGAAGGGACAGAAAAATCTCCATAAGTAATACTTTTTGAAATCAGTGAAAAGATAATTTTAATTCTATCATTACTTTGAAACAAGTTAGAAGTTAAGGACGCTTCCTTTTATTTAGTTGGAAAATTGCAAGGGAAATTCATGAGGTATTTGAGGACAAATTCAGGGTTTAGGACCTTTTTTAGCTCTTGAGTTGTTATGTTACATTGTCATTGATATGTGGTATGGCTGAAACTCTTCTAAAATTAGACAAAGTTAACTTCCAAACTATTCAGCTCTTTATCTGAATGAGAATGTTACACCTATTTACTTTCCCTTTTAAAACACCCAGCAGTGTTTTATCACCTATGCCAACCATATCAAACCACTCATGCTTCTTTCTTATGTGATATTAGTAAAACAATTACATAGCCTTGTCAAGACTAAACTGTAGGTGAAACTCCCACGTATCTCAAATGGCTAACCTATCCCAATTTGGATTTCAAGACGCCTCTTCCCCAATCGTAGAAAAACTTGTAGAATTCCACAACCATGCACTAATAATCGCCCTAGTAATCTGCACCCTTGTCCTCTACCTACTAACCCTTATATTGATAGAAAAATTATCCTCAAACACTGTCCACGCACAAGAAGTTGAACTCATCTGAACAATCCTATCAGCAGTCGTCCTCATTCTACTTGCCTTACCATCCCTACAAATCCTATACATAACAGACGAAATCAACAAACCCGACCTAACTCTAAAAGCCATTGGTCACCAATGATACTTATCCTACGAATATACAGACTTCAAAGACTTGATATTTGACTCATACATAATCCCCACAACAGACCTCTCACCAGGACACTTTCGACTACAGAAGTAGACCATTGAGCTGTCGTCCCTATAGAATCCCACGTATGCATCATCGTTACCGCAGGAGATGTCCTCCACTCCTGAGCAATTCCTACCCTAGGAGTTAAAACAGATGAAATCCCAGGACAACTAAACCAGACATCATCCATCATTACTTGCCCTGGAATCTTCTATGGCCAATGCTCTGAAATCTGCGGTGCAAACCACAGCTACATGCCTACATGCCTACATGCCAAGTAGAATCTACCCCACTCACCCACTTCGAAAACTGATCTTTACTCCTCTCATCCTAATCATTAAGAAGCTATGCAAACAGCATTAGACTTTTAAGCTAGAGATAGAGGAATATATACTCCTCCTTAATGATATGCCTCAACTCAATCCCAACCCATGATTACTCATGATACTACTAACATGACTTACCTTCCTCCTAACCATCCAACCAAAACCCCTATCCTTTATTCCAACCAACCCACCAGCCAACAAATCATCTCTCCTCGCTAAAACTACCCCCTGAACCTGACCATGAACCTAAGCTTCTTCGACCAATTCATAAGCCCACCCCTGCTAGGAATACCACTAATCCTTATCTCAATACTATTCCCTGCCCTACTTATCCCATCCTCAGGTAACCAATGAATCACGAACCTATTCTCTACCCTCCAATCCTGAATTATCCACTTAATTACAAAACAACTAATAATCCCCCTAGATAAAAAAGGTCACAAATGAGCCCTAATCCTAGTATCCCTCATAATACTATTACTCACAATCAACCTATTAGGTCTCCTCCCATATACATTTACTGCAACCACCCAACTATCAATAAACATAGCCCTTGCTTTCCCTCTCTGATTAGCTACCCTAGTCACAGGCTTACGCAATCAGTCCTCAATTTCCCTAGGACACTTACTTCCTGAAGGAACACCTACCCCCCTAATTCCCGCCCTAGTCATGATCGAAACCATTAGCCTTTTCATTCGCCCCCTAGCCCTCAGAGTTCGACTCACAGCAAACCTCACCGCAGGCCACCTACTCATTCAACTTATCTCAACAGCAACCATAGTTCTTCTCCCCAAGCAGTATCCATCCTCACTACGACCATCCTACTTCTCTTAACAATCCTAGAAATCGCAGTAGCTATGATCCAAGCCTACGTCTTATTCCTCCTACTAACCTTATACTTACAAGAAAACATCTAATGGCCCACCAAGCACACTCATACCACATAGTAGACCCAAGCCCATGGCCCATTTTTGGAGCAGCCGCTGTCCTACTCATGACATCAGGCCTAGCCATATGATTCCACCAAAACTCACCTATCACCTGTCACTTGTGAGAAGAGATCCTTTCAGGCAGCTGTAGACAGCAATGAGGTCTCCCCTCCGCCTCCTCTTCTCCAGGCTAAACGACCCCTGTTGCCTCAGCTGCTCCTCATAGGGCTTGTTATCCTTCACCAGCCTCGTCGCCCTTCTCTGGACGTACTCCAACACCTCAATGTCCTTCTTGTACTGAGGGGCCCAGAACTGAACACAGTACTCAAGGTGTGGCCTTAACAATGCCGAGTACAGGGGCACAATCACCTCCCTGGTCCTGTTGGCCACACTGTTTCTGATACAGGCCAAGATGCCATTGGCCTTCTTGGCCACCTGGGCCACTGCTGGCTCATATTCAGCTGGTTTTCAACAAACACCCCCAGGTCCTTCTCCTCCAGGCAGCTCTCCAGCCACTCCTCCCTGAGCCTGTAACACTGTGTGGGGTTTTTGTCCCAGGTGCAGGACTCAGCACTTGGTCTTGTTCAACCTCATCCTGTTGGTCTCAGCCCATCGATCCAGCCTGTCCACATCCCTCTGCAGAGCCTCCCTTCCTTCAAGCAGATCAACATTGCCACCCAGCTTGGTGTCATCTGAAAACTTGCTAAGGATGCACTCAATGCCTTCGTCCATTAATAAAGATCATTAATAAAGATATTGAACAGGACTGGACCCAGCACTGAACCCTGGGGAACACCACTCCTGACCGGCCTCCAACTGGATTTAACTCCATTTACCACCACTCTCTGGGCCCGGCCATCCAGCCAGTTTTTCACCCAGCACAGAATGTGCCCGTCCAGGCCAATGGCAGCCAATTTCTCAAGCAAAATATTGTGAGAAACGGTGCCAAAGGCTTTACAAAAGTCCAGGCACACCACATCCACAGCCTTCCCCTCACCCATTAATGGGGTAACCTTGTCATAGAAAGAGATCAGGTTGGTCTCGCAGGACCTGCCTTTCACAATCCCATGTTGACTGGGCCTGATCACCTGACTGTCCTGCATGTGCTGTGTGATAGCACTCAATATGATCTGTTCCATGACCTTCCCCAGTATCTAGGTCAAGCTGACAGCCCTATAATTCCCGAGATCCTCCCTCCAACCCTTCCTTGTACATGAGAATTACATTTGTGTAACTTTGTAATTTGTGTACATTTGTTACATTTTGTGAAAATCCTTCTATCTCTTACTTTCTTCTTTTTCTTAAATCAAGAATGATAAGAAGATATATAAAAGTACTTTACTGTTGAAGCAGGGAAATGAATTTCAATCTCCCAACTGGAAAATTGAAAAATATCACTGATCTAGACAGTTTCTCCCACTTAATTTTCATTTTAACTAAGCCAAAATTTCAGATTATAATATTTTATTTGAAATACCACTGGCTATGAATATGTTTTTTTTCTTTGTTCTTAGTGCAAACCAACACTCTCACTGTTTATAGAGAGCATGGCAAATCAACACAAGCATGGACCTACTCTATGTTACCACATCTCCCCCAGACCCTCTGTGACTCTGCTATCCTGAACTGCCTTGACTGTTCTGCCTCATAAAGCTCAAATAGGAAAGAAGAGCATCACTCAGCTTATTTGTCTGACAGTGACTGCTTTTCCCCTACATTTTTCCGTAATTTATTCAGTCAGCCCTAAAAATGTCTGAAGGGATGAAGAAATATGGGAAAGTGTTTTACAGCCAGTTAAAGCTCCTGTTTAGGAAGAGTTTCCAGTTCCTCAGCCAAATTCAAATTTGCTTTTAAATTTCATGCTCCAGGTTGTAGTGGCAGTCTGTTGTTTCAGGGTATAAGCAAGATCTCTGTCTTTGCCAAAGCACAGATTTGAGGTTGCTGGATAGTCAGTGTGTACGCTGAAGAAATCTAAATGCCAAAATTTGAGTCAGAACTGTGCTGGAAACAATTCTCAGCTTTTGGACCAGAGACCAGATAGAGATAATAAGTGCTGCTATTTATCCTATACTTCTTTCCTAATCTATTTTCAGCTTCATTCTACCCAGTGGCATTAACTGTTACAGCAAATAAGGGAGAGCACGTCAATATTTCCTTCATCAGAATGGCAGCAAAAGAGGAAGATGCAGTGATCTACAAAAATGGTAATTAACCTTCCTCTCTTGCCTTTTCTCTTCCCGCTATCGTTGTCTTAGCGAAGTGCCATGTAACTATTTTAAACTCATTGCTAATGAAGCCCATGCTGTGCAACCAGAGCCGACATAATTCCTCATGCATTTATTGTTCCCTGAAGGAGCTATTTGCCATATCCAATATACTGAGCTGATCTGTTTCTCATATACCAGAATGCCAAATCCTCTGTTTATACCTTTGCTCTTTTTCCTTTGTAATTGCCTTCTGTAACACCTCATATATTTGCGTGGCTGATTCTAGATTTTATAAATTATTTATTTTTATGTTGCTGTGCCACTGTGAAGGGCTAGTTACTGTACCTTTTTTGGAATTCCTGCTGATTTTCAAGTGAAAACCTTTCCTTCTTCAAATGTATTTTAGAGGCCAATTAGCTTCTATGATGCTCTTCAGGCTATGAAATAAAGTACTAGTTGTCTGCCATTAGAAAGGCAAAACTGTTGACAGACTCTAACCCTTATTTCATTCAATTACAAAAATTAGTCAGATTGTGACATTTATGAAACCAACTTTTCAATTTAAGATGCCACCTAAATCTCACCTAACTCATTGTTTAGCTGTGTGTGGCTACTGCTTGACACTTGGAAATACTTGCAGTTTGCTATCCACCTCCTGTAGAAACGTAGTCAATACAACTCACAGTGCCTTTACACTTAATTAGAAGCGCTAAACAAGATTGTTTTAAGACATAACATGTGCCAGCTTGGAAAACAAGCCACAAAACCTGAACCTTGCTAACAGACTGCAAGCATAAATCTTTCTTTATATTTTGCTGCCAGGTTTCTTTGTAACTTATAACTCAAAAGATATGCAAAACCAGATCCACAGTTTCAGAACTAATCTCTTCCATTCTTTGTTCCTTTTCTTTGGCTCTGTGTTGCTGAAGAACTGTTACATGTTGTCATACTTCCGTGTCACAAATCTGAACTAAGATATTTTTGTTGTTTTGATCATGATCCTCAGCAGTTTTGTATCTTTAGGCTGCCTGAAATCTGACTATAGTTAAATTTATAGTATACTAAAAATGACCACAGACAGTAAAGGTCCTGCTTAGCTCTGTTTACCTTATTTCAGCTAAGTGAAAAATTTGTTTCTTTATCAGTGAAACTCTAAGGGGATATAGAAGGGAAGGGCATTTGATTTGTGGGAGTATCATCTGGTTAATGGCCATTCAGCATGAAAGTCTAAGTGAAGAAACCAGAAAAGTAATAAATAAACAGACACACACGCCCTAAGGAGCAGCAGATGACAGATAAAACATCAAAGGCAGAGTCTCCAGCCTCTGAAGGCCACTGAGGGAACAACACAAAGCCCTGAGTATCTTCAGTCAGAGCTTTGTAGGTATGAGAACTGGGTAGCCTGATTATCAGGGGCCTCAGGGGGAAAGAGCAAATTTGCTTTGTCATGATTGAGGAGGACTGTGAGCATGTGTGAAATAATGGGATATTTAGAGAAAGAGCCAAACAGGAGAAAGGGAGGACTCAAAGCAATGAGGAGAAGAACAAGCATGGGAAAATGGGGCAGGAGGCAAGTAAAAGGTGCCACTACTCTGGCCAACTCCTGCACTACAGTTGGTCTGACCTTATTAAACTCTATTCTTAATTACTCTTCAACATTAAGTGTGCTCTCTACCTGGTACGCAGAGTTATAATCTGCTAGTGACCTTTAGGACAGACTAGAAAGCACAAGAGGTTTGACTGGAAAAGGCAACTGGAAACACATGCCAGGGGTCAAAGCAACTTGCATGTCTGGGGCCAGCAACTGGAGAGACTGTTTAAGGCCAGTTATGGCAGGGACTCATTTTCATGTGCATGTGTGTGTGATACTAGTGAACTTCAGGCCAGGCTAACCAGTAAGAAGCATGAGAGGTCTGAGAGCCAGCTATTAGATAGACTGTAGGTCCAAGCCAACTAAGACATGGTTTTGGGTGTGTAAGTATATTAAACCTACCATTAAACCTAGCTGGTAAGGGAGAACAGGACTAGGCTGCAGGCTGCCTGGGTTGTTGATGTGCATGTGAGTTCCATGTGTATGTGCAGTAGCTGTAAAGGCACAATTCTGATATATGATGGCTGGCTTTATTGGTATACTGTGTGTGAGCATGTGCAGCCATGTTTTGGTAATAGTGGGCTGGACCTGGCATTAGCCAACTGCAGCAGCCTTGCTCTAACAGATTGGAGTGGAAGGACTCCCAGGAGTCCTGCAGTCCACTGGATGAAGCTTCTCTTCGACAGCAACCAGTGTTCAAATGTTGTTACTTGGTGATCCAGAGGGATGGGAGAAGACCAAATGCTATTGCCTCACTTAGCAAGCACGAATGACCAACTGTAGCAAACCTAAAACAACACAGATACATGTTAAGTATGCGAAAAAAAGATAAAGCTGCGCTGGGTTCTTCCTGCTTTGATCTGCTAAGTAAATACTTATGTTACTGAGATTAAATAGGACCTGGAGGGCATTTGCTATTTGACTCCTTCCAGCTAGCTAGACTCCTTAAAGATCATTACCTCTTACTTCAGGAAAGGACAAGAAACAAAATGAACACTTTTAACTGCTAGACTCTTAGCAACATTCCTGTAAAGCAATGCTGAATGTGAACTGTTTGTCCCATTCATCTAGAAAATCTTCTCAAGATCTAGATTTCTTTTCACTTGCAATTCTCCAATTAACAAAAAGGATAGCTAAAAAACTGTCAGAAAATTTAGAAATAATAGATTCTGCTGCTTAGTTCATCTCAGCTATCCTTCCTCAGTAACTAATGCAAACTCACTTCTGTCTGTACAGGGTGAATGACTTCTGTTTTATTTGTGTGCTCCTTCCCCAGGTTCCTTCATCCACTCTGTGCCCAGGCACGAAGTGCCAGAGGAACTGGAAGTCTCCTATCCTCAAGTTCAACCACAGGATGCAGGGGTTTACTCTGCCAGATATATAGGAGGAAACCTCTTTACTTCTGCTTACACAAGGCTTATTGTAAGACGTAAGTTCCATTAATGTGTGCTAAAGATTAATTGTTTAAAGTCATAACGAATCTGAAATGGAACTTACACTGTGCCCAAATAAGGGTCAAAATCTTTCTTGGCATAAGCTGCCACAAGTTGATGTCAGAAGAAAATCTTTCCCAAGGATCTTTGGTATAAGCTGATACTGATTTAAAGAGCTGAGAAAGAAAAAAATTCAGATTCAGACTCAATTCATCTTAGCTATTGCCAGGACAGCTAGCTGTTTTCTCAGCATCTCACCTTTTCAAACACCAAGTAACTACGAACAAAGAACGTAGCACTGGGTCATCCTGTGAGATATGGGTCTGAGCACAAAATGGGAATTTTCAAATATCTCTGTTCTCTATGTTGGGATACAACCAAACCCCATTTACTCTAAGACTTATCATCTTTAGGTTGTATTATTGTAATTTCAGAAACTACCCCAGCCTTAGTTAGCCCTTGAAGTTCACTTCCCAGTGGATGATAGGACCAGTTTTCAATGTGGGTGGATATTTTCTGTTGTGTTCTATAAATCTTGTAGCTCATGCTGCTATATCCAGCTTCCTCAGATACAAAGAACATCACATTCTATTAACTTGCATAGAAATATAAAACTGGTATGTAAAAATATATAGCTATTCAAATATCTTACATTATGGAGAATATGTTTCTGAGGGTAAAACATATTTTACTCACTAATATTCACAGCATGCTTCCGGGAGTAGCACATGAATCAATATAATGCCCCAAATTTGGATTTTGAAGTTACTGCCACCTTATTAAGTAACATAGTCCAGGATCTGTTCTCTGCTCTAGTGCCAAGCTGCAGAGCAGAAGATTTATCCATAAATTCTGGCCCCTGGCTTGTAACAGGCTTTTGTCTTCCCCTATTGGGAAAACTGGGGTATAGTTCAGTAGAGAGAACACTAACAATAAAAAGAATATATGATTACAAGCCACTGCTCAAACACAAGTCCTGCCTTTCTTTGAATTAGCATTATAGATATAGAGTGATCATTTTTAGCAAAGCTTATTTTTTTTACATGTAAGAATATTATCCTGGGAGGAGGTAGAACTCCACATTTCATTAAATGATTCTGAAATCTGAAAAAGCTGATCCAAGTCTGGATTACTCAGTTTGAGTGAGCCTGTCTGAGGACTTTTCAGTTTATTATCTTCTCAGTCCTAGCTTTACACTAGAGGAAGTTGTGATGGTCATTTTCTGTGATGCAAGAAACATTATTACAAATCAAATACTGAAAATTATTGTTGTCTCAGCTCCCACTGATTTTAAAATCAGCTCAGAGAATTTTGCATGTTGTAGGGATACATTAAGAATTTGCATGGTGAAGTCAGATACACTTATTTAGAGCTTGATCTCAGCTTCAAAACTCTCACTGGCGGGATTAATAGTAGTAGTATCTTCTTAAATTATGAAGTAGGAAGGAAAATCATGATGGGTGTTAAAACCATCAAAATGATGGACTGCTTTTAGACCATTTATTCCAGAAACAAGTCACCAGTTGATAAACCCTTGTTAGGAAGACCTAGTGAATACAATAAGGACAGAACAGATGTGAATCTGGTCTAAAAAACTTTCAACAAAAATATTGTTATAGAAAAAAAGTCACGACTTGTCAAATGGTAGTACAATGCCAGTGATGCCAAGCTTAGTTCTGCTGGCTTACTACCAGTACATCCAGCTCCAGGTGACCTGGACCCTTTGTAGGTTTCAGATCCCTACTACATGAATAGAAATGTTAAATCTTTGTCAACTTACAAACTTATCCTTCAAAAAAAAAAAAAAATCTACCTCTAGTTTCAAAAAAGATCTCTTTAGTTCCTTCTCTGACGATGTTATGTAGTATTACTGCATCCTAATGCAGCAGTTTTATTCCAGAAATATGGACAGTTTCATAACGAAAAAGTGATTCCTCACATTAGATCATCTGGCTGGCATTTTGGGGTGCCCATATAAATCATACTTTTATGTATTTTACTGTTTCTTTTAATTAAAAAGAACTTTACAGAACTTTACTACTTGATTGGTTAATGAATAAGAAGGTAAAATATATGTCATATTTTTGCATAAAAGGATGTGAAGCTCAGAAATGGGGCCCTTCCTGTAGCTCCCACTGCCCTTCCTGCACAAACAATGGCATTTGTCATGAAGATACTGGGGAATGCATCTGTCCTCCGGGTTTTATGGGAAAAACATGTGAGAAAGGTAAGCAAATATTATTTTCACAGGTTGCTTATTAATTTGTTCTCAGTAGAAGAATTTGGCTGATTATTGAGGGAAGCAGCAAATACAGAAGCATCATTTTAGTCTTTATACCTATGGCATTTACAGCTGATGCTGGAGACAGGACAGTGTTGGGTGACATAAACCCTGAATTAGTAAGGCTGTTCTAGTGATTTAACTTCTCCTTCTCACCTCATAATAGAGATTATATTGCCAGGGAAGATGCATATTGATAAAAAGAGTTGGAAAAATTCACTTGGAAAGTGTGCTAGATAATTTCATCTGCGATCCTTTTCCCACATGAGGCTGGACTAGATGATCTTTCAAGGTTCCTTCCAACCTGGGCTGTTTTAGAATTAACCTAAAATTCAGCATGCTCAAAGCTCTGACTGTTAAGTGCACAACAGAATATCAGCTCTTACGGATACTGTCAATGGGAGGTAAAGGCCTATGCTAGAGAATACCTGGCTACTTCTGAACAAGATGTGAATGCGCGCTCAGGGTGATTCTGTCTCTGTAGGAGCATATCAACAGCCTATATCTATTTGTGCACATCCGTGTCTGTAAAAATTAATTTGGATTCTGGAATAATCACAGTAGGCATCACTCTGCTCTGACCTCTCCAAGCAACTTTTGGGTCCAATGTTAAATATGTATACCAATATTTTGACTGAATCCCAGTGCTCCAAATTCTAGATCTAAGTAAGCTATTGGAATAGTTGACATCTGAACCACTCTAATGCAGCATCGATGATATCAGAAAAACAAAACCTTGTATTTAGCTGTTTCACATGCACCGACCTCTAAGAAGACTCAGTTTTCATGGCACTGTTTGTTTATTTTGTATTAAAAAGGCTTATAAAGAGAGTAAATTGCTGAAGATCTGTCCCTACATATCCAAAGCAATAAGTGCTTTGGTGATGAATCCTTACATGGGAGAAAGTTATGTTTGCTTCTGCTGCCTGAAGTTAACTATTAGTGAAATCATGGCTTAAGTTGTTATGGATGTTAATATACCTGGTACCTGAATGGTAAAAATGCTGTTTTTTCTTTTAATTCATGTTTTCTGTTTTCTAAAGCTGTATCATAAGAAGAATTAGCTCTTTTGTGGATTTAATGCCCTTGGGCTGTTCTTTCCCTCCCTTTAATAGCTTGTGGAGCCAATACATTTGGCAAAACATGTGAAGAGAGCTGTAAAGAAAACTATGGCTGCAGAAACTATATGTTCTGTCTACCAGATCCATATGGTTGTTCTTGCGCCACAGGATGGATGGGATTGGAATGTGATAAAGGTACGGTAAAAGATATGAGGAAGAGTCCTTAATATGCTGCACATAGGAAATATAGAGGGGAACTAACAGAAGAGAGTAAAAGACAGGATTTTTTATGTTCTGTAAAAGAGGAATAGTAATATTTACTCATCTCAGAGGACCATAACAGATTCTCAGGACATAGTAAACCTGAAAACCATTCGAATTATTTTGCAAAATGAATTGACATTCTACTGAGATGTTAAAAATACTCTAACAGCTACAGTCCTGTATTTCTACAAGACAAACTGAACAATTTGGTGCCCAGTATATATCAGTGAGCAACACTAAGCATAATTAGCCCTGTTCATTTCAATTAGACTGCAATTTCTCTGGGACATGAATCTCACCTTCCTCTGTGAATATGTTCCATCTTGTTCAATGGTGACTTAGCTCTGACAAAGCCTTTGGACACTACCACAGTGTAAGTGAAAAAACAGTGGAGACTAATGAAGCTTTCACATTGGCATCTAGTCTATAAACGAGAGCCATGGATACAAATGTGCTCTACCTTTTTGATGTTAGTGTGTTCTCAGGATGCTCTGTGGATGGTTCAGTGCTAACACATATAGTTTCAAACTAATTCAACTGAGAAAAATAAATACTACCGGAGAATTGATGCATGAGATTGAAAACTAATGGAAGATATTTGCTAGTACTGCTACAATAACTGTAAAAATATGTACTTGCAGAATGCAAACCTGGTTTTTATGGGTCGGATTGCAAACTCAAATGTAATTGTCACAATCGAGGGACATGTGACAGATTTAAGGGCTGCATCTGCTCCCTCGGATGGCATGGTCTGCAATGTGAAAAAGAAGGTAAAGCAAGGTAACACGGTAGTAAATGGCTTTTCCCAGTGTAACTGAAACAGATCTTCATGCTTGTACAGCATTATCACTCCAGGCTCTTGCTCTGTTAACTACATTTCAGGGGCTCAAACTTTTCTGTCCATCTTTATTGCAATACAGCATTTTTAAGCCTCTGCATCACATGCTGCATTTAGCAGGCTGGTATGCTACCATGTCATCTGTTTTTGCTTTTGTTAGAGGTAGATTTTATAAAATTACTGCACAGGATGTGTTACTGATATTAACATCAATTACTGAGAGAAAACTGCACATCCTATCTTCATGATAAGCTTTCTGATAGGTTCATAGTACTTTACCTTTACCTACCTCTTATTCACCTGCATACGCTCCTATACATTGTGTCTTATGAGCTGAAAACCCCACAGTTTAAAACAGCTCTGTCTCTCTGAAAAAGAGTGAAGCTTGCAAAGCTGAACATATCTCATTCAGAATCTCCTTGAATTCAGGCAAGATTTGCATACAGTGTTTTTTTATAAAATGCACTCAGCATCTATTATTTCTGCTTGATAAATAAATTGACAAATCAACTGTTAACTTGTAAAAGCTTGAAAGCTTGACAAGTGCAAAATCAAGCAGACAAATAAAACTATGATCCAAATAGGCAAACTCTACTTTTATGATATGGCTACTCTTATAAACTGATAAAATGGAGAGATAATAGATATCGTACATTCAGAGCAAAATGTGTGTGATTTTGGTGTAGTTGGACTGCCTGTGCTTAGAATGTCAGTGAGAAAGAGAGAAGAGGGGAAAAGAAAGAAGAGTGGACACAAGGCTTGTTACTTCTCATGTGATATTTACACTGATGTAACAGTGTTGACCTTGGTAAGTTTGATCCTTGCATATGCCCACTTGAGTGAAGGGAGAACCAGACACTTGTGCTGCTTATGCTCATTTTACTCCTAAACCCATTTTGGTGCTGCCTTTTTAAGGCTCTGTTTGAAGGTTGACATTAAAATACTATATATCTTCTGTAGGTTCAGCAGACCTTTCACCTCAGATAGAAAATTTACTAGATCCTGTGGAACTCAATTCTGGTGTCGAGTTCAAGCCTTTTTGTATAGCAACTGGGACTCCACTTCCTAAATCTGAAGAATTTAAACTTTTGAAGCAAGATGGGACTGTCCTGAGGGTAAGCTCCTGATTAATTGCTTCCTATTATTTCTGATGTTCATACAGACTTTATAAGTAGTTAATGCACAGTATGGTTTTCAAGCACAATGTAATATTCCAATATTCTGAGATACCTCATGAACTCATGAGCACATATGAAACTATGGAGTCAACCATTCTGGACCCTCTTTGTTGATATCACTAAACTCTAGATGAGTTCCTAAACTGCGAGAAATCAAATATTTCTAAATGCCCACATTTTTGGGCACCTGTATGTCTTCTGTCATTTCAGCCTGCCCTAATTGTTACCAGTAATCGCTCTGAAGCCATGTTTACAATTAATCGAATCCAGCCCCGTGATACAGGAACCTGGGTCTGCAGTGTGCAAACAGTAGCGGGAATGGCAGAGAAATCATTTCAAGTCACAGTCAAAGGTAAAAGCATGAATCTCTTCAAATCTCTGCCTCTCTACTTTTAAGAGTTTAATACTCTAACATGGCTGAGCTTGTTCTTTGTACTGCAGGAAAATGTCTGAATAAATATCTACAGTCAGAATATGAAAAGAAATCCTTTATAAGCAACATACTAATTATTTGCATTTTTAAAAAGTGTGATGGTAAGGATTAGCGTTTATTTGGAAGATCTAAACTGTCAGCTTTAGGGTGTAAACCTCTGTCTGTTTTGTAAGAGTTTTGTAGAACATTTCCCATTTTCCTGTAGATGTAGGAAGACACTATAGTTTTACTGATACAGGAAATTGAAAGGCTGGTTTAATACGTGCATTCTTGCTCAGTTCCTCCTGTGCCGCAGTATGCCCCAAGGCTGACAGACAGTGGACATAATTTTCTCATAATTGATATCAATGCTAAGTTACATCTGGGAGATGGACCTGTTGTGTCAACAAAACTCCTGTACAAGCCAGCAAAGCGTTATCAGTCCTGGATGTCTGTGGAAGGTAAGAGGACGATCTTCTCCCTTAAACACAAACTTCAGCTGCATGGCATCTGCTCTTAACTAGACTTAAGATTCTACAATGCATGAAGTTAAATTTATGACCAGACTCATGACTCTTTGTATATCACTACGTGTAATGTTAATGTGGATATGGCACACCAACAGTAGTCCAAAGTGTATATTCAGTTTTCAGTAATGAAACAGTTCCCCCCTCCTTCCTTAAGATAAATAGTTCTCAGTGACATGCACAGCTGTTGAAAACGTCCATGTAAACATCAGGTTTTCAAAAGCAGTGAGCAGTATGGAGATGTGCTGGAGCATCTAGAAACTTTCTTCGGGTTCATCGCCCCCTCTGGTGAGGCAAAAATCATATCTAAATATTTAATGAGAATGGCATGAGTAAAAGAAAGTCTGCTTGTCATTTAGATGACCTCTTCCAGTCCTGTTTTAACACTTTATGCAAGGCCTAAAATACTATAGGAAACATTGCAGAAAAAATTAACAAACAGCTGTTGTTACTAATTCAAGATAACCCAAGATCTGCATACATAACGCACACTGTCTAAGTGACAAGTCTTGTTCTGTCCTGAAGGAAGAGGAGATGGAAACATCTTTTGGGCTAGGCTGGAGCTTAACCTAAAAATAAGTATTTAATAATTCCAAATACTTTATCTTACTGAATCATGAACAAAAGAAGAGCCTGAATATATTACCTTCTATGGTTAGTGCTTCGGGAATATTTTCTAACCATTTTCTTCCTTAACACTTTTCAGTATAGACTACAGCTTTACTTTCTCCTTTTGTTGTCAGTAAAAGGCACAATGAAAAGACTGGACAATCTGGAACCAAAAACAGAGTATCAGTTCTGTGTTCAGCTGAGTCGCCAAGGAGAAGGTGGGGAAGGCCATCCTGGACCAGAGGCTAGTTTCACAACAGCTGCACTTGGTAAGTTGCCATTTTGGTTTTTCACAAAAGGGCTGTTTCAGCTGTTTTCCTCTATGGTCTATCCCTGATCTCTGCCAGAACACTTTTATGTAAACAAAGAAGGCTGAATCTGAAAACTATGTTGAGTCTTTCAAAATAATCTCAGGCAAACCCCTGAAACCCAGAGGTGAAGCAAGCTAGAAAAAGGTAAAGTTATTATTCTCCCTGATTTAGAGACAGGAGATATGGGAAAGGAAAATTCACAATTTTTGTCTGGCTATGCAGCAGAGTTGGAGATAAAAATCCCTTCTTTTGCATGCCAGGCATTCCTCCTAATACCAGGTCAGTCCTTCCTCTTCGTACCAGCAAAGTTTGCTTTAAAAATGAAAATGTCTGAACAAGCAAAAAAGCTTTTAGACCACTGAGGATACAGCCTAAACTGAATATATACAAAATAAATGACAATTGCACCAAGAACAACAGAGCAAAAGAAATGGCTTCTCACATTTAAAGACTGCATCTGCAACACCAGCTCAGCAAAGAGACATTTTTTCTGACACAACAGCTGTTGACAAGATACTTCGGGACTACCAACACCTCTTTGATGTAATTTCTGTCAGATTGGGTGGGGTGGTGGAAAGAATTACCCCTTGCCAATCTGAATGTGGCTGGGAATAACTGGTACCCCTATTTTAGCTTGCATACCAGACATGAAATGTTGTTCCCTGTCTCACTGTGGCTTTTCCAAGGTCTTCCTCCACCCGAAGGTCTCACTTTATTTCCAAAAAGTATGACATCGCTGAATTTGTCGTGGCATCCTTTAACATTGAGGACAGAGGATGACATTCGCGTTGAAGTAGAAAGGAAGAGTGTGAATGACAACAGTGAAGAGAACAGTGTTATTATGCAAGTGCCTGGAAATATGTCCACCCTGATCATTACAGATCTTGAACCTAGACAGCAATATATGTGCAGGGTACGGGTGAACACCAGGTCCCAAGGAGAATGGAGCAACTATGTGCATGCCTGGACTTTCAGTGACAGTAAGTAGCTGATTCACATCTTTCCATTTAATCCTTCTTCTTTCCCCCAGTGATCAGACTGATTATCACATAATGACTGCATTAAGTGTAATCCTCTGTTCTATTAACATTCAATTCCAGGTGATTATTTGTGGTTGTTATTACTCTTATTATAGCTCAGTGTCTGATGAAATTCTTATGCTGGAAAATATCAGGAACTAATAATGAGTTATAATAAAAATGGAAAAAACAGATTAAAAGCTTGGGAATCCACACCTTCATTTCAGTGCAATTTATGCTTATGACAGACATAGTATTTTTTTTTCATAATAATTAACAGAGTGCTCTAGGTCAAATTCCCAAAAAGCACTCAGATCCCATAATTTAGCTACGTCAAAACAGAAACAGTCAGCAGTTAAAGAATGAAGATATGATGCAAAGTAAAACCCCTGTGAGCAAAGAGTAGTTACGTGTGCTACATTGAAGACCAGTCACTGTCCTTGAAATCCCTGAATGTGGATAGTGTCCTTTCATAATGCCACAGTAAGTGGTCTACCTGAATGAAGTGCCATCTGAACAGATGAATAGCTGACTGTTGCCATTACCTGTACCACACACTGGAAAGGTGGGCATCTTGTTCCTCACAGGTCCCGTGAGGAGGCCCTCACTAAGATCCTGTATGTGTTAGCAGAAGTATCGATGGCTGTCATGGGACATTCAAGTTTCCCGAGCTCTGATGCCAAACTGCACTGTGGAAAACGTAAGGATACTGCTTTCCAGGAGAAGGCAATTAGTAGTTATGGGTGTGTCCACAAGTCTTGCGCTCACCTCTGATGGTGGTTTCCTGATGAAATTTGTGGAAACGTTGGTATTGATTTACCTTCCTCCCAACCTCGATCTCAACAGGGAATTGCTCCCTGGAACAGTGAAAGTACGAGACCTGGGAGTCACACAGGATGATAATTTTGTATAGAAGGAAATTAACCCTTTCTGCATTAATTTGAAAGCAATCATGTTGTCCTTGCCTACAGCTCAGAGCATTCTTTTCCTCATCCAAGGACAGGAGTATACTCAATGCCACTCCAACCTCTGCTGGAAGTACGGAGTACTGCAACAGCATATCAAATTCTTAGAACTATTGCATTCAGTTATCATAGCTCATGAACAAAATTCTGCTTCTGTTTAGCACAGCAAAAGCAGTGAGGAAAGTGACTTGCTGGGGGAATGAGTAAGAGGTGGATGTACACTCCAACACTCTGTGTGTGTTTGTGTTTGTTCTCAGGAATCCCTCCTGCACCATACAACATCAGGTTTTCTAATACCACAGACACATCCTCAGTCATGTCTTGGACAACTGCTGAGGGTCATTCCATTTCCTCCATCATCATCAGCTACAAAATCTATGGCAAAACTGAGTACAATCACATCGATATTATCATAAAGAATGCCAGCGTTACTCAATACCATCTCAAGGGCCTTGAACCAAACACGGTCTACCAGGTTCAGATTAACGCTCAGAACAACATTGGTTTGAGCAACCCAAACACATCTTTTGAACTGAAGACTCTTCCAGAAACTAAAGGTTGGTTATTCCACTAGAACAAGCCAGGGCCCATGATATAACCTCGTTAGCTAAGGCAAAGTCATAATATTTTTTCATATTAGTTTTCTTTTGCTCTTAATACTGATACACAACACAGCATCACCTAAATTTCTTTCTTAGTTCAGTGCATGGCATTGATGAAGTGACAACATACAACAGTTTTGTTTATCCACTAGAACGTGCCCAACAGCTCATAAATTAAAGAAGCTGCATATAATAGGCCTACTAGATCACTGAATGTGACCTCAGCTCTGCTCTGCCTGAATTTAGCGGGACCTGCAGGTGCTCATATATCTGTAAATCAGAGCATCCAATGTTGATGAAGTTTTTGGACAACAAAGGGATGTGTGTCTGTCTTTATACAGTAAAAAGACAGGAGTATTAAGTTATACATTGTTCAAGTTTTTTTCAAAATTAGCTGGAAATAATGGTGAACTCTTTATATGCTTCCTCAACAGCTCCATATGAATCAAAAGGAGGAAAAATGCTGCTTATTGCTATCCTTGGCTCTGCAGGGATGACCTGTGTAACAATTCTCCTGGCCTTTCTCATCATGCTGCAGTTAAAGCGAGCCAACTTCCAACGCCGAATGGCTCAGGCTTTCCAAAACGTCGTGGTGGGTTTCCACTTTCCTGTGTCAGTGTGGCTATTAATTTTGGACCCATCTTTTCCTGTGTTTTCCAATTCCTTTCTTTGGCCTTCCTAATACTGACTTCTCTCCATGCGTGCAATTAGGTCTGTCATTGCAAAGCTTCTCTTCTAGCGACTCTGGAGCTAAAGCAATCACAGTTATAGGCTGCATTGTAGAAAGTCTAACTTGAAAAATGATGCACACCATTGATCCTTCTGCCTTCTCTGCTCTGTCACACCTGTGTATGACAAGTACTGAGGCAGACAGAATGGAGGAGCTTGTTCTCCCTCTATGAAGTTGTGCCTGATTTTGAAAATGGCCATGTTTTTTAACATTGCTTTTGAGCATCATGTGCTCCATCATGACTTTTCAGCTTGGGGATAGCACACCAGGCATCAGGCAACATCATAGTTCTGGCTGTGAGGAAATTGCTTAAGGTAGTAACACCACACAGGTATCTCTCGCTCTATATAGTTGTATCCTGATGTAATCTCTATCACTCTGCTTTCCAGTGTGGTTCTCTCACTTCAGAAAGGAGCATGTGAAGCAGAATAAAGCTGGCCAAAGAGCCCCTTCATATGCCGTTTTGTCATCAGGGGGGCGGGAGACTTATCCAAAAAAGATTATTCCAGCTCTGGAGCCCTCAGCACAGGAGAGACATGGATCTGTTGGAGCAGGTCCTGAGGAGGGCCATAAAAATGATCAAAGGCCTGGAACATCTCCCCTGTGAAGAGAGGCTGAGAGAATTGGAGTTGTTCAGCTTGGAGAAGACTCCGAGGAGATACTATTGCGGCACTTCAATACATAAAGGGGGCTTATAAGAAAGATGGGAAAAAACTTTTTAGCAGGGCCTGCAGCAAGAGGACAAGGAATAATGGTTTTAAATTAAAAGAAGCAGGTGAAGATTAAATAAGGGAGAAATTTTTTCATGCTGAGGGTAGTAAAACACTGGAACATGTTGCCCAGAGAAATGGTAGAAGCCCCATGCCTGGAAAACATTCCAGGTCAGGCTGGGTGGTGTTCCGAGCAACCTCATCTAGCTAAAGATGTCCCTGTTTACTGCAGGGGGTTGGATTAGATGACCTGTAAATGTTTCTTCCAACCCAATCATTTTATGATCTGGCCTTAGGCCACACAGAATAGCTCCTGCTCCTTGTCCTGAAACTATTCCCACAGCAGTATTTCATAGGAATGTGTAACTGAAGTAAAGATGTCTCCTCGAGTACAAAGGACAGTAATTCCTTTTCTCTTTTGTTTTCTTGCTCCTTCTTTCTTCGGTCTTCCTACTGAGCCTGATCTGCAAAGGATTTAGTCAAGCCTAATACAAAATAAATTTTAGATCTGAGACTTAAAACAAGTTCGAGATCAGTTTTACAAAATCATATTTGTCAATCTCCTTTACCTTCAAGATAATTATAGAACTGTTTGGGAGGTCTAGGTAGATGTAGGCCTCCTAGGAGGAGCCTGATTAATTTTGCGTATCTGGGCAGAAGTGCTTGATGCAGTTAATGTCTGAAGTAGGTGTAACTGTCTACTGTACTCTTGTGTATGCAAGAGATACGTTAGGCTCCATGTGTGTGTTTGCACACATGTATTCAGCGAGTGTACTCAGTGTACTGTAGCATTGCTCTGTAAAGTAGAAATCATGGTTAATGTCATTTGCTTAACTTTCTTACAGAGGGAAGAACCAGCTGTACAGTTTAACTCAGGTACTCTCACCCTGAACAGGAAAGCCAAAAACAGCCCAGATCCCACTATTTATCCAGTTCTTGAGTGGAACGACATAAAATTTCAAGATGTCATTGGGGAAGGTAACTTTGGGCAAGTCCTCAAAGCACGCATTAAGAAAGACGGCTTACGAATGGATGCTGCGATTAAAAGAATGAAAGGTAGTAAAGATATGAAATTCTGAGACTAAAGAGTTTTCTTGGCTGTTTGTTCCAAGTGTTTCTCTGTCATTAAGAAATGCTTAATAAGCTTAATATTCAGTTGCTAGTGAAATTTTATCACTGGTCATTAGGCAAAGATTTGTGCTTTGGCAGACTATTTCTGCATGATCAAAGTAATTTGTATTTATCTTTAACTGTTAATATCATTAACTTACATATTTTTCAATTCATAGGTCAGTGTGAACTTCATATTTAAATCCATCTGCAAAGTGAGAGCTGTTAAAAGATGTAATAGACAGAGGAGCACAGCATTTGCTCATTTTTCTTTACCTCAGCCATTCAGAGCCAACTGTATCTATGCATCTGTATACACACATACTATAAGGATCACTCATTTTCTCCTGGACTGCCACGTTCCAGAAATAGCTACAATACATAGAACAATGCATGAACATACATACATATTTTCTTGCAAATCACCAGATCATTATCTAGGCAAATTAGGAGATATTCTTAAGTATGATGATAATTTAAAAAAGAGTCAATATCTGCATGCAGGTAGAAATAATCAACAGCACAGATGCGAAGATTTTTTTGGCAGCTAGTTTTTGTATGATCTGCTATAACATTTTATATTCTCAAATAATAAGTGACATTTTATATTAAGATCCTTTCTTTCTCTGCAGATGACTGCTACAGACATTGTTCTCTCTTTTCCTTTGAGTGTAAAATCCTACATTTTCAGTAAATACTAACGTATCTTAGACTTTTTGTCTTTCCATTGGGGCCGAAGCGGTAGTGCCTCAGGCAGCCCAGAGTCCTCATAGTTAACGACAACATGGTCATAAATTCACTTTAAAGAAAAGCATAAACATTCTTCTTTGATTTTCAGAATATGCCTCAAAAGATGATCACAGAGACTTTGCTGGAGAACTGGAAGTTCTTTGTAAACTTGGTCATCATCCCAACATCATAAATCTTCTGGGAGCATGTGAACATCGGGGTAAGAAAACTCTTGAATGCATGCACTTTAACAACAAATTTATTTTAAAAATTCCTCACAGTACAGCCCATACAGTCCATAGAAACACTGGTTCACATGCAAGTCTTTCTGCAACATTGGTTAAAACGCTAAATAGACTCAAGTTTTAGATCTACAAGCCCCCATTAAATTCTTCAGAGCTGATGTCAAACAATAGGCCTAAATTCTCCTCTGCACCTAGGCATTAGGCTTTGGAGGGGAAGTATCAGTCAGTTTTAGGTTACTTTCTTTTTCACTCAAAGCAGTGTAAGTGTCGAAATACTATTACTGATGATCTTTTACTTTGTGACATGCTCACTATCTCATGTTTCATTAGGATATCTTTATCTTGCTATTGAATATGCCCCCCATGGAAATCTACTGGACTTCCTTCGGAAAAGCAGAGTGCTAGAGACAGACCCAGCATTTGCTATCGCCAACAGTACTGCATCTACGCTTTCCTCTCAGCAACTTCTGCATTTTGCAGCAGACGTTGCTAGAGGGATGGACTACTTGAGCCAGAAACAGGTCAGTCTTCAATTCTCTACCCACTGTGAGCACAGCAATTCATTTTTCAGGGACTATGCCTTCTAATAAAAGCAAATACAGTTTTAATTTTAGCTCCTATAGTACCTACCTATTTTGCCATGTTTGTTTAGCTATATCAAATATGACTGCACAGGGAATCGAGGAAGAGGTATTAACATAAAACACATGGTAACTAACTGTTTTCATTTTCAGATGAAGTTTAAAATGTTCTTGGTAGTGGCATACCAAGCTGTTTGTTGTTTTTCATTCTTAATCTGACTGTTTGCAATTTTCAGTATAACACTAAAATACAAGGAAAGCTCATAGATACTAGGTGATTTCCTTTCTTTTTCAAATTTAGTTTATTCATCGAGATTTGGCAGCAAGAAACATCTTGGTTGGAGAAAATTATGTTGCAAAAATAGCTGACTTTGGCTTATCACGAGGTCAAGAAGTTTATGTTAAGAAGACCATGGTAAGGATCAAACCAAAATGATAAAGTCTGTTTTCCTCATTTTTTTGTTTTTTCATTCTTTACTTTGTGTTTTCATCTGAACAAAAATGCAAACTCATGGGTACTACAGAACTGATTATTTAAATGTTATATATTAATATGTACAAATATTTATACTGTGTTTATTCATGTCAGTCAGTCCTATAACCTGTTTATAATTTACAATGGAATTGAAAATTATTTACATGAACAAGAAAGGTAGTAAAATAACCAATTTTGCAGCCAGTTATGAGATTCAATAAAAATGTATTATAAACCCTATATAATATACATTTGACATATGAAGAGGATACATGCATGTGGGAGATCTCTCCAGCTAAGAAAAATAATATTTTTGTACCAGAATTAGTTCAGCTGAGGCAAGCTGGTCTAACTCTACTAAGAAAGACCACAGCTAGCAAGATGGTAACCAGAAGCATGTCAGTATCTGTGAGCTGAAAAAACCAATAATCTGGAGCTAATGCTTTGGAATATCTGAAAGCATTATGCAGTCATAGACCAAGAATAACACCAGCTGGTCAAGGAAACAGGATTGGTTAGAGGCATCATAAAACATCACTAAGAAATTACTTCCATTTCCTCTTAATGCTGATTGGACAAATTTTCTACTAGCTTTATAGTGAACTGTCCCTTTGAGAAGTAAAAGCACATTTGAGAAGTAAATGCACATTTGAGAAGTAAATGCATATTAAAATTTACCTGATAAACCTTTTTTCATTAAATTTTCATTAACGTAACACTCAGAACAATTGTTGGTGTATAAATTGCAACATTGTTATTCCAACCACAAACAAATAAACTTTCACAAAATAATTTTCAGGGACGGCTTCCAGTGCGATGGATGGCAATTGAATCTTTGAATTACAGTGTTTACACCACAAACAGTGATGTGTAAGTATGTTTTCAAGTGTCTACTTATAATAAATAAATGCTTTCAATACCAGGAAAAGTTTGGTAGCCACTCAAATAAAAAACTCAGTAGCTGTGTCAGGACGAGAGAGTAAAGGAAGAAAAATAAAATCTACAATAAAAAAGTTACTATTATTTCATAATCGGTGTCAGAACAAGCTGTGTTCACAAGATAATTGGATCTGGGCCACTACTTTAGCTATATTTCTCATTTGAAAGTAGAAACTGGTTAATCCTTGGGAGACCCAGATAAACTCAGCATTGTAGACAGGAAACTGGAAGTGATACCTGGCAAAGCAATTCTGTAATAGCACTCTTTGCTGACTGCTCACAGTCTAACAAAGGACTCTGGTTGATGGACTTGCAGTGAATTAATTTTGCTGAAAGATCTCACTCCAGCTTTCTGATGTTATGAATCCTATCATTTTACAAAAAAAATATTTCTTTATTAAAGAATGAATTGCACTTCTCTGTTCTCTGAATACTAGCAAAACTATCTACCATTTTAAAATATGAAACCTTGTTGCATTCTTCTTGCACTCCATAATGTGCTTCTGTTGCAGATGGTCATACGGTGTCCTATTATGGGAAATTGTTAGTTTAGGTGAGTATTTTGTGCTGCACAAATAAAACACTCTAAGCCAAACCCACTTCACTTACTCAGTCTGTTAAAAATGTATTGCTTTGCAAAAAAATTCAATTCTTGCCATTTCATTCTACTAAATTTTATTTAGTTTCAGTGCACTTGGGAATGCAATTGCCACATTATCAGTTGAGGTACCACTCTGAATGAGAAAAACATAATGACCATATTTTTATTGCACTACAAAACCTAGGCCATATCTAAATATAAAATCCAGCATATGACCTGATTATCCAGTATGTTTTGAGTTTGAGTGCCTTTTCCTCAGCCTGAGTTTTAAATCAAGGCATATTTTAATGACTTGGGGGGGAGGGGGGAAATCAGCTACTCCCAGTACTCTCAAAGAAAATTTTTGAACCTTCAAATCACAGTATCACAGTATCACAGTATCACAAGGTTGGAAAGGACCTCTGAGATCATCAAGTCCAACCTATAACCCAACACTAACACCAACCATCATCTAAACCATGGCACACAGTGCCTCATCCAATCTCCCCTTAAACACCTCCAGGGTCAGCAACTCCACCACCTCCCTGGGCAGTGCATTCCAATGGCCAATCACCCTTTCAGTGAAGAACTTCTTCCTTGCATCAAGCCTAAACTTTCCCTGACGAAGCTTGAGTCCATGCCCTCTAAAATTTAGAGCTCATTTCTGCACACACCTCTGTTCATACTGTATGCGATATGCTTCAAACCATTTGAAATTACTGTTACATAGCCTTTTTGATTTGCCTTGGAGTGTGCCTCACAGTTTACTATCCAGGAGATGCATACTCACTGAAGTGCACATTGCATACAGGACTAATCACAAACTCCTTTTTAATTTGTTCCCTGTGTTCCTCGCTAAACGGGTTTGTGACAGATATGGATGGAAATTAATACATTGCAGTGTGGAGAAATCAAGAAACTACCCAATTGAACACCTGCAAAAAGGAGAAAAATCAGCTTGACAGTTATAGCTCCTTGAGTGCTATCAATACCATGCTAATGAAGGAACAACTTGCTTATTACCATCACAGGCATTGTATTTCAACCGGTTTTGTAATCACAGGCTTGCCCTCAGAGTTGTAGAGGAATTCAGGCCAGCCCCACAGATAAAAAGTTTATCCTTGCTTTTATTTTTCTCTTCAATTTTGCATGTAAACATTAACAACAAAAACGTAGCTGCAAAATATTCCCTAATGCCGGAGTAATTTACTTGCTACTAAATCAGCCATTCTTTTTCATTTCTGCTATGAAATTACATTTTTATTAAAAATGCCTTGGATTCATGACAACGGTTAAACTTTGCTTTAGGTGGAACACCATATTGCGGAATGACATGTGCAGAACTGTATGAAAAACTGCCTCAAGGGTACAGACTGGAAAAGCCTCTCAACTGTGACGATGAAGTGTAAGTCACTGCCTTAGCAAACAAAACGAAACAGAACTACAGAACATCTCCTGTAGGAAATATATGATGTCTACAAGAAACTAATAAACAAAACTTGTTCAGTAAAACAAACCTCACACTTAAGAGAACTTTTCTCAAAAGGTGCACAAATAGAAATAACAACTTAAGTCCTTTTGTACCGAATACACACTGTTATTTGCCATGAACCCTTTCCCAGGCTTTCTGCTCCTGCCAGATATTCAGTTCTTTACACAACATGGCTGGGCTTTAGCTCAAAGAGGGCTTTTTGATTATTCCAGAGAAAAATAAATTTTTCAGACAGCAACCAGCTGTAGAAAATGTAACTTCAGCTACGTATAAATCCATTTTCCTTTGAAAAAAGGAATGTGCAATATCTTCCAATAAACATGAATTTGAAGCTTTAACCTACGCATGTAAACTGTCAAATGTTGGTGTTTGATTTTTAAAGGTATGACTTAATGAGACAGTGCTGGAGAGAAAAACCATATGAAAGACCATCGTTTGCTCAGATACTAGTGTCACTGAACAGGATGTTAGAAGAAAGGAAGGTAAAAATAAATCCCTAGAAAATAATTAGATTAAGAATAATTTCATTATTGTTTAGGATTCTTGAGGTAATGCACCTTGCATCACACTGTTTATTTCCTTCCCAGACCTACGTGAACACTACCCTATATGAGAAGTTTACTTATGCAGGCATTGATTGCTCCGCTGAAGAAGCTGCTTAAGACAGGAGAAATCTTCACCTTTCAATGATGTATTGAAGAAAATCCAAACTCAGTCTGCTGGAGCCCAAAATGTGCTATACTATGTAGAACTGTGTATATTACTGTATGTAATACAGTAATATTGTTTTACCACAGATATGTATATCACACAGTAACCTCTTCCTTCACAGGCTGTAGAATTGTATATATTGTCCATTCCTACTCTGAGCAGAAGTCATGAAATCTGCCATTTCATATGCAGGGTATTCTTCTTCCTAGTCATGTAGGTATAGTGTATACATACAGTTACTGTAATGCACTAGGTATTGCCATCTTAGATTTTTTTTTAATATACTTTCCAGGAGCTACTGATAGCGAAGTCAGTATCTTATAGCAGTATTTCATAGATACTTCATTGTGATTCAAATGAAAATGCTAACCTCAATGCAGCAGCAGGGGTTGTGATCAGATGTCAACCCAGTATGTTCATGAAGGATAATTAATTATTAAGTAAGAGTCCTATCTGAATGCAAAAGTGAGCTAGTAGAAATAATCCTTTTAAAATTTCTCTTGACATTTGCAAAATATAAGGCATGCTATTGCTATTTCATTGCCAGTTAAACAGTTAGTGTTGGCCTATATGCAAAATATGCATATATTTTGAAGTGTTTCATTCTATTGAAGGCAGCAGTAGAACAATTACCATGAAGCACAAGATTGAGGAACATACTACGTACTGTAAAACACATTTTTACAATTACCTGAATATACATTAGGCTTAGTCAATTTGTATTTAATTTAATAATTTCACCGCATAATTGTAAATGACTACCTATTATATATAAGTAGGGCTTACTTTCATTTATTTTATCCATTATGCAGGCTGCAGTGTGGCATGACCTCTTAAAAATACTGTACTGAAATGCTTCAAAACAATGCTATTTTCCCTGCCAAAAAGATCTTCTAGTTCTTATATTAGACAAATAGAGGCAGGATTGGCCAGAGCTTCTGGTATTAAGTCAACCCTGTGGGACCCATGAACTTACCTTATTCAAACTTCACACCTCAGCTAACCTTATGCTTTGCACATGTTCCCCTTATTCCCCTGTGACTCAGTAGTTCACAACTGACCCTCAGACCACAGTGACCTTCTAGCTGGATGATTCAACTCACCCTTCAAGACCTGGAAGATGACGCTTGAGAGAAAGAAAAAGGTTCCCCCTTCTCATACTTTGTGAGAGGGTATTTGGTTACAAGGCAGGGATATCACAGCAGCCTAGAGAAACATTTCTGGCACACAAAACCAGGCCAACTCAAAAAGCAGAAGCGCCAAGACCCTTAAAAAGGAACAAATCAACAGTTACAGGCACTGTAACTAAAGGTGCTACAATCTGAGTTTACAAAAAGTGCACAGATTCACTGGACTACAGAACAGCTTCAAAATGAAAGAGAAAAATTCCACTATATTTTTTCATAAAAGATTGCTTGGCTGGGCACTTTTGAAACATGGGCATTGCATTTTGCAGTTCAACCAGCTTCCTACAGGTCAAGGAAAACAGGAATGGACTTCCACAGGTGTCATCTAAGTTACCCAGCAAAGACCGCTAACAAGAACTGCAGGAACTGCTCCACTTTCTGCACAGATTTTCTCACAGTTCCAAACCAGCTCATTGTCTCACATATCTCTAACAAGCAGATACAACTGACTATTCAGCTACTTGATGGGAACTACTTCTGTGGCAAACCTTTACTTGGACCAACATGTCACAAAAGAAAAGAACTGGAAAGAATTCAACAAGCCAACAGGTCTTAATACTGTCTGCATTTTAAAAGCTCAAATCTCATTGTAGATTTAGCTGATGGGGATTTAAGTGTTATTATAGATGTTCTTTATATCTTCATTTAACATTGTGGCATGCGTTAACTTTCTAATCTGCTGTAATAAAATTATTTTTTTAATTGCCATTTTAAAAAATACACAGAAGAAAACACTAACTCCAATACATAGCTTGAGATGTCTCTATTCTGCCTACAGATAACAGAACTACAGCTATTAAAAACATCCACTACTTCTGTCGGTCTCAGATAGACAAATTTCTACTATACTTGCAACATGCACTGGGTGTCCCAGGTCCAACAGCTAGATTTTACTGTCTGTTATCCAGCACCAGAAAGCCTGAAATATGACAGTGGGTGGCTTATAAAGGTTTTCAGCTTAACAATTAGCAGGTAGTATATTTTGCCTTCCACAGCACAATACATCAGATCCCATGTCCACTCCTTCCCAACTATCTATTTCTTCATTATCAAGAACATAATATCACCAGTGTCAACAGTTTTCCACTATTCCAAATACCCCATGTCCTAACATCATTTATGCATCTCCACTTATTTACACCTGCTAGTATCTATACACAAGCTTATGAGTATCATCAGCAATTCCCCATGTTGTTTTCATATCACAGCACTAGTCTTCCCATATTCTCTCACATACAGTCATCAAGCTTCCATTCAGTACAAGTTTTTGGTTGGGAAAGAAAAATGTTTCAGACAAGTGGAGTTGGCCATCCTTTGAGGAGCAGATGACACAGAACAGCAGGGAACTACTTACAGTCAAGTATTATTTACAGTTTAAAAAGAAACTTCCAAACACCTGATCAGAGAAAGTGGAGCCTTTAAGAACAAAAAGGAAAAAGCAAAGCCTCCACACAACCTCTGCCCCAAGCCTTTACCTTCACCATCTACAACTGCAACAGCTATGATTGTTCAGAGTGCAGACAAAAAGTCCTTAATAAGCCCAAGCAAAACTTAAGAGCTACAGAACACACTGTGGTTGGCAGTAAAGCTAAGAAGCAATCTGAGAACAGACAGTACTGCCTAGTGTAGTGCAGGGTTCACTAGATACAGTCATGAGGGGAGGGGTAACAAACTCTGAACAAGCACAGTTATTCTTATTAGACCAGCTGAACACCGAGGTATTACTACATTTGGGGATATCTGAATTCAGCTCATGCACTCAATGGCTGCTCTTCTCTCTTGCCTCAGGAACCTAAAAGGAAGCAGGTATCTGGTTTTCAATGATGTGGATATTTAATTCTTCTTGTGTATAGACTATGCCTAACACAATTTTGAAGTCAAACACAGCCCCTCTCCACTACCCAAAATATAATGGTCAGTCATGAAATGTAAGATGTTGACTATTACATACATCACAAAACATATAAATACCTGATAGAAGGAAGAAAGGCTGATGAAGTAGCCTCTTTTCAGCAGTATTCAGTGACAGGATGAGAAGCAGTGGGCATAAACAGAAATCTGGGAAATTCCATTCAAGGTGGTAAAGCCATGGAAGGTGTTATAAAGCCTCCGGCACTAGAAATATTCAAAACCTGACAGTACACCGCAGACGGTTAGACAAGACGATCTTCCCTGACGTATTCCAATCACAGCTATACTGCTATTCTGTGAACACTGCAAGATGAGGGAAGTGCAGAAAAGTGAAGGCACTGCTAAAGAGCATAAGCAAATAAATTATAAGGACATAGTTCAGCTATGGTCAAACACAAGTTTTTCTTCTTGCTGCTAAGTCCCTCCTTGTGCTGGTTCACAACACTCCAAGCTCTCAACACACCAGTTATGCCTTTACCCAGGCCACATACTTATTGGTCATTCCCACTTGGAAAGCAACTGGCTGCACAGAGGGGAATGTTAATTAACTAACAGCTAGAACAGAGTAAACAAAACTGTTCTAAGCTGTAAGTGAAAATAAATCAAGTAAATCTAGTGTAATGCTTCCTTATAACACTTTAGAGCTCTTTCACACATTCACTTAATACCACAGGCAGTGATATTCCCACAGCAGGAACTCAGTTTCAGCAAGTCCCTCTGTAAACCATGGAGGTCCAATCAGATCCCATCAGTCTCTCACTCCCCCAAAACCTGAATTAAGCTTCTAGCTTCTGAAGATGCTGGGTCAGGATTTGCAGTAGATAAGTCTGTATCACAAACATATGCAGGAAAAAGAAAACTACACTTACCATAGGCAGCGAGAGATGACAGAGATAGGAATCAGAACTAAGCCACTGTTCCAAAGATTAACTGCACTTATATTCACACCAACTTTCAGTTTTGGCAACATATTTTTACTTCCATCATCTGAAGACTGTTTTATTTTGCAATTTCTACAAAAAACTTAATATCTAAAATTTTACTTGTTGTGCAAAATTTATCAATATGGTTTTTACCTTTCAATAGTTGACTATTGAAGTCATGAAGAAAATACAGAAAATACGAGCGAGATAATTGGAAGTCCCTTAGATGGCCTTCGAACTTCAGAATTACCAGTTTGGTCACTGCTTTTTTGGATGACTAATATGTTTCTTTTCTAAGTGGAACAGGTTATACAGAGCAGACATTCATCTCTTTCCTTACATTCCCTCAAAGCCAAATAAAGGCAATTTGTCTCAACTAAAAAAAAACCTTTCAAAGCTGGGATGATCCATGAGCAGGTCTATCTCCTTTGTAGAGAGCATGTCAAAGCCTCTTCTCTAAAGGTCTCTATACAGGACTGTTCTAGTTAATACAGAAAGAAGTACTACTTACTCTTAGGTGAAGGAAAATGAAGTTTTTGACATTCTGAGCAGCAGATACAAGCCAATAAAAAGGTAATGCTCTTTCTAACCACAGCTATTGGCTGTCAGTATCTCACAGACCAGCATGCATCCAAGTACTTCAATGCATAAGAAGCAGCTAGAGTGATTTTTAACCTTAAAACGGATTTAGTCATGCAGTGTACTTTTCTTCATGGTGCATCTGTGAGGTCAGATCTCCTCTACACTACTGTTATAGGGTCCTCAGTAAAGACCATTTTTCCTCACCACCTTCAGTTTTTTGATGAAGGTAAAGCATAACTTCAGCTCAGAACTGGTGTTGTACAAAAAAAAAATATTAGGCCATTCTTAGATTTTCAAAATTTCCTTCTGTTTCCCTCACACAAAAATAGGTGGCAACAGACTTCAAAATCCTTGTATCTGAAGGCAGTAGATGCTGAATCCTGTCTTAAGTGGGAGACAGGTAATTTCATGTTGTAGTGTAGTCCAGTTTTAGCTGAAAGCAGAGAACATATTTACTTCTTGAAATGCTCTACTAATTTGGAACCCTTATAAGCCAAAGCCTATCGCTTTTACAGTTGAAAAACTTCCTACAGGCTCAACTTAGGTTAAGGGACCAACTGCTCCTGAGACCAGAAAAAGTCACATTTCTACATTACACCTTTTTGTGTCAATTAGTACATTAAAGACTAAGTTCGTTTTCTGTCTCTCTGAAAGCACATGGAGAGGTAGAGAGAAGCAGAAAGGGAAACTGAAAAAGCAAGCAATCTTCAGTTTCTATTGCGCAATTTAAGTTTTATTTCACAGAGGCTAAGCAAGGTGAACTCAAAAATTATGTCCAGAATTTTAAACAATTCGTACTTTCACTTACTGCTAATGATAATTTTCAGCTACACACAGCAGTAAGGATAATTACAGAAATAATATACTTTTAACAGAACAGAGAAAACACAACCTTGCCATTTAACACAGGAATTCATTCTGCCTTTTACTAATGTGTGTATTTCATGTATTCGTGCTCTCTTCTTCCTTTACGTCTTGACCTTCAGAAGTAGATCCAGTCAAGTTTTCCATTGCATTTTCCCACCATTCTGTTTTTGACATTAGAAAAAAAATTGGTACAGAAGAATTATAGAACAGTGAGGTTGATTCCACCCCTCATCTCATTCGTAATAATCATCATTTTCTCCTTTTATTGTCCTCCTTGACCCTCCAAAGGATAAGTTCCATGCAAGCAGTTGCATCTTCCCTGGAATTATGACCACCAACTAGAGAACAGAAAAAAAACCCCCAGGTGTTAGATTTTGCATTACTTTATAAAAGAAAAGTAGCTTTGTTTATTAAAGCTTAAGACAACATTTGGCATTCAGACAGTTTTTGGTGCAATTTTTGCTACAAGGATTCAAAGTATTAGGAACATACTTCTAGCAGTCCAGTATTGTCTGGCAATATCCCATTTTTCACTGCATCTACCAGCTTCAATACCCAATAGAGTCTGGTTTAGTAACCTAGAGTGTCCAGTATAACTGTCTTTGGCAAACCAACCTCTCCAAGTCACATACTTTCAAATTCAAATATAAATGAATAACAGATGACAAGTTGATTTTAAAACTAGATTGTAAATACCTGTCCTGGTTGATCAGGACAAGCAGATTGTCCTTCATTTACCAAGATATTCTACAAAATATGAATGGAGCTCAAGTATTTAAATCATATAACAACATATTTTTTTACATGTTTTGTCAAAACATGGTCAACAGCTTACAAGTTTAAATGTGTTATACAATAACCCTAACTATAAAACAGAGTAGAAAGGTTTTGATGCATTGTAAAACACTGGTAACCATTCAAACAAGAAATGTAAAAAATCATCTCGTTAGTTGGCACTTAAATCAACAGAAGAAAATGTTGGCTGCCAGGATAATGGTAGTTAACTACTGAAAGTTCCAAGGGTTCCTTACTGAAAGCTAACAGGGCTAAACTATCAGCTCTAGGATAGGTGGAGATATTCAGCCATCATCTTCACAAACAGAAGTTTTACACAGTGTCAAATTGTCATGTTGACTAAATTGATTATGTGTCCCACAGTAAATCCTATATGAGCTGATCCAGGGAATCTAAACCCTGTATAGCTTAAGTTATCTTAACCAAAAATACAATTTTGAGTATACAAGTTTTAATAAAGATAGAGGATCTCAGATAAACAAGTTTGGGACAGGGCTGGTTATTCAGAAACTAAAAAGTCATGGAAGAAAAATCTGACAGCATTTTCTTTTCAAGGTGGCAAAATACCCTCCCCATTGTGTGTTTCCAAGCTAGGGTTCAAGAAGAAAAAGGTACAGCTTCTTTGCATTAATTTGCACAGATTCCACATCTACGAATTCCACATTGGCTTTGGGCAGGAGAGAACACAAAATATAGTAGGTTGATACTATAGAGAAAAACTTTTAGATTTGAGATGTGCCATTCCCCAAAGCAGCAGAGGACATAAGTGCTATCAGAAAAAAAGATAACTCAATAGTAAAATTACAAGCTTCTAGATTTCTCTTGTAAAGCTTAAACGCCAGTGATCTGAGAGTTTTTCATATGTAGCAGCATAGACCTTCAGACGTTTACAGACACATAGCTGCAATTGAGATATCTACTGGCTTAAAACAGTGCAATATCTCCTTGAGTGTGCAAGTGTAACCTTCCACATAATTTACATATCGAATACATAATTTACATAGTCATGGTAGTCATCTACAACAGCTTTAGTGTTACATGTATGCTTTCACCAGCATTTAAGAGCTATCCCTGCAACATCTATTTAGATCAGACAGAGAGCTGTGGAAGCTAACAGAGAAGAGCCACAGTTTTATCAGTAGCAAAGAAGTTTGTACCACTTAGTAGCCTCTACTATTCACAGAATCAGAAGACAGCTAGAAATAACCTTGCAGTTTGTAGTTTTCTTTCCTCATAAACACTTTAAGAAACAAAACAGAACAATTCCCCATAATCACATAGAAACTATTTTGCCATTTGGATAAGAAAACAAGAGGTGATCCTGCAAGACTTCCCTCTGCCTTACCATCTTCTGTCAGAGGAAATTCCAGTTCTCATTTGCTTTCAAATCTGTGAAACAGTGCTCTGCATTGCAATTCCATCCTTTGGTTGCTGGTACTTTTAAATGCACAAGATGATACAACCTGTATGAGACCTGTTTTTCAAGTAGTCCAAAAAGGTTCAATTGCTGAAACCACAGCCTTTTAGCTCTGTTACATATTCTTCAATTTTTCAGTCAAATCAAGTACATGATATAACGTAAGTAAAGATGCATCATCAGTTGTAGCTTTGGTACCCTGGAAATCAAAAACACTAGAGCTGAGACTCTTTAAAACACCCTTTCAGTCAAACTCCAGTTTGAGATAGTCAATAAAAAGAGGCAAAGAGTCAAGTTCAGAGAAAGTTAAATCACTGCAGACCTACTGGTTTCTGAGAGAAAAGGGTGTACCATTCTACCAAGTCCTAGGTTTACAAATAACCCGAAATTCTGACTTGAAATTTATTGCCTTTCTCTTGTACTAGCACAAAATTTACAAACTAGCACAAAGCAGCAGCACAGATATAAACATTTTTTTCAGGATCTGGTCGAGGGAAGTTGTTTTCATTCAGTTGTTCCTCAGTAAGAAGATAAGGTTTTAGACATTCATACAGACACCTACCTGTAAACGCTAAAAAAAAACGAAAAAAAAGCCCTAAAAGTAAACAAACCCAAAGCTTAAGCAATAACAGAACAAATATTAACTAGTACTTAAATATCTTCGTACTTCCCAATAAAACAAAACTAAAATTACATGCAAAAAATACATGCTTGCACCTCAGAGCAATCAGAAGTGATTAGACACCTTTAATCTAAGCATTACTCAAAAACCAAATTAAACAATAGGGATATTATTTTTAAACAAAAGTTAAATATTTTTCCCTTGAGAATGAGCTTTCAGATACAAATAGAGAATTGTGTTGGGAATCCCTGCAGTGGCTAATAGATAAAGTTTGAACAACAGCATAGCAAAATTTTCGTGCTGAAATAAGCTCTTTTATAGGTTAAGGCGAGAATTCATATCTCCCTTCCCCTTTACCTTTCTTATCCTGACTTTACAGATCCTGTGCCACTGGAAGATACATTGTTACTAAGTTGGCCTAAATGCAAGAAAACATATCTTTAGCATTTCTTCCTAATTTTAGATTTCCTGTTAATATCCTAAGCAAATACTTTTCAAAACACCGATTTATTTCAGTGATACATTTCTATAAAAGAATTTAAATATGCAGAAATTTCTTTTGTAAAGTTAAAATAAATAGCCCTTAAGACATTTCTTAGCTGTTCTAATTTCTACACTTAAAACCCAGTTAAGAAAATATTCATAGAAAGCAAAACTACCATGATCTCTCAGCTTTTTGAGAGTCTTCATGGCAAAAATTTTTTTACTGTCAGAACAAACAAACAGATTGCTCTTCCTGCAAGGCCTACATTTAAAAAAAAAGAAAAGAGACTGAGTGTTAGTGGAGTACTGTATGTTCTACAAAAAGCACTGCCATTTAGAATCTGAGTCTAGAGGCAAGTAGTGTCCTAAATCTGAAGTGCTAGAGGACACAAAGTCAGACAGATAACAGACATACAAAGACAAATTCAGTACTAATGAAGCAAGGACCTGGGAGGGAAACCAGTATTTCAACTCAGAATTTAAATCTAATCCTTGTAGGAATCTGGACATTCTTACAATAATTATTCCTGTGGCTACAGAGAGGTTTTTCTGATTCTGCTTCAAAGGAAGACTTATTACCTTTTAGGTCAAGAAACGTTTCCTTGATTTTCCTTCTGTAAAGTGGTAAGAAACTGAGGTGAAAGGAAGGTCCAGAATTTTTTAGCTATGAAGAAAGGAGTGTTCATTAAATCTTCCGGAAGAAGAAAAGTGCTTCTTCCATTGATTTATTTCACCATTTACACTATCTGCATAGTCGACAAAAGAGCAGCTTATTTCAGGCATGCACCTGCTTTCTAACAATCTATTCACATGTTACAACCTCTAAGTAGAAAAAGAGAGAAAGTGGAGAACAGACAAGGTTGAGAAGAACACAGGAAATTAAAAGGAAGGTAAAAGAAACATTACTTAGCAAGAAAAAAAAATCAGGCATACCAAGGCATGCACAATATGGAGAACAGATTGTAAATGGCAGAGAAGTAACAGCTTTCATTCAGTGTATAATGAAATAACACAGGTAGAATCTTATCACAACACCTCCAGTCCTATCAGGACTCACCCACAAATCTCTCAATCATTTTGTGCCTGTTGTCTATAAACTTGAGTAGTCCTCGGTGTGGTATAAATGGTAAATACAAGATCAAAAGCCCAAAACGATTAAGAGATTTATGGGTGTTCTCCAGACAATGTGTTCTTCCTGTCCTGAGTAGATCTCAAAGTCATTTTTACATTCCATGAAGCCACCACTATTCAAAATAAAATTTTATTTTGCATTTGTAAAAGAAAAGTTTTTCTTCTTTAATAATAAAATAATCTTGGAAGCTAGTTACTAGTGCAAAAGACAAATGTTGGAAAAAAGTGAAACTGATAACACTGGCAAGTATAAGACTGAGTGCATTTTAACTTCTGCTTACTGAAAAGTCTTGAAATATTTACCTGAAAAAAATTCAAATAAAAAATCCCACCAACACATCATACAAGATAAGATTTATTGACTTAATTGTAAGAATTTAAAGATCTGTAAAATATTACAAACCTTGCCCATAGTTTCACTCACTGTGCTACAAATTTTGAAGCATTCTAAAAAAAAACAACTGACAAACTGACATATCGCTGTCTGATCTCAAGTGGTACTTTGGATCCTGATTCTAGAATTGAAGGCCTTTTCTGAGTTGAAACCTTAAAACCCAAGAATATTAACATGTTTGATACCTAACAAATAGCCCAAAGAATTAAAACCAGTTCAAACATTGTTTTGCCCACCCTCAGAGAATAAAAAATAAAAAAAAAATCAAGTACTGCTGAATAACTATTCAGGAAACTGAAGCTGCACCTCACAGGGAACCAGAAACAACTATCAGAAATGGTAGCTATAGAGATTTTTCTTGTCCTATAGTCTTTTCCAGACAATGTAAAGTTTCTGTTTATCATAATATGCTTATTTTAACATAACGCACAAAAGTTAAAACCATCACATTAAAAAAACTGGCAGTAAGTTAGGTTAACCATGGTACTGTCACACCCCAAAACATCCAGTTACAAAGATGCATTGTGTGTCTCAGACAAGGAGTAATACATGTATACCACATATTTACCAAGGAAGATCCTTTAAAGCAGCATTTAAATGTGTGTGCCACTACTAAGAGGATGGTAAATTTTGCATGAAGGGAACAAAGGCAAGGTTTACCATTGCCACAACCTAGTCTCACCATCACTGGGCAAGCAGTAGTCTACTTAGGAAACAAGGTGGTACATACTGGAGTTATGAAACACAAAGCAACTTGTACTTAATATCCTAGAAAAATGTCAATAATCAAACTGACTAGAGCCATAACATTTAACATTTCTAAATAGAAAACAAAACTCTGATCTCAATTTACCTCACCCCAGTAATCTTCAGTGACCTTTGCTTTCCAAAACAAAGCAAGATTAGAGCAATTTTGCTCATAAGAGAACTCCACAAAACTCTGCCACTCAAAATTTCAAAGAAGAGTTGGCACTATCAAATCAAAATATGCCTGCATTAACTTTTTGAAAAGTTTCTTGAAATTCCTTTAATTTATAAGCCTACCTCTCGAAGCAGAATAAAGCCTTTCATCAGGTATCATCAGAAAGTTTTAAGTGAAAATGATCAACACGTAAGCATGACTTGACTGAAAACATAATTCTCCCATCACGACCACTTGGATTAACGTTATATAGTTAAGTGCTTATATTTGTGTAGTGCTGCCTAGTACAACCAAGGAAAATGAAAACACATTTTGCATAGCAACTTAATTAAAGCACACAGGAAATAGGTTTTTTTTAAAAAGCTGTGCAGATATATTACATTACTGGGTCAACAATATGAAATACTATATGCAATTAATTGCAGTTTTTCCACTTCTGTTCCCATTGATATATCCAAGTTCTGCAGCAGTAATTCTACAGTACCTTGCAAGGCAGAAGCGTGGTTCTTCTGAACGAACTAGTAGAAAGTATGCAGAGTGCTGCTGCTGCAACATTTTGTTCCAGTAGCATATGCAGTTGACTGCTTCTGGTTTCAATGGGATGGACTTTGAGCAAATTTGAGGCTAAAACACACAGTAGATACAGACTGAATCTGAACTCTAACAGTAAGCTTTATTATTTAAATTACATCTATGCAGGGACAGGTATTTCACAGCTTCTCTGTTAAATCAGTTGAAAAGTGAATTAATTCACAGAAGGAAACATGAAGACTTCACTGACAGATTTCATGTAACATGTTCATTCTGCCATTTCACTTCTGCCAACAGATTTCATGAAATATCTTCTCCAGTATTTCTGAGATCACGTATCAGTTTGAAGACATTAGAATAAACCAGCCATACAAGTCAAGTTAAAAGCTAGTTTCAAGTTGTAATGATTGTGATTTTGAAACACCTGCTTGCCTGCCTTCCCTGTCCCTTTGCCCTCCCCTGCAAAAAAAAAGTTCAGGAAGTTCACCATTCTAATTTCATCTTCCAATGTAATCATTAAGTGCCCTGAAGCATCTCTTTGCCTTTTTAAGTCTGGGAAAGCTACAGATCTCAAAAACAACTACTTATCCTGAGATTGTGGAGCCAAGGTTATCAGCATTTGACTTGCATTCATCCTGCTTAATTCTACTTGCATCAGCACCTACTACACAGCAAGACACATTTGTACACCATGAAATGCAATAATCCATTTCACTATTATTCAGAAAGAACGCATACACTGGCAGAATAACTCAATTTTATTGGAAGATGCTATATAGCATGTGTAATAAAGACATGAAATTATAAACCAGTATTTTATTCATGCAATTGCTAGGTAATATACTTTGTAAGCATATATTTAAAGTGACAGCAGGAAAACTGGAGGGGAAACACTAGTATCAAATGATGAAAATAACTTCTACTACAGATTTTTCTTATGTGGAAGATAACTTAAAAGGAGAAGAACATCGGTTTTCAAATCACAAGTTTTAACAAATTGTTTCAGAAGCTCTGAATGTTTCAGAGAAGAAACCCAGCAATTGATATCAGAACTAAAAGGAAACTCAGATTTCAGATTTTTCACACTTTTGAAAGAAATGTTTTTAATTATTTTGGTCAAAACTCTAAACATTTAAAGAACTTCACACAAAGTACTTGTTCCCTTTCCACAACAGCTACCATACTTCAAATACAACCTTGTAGTTGAATCAGGCAACTACTTGCACAAGCTAAGTGCTTGTCATCATTCAGCAGACACCTAGTATTAACCACAACAAAATGAACAAATTCAAGCAAAACCTAACTGAAGCAATACAAAGTTTAGTTTGTCAAACCTGTAGATCAAACTGGCATACTCATTTGTCCAATGCTTTGAAACTGAGTAGCTGATAATCCAGACATAGCTTTCTTCTGTTCAGAAGTTGTACCTGCAGACTTCATTGCCTTCCAGTGTGTCTGCTGCATTTCTGCATCATGACTCTGTTGCCAAGGAGATGCTCTGAAAGGTACCATTTCATTCTTGTTATTTACCTAATAAACACATACACAAACCCAAGTTAACATTCAAGCAGATCCAAATCACAGCAAGATGGTGTTAAAACTAACACACTCCTTATTAAAACTGAATTTCGCTACCAGGTGCAGAGCTCAGCATGCTGTCTCTGGAAGGAAAATGCCAAGCTGAAAGAGCTCAGGGGTGGTGGAGGGAGCTTAAAGAATAATGCCTGCTATTAACATTGCCACCTGAAGCATTGCACAAGCACAGAAAGCAACAGCCACTGTGGGCTTCCAAGTGCTGTATCTACAATCTCATGATGCAAGCCTCCACTTCAAATTGACTTTTCAACAGTCATTAGCCTCAGCTGCCCTGGGCAGCAGCTTACCATTCGCTCCTAATGCAGATGAAGTAAGTGCTACAATATTTGCTACAACCTTTAAAAGAATTGGAAACATTTATTCTAATTAATTTCAAAATATTTTTACAATTAGATTACAAGCCTCAGCCAACCTGAATGAGTCTACAGATATTAAGGAAAGCTATGTTTACCTTCAGTTTATTACAAGATAGTAACTCACATCAAGTTTTGCTCTGTGTGCAATTCTCCACTTTTTTCCAGGAACATTTACTTTGGTTTCTAATAAATTGAGATCTATTTTTCCTCCGCGGGGTTACTGAAAACAAGAACAGACTGTTCAGAGCACCTATTATGAAGCTTTACACTTCAGTCATATCCTTATGACCCATTCATTCCAACGTTTCAGGATACTTGGTCAAAAAAGTCACCAGGAAAGTTACAATTCCATCACTATTAGACACTTATTTTACATTCAGAACAGTTAAGCCACAGTGCCTTGAAGCCAAGGCAGTGGTACTCGCAGTTTCTACACAGTCTGTAAGAAGAACAGGAGACTATTGAATACACAATTGCCCCTAAAACTTTGCCTACTACAGCAAAAGTAAAAGTGGCTGCCCCAAAGCAGGGGCGATTGAGATCAATTTCCTGCTTCAGGAAATATACACATTACCCATTGTCAAACTAGATTAGAGTCGTAAGTGTCCCTTGTGACTTTGCCTACAGTGTTGAAGGCTCAAATATTTAACCTTTATTAACAAATTTTAAAAAGAGTATTTGAACTTGACTACATATCAGATCCCACCCTCATATACTCAGGAAAAAAATCCCCAAGCCCTGAAGGGAAACAAAATACCTTCTTATAACCATCCTTCTTTTGTGCTTCTCTTTCAAACTTAAAGATTCTCTGACACTTCTCTAAATGACCACCTGATCCAGAGAGCTCCTCCATACTGGGTTTCGCTGCCTCAAGGGATGAACTCAGCCGAGTTATTTCACTTTCTTTCTTTTCAAGGTAATAAGTTGGATATGGATAGGTATCTGGGCTATCATTACCCTTATTTTCTCCTGTATTTACTATTTCCCCATAAGGCCTTTCAATTGTCATTTCGTCTTTTGAAAAGTGACCAGTACACAAGGGAGTCTGTGCTACTCTTCTGCTGCTCACACAGTCTTCTTCAGCAATACGGTTCTGAACAAGCGCTTCAACCAATACACTTGTTTCTGCATTCCCTTGCTTCAGAATTGCTTTCTCAATAGAAGCAGCTGAAGATACATGTTTCTCCTCAGCATTAGCAAAGGCATCTATCTCATCAAAAACCTTCAATATATCTATGCTTCCATCAGGCAAATAAATATCATTTGCTTTTGGGGAAACTATGCCTAATTTGTCATATTTATTTAAAGCTTTACTGTTCTTCTGTAAAGCTACGATCTCCTCTGATTTTTCTTCTGCACACTCAAGATTATCTGCTATCGCATAATCAGGTGACTTTTCTGCACATATGATATCAGCCAGTTCTTTGTCCCTTTTCCCATTTGTGCAGTTCCTACTTATTCTTGGCTTTTTATTAACAGCTCGTGGTGGCACATCAATTACAAGATCACCTTCATCATCAGATTCTTGAAGTTTTATTTCAAGTTTGATTGAGGAAGAGTTTCTCATTCTCTTTTTAAGTGTGCTTCTCTTAAATGGAGACATACTTGAATTCTCATCCTGATTTTCACATGGAAATCCTTCTGGTGACTTACACTGCTGCTTAGTATTTTCATTCTCATTTGCTACAATAGAGATAGAGACACCTGTAAAATAATTTTGTAGAAGATTTTATTCAAGAACAGTTACTGGACAACTATAATCAACAACGTACTTTTCTAATTAGAAAACAGCCATTATTTGTATGCCAGAAAACATGAAACTATGACATACAAGTGGTAAAAGATCCACTACAATAGTTTTCTTAGGAGAAAATATCTTACTTTAAGACCATTTTCAAGGGTTTAAGTGTTTACAATCATGTAATCAGGAAGACTATACTCTGAGATTTAGTTCCGTTCCTTGATTTTATTCTTGTCTGAATCTACTGCTACTTCACTCCTTGGGTTTTTTTTTAAATCACCTGCCTTTCTTTGAGCAAAGACATCTATGATCTTAAGTTAAGCCTAAACTGCAATATATAGACTTCAGCTGAAGAAAAAAAATTATCTATTTTATGAATTATGTATAAGACTACAAGCCTCGTTGTTCCAAACATCCAATAACATTCAAAGAAAGGTATATTTATAGTAAACTTTAGGGAGCCTTGAAAGTAAAATTTTCCACTGCATATGTAAGAGACTAACCAGTATCTTTTAGCTTTTATAGGCTGTAGACTACTTAGCAGAACTAAGTATAATGCATTCTTAAGGGACTGTCTCCATCCTCACATGGATATTTTAGCAAATCACAGAGTGTAGTGGTCATTTCCCTCTCAAAATTTTATTAACTGTATACAGACCCTGTCACCATTAGTATCAGTTGTGTATTTTAACAACAATGCTATTTATGCTGTCATTTAAAAACACGCTATCATTTGAAGTCAAAAGTGATTGTATCAGTAATTACGAAACATTTCAGAGAAGTAACAGAAAAATTGTATTTTATTAGTAAATGGGATCCTTTCCAGGTTACTTAAAAAAAAAGCAATTTTAACACTAACACAATACCAACACACTAAACTAGGGTGGTTCCACAAAGCCTCACCCACTGTTGTGGGTAAACCCAGCCTGGAAGCTGAGTCGCTTGCAGCCACTGTCTCCCTTCCCCAGTGGGAAGCAGCAGAGAACCAGAAGGGTAAAAGCAAGAAAACATGTAGGTTGAGATAAAGGCAGTTTAACAGGTAAAGCAAAGCTGTGCACACAAACAAGGCATTATAAGAAATTAATGCACTACTTCCCACTGGCAGGCAGATATTTGGCCACTTCCAGGAAAGCAAGGTTTCATCATGCCTAACTATTACTTCCAATGTCTCCCTCTTCCTTCTTTCCTCAGCTTTTATTGCCAAACACACCATCCCACAGTTTGAAATATCCCTTTGGTTAGTCTAGGTAAGCTTTCCCAGCTGTGTCCCTTTCCAGCTCCTTGTCCACTCTGAGCCTAGTCACTGACAGGGCAGCCTGAGAAGCACAAAAGGCCTTTAGGTTGAAAAAGCAAGCAGAGATCGCAGCAGAGGTCAAAGCAAGCAGAGATCGCAGCAGAGGTCAAAGCAAGCAGAGATCGCAGCAGAGGTCAAAGCAAGCAGAGATCGCAGCAGAGGTCAAAGCAAGCAGAGATCGCAGCAGAGGTCAAAGCAAGCAGAGATCGCAGCAGAGGTCAAAGCAAGCAGAGATCGCAGCAGAGGTCAAAGCAAGCAGAGATCGCAGCAGAGGTCAAAGCAAGCAGAGATCGCAGCAGAGGTCAAAGCAAGCAGAGATCGCAGCAGAGGTCAAAGCAAGCAGAGATCGCAGCAGAGGTCAAAGCAAGCAGAGATCGCAGCAGAGGTCAAAGCAAGCAGAGATCGCAGCAGAGGTCAAAGCAAGCAGAGATCGCAGCAGAGGTCAAAGCAAGCAGAGATCGCAGCAGAGGTCAAAGCAAGCAGAGATCGCAGCAGAGGTCAAAGCAAGCAGAGATCGCAGCAGAGGTCAAAGCAAGCAGAGATCGCAGCAGAGGTCAAAGCAAGCAGAGATCGCAGCAGAGGTCAAAGCAAGCAGAGATCGCAGCAGAGGTCAAAGCGTTTCCCCACCTTTTATACAGGTGAGATACTCTTTTTAATTATAAGCTTCTCAGGTCCAGTTCGGAGGCAAGTTGCTATTTTCATTAACATAGGCTGTTAGTATTGTCAAATTTTGTGGTTCCCATTTTAAAGTCACTTTAGTACTCTGCCCCTTGCCTCGTGTGCCTATTTGGCCTTATCGCCAACAATTTGAACGCACCACCATTTCTGCTGAGATCTAGCTTACAGTTGCCAGAAAACACTCAGTCATAAGAGGAACACAACAAACACCAAAGCCACTAGTTATAAGTCTTATTACTCTTTACACTTCAGAAAAAAAGTGGAGAGCCATACTGAAGTTTCAGTAGAAAATGCTGGTTCTTCATGGATGTGCAAGCAGGCTCGCTGCAGACTGCTAACACTGGAAGAAAAGCAAGTGCTTTATAAAGTTTATTCACATTATATACTAACTCATAATTCAAAATACATATTACAACTTCTGTTCTTCATTGCAAAGGGCTGAGGATGACACACGACGAAGGAAAGGTGATACCCTCGTGCTCAGAAACCCAGAAGTCATCAGCTTTGCTATGGTCACACAACAGCTCAAGCAAGCCCAGCTTCCTGAAGTCCAACTCTAGGCACAAACATCCCTTTATATTCTTACTCCCACACAATCCCTACTGTTTGCCAAGGTGGGGAAGTTTCAATAATGTTTGGGTTTTTTTCTCCCTAAAAGCAAAGCAAGACCCTAAAGACTTCCTACAGTCCCCTTTCATTCTCCAGCTCTCCTGCACGGCGCACCAGCTCTTTATTTAACCTCCAGCCTCAAACAGCAGGCACAGAGCCGTGCCCACGGCTCAGCGCCTTCGAGCGCCGATCCCGACCCTTCCCACCGTCCTCACCCCGGGAGCGGTTGGAGCCGGCAGGGCGCTCTTCGTGGCGCAGCACCTTGTGCCAATACCGGCAGCGAGGCCGCTGGCACCCACCGCCCTCGTCGTCCTCGTAGGGGCAAAGGGAAACCCCGAAGCAGCTGGCGGGACGCATCGTTCTTCCGGGCAGCGCCCGCACTCGGCACTGCGCGAGAGACGGCAGGACGGGACAAACACGGCACCCCACACGCCGACATCTCGCGCCCGCGCGTTTTACCGCGCCGGAAGTCCCGACCGACCAATGGGAGCCGAGGCCGGTGTGCGGGGGCATCTCCGACTGACCAATGGGAGCCGAGGGGCTGCGAGCAGGGGGCGGTGCTGTGGGTGGGGCACCGCCCCCACCACGTGCTGTTAGGGAGGGGTCGGGGGAGTCGAGAGACAGGGAAGGAGAAGGGGGGAGGAGTGTATGCTGTAATCGCGTCTGGCGGGGTCGGAGGAGCCGTCTTGGCGAAGGAGGTGGTGGCGCAAGGAGCGGGTGTCGCCCCCTGCAAGGGGTGCGTCTGAGGGAAGGGAGGGTTGTGGTGCTACCGAAAATGCCGGCAAATAAGCCGTTCTGAGACTCCTTGTTGCAGTTTTAGAAAGGAAACGTCTATTATTGCAGCACTGGACATGTGAGGGATAATTCCACCAATCAAGCATATCATAGAATCGCAGAATCAGAATCACTTGGTTGGAAATGACCTTTGAAATCAACTGTACCTGTCCACTGCTAAACCACATTCCTGAGTGCGTGATCTACTGTCTTAAACACCTCCAAGGATGGTGACTCAACCACTTAACCTCCTTCGGCAGTTGTGGCAGTGCCTTCTGGTAAATAAATTTTTCCTGCTGCCTAACCTGAACCTCCTCTGGCCATTACCTCTCGTCCTATCACCTGCCACTTGGGAGAAGAAAACAGCACTTACCTTGCTACAACCTTCTTTCAGACAGTTGAACACAGTGATGATATCTCTCCTCAGCCTCCTCTTCTTTAGGCTAAACAACCCCAGTTCCCTCAGCTGCTCCTCACAGGACTTGTTCTCCAGCTCCTTCACCAGCCTCGTCGCCCTTCTCTGCACGCACTCCAAAACCTCAATGTCCTTCCTGTAGTGAGGGGCCCAGAACTGAACACAGTACTCGAGGTGTGGCCTCACCAGTGCTGAGTACAGGGGTACAATCACCTCCCTGGTACTGCTGGCCACACTATTTTTGATACAGGCCAAGATGCCATTGGCCCTCTTGGCCACCTGGGCCACTGCTGGCTCATATTCAGCTGGTTGTCAACCAACACCCACAGGTCCTGCTCCTCCAGGCAGCTCTCCAGCCAGTCTTCCTCAAGCCTGTAACACTGTGTGGGGTTGTTGTGTCTCAAGTGCAGGACTCGGCACTTGGCCTTGTTGATCCTCATGGTCTCAACCCATTTATCCAGCCTGTTCAGTATAATGAGATAAGAGCTGGTTACAGAATGTATTTTCCTCCTAGATGCATATGTATACACTTTCCCAGCAATCTCATGCATATTCTATTACTTCCCAAGGACTAATTTTAATGTTATTATGAACTTCACAACAGCCAAATCTCCACTAATTGGGACAGTACCAGTTCTCTGTCTGACCTTACATTCTTTGGATATAGAGAAACTATAAAAACACAGAAATTATTACAGAAGAAGACACCTCTGTTCAGCACATATCATACTTAACGTGAGGTGTTATCGTTTCTTGAGAGAACGGTGTCTGGAGAAAACACTGTCTGAAAAAAACCGTCCTCTCAGTCAGTCTGTAACTTTGAAAAAATACAGCTACTTACGTGAGACTTAACTGAAGCTAGAAAATTGATTCTACTTTAGCTTAAACCAGAATATTTCACTTTTGCAGTTGTAACTACTTCTTGCATCAGTAGTACTGAGGAGAAGTCACATTTTGTCCTCCAAGGGGTGCCCCAGATGTGGGTGTGTGTTTGTGAGCCAAGTATCCAGGCTACTGTCAGGAGCTGAAGCAGATTAATTCTAGTAGGTTCAGTCAACTCATATACAGAGGTCAAGATTTAGTACCACTCCTAAAGCAAAAGTTTGATTTCAGGATAATTGTCAAGGACAATTCAAAACATGGAAAACATCAAAATAATAATAAGCAAAGGAATGAAAAAAAAATAACAGCAAATAGGCTGCTAATTTGACTGTCCCCTGGAGGCCAGTAATGTGGCTGGAAAAAGGAAATCTAGTCTGTTGGGTTCCAAAGAAGATAATAACTGATTAGCGTTATATAAGAAAGAATGAAGAAAAATCTGGCATTACTATCTCATATTTCTGCCTTATGGAACAAATTATTTTCAGAACTTAAGACATTTTAGCTACTTCTGTGTGCAGGATCATGAAAGTTAATGAAACAATTCCTCGATTTTGATCTGGCTTCAGAAGACCATAGCTGGGCAATTTTTCTAAATCAGTTGCGTTGCCTTGAAGGCAATACATTTTGGGTGTGATCTGGAAATTCTGGGGGTTTGTGCCTCACTGTTTAAAATTTATGTTTAGACCAATCTCTGCTTCTGATTCTGTGGGTCTTCCTGAACTTCCCTTCCCCATGTTGGAGTAGTGTCAACTGAAGAATTGTTGCTACTTTCTGGGAGTGGCAAATACAAGTATGATATTCTGTGTTGAGGCAATTTTTAAAAAGCAGATGAAATAGAAAAATTGTGTTCTCTTAAACAACCTACCAAGAGGTCATTTTATTCTGTTAAAAACCCCAGCCTTTTTTTTATTTGGAGTTGTATGTTATTGTATACATACAAACAGCATACAGGGCTGTTATGTACACAAACATCCCAAAATGCACATACACCCTCATGACTTTCCCAAACAAAGGCTATTTTTTAAGAAACAGTTAGTTAATTATTTCACAAAAAAAAAAAATCCTATTTTAAGAGTAATTAGTTTTCAGAGATCCATCACTACCCTCCTATTCAGTGCTGCTGGTGTTGGATTGCTTGAATCCATTTCAAGAAGTCCATGTGTTTCAGATGTTCCTTTTTAACTTGAGGAATAATATAGAACTGTCATCCTGCCAGAGTTGTATCTCTTGGCCCTTGATTCCGAAGCAGTTGATGTTTGCCTACAAACGTTTGTGATCAAATTTTTATCACTCATCACTGTCTTACTAGAATGTAAAGTTTATTCTGTCGTGTCATGAAATTTCAAGTTACAAATTTAGTTGAGTCACAAATACTATTTATATAAACATATACCAGCAACTGAGTTAGAGAACATGACAGTTACTGTCAATGAGGTTCTATTTAGATGTGGTCTGCATTTAGCTCTTCATGTGAAGGAGTACTGCTGAGTCTAGATGCATGAGAAGTCTGTGATATAACAACTACAGAGTTTATGATAGATAATGTTTCTGATTTTGTGTGCAGTGTATAGTTTTTAATTCTCAGTCAAAAAAAAAGACTTCCAAATCTGTCATAAAGCTGCTTTTATATATCAAGGTGAAACTCCTTGTTTGTGCTATTCTATTACTTTCAGACACATCCTCATAAATATTCATAACTTTTGCTCTTGGACCTGAGAAATTTAAGTAATACTCCAGTATTTCACAAAGAAAAACTCATGTTTAAGCAATACTTTTCTATTACATCTTTTATGATCCTATATATGAACTCACAAAAAACGGATTAACATTTTAGGATGATTTCTTTCTTAGCAATTAGGTTTATACAACTGCTTTTGCTTATTAGCCCTTTGTTAGAAAGAAGGTTGGTATATTTTTTCTTGCTATTCAGAAATTTAAACGAGATAATTTGTGTTGCCAGAGATAGAGAAAACATATACTGCTCTTCCACTCATGAACCAAATTTTGCACACAAACTTTGCACACATATGCAGGTCTCCTTTTCAGGTAAGTAGAAACTTAATCTATATATTTGTGAATACATTTATTGTTTTCCCTCAGTTACAATAAATTGTAACTGGAGGTAGAAAAACAAGATACACAAACTTTTAAAGCATTCTTCAAGGTTTAAGGATAGAAGCATGTTCCCATATTCAAAGCATGTTCCCACATTCTATAGCTTGCTAATATGGCCCATGATAAGTTTCATTGTCTTGGGATTCAATTTATTTACCTGTTAATAAGTGTGTGTCTCAAAGACAAAATGGTTTTTACTTCTATATTTCTCACATGGAGATGTCCCAAGTCTCTTGATTTCAAGTTTATTTTTCATTACATTTTGCTCACAAAATTTAGAATTGGTGTTGTTCTTATGCTGTCTAGTTAGAAGAATTGAACTTATGTTTAATCTTTTGCTCGGTCTTCTACTTTGTCATCCAAGGGTGGTTCTTCACTGTAGCTCTGTGTGAGAGTGGTGAGGTAACAGTGTCCAAATCTGGATTCTGGAAACATAAAGTAACAGCTGCAAACATTATTCCTCAGATAAAGCAGAGAAAGAAAAATCAGAAAATTCAACATCTCAGGTGAAAGAGAAGAAGAAGAAGCATGCTTAGGAAACCTGTTTCGTTTTTCTCAGAAGCCTAAATGCTAGAAAAAAACCCAGAAATTACTGTAGTTGACTAATAAACATGTTTGGAAAAGTGGTTTTGGAAACTGCATTCTTTAGGAAAAAAATAGCTGTATGTTTTGTTCTCCAGTAGTTTGCAATTCTGCAGTGATTGAAAAATTTAGAACCTGAAATGCATGTGTTATAAAGTTAGAAATAATGAAGGAATCCCTGGTCTTGAGCTCAGTGAAACTGGAAAAATCTTGCCAGATCAGCATGACAAAAGAGACTTTTTTAGTGTAATAGTGTAATACTAGAAAATGCAATTAAAACGACAATTAGCTGTTAGCTAGTGCATCCCTTTCCAAAGAACTCTCCTTTTCTGCACCTTTGGTGGAGATGAATCTTGCTACAAGCAGTAATAAGAAAAAACCTGAAGTAACACAAGGTGGCTCTCGTGAGAGCAGAAAATAACTACTTACAAAAATCCCAATCTACGTATAAATTTAAATGCAGGTCTGTTTTTGCAGAAGCATTTTCCAGAATCATACTTGATTTTTGATGGCCATGTAATGGAAGGCCATGTGGCATTTTCCTGTGGTGGTCTGGATGGGTTAACATGTTTTACATGAAACCACTTTTCACACTTCTTGGCAGAGTTGGTGAGCACAAAAGCCCGCATCAGCATGTCACTTGCTGTATGCAGGTGGTCATGCAGCAAAACAATGCATTACTATTGTAATCCATTTTGATAATCCTCAATAGTTAAGTATAAGTTGTTACAGAAATAGCATCAAGAAATTACTCAGGCAGAACTGGAAAGAGACTATGTCAGTCTGTACACAGTGCCGTGTGTGTTGACAGACTCTGTGATTTTACTTGTTTTCTGCAATTAATTCAGATGTAGGCCCTCTTTAAACATGAACTATAAGCTGTTTTGCTGATCACAAAGGTCACTAGTGAGCAGTAGATAGGATATGACAATTCTTGAAACATACTGAAATGAAGTGGGAACCATGGGATCTGCTTTTGCACAAGTCAAATCATGTCTTATTAATGCATTTTGTTAAAAGGTGAGAGGACACCAGACATTCTCCTCTCTTGTTTGTCATTCTGTAATTTTGTTTAGTAGTTAGGGACTTATTGTGGATTTCTTCACCTAGCCTCTCATTAATTTGTCTTGTTCTTAGCACAGTTGTACTGGTAACGAATGTAACATATTCTTCTTCAAATTCTGCATACTCTTTAAAGAAATATAAGTAGCAGAAGATACCATTTAAGCAGAGTGAAAATATGTACATCTGCTTAAGTACTAGTAAGACCCAGAAAGAAAAACCTGGTACAGATGGTGCATCTCCAATTATATCTTGTGTTGCAGTGATGTGTAATATTTGCCATGGTTCATTTTAAATTAAAAACCAAGGAAAAGTATTCTGTTCCTGATCTGTAACCATTTGTCAGACTACCTATGTGACTGCCAATGTGCCACAGCTTTTAAAAGAAATTTTAAGGCATGAGAATCATTCTAGGATATGTAAACTGAAAAAAGGGCAGAGCAAGGGATCGAAAGAACAAACCGTTAAGATCTTGTATCAGAAAGTGACATCGCTCCCTCTGCTGACTGCAGAAAGAAAAGACAGGTTTTAGAAGGCAAATGAAAAAAATGTGTGCTGAGAGGAAAGCGTGTTGCAGAAATAAAACGTGAAGAAAAACCGACGACTGAGAACAATATAATTATGCTTGGATAACAGAAGTCCATAGTTTGTAAATAATTATTTAATGCACATTGACATAAACTGACTTACGGTTGGCCCACATTACTCAGATAAGCAAGAATTTTAAAGTTGATAAAATAATTTAAAAAAAAGAAGAAAGAGCATTTCTGGTGTGTCGCATAGAGATCCAGTCTGTCAGTTCTGGAGGTTCAGTAAAATGGCTTTTGGCTCAGTAAAATGAACTGTGAACTTACAGCCACCACTCTTCTGAGAGGCTTTCACTTCTAACAGTTATTATTTGTTAAACCTGACATTCAGGTGTGTCTATTTGAAACCTTCTTGATATAAAACATGACACATCTTTTTTGAGACAAAGAAAGCTTCAATCTCTGTCTGAGGGAGACTCTATTCAACTGATAAATCCCTCACTACATGTGAGAGGAGTAACACAGAGGCTTGCATGTGATAATTCCCTAGTCATTGCAGATAGTGCACAGATCTCTACACAAGGTTAAACAGAATGGGAGCCCTATCCTTAAGCATAGCATGGTGGCACAGGATTCATATTCAAAACAACCTGGAAGTGATTGATTGATTGATTATTTAACAAACAGGGACATCAAGCAATATTAAGAGCTACCAGGAAGTTTGTGCTGTAAGGCACGATGAAATAAGATTTTAAGATGAGAGGCTGAGTTAGCAGAACTAGACACATGGTAAATTGAGGCTATGGAAAAAACCTAAACCTCTGAAACAGTATCTTGGAAGATACTGAAGGGAGGAGACTGAGGTGAAGAAGTAACAAGGAACTCTGTGTCATCATCAACAGTCTTTTACGCCAGGGTCCAATGACTTTGTATCACCAAGCTGGAGGAACAGAATAATAGAATGGTTTGGGTTGGAAGGGATGTTTAAAGGTCACCTAATGCAGCCTCCCTTGACATGAGCAGGGACATCTTCAGTTAGATCAGGTTGCTCAGAGCCCCACCAAGCTGACCTTGAATGTTTCCTGGGATGGGACATCTACTACCTCTCTGGGGAACCTGTCTCAATGTTTCACCACTCTCAGCATAAAAAACGTCTTCCTTATTGCTGGGCTAAATCTACCCCTTTTTACAGTCACAAAGTGAACTCTGAGGAACCTTTTATTTTCTTGCAGAAGGTACTGGTATCAAAAGTAGCAGATGTGATTTAGTTCTCTGCTTGAGGTAGCACAACAACAGCTTTAAATTGTCTCTTAATTACAGATGTGCAAAATTCAAAACTGACATTTTTTTATTTACATGGCCTAGATCACCTTCCAGGTTTAACAACAGGACACTGAAATTATCCAAATGGGTTATGTAGGTATTTGGCTTCCATACAGATAAAATGAAGAGATATGTGTACATTTGTGTTATACTGATAATCTGTAACAGGTTTAATTTCAGGCTACTAGTTCTTAGCTGTCTTGCAATTGATCTATAACAACCTAATTATCTTATTACATGCTTTCTTCCTTTTACCACAGATCACAGATTCTCCTCCATTTTCATTTTTCAAGAAATAATTACACTTCCTACCATTTTAATAAATAAGCATTGCTACAGGATCAAAATTAATGAGATATGTCTTGTTCGTTTCCTGTCATGGCCTTTGAAAATGCATTACCTTCCACACAGAAATGTCTACAGTCTCTTTGCCCTTGTTGAGTGCTCCAGAAGGGGACCAGTGTTGTGTTCACCGGAGCTAATAGTACCCCATGCCTTTTGAGGATGTAGAACACAATATAATGAGAGGAACTTCATATTAACCTATGAACTAATTTCTGCTCAGAAAATTCTTAGGTCTATTTCATGCTGCCCATCAATAACAGAATTTGATTTTTAGTTAAAATCTGCAAATACTATATGAGAAATTTTACTTTGAAAGAAAATACGTTTTTTTCTGTCTCAAAACTAAAAAGCTGTATAGTGATTAGTCACCACCCTTATGCACTGGCACCTCCAGTGCCATTTCTGGCATCCTGATTCCTTGCCATAGCTTTACTCCGAGTAGGATTTTAGGAATTTACTTTTATGAACCTGGGTTTGACAACCAAGAAAAAGGCTTGGTGACTTTAGCCTATGGAAAAAACAAGATAAAAGGATTTGGACATTTCCTCATTTTTTTTCACTTTCCCTAGGCTCAGAGAAGAGGGCCAGAGGCAGTGCAGCACAGACACTTAAAACACAATCAAATGAAAAAACAAACCCCAAGAAACCACAACCAAAAGTGCTTGATGTCTGGACAGTCAACAGAGCTACAGAAGAGACATTCTGATTTTTAAATGTAAAATGTAAATGTAAAAGAATATGAGCAACACCTGAAATTTGTACATTCACACAGGAATTAGAAAAACAGTATTTCAGATTTTCCACTTAGAAAAATGTAATCCCTACCAGTTTCCAGCTGTTTCACTAGGAAAAGTTAAATACCATACTTAGCTCTCTTTATGGTCTTATATTCTTTTACTTGTTCAAACAAAAAGCTTTCTTCTTTACTCACTCATGCGACCTGTTGCTCTGCTTTGTACTTCTCCTTCCCTTTAAGCAAAGCAGAAACTTTATGCATCCTTCTGAAGGCGGCACCCAGCACATCCTAGTTGGATATAATGCATATCCTAGTTGGAAATAATGGCCAACCTCTGGTTGGACCACAAATCCTCAGGGAACAGCCAATCTGCAATTAAGTGTTTTGAATTAATGCATTGGGTCCACTTTGCAAAACAGCCTCCAAGCTAAGAACATGGAAGGGCAATAAAGTTTTGTCCCATTTACTGTTCCAGTCTTTTAATGAGTGAGCAGCTGCAGTAAGGCTTTTATACCACTTGGTTTATAGAGGTTGAACTTTGAGACTTCTGTTTGAATTCAGGTGCAAGATTTGAGGTTTGTCACGTTCCAGTAGTCTGATCACTTTTCAGAGATCAGTTTGCATCATGACAACTTGTGGAAATGCAAGAACCCACACAAACCGAAGACTTTGTGTTTCACGGCACCTGAAGTATTGGTGTCAAAAAGAGCAGAACAGGCTGACCCGCGACATCACTCTCCAGACCTGCAGAGTAAACGTGTCAGGTTGTTTTGTTGGTTTGGGTTTCTTTTATTATTTTCCTCTCTTTGCTAAGATATGTTTCTTCTCTGCTGTACTTTGTATTTTGGAATTGTTTTTTCCAATGGCCTGGCATAAAGAATGATTCATGTAAGTCCATCCGATGAAAACAGCTTGTGAAATGTTAGCTAATAGCAAAAAAATGCTGTGTTACACTAAGGCTTTACCACAGTTACAACTCACCTGCAGGAGTATTCATGTCGTTTGTGATGGGAACCATGACAGGCACTGGGGCACTCACCTGTCAGTAAAATTCAATTTTCCATGTGTTATTTAGAACAGACATTTTGAGGGCTGGTCATGCAGCACAAAGCTCAGTATCAAGCACCGGTGACATGTAAGTGCCACTTATAATCTGAGTCTTTTGAGCCAGCTCAGACTCTTCCTTTAGCCTAACTTTCCTCCCATTTTTATGACTGTTTGTCTTGTCCAAGTAACTCGGAGCTAGAAACATAGGCTAGGCAAGTCTGATTACACTGCCATGGATGATCAGCTTAGAAGTACATCATCAGCAGGCTGTTGATTGATGGGCTTTAAACATGAGCGCAAACCCAAAATAATACAGTGTTTGTGTAATTTTCTTTTCTTATATTGATATTTTTTTCCTGCTAGGAAACCCTACCACAGAAACAATGCAGGATGTTCTAACAGTGAAACCTGTTTAATAACGAACCCAGTTTTGCTTCTCTGGCTCTATGCACCAGCTGATAAGTTTATTGTACATCACTCAGTTTGAGAAGGATAAATGCAATGTATTAGATGATTTTGAGTTCTTTAATCCTTAAAAAGTTTATCAACTATTCTATGTTGCACTCTGCACTATTTCTCTCCTCAAGCTTGATCATGTCCTAGCTACTTAAAAATTAAGCAAGCAAGTAGGGAGATTAATTAGGTGTAGTATTAATATGGTTATTGTGGTGGCACAGTATTGTGGGCAGGTGAATTAATCCCTGGGCTTAACTATGCTGGTCTTACATATGTGTGTCACTGAAACTACTGGTAAACGTCAGAGTTAGTAGACTACACTGTTAGCATATTTCTCTGATCATTTGCTAAGAGAAAGACTCAGAACAGGCAGTAGTTTGGTTTTCTTTTTTCTCTTGACATAGTAAAAAGTGCACACGTATTTCATTTACCAAGCATTTGTCTCCTTGGAGCAGAACAGAACAATTTGTGGAAATGTGGTCATTTTTACAGCCTGAGCTTAAGTGAGCCTGAAAGACTCAGAAAGACTCAAGCACTTGATTGAAACACATTCCAGTGCAACATGCCAGCATAAAACTTCAATAATCTCTCACAGCTGATTTGTCTGACACTGAGGAGGTCTTTCAAACCTGGACCTGAATTCTGCCACCATCACTGCATCCACTGACTTTCTTTACCCCACTGGGTAGAATGCCACTGGGTAGAAAACAAATTGTTTAATGATTTGTCTAAAATGACAGCACCACTGAGCCAGAGGCTACTTGCGATAAAAGATCAGGGTAAATTCAGTAAATTCCCAGCCACTTGGCTGTTCTGTTGCTCCATCCACATGAAGGTGGGTATGTTCAGCAAACTCTTTCCCCTGCCTGGTTAGAGTGATGCCACCTCTTAGAAGTCATCCTTTTGCTATTAACAGCAATGATACCTACCAGTACTGCAAGCTGATAGGAGTTGCTGATTTTAAGGCAGAAGGCAACATGACCTTGCTTAACAGCAAAATATGCACAAGTGTCTTGATTTGCAGAGCTGATTAGCCTGACAAAATTTTGCAGTGCTCTAGGAGAGCTTTGTGGCACAACTCCTAGCGATACAATATAGATGTCAAATTTTAGAATGGTCTGGTTTTGGTTTTGTGGTGGTGTTGTTGTGGGTTTTTTTGCTTTTGTTTGACTGCTAGAATGTGATATAATTTGTCTTACAGAAAGAAAGGGGCTTAGTTTACTGTTTTTGCAATAAGAGCCACTTCCCCTTCTATCTGCGGCTTCCCCATGTGCCATGTTTGTTAGTGAACAGTTAGTAATTACCTACAGTATGGCTTTTATTCTGCTTCTAATTGTGCCAGGAGGGCTCCACTTAACTAAATGTACATCAGGTGGGTGACACATTCAGATGACCACTCAATTTACTTGAATTGCTTTAATTGCTGTGATGTATTAAATACAATCCAAGGGCTGAGATTATGAGGTCCATCTGTTGTATGTCAGATTTATTATTTTAAGCAGGGAGATCTATTTGTTTTTCACCATGTCGCCTGCTGGGTTTGCCTCACTTTTACTTTTGCTGGCTCTGAGGACAGTGAACAGTCATATGGAGTAGAAAAGAGAGGCTGAAGCTTGCTTTGCCATCATATTGTGCAGAATCAGGCAATCATTATCCCATTTCCAATGGCAATGAGACAGCTGAAACAACTTCTCCAGTGTAGCGTGAGTTGAGATGTAACAGTCAGCCTTTCTTTCCCACTGCTGCTTTGCTCTTCAGCTGACCCAGGAGATGCCATCCACTTGTTATTCAGCTTTCAGTGCTTTATGGCATCAGGGTGGGAGTAAAGAGAGAGATGTACAGCAAAGCTGGAGAGGGAAGAGTTTACTGCAGCTCTTTACCCTGACAGCATAGGTCTTTTCTGGTCTAGAAGGGGAAACTGGCAATGACAGACTAAAGAGTCTTATCACTGCTGTAATGACAGGCTCACCACACCACTGGATTGGAGACACTGGTAGAAGTTGCTAATCCAATCCCATAATCAGAGAAAGGTCACTTTGAACAGGTTGCCCAGGTTTGTGTCCAGCTGCGTTTTCTAATATCTCCAAGGACCCCTCAACCTCTCTAGGCAACCTGCTCCAGCGTTTGTCCACCCTCACAGAGAAAGAGGGTTTCTTTACATTTAATAAGAGTTTTGTGTACTTCAGTTTGTGTCCTTTGCTTCAGTCATTGGATACCACTGAGAAAAGTCGATCTTCACCACTCCATCAAATCTCTCTACATGTGCATAATATCCCCCACAGGCCAACCCCGGGCTGAACATCCCTTTCAGCCTCTTCCTTTGTGAGAGATGCTCCCATATATTCATCATCCTCATGGCTCTTGCTCCAGTCAGCCCTGTCTTTTGTACTGGTGAGCCCAGGACTGGACAGGGCACTCCAGTTGTTTCTCACCAGGGCTGAGCACAGGGCAGGGATCAGCCTTTGGCCTGCAGGTAACACTCCTCCTCATGCAGCACAGGAGGCTGTTAGCCTCATTTGCAATGAGGGCAGATTGCTGGGTCTTTCCCTGCCCAGCTGCTTTCAAGCTGGACAACACCCAGTATATTCTGATGACCTGGGCTGTTCCTCCCCAAGCACAGGATTTTGCATTTGCCATTATTAACCTCATAAGTTTTCTGTTGGCCTTTTTCTGCAACCTGTTGAAGGCCCTCTGCTGTATTCATATGGGCATGCTTCCCAGAGAACCTTCCTGCTGCCCTTAATTTCTTTCACTCTGCCTAACTCCTCAGCTTCCCCCCTCTGCAGCCTTTTTCCAGTTACTCTGTTACTCCCATCATCTCATCTTCAACTCCTTCTCACCTTCAGAGAGAGACATGTGAAGTTCAGCATCAGCCTTTCTTCTCCTGGGTACTATCTCTACAAAGCTGGCAGCCATTCTTTAACCTCTGAGCTCCCACTCTCCTCTAGCTCTGCAGTTGGTATACAGTAGCATTATAGCATAGACACATTCATGGTTATATATGTTTTAGGAAACAGGCCAAAATGAACAGTCCAATGAGCTGTATGTTCATATGCTGGAGATGATATTTTCTGTCATCATTTCAGAGCTCCATTTCCTTCTGTGGCAGCCAAATTCTAACCAAGGCTTTTTAGTTCTGTTTTTAGGAGATTAAACTTTGTTTTATACTGACTTGGTGCTGCTTACATGTCTGTCCTTTCTTGGAGGATCCCATAAGGAACCAGCTGAAGTACCTGATGGAACCCATCAGTTACTCAAGCTTGAAGAACTGACAGGCCAGAACGAGCAGACCAGCTTAGCTGAAGAAAGGCTACTTGTGTGGCCAGTGCGATACTCTGCTGTTGGTGAGAGGCTGGCCAGTTTTCATTAGCATGACATTTGGTTGGTTTTTGTTGGTGTTGTGTCAGTGCCAGGAGGACTGAGAGGAAGCTGGTATATTGGCAGTCATGGATCTCACTCACTTCTAAGTTCTGTGAGCGTGCCAGAAATTCTACCCCACGGTATGAAAACCACATGTATTTTTCTTGCTGAAGAGTTTGCTCCCAAACAACTCCACAACACTTCTGCAAGGTTATCTTTCTTTTATTAACATTTGGATTTCATCTCTTCATCCACTAGGACTGATTTGAAAAGCAAGCTTTCCTTTTCTTTTGAGGACTACAACAGTTAGTAAAGGTCTCTCTTCACATACAGTTGAACAACCATTTAATAACAAACAGAACTCAAAGAGCCTAAGACACATCTGACATCATTAAAAAAATTAACATACCAAACAGGAAGGAGGAAATGGAATCAACCACCTATTTCTTAGAAAGATGAATCCCCCATAATAATTACCAGAATTAAAAAACATATTCTGTAGGGAAAAGCAGGCAGTGTGCATATGAATGCATCAATATTCCACATCTATATCCCCACCCAAGCACATACACACACGTATATACATACGTGTGCACATACATACACACACATGCATGTATTAGACTAGACAAGTAATTATTTTTTCCCCCCAGAAGAATATAATTACAGCACCTTATTATATTATATCTGTCTTTAAAACATGAAAATTTATTAAAACAGAAAAAATCCAACTACCTTAATGGTACATTTGACTAAATGTTGAAAAACTTTGCCGCTCTATTTAGCATGAAATACATGAAAAATCAGTTTGATCACTTTAGATCTCAATGAATACCACTATGAGGCTCTTATTACTGATTTGGCTTGTTTTGCCCTTGGAACCATCTCCATAATTATTAAAAATGTTTTTTAATTTCTTCCAACAGGTAGCAAAAATATCTAAACACTGACTACTTCTCTGTACTGGGTTCCCCAGTATTATCCCCTTTCTAAAGCACTTAAAGCATGTTATACAATAGCAAGCATGTTCATATTTTATACATAGTGCATCGTGTTTTGCAGTGTTTGCAGGTACCTCTTGCTCTCTGCTGCTGCTCTTCTGAAGAGGTAAGTGCAAAACCAACCCTTGGTGGTCTCTCCTCAGAGGGTGCAGGTGAGAGGTAACCTTTCTGTAGGCACAGAGCAAGGAGAGAGAGCTGATTCTTCTAACAATATTGTCCTTGGGGAAGCAAAGACAAGACTGAAAAGCAGAAGACCAGCGCTGAGATTGCTCTCATGGAAAATGTCAGAAACCTGAAGAAGAGGCAGAAAAGGTAAAAAGCGAAAGGAAGGAAGGGCTTTTTTGAGAGGGCTCCAGAATATGCTATTTATTTAACCTGAAGTACCATTCTATGCATCCTTTCCACAAAGGCCCAGGAATTTTCTTGCACATGATCACTAGGACAATGCTTACCCTTTAAGTTTCTGTATGTCTTGAGAAAGTTGTCTATAGGTCCCCATAGAGCTGTGAGTAAACTGTCTCTCCCAACCTCATTCTTAATGAATCCATTAGTCAGGAGAATTGACCACCTTGTCTGGTAAAAGTTTTTCTGCCTAGAGGCTGAGCTTCTTGAGAAACCTCAGGTTTTCATAAGTACCCAACTTCTCTCTAATCTGATGGAAATCATCAATTTCGTCACTGTGTTATCAGAAAAGAAAACAAACCTCCATCCTTCATAAAATCTGAGGGAGGTTACATTAAGATTTGTTTCATATTACTTTTGTCACTATGGTGACACTACTCTTATGTTCACATAAAGCAGAAGTTCATTGCAAAATCCCGTATTACAGATACGATCGAGGAAAGTTGGTAAGTTTTTAATCACTAAAGGCAATTTTGGTATAACAGGAACATTTCCCACTCTGAAGTAAAACTGACTGTAGTCTCAGCCAGCTGCAGTCATCCCTTTTACAATGCCTTGAAGCTTAACACCAAGATCATCTCTTAAGTACCAGACTAAAACAAATTGTTTTTTTAAGCAAGAAAAACAGAACCCGACTGAGAGATTAGAAAGGCAATTAAAAAAAACCTAAACCCAACAAACACAAACAACAACCCCCTACCTCTTCCAGCTTACCACCACCAACTCCAAATCCATATGGAATGCTGGAATGGTTAAAAACAATTAAGATGAGGTAGAAAGTTCTTCTCAGGTAGAATGCGTGTCTCTGCATACATTCACATTTAAACTCAATTCTTATTACATATCCTGAGGAATCACATAAATCTGCATATAAACGTGCAATTAACAACCGAATCACAATTGTGTCCAGATGTGGCCCTGCAGAAGTTACTGATGAAGCTGGAATCCTTGAGCATGAGATCCAACAGGATGCTGCCCCTCTTTCCTCTATGGGAAAGGGTAATACAATAGTTTTGTGTTAGTGGTGCCAAATTCCAGACATTATTCTTACTGAAATATCATATACCAGGCACAGGAAAAGGAGAAATGGCCAGTGGCATGAGATGGCCAGGCTGTGGCTGAATATTTCTGCAGTGGAAGAAAGAGTACCTGTTGGGAGATGTTCCCTGCCGCTTGGAGGAAGTTTATTTCATCACCTAGCCAACTCCATGTTCTTCCCAGCAGATTAAGCAATGTGAACAAGTACATTTTGCACTTCTTTGTGACTGGTTCAGCTCCTGGATTATAAGTGGTTTTTTCCTATTACAGGAATTTTGGCCAGGTCAAATACAAATCCTCTAGGGTTTAACTCTGCATTTCGCTCCTTTGCCTCATACGGTGTGCTGTATTAGAAAAGGAAACACAAGAGTTCATGAAAAACAGTTCCAGAAAAAGGAAAAAACTTTTCCATTCACAAAATTAATGCCTTCATAGAAAGGTTATTTAAAAATAATTCAAAGTAACTGGGAACAAATTCTGCTTCGTCCTCAGACTGAGCTACAGAGAATAAACGCAAAACAGCACATGGTAAGTAGTGAATTAAAATGAAGACTAAATTATTTTATGCATAAAATACCATATTTTTAAGTATCTGTAATGACTTTGATCTTCATGCACAAAATTTCACCCATTTGTGTCTTCATGTTAATCTTTAAAATACAGCACTGTGGTACTGCCCAGCCACAAGCACATCAGATGGCAACTGACCACAGTGAAATTCAAGAGAACTGTATCCGCTACAGCTCAATCTCCAACAGTGCAACAACCCAGACAATATGAGTGAGTATAAGAAACCATTTTGTATGCAATTGATGTTGTAATTCAAAGCTTTTGTTACCCACAGGTATCATGTACCTTCTTCCAAAGATACAACATTTTTCATCTTCTTTAAGTGAGGCAACTAAGCTCAGCAGTAGCTGTGGCAATGAATTCCACAAGCTAGTTATATCCTGCAAAAGTGCCAGCAGGCCAGAAATAAACTGTGTGTGCATTCCTATCCCCAAAGAATCAACCTGATTGGAAAGACCACCGAAGGAGGTAGGAACACTTCAGTCCATCCTCTTGAAAGCAAAGGATAAAGCTGCTTGTATAATTCTAAAGAAGCAGAAAAGCCGGGACCACAGCTACACTGAATGTTCACAAACAAAAGCCCTTTGTCCCAGCAGGGACGTGATCACTAAAATTCACAAGCCCTATTTTAAGGAAGCGGGCAAGCAAACTGGAATGTACCACAATATGAGCTAGAAAAGGTTTGCTGTTATTCTTTAGGGTCTGCTACCCCTCTGTTTCAAATGTTTTGATCACTGGATACTCTGAGAGACTTGCTTCTGACACTGTCTCAGAAGATGTAAACGTACATAATGCACTTGAGGGGAAGGCAGCAGCAGGGTTCAGCACTTACTCAGGAAGGAGTCATTTTTCACCATAATGTAAATGTGCAAAATTGATTAGAAGGCACAGAATATATAGGTATGTTCCACCTGATTCCCATTTATTCAGTTATATGACTCTTGTGATCTCTTTGTTAAGTATTGCTTTAATTTTTTTTTAAGAAAACCTCTTATCAGGGCATATTTGGCACAGAAGGCTTGATTTAATGCAATGGATCCTTCAAGGCTGTCCACACATGTGTTAGTTAAGTTGGACTATGTAGTGGAAAAAAATTTCATGTTAGTTCAGGGTGGAAAGCAAGCCACACTGCCAGACACTTGTTTAGATGCAACAAAGACCTCCACTTAGTCCCTCCTGCTCTAACCTTTATACTACTTATTTTTACTGTATCTCCCTCACAGTTACTAAAATTAAATTTATTTTTCCCTGAAAAGATGACATTTTAAGGTGATAATAGGATGGGAGACTATAAAATTACATGACAGATTGGTGTACTTCATAGGGTACTCCAGGAAAATTCTGACTGTAACTGCTTTTTTTATGTAATGGACAAATATTGAGCAGATTTGCTGTCAGACACAATATGAAATCAAAGAAAAGACTTCACCACTGCAGAACTATATCTGGATTCCTTGTCATGTAATTGAGATCAGAAACTGTCCCATTGTCACCCAATTATGAGAAGCAAAAACTCCCCGATCAGCTCAAGGACATGGCTGTATTCCTGGAAGTACAAGGCTCGCTGGCATTTGGGAACAGTGGCCAAGCCTTGGGTGGCCTGGTGAGAGAAGGGGGGCATTAAAGGCTAAAAGTATTCTGTAATTCCAGACCATCTTAATATTCTGCAACACTTAGAAAACAAAGCGTGTATCAAGAAACAAAAGAAAAAGAAAACAACATTGCAGCTAACAATACAGTTTCATTTCAGAACAACTAATCTGGAGGTCAGCCCAGTGTTCTGAATTTCAGTAAAGCTTTAGTAGCAGAAGCACAGTCTGTCACCGTTAGTGGCTGAAGATGATCTTATCCCTAAAGAAGAAGCTAGAACTAAAAAGAAGTTGATCCTTCTTTTTCTCAATAATCCATGTCACTCAAGATGAGCTTCCTAGCAGCATATTCAGGGTTAAGAACACTGACAGTGGTGGGAATCATTTGTGAAAGTGACTGTGGTTCCCAGTTTCCCAGCTTTCATGCAGGCTCAGTCCATGAGGGCTGTCACGTTCTTGAACTCTGCTGTAAGAAGGAAATGGGACTTCGTTATTCTTCAGTGGGTGGCTTTTTAGTGACACATCCTGGTTGTCATTTCTTTCTGTAAAACAAAAAGGGGAGATTAAAAAGCAAATAGCATTTCTAGTAAAGTGTACACACACACCTCTTCCCAGTTAACATTTCTGCATCTCTGCAAATTTGTGTTGTTTTGTATGGCACTATGGTTCTGCTTCTCTCCGAAACTTTCAAGGATAATGAACATAACTGGCCATTAGCATGCAGCATTTTGTCATTTTTGACAACTTCAATACCCTGCGAATTCCCTAGCCACGTCAGTTAAATGGTACTGCACACCCCCTCAAAAATAAATCACTTGAAGAAGCAGGAAACCTTCTAGCTTCGTGTAACAAAAAGGATTCCCATCATTGTCATTGAACCTGCACCCAACAGGAAACTTGCCTAGTTATTTCTGCCTACATATGGACACAAATATTTAAGACTTGACTAGAGAGGTAGCATTTGTCTCTAGGATGGCGTCTTGGAGCATTCACACTCCATTAGGAAGAGGTTTTGGGATGCATGCAGGATTTTATTTCATTTGACTTACAGGCACTTTGCCACAACCTCTAGTAACTAGCTGCCCCATTCTGTAAAATTCTTCATATTCATCCACAGATTTTTGGGAAAGATATATCAGCTGGTCTGTCCGACCACCATGCACATACACAGCATCAATGTGTGTTGTTTGCTGCCAAGGCTGCAGGGCTGCCACATCTAAGGGTCATCACAGTTGTGCAGGTTGTCCTTTTAGGTTCTCTTTCATAGTGCCTCCAGACCATACAGCATTTCCCTTACAAAATCTATTTACTCATTAGAAGTTTCTGAAAATCTTCTCAGCCTGCCTGAATAATTTATTATAATATATAAGATTATTAATAACTCATGCAAAGGGATTCCTTACAGTCTTGTAACTGTATCTTACCCTATGCTTAACAGATTATTTCTCCTCCAAGAGTCCTATGCAAAATTGTAGGACATTTTTCCCCTTCCAGAGCTTTAATTAGTTTTCTTGTAGATTCATAAACTATCTTGCATGACTTGTTATTTTGCTGTCACACACATCATAGAATGGAATATTGCCATTCGTAGTTGTTACAAAGACCACGTTAACTTGTACAGTAATGTGTGATCTCCACATGATCCATAGAGTAATCTCAAGTAAGTAGTTGCTTTTCATCCGATCTGCTAAAGGTGAATGTTCATCGAAAAATCTGTTCCTTTTTCTTATTAAATGTTTTGTGAGGTTTTGAGGGGGTTGTTTTGTTTTTCTTTTAAACAGTTGCAATTGGGCTTATTCCTTCAGTGCAACAAACACCAAATGCAGAAATTAATATAATTCATCACAGTGTTGGACAGCTTCCTACTGTTTTATACGTAAGCAGATACAAAACACCTCTTTCTCTTCTTTCCTCAAGACATTAGAAAAGGTAATATGCCAGGAAAGACTGAAGAGCAGCATATAATATACTGCTACATCAACACCATGATGACTAGCTCTGACCAAAGCAGGCATTTAGAAGCTGGCAAAATCCAGCAGCACTTGGTTTGATCTGAAGCCCTCAGGAAGCCCTACCCTGATGTGGTTTGTCACCATGCAGAAGTTTCACTGACAGGGCCTGACAATGTTTCCAGAGCTATTTTTCCCAGCTGAGGATGCCTGGCGCTGCCCTGGCTGCTGCCCATCAGTCTGCACTGCAAGCTGCCCCTGTGGGGCAGTGCCAGGCTCATGGTGCCAGGCTTTTACTATGGGCTGAGGAGGAACACCCACTGTGGAGACTATTCAGCACCTTCCTCAGCAACATCTGCCCCAAGCAGAAAGAATCTAAAACACACTCAGGAAGGGAGTAATAGTCTGTGGTTTTGCCCTAGATTTTAAATTATCATTTCATTTCCCTTCTCTGAAGATTAATTAGGTGCTAATGCTTTTTGAGGCAGTGTTAATCTTTGTAAATCTCTAAATTTACACATACTGCGTGCCTGCAAATCCATATTGTACTACCAAAACCTGCAGCTGTGCGGTAAACCACCATCAATTCTTTCTGCATCTGCTGCTGAACAGCTACTTGTAGGATAGAATCTTATCCTGTTAGAAAAGAAGTAAAGAGGACAATCTGGACAGTATCAGAATCATTCTAAACTTGTCCATCCTTCTTCAGGAGCAGTGGGAGGCAAACTGCCTTCAAATAGAATAACAAGAAACAAGCAACACATTCAACATGAAAAATGCATTTCCATTCTTACTTTAAAGGACAAAAATACCATCAGAGGCAGGGGTTTAGACATGGATAAATGTCTCCAGGCAAAGGAAAGAGTGGTACACGTAAGATTAAACTGGAGGGCTTTAAACCACTTTGCCATATGAGTTACTGAAATGTTTTAGTATGAACCTACCATGGCACTGCTAAACTTTTTTTATAGTAATACAAATTCTTCTCCCTTCATTTCTGGATTTTTGTTTGGTTAAATAGTTATATTCACTGTCTCTTACATCCACTGTCTTCTCCCTATTCTCCCCATCATGTCAGGAGGATGTTGCTTGAAATGACTGGAGTTTTCTCCTTGCTTCTACTTAACAGGCCTTCTGTTCCAACACCTGTTTGGCTTTGGTTTTGGAAATGCTCACCAAAGTTGTAAAGCCAGAAAAATGTTAAAATCTATAAAATATCATCACCTCCAATGCACAGAAACTTTTTCTACATTGACCTATATTGTTATGGGTAAACGAAGGACACAAAATCATAGACATACGGTCACATTGCAGTCCCGCACATATGTGCATAAGCTTTTACTAATTTCAGCCAATGGCAATTAATTAGATGTGCTACTTAAACAAAATATCATTATAATAGTGAATTTGTACATACTTTATAAGAGTGACCTACTTCCAGTTTTTTTTTTCTTAGAGGAATTTACAATAGGGACGAAACATAAACAGGAAATGGTTTCTCAAACATAATGATATAATTACGAAGCTGGCAAAAGAAAAGTTAGCTTCACTCAAAATCCTGGTGAGAACAAGAGCAAGGGTCATACCCACAGCATCCAACCATGGCCAGGTGGCAAACACAAGACGTGCTGTCTGCTGCAGAGCCTACCACTGAGCTTTTTATAGAGCAAACCAATCTTAATTGTCAAACGCTCTCTCTGAGATACTTACCTTTAGAAAACCAATCACTCACTCTTTGCAGAGCCTGCTGGAAAATCTCTTGCTGATTCTGATAGGCACCAGGGAACTCTGCACACAGTCCCACTTCACCTAAGCCATCACAGAAGTTCCCCTAAAACCTCATCAGAGATCTGGCTCCTCTGATATTTTGGTGGTGGACAGCCACTAGGCTCGGAGCTGAGTTTTCTTCAGTGTTTCCTGAGTCTTCCTGGTTTTATTCATCTCTAATAGTTTATGGTTCATCTTAATTTAGGAAAGGTGTAGAGATATGTTCTTGACTACTAATTATCAGTTAGAAGCACATAAGGGCACTTTCCAAATCTGGGAAATGACAACTACTCATTGACTGACTCTTCTGAGAAGGCAAGAAAACTGGAAATGCTAACTGTTTGGCTTAAGGTACTATGGTATGCAGCCCCAGATGGGTATTATATGAAATATACACGCAAGGCAAGTTTAGAGAATCAGACGCAGAGACACTGACATGCACAGACAAACATTTGTAAAGGTATTCAAAACTTTCAAAGTTTTTCTGTGCTGACTAAATACCCAAAACATCGTTAACTAGAGCTCCACACCAGAGCTTTTGATATAAGAAGCGCTTCTTCTTGAAAATGAATTACAAGAAATTCCAGAGCACTATTCTGTATCACTGCATTCAGATTCATTCCTGCTCTCAATTTTGGATCACACAACTCTAAACACAAAGGCAGAAATAAATGCTGGTTTCAAAGCCAGAATACAAAATAGAAAATAAAATCTGGACCCTACCTGTGTGTTGAATACGCCCACAGACCAGCCACTGAGGAGAATTTAAGAGAGACCTAACTTCTAAGTAGCTTAAAGATATTCATTTGCTGCTCTTTGTCAAGTCCTCAAAGAAATTCCTCACTTGCTGGAGAGAACACTAACAAGCCACTTTAGACCAGAAATCTGCTTGTTCTGTTAACATTTTGTGATTTCATAGAAGGATGTATTCTTCATTGTTTTTCAAGGAGTACCATCATTATTTCTCAGAATAAAGGAAAAAAGCAACAAACAGTCCTAAAAGGCAATTCAATCTTTATCTCTGATGGACGTCTTGTCCTCTCCACTCTCTACTACTCTAAGATGCACGTCAGAAACATTCAGCATATAAATCTATGTCTATCTATTTTAATTGCTGCTCCTCAGTTCACCTTTAAATAAAGTAAGAAAGAAATGGAAAAAATACGACACCTTACAGCATGCATGAGAAGCTGAATAAATCTTTAATGGGACGTGCCTATGGGTAGATATGTTGATCAAATTTGTCTGGGTTACAAGAAGAATGAGTTCCCTAATAAAGAATCAGGTTCTTCTAAGAAAATGGTGTTTCTATACTTGCATGAGTTAAACATGTTTTTGGCAAAACATGAGGCATAAACTCCCCAGACATCACCTTTGTAAAAGTATTTAATAGAAGTAAGGGGCAGTCTGCCTTGTGCAAAAGCTGAAGGGAAGGTGGGTGAAATGACACAAGCAAATAGTATAAGTAATAGTATTCTATAAGAACACTGACAAAAAATAAATACAATAATCTGCTTCATTAAAACCAGGGCTGCTTTAAAGATTTGAATCCTTGTTCAGTGTCTGCGTCCTACCCACTTCCAGTTCCCCAACGCAGCTGAATGGCGTGTGCCATTCTTCCTCCTCCGGCTCTCAGCTGGCAAGCCAAAGAATGATGTGACAGCAGCTTGTTTCAGCTCTTTGACAGCTGTTTGAAACATGGTGAGGGTTTAAGGTGATACAAGTGTCTCAAAAGAGAAGTGATTAGAGGAAATCTACCACCTCCTGATGGAGAGGGATACCCTGCTCAGAGGTACTCAGCAGCCTGGAAGACCTGACTAAGTAGCCAACAGCAAGGAGATGCCAGCAACGGTCTCTGTGCCCAATTCATTAGTCTCAACTTACTGACTTAGAGAAAATAACGTTTCACATATAGCCTGTCATAAATTCAAGCCTTCAAGCACTGCAACCTAAAAAAAAAAAAAAACATTGTCCAGCCTTAACCATGTTCTTAAGGTTAAGAAACTTAACATCTGTGCAATGATCCTGTGAATAAATACACAATGCTGGGCAGGAAGGCAATACAGAAACAACTCTTCTGACACATGGCTCATGAATAGAAGACTATGCTCCACAAACATCACTGGGACATACCTTTCTCCTCCCTACTCTCAGAGACAGAAAAGCAAGCCACACCAAAGGGCAATCCCACATATATGCAGAGAGGCTCAGTGATGTACCCATGAAGCCAGTTCACAGTCTTTTCATTGTCTTCCTTTTCTGCCTTATTTCGTCTCTCTTTAACTCAACCCATGAGTTTTAAATGAGAACCACAGAATAAGTAGATGAAGAAGTATAAGGTTTAAAAGAACATTTCACATACTGTTCTTCAAAGCACAAATGGCTATGACTTCTGTGACATTTTAATAATTTTCTTCACAAAGATTTCAACAATTGACAAATAACCATAATGTGGACAAAGCTCTTTGTATCCTGGTCACAAAACAGGCTGTTTAGTATGGAAGAGCACAAATTACATGATGTAAGATCCTGTGCTGCGTAACTAATCTATATTCAGATAGCTAACTGACCAGGATAGGAAGGCTGAAGCCAGATTTGTATCAATTAAGTCATTTGCAAAACTCCTTTTTTCCTGGCATTTGAGTTATAGCCATGCCTTGAATCCTCATTTGGAAACTGTTTTCTCCAAAGTTACTAACACGTCCATCAGAAGTGCAGGCTGCCACAAAAGCCACAGTAGCAGCATCACATTTCCCCCAGTTCCATGTTTCCACAGCTTGTCTTCTGCCAATATTAGGCTGTGTGTAACTGCTTAGGAAAGTATCCTGGCAAAAATTCCAGCTGTTCAAGGAGTGAGTCAATAGGACCCCTTGGAAACTGCCCTCAGGGATAAGTGAGCAGAACAGAGCTGGCACATCTTTAAGGATGCTTTCCATACAGCACAAGAGCTCTCGCTCCCCAGATGTAGGAAATCAGGCAGGGAAGGGAAGAGTCGAAACCTGGCTGGTCAAACTAAAGCGTAAGAAGGAATTGCACAGGCAGGAGAGGCAGGGAAGCTACCCTGGGAAGAGTACAGTGATGCTGTCTGCTTGTGTAGGTGTGGGGTCAGGAAGGCCAAAGCACAGCTGGAGCTGCACTTGGCAAGAGAAGTAAAGAATAACAAGAAGGGCTTCTTTAGGTAGGTCAACCAGAAAAAGAAGGGTAAAGAAAGCGTATCCGCACTGATGGGCAAAAATGGTGACCTCATATCAAGGAGACAAGGAGAACACTTAGGTACTCAACAACTCTTTTTCCTCAGTCTTCACTGGCAACCTCTGTTCGCACATCATCTCAAGTGGACTGCAAGACAGGGACCGGGAGAGCAAAGTCCCTCCCACTGTAAGTGAAAATCAGGTTTGTGGTCACCTGAGGAACCTGAACGTATATAAGTCTATGGGACCAGATGAGATGCATCCATGAGTCCTGAGGGAATTGTCCGATGTAGTTGCCAAGTCACTCTCCATAATATTTGAAAAGTCAGGGCAGTCAGGGGAAGTTCTCAGTGACTGAAATAAAGGAAACATCACATTTCTTTTTAAAAAAGAGTAGAAAGGATGACCCTGGGAACTACCAACCTGTCAGCCTCACATCTGTGCCTGGCAAGATCATGGAACAGATCCTCCTAGAAGCTATGCTAAGACACATGGAGGACAGGGAGGTGATTCGAGACAGCCAGCACGGCTTCAGTCCTGTCTGACCAACCTAGTGGCTTTCTGTGAAAGAAAAGGGAAGAGCTACGGATGTCACCTATCTGGACTTCTGTAATGGCCTATGATACGGTACCCCACAACATCCTTCTCTCTAGATTGTAGAGACATGGATTTGATGTATGGAGCATTTGGTGAAGAAGGAATCAACTGGATGGTCGCTTTCAGAGGGTACTGGTCAACAGTTCAATGTCTGGATGGAGATCAGTGACAAGTGTTGTCCCTCAGCTCGTCCATTTTGGTACAAGTACTGTTTAATATCTTCATCAATGGCACAGACAGAGGGATCAAGTGCATGCTCAGAAAGTTTGCAGAAGATTCCAAGCTGACTGGTGCAGCTGACATGCCTGAGGGACAGGATACCATTCAGAGAGACCTGGACAAGCTGGAGAAGTGGGTCCATGTGAACTTCAGGATGCTTAACAAGGCCAAGTGCAAGGTCCCGCACCTGCGTCAGGGTAAGCCCTGATATCAAGGCAGACTGTCAGATTTAGGTATTGAGGACAGCCCTATGGAGGACTTGGGGGTACTGTTGGACAAAAAGATGGACACAAGCCACAATGGGTACTCACAGCACAGAAGGCCAACCGTATCCTGGGCTTCATCACAAGAAGCATGGCCAGCAGGTTGAGGGGAGTGATTGTAGCACTCCACTCTGGGAGACCCCACCTGGAGTACTGCACCCAGCTCTGGAATCCTCAGCATAAGACAAACATGTACCTGTTGGAACTTGTATAGAGAAGTTCCACAAAAATGATCAGAAGGATGGAATACCTTTCCTATGAGGACAGCCTGAGAGAGTTGGGTGGGTTAGCCTGGAAGAAGAGAAGGCTCCAGGCAGACCTTATTGCAGCCTTTCAATGGGGATTGTAAGAAAGATGGAATGAGGCTTTTTGGTAGGTATCGGAGAGCCCCTCGAGTCACAGACGTATCCTCACAGAGGTAGCGTCCGTGCTCACTTTATTGTGCTTCCACACGTTACTTTATACTCACGATCTGTGTTCACACGCTACAAGTGTACATATAATTGGCTACTGCATGCTGTCCATTTGGTATATTCTCTATCTTAATTGGTTATAAGTTTCTGTCCGTGCGCTGTTACCTGATACCCCGTAGCCCCCCTTTTTGCAGTTAGCACTTCGCATTCTCTTTCTTATCTATCAGCTAACATTCTATTTTCTCAGAACATGCCAAGGTCACTGTATCCCTGTCGTTTGGCAAGTAGGCAGGGTTGTGCATACAGGCCTCAAGGATCACAAAATGCCCTGATTCTTCTAAAATGTTTTCTACAGGTAGGACATGTAGCAATAGGAAAAGGGATAGTAGTTTTAAGCTAAAGGAGTGTAAGAACTTTTTTACAATGAGAGTGATAAACACTGGAATAGGTTGCCCAGAGAGGCTCTAGGTGCTCCACCCCTGGAAACATCCAAGATCTGGTGGGTAGTGGCTGTGAGCAACCTGATCAAATTGAAGATGTCCCTCCTCAGTGCATGGAGGTTGGACTAGATGACCTTTAAAGGTCCCTTCCAACCCAAACCATTCTATGATCCTATGAAAACCACCAGTGCTCAGCTGATCCATGCCTTGATCAGACTATGGTTGCACAAAGGCTAGCTCTGAGACAAGAAAGGAGATTATGGAAGATACTGGCTGAGAGGCCTGGAGATGGAAGCACCGCCTTTTCACAAACAACACCACAGATATGGCAGCACTTCTGACATCTTGGCTATAAGCACAAAGCCAACTCTTCCTTTTTCCTTTGTAGTTTTTTGTTGTTTTGCTAGATATGCATACAAATCTGTCAGTTAATACATCTATGGGGTGCAGAGCACCCAACAGTAGCACACAAAGCAGTATATTGTGCAATGCTAGCACTGGTGGAAAAACAGCACATAAACATACCATCTGTGACTGTAGGGCTATATTTTCCTCTGAATTTTATAGGAAGGTCTAGAATAATTCTACTGACTGAAAAGAAATTGCCTCAGATTCATGTCTGTGTCATCAGGGCATGAATGCAGCTCTGAATCATAAAATATAGGAATGTAAAGTTATGGTCATTACACAAACCTCAATGTGTAATTTCCTGAACATATTTAACTTTGAAATTTCTGTCACTCAGACCATTATAGGTTTTTGCAAATGATTTATAACACTACTTCCTAGAGGGAAAAAAGAAAGGAGGGGGAAAAAAGAAAAAAACCCAACAACTGAACAGAATTTAATGATTAGGTTTATGTATTAAGCAATCTTTACTTATAGACTGGCTGGACAAGAACTAGAAATTCCATCCAGAAAGACAGTTTTCTGTAGAGATGGGACCATTTAATGGCTACTTTTAAGCACCTCCAAATATTGAGTGAAAATGTTATCAGAAGCCAGTTATGCTATAAAGCAAGTAGAAGCTTTTACACTGAGAATAATGGAGAATAAGGGAAAAAAGCCTTAGTGTCTTTGCTTATTCTGCAGATGAACTCTGTCTTCACGGAGACAATTACCAGCTTTAATGCTTTCATACACTCAGCTCCACTGACTGCCACCACTTCCAGTCTCAATACTATCCACTTGCTACCACGGCTCTAATTGTCCCTGCACCTAAACAAAATCAGCATTTTAACAGTAATCAGAACAACACATGTAAATAATATCCTTCTCTATTTGTCTTCACATTCATGTGTAATTATTATTTTCTGTTCTCATAAACAAAACATTTATAAAAGTGACTTCTGAGAAAAAGGACAAAGTTTTAACAGGATTTTATAAAAGAATTCTGGAGAATGAGCAAACCACACGGTCATATTCTGCTGTCTTTTATCATGAACTGCCCTGTGTCAGTCACAGCTACTTACAACTGCCCCTGAAACTACTGCAAATAAACCAACATGTGCCAAAACTTCAATCAGTCAGAGAAGCACATGGTGTCTCTGTTCACAGATACTTAGGAAAACTGCAGCTGCCAAAAGAAGAGGACACGTGGCTGATGGCACCGTTGGGGATGTGGTTGTAGATGTAGTCTTGGTTGCAAGTGTGCTGTGCCAGAGCAGGCACACTCCTGAAGGGATTGTGTCATGGGCAGCCCATAACAGAGCAGGGACACCACAGAGAGACTGTGTTCCACAGTATACCCATGCTGGAGTGGAGGAAAATAAGCAAGAAGCAAAAACCAGTACACACATCCCCAGACTCCTGCATTGTCTCTCACCTCACCAAAGGGAAAAGGAATGGCTGAGTGTAACATGTAGCAAAACCAAGGTGAGTTGAGATCTCGAAAGAGGGAAGAGAAGTTTTTTACTAAATTAAAGCCTGGGGATGAAAGGTGTTTCTTCACCAAGTGCTTTGTTTAATTGTCTTTCTGTTCCTCAATATCCAGATCTGTAATCAAAATGTTTGTTATCTGATAACAAATTAAGTACTATTCCTTGAACCAAGACTTTTGCTTATGATGTGTTTATAAAGTTCTCTGGCATATTTCTGAAGTCCTACTTACTAGGAAATATGGCATTACTTGCCACAGCTTGGCTGCCATTTGAACAATATGTTATTGTGCTGAGGCTGCTGCATTAAGATTCTCACTAAAAAGCACATTTAGATGAAGTGTTTAAAGCACCCTATACAAGCAGTAAACTACACAGGGTGAGGGTGGGATGGAGGTCATAGGTGCCACTCTTCTAGACAGTTTTGGCCATGGGAAGAGGCTTAGTAGTGAATTAAGGTGAACTACTGCCAGTGGAAAATAAAGCCAGACACACAGGGAGCCAGCACAAAGAAGATGCCACATCTTAAAATTCAAACCTTAGTTTATGTACTGATAGCATCCCCATGGAGGCGTGCCTTAAAAGTCATCTGAGAGCTCTCACAGTGCAGACTGCCTTGTCTGCCTGTTAGCTGCAGCAAAGGGCAGATACGCTTTCAGGCTTCTTTTTTCCCCCCAAATTAGCCAATTAGACATGAGATTTTTTTCACAGGACCACCTGTATTGTCAGTGACTAGGCCAGTGTCCTCTTTTGTCCTCACATAAAGCAGCTCTATGAAAGACTCCGGGATCTGTCAAACTAACATAGTGATGGGGATGGGAAAAAGATAATGCAGCATTTGAAACTATACTCATCTCTCTGACTGCAGAAAGGACAAGTTATGCAACTCTGGAATTGGAGGGGAAGCCCTATTTGACTCATTTGCTTAATTTGATTTTATAACTGATGCACTTGGTTGCAAAAGGTTGATAAAATCTATTTTAAATAAAGAGCATAAGTTCTGCAGGCTAATATTACTATTTATCTACTGCCTGCTTCCCTAATCATTCTCCCTTCTTGAAGTTATGTTGATAAATCAGTTGCCTTCCTGTTTATTAAAGCATGTGGAAATCTGTTTATTTCATCAGCCCTTAGGCCATTTTCTAATTAAGGGAGATAACGTGGGCTCACTTCCTGACATGGTGAACCTAGCCGGGCACAGTCTGTCCTCAACTACTGCATTAAAATTCAAGACTATTTGTAATGTGTGCTCTTGTTTGGCAACTCCTTCCCTTCTCTCTGCCCAGCTGAAGAAAAAAATACAGACATACTTTTTTTCTGCACTTCTACACTGCTAATATCCACCCAAGTTAAGGATAGAAAGAAAGAAGCAGGTGCAGTTTTGTCAGTTTGCTGACATGGTGCCTCCTCAGTGCAGGTGAAACGTTTTTCTGGGAGACCCTACATCCCAGGAAAGTTAATAATACTGCATCATATGATGATCTTAGTGATAATTTTGTGAAGAGAGAGAATGCTGGAACGAAAGAGGAAAGCACACATCAGTTGGAGCATGTTCCTATCTTGTTTTGCTGCTGGACTTGGCACACCTCCTGCTTCATCTGTCTGCTTAGTGCAGGAATATTAGTAATCATCAGCTGCAGCATTAAATAATTTTTGCACTCTCTGTGTTCTAAAGCAATCAAGGATTTTGTAATGGCCTTAAGATCTCTTCTCTTCCTACCTCGGAGATATTTTGCCTTCTATCTTGCTTGTCAGCATTTAACAGTTACAGCTAACTTAGGACCACTAGTCTGGCAGGGAAGTTCTCTTTTGCATGGCCTGCTTAGGACACATTTAGATGGCATATCAAGTTCTCCCGTTTAGAAAAAAAACAGAGACACATTACAAGTTATTATATACTTACATGCCTTACACAGTGTCTTTCCATGGGCCTTGTGAACTGCTGAAAACAAGACCATCCATTTTGTCCCACTTTAGAGGCCTTCCTTCAATCAATGTAAGCATATACATGTACCACACCTGCAACTGCTCCATTTTCTCCAGAAACACACTTTGCCACACTTTCAGAGTGTCTCATACCAACTATACTACACACATCCTTGCAATGGGCCTTTACGTGGAACCACTGAAAACTTGGCACAGTTCTGGGCAGTCCTACCTAGGTGACACTGCTTTGAGCAAGGATTGGGACTACGTGATATCCATAGGTGCCAGCCAACCTCAGCCATTCAGTGATTCTGTGGAAAAAAAAGAATCCCAGTGCTTCTAGCACTTCATAAGTAAGCTGTATGAAACAATATCTTCCAAACTCTGACCTATGAATAAATGCTGTCCTGATCCCTTTCAAGTGGGCTAAATATCCACAGTGAGGGTTTGCACATAAACTGCTTTCTGAATTGTGCTTCACTTTTCCTTCTCTTATACTTTTATTTTAATTGCATTTGCAAGAAACAGTAAAATTGTTTTCATTTCTGGAGCTTTACTTTTGGAAATAATGAATTTAATTTTTATCTGTTTCAGTCCAAAAGAAAGTGTCTGGTTTTGTTACACTGCTAATAGTCTGAATCTCTATCTCAGCTGATCAGTCTCACTTAGATCCAGAGTGTGCTCTCAATACCTTAGCAAGCACATACTTAAAAATTAAAAAGAAAAAACAATTCACCTTTATATAAACCACTGTTCCCTTCAAATGCATTCAAGTGAATGCTATGGGTACTATGCTGTTAGGGACCAAAGAAAAAGACAGAATAAAATTATCTATAAAATACATAGAACAGGAAGAAGCAGAAGCCAAATGAAAATCTAGTTTCAAACGGCAGTACTTCCCACTTTGTATTTTTCCATACAAAATGCATCGCACTTTTCTCTTTCTACTGAGCATCTCACAAAACTGCAGCAGATGAAATGGGTCTGTGAATAGAGGCATGAGTTCATCCCTTCAAATTGCCTGTGTTCAAACATGGACCTTTTTCCCAGAGGAAAACCATTGCAACAAGTGTGGAAAAGGCTCAGTTAAGGGAGGAGGAAAATTTCTGAGAGCTTTCCCTCAGGTCCCACACTTACCAAAGGCTCTAGTTCTTTGCGGTCTATGAGGTTGAGCTCTGTCACAAAATAATAAAAATGCTTGTAACAGGTATTGACGTGCGCCTCAGCCCCCATAAGGATGATACGATCAAAGTGATGGATGTAGACGTGAACAAACACCCGAAAAAGCCGGCAGAGTATCTTCTTGCAGATCTGAAGGAAGTTCTTTGGAAAGGGAACACCTGTGAACAGAGAAGGCAGGGTTATTATAACCATCCGGTCATCCTCCCAAGACAACAGCTTTGGAGTAAGGCATGAGTTTGTAACTGCTAACTAGGTTATGACTTCCTAGGCCTCCTTTCCAATCCAGAAGATTGCTTAATGCACTTATTTATCTGACCACTAGCACTAAAGATAACCAAATAATTAAGCAACTCTAATGGATCAAGACTGACAGGTGATGGTTCTTTTTTCCTTGAGTAATTTAATGGAGGAACATCCAGTATTATAATGCTTAAAAATGTGATTTTCACTGCAGTATGTACTCTCCTGTTAACATTAACAGATTTACATTCTGAGGTGGCTAATACTAATACATACAGAGTTAGTACTAGAGATGACAGACGTTCTCCTGCTCATCTTATTCAACAGTGGCATTTCACGGCATCCAATTTTGTAACAAATTTGAAATAACTGACTGAAAGATAGATCCCTTTGTATTCACCATCTTCCCCATTATGTGTAACAATTTGATTGCTCTTTTAAAAGAAAAACTCTTGAAGAGACATAGGAACAGCTCTTCCAAGATGCTTTAGAAGCTACACCACTTTGCAGTGGAAACTCTAAACAAGCAATGAAAGCAACATTTGCAAGTAAACAGCCAGGCATCCAAAATGAGGTAGCAAAAACCCCTTCAAAACTGCCCTTCATTAAAGACTGATCTTGCATGTCATTGTGTGCCACTGAGTCTGCCCCAAGAATCTGAATGATTCAGCTCTTTCTATAACTGTGCCTCAGAGGCTCCCTAAAAGCCCAACTAATCCTCTCAACAAGAAAAATGTTTATTTGCAAAAAGAAGATGGAGATATTACATTAACACTGTTTCAAGCTTTCCAGTATTCAAATTTGTCTCCTGTTAAATACTGCTCAGCACAGAAGTGGTGAATTAATGGAGAAATTGCCTGGTTCCACTGAGGAGGACACAAAGATATACAGTGACAATTTCCAAACTGAAACCAGATTTTTGAATACAGAGTACATAAACTATCAACTGTGGATGTAACCAGTCTGGGTCCCACCAACAGAAACATGTGCCTTGTTTTGGACTCCGAGGCCAACGAGATACCAGGGTATATCCACTGTGGATGAGAACACCATTGCGTCTGTTAGCACATGAGTGAGGAACTGCCCTGCTTAGTGTGCCCCTGAACCACCTCTACATTTGTCATTGCTGAGGTACAGATAATGTGGTAAGTGTCTTGTTTTTTCTGGTCTGTACTGTGTTCATCAGATGTAAATGCTTTTGATATAATTTCAAGCAGCTTTGCAGATGCTGTGCAGCCCTTCTTACTCCTGATTTACAAACCAGAAACCAGAGAAATAGCTAAATGTATCACAGCACAACTACCTTATCTCCTGAAGAAATGTATGCTTTTGATAGTTACTTCCATTTATCTTAACGCTAAGCTAATATTGCAGGTCACAGAGGAGGAGGCCCAAATGCTCAAGCCATGAACTAGACATTGCTAAGCCACACAAATGGTAATACAAACATGTCTTGGCAATATTAGAATCAAAACTCCATGCAATTAGCCAAAGACCTGAAGTATAACAAAAAATTTCTGTTACTTCCACGGCTAAAGTAAATACAGTCTATCAAAAACCATAACAGAAACCGCAGTTAGTAGCTTATTACCCGAGGACCACATTTCAGCCATCAGAGCATGGCTAAATACAGAAAGGATTACAGCAGCAGCCTGCTTTACATTTTTGTAAAAGATACCCAAACCAGAATTTTAACAATATACCTAAAATATGTTAAGTCTTAAAAAAGGCAGAAAGGAAATAGCTGTCACTTGTCATTGCAAGCTGGTTCAGTGAAATGAGAGATGAATTTTTGAAGGCATTGTATTTTCTGATCCAGAACAGGCACATCCCAAAATGGAGAATAATTAATTACATCTTCCATGGGCTGACATATGATAGTTACTGAGGAAAGTAACTGTAATGAAGAAACTTGTATTTCTGTATTAACTGACCGAAACAAGCTGAATAAAACAAGATGACAAATCCTTTAACTTCTCTGCAGCCCATGCTCTCACTTAACAGTTACAGGGATTAAGAACAACAATTGTAGAGCACTGTTTCTGCTGTGAGTGAGGACTTTCAGCTGACAGCTTTTTAGATGTGTTAGGCAGTCAATTTGAGGGCTCATAAATAACACAGAAAACAAACAGCCAATGCAGAACAGCCTAGGGCGCATCATAAACTTGTAATGTTCCCACTCCTTTTCGCATGCATTAAGTTTTTAAACAGGCTGTGTGGTTTCATTTGCTAGTGCAGAAATTCTCCAATTTTGTAAAGCTATCTCTATTTCATTTACTCTTAAACAGTGAAACACTGCTGCTATTACAGATTTAACACCTGGACATGGCAGAGTCCATCATGGCCCTCTGACTTCTCTCCCCTTGCTGCAAACCTGGTTTAGAAACTGACTGGTTCCCTAAATAGCTAAAAAGTGCCTCCTTATACCACTGAAAGCAAAAGGGACCTGTGGGGGAGTTAGATTCCTCAGCCTTGGAAAGCCTTAGATCAAGGTTGTCAAACCCATGGCTCCTGCTGTTCTGCTCCTGCAGCGTAACACGCGTCCCACGCTGCACACGTGACCAGCACTGGAGGAGCGCAGGGGCAAGGACATCAGCGCTGCTCCTGGGTAGAAAAAAGGCGCTGGGATGGATAAATAAAAGGTGGAGGGCTGGATTCAGCCCACAGGCTGCGAGTTTGACACTCCTGCACTAGATCAAATCTGTCTTTGAAAACCAGAGGAGGTTCAAAGTCAGGTGCAGGTGAGTATATGAAGGTAGCTGCAGCACTAGTTTAAATATACACTCTGCTGCTCTTTGTGTTCAGAATTAGACAAAAGCATGGTAGAAATGCAATTTTGAAGAAAAAAACCCCTAATAGAATGGAAGAGATTCTGATCACATTTACAGTAGAATGAATCCAAAGAAATGCCATCAAAATTTAAAACATCAGACTGAAATGATTCTACATTTACATTCTGAGGTCTGAATTTGGCCTAATAGTTTGTTCCCACTGCAACTGCTATAGTTAGAAATAAATTAACCACAGAACATAATAATTCTCAGTGGCTCTTGGGAATGGACTAGCTTAGATTTAGATAGTTGACTTGTTAAGGACTCTTTTCTCCGTCCTTCAGCTTAGCCACAGCAGCCTTTCCCTTCCTTCAACCCCACTCCAAGCTCCAAGCCATTGATATGTTGTCTTAGTTCTTTGAGTATTCCATGCATGTGATAACTGCATACAGTGTCATGGTCATCTTTGCATGACAGTCTCTTCCTAAAAACAGTATAATGATGGCTATCTGCTCAAAAGCCTGGACACAATATCATGGAAAAGTATGCTAACTGTCTTGTGGCAGTGACTACCAGTGAGTTAATGGTCTGTTGTTTTAAAACACAGACGTTTTAAAGTCATGCCGAAGGCCCTCATTTAAACCCTGCAGATAAAAAACTTCTACTTTATATGATCAAAAAAAAGGTGGAATAAGATGGAGAGACTAGAAGTTAAAGAAACTAAATTAGGTGGGGATAGATGAGAGTAACTGAAGGTTTGAGATGAATGCAACAGGAAAATAGTCTATCTCATTTGAGATACATGAATCTTGAATGTTCTTACTTCAATACGTGTCAGACCTCTCCTGAAGTAGGTCATTTGCACAGTTTGGAGAGGAAAGAGAAGAAAGTCATGATACAGTTTCTCTTTGAAAGTATCTCTAGAAAGAATATGGTCCCAGAAAGTTGATGCTGAAAACCCAGAGAGAATAACCCAGACTTTTTGCCTGTAATGTTACATGCTGGTTTTGACTGGTTCACGCTGCTGCATGTAACATGCAATGAAAATGAGTGCCCATTAAACCTTCTGCAATGCCAGATGAATGAGGATTTTTCATCTTCTGTATTTGCGTGATTTGAAATCTTGCTTTACTCATGGGAAGCTAGTAAGCCTTTTGGCAATTGTGCATAGCAATATTGTTGCACGTTTGAAAATCCTTTTACAAACCATAATTCATATTCATAATTCAAAAATTCATATTCATAATTCATAAAAATATACAGGTAGGAAAAAAGAGAAACTTCCTTCTACATTGGTAAAAGGATTGACACTTTGCTATTGGAAACACAGCTTAAAAATATACTAACCTTAGGAAGTAAGATTTTTTTCCCCATAATTTTATAATAAAGAGCAGGAAAACAGTCTTTACCAGAAACTAACAATTTGGAGAAGGCAACTGAACCAAACCCTTACTCCCCTCATCCCTCTGTGTTTTCCTTCTCCTATACTTGCCCTAGGTACAAAAAATTGCCAAAGATGCCCTCAGCCATTGCTGGAAGCTTTACTGCAAAAACAGTTTCCTGATACAAACAGATGTTCAATGTTATCTCAGTGTGTTAGTCAAGGAAGTGTCTGTCTCAAGGGCAAATGAAAACAATGTCAATTTTTCTGGACTTTATTCCTCACATAAATAACCAGACAGCTGCAAAATGGTAGGGAAAAACTAGATCACCATGTACCTACATCCTCCTGACACTGCCCTCCTTTCTGCTTTCCTATAAGAGACAGCAGAAGAAAGGAGAACACTCTTGGTATTATATGGGTTTCTAAACAGAATGGTGTCCTTTTCGCTTTATAAGTGAGACTGCCTCTAACTGTGTTGCTCTTGAGTGAACATGACAGGAGCCAGGCCCGTTGTCAGGTCTTAAACAAAGGCACTTATGTGCTGTCCTGGAGAGAACTCTAAATGAAACATGGTACAGATTAGAAAATTGTTTGAGGCTTTGTACTACTTGAACATCCACAATGGCTCTCCCTACTGCTGTATATCAAGAAATGGGTGATGGCACTAAATTCTGGCATTTAATTACAACTTCGCTAGAAGAGATGTCTTATAACACAAATACTGTGAAACACCTAAGTACGCAAAGCACCTGAATTGACTCTCCCTGAAATCAGAGGACAGAGGGACCTAAATCCTTGCACTGCATAAGATAGATCCCTTGGATTTTAAGCAAATCTATGATAGTTGTTCCTGACTACAATCTGACCTCCTCCCTGTTACTTGCTACTTCTGCTGCTTCTGCTGCAGAGAAACGGAAGAGAAACAGTGCAATGCCAGAGAGCAGAACACTCTTGCTCGCTGTGCCAAGTAAGGCTAGTTTTGTCTCAGGCAGTAATCAGACTGCTAAACCCATTAGAATAGATTTGTAGGTCTTAAAGGCAATGAGTACACTGAAAACATAAAAAACTGCGAAGTCAAGGCTCTGTGACAGTATAAATCATCAAAAAAAATTGTCTGCCCTGGAAGATCCATAGAAACAAGATGAGATTTGCTGGAGCATTGCATTTGAACAACCTTATACGGCATTAATATATACATAGGCTAAAATAGGCCTGGAGATCATTAGAGTAATTTAGAGTTCTCCTTGCCTTAGCAGAGACTATAGTACAGGTGAACAAAATGCAGTCTCTTCTGGGACAGGAAATATAGCAGCGATTTGGCAGTATAACAGTTAGGATGGGAAAAGAGAGTTTATTAACCCAACCAGTGAACGTAAGGAAAAAGTATGTATGAATACTGGACATAGCAAAGATATCAATGGAAAAACTCTCCTCCTCACGTGGCAGAGGTTTGTTAATAGCTTTGTTCCTGCAATACTTACTACAGCCTTATAATTTCTGAGTAATTACCTTGTTTCAGCTTTCCATGGTGAGTCCATCACTGGTCAGCATGGCTTTAATTTTGTTATTAACTGCTGACATCTTCAGGAAACAAACATTTTGTTTCACCATTAATTTCATAAGGACACTGGAAGAAATGTGCTGTTCTACAGGCTCCTCTTGGGCTTACTGATGCAGCAAGATGCAGCAATAAGAAATGTTATTGGAAGAACAAGTAGCTTGGTATTGGGTATGCACACCGAATCAGATAAAACAGCCTTCTGTTCCCAAGACACATTCTGGAATGGGAAACAGTGTACACTGGACTGTATGCTCACAGATGACAGCACTTTCCAAGGGACTTCATGTTATGTCAGCAGGCACATGCACACCCCCACAAATCCACACACAAACTCATCCACACAGACTCACACTGCAAAGCCTGTATAAAAGCTATCATTGACTGACAGGTTTTGCATTCAGTGCAATTCCAAAACAGGAACTGAAGTCATATAAAGAGGATTTTAATACTTTGATTGTGTGTGTCCCTATAAGACTATCTATACTATTAAAGCATAGGCTAATGACGGCTGGATTTACAAGGCACTCTAAACGTACGGTTGTCCATGCAAAGGAGCTACTATTATTTAAACAGATTCTTCTAAGATGTCATAAATAGATAAGATCTGTCTCTTCAGATCTCTAGGGCTCCATTTGGTATCTGGAAACCAAAAAAAGCTTTACCAATAATGTAATTGAAAATCAATCAGAAAATCAATGAAAAAGAGTATTTTCTTTCTTTTAAAGCATCATGAAGCTAAGAAGTATTTTATTTTATTGTCACTAGAAAAGGACAATTACAGAAACAATTTCAAAAGCTTCATTAACTTGACCTTTACTAATTACTTTTGCAAGTTTCATCTGTTAATAAAAATTCTTAATGAAAATAAGTCAATAAATATCAAATGCTTTCCAAGAGAAAAAAATGAAAAGAATATGTCAAAATGTAACTAGTCAAAATTATTATCAATTCAGCTGGGAAAGGGAGGCACCATATTTTCACTGGAGCAAAAGTTTTTTGGTAACAGACCTTTTACAGGGTTAATACACTCTAAACACTTCTCTAACTTTGCATCCATCACTCAATTCCAACTCACCAAAGCCTGGACTATCAAAGATTTTCGACAGCCTTGAACACTATCTTTAGCAGAAACATCTAAGGTTCCACTAGTCACAGGAAACACTTTAAACTATTATATAAAAAACATTTCTAAATTGCAACAGCTTCTGCTGCATGAACTTTTCTTTGGGTCTTGAAAACTACCTATAAACATTTTCTGTTATTCCATTTTATGCCTACTGAATATCATAGAACTGAAAGGAAAATAGGGCAAAGATTATTTCGCCTTCTTTCTTTTCCTACAAGCTAGTTCTGCAGGAATTACTTTTATTTCATTTACAAAAGAAGAAGAAAACTCTTTTTAAGCCTTAATTTTCATGTATTAAAAGCTTAAAGAAACACAAATACAGAATTATAAAATGTTTCTTTAGGGTACCTTTTTCTATACAAATTAATAAAATAGGGTTTTTATGTCTGCCAGGAAACTAGTGTATACGCCCACTTCACTCCTCAGATGCAGAACAGTTATTACCTACACTTCTGCCTTTCCTTTAATCTTTTATCTGAAATTGAAACATTAGTTAGTTCCTCACAGTGCTTTTATCACGCATGGACAAGTTCACTGAAGGTGGGGTTCACAGGGACCTTCTGTTGTTTTTGGTACAGCTTTACAAACCTACAGTAAGACAGTGCACTTACACTAGCAAGGGTGATCATCAGCAAAAGTGGTAAACATACACGTTTATCTCAATTTTTAACATTAATAATTTTAGAAGCAAACATTAATTTATCTTCATGTTTAATATTTTAATTTCTGTAAGTTTTTATCTATAGGTATAACTTAAACTTACAATCTCTGCCACTATTCATATAGTGTAAAACATCAATCACTTTTTAAGTTTACAGGCATGTACATGGTCATACTGTAACTAATATATCCTGAAGGATAAGATACTGAAGGACACATATGCCTAGTGTGTAAAACCTTGGTAGCTTTATGTATCTGGACATTCCTGTCTATAAAGCAGGACAATGGGTGAATATGATCTTGGCTCAGCAATTATCCTTAAGCATCCTTAAAGAAGAGGCACACAGTAGCTCAGGTGCTAAATGCCACCTCTTTTGCACTTGCAGGCTTTGAGTCTGTGTGTTTAAGCTCCGAGCACCAATGAACGATATAAGATGCAGAGCACCTACACTTCAGACAGTGCTGCCAAAGATAAATTAACTACTAGCATTTGGAGTGAAGTCACCTGTGTATTACTGAAAAAAAAAGACTACCAAGAACTGGCTGGGGAGCTCCAAACTACTACAGACCCATTTCTCTGGTATACAGTTACTAGCAGAGTTCTGACACGTCAATGTGCTGGCCGGCAAGGATGTCTTTTAAAACAGTTTTGCTTTTGTATTTTGAAGAATATCTCTAGGTGATGGGCTCAATCTGCCTCTTTCATGAAACAAAAAGCATGAAGAAATCATATAAATTTCTTATTTCTTCCTGCTTACTCACAAGAGATTTGGTAATACTTTTGATTTCTAAAATCCTGAGGCTAGCATCAATACTAGTCTCTTAAATCCTGTATTCACCCTCAGGATTTCCAGTTCAGTGTGTTTTAGAACATTAGATCTTCATGACAGTGAATAGGCCAGTCTTCCTACTAACCCTTTAGTAATGTTCCAGGAAGCTGAATGTTATGGAAATAATGTCAAATGAAGTACAACTTGTTAAGAATATACTGAAGAAGACCTGAAACAGCAGATACAGAGAGGCTCTACAGTTCACACACTGAAGGCACTGTGCCTTTTCTTTCCTCCTATCTCAGAGATAAATGCAGCAGCAGTTGTGACCCTGGTAACAGTAACAGTTTAACATGGCCTTGGAAGTAGTACTCTTCAAAGAACAATGACAATAAACACGTTTTCAGAGCAAGGAGTTCATAGCTAGTAACTGTGATAAAACTGACGGTCTGGAAAGATCAAGTGCTTTGCTTTCTCTGCTCTGCTGTTGTACTCCATTTGGACATAGTAAAAGGTTACCACATTGCAGTAATAATGTGCACTCACAGCCCAGAAGGCCAACCATGTCCTGGGCTGCATCAAAAGCAGCGTGGCCAGCAGATTGGGGGAGGTGGTTCTCTCCATCTGCTCCGCGCTTGTAAGACCCCACCTGGATATTGTGTCCAGTTTCAACATAAGAATCCCCAACATAGGAACAATATAGAACTGTTGGAATGTGTCCAGAGGAGAGCTACAAAGATGATCTAAGGGCTGGAGCACCTCTGCTACGAGGAAAGGCTGAGAGAGTTGGGCTTGTTCAGTCTGGAGAAGAGAAGGCTCCAGGGAGACCTTATAGCAGCCTTCCAGTACCTGAAGGGGGCTACAGGAAAGTTGGGGAGGGACTTTCTACAAGGGCAAGTAGTGACAGGATGAGGGGGAATGGCTTTAAATTGGAAGGGAGAAGATTTAGATTAGACATTAGGAAGAAATTCCTCATGATGAGGGTGGTGAGACACTGGCACAGGTTGCCCACGGAAGCTGTGGATGCCCCCTGCCTGGAAGTGTTCAAGGCAAGGCTGGATGGGACCCTAAGCAGCCTTGTCTTGTGGGAGATGCCACTGCCCATGGTAGGGGGGTTGGAAGTGGATGAACTTTAAGGCCCCTTACAACCCAAATCATTCTACGATTCATTCTATTCAAAACACAGATGGTGTTAAAATCCAACAGAATTATAAATTGAAAGCTTTGCGGCTGTCTGTCTTGGGACAACCATGCTAGTAGTAAGGTGGTGTGTGGAGTTCAAATGTACGCAGTTTAATAGGTATTTTAAGTACTACTAGATGATTTTACAGCTTCACTCTGGCAAACAGGAGGAAATGGGCCATTAAACATATGGCGCTAAGAAAGAATCATCTGTGAAGCCAGCAAAGGCCGGCTGGTTGAATTAGTGGCTGGAGTCTGCAGCTGAGAGTCTTCATGCTCATTTCTTTGTCTGTCTCAGTCACCGGGAATTAACAATAGAAAGCAAGCAGTGGAAATTAACACTGAAAGACAAACCACTTGCCTTCTTTGGGATCATATTCTGACAAATAAGTCAAAACTTCAGTCCCAGGGGAACCGGGCTGGCAGCGGAAGTTCACAACTTTGAATTCCTATCTGGATGACTAAGTCTAGACAAGACGTATAGAGATAGTACAGAGGAAAATGCTGGGGACACATAGCAGCCAAACAGGCTCAAAATATAAACACGAAAAAGGTATTGTTCACTGCCATTTTATTCAAGAAGAAAATACTATAAAAATAAATAATTACTGAAGGAAAAAAACACATGAAATTAATCTGTAACTAGTAACTCTGATCGTCAATATACTATATTTTCTGTAACTAACCACACTACTGCAAAAGCAATTTTCATTTATTTTTAAATAATTCAAATTTTATCTCTGATTTGATCCATAGCCTGTGTTTCCATCCCAACTTTTTCTCTTTGCCTGCAAGGCACTGGTCTATCATCTAAGAAACAGTTTCTGAACAATTAATGGTGTGTAACTAGCTACTCTCTGGGAGGTTTTATAGAAATTGATTGTTTGCCACATTTTCTGTTATCCTTCCCCAGAAAGTCGCCTGCCTGTGTCTCTCCACACTTTTCCCAGCACTTCTGATTCGCTGTCAGGTACACCATCCCAAGGGATTTTGAAAGAGGGGGGCTCCCATTCACCAGTTACAGCAAGGAACATTTTGTCAGGGTCTGTTCAGGCTGGTTTGCCACTTGATTACACCACAAAATTCCATTTAAAAGGTAATTATAAGCACATCAGAAATTGTAATACTTGCTTTAAGTGACAACATTATAAAAATTGATGGATACAAGTGGAGAACTGCAAAAGAGGGATGCGGACTTGTAAGGAACAAGGGACAGGAAAGATGAGGAAGGGAATGACCTGTTGTGTGAGAGCACTGGGAATGCACTTTGGGACAGGTCATCAGTCAGTCAGGAGCTTCTGCATCAAGAGTAGCAGGCAGACCAACATGGGTGCTGTTGTGGTGGTATCTACTATAGACTGACTGCTCGGGAAAAAGAAGCAGATAGGGCATCTGCTATCAATTGGAAGAATTTTAACATTCACAAGCTCTGGTTCTCAGCAGGAAATTAACCCCCCTATACCTGCTGGAAGAACAGTCCATCAGGGTTCAAGCAATAGACAAGTCTTTCTGAGGGCACTGTAGCCTCCTGACACACTATCTTACCAAGTTGCATGGCCTTTAAGGAACACTGTTACAGTTGCTGGGGAACTATTTAATCATGACCACATCAAAGGGTGTGAGGGCCTGTTCCCATCAGCAGACCTGGAGCTTAACTGGAGTTGTACTGTAAAACTCGCATCTGGAGTTACACTCCAACAGCTGTGGAAGCACTTTGACAGAGGAACTTATGGTACCAGTCCTAGACCAAACAATACAAAATACTGGCATCTTGACGGATTCAGAGAGCAATTCCATCCCCAAGAGCAGGAGAGGAACACACGTACATTTCCACTTCAGACCAACAACACAGCCTGCAGACTTGCAACAGATTCAGGGGTGCACATAACTTAGGTACATGCTCAGCAAAGCTTTATGTACCTCATTGAAGGTAGAATATGACAGCAACACTGGACAATTTTCTCTCTCATAGCTGGAAGAAGAGTGAAAGTTATCACTGAAAAAGTTTGTAAATGTCTATTTAGTAGTTCAAGCCCAGAAATCTAGCAACTGACCGTTTTCATTATCACAGTAGGTAACATGTAACAAGACTGAAAAGGAGTTGCTCAATTTGAAAATCTAAGACTCCAAAATCCAAACTATTAGAAAAAAATGGGGACTCCTGAATTCTCCGAAGGTGCAATGCTTTTATGAGATGTCTTACTGCATGTATGGCTTCCACAGCTAAACATACCCACAACACTGAAAGGCAAGTACAATTCATTAGCTGTTGCTGTTTCAGGTGAGCTTTTGTGGGTTTGATTGCAAGATAAAGCAAGGGATAGAATAGCTTTTAAAGGTGTCTCTAATTTTCTGCAGGATCTCTACAGATGCCTGAAACAGAATTCTGCCAAAGCAGAGGTTTTTTGTCCCATGCTACATTCCCCCTAAACTGGGTTCAGCACAGTAACAATGGCACTGGTCTATGTCTGAAGATCCTCACCTTCTGGAGAAATTTTCCCAGAACTTTAGGACAGATTTGGCTAAGCAGTGAATACAGACTTCCGCAGGTGGAAAGAACTGTGCTTTATTATCTATTTCTCTGTTTTGACCTGCATGCTCTGAACTACTTCCAGTGATAGAAATCATTAGCTTAATGCTCCCAGTTAGGCTACATAAAATCAGTCTGCCTTAGCAAAATTGTATAAAAGATTCCAATTTTAGATTCAGAAAACTCACTGGAAGTCAATGTCACTTGTCAGAACGTGATTCTGTTACTTCCATATTTACAAAACCCAATCTGCTTATAAAAAAATGTCAGGTGGTAAATTGCACTATCAACAAAAGAAGATCCTGATACAACAAACATAACTTTTGCAAATTAGCCCTATAAAAACTCACATAAAGAAAAGCCTATTCAAAAAAGGTATCATCACCAGCAGTTATCCTGAAATAGAAAGAATTTAACATTTTACTTAAAGAGGAGCTATTAAGGCATATTTTAAATAGAATAAAAAGAACTTCTGTTTGTTAACAGCAGAGCCCTCATAATAGGAGACATGCTAGGATAAGCTTGGGCAGATGACAAGAGAGATTACAAGGAAATTCTTCATTTTAGCTGAAGGCTATATTCCATGTGCTAATTTTCTAATCTTGAATATTTACATCAACACTTCTTTACTGTAAAGCTTCTCAGCTCATGTACAAGCAGCTACAAATGCTTCAAAATTAAGTCCTCAGTGTCCTGCAACTCAATTGTCAGCAGGAGGCATGAACTATGCAAAACTAAAACTTTATCACAATCCCAGTGGCAACCAAACACATGAGGGAATAACTCCGATTTTTTAGCATCAACAAGCTTTGGCTGTGGGTCTTTTTCCTCTCTTTTGCTGTTATTGTTTTCTCAGGAGACAATTAAATTACTATCTTTTTTGAGTTTATTGCTATCTGTTGCTGTGCCTTGCAATGTTTGTGATCTCTCCATCAAAAATACACACTCTTATTTTATCTGCTAATCAACTATCTCAAGTTACAACAAAACCTCAATACTAAAATGAGCATTGCTTGTTATTCAAAAATCTTGGGTGTGGATGTGACAGCTACCATGACATAAGGAGTTTTTGATATATGCCTGTCTAAGGACAATTTATGAAGTATTTAAAAGAACGGCCAGTGTAAATGAAGGAAAAAACAGGCATAAAATTTTAGAGCCCTCATTTTCACTTCAAATGATAACAGAAGGATGTATCTTTGGCCCAAACCTTCCAATTGCTCTTTCTTTCACCACGAAAATTTATAGGCAGAAATTCTCAGTGTAGCCCAAGCCAACAGAAAATTGACACAAACAGAAAAGGGAGTCACCATGAAAATAAAACAGTGGGACTGCCATTTGTGAGATCTTAATTCTTGCTAGAATCCCCCAGATCAAAGGATGTTCTGACACCTCTGAGATAATTTCTACCACGTGGACTGCTGGAAGCTGGGAAATAGCACCTTCTCCTTTTCTTACAGTTCTCCCATGGACATCCTCCGTTGGGCTGGATGGACTCTTGCTTTGAACTTTACAGCCTTTCTTCTGCAAACCATGTGCTCAAAAGACATGAATCTAGAACTGTAAACAGTCAAAAGACTGTAATCTTGTAGGTCCTAAGTAAACAAACACCTAAGAAAAACTTTTCACTGTTTGATCTGCAACTTTAATTACTCCAGAAACTCTGCCAAACTTTCTTCTGGAGCACTAGAAATGCATGGGATTGAAGCCTTTCTAAAGCCTTTAAGCTTTCATTTCTTTTACTCCGAAGACATACACAAGGTTAAGGGTTTAAGAAAAGATCAGGAGTATTCTTGGAATCACTGACACTAATTGTTTCTAATTGTCTGCAAATGAACTACCGCATAATCCAAGAAAAATAATTTCTATGCAGCATTTCCTATCTAAATAGTTATTGATATATTATGCAGACTACTTTGATTACTTGAACTTTGATCTCTTATTTGAAAAGTTAAATAGTAACATTTACCTTGCTTTATAGGGCTCTTCAATAATTAGATCTTTCAAAAACATACCAAAACCAAGCTCTGAAACTCCAAAAGAAAAGCAGCCATGGTATGCAACTCATATTAAAACACACAAATTTTCAATGGATGTATTGTTTTAATGCCCAAATATTCACTGGCACTTTTCTAAAAGGTCTGATATTGTCCTGTATGCAATTTGGAAGTGTTTCCACTGCTGAGTATTATAGCTTCAAGCTTTAGGGATTTGTCTATTAGAGGGCTGAGTTTTTTCTACTAAGGTTTATTAGAGCTGATGCCGAATGAAAAAGTTACCAGTATTTTGCCATGCTGATGTTGACAGTATATATTTATTGTTAAACTATAATGTTTCTCAGTTCAACTGAACATCTACTGCTTAAAAGAAAAGGAACTTCTTTCCATATGCAGATGAGAGTTTTGTCTTTCAAATACAAGTTGTTCATTGTCCTCCTTTCCTCTTCCAACTATTAACAGGCTTTGATTAATCCCTTCTTGATCATTTCTGATTCCAGATGTTTTGGCAACCTTCATTTTTTTTTGCATGAGTCAAAGTGCCACTGGTTCATGTTATGAGATGGGAATAGAAGCTTCCACTATATGTTTTCAAGTATATGAAAGGGTACAGCCTCCGAGCTGCTCCTCAGACATGTGATTCATCGTGAGATAGAAAGAAGAAAAAAATCCTGTGTGAGCACTGTCAGTAAAGCCCGTTTCAGTCTGTACTGTGTTGCTGAGATGCTCTGAGCATTTGCCAGAACTTTTCTAATCTTTGACCTCGCTGCAAATAGGTTTTTCTGCTCAGTCATACAAAACACTCACTCTCCACGGCCTACATTTAACACCTATTCCAAGGATTCTAAGCACGACCCAGAGGATTTTACAAGTAAAGCAAAACTTTTGAAAACAGAGACTCACAAAACACTACATAGATCGGTGGGTTTAGGAAATTCCTATATTCATTTGCATGTGGAAGCACCAACTGTGGTGCATTATCTGCTGAAGAGCTTCTGTGTCAGTCTGGAACATTTTAGACCTTGGTTTTCTCTACTTGAAAACAATACTTCTAGGTTAAATGTGTAACCACAAGATTTTGGTTCTTGTACAAAAAGCCAAACATTGAAAATTGTTCGATATTTCCACTATGCTGCATATTTAACTTTTGTAAAACACAGCCTATTACAACTGAAGAATTTTTACTTTATTTTGTAAATCCCTGTAACATAGAGGTTACAACTCAGACCAAGAACAACAGGCTGATGAGCCTTTCTGTGACAACCCTGTTGTTACTGTGTGTTACAGCCTAAACAGTTGCCCAATACCTCACAGCACACTGCTTAGGCACATGGAAGCTGCATTAACCAGCAATGGAGAAAGGAAATTTGTTGCTTTAATTAAGACAGCTTATGTAGTTTTGTCTGCATGTCTAAAAAAAGGTAAGAGCAAAGGCTCACATTACTTCTATGACTCATCAGATCTCTCTGCATGACAAATGCTTGCCCTGTCACAGCTACATTGATAAGATTGGCCTTCATCTTTTGTCTTCAAATGCCAAAAGCATATGCAGGATGCACCTTTTCTTTTATCTTTCACTGCAAACAGTTCTTAGACTGTGTTGGCTGATGGGTTCCAGTCAAAACTGCCCAGCTTACAGCGAAAAAAAAGACAGACGATTATACTAACTATATATGTTAAGAGGAGAACGAAATAGAATCATAGAATCATCTGGTTGGAAAAAACCTCTGAGATCATCAAGTCCCACTGTACCTGTCCCCTTACTAAACCATGTCCCTAAACATGAATAAACATCAATAAAATCCCAGCTTCTGTTGCATATCTGTGCAATTCCAACAGTCAAATGGTAAGCAAATTTTTGCAAGGGTAACAAGTGCTGCACCACCTACAGACACACCTTGTATCTGTTACAGTTGTAGAAGTGTTTGCCTTGCAGTCGTGAAAGGCGAGCTGTCAGTACTTAATGACTTCTACTTGGAATTCTCCAGGATGTTAACAAAGGTGTATGTAGGTATATTACCCATAGAAGAACAGAGATGAACAACCTCAAAGCTTTTAATATTTGTTTTAGTTTTCCTGAAGTCGTGTGGTCTCCCAGCATGCAACAGCTGGCACAGTTACTGAGCACATACACACTCCATTGAAGCATGGGGCAACAGCTGGCAAGTATCCATTTTTTTTCTGTTGTTCAAGTGTTTTCAGTCACTCTGTTTTCAACACTCAGTGTGGGCCCTTATACACACAAATACACTTCAAAAACTTCTGTGATTCTTACTTCTTGGTGTTTCCATTAGCAAGGATATTGCAGAAAACATATTTTGGGAGTATTACAGCATAACTGGCTAATAAGAACAATTGTACACACAAATCTCTATTTTGACAGGAAAACAGTTACCCATTTAAAAACACCTTGCTCATTACAGAAGCATAAAATGAAGAAACATGTTTTACAGTGGTATCACTAGTATTTATGTACACTCCCAAAGCATTCAATGGAGTACTTGTTTTACTAGTGCTAACTGGCATCAGTAGCACGTGCCTGGTTTAACTAGTAAAAAGCAATTAAGTGTATTACATGATGGTGAGACAAGGTAAAATAAAGTAAGGCACGTTCTTGTTACACACATTCTGTTCAAAGAACATGATGACTCTCATTACCCAAAGCATTCTTGTTTTTACTGATATTTGTATTACCACTAAGTATAACTACTAAGCAAAATAACTGTATTGACTTGAATATGGAGGAATTCTGACAACTATTGTTCATACTGATTCATATCATACTAAATTCACACACAAATTCATAAAAGAGGGTTTGATCCATTAATTTTAACATCACTGAATGTGAACTGGATGAATTATGATGGCTAATAAATAGTAAGTTGCACATAAACCCAAAGCTTTTGCAGTTACTCTTCAGTGTTAAAAAAAAAGATCATATGATTTAAGGTTCAATTCCCAACCTTATTAATCTCCATTTCTTTCTGGTGGGACAATGCTAGGGTTGCTTCAACTGAAAAGAAACCACCAACTGTGAGTCCTGTGTGGTGATAACAGCTTGGTAATCATGACAAAAAATATTCGCAAACTCTTCTCCATTACAGAACCTGCTTTAAAGAGCAATTCAGCTTCTACTGAAAGTAGAACATAACCAAAGTTAAATGTTCCCATTTTAAAAAATGGCTAATTGACTCTAACACAGTCTTGTGGTACAGAAACTATAAACCTTGGTCTCCTGTGCTGAGGACAAAGGGACAGTGAAGAGGCAGGAGGTTTGAGTGCACTGCAGAAAGTTGTTCTAACATAATGAACATTGCTCTTAATGGACTGGCCTCTGCTTTCTTCTTCTCCTCCACCTCCTAAGCAACCATAGGGTTGTTCAGGGTTGCATAAACTTATATATAAAAAAAACCCCAAGGATCTGTTGTTCTTCCTACTTTATTTTTATTTTCTGTTAAGGTACCAGGTGCCTCATCATTCTTAAGAATCAATATAGTAGAAAAAATACAGATACTTTCTTCAAAACCACATCAGAATCAAGATTTCAAGTTGTCTTCTTCAAGGAACTTAATACCTAAGGCACCAAGTACTGACAATCCCCTGTGTGAAAGACCACAATGGCCCACATACCACAGAAATGGTGAACCCAACAGCCACAGAGCTAATGGGGAGCCAGTCTGAGACTCTGAAATAAAACTTCCTTCAGAACCATCAGCTTCGTTGCCCTTCTCTGGACATGCTTCAGTACATCAATGTCTTTCTTGTAATGAGGGGTCAAAACATGAACACAGTATTCAATGTTCAGCCTTACCAGTGCCGAAGTACGTGGAGAAAATCGCTTCCCTAGTCCTGCTGGCCACACTATTTTGAAACAAAGGCTTACGCATGGCTTTTATCAACACAATGTCGTTCTAATGATGTATTTTTTAAAGTTCAAATTTGGCTTTCCTTCAAAAAATGCCTATAAAAGACCTAATTGAATAGAAACTAACGAGTTCTCTCCTGCTTAGGTTTCTAATTTTGATCTATTTACATACTCTGTGAATCTAGAAAGCCAAAACTCTATTTGAAAGAAGGAGGACAAACTTAAAAGTAGCACTGGTGCATATACCTCTGTCTGAAGTGAAGGTCTTGTCCTTCCTTCAGGCTTTCCAGAAGTTCTCTTAGAACCACACTACTGTAGCACTCCAGTGGTTCCATGGCAAAGTTAAACTGAGACTGTGTTTTAAACATGACTAAATTATTTTATTTTCAAACCTCTGTGAACACACTTTATTCTGATGATTGTCACCACACATCTGGGGCAGCTGAAGACCCTATTGACATATGGCCAGGTTCCCTGTGCCATCTTCCCTTGGCCAGGTTCTGCATAAAACATGCCCCAGAAGAACCAGCATTGTCCTTCAAATTAAGGATGAAAATCCTTTGCAGAAGTACAAGTACCATGAATTTTCTACAATATTTCTAAGCTTAAAAAACAACTTAAATTTGTAAAAAATAAACATAGGCAAAAAGTACCCATTAAGAAATTGGATACTGGTGAATTTTATTTCATTTGAGTTCAAAAAACGAACCATCAAGGTAATTATGATCTGCAAATCCTACTTCTGCACATATTCTGCTTTGCAGCGTGTCAGACAGTCTTTTATAAAGCTTCAAAAAAAGAGCTATTCTCATTGTTCATCAGGGAAAGTAAAGCACACAAGACTGTGGAATGTGGTCTACTCAGTCCACAGAAACACAGTTTCCAAGGCAAAGCACGTTCAAGGTATTGAATTTCCTACACTTTTGAGTTGGGCACAAGCTCAGCCTCAGTATGCCATAGAGTTAGTGGACTGCAGGCGTCAGTTGTGCTGTGAAGGTAGCTTAAGAGAAGAGGTCTCAAGTTCAGTTAGAGTAGAAGACGGGGTTGTAGAGTTGCAGATCCTCTGAGAGACTAATTTAAGTAATGTCCTACAGTGTATGCAATCACAATGTGTTGGAGAGCTAAATTCTTCAAGAACAAGGGACCTGGCAGCTACAGGGCAGAGCACTCCAGTTCCCACATGGGACACACACTTCCATACTTCCTTCTTCCTCTCGAAGTAGTATCAGAGTAAGTGGATACTCTGAAACCTTTCAGCCTTTGCAGAACCACCTAACACATCCCTCTTTCCATGAGCTTTCCCTCCACTATTTGTGCTGCCATTTAAGTTTTGGTTTTATGTTTCTTTAGCATAGGGAATTGAAGAACAGATCTGCTGAGACCTGCTTTCCTGCATGTTAGCGAAAGTGCTTTTTAGCCTTTAATGATTGCCATAATACAGAAAACTTGGCATATGAGTCATCAGCCTTCTAATATGCATTCTTGAGGTGAGGCAGCATTCCACTGCACTTATTTTCTACTATTAATCAGAACTAGACTGAAGAGCAGGTTAACTTATATGTCTGGGCTAGAAGCAGGTATGTCTTCCTCAAATGGCACATCTATCATCAGATCAAGAGCGTACACTGGGGAAGATGGGTGGGAGGATAGCTTTGGGAGCAGTCACCCATCAGCCAAGAGTAACTGGACTTGAGAGTTGTCCAGAATACTCTAAGCTTCAGTCCCTGCTCTCATATAAAGAGAATGCCTGGATTAATCAAGGTGGTTTAGATACCAGACAAAAAATGTAGGGAATCCTATTATCCAGAGTACAATCAGTGAGCAAGAAAATAATGCAGGCCAGATAGCTAGCTATCTAGAAAAACTGCATCACTCACCATGCAGATGGGCCAACACAATTTTTATGAATCTTTGATGGTACTCTTGAAATGTACTAGGTTTGTGGGTTGATTCATCTGCCAGCCTAGTTTACATGGAACCATTTGCTAGATCCTGAACCACAGGAACAGGAAAAAGAAGGAGGAAGATCTGACATGTAATCTAGTTGTAAAATACCTACCTGATGTTTCTCAGGCACATGTATTTCAACAGTCATACTTTTTAAAAGGACAGTTGTGCTGCTGCTATAACTTTGCTGTAACATACATATATGCACAAAATTCACATTTGAGAACTAGAAGAAAGCTAGAGCCATACAAGAGCCTATGTCTTTCAGAATTTTCTTTACTTCATTTGCACAAGAGATTAACTCAAAGCTGCTGGCAAGCGCATCCATATGCTGAAGGAAAGACCAAACAATAAAAATCAGATAAGCGTTACAAAACAAAATTCTTCTTTATCTAAGATACAGCATTGGTCTGACAGATGTAAACATCAAGCAGAAAGGATTGTTTGGAATTTACAACAGTCTTGAGCTCATAGCTATATGCATCCACTACCAGGTGACTAAAAAGCCAGTTAACAGACAGCAACCTGACCACTCTCTTCAGACTCTGGCAAAGCTTTGTCTTAAAATAAAAGAAACAAACCAGCTGTAGAGATTGTACATTTGTTATTGCACGATGAGTGTGCAAAGAATGAAGAAAAAGAATACACAGCAAATGCCCCCTTTGACCACGCCATGGACACCACCTCATAATATGCAAGATTAATAAGACAGGGACAGCTGCAAGACAAAGTCAGTGATGTGAAACACTCTGTCACATTTCTACGGGCTGTATTGTGAATAGGCTTCTGCTCTATAAAAATAGTTTAGAAGTCTCTTTTCTCATCCACCAATCAGCTGCTCCCCTACCACAAGTGGGAACTATTACTACTGGCTAAAGAACTAGAAAAAAATTACCACATTACTATTAAGAAACAATTGGAAAAGTTTAGTTCTTGATTTAGTGATTGTTTTGAATCACATCCACAAGAATCCTCCAGTGTCTTAGGCTGCTTTTGCAGATGCATTGTAGGGACATACTGGGCTCCTCTCTTGGAAGCAGCTTGTACATGCTTTGTGCACATGCTTTGTTCAAAAATTCTGAAGCTGCCAGCTATAAAATTTACTGGTGAAGCATGGACCAGGCAGTGTATTTCTAAAGATATATATTTATTTTTCAGCCGAAGTCCTAGGTTTTAAACACTTTAAGAGTATGCCTTCATTTTGATCAGTCATAGCTAGACTATTTGATTATAGTAAGTTAATTACCTTTGAAATCCTCGTCTACAAAATCTCTCATAGCTTAAAAGTACTTCCATTAAATGCCATATTGCAGCGTAATCAGTTTCTAATCAATTTAGCTCTTGATCCTGAAGCAGCCTGTCAGTGCTGAAATTAGAATTAAGAATTACAGGACAATTCAGTCTTGTACAGATTGAGAGGTCTGCATCTTTCTGCATTATATAGCTATCAGATCAAGTTGCTCGGGCTTGATCTGCCTAGCCTTAAAAACCCCAAAGGATGGAGTCAGCACAACCTCTCTGGCCTCCCTCTCTACTGGGGAATTTTTTTCATTACGTCAAGTCAGTAAAGAAGTTCATGTTCTTGTTTATTTCAGCAGAACTCTCTGTCTTCTCAGTGTCTCCTCATTTTAAACTATGGATCTGATGAAGAAATCATGCAGTGATGTTCTCTGGCCTGTGTTATACTGGAAGTCAGATTAGTATAAATGAAATAATCCCCTGTGGTCTTAAATATCTGGATATCTTTCCTAGTGACTCTTAAAACAGAAAAAAGAAATCCGTTCCCTGAAAATCCAAAAAAGACAGAATAATTCTCAACTTAAGGCTGCAATGAGGAGAAAAAAAGTAAGGCAGCTGAATTTTTCTCATTTGGGAATCAAGGCCCAAAGGAAGCACATCAGTAGAGAGCTGCTTTATTTCTTAGCTCCTTTTTCGACACTGGCCAAACACATATAGTGAAAGTTGACAATTGCAGTTCACTAAAACTTGCAGCTGTCCCAAGGACCTACTGTTTATCACTCCAAATGATTTCTTCAAACTGTTTACCAAGAAGAACAGAGATAAAAATAGTAAGGGGCAGGGAAGGTACTATGAAATATGCAAGTTGAACATATAAGCCTGGGAAACATATCCCTTGAAAGGTGTTTAAGTAGCGACACTACTAGATGCCTGAAAGATCAAGTAGTATTAACCAAAGAAAAAGAGTTTACTCCAAAGCTAAGTAAAACTCCAGCACAGTACAAGAATTGATGCTGGTGACTAACACAGATAGCTTCACCAGAGCAGCCTGAGCAAGCACACAGAGCAAACTCTCCTCCATTCTGTTCCTGCAATCCCAGCAGCGAGGGCTGAGACAGGTCAGGATGTATGTCTGGTTACACACAGAACTTGTTTCTAGAGCTGTTAGCCTCATACATGTCTTAAGCTCATAAAGGAAATTGAGAATACTGGAAATAAGAACAAGGATATAATCACATCTAAAATCCTCTACAGGCTGTGAGGCCATTTTACAAAGACAGTCCTTAAAGCTTTGCTGTACAAAGAAGTGGTTGCAACATACAGCACCTGTTTTATCACCTGCATATAATTCTTAATGGCTCTTCTCTTCCCATACCAATTCCCTTTATTCCTGTCAGCCAGTTTAGTATTAATAGGAGAGTGGCTGGAGGAAGAGGCTCTTTACCTGCAAATTAGTAGACCAGAATGACTGGAGAAAGCAGAGTGGAAATAGCACCAGAACACAGGAAGTATAGAGACTGGCAAGTAGCCAGAGGCCATCGTGCCAATGTAAACATTGAGAGGGTTAAATACAACATATAACATAAATTGTTATAACAATTTATAATTCAGCTGCATTTGTGGGTTTTTTGAACCACAGAGGAACAACATCATCACAATAGGAAAAGCCTACTAAGCCTGACTATCCCTATCCTGAAATTATTTTCCTTGAAAGTAGCTACTCAGTGAAAGTTGTGCTTGCTTACTCGTAGTTCTTGAAACCCTTTTTTAGACAGTTTGCATAAAATACGTGAAATGAAAGAGGACCAGTTTTAACAGGGTTAGGCTAAGAAAAATGTGTTCCAAGTTTCTGTGAGTAGCTCCTATGAATCCTGCTCTGCTTCTCTTCACCAAACTCACTTGCTAATGGAAAGGTCAGCCCTAAATCCAACCACTGGACTTAACAGTTTTTCCAGAACAATTCTCTGCAGACCATATGCTACAAAGATTCAAAACAATAAATACAAATACTGTACTAAGTTACATCAGTCAATGCTTTAAAACTGTTGTATCATTAAGGACATATCTGAGCCTTTTTTTTTTTTTCACATCTGAGTGTTTCTACTCTATCTGATCTATCTCAACTGCTTTGAAGAATGAACAAACATAATTTTTACTGTCATTAATTTTTGCTGAATGAAAATAGAGGTTTGTATTAATACTAAGCATCTAACCAAAGGCTGCTGCAGAACAGGTAGGAACAAATAGTACCCAACACAATAATAGAGCATCTCTCTCTGATCCATTCTGAAAAAACAAAATATGTAACCATGTGCATGCTAACCAACTGCATTTCATTCAGCTTTATAAGCAGTACTCAGACAGGCTGACAAGCAGTATGTTCTCCATCCTACAGACAGGGGACTGATGTACAAAGAAACTGGAAAGATTCCCATGAAAGAAAAGTGACTTGGTCTGGAACAGACCCAAACTTCCCTTTGACCATTTTGGGTACATAAGCAGGGACCTGCAGAGAGAAGAGGTATCCAGAAGATCAAAATCAACGCAGTATGCATCTGGCTTTGAATCATAAGATCGAAGGCCTTCCAAGAAATCCAACCAACAATTTCAGATCACACATTGGTGAATCAAGAAGATAATGAAACGTGTGCAGGTAGCCACTATGCTATCTGCAACAAAAGGAAGGGTTGAACTTCACAATTCCTAAAAATGACAAGGGGAAGAGAACAGGCTTAGTACATAGAATGAAAGGCTGATTATGCTTTAGGACTTCTTCACACTTACCTACACTTGTGGGAAATATATCTTCATTGTTGATCTGCACCTCGATCCAGTCCATAAGAAGATTCATATATTGGGGTGCTGGCAACGCTGTGGGCTTCTTGTACTTCATGTCATCCTGCCACCGGTACTCATATTTAGGGCCTCCAGACATCACTGGGCAGGTCCTCTCTGTGCAGAACTCGCAGATAGTTCCATAAATGAGGTTGATCCTATTGAAGAAGTCAACAACATGAACAGCCACCCAATCATTTTGGTCTTCTCCACTAGGCAACTGCACAGCAGCTTTTAAGTCCACACCTGAGTTCAGAGAGGCCTGTGCTCGCTTGTGAAGTTCAAACCTCTGGGTACCTGGTTCAAACTTGCGTTTTGGGCGAAAAGTCTTATCTTTATTAAAGACTTGCTTGAGTGCGATGGACATGTCTGTTAATACTTTGCACTGTAGCAGCTGGCAGAAAATCACAGCTGAGATTTAATGCAAACGTCTGAAAGAAGTTACTCTCTATCACAGGTTCTCCAGGCCCTTCTGTTTTCCTTAGAGACGCTTCTATCCACTTCGGAGCACTCTATTACCTGTTCCTCTTGAAAGCCTTTCCGAAAGGCTTCATGTCCCTACAGCTAAGGAAACAACACACATTAGTGGCAAGTGCAAGTGTGGCCCTGTCAGTTTGTTACTGTTTTACCACATTTTTCTAGTAATTTTGAGATGAAAAGCAAATATGTAACAAGTTATTGATTGACTAACCCCTATCCCTTTTAAAGAAAACAAGGCCTCATTTTAAAGTAAACAAGACCTCATTTTAAAGTATTAAGGAATTCACTTCTCTGTCCTTTTCAAACACCTACCCAAATAAAGGCTCCTTTTAAGTTATATAAATATGTGAATTCAATAAATCTTGTATAATCTTCCCATATTTAGATCATTGTTAAACTAACCTTTTCATTTTGTTGCATTTTACAGTGACTGCGTACCACACACAATGTATGTATAAATTTTGTAGACAAAATACTATGTGTCAATTTAGAAGTCTTATCTAGCTACACCTGCAGTTGCCCCTAAGCATTCTCCATAGCTTCTGTGCTCATCTTGGCAGGGAAAAAAAAAAAAAAGCAAGATTTTTCCATATTTGTTCTCTATTTTTAATTAATAAGCTATTTCTTTGTGCAAACTTCATAAAAGTCAGTTAGGATGAAATCTGCAGTATTGCCCGCAAATAATACCCATTTCCCACAGAAATATTGTGGTGAATAAGCCCTCTAAAATATTTCTTGCACCCTGCTTTCCGAGGGTATTGTTATCTAATTAAACCTTGTCTTCAGTCAAAAGGTAACAGAAATTAACGAAGAAATAAACAAGAATTTTGAGACTCACCCTCTCACTTCTGAAACAAGACTGCTTTCCTGCAGGTTATATAGCTGTCCTTTCTGCTCCCACTTAAGCAAACTGCTCAGTTAGGCTTTTCTAAACAGTTAGAAACAGCACCATCATTACTTCCCTGGAATAAAGAAGTTTTCACTTTACTCACAAGAGAAAAAGAACACACTCACCTGATTTTCAGCAGAGCTTAGACACAATACACTTTAGGTTTGGATCCTTCAGAGGCTGAAGCTAATGGGAAAGCTCCAGCCAGAGTCTGTGAGCTCCAAAAGCATCCCTACTGCTTAGGTCAATAAACTGGTGGTAGTTAATGATAGGATTCCCACTCCTCTGCTTTGGACTGAATCATTAACACATTGCAGGAACTTATTCACATTCGACTTCCAAGATGGTGCTGCATTGTATTTGAATCAACAATCAGTGATGAGAGGTTTGTCATTCCATCCCGTATCACATACTATGAATTAAAATTTTGTAGTGCTGGACTTAGAAAACAAAGCTATTTCTTCAAAATCACACAGCATTAGCAAAATGAATACTCATCAGATAACCTCAACAACAAGTGGTGAGCAAAACCTCCTGGTTTTTAAAGCATCAAGAACGTAACTTGGCTTGGAAGCCACCACTGTCACTTTCATGACAATTTTCATATGGCAAGAATGAGAAATGCTCCCATTTTCATAATCTCAGCTGGTCTTGGGAGAGTTACTTCAGACGAAAAACTATGAACAATGTTTGTCGTATTGCTTAGATTGGATCATAACTCCTTGAAATCTGTGGTACAGTAGTATCCACCTTCCTTCCACGTAAAATTAAATTTGACTATTGCGAGCAGATATTTTGCAATCTCCTCTCATATCATAGTAAAGTCAGCAGAACTGTTCTTTACTTATACCTGCATGAAAGTTGAACTGGCTTCTGACCTTTTATTACAGGTCCTAACTATACAGAGGAGCATAATGAATGGCACTGTGTCTCATGGTGTTTGGTTTGATGGCACACTGAGCCAGTGCTCTGGATGCTCTTCTGAACTAGATGTATATATGTCTGTCCTGGTGTGGGCAGCTCAGACAGACAATTTTAGCTTCTCTTCTTTCTTCTCAGAGCAATGCATTTCTGAAAATCTGTGACAGTCACCAACAGCTTTTCCTAAGGGACTATTCCATGACGTGAATAATGCAGATGGGAGAATTCCCTTGCTGGCAGAGCCATGACTGAGATTTGTAACCACAGATTTGGAGATAATGTCAGAACAAGGAACTGACCCTCACAAGCTCCATCCGTGGTGTCAGCAGAGTAATCAGTGCTATCCCCAGCCTTATGTAGAAACACGCACATTTAGAGAAACCAACTCAGTCTAAATGTCAGGTATACCAACATATAAATAATAAACCTGTCCTATCCATGCAGATACTACTCAAAAAACCACCCACAACAAACCTCATGCTGTGATCACCATCATGTCTGAGTCATTTCTGAGTTAAAAACATACTGTATAATTTCATCATATACTTTCTATTAAATCACAGATAATAAGAATTTTAAACAATATACTGTTTATAAACACACACCTTTAATATCACAGCACTCTATTGTATCATGCAAGCTTTAGAGAGCTGCTGGGAAGGTAGCTGGTATAATTCCCATTTTCTTGATCAAGAAGGTGAGGAGACATGACTTCTCCAGCATCACACACAGTAAGCTGTCTATACAGCAAGATGCTGTCTGAAAAAGAGCTCTGCATCAGCTGATTTTCACATCTTTCTTTCCAAAACATGTCTCCATTTTGAGCACTTGCACAGGCTGATCCAAAGCCAGCTGCAGCCTGCAGGAGATCACACGTTTAATCCAAATCCCATTGAAGTCCAACATCTTATAGACTTCCTGTGTTTAGTTTCATGCTTCACTATCCATACAAGGGACCATTTCATTATTCCTGCATCAGGCAGCTGATACAGTAAATACATTATATGGAGACACATACACATTGCTCCCTTCTGATGGAGCAAATGTACACTTTTTCAACTTGCAGGCTCTTGTTTGAGAATCAGTATTGTATTATGCTATACAACAAACAAATTCTTTATTTGACACATTGAAGTACAAAGAATGATTCATTAAGGAAAGGCTTGGTCTGAAATCTGAATACACGTTTCCTATGTACAAAGTAAAAATCATAAGGGGAAAAATGTTGTGCAGTTATTTCTATTAATAGTGAAAACATCATGACATGAGAAGATACTCTTCATGGGCAAAAACCTCTTCCCTTACTAACCTATTAGACATACAAGGAGATTAGATTTGCCAGAGTTCAGAGGGAAAGGAAAAAGGATTGAAGTAAATTTAGGTTACTAAGAAAATGTCTCTTAAAAGCAGCACACACAAACACAGGAACCAGGTTCTGAGAGTCAGTGTATATTTTCCTATATTCCAACCTGTCCTCAACAATCTTGCATGTTTCATAAAGACTAAGGTCCCAGAATTAAGGGTGTCTGATTATTACCATAAAACTTAGAAGAAGCATACACAGATATTTGTAAACAATGTTTCAATCTGACAGGTGCTGGCTTGAGAGCTTCTCCATGGCTTTCACAGTGAAAGTTTCAGGTAGAACCGTCACTGTTAAGGACAAGTGTCCTGCTGCAGCCTTTGTCCATGGCTTCTGTATTATTTAAATGAAATCTAGAGCATGTGGTTTAGTACACAAAATAACAATACTAAATGGTAGCATTCAGTGAAAGAACGCTTACTATTGCTTCAGGACAAGAATTTGCTTTTGTTTATTTTTGTAGAAGTCCCAGAAATATTAGGGGAAAAGAATTAAAAAAAATAAATAAAATCAGAATTTGGCTTATAGTCCTCCCCAGGGAAGGATTCCTAGGGTTTCTCCAAGTTCTTCATCTTCCTCTAAAGCTGCCAGGTTGACCTTACACCAACCTATATGTGATAACCCCTGCAGCCTCAAGGTACTCAGGGTGAAAGTGCTGACTGGAAAGAAGCGTTCCCATAGTCAGAAATACTTGCCACATAAGCAACGTCCATTCATTTGACATGCAATAACTAGCTTTTGTTTTGCCTGTGCATGGAAAAAAAAAGGAGCAAGTGATTTAATGAGATTAATAAAAGCCACAATTGTAAAATATTGCAGAAAACAGCATAACTAATATTTTCATAATTAAAATGTCAAGGTTTAATGGACTAAGTATAAATGACTTCTGGTTCTTTTCCTGTTTAGACTAATAACCATTTCTCCCCATTTCTACAGTAAAAGATTGGAAAGGGAAAGCAAATACAATAGGTAAGTGTTTATAAAACCAGCTGCTTTAAAAATTATTGTAGTTACGTAACATGTGACAAACAACAAATTGGATAAGCTTCTGGCAGGAAACCTCCAAGCTACATTAATATTATAGCAACATTTGACAAAGGGAATAAAATGATGCTTTACAATTTTGCCAAAATACAGATATTTTCAAGCATATTTCAGGTAGAACTATTGCATTTTAGTATCCCAATGCTTTATTTACAACTATTTAATTCCACTTTGTTCAACAAATATTCCTTCTATACAGACTATAAAAAGAAGTCCCCTTCCCTTTTATTAAATTTGTCTGTATAAAACAATTAGAAGATGACTTAAATAGCAGTCACATCTATCATGAAGTACATCAGTGGTTTGACAGCAGCAGAATCAGATATGACTGCTCAGATCTTAGCTGATAATCAATGCTACTTACTAACCCAAATGAAGCATGCTTTTCACCAACAGGGTAAAATTTTGTGTTATAACTGAGGACTCACATCTCAAACAGTATCATTCTAGTGCCTTTTACAAGTATTAAATGTAATTACACCTTAACAGAAGTTCTGGAAAGCACACTGACTACCATGAAGATATTGAGCATACCATGGCATGCACTTTTCCACTGCAAGTTTATATTGTAACAGCATCCATGGCAATCCAGTCAGGAAAATGGACTTACTGTAGCATAAAGTTTAAGATGAACTCAAATAGGTATCTCAGAACTAGAGCAAAGAAACGGCAAAATATGCACAGTTTAGATTACACTGAATCTCAGCCTCTGTTCCTCTGTCACCCTAGAATTAAAGGTCTTGACCTTCTACAGATATAGGCATGCAGAGGTATGTATGGCTATAATTTTTTTTTATAATTTGGCTATAATTTTTTCCTGAAAAGTCAGTCCTGCCTCACCTCTTCCCCTGTCATGTTCCTGCCTCTTGCTGTCTCCTCTATGACACCTGACTCAGGTGTTTATATATCCCCTTGCAAGGAGCTGTATGAGACTAAGACATAAAATGCAATAATGAAACAAGCCATAAATTTTTCCTCCAAATCAATTTCTTTGATCTTCTGCTTGGTGACACAGAACAAGGAAGAGGACAGCATAAGGAAAAGTCTGTGTGTAAGGCAGATGATGAGACAGATCTAATAGGTGCTTTTTCAGCCATAGCCACTTTAGTTAATGACAGTGTTTGCCATGATCATGCCAGAACCCCAAACCTTTAAAGCAGGTGGGGAAAATCCCTTTACCTCAGGCAGCTACTGAGGCTAAAGTTTGACAGAGTGACAGATCACAGTGAACTATGAAGTTCTGGCAATCCCTTAGAATGCTGTTTTTTGGTTCACATCCACATTCTTCCAGTTCTCTCCCTGGTTCACAGGCTGTTACTGGTCTGAGCTGTCACTAGTGCATGTGCAAGCAGTCATGAAACCACATTCTCTGCAAGTACACAGTCTCTGCCTTCAGCTATCAAGCCCTTGCGACATACTACGTCCTTCCACCACTAATAAAACAAAGCCTTTGTGAGTGCATGTGTCTGATTTTACCAGCTGCTGTTACAATCATCACTCTTGTAAACAGCTACTATACTGGTGGAGCGGGTGATTTGGCTTACTTGCTGCAGCAGGAGCAGCAACAGAACCAGCTCCCTAACCCTGCTTCTGTCGAAATCTTTCAGTCTCCATGGACGGAGTCCTCACCACAACAGTGTATGGCTGTCCCACTTATGTGGCATGCCTATTGCAGCATTTCCTGCAATAATGAACTGTTATCCTTCATTTCTTTAAAAATAATATACAGAGGTGAAAGGAGTAAGAAAATTTTAATGGCCTCGAAGAAGAAGAAGAGATAGAAATTAAATTATATGGTGATTATCTGTGATAATACACATTTGTCTCTACCAGCTTGTTTCATTTCTGACTCCAATCTGTTTCTGAAGATGAAGTTTTACCTATGCTGCAGTCAACAGGAGGTCTGACACTGACTTCAACAAACTTAAAATTTTACTTTTACACTCAGCACATTCTCCTTTGATAAGACAAGAAGAACTCCTTATTAAACTACGACTGAACTTCACATATCTCTTTGTTATGTTCAGCTTAATTCAATCCTGAATCCATATTCTGGCTTTTAAAAGCACCAACACAACTGAGAAGACAGTGAGAGAGTTATAATACACTTTCCTCCTACACTCTCAGAACATTGACACAATCCCCATCCAAATACCCCAAACTAAGTCCACTGGATCTGTTGAAAAAATGCCAGTCAGGTCATGTAAGTGGCAGGGAACAGTAAAACATGCACACACAAAAACCTGGTCTCAGATCTCATGTCTATTCTCCTTTGTGTACAGATCAACAAAAGGGCAATACAAGGCTTATCTGTTAAAGGCAAGTAGCTTATATTCTAGAACTTCGAGTACCCTACGTTGCATGCAGTGGCTAAAGTCAGTTCTATTTTTAATCTAAATTTTAGATTTAGGAAACAGTATCACAGTATCATAAGACCATGTATATGTTCTACTTTAAGAAAAAGGCAAAATGTATGTTCTATCTCACTGACATTTCAATTGAAAATACTAATTTTCTTTTTCAGGGAAAGCATGCAAAGAAACAGAGATACAAAGGAAAAGTCATGTTATGTACACTATGCTGGCAGAGACAAATAATAAACACTCCATGGAGAAAGTATGACTTCCTGTACAGATACTGAAAACTAGAGGTAAGGCCAGTTGACATTCATTCCAGATCCTTTAGCCTTAGTCTGGCTTCTCCAATCAAAGCTCAAGTAAATGTGGAGAACGTGGACAGGGGAGGGGCAGGTTGGTGACACAGTGCCTCAGTAACTGTTCTAAGAAGCTCAGGATTTCAGAGATGTTTTCCAAAGCAAAGATTTGCAAGGAGGCTATGGCGTCTTCAGATGGTGCACTGCACTCTTGCTAACAAACACAGATAATCCTCAACATGGACATTGTGATTTTCAGTTACAAAAAATTACCCCTAACCCCTTGTTGCTGAGAGACAAAATTTGCCTAAAATCATGTGGGAGTCAGTAATTAAGGTCAAGCCTGACCTGTGCACCCTTTCAAATTGACTGTCAATAACTGAACACTGAGTAGAATTGCTAAGGGCACTAAACACTCCAGTAGGAGGACAATGAAGTTATCTTCAGTATTAACAAAGAGGATATAAGATTTATTTGTCTTTATAAAGCAGGGCTGATCAAGATAAGGCAAAATGCATAGTTCTTTACAAATAGAGGAATATGAAAACAAAAGGTGTTAATTTAACTGTGAATATATTTCAATTATTTATACCATAAATCTAAAATCTTGTCCTGAAATGGAGCTCCAGTAGCTGTAGGACCCAGCCCACTGACTTTAAACACAACTCCACACAATTATCAGAAAAGTTAAGTGTATGAAACAACAGATGAAATCTTTGTTTCACATGGCTTGTATCAAAGTGCTTAGTATGGCAGACAGGGAGAGCGGCAGCAACTACAACTGATAATGGTAATTTTCAAACTCACGCCAAAGACACATAAGTAAGCGTGTCTTTTGAAGAATACAAAAGATTTCACAGATCGAAGAAGAGGATGTTTTCATGAGTCAAAGTTCTGGTGTACCAGTAGCCTGCAACTTGGCAAGTCATACTGCCCTTCAGCAGCATGCATTCACAAGGCACAGCTTCTGCAGTCGGTGGTGGGGTCGTAAGTGTCTAGTTGTGTGGCAGAGAAATAAATCGTCCACCTTGTTCATTTATATGCTGGTCTTATCTTGCAGGACTAAACTGACTTCATGGCTAAGAGATTTTTCACCAGAGAACCATTCTGATTACCACCCTGCAACTTTATATTCAGCCTCATCATTTGGTCGAAGTAACCTACTATTATGCACAGCAAAAAAAACCCCCAAGAATCTGCTAAATATATGCACCATCTCATAAATCAGGCTAGAAACAGAATACCTAGGGTGAGGTAATCATCCAGACTCCAGAGCTCTAAATCAGCAGTCGTACAGGACTCACTTGGTGAAAAAACCCCAGTGTTTTCTTTGTCATCCGTGATACCTGAAATATAATGAAAGCAAGTAAATTAAGAGACATGAGATACTTAATATTGGAAAGAACACTGAGGATAGTAACTACCTCCTTCTCAGGACTCCTCTCCAATTCATGATACAAGCTGTACAAGTTGGGAGGATCTGTGGCGATGTTTCTTAATGAACCCTTGAAACCTAAAGGCCACTTTCCACTATATCTCATCCCAGGGCCTCACATCTCCTAAAGCACAGCTGGACAGAAGACCTTAGAGTGAACTGCTAAAAGCCGCTTAAGTCCTGGTACTTGTCACTCAAAGAGTGTAGATGCTGGGGAACATATGTTGCAGGAGAAGCTCTCTTATCAAAAGTCACTTCCAAACCAACAGGCAGTTGGTTAGTATGGTTACAGCAGTGGAAGAATTCACAGCACCTCCAGTATTAACACTAAACACATGTATAGCCCATACACCAGTATTATTCTTATTTCTTCAAAATAAGATTTCATAAGACTCACACACTCACATAACCCTTAAGACGTTGATTCAGAGTGAACAAACATCACTGAAGAGAGAAAAAGCTTTGTGAGATCAGAAGCAGGAAAGCCACCAAAATGGGTGGAGAAGTCACTGGGGTAAACAATTCTGCACTGCCTGCACTCAGACTCTGAGTCTTCTGTCTTATTCTTTTAACAGCTCACTGCCAGTTTGAGAATCTGAATATACGGTACTTCATTATTCATTAATATTTTGCTGCTGGAAAACTGACTTAAAAGTATTCCCAGAAAGGCTGCAAGATATAATTTTTACAGATAATTTTGAAAACCTTATATAAATCATAATTTGTATGTTCAGATTAATTGTATTCAACTGAAGAAAAACAACACCAAAGAACAGCCTTCTAAAACATCACTTATTGCTTTGTCTTAGAAGGTGATTAGCACCCAAGGTTTCCATCCTGCCGAGCCCTCCCCTCATTTTGTACAGCCTTTCATCCATTTACCAAAACCACGGCTTACATTCCATACACCATCTCACATCATAATAGAAACAAGAGATACTGTTATACTGTTGAATGTCTCCATACCTAGGTTCTGTATTTCTTTCCATCTCCTGCTTCCTACCAGAAACACATATCCTGCAAAACCTAGAAGATAACACTGATGTTGAGGGTTTTTTTCCCACTATATATTTAAGACTTCTGCTCCATGGCTTTATTACATTCATTTAAACATTTTAATTTACCCACCAGAATTTTACTGAGTCTTTATAAATACTGAGAATGTGGATTATGTTCACACAAATTTTAGCACTACTTTATTCCCAAATTTGTATTAAGTCAAAACAGGGTTAGACTTACTGTCCTTTAGGATGCTTTCATCATTCTGGTTGCTGGATAAATAACTGGTTAGGAAATGGCATTGCTACCTTGCTATTCTTTATCCCATTTCAATCACATCTTTTGTCACCTGTGCATTCCATACATTATGGTTTTGAACCTGCCCCAAATTAGTTGAGTAAATCTAGCTGTATCACACACAATAGCTGCTATTAGAGAGGGAGATGCCATCATAATTTTGGAGGCAGCAATCACCACTGATCCCAAGTACTCCCAAATAATAATACACCTGCTCTCTGAAAAGCATGCCAACCAGGTGACTAACCGAGAAGACTGAATCCCTGTCCTAACATAGCAGAGAAAGAAGTCTCAAGTTTTGTTTTGAAAAATGAGTAAGCACCCATGATAGCAAATCACACAACTGAGTTTCTAAGCAAGTAGTTTTTTGAGAGTCACTGTCTTGTAGGCCACTACTCTGGCTCCCACGAGACTTGAAAATCAGACTATATATATTTCTTTAGGAATCACTGATCATACCCAAGGAGAACTAAGGTACAAATCACTGGATGTGTAACTTCAAATGCCATGATTAGAGCAAATTGAATGGTAGCTAACAGACAGCTTCTCCCATACTGCTTCACATGTTAAAAACACACTTCTGAAAACACAGATCAGATAAAGATTCGGAAATGTTTTCCCTTATTGTTTTTTTCTCTGTAAGGAATTTCTATTGTTCTTAGTCCTCTCTATATTCCAAAATATCCTCTTCATTTTCCTGGTGCTTTCTTTTCCTTTCTCCCCTTCTTCTCTCTTCTACATAGCGATTCTCACATGTCCAGGAACTCCAACAGGCTTTGGATCAAGTGCCAGCTAAACAGTAATATAGAAGACTCACAGCAGGCACCAAAGCAAAGGCTGCTAACTACATCCCTTTTTGTCTCTGTTGAGTGTCTAACTCTAGAAAACATGGAAAACAATCAGGCAAATATAAAAAGAAAGTGTAAACCACCTACATTTGCTGCTTTTTATATCATTATGTGCAGATAGGTTCAATTATTAAATTATTGTATGTGTGTGGGAGTACATGCAATTACAGAAGTATTCTTGTGTACAACATATGAGCTACGCAGCCTGTAAGACCAGAGCCTATCACCCTTTCTTCACCTGCTTGCTCTAAAATAAATTAAGATGAGCTCCATTTAGGTCAGAAGCAGACTACTGTGACACACCTGGGAATTCAAGATAAAATCCACTACTCTGTGATTCATTCTTTAATACACCTGCTTAAACTGGCATGAAAAGTGTAGTATAAGTAATATATAAATTTAGAGAAAATGATCACTACAAAGGCACATCATAAATACATCAAAAATGTAAAATACTGACTACATCTGTAAGAATTACCACAGAATATCTGCTACTGTCAGGAAATCAGGATTTTCCAAAGTCTGCTAAGCATCATCACTTCTCTCTTTCTTTCAGCTCCACTTTCTTTATATTAAAACAAATATGAACATTGGCAGTGTATTTTCCATCACTAACTAAACAGAAAAAAAAACAAACAACAAAAAAACAGGCAAAACTGAAATGTTCTGAATATGGAAAAATAAACAGCTAATTTGCAATGCAAGCATACATTCAGATTCAAACATATTTCAATCACCGGATTGAACAGAAGGAGCTAAATTAAGCTCACAGCAGTAACATGGTTGTGCTGACATACTTCAACACAAAATAACAGATAACTTTTAGAAGCCCAGCCAGACCACTCCAAAGGCCTTAACAGAGTTTTAGTTTATTGATACTTATTCACTTTATTAATATATTAATAAATATTGAAAATATAATAAAAATATGAGTGCATCTGAAATTGTGTAGGCTTCACAGAATGGTTTGGGTCAGAGGGACCTTAAAGATCCACCCCCTTTGCCACAGGAAGGGACACCTTTCATTATATCAGGTTGCTCAAAGCCTCATCCAGCCTGCCCTTGACCCAGCTCCAAGGATGGGGCATCCATGACTTCTCTGGACAACTTGTTATAGTGCCTCACCTCCTCAATGCAAACTGTAGTCTTCAAAGTCCAGTGTAATTTAGTGAAGCAGATTACATCCACAGAGAGTTTACACAGATGTAATATGTAGCTGTTCTGGCTTACAGAGATATAACAGATTCCCTTCACATTCTATAGATTTCCTTCAAAGCTTGTATATTTGACATAACCTCCAGTTTTTCAAGAGACACACTGGTGGAGGAAGAACGTATCCCTTAATTTCTAATACACAGGTATTTATCCAACACTCCTTAAGTCAAATGACATAATACCCTGCAAAACTCCACAGAACAGTTGTTATCTGTGGTAGGCCAGACACATAAAACCTTTGCTTGCTGATAGCAGTCTCTGGATATACTGACTCATATTTCACCTGTGTGGCAAAGATACTGTATCCAGACTGTGAAACTGCATACCCCATACCTGAACCATGCCTTGCACAAAAGAGATTTCAACATACGGTTGCTAAAGAGTAAGGGGTAACCTTATACGTTCACTTCTATCTGTTACATGCCTTTGTCATTGGAACAGTTAGATTAATTGCATGGTTTATTCCAGTATCAGGCAGATGTTACAGAACAGCCTCACTGAAAAAAACCACAAAACATTATGTCAAGCATTATGCTTCTTGTCTGCTAAAGACAATATAATGTTTTGGTTTCAAAGACATTATCAGATGAATATAGTTAATCTAGTGTGCAGATGGTGCACTGCTGCACTACTGTTCTCGTGAGCATTAAAATATAAGACTTTGCTGGAATAGATTCCAACAGTGCAGACAGCAACCCAAACAAGTGAATTTGTTTACTTCTTTTTTTTTTGCGTGAAGGTATAATGAAATGGACTGAGGAAAGGAGACATCTATAGGAAATATAAGGAAACAACTCATTGTTTCAAGTTTCAGGATCCCTGGAAACTATAACTACCCCTACTGTTATCCTGCTGCCTGCTTTGAATTGAAACGCTAGCTTGCACACAGAAAGATCTTCGGGAACAAACTTTCAATATAAAAACCTTCTCATTTAAGCTATACTTGGTCTAAATAGAGTAAGAATTAAGGCATGCTTTGCTTCCTCAAGATGAAGGTAAAAACGAGCGCGGCACAGAACAAAACTATCCTGGTAAAGACATAAATTTAGCCCTACAATCAATTAACACCGCCTTAAAGTAAAACAGCAGTAATTTTGAAAATAAACATGTTCCCATCAAGGTTCAAATCTCAAATCCAGTTTCCACATCATTTTTTTTCAGACTAAGTATCAATCCTTCTCTGCTATCATATCCATACACATTCACTCACACTTACAGGTCTGAAATAACAGTGCATACTGAGCACAGCCTCATCACATATTACAGTGCACTATAATAGCCTACTAATAGTGAAGTACATAAGATCCATAGGAAAACTACAGCAAGAACCCTGTAGAAGAAAAATAATAACAGTCCCTTCTAACTATTTTTGTTAAAGAAAAAACACCTCTGAAAATACCCTACCTATCAGCCATGAGGTGCAAACAGATGTTAAAAACCTCGTAACCATGAAGCTTTAAAAGCTAATTCTTCATGAAGATTTAATGTTTCAGAAAATGTGCTTACAATGCGCTACTTTATTGTACTAAACAAGCCTGATAATGAAAATTCTTTCTGCTTTCTACCTAACATAAATGATAACAGACTAGTCTGGAAGGCCAACAAAGATTTGGACTTTCAACATGAAGGATTAGGGCAAAAATATACCTGTTGTGGATCTGATTTTTTTTGTGTGTGTTTCTCTTCAAGTGCTTTGGAAAATAAATCTTGGAATTTAAGAGTCCTAGACATGTTAGAAAAATAGCTTTCAGATCAGATGAAATATACTGAACCATTGTACATTCCTTCCTTTAGTTTAACAGATAAAAGACGACTAACCTGTCTAAAGAGAAGCCATTTTGACCATTAAAACCGATACAGACTGTGCTGAATTTAATATTAGTGACTGATAGTGTTACTGAAGCAATACAAAGACAGTGATAAGGACATAATTAAACCCCACAATTCACAAATGTAAGTGCAATATGAAAAACACAATAATATAATATCTATCAGCTTATTTTGCTGCATTGCTGAGCAGAAGCCCACATTAAGAGCAACTAATGACCTTGCCTTGGAAATCTAATAATTACTAATAATAATTCAGCACCTCCCTCTGGAGCAAATGTCAGGTTATATAGCATAATGAAAAATCATACATATTAAATCAAATAAGCAGCTCCAGAAACTCTTAAGTTATCTATCAGTAGCTTAATGGGTTGGAAACTTGAAGAAGGAAGTGCAAGGCAGCTATGCCTCTGGACTAACACTGCCTAAAATGGGCTACATTCTGAAAGACCATAGAACTAAAAAAGTTTTGACTGTGTGATTTACAGGGAGAATTTCAGTGAGGGAGACAATTTCATACTAAGCACAGCCTCATCACATAAACCACTTGACCTAGCCAGCACTGATGCTTCATCACCACGAACAAAAATGTGTTGGCTTTGTGGTTACCAGCCAGGTCCAGATCTCAAAGTGTCACTACACTATGGTCCTCAGAGCATGAAAACTTGGCAGGCTTTCTGGACCTTTGGAGCATCCAGATGCAGCAGTACACTCAGGCTAATGCTCTGCTAATGCAGAACACTGGTGGCTCTAGCACAAATAAATACAGTAGGCAAGCAGGAACAACCATCGCTGCCACTGCCATTGCTGAGAACACGGCAAAGTTAAAGCTTTCAGTTAAGGTATGTGGGTTATTGTCATAACAAAGTACACAAATGTGGGGAATTTATTTCTTCAGGGATAATGTGCAGAGTAGTGAAAAGACACAGAGAAGTTACATTTAGAACCTTTGGGAGAGGAATCATCTGTTCATATGTAGGTATTTCTGTTGTAGATTTTGACACATTTCGGTCTTGTCTAGGCTGTCGTTATAATTAATGAAGAGAAACGCATTTCTACATGACTCAACTCACCCTATACATGAAAAAATAAATCAAATACAACCACCTTAAAATGCTCATCTGTTTCCTCTAACAATAAAGACAGTCTAAGTTAATGGGCTCAGATGTGCAAGCTCACTGTTAACTGGAAGCTGCAGATCCCATCCTTAACGTCCCTTCATGCCCTCAACACTAGCACAATATTAGATTACAGGCATGCTCCTTTGCCCATTTTTCTTCTTCTCCCTTAACAGAAACACACTAATGCTTATATGTAAAACAAAGTTTCATTAAAACATCCAAGGAAAATATGGTGTGATGCAAAATATTTTTAGAAATTCAAAAATTATTATGTAAAATTTATACTGGGTCTTCACAAAAAAAAAGAAAGTAACACTTTTCTATGGAATTCTAATACAGCAGTGTAGAAGTGCTTCTCACAAGTGGCAGAACTAGAGGACATGGACTCAAGCTTCGTCAGGGGAGGTTTAGGCATGTTCTTAGGAAAAAGTTCTTCACTGAAAGGGTGATTGGCAATTGGAATGCGCTACCCAGGGAGGTGGTAGAGTCACCGACCCTGGAGGTGTTTAAAGGGAGACTGGATGAGGCACTGAGTGCCATGGTTTAGATGATGGGTTGGTGTTGTGTTGGGTTATAGGTTGGGCTTGATGATCTCAGAGGTACTTTCCAACCTTGTGATACTGTGATACTGTGATACAACAGATTATATTGTTGCAACAGATTATGAAACCTAATATTCTCACACACATGATTTATAATCTACAGGACAATCAAAAAGAAAAGCCCTGTCCCTGACAATTTTTATCTAGTCTCATTAGGTGCTTTACAACTTTAATGCAAGCTCTGCATCGAAGCTGCTCTTTTCCAGACTAACTCCTCTTAAATGCAAGGCAATTCAATTGACTCACTACACACAGATATAAAACATAAAAAATTCAAAATGCAAGGAGATTTGTCACTATCATGGCAGAGAGAAAGCCCTCCTCAATTTCATTGCAGTAACTTTACTTGCAAAGGTCCGTAACAGCTGAAACTCCACAGAGTGTAAACATGCTAGTAAGAACTCGGTAACAATTTTTAAGCAACACTGTAAGAAATCTGTTGAACAATTTGGCCCTGCTGAGAACAGTGGATACTAACACTACTTTCTTGCTCCTCCTTGCTAGATCCCAGATCTTACCTATCTAGCAAATGACTGCTAAATTCAAACAGTTTTACATGTTTAGTTAATGAGGTCATCATAGCAAGACTCTCATCCACCCTCCATTCCTATCTTGATGGAAAGGAGCCAGCCTTAAGAATTTTGGAGGCTGGCTTCTCAGTAAACCCATCTGAGTAAGAGAGCTGGGTTACACAGTATTTTTCCAGTTCATGCTCCAGTTTTACTGGCAAGAGATAGATCATTAATAACACTATTTGTAGTTCTGCCTCAAGAAAGAGACCTGACACTCGCATTTGTGTGACTGTATTTTATACAGCAGCACACAGCAGGATTCAAGATTGTCTAAAGCAAAATGTATAACTAAAGTTCTTCTCCCAATCCCTTATTAAAGAGGAAAGCTGCCTAGATAAGCAGTCAGGAAGGAATGCAAAATTCCCAAGGATTTTGCAAATTAAAATTTATTTTTGCTAATTTCTCTCCTCTCAGGACCCTAAGGGAGTTAAATCATGCATCCCTTGTGCTGAGCACTCCAAAGATCAGCTATATTTTTTAGCAGCTCATTCTGTTCTTCTAACCTTCCAAGATGTTTCAGCAGAGGACTTTTCAGCCTAAGCATTTTTGTTGCAAGACAAAGTCTCTTAAAAGTAGTGTCAAATCAAGATTTTGTTCAGGGTTTACAGCGGAATGCCATAAGTATTCTACCTGTGTAAAATTACATTTTACGACTCTTTCATCCTCTATACACCCAAAAGAACACTGCCCCTGAAATCAGCCACATTTGGCGGCAGCAGAAACCAGTAAATTGCTAAGCCACAAAGCACTAGAAAAACCTATGAGGTTAAGAAGCCTACACTTGCAAGGAGAATGAGCTGTATAGTCCAAGAGGAATTTTCCTTCTTTATAATTCTTTAAAATTAAAGTAACCAAGTTGTGCTTGGTGTCCAATAAACCAAAAATAAATCAGATTTTAAAAGTTACTTTATTATAATAGGAGAAGACCTGGCTTTCAAATGGCTCCTCTCTCTGCTGTGTTATATAAACACAAAATTCTTAGCAAAACTAATCCCACTGTCTTTTGTGTAAAATATTTGCCTCCTCACGTGCTTTAAGAACAGCAGATAAAAGCAAGAAATATCAGACGAATCATTTGCCCAAAGTCACACAGCAGACCAATTGCAGACCAAGGAAGAAAAACATAGTCGCCTCATTCAGTGTTGCCATCTGTTCACAAAGCTAGACTCCAAACACGTCCTTGAAGTAGATTGGCACCTCTGCTTAACTCTGCTTGAACCTGCTCAATAAAAAATATGTCCCAATTTCCACCGATAATGCAGTCCTCTGTATCTAATACATTCACAATGAAATGAAATGTCTGGACTTTAAGATGTCAGAAAAATGGGTAACGTAAACTTGTCATCTTATCACTCAGGAATTTTTTTCTCTGAACTGCTAGGAAATTGCACTGCTCTTCTAGTCTCAATGCCATTAGAATAGGCATGGTCATAATTATTAAACTAGCAAGTTCAACGTGCAAGCAAAGCAGGAATAGTAGAAGTGGGAGGTGTCAGCCCAAATTATTGGAAGAAGTAAGGACATGACTCATTAGATTTTTTGGGACACAGGGAAGAGTAGAGGATGAATTTGACTTACTTTATGAGTTCAACTTTGTCTCCTGCACATAATCATCTAACTGCTTGACAGTCATCTCTTCTTCATCGCCTTGTTTCTTAGCTCTTGAAACTGTACCACTTTCCAAAGGAACAGCAATATTTTAGACTGAAGAAATTTTATAAGACATTGTATGTCACTGTCTGAAAATGCTAAGTTCTGAGGAAGAAAAAGATAAATAGTATCAAGGGGAAAACTTAGTTGATGAGAGAAAATGCAAAACCTCAAGGTTGCAAAGCCCAGCATTTTCTTTCCCATTCTTGTGCCTCTTTCCAATGTAGTGCATCTATCCTTGTTTGAACTTATTCAAGTGATTTCCACACACCTGCAACTTGTGTGTAAATTCACATTCTACACAAAGAATAATTTTATGGCACAAATTGCCAGATCAGGGGAAAAAATGCATCTCTCCAAGCTGTATTATCACTATCCCATTGAAGGAAGAAATGAGGCCTCCATTTGCTAATAACATTTCTTGTGCTGATAACCACAAAAAAAATAAGGGAAAAAGTATCGTAATTCAGGGAATTACTTTTTTCAAGGCTCCATTAGAAATATCATGCATTATATTTATAAATATATTACTTATAAGGTATACATGACTTATAAGGACACTCCTTACGAGAAATTGAACTTCTTAGAAACAGCTTACCATTGATCTCCTCTGCTCAAGATCCAAAGATCTATGTGAATATTCCATCCCAGCCCGCTTTACAGAGATGCTAAGACTTAATCCTTCAGCTCAAGTTCTGTCCAGAAAAAAAGCATTTCAGTGCTAAGTACGCAGTGCCGGGAGTTCCATTCCTTCTCACCTCATGCTGGGAAAGAACAGGTACATCATATAACGGTTAGTTGCTCGGTAGGCAACAGCAGTTGTAAACATCCTTCCTGGAGAGCATTTTAAATTAAGCTGCTGCATAAACTACAGAAAAAAAAAAAAGAAACAAACCACAAACTATTCACCAAGTTAACAAATGGACTCTCTTTGTGGATGAAATAGCATCTCTGTGAAGTAAAGGTGGCCCAAAACAAGGAGATAAGATGGGCAGAAGACTTTGGACTGTGGAAGAATTCCTGACCCACACAAATATTATGACTTGTCTGCAGTGCAAAACAGAACCCTGCTGTTTACACTGGGGTCAATCTAGCCTGGAAAAAGAACATACTCCATTCTTCTTCAAAATATCCTTCTGCAGTCTTGAAGAGTAGTACATACAGTACCAGGCTAAACTGAAACCTTCTGAGCTCAGACAGGTATTAAAAGGGTTAAAATTTCTATTTCATAAAACTAATTATATTCCATTTCACCTCTTTTTCTAATGTCAAAATTGTAAACAGAAAACCAGGTGTTATACTAACCACACAGTAGCAGACAAGAATTTTATTTCAAATAGAGGCTCTCAGATATAGAAGTGACTGTTTCATTTAAAAAATGCAGGAAAGCCCTGCTTTCCTGGGGATGGCTGAACACCTGCCTGTCAATGGGACTCAGGGAATGAACTCCTTGTTTCATTTTGCTTGCCTGCACAGTTAAAGTGTCTTTATCCCAACCATGAGTTTTATTCCTTTACTCATATGATTTTATCCCTCACCTCATAGGGCGATGGGGTAAGTGAATGGCTGTGGCATGCTTACTTGCCAACTGGGTTAAACCATGACAGCTGCAGAGCAGACAAATCCTGCTGCATAAAGAGCAACCCAATGGCGTACTCATAATCAAATACTTTCAGCCCCTTCAGAACGTTGTTGCATGGTGTGTGTTTTATATCTTACAATAAAATACTGTCATTGGTTTGAATTCCTCTCTCTCCTCATTAGTGCTAAGATTCTGCTATAAATCTCTAAAAAAGCAACAGTGGCATTTAGGGAATAAGTTTTAGGAAAGTTTGCAGCTCTCAGGGTCTAGAGGTCAGGTTATTTTTCAGTCAATAGGAGTATTGGACTAAAAGGGGACTGAAACCAGTTTTAATTTTTCCAGAAAATCATCAATCTCTCCAGAAACTTGTAAATCTCACTGTTAGAAATAGGGTAGAGGTTTGTGGCCTACAGCTGCCTTCTGCCTGCAGCATTCAACATTCTCTCCAATTGCAGCACTGATACATATCAATACAAGCAATCTGAATTTTTGTTCAGAGAAGGTGACTGCTAGACCTCAGGAGTGAAGGAGTAACTGTTTGGCCAGTGCCAATCACTGTGGAATTGGGTTGAGTATGCTTAAAGCACAGCAGCCTGTTCTGACACATGAACATGCAAGTGTATAGTCATAAACCTGGTAACCTATACTCTTCATTCTACCAAGAGTTTTAAAGCCGTCATTTTTATAGACTTTGAAATAAGCTTTATAACCAATATAACCAATAACCAATTCAGAGTTTGAGAACATCAAAAGTTCCCATGTTCAGATACTGTCCCAAACACTGCTCTGTCATGCGCTAGCCTGCTCAATTGACAGCTGTATGCGCTGAGCGACTTCAAAACAAGCATTGGCACCAAAAGCCTAGACCACTGACTAACTGCACTGCATTAAAATGCACATGCACCAATTCACTAATTCCAGAAGCAACCTCCTCACATATAGTCCAAACAATCTCTTATCGAGCAAAGACTGAGAAAGGGGAGAAATCAGGACAGGCTGAGAGAGTTGGGCTTGTTCAGCCTGGAGAAGATTAGGCTCCAGGGGGACCTCATAGCAGCCTTCCAGTACCTGAAGGAGGCCTACAAGAAAGCTCGGGAGGGACTTTTTACAAGGGCAAGTAGTGACAGGATGAGGGGGAATGGCTTTAAACTGGAAGGGGGGAGATTTAGATTAGACATTAGGAAGAAATTCTTCATGATGAGGGTGGTGAGACACTGGAACAGGTTGTCCAGGGAGGCTGTAGATGCCCCCTGTTCGAGGCCAGGTTGGATGGGTTCTTGAGCAGCCCGACCTAGTGGGAGGTGTCCCTGCCCTCGGCAGGGAGGTTGGATCTAAGTGATTTTTAAGGTCTCTTCCAATCCAAACCATTCTATGATTCTATGAAAGGGCTTAGGAAACCCATTTAGGTCTTTCACCGACAGAGATCTCACTAAAGGACAACCTAGGCACTCAGCACTTGTGGAATTGAAAATTAGTTACAGTATGTCCTATGTTTTACCTTCTGAAAGCTCTGACAGAATAAGAGAAGGAGTTGAGAATGTAGTGAAAGGAGATCAGAAACCAGGCTTCATGAGCTCATGAAATAACATTTTAAAAATCTAAAATTTAAAAATATCTCTGACACAGAGTAATGTCTTCACCTCATCACATCTGGCCAATTCTGCCTCACTACTCAGTTAGTAGTCTTCCTACAGTCATGCCACTTTGTTCAAAATGTTTCTTACACATAAACTGCCACACTCAAACACAAATGATTTCTCAGCACGACAAAGTTTTCGCTACATCACAATAGAAGTTGCCCTCCATCCAACGTAAGTGATCAGAAATACTGTTATTTGTTATTACGAGATGACATGGGACAGCCTACAGAACCACTGTATGCATATACTGTAAAGAATGGTGTTAATGCATGCTTGTAAGCCTCTAATACTCATACAAGCTAACATGCAGCACAGACAGATTTGTATCTTGCATCAAGACTGTAAGAGTGAGGTTTGCAGCATGCATACATTGGTCAGAAATAGGTTAAATTGGTGAGGTTCTCAGCTTTTTATTAGTTTGGTTTTAAATTACTTTGCTTTGTTCTACATTCTGCAGCCAGTCTCAGCACAAAGTATTAGAAATGAGGAGCTGAGATGCTTCACAGTCAAGCTAACGCTTCCCTCTCCTGCAAAATGGGACTTGTGGATCTCACAACAAGACAAGATCACGCAACTCCTTCAGGTTGCCTTCTGCACAGCACAGGCTTCTATACTCAGAATGCCAGGTTTCCAGGCTCTTATTGTCATGTCTCCTTTTAAAAAAAGGTTTGAAGACAAAGAGATATGATGTAAATAGTTGCCACCACTCTAAAGGCTAAGAAAATAATTGTTTTTCCTCTGAGGCCTGACCATGGAAAATCAGCAAGATCAGATTACCAAAGCATAAACATATCATCTCAGCAGATCTGAAGGCTGCCTGCTGATGGAAGCAGGTCCAGCTCCCATGCCATGTACTTCTGGTCATCTTCACGAGACAGCACCAGCTCTATTCTGATTAACCAGTTCAACACAGAAAAGCAGGCAAAAAATTGCCATTCCTGACCCCACCTCTCTCAGAGAAAGGGAAGGGGATTGGCTTTTCAGTCACATCAGCTCCCCAGACTGAAATAGTCCTAAGGCTAAAGAGAGACAGGAGTAGCTCTTTGGGTAGGAGCAAACTATTAGAACAATTTGGCTGCGTGTGGTAAAACTTCACGCTAAGCTGAACATCATCTATGTCCATTAAAGGCTTGCTCCCAAGAGTAATTTCACTGACAAAGATCCCGAAACACACACACAGCATGAAATATTTCCTCTGCAATTGGGGGTAAACAAGTTGGCTGGGTGGAGCACTCCCTATCACATTTATTGGATTCTGTGATTCAGGCCTAAGGGTTTTTCACATCTGAGAGAAGAAATATAGTGATGCTTGCACTCTTCCCAGAATGAAAGAAATGCTGCTCAGCAGGAAAACGAAGTGAGTCTTTCTTCTGGAATCTAGTCTGGCATTTTGGTTTCATATTTTACCACACAAACAATTTTAACAAAACCAGCACTGACTAGTACAAATAAGAAAGCATTAGGAACATTGTATCTCCTGTCACTGTTGGAGATGCTTTCATGACTGCTATTTTATTGGCAGCCAAGACGACCCTCTTACAGACGGGTGAACAATAATGCTAGTCCAACTATTTATTACAATTGATTGCAAGCAGATGAGAACACAAGAGTCACAAAAACCCAACACAAAAGTCTGACAGTGCATCCAGATGGAAATTCCCTTGGAAAGTCAAACCCTTTGTAGGGTATTCCATATTTGTTTCACCAGTAGGCTGTGACCTCTAGATTTTCCCCATGGCAGATACTGCAATAAAGATCAATATTTTCTTCCTATCCTTGCCAGTGTTCCTTCACTTGTACAGCCCTCAATAACACAAATGAGGTGAGATGGGTACTTTATAAGCACTTAGTTGAGATTGTGGTTTTCCTACTGGAATTGCCGGCCCTTGGCTGAGAGAGAATTACTGCAATTTTTTAGGATGGGCAGAATCGACCAGGCAACAGCAGCAAGGTTGCCACAGCTCCGTACCCCACACCCAACCAGTAGTGAGGTTGCACATGCACTCCCACTAGGCGCACATACACCAATATATGTATAACACTTAAGTACACATATGCATGACCAGACCAACACAGCCACACAACCAGAGCTGTCACAAGTATACCAACAGCTTCTCCCTGATACTGTCTCATGCTAAGCAGGATGGAGTTCTGCTAGTATGTATACATGTATGTACAAAGCGTACATTTGGCTTAGACAAATCATCTGCCTTGGAGTTGTCTCTGAATCCTGGCACCTGCACATATGGGCCACCGAGTCTTCAGTCCCACTCCACTTGCTGTAATAGACACCACACGCACACATGTGTGCACACACACATACAGAGCTCCACAGTAGAATCATAGAACTGTTGGATTGCAAAAGACCTTTGAGATCATCGAGTCCAACTGTACCTATCCGCTACTAAGACATACCCCTAAACCTACCTCATCTACCTGTCTTTTAAATACCTCCAGGGGTGGTAACTCAACCACTTCTCTGGGTGGCCTGACAGCTGACCCAGTGCCTGATAAGCCTTTCAGTGATTAAATTTTTCCTGATATCTAATGATGACTGCACGATGGTCAGATGATCAGGACTCCCTTGTTGCCCCCCAACAGTGAGCTCCTCCTGGTGTGTCACCTCCAAAGACATATAGCTCTCAGACCACTCTATCCACTTCACTGGATGGTCTATCTTGATATTCTCTAGTACTCACACTCTATCGCATACCCTCACTCGCTGCAGTCACTGGCACCACAGACACACAGATCTCCTGGTTCCAGTTTAGCTGCTGGTCTCTCCCATTGCTGGTATCAACAACACATAGGCCTTCCAACCTGGTATGCCTCTTGGTGCTGGCACTTAGACCCCATACTCACACACACCTACGTAATACAGTCACTCACCCAGGAAAATACTTAAGAGTTTATCAAGAAGAGAAGACATATTGCTGTTCAGGCTAAGGACACAACCAGAAAAATGTATTAAAGAGCTGCTGTTTACACATGACCAGTCCTTTTCTATCCCTTCATCCCTCTATTTTCACATGCTTGTTTCTTCCCAGTATACCCAGATCCAATCCTTTTCCTGCCTTTGGTTCTTCCCCTAAACATCCCATAACAGGTCCTATGCAATCCTGAAATGCTCTGCCTCTGCATTCCACAATGTGTCCCCTCCTTATAGGCCGCAACCTCCAGAAAAGTCCATAAAGTGCTGCAGCATTGACTCATCCTGAGTGCTTCTCTCCCAGGCCATGGGTATAAGGCTCCCTAACAACAATTCTGGAAGTGGTCCTTTTTCAGAGTCCTTAATTTGGGTTACTGTCTGCCGCCGTGCCCCTGGGCTCCTCTGGGTTTCTGCAGATGGGCTTTTGTTGGGCTAATGACTCCTGGAAGCAGTTGGGGCAAGCATTATTCAGGGTGCCTCACCTGCCAGTGTCTCTCTGCACTATATTGCAGGGTGCAGTAAAGTTTTTACCATATAAACCAACAGAGTTCACCACAATTTCTTCTAAGCAAGCAAACAGGGCAATATGTGAGTGAAAGAAAGACAATTCAGAAACTGAAGTAGCCTCTCTGTCGTAACTTCATCAGGATGACCATCTTGGTTTAGAGAAGTTTACTGCAAGTTTGCGTTATACTGGCATTATACAAAGAGATCTTGCATCCAGTTTGCCTTTTCCAAGGAATAAAAATGAACTACCACAATATGAACTTTCTGTGGAAAATGAGTGGCCATTTTTCTCAATAACGTCTCAGTGAAACAACTGATTTCAGATTCCCCATGAAGACAACTAGGGTCACACAGAAGAATGTGACAAAAATCATCTATAACTTCCTCCAACAGATCTTCCAACTGTTTAGGGAAAATATTCCTGTTGAGTGGAATACAAGCCATATTAAGAAATTCCAAAACAGAATTAATCAACAAATCAAAGAGTTAGAGATATGTTTATCAGAAGAGCTATAACAAGCAAGAAATAGCTTCCAAACATGGATCTTAACAACACTACACTCAGTGTGAAAAAGTACTTCCAAAGAATCACCGACTTCCTAAAAGATAAGTAATATATTTACTGTTCCTGGGAAGCAGATTGAATAGAACTGAGAACATGCCTTGTAATTTTTGACAGCCTTATGAAAAAAACCCCATGTCACAAAGAGGTAACATCTTCAGTTTTTGGGTTCTGTGTAAGAACCTGATATTTTTCCCCTTTGTGATAGCTTTTTAATCTCCACTTTTTAATCATTTTTAAAGTGATAATTGGGGCTTACTTTCAAAAAGCATTTAGTGCTCTTAAGTTATACACGCAGAGTAGTCAAATGAAGGGGCACTTGGTGTCATCGCTTCTGTAGAAGATAAACCCTTTGAAAAAACAAGGAGATGTTGCTCCTCTCTATTCTATTGTACTCTTTCCAAAGAATATGCGAATTGTTTTATGACCTGAAACTCTTGCACTTGGACACTGCATAGATTTTACTTTTGCATAATTTCACTAACACAGAAAAAAGTACAAGATGTAGACATGCATAAGAAAGACAGATCTGCCCGGAATCGTATATGCTACAAAGATCTTAATTTACAAAATGGATGAGAATTTAATATGACTTAGACCTTTTAGACTAAAAATAATGACAGGTAGACTTTCTGAGCTAGAAAAGTCAATTCCCAGCTTTGATCTTTAATTTGCAAGTGGACTAATTTCTATATTCCTAGGGATATAAAACCTACCTTTCTATACAGCATATTCAATAACTACATCACAGACTTTCAGGATACGTTGTTTCACAATGCTATATAAAATATGTATCTGTTCTATCTGGTTTGACTTCATAAGGATAGAGGATTAATCTGTGTACTATAAGGACACAAATGGAAACAAATTTATTCTACTCCCTTCCCACCTTTCTTCCTCTCATGCAGACATGGCAAAGTAGTACTTCAAGTCAGCATGTTCATACCGCAGGTCTCAGTACCGTTCTGTGTATATTAAAAGACTGGATGAGTTCTGACATGGATTTTTCCCCATCTCAGATTTCTAACCACATCTGATTCCTAAACTATGATTATCATAAATGGAACATGTTGAATCAGAATGTAAGAGGGAAAGTCACAAATATTTCTGTGACTATATGGAACTGGAAAAGGAAAAGGGAATATTTTGAAGAGAAAAAAAATCAATGTGCTGTTTGAACAGAGTCTTAACAGTTTGCCTGAGAAGTTTGAGGGGTGGACAGCAACTTTAGTCTCACGTCTTTCCTTTATTTAAACAGAATATATATTTCAAAATGCCTCCCCACTTTGGAGAAAAGAAAAAAAAAGAAAAACAAGAAAAAGCCCACACTGAGTGACCTTAATGGAATGGTATTATTATTCCTGATACCAGGAATATAACAACAGGATAGTTACAACTGCCTAATTTTAGGCATCTAACTTAGACATTGAGCTAAGGCGATCAGGCCACCCACTTCACTCTCACATGTTCCTATTTTACAGGAACACGGAGATGACAGAGCAGGTTTCAGCCTCTGGAATATGTCTATATTCAATCAGCAATGTAAAAGCTCAGTTCTTTAACTGGTTACATAAGGAGCAAAAGATCAGTTTTGTTGATGGCACCAAAATATGTCCATTTAATTCTGGTTTTGGTTTTTTTTTTTATTTAATTTGCTGCTTTTAATGTACGGTTACCATGGGGAATTAATACAGCCCAATTTTAGATACTCAGCTTAAGGAAGCTACTGAACTGAAGTCCATGTACTCAAGCGTTCCCTATGCATAATGCATCAAGCAAGATGATGGCAAGTTTTATCTATGTACCTATATCTGTGCTGGACACACATACTTCACTTTTTCAAACCTCCATTTGGATTTCAGGTTTTGAAAAGGCAAGAGTCAGCACAGACTTCAGCAAATACGACTGGATACAACCTTTGACATTTCACTGGATTCCATAAATTCTTCATGGGATCACAGGAGGTTTTGGTTCAGTAATAATAACACCACGAGCAAAAGCCCATCCCTTGGCAGTGGAAACATTCACTTCCCTCAGCTCCTCTCCTCAGGACCTACTTTCATGAATCTAAAGCAGATATGCCTATTAACTCATGCATGCTTTATTGTCAATTGTGACTTGCATTTCAAGACACAGGCAGGGTTTTTTTGAAAGCAGGGAACTACAGAGATTGTAAAGCCATACACTCAGTAGGCGATAATTTGGTGTATCCAGGTGAGCTTAAGTGACTGTTGTCAGCTAAGCATCTATAGAGAACAGCTATTTAAGAACCGCCTATGCTGGCTTTCTTTACTTTACAAGTTCAAGTTAATTATATCATAATTATATCATACAGAAGAAAAAAAAGTTGTTACTGCGGACAATACCATTTTCACATTTCCCATCTGGAATTCAGTATTAACTCTCAATAAGGATGCATATGCAACTTCCTATTCCTGTGGAAAGAGTTGCACTGCCTAGAACTGAATACAGTCTTATACTATTTGAAGCCAAATAACTTTAAATCTTGACTTTTCTTGCTTACAGGAATTTTTAGAAATGAAGTACTGCACTTTCTCATGAAAAAATCTAAACTAAGGTTGTTACACGTAACTTTTACAATTAAACTTCTTGTAACTTTTTAACTTTTTATGATTACTGTTACTGGAGACACAAAGAAACAAAATCATGTCTACTCAAGTTTTTTCAGATTGTTATTTTTGATACCACTGTGAATACACAGCACTTTAATATCTACCCTATGAGCACTATATTACCATTGTAAGTGGGTTCTTCCATACAAGAACAATGGGAAAAAAGACAATAAAATGAGAAATTAAAAATGGCATTTTAAGACTCTTACAACTCGTACAGATATTCAAAGTCACTTAACATTTCCTTTAAGAAATTGACTATGTTTCAAGATCATTTAACTGGACAATTTATTCATGATTTTTCTGGATAAAAGAAGGAAAAGCAGAATTCTATATTTTTCAGGAATGCAGCATCTGAAATGTTCACTACTGGCATTTTTACCACATTGTATTGCTCAAGGGAAGGCTCACCACTTTAAAATATTGACAGTTGTGAGATGGAAAAGACAAATTGCAGCTCTCCCAGGAATCAGAGCTGGAGTAAGAAATACATTACTAAAGGGCGAGAAATAAATTGGAACTTCATTTCTTACAGACTTCAGCCATGCTACTTTGAGAGTAACACCCAGCCAAGAGCTGGTGTCAAGCCTCCCAAGAAGATTTAAATACCTGTTCAGCATGCCCTCCAGTCCCTGATTTAGGAATTGTACTCATCTATCTGCTAGCATTTGTTTTTAAATTCAGAACAGCATAATTATGATAGATATATTTTTCATTTTGGTACCCTAAATGGTAATAAGTGTAAAATTATAAAAGCAAAAATTTCAAACCAACACTCACTACAGTGGTAAAGACTTTAAGATAGGAGAGGTCCTGCACATTACTAGACCCAGAATTTGCTACAGTCTTCCTGCACTAGAAATATGCACCTTTTGATAGTATGATGGTTATGTTCAATCTCCACACAAAAACAGAAAATGATTTTTTTTTCTAATTGTATTGGTGAAGTAAGGAAACATCCTCAACAGCAAAAGTAGCAGATATTTTAAATTAAATCTGAACACAGATTTCCTAAATCAAACAGAACTTGCAAAGTCTTTGCTGAAGGACTCGCTGCTTTTAATAAGGTTGTTTTCATTAATCTATTTGATTTTTATCTTTTTGGGGTAAACCAAATTGAAGCTATTGTTCACAAGACAGGATAAACTGGGTTTACACCCTCTCTTCCTCCCTTCCCCATTTTTTTAATCCCACATTCTTGTCCTGCTCTAACATTTGTTGAACCTTTTCCTGAACTTGACAGAAAAACAGGAAATTATCCAACCAAAACAAGCAAAATCCACACTTTTGCTACAAGGTAAATATTTAAGGTAAAGCAGAGAAGAATGCTCACTGTACATGAGAACGAGTATAAAAGAGAAAGGAGAGTATGGCAGCAAAACTGCATTATAACCACAGGAGTGAGCAAAACCTCCTCTTCGCCTGTTATCTAGTCCAAAGCTCCTTAAAGGACCTTCTAACTTGCTGTGTGTATGACTGACTGCTTGATCTTCGGCCATACCAACAGTTCATTCAGAAGTTTTTTTCCTTTAATACACTACGGTGCTGATTGCCAATCACAGAAACTTAACGCAGTAGTAAGCTGGTAATTTCTCTGGAAATAAATTTAATTGTATAGATGTTAGCATTAAAATTCCAGTTACATCTCAGCCGTCTCATCATGTCTCCATCTTACCACACAGGCCTAAATCCTTGGCTCAGAAGAAGCTCACAAGACTCTTATATGCCAAAGGCAGTACTGAAGATAATATACTGAAAAAGAAGAATGAAATAACATTGTGTTTTGTCTCTAAACTATTCTGTTTGAGATTTCAGACCTGAGTCATGATAAAGACTGAATATTAAACAAAGAACAGTATCACATTTCTCCTGTAACATTTTTAAACAATTGCTAATCCAAATGACTCTGTGATCCATGCTCCCAAGGCACTTGGTCCTCTGCTTCTCTTGGTTTCTGTTCCAGAACACGAGTACTTTCGTCAGGGATCTCAAATGACCCTGAGTACTTTGCTGGCAGTTGATAAAGCAACTTTTATCATGAGAGAAATATCAGTAAAGGAGCTGAAGCAATTTGGTCCAGTCTCAAGTTTCATGTTTCTCACTAAAACACTCTAAGCAGCACCAGCTACTACACTAGCACTGTGGCATTCCAAACTGCTTGATGCCAAACAGCATCAAGCTATTCTGCATCCATCACCTTTTGCTCTTCAGCGGTTTCTGGAACTCAGTACTGCTCTTTTCTCTACCCCACAGAGCAGAGAAGCAAAATCGTCACAAATGTTGATCCACTCAGAAAAGTATGTAAATCTTAGAACAACATGCTTTGTTATGGCAGAAGAGGGGGCAACAGGCCCTCTCTCCCTCTACACCGCAGAGCATCGGTCCCATAAAGTCTCCAATCTGAAAAGTCTGGAAGATTTTCTCATCAGCATCCCTCATTAGATACAAATTATACCTCTGTGTGAAAACATAACTGGAGAATTGAAAAATCCTGTAGTCTATATAAGAAATTACTGCAAACTAAGCAAGGGTGGGAATGATCCTGAACTCTCCTGTATCCATCTGATCACCACACAGGTAACCTCTTCATACTCTAACTTTGTTTAGGACACATATCTGCATCAATCAGAACATTTTGTTTATGAAAGCTGGCCACAACCAGCCCCAGATCAGGTTGATCTGACCATCAAGTGGGAGCAAGAAGGCCTCTACATCTTCAAATGCCAGCCAGCAGTAGTCTTGCCAGAAGAAAAACAGATAATCTGCAGGGTCAATCAGTTGCAAGCAGGACTCTCCATGAGACTCTGCCAACCAGAAGCAGCACTCTGTGCTTGCACTGCACTTGTTCTCTTTCAAGCCAACAGTGGGCACTTCTAGAGTTTGTTAGTCCTAGCACCATAAAAAGCCCTGGGTCAGCCTCTGAGACACCAGCTGTCAGGCTGTCACACTGTGATGCTGCAAAGATATGCAGAGATTTCAAATCCTGTGTTACACTAGTGAACAAGGAGTTTAACATAAACCATTCTTCACTGAGCAACACTACAAACTAAAAGCAAAATCCGGCACCCTGAACCTGTCTCTCCACAACTAAAAGACCTGCAGGAGAAGTTCCACAGCAATTTTTTTAGACAAAAACTTCATCCCAAACATTAAAAGGACTGCAGCAAAACTACCGTTTTAAATGGGCTGTCCCTCAAGCGTTTGCCATGCCAGAAAAACTCCCAGCCTGCAGTACAGAGGCTCCCATCCTTTTGCTCAGCACGGGTACAATAGGACCATCAGGCAGGGCTCTGGATCTCACCTCTCTGCATCAGAGCATGCTAAAGGCAGCAGGACAAGCAGGCTGGGAGGGTGACACCTTACTGAGTTTGAATAAACAGTGTGGAAAGGGAAAGACAATACAAACCCAAGCCTGACGCTGATGATTAGACATGAGAAATAAATTCTTCATGATGAGGGTGGTGAGGCACTGGCAGAGGTTGTCCAGGAAAGTTGTGGATGCCCCATACCTGGAAGTGTTCAAGGCCAGGTTGGATGGGGCCTTGAGCAGCCTGGTCTTGTGGGAGGTGTCCCTGCCCACGGCAGGGGGACTGGATCTAGATGATCTTTAAGGTCCCTTCCAACCCAAACCATTCCATGACTGCGTGCCTCCTCCCTTCTCTCTTTACCCCGCGGCTGGAGCCCCCCAAGCCTAGGTATGCCCTGATCCCGACAGATTCCAGCCACACACCGTGCGGCAACAGGTCTGCAGAGGCTGCAGCGCCAGCCAGGTCCTCGAGCCAGACCCAGCGAACCCATGGAGCTCACGGGGAAAGAAAGCACGGAGACATCGATGTGATGGGGGGAAGCACTTAGTGAAAGGCACCTTCCCACGGGCTCGAGGCCAGCCGACGGCGGCGCCTACGCAGTGCCAGGGGGCGGGGGTGGGTACCCTCCGCTGAAGGGAGCGTGGGAGCCTCCCCGGGGCAGGGGGGCGACGGCACCGGCCAGACCCCGCACGGGGCATGTGCGGCCGCCGCGGGGCTGGGGAGAGCTGGGACGGAGCAGGAGCGGGGAAAGGGGGTGCACTTCCATTTGGGTTGATCGGGACAGGGAACGGGCGGGCAGAGCGCCGGGACACCAGGACGCAGCGGGAAGTTTGTGCAGCGGCGGCACCGACCCCGACCCCGGCTCCAACCCGATGGGACCCGGCGCAGCCACCCCTGCCTTACCTCCGCCTGCCGAACGCCTCCCTCGCCGTGCAGCCCGCGCCGCCAGTCCCGGCAGCCGCCCGCCCCAGCCCCCCGCGGTGCGCTCGCCGCAGGCGCCCCCTGGCGGACAGCGTCCGCCGCAATGGCGGCGCCACCCTCCCTCTCCCTCCCCTTCCCCCTCCTTCTCCCCTCCCTCCCTCTCCCTCTCCCTCCCTCCCTCCCTCCCTCCCTCCCTCCCTCTCCTTCTCCCTCGCTCTCCCTCTCTCCCTCCCTCCCACTCCCTCTCCCTCCCCTCTCCCTCTCCCTCTCCCTCTCCCTCTCCCTCTCCCTCTCCCTCTCCCTCTCCCTCTCCCTCTCCCTCTCCCTCTCCCTCTCCTCTCCCTCCCCCTCCCCCCTCCTTCTCCCCTCCTCCCTCTCCCTCTCCCTCCCTCTCCTTCTCCCTCCCTCTCCTTCTCCCTCCCTCTCCTTCTCCCTCTCTCTCCTTCCCTCCCTCCCTCCCTCCCTCTCTCTCCCCCTCTCCCTCCCCCTCTCCCTCTCCCTCTCCCTCTCCCTCTCCCTCTCCCTCTCCCTCTCCCTCTCCCTCTCCCTCTCCCTCTCCCTCTCCCTCTCCCTCTCCCCCTCTTTCCCGGAGGCTGACCCGTGCTTCGCAGAGCCAGGTGGAAAATTTCTCTCAGTTCAGACAACCAATGGAGAGCCTGGACCTGCCTTGGGGCATGGAGTCACAGAATCTCTTGGCTAGAAAAAACCTTGGAGATCATCCAGTTCGACCATACCTGTGCACTACTAAACCATCCCCGAGCATCTCATCTACCCTTTTTTTAAACATCTCCGGGAATGGTGACTCCACCACCTCCCTGGGCAGCTGTGCCAGTGCCCAACAGCCTTTTTGTAGAAGAAGTTTCTTTCTCACAGACAAAAAAATGAAAAAAAGGGGAAGGGGAAGAGAGAGGGTAACAGCAAAGACCCATATCAGTGCCACTCAACTCAGAATAAAATTGCTGTATGCCAAACTCTTTATTCTTAAGTGGAAAAATCTCAAATTCAACAGAAATGCTGAGTTTGGGAAATCCTGTTTTCACTATCACTGAGTCAACAAAAAACAAATATCCCTCTTTTCAAGCAGCAGAACCCAAGAAGAACCACACTGCCTAGTGACAATGCAAGATAAAGAACAAAGTGAAGGCATTCTTTTGAGGACAAGAAGAACTGTGTGACAAACATTGACAAATGTTTCACTGAGTGGTCAGTCTCTCCTCTGGAGGAATCCAGTCTCAGAAGGCACGGAAAAGGGGGCTGCCCACTTCACAGGTTTATGGAAAGTTGCAGCAAATCAATAAGGTTTGTTGAGGACTGGCACTGCCTCCTTTCCTGCGGTGAAAGGCAGAGAAGGTGGCCTCTTTTTCCCCACTAGGCACCATACCATACCAGAAGGGCTCAACTTCTGTCTCTCTGTTAATGGGAGGCAGAGTGGTGCAGCAGCTCCTGTGTGACACAGACAAATCATAACCTCAGCTGGACCGAGGGAAGGGCTGAATCTGTGGCCTCCTAGGTAAGAACTTAGCTGATGAATTATTGGTTTCCAAACCAGAGGAAAAAAGGTGAATGGGTAACTAAGAAGCTGTCAGGAGTTTGTGACTGGGGGTAGACTGAGTGACTTAGGGGAAATATAGCATTGTGACTGTTTAACTATTCTTTCAAAACATATGCAAATAAAGATAGTGGAAGCAACCCTTGTACCGTGGCAAACACAGCAAGAACAGCCTGAGAAATGACCCTTTTTCAAACAACTTTTTAGTTTTAGTGTAGTAGCCATTTGGTGTTTCTCACAGAGCTATCTGAGCAAATAACAGTGGAAATAATCTTTCTGATAACAGAATGAACAGGTTTAAGTCACTGGTTGAACTGTTTTTTATCTCATTACCAATTCCCTACTTTCAGACAGAGAGTCAGTTGTTTCTCTTTCCTGAGCTGCAGCCTGGTTTGATGTTGACTTTACTGTAAGATGTATCCCTGTGTAGGAAACTGAAGGCAGTGAAATATGCAGGCAGAGAGTTTGTTGCTCTGAGAAGGAGTAGGTAAGAGGGAAAAAATGTCACACTCAAAATTTTCTAAAACATTTGGAAAGACTTAAACATAATATTGTGACAACACTAGGTCAAAACCCAGCAACACAGTACAACAATTTTAAGATAAGTTCCCTATTAAAAAAAACCCTACACAACCTATAGTCATTGCATTGTCCCTCTACCCCTAAAAGTTTAAAGTTTCTATCCCTCTAAACGCTGCAAAGAAGTATGTTTTAAAGATGCAGTAGGTGAGGTTGACATGATCATTTTGTTATATACACTCAAACAAGGATAGACAGTGTCTTTCAGGACAGCATCATCTGTTCTGTGATTCATAATCACTAAAGCGTACCAAGCACCTGCTAGCTTTGCCTTGAAAAAAGGTATTTTTGGTGACAGAGTCCAGAAAGGACAAACTACAGACACAATTCTTTTCCTGAACTTTAAACCTCTTTCTTCTTTTCTAACCATCACCAATTGCTAGAAGTGTTGGTGTACTCCATCAAGAGGTAAAATAGACAAAGTGCTTAAAAGCACATCAGGCTGTATTTCTGAACAGGAAGATGCCTGCACCTCTCTTCTCTGTAGTCACGTTGTAGACTACATCATTACACAGCCAGCATACTGGATAGAAGTTGCTCCTTTGCTGCTGGGACAAAAGCCAGAGACCAAGACTGTGAACCCAATTAGTCAATTTGCTTCAGCAGGGTTTAGCCAGGAATAGATTCGGTCATGCATGCTCCCATTCTTAGCATATACAGCAAAGATATTGAGTTCAAAGGTTTTTCCTCTTCCTACCACACAAAACATATAGATCAAGAAAAAACAAGTGAGCAGATCTTGAAATGATTTGTTGTCAGTGAACTGAAATGCAATTTAATTCAGCATCAAACGGTTGAGTACTGCTGATTGTCATTGTTGGGAATCCAGAAAGGAGAAGGCACATAAGAGTGGTACAAACAGTATAAATTAGCAGGAATAACCTTTTGTGATGTTGCTCTGAAAGAACCAAGATCTTGCAAGTGGAACTTGCAGGGTTATTTTTCTATGGCTCTTTTATGTCTGTTTTTTTTATGTTTTGTTTTTGTTCTGGGGTTTGTGCCGGATATGAAATTCGTGCTTCCTACTGGTAGATTACAAAGTTTGTGTATATCTTCATGCCTACCTTGACTTTAATTTGTGTAGGATTTGCTGGGACATGCCATCTTTGAGATCTGTATCCCTTAATCAATTTTATGGAACTGACTAGCAAAATCAAAACTGATCTGAGGACACTGAGAAGAACAGAAATATATATATAACAAAGATGTTATCATAAACCCTGTTTTCTTGCTAAAGCAGGGTAAAATTAGAGCCTGCCTCATCTTCTTTGCTTTTTCAAGTGGCCGTCTTATGGTTTTGATTTGAGTCCACAAAAAATTACTGTGGCTTTGTTAAGCTAAATTTAAACAAGATAATTTTTACTCTGTGTTTAACTTCGTGATTTTGTTTGATGTCAAGGTTCTGAATCAGCTTGAACAAAACCAAAGGAGGCTTTTGCTAAATACTGGGTAGAGAAATCAACCTGGGCATTGAGGAAGTTATTGTCTGAAGCAGCTTATTTCCTCTCATTTGCTGATGATTAGCACCCGCAAAGCTGGGTCCACTTTACTAAAAACCAAACCATCTTCCTTTTGTTCAGCCACCACCAATGACAGTTTGCTCATTTTGCACTGAAGTAGGTTATAGCAGGCTTTCTGGTCAGGGGCTGTAAGCATGTGAAGCTGCAAAATAATGTGATTAAAAAAACACAGCTTACAAACAACTTAATAACAAACATCTCAACCTGTTTTTGAAATAAACATGTTTTAGTGTTTACCAACACCCAACTCTGTGTGTATTAGGACTGGCCTTACTACTGACTATAAGTTACAGAGCTTTACTGAAACCACAGGACTGTGCAACACTACACTCCCTGAGCATATAACCAGTGACATGTAAGGAAGCTGCTATCAGAGGCACTGTGTTTGAAAGTTCTCTTACAAGTTAAATTAAAAAAACCCCTTATTTTTCTTAAATAAAGTAATTTTTTTTCCTTGCAATTAAAACTAATAGTTCAGGATACAATGGGTGCCTTGTGATGTGAGGAAGGAAGGAGGAGAGATTTTGGCAAGGTGCCGTAATAGAATATGCCTACCTTTTTACCATATGCGGCTCTCTGACTTGGCTGTGTTTACGTAGCAGAATATCTTGATAGAAGGGAGAGAACATTACGTGTCCTTCATATCTGTAAAGGAGGTTTTTCTCTATGGTCACCTTTGAAGGAGTTTTTCCTCTTTTTTAATCATCAGCATGACTTGACTCGCTTGTGCCATCTATAGAAAAATGGTATAGCAAAAAATTAAAAAGAGACAAGCAAAAAAAAAACCACACAGAGAATCAATGAATATTCTGATTAGGATAAATCCATAATGCATGAAAAATTAAATATACTTTGTTACAGTGTTGTATCTCCCTGCACTCTCTTCAGTTGGTAGCCTACGGGTACTTCATGTCAATATCCATTGTGACTAGATGAAGATTTTTAAGTATTCTTCATTGTTCACAGCATAACCATGCTCTACACAGTACCAAGCACAATGTCCTGACTTAACTCCAAGTTACTGCACAGTAAAGGCTCACTACCATAAAGACAAATTCAACACAGTATTTCTCTTTCACGCCATACTATCCCCTTGAAATTCCCGTCCATGGTACAGATCTAGCATAGTTTCTTCTCAAATAGTTCTGGCAACATAAACAGTATTCACTAACCTAGGCAAGGCCATAACCTAGGCAGCAGGTTGACCTGCAGGGGCCTGGACTTCAAATAGTTGTGGCTCCAGATGCTGTAAATATTCGTAATAGAATTATTCCAAAGGGTCACACCCTGGAAATTTCCCACTGATATACCTAGTAAGAGAATTTCAAACAGTGTCCTTGTTATCATGAGTAGATATTGAGTCAGTTTTTTCATATGCAGACTTATTCTCAGCATATTTTTTTGTAACTTAAGACGGCTTTCTGTAGTTTGGCGATGTTGCAGCATATGCACTGTGGTGACAAGAAGCAACAGTGAACATAGTGGTATAAAAAGCACTGTAAGACTAGCTTTGCCATTCTTATGCGTGGCTCAGAGAGCATCCACAAAAAAGTCTTTCATAATAGCTCCTATTTGCAACCAGGTCTCACCATTCGTAGCCCTGCAGAGAGGCAGATCCTAAGAAGGGGGATACAAGAACTCTGAGTATATCCAGTAGATGGCCCCATGACTTAATCAGGGCTGGAATCCTTTTTTTGTTAATGTTGGCCAGAGATTATGATGATCCTGTCAAAACTTGCTTTCTGATTCAGTGATTCAGAAAGACAGTTATTCCCTCTGCTGATTGTTCTGAAATTACAGTTGTCCGTAGAACAATTAATTTCCAGCAGCTGAATGGCATCAACACAAACATTTGGTGGCCTTGTTTTGGTGCCAGAGGCCTGAGCATGTTTCGGTGCATACATGTCATTGTTGCCTGCCTTTACCCCAGCTCTGTCATAACCGCCTGAAGACTGTGGTGTCTGGGCTGAAAGTCTGATAAGAAGGGACAAAAATATGACCCATATTTAACTGAGGGCTGACATAGGATTCTCAGATACAGTTATTACTGTCAAACCTCATGGGAGAAGGAGACGTGTTGGACTCGATGATCTCGGAGGTCCTTTCCAACCTTATGATACTGTGATACTTTGATACTGTGTGTTTGATTTGGACAGCAGCTGAACACTGGCGCACTAAATTTGCTGTTTCAGCAGTGAAAGAGAAATATTGCTGAGGTCGAGATACCTGCACAAATCATCTTGTTTCCCTCTGCTGCCTGCCTGTTTCTGTTCACCAGTGGGGTACTCTCACAGGTTTCTGTGGCTGACACCTGATCTGGAAAGGCAGGGACTTGTTTATTTCTACAGTAACACAATCTCTGGTGTTTACTAAGCAGTGTGAGTGAATGCTAAAGCTAAGGAGGAAACAAAGTACCTACAGAGAAACGGCAGCATGTGACCAAATTATTAGCCGTGCTTTCTAGAACTCTCCAATGCAAAATAAAACCCCTTTGCTGGCATTAGATAATGTCTTCCAGGTTTTATATTGAACTACGTAGAAAAACATTTTGCCCAATTTTATCAGCACATACCAAGAAAACCTTCCACTCCTAGCAATGAAGAGATTATACATTTATACGAATGTGACCAAGAGTGGAACTCAGTGCCCTTTGTCCCTTCAAGATTAGAGTACTGTTTGCCATTCCTACCCAGCAAAAAGTAAATAGCAAAATCCGGTTACTGTTTCCTCTAACTCAAACACTGCTCAAGGCCTTTTTCCAGGACAATGATTGTATTCAAGCTGCTCTCTAAACTTAATTCTGTTCTTACAATTTTGACATCTCTTTAGGATTTATTTGCCAAAAATGCATGGATCAGAAAGTGCTATAATCTTTCTGTATTTTGACAAAATGGAAGTTCCCTCCATTTCTTTTTTACCTAATCCTTGCTTCCTCTCCCCTATAAGCAGCAAAAAAAATGTGTTTTCCTAGAACTAGTGGCAACATTGTATCTCCTCCTGGGATTGCTAGACATCAAAATAACATGAAGGCATTCTGTCAGGTTGAGAAAACGCACATTGGTTCAGTTTCTGGCTCCATTAAGAACTCTTTGGTTGAGGATTTTTGTTCTCAGCTACTCAAGTCACATTGCAGAAAAGGCATGGCTAAAATCAGCTTTCTGCAATGATCCCATGTTGCTGAAGCATAGAATGGTGATCTCTCCAGTGGGTGAAAACCAGTACAGCCTTTAGAGCACGGGATAAAATGGGCTGGATGCTGGTTAACCTCAAGGCCTCCGCTGAACTAATGATCCAAGTTCTGGGAAGTGCAGCCCCCTTTTTCAGCCTTTGCTGGCACTGTTTTGTGAGAGGATACAACCTGCAGCAATATTTTCAGGAGAGGAAGCAAGGAGGTTTCCAGATAACGTCAACCCACCTAGGCCAAACATACCCACCAGCATTTGCTACGGTAGGAAATAAGAAACAGAAATGTTCTGTTTGCCATAGGAGACACAGAGATGAAAGAAAGATGCAGCTACAATGCTATGTAAAGAGGCAAGAGGAGCATTACTCATACTCAGAATCTAGCCCAACTCCTTCCTGGTGTATGAGAGCTACTTAAAATTGTCCCCTAAACATGGCTGCTGCTAAATCTGTCTCCCAGATTTTCTCCTGATCATTTTCTCTCCACTCTTAGAGGTTTCCCACGGAACTTCTCAGCTCCTGCTTGAAACTGTCATGATCCCTCCCCAACCTGTGTATAGAGCAGATCATCAAAGGGCCATATGCAAAGTTCTGCAACTACCCTCTTTGCCCAAGTTCCCAGTGATCAGAGAATTTAATAGAGAAATTATACACCTTTTGAACACACTCTGAATTACGGTTCATGCATACTGTATTAGCCTCATCTGCCAATGTTAATGCAAATAATCTTAGGAAAGAAAAAAATGGAAATTGTGCAAAATTTCACTAGTCTTTATTTCAGCCAATTTTGAAGGGAGACCCACTGTGAACCAATGTCTGCCATGCTTTGTCACTAAACACTTAACAACATATTTAGGGTGCAGAAAAGTTCATGATATCTCTTGGATACCATGTATTGTAAATGACATATCAGAACAGTTTGGGTAAAAACATGCATTTAAAAAAAAACCCTCCACACACAATGATAAATATTTTTGCTTGGTGCTTAATCTCACCTGTTGAGTGTTGATGTAGCACGTCAGCATGTTTCAGAAAGATGTATACGCAACTGGAAATCTGTGGATTAATATTGTTTCAGATTCAGGCTGGCCTATTCCCTGTCTAGCCCGAATCTCTTCTTTCTATTTAATGACACCATTTGGATGCCAAAGCTAATTTGAAACTTGGCAGCCCACTCATTAAGTGGGACTTTACGACAGGAGAGCCCTACACTGCTGCTTAGACAGCTGCAGTGGCTGCCTGAAATTCTCCATGGAAAATTCAAAGCTTTTAGGGCTCTAATTGTTTTGGATCTGTGTTATTTTATCAGCAGCAGAGGCACTCAACTTTGAGAAGCCTTGATATAAAAGAGAAGTGGGTGGCAAGGGCACTTGGATATTCAGGTCTGTTTGTCCCCAGATTCAACTCCCAGATGTGCTATTAAAAGCCTATTTTCCAGTCTGACTACTGGGAGAAGGAAGGTTAGGAGACCATCTTTGCGGCATGTAATTAGTTTAGGCACTGAGTGCAGTAGTACCAGCTGTAGAATATCTGGATGATGAAATTCTGTTATTTTGAGCATTAATATAAATTAGGAAGACTATTCAATCTTTAGAAAGATGTGTGTTTTGTAAAACATAAATATATTGTAGACCTGGAAGTTATTCTCTGAGGACTCAACAGATACAGAATACTGAGTAGTTTGTGTTTCCCTTCAAAAAAAAGAAGTTACTATACCCTTAATTCACTCTCTAAATATAGCACTACCATCTTCCACACAAGGAAAGCTTCCTTACAGGCCAAAGCATGGATAAAGTGCCAGTTCAGTGAAGGAGATGCACTTACTTGAACGGACTGATGCCCCCAAGAAGAACTCAGACCCATGTGTACTGCAGTGGAAGCAGAAGGTATTAAAGTCCATTCTTTACCTGTCACTTGGTTTTCTCTTTCACCCAGAAGACTGCAGCCTCAGTGCATTTCACCTTTCTGTAGGGATAAGATGGCTAATCTTACACACACTATAGGAATATTCAGAAGAATGCAATTTCTTCATTGCACATACAGTAATATCACTTGGGTCCTACAAGTTTTGCAGTTATTTTTACCACAACTGAAGGAAAGGCAAAGGCCCAATACTGCCTTCAAAAGTACACAAGTTGTTTCATTGTAAACTAAAGGAATCCATTAAATACAGCTCAAACCCACAGTTAAATCACAAGGCTTACGTGTTCCAAGGTGACTGTGTCCTTCATACATCGACTCACTTGATAATAGAGGTAGTAGTCATAGTCATCTTAAAGCATGACTTCCTTTTTTTTAGATTATGTTACTAGCTTTAATAATAGTCTCATCTGCCAGAGAACTAATTTCACGACCAGAGGTAAAATATGATAACCTTATTCATTAAAGAGCAGGTAGCAGCACACCTCTTTATTTCTCCAAGATGTGGAAATGTGGGCTAATCCATCACAAGACAAGACAGTGCATTACTGCTGGTGAAAAAGGACTAATGTAACGGAGTGAGGAACGCATTTCAAAATACAGAGCTAGTCCAGACATCCCTATGGATTATCTACAGTAGTTCAATTTGCCTGGGAAATATAATTCTCTAAGGAGAAACAGATGGATTTGAATAAATGAAAGAAAATGTGCATAAGTGGGCCTGCCTGCCTGCAAAAATATTCTTGGTGTAATTCCAGCAGGAAGGAGTCTACAGACCTGAGCATGAAGCCCTGTCCAGGGTCACTAAATGGCCAAAGTTTATGTAAATGCATTCCCAGATTGCATAAAGTAATCGCTGGCTACCCAGATGGCCAAACGAGATTTTACATCAGTCGAATAGGAAAGACTTCAAATAATGCTGAACATGAAAGGAAAGTGAGGAACAAAACTCAAGCTGCTGTTCCTGGTGGTTAACTTCGAAAGCTTCTTCCACACTGTTCTGTCCTTGCGGATCCTGCAGTATACACAGAGTAAAACAGAGAATGTGGTAATGCTTTAATTCCTTTCTTCCGTCTGTAGGCACTTGACACAAAAAAGATGGTCCTCTCTGATACTGGAAACCCCCAGTATCAGAGACTTAATACTCTAGAGAAAAGATTTGAAACTAAAGAGAAGAAACATTGGTGTCAGCTCCAAAGTCTCCTTATGTGTAAATTCCATATGCATTTTTGATCACATATAATTGTATTGCTATTTTTTACTAAACTGATACCTAGTGTTCTTTCTCCTGTCATCATGGATTACAGCTTCACAGATTTAGGTTTTAGGAAGTCAGTAAAGGACCACTGGTTTTGCTCAGCAAGTTCCATCATGGTTTTCAGATTCGTGTGTGATCCCATGAGCCTCTCTGAATATGGTGTATCCAAAGAGACAAGTCTTTTAAATTCAATCGAACCATAAATTCAGTGAAGTCTTCATTGTCTACTGAAGATCTAGTGGTGAGCTAGCTCATGAGAAAACATTCTTATGGGTATCTCCAAAGTAAAGAGACAGAAGAGGTATCTGAAACACCCTGATATTCATGTCCATTTACAAAGGATCCAGATTATGAATTACCAACTCCATCTCCTATAAAGAAGGAGGAACCAAAGGAAGAGCTGAGTCCTAGTCTGAAAATATTGAAATTTACTCTTAGATTACATCAAAGACAAATGTTCTTGGTGTCCTTTTGCAGCTGTTTATCATTCTGGAATATTTCTAATTTTATTTTTACAGAAATGCTTTCATTAATTACTTAAGTAGGAGATGGTTCCATCAGGACTGTGCTAGTCCAACTAGTTTTGTGATCATTGTATTAGAATGGTGTCTAAGGGTATAGTAAACTGCATGCAGAAACATGTAAGGATTCAGAATGCCTGAGATTAAAAAAAACAAATAAATTTCAGTATGCTAGTTTGGTTCTTAGGCAAATGAAACTGACACTGTACAGTCTATAACACTCCTTGTGAAAACCAAATAACACAGAGCATTAAAAATGCACTTGAAAGCTTTGAAATGAAAGAGTAAAAAGGCTGAGAGAACTTAATTCCATTACAACTTTCACCGTTCAGCACTTGCTGTAGACAACGACGAGAAAACATATTAATCTCAACAGAAATATCTTGTGCAAAGAACTGTTTTTTTGGTTTTGTTTAGTTGCATATACAGGCAACTGAATGACTCAAAAAAAATCTGAATTCTGTTGTGTTTGTTTTCTTTTCGTTCATATGCTTTTTTTTTTTTTGGCTAGTAAAGGCTTTGCAAAAATTCTTACAGTGATTTACTGTTCTCATTATTCGAATATTTCTAAGTGTCTTAACAGAAACTAGTTTTATGGAAGGTTTCCAGGAAGGTGAGAGCCTTGCTCACTTTGCCTTCTGCTTCTGCTGCCAGTTCTGTTTCCCCTTCCCTTCCTCCTGAAAACCACAATGGTCAGAAAAGAGAGCAGAGAAGCTGAATATCAGAAACACGCGTCACCTCACATCAGAAAGATTCAAGAGATTGTGTGAGCACCTTTGCTATGTGGCTAGTAAGGGTCTATGCTTAACAGAGGGGCTTACCTGCAAAGGAGAAGCACAGGAAAGAACTTAGTCCCGTCTTTTTGCCCCAACTAACTGAGTAAAGATCACTATTATGGGAAAAATACAGGTTTCCATTGCTGATTCGGAGTATCCAAATGAAGAATCCTGTCATTAGTTGATCATTAAGGACACTTAAAGCACCAAGATGCTGTAGATATGCCTTTTAGAGGAAAGCCTACCTATCTTACTGACAAGACACAACTTGATTCAAACTGACTTTCAGACATGACTGCAGTATGAACAAAACCAGTTTTTTTGTCAATTAAAATTTTCTATTTTGAAGAGTTTTTTCTGCCACCCTTTAACCCAGAACACCACTAGAAGCAATTATCATATGCTTCCAAGAAAACTTAATTTTAAATGAAATGTCTCCTTCAGAGAAACCACTTACTAAAGCAAACGAGTATTAAATTGTAGCAGACTGGGAATAATTCTTATTCTGAAACATCTTTAGCTGGCTTCAAGTAGGTTACCACAATCACTTAACACTGATTAATGAGGTATAAACCTCATCACATTTTATCTTTGCATTTGCTTGCCTATAAACTCATTTGTACTCATTAGAGCACTCTCTTAACACGAAAAGTAAAGTTAACAACCCAGAGCATCAAAAAACTAATACCCATACTATCCAGGTGACTGTACAGTCACCAGAACTGTTTTTGCAGGTATGCTGAGCACACCCAGCTGAAACCCTGAGATGCTGCCACAGTGTAAGCAAAGTTCTTTCAGTTTGTAGTGGATGGCATTTAGCTCTCTCCTGCCTTGGTAATCACAGAATAGTAGGGGTTGGAAGGGACTTTGTTTAGTCCAACCTCCTTGCTGGAAATCATGGAAACATGTAGATCTCATTGTTGGTTCTCTTTCTTCCTCTCACCTCCAGCCTCCCCCCTGCCCTGAGCCGAGCAGATTTCAAACCTAAAAATATCCTGCTACTGAAGTCTGTTCTTAAGGCAGCAAAGTCTACGCTGCTTAACCTTATAGACATGGTCTCAAACAGTATAAGAACCATATGGGTCTTGCTTTTGTTGGAAAAAATATCAACGCTGTTTTTAATAATGGCTTTATTTTTCTTCAGCCGTTGATGAGATTTGACAAGCAAAACAGTCAGCATTCCAAAATTGCTGCCCACAAGCGTGAGATGGCTCCAAGATGCCTTGCTTCTCTGTAATGCAGGAGTTTGCTAATGAGAAGCCAAACTTCTGAAAGCTGGAGGAGCTGCAGCAAACAAAGCCCTTAGAAAGGAAGCTTGTAAAACTATGCGGAAGTGGAGTAAATCAGGCTACACTGGAAATGCAAGAACCTACACCAGTGAATATAGTAAAGAGTTTCTTTCTGTAGGGTGTTTAAAAAAATTGTGAAGAAGTTAAACATGCTAAATTTTTTCAGGACCTCTTCCCATGGTTGATATCAATAGTTGTTTTCCTGTCCCCTTCAAGAGCCTCTGATCAAGACATTTGTCTTTACAAGAATTTAGATACATTACAATAGTTTTAAAAATTATTCTCATAATAGAGCATGTACAGAAATATTTGGAGGCATGTTTCTGCCTGCTTTTTTTTTGACACATGCTGCATCAGTTCGCTACTACAAAAAGTGTTGGCTGCATTCAGTGGTTAGCTGGGAGGGAGGAGGGAGGCATCGGATAAATTAATTTCAACAGTCTTCTACACTAGAAAGTAAAATATAGTAACCCGAACCAGATGTGAGGAAAAAAATAAAGGCACATAGATATGATGATTCTATTATCCATTTGGTATCCATTGCTCAGATTTTTTTTTATGCTTAAAATTCAAATGCATTTATGATAAGACCAGACCATTTTTCTAACCAGAGGTACAGATCTCAAAACAGATTAATTTCTGTCCCATGCAATCCTACCTTTGAATATAAAGGCCTGTTGGTATTCCTTTCTCCTCCTCTTTTGGATCTTCTGGGATAGTTTACCTGTTTCTTTTCCCCTTTTTTCTTTTCCCAGTTCTCATTTCTGTTATCCTTCTTCCTTTTAGGTTCATTTGTGTACTCATACCCATTACTTGTGATCAGTCAGAGGCTAAATCTGCAGCATTGTTTCTGTTCACACTAGGAATGCTCTTCTAAAATTACCCACCTCATCAGCTATCCATCCTCACTGTGGTTTGGTCCACCTAATGGACTGAATAAAATGGACGGCATCCCATTGAAGTGAATGGGAAGAGACACTCCAGTCGCTAGTGAAAAGTCAGTATGTGAGATGGAACTAAAGATAAAATAAAGTGAAACTGCTGAAACATGTACAGTATGGACTTCAGGTCCTCAACACAAATTATTTTTGTTCATGAAACCACTCCCACTGCATTTCGCAACATGCTAACACAATTAACAGAACAACAGGCTTGTGCTTGAGTAGCCACACGTTCACGAAGGCTTAACTGTGAATACATCCACTGTTTCCCATCTCAGTGTTATGTTTGTCACACACAGCTTTGACACCCTTAGCCTTCCTTTGCACTTGTTGACCACTGGGCTCCCTAGCACACCACTGACAGCTCCTTGCTGCTTTGCCTTCCACAGCATCCTTTTGTTCATTGTTCTCACCTTCCAAAAAAGCTTTGGCTCAGTTTCCCTGACGTTCATGGATGGATTTTTTTTACTTTCCTACTTGGAAAGAATTTCATGCCTAGCCACTCCTCCTCCTTCCACACAAATGTTTGCATTGGAGTGGTTGCTTCCCTTTCAGCACAGCCATAACCAAGCAGTTCACATTTGCTATGTCCTCATGCTTCTCATCCCAGCTCCTTCCTCAAAAATTTCCATGAATTCTCTTTGCAAATAGAGAGTATTTGAAATCCTGGATTGTTTTGGTCACAGCTCCACCAACTACAGCAAAGCTGTTTCCAGCAGCTGCCTTGCAGATAGACAGGAGGTCTCAGTAAACAGAGCTGGGCACAGGATGGCTTTGTGACCTCTGCCACCCAAGTTATCTAAAAGCCTCCTTTTCACAGCCTAAAGAACAGATCTTTCATTGCACAGCAGAATAACACTGGCTTGTGTTTCAGGAAAGAAGTAGCCCTATTTGGGTTTAAAAGCAAAAATGTTTTCAGTCTATGCACAATCAGGTTCCTTGGAGTTCAGACAAATGTCCTCAAGTGAAAAACAATTAATTCTTCCCTACTTTAACTGTTGCAAGGCCATGGAGAGATTTCCCCCTTCTGTAGGAAAACCTCTCCATCCCTCACTCAGCAGTAGTGCCCAAAGGCAGAATTGAATAATGGCGGCTTGCAGGAAGCGACCTGAGTTCTGATCCTGCTCCCTTTCCTTGGGCCAGACACCCTTGAGGTGTGGCTCAAAGAATTGAACTGTTGCCTCTAGGATTCTTTCTTCAGTCTTCTGCAAAATAACTTAATCTTTCTTCCTCTGTGCCAAACTCCAGCATCTTTTGGGTTTTTTTTAAGCTCATTTGATAGTCTTTCCTGGAACCATAAGCAGGTGTGGGAAGTTCAGCAAACAGCTGAGACCACCAGCAGCACCTGCTTCCTCACACAGCTGGGAACTGGCCTGCAGCTTTCAAAAATGGAGCTGAAGCTCTATTTCAAAATTGTTGACATCAAGTTTCCCTGAGACTGTGGCCAGTGGCTTCAGCATCATTCTGATAGCTCTTGGCTGCTTAAGGGTAGCCTCAAAATTGCTGCAACTTCCAAATGTTATCCTTTGTAGAAGGGTTGTACTTAATCCAATGCACATACATTTTAGCATCTATCCCAATACATTGGTTTTGCAGTTTGTGTCATTACTAAGTAGCAGAAATTAACAAAAATAATGGTACTACAAAATGAAAGCTTTTAGCAAAACGAAATGTACCTCTGGTATTCAGTTGTGAATTTGCGCTCTCAAATAAACTTACCAGTAGAGAAAGCAAAACAAAACCACATAAAATGCTGGAACATTCAGTTGTCTCCACTAAGACAACCATCTGCTCCAGCATTGAACATTTTTCTATGTGTACATGCTCATGATTAATGAAATTCCATAATTAAAAACCGTATATACTCTGACACTAATATGTAAATCTAGTCTTATAAATTTGGCTACTTTTTCTGTAATAAGCATATTGATAATAATATAATATAATAAGCTGGCACTTCTATAGGACTAGTTGAAGACATCACATTGTGACCACATCCATAAGATTAGTCAAACAGACAGATAATTCTTTTCACATGTGGCAGAGTGGTGGTTCACAAATGGACAAATAAATCTATTGAAATACGGAAAGATGGGAATGAAAACTAGGTGATAATTCAAAACCAGACATTTTGAAAGTTAATGGAGTCATCAGCAAAGATTTGTTTGATGTTAATCTTTTTCTTAAATGCATTATCACAAAGGTGACTGGAATGCTTTATTATATTTTAGTCACCTCTTCATAGTTTACATTTTGGTTGTATACATTTTATATCTACATGAAAATTTTGCCCAAAAGACAGATAGCTCTAAATACAGCTCAGTCAGCTGCTACAGTCATGTGGGCAGTAATTATCCTAAAAACATTCAGAAATATAACTGCCTTTTCATGGAGAACTTTTGGGATGGTGAAAGACCTTAAAGTACAATTCACATTTTACAGATCCACTATGAAAACTACCAGGTGACATAAAAGAACAACTTTATTTGATGGAGTCACAGGAACTCAAACATCGGTGAGTGCACTGTATTCAAGATATGCTGGTATCACGGATCCCTGAATCATAACCACAAGCTTGTCTTGTGAGGTGCTGTGCGACAATTCCATGCTCCTGTCACCCTATTAGGAGTCTTGGTAGTGCCTCTTGTCTCCTAATCCTGGAGCTCCTTCTAGCAAAAGGTGCCTCACAGCTTCATTAATTTGGTTTCCTGCACATTCTGGAGCTCACAACACCCTTGATCTTGGCATACTGGAGGTCCAGTGGGCCATGCAACCCCACAGCAGCCAAGGTCTGGCTGGAGACCTGCAGCAGCCCACAGTAGAAATGTGAAAACCGAGTTACTGCTGCCCTGATATGTAAGCTGATGGTGCATATGGTGAGAAAACTGTTTGTGCTCAGCGAGAGCCAGGCAGGAGAGTAGAGGCTGAAGTAAACTAATTAAGTCTAGGAGTTGAATAAGTCCAACCAGGATGAAATGAACAAAGGTAAGGGAACTTTGGGGTGCAAAGACACATTGAGCTTAATTGTTGGTAAAGTCACATATGCCAAACATTGCCTAAATATCAGTACCAGAAATACCAAATCGGGGTACAGATGTAGCAAAACTAGGACCAATGGGGAAAAGCAATCAGGCAAGGTAGCTGAGAGGAGCTTGGGGGGGGGAGGGGGGAGAGGAAGATGCAAGGATGCCAAAAAAACCCAACTTAAAATTAGAAAAAATAGGGAGTAAGGAGTGAAATCAGGCAGAGAAAAAAAGGGAAGGTGGAACCTCCAACAGCAGAAACATGAACACCTGCATACAGTAGTGATGCTGATCTGCATGCCCAGCCCATTGGGATGCTGGAGGGATCCCACCTCAGCTCTGTGTCCATCAGATCTGGTGTGAGAGGAAATCAATTTGCAGCTCCACACTAACAGAATTTTAACTTGATTGCGATTACATATTTATGCATTCCACTGGACTTCAAACAAATTAAGTTTCATAGCCAAGCCTAATACTCTGCATTGTTATTTGATTACAAGCTGGTATATCTGAATGCCTAGATCACTGAGAATTTTGCTGTCTTACCCAGTTCGTTCTAGTGTTGTCATTAATCAACAAATATGTTAATCAATTTGCATTAGCTACTTCTTGATTCTCCAGTCGGAAGGGGAAATGTCAGACCTTGGCAGTAACAATGCTAAAAGCAGACTGAATACAAAATGTTCCTTGGCCTAACAGTGCCCAGTTCACTGCCAAAAACTGATATGAAGCTAATTAGTCATTACTATTGACTGGGTTCCTTAGTGCTGTGTGTGGTTTGTCTGTGCAGCTGTCCACGGCTACTAAAAAAGGCCCCAAATGCCAGAAGGTCCTTCCTCCAGAATTTAGGTTATTAGAAATTATTTTCAAATACTGCTGACACAGAGACAAGGCAGAGACCAGCATCAGAAGACGAAGTGATGCAGGAATAATCTGCAGTGAATAGGCAGCCTGAGATAGACAGAAATCTCAGCAAGGACAAACTGCTTTGCATCCCTATGGATGGATGTAGAAGGCTGAAACTGCACTTTCATCAGTCAGCTACACTATTGAACACTTTGGCAGAAACTTTGAATTACTGCATAGATAGGCTGCAGTACTAAATTTCAGTGTTCTCTGACCTGTAATTTCTTATGTTGCTGCTTTTACTGACAACAAGAAATCTGGCAACCGCTAGTCATATTCAACTAAAGCTGGAAAAAACACTCTGTTGTACTATAAATGAGACAGTTTTCTAAATGGAGGAGAAGCTGGCATTGAACTTCGAGTGTCACAAGGTAGGTTTTCTGGCTGTTGCATATTTTCCAACATTTTGGCTTATTTTTAGATAGAGGTTAGGCATGAAGCTTCAGATGTTTGCCTTTGAGATATCACTGCTTCAGAGCATCAAGCTTTTACTTTGACTCTCAGTCAAAAATAACCTGAAGTGATTTTACCTAATTACCCTTGCTTGTATATCGACATTTCTCTCTCTTACAAATCTTTGCTTCCTTGCTACAGACAGACATTACAAAAAAAATCCTGATTAGCCCTCAAGGATATGCTGCCATTGATTTTAACATGTTTACTTGTCCCTATACATACCATACTCCTGAATATCTAAACTATTCTGTCTGGGATTTGTATATTAGTGCATCCAGAATATCACTGGTGAATCCAGCGCCATCTTTAAGTCTTTGCACACTGGTGCTCTCACAATGGAATTCATTCAGCCCTTGCTTTTATCTGTGCCAAGGGAGATATGCAGAACTGACCAGACAATGTAATGAGCAAAGCTGATGGAAGCTGGCCTGGTCTGAAAAGGGGGTTGGGACACCTTGCCCTCCAGAGTCACTGACCACCTTAGCTGTGCTTTGGTTCTCAGTGGCAGTGACTGCAGCACCACAGTACATTTTGGGCCAGCAGGGACCTTGTGAAGTCTCCAGATGTTCCTGCCCAATGCAGTCTCACCCATGGGGTAAAAACCAAGTTGCTCAGAGCTTTATCCTCTGTGGGCTGGAAACCCTCCAATGATGGAGACAGCATCACATCCCTGGGCCCCTGCCCTGCACAGCTGTCCTCATGGGGAAAGAACCTTCCCCTATCTCCAGCCTCTCTGGCCCTGCTAGCTCACTGTCTGCCAGGGCCTTCTCCCCAGAGCTACCCCTGGTCTCCCTGACTCCTGCCTCAAGAGCACAAGGAATCTGACCTTTCTTCACTTGGGGCTAGGTCACTCTGGACAGCTGTCCTGCCCTAGTGCACACTGACTGCTGGTCCTGTATTTGGCCTCACCTGCAGACCTGACAGGGTGCACTTGGTCATCTTCCATGTTAGAGAGAGATGTTAAACCAGACAGGTCCCAGGAGACACTCTGTGGGACCCCACAGCCTCTAGATGGATAGGACCAAGTGGCCATCACCTCTATGCCTGACCACCTAACCAGGTTTTCACCCCTCTGCATCCACTCAAAGCCTTATGTCCAGCTTGGATAAAAGGACATTGTGGGAAAGTGCTGAAAGACTTACCAAAGTTAATAGAAATGATATCCCCTACTCTCCACTTGTCCACAAATGCAGCCTTATTTCTTATCACAGAAAGCAATGGGGGGTGTGTGTGAAGCACTGTTCTCTCATGGTCAAGCCATGCTGACAGTTGCCCACCACCTTCTTCTCCCTCACATTACAAGACATGTCCTCCAAGAGGACACATACTATGATTTTCCCAGGCAGCTAAGTCGAACTGCACTTCTCTAGATTGCCTTTTGGCCTTTTTCCAGTTGGCAGGGACCCCCATTCATCTACATGACAAGAAAGACAGGAACATCTAAAAGCAGTTGCTGTTCCATGCCATTTAAGTAGTCTCTGATCTTTTGCTTTGAAAAGCTGACCCACGCTAATTAAAGGTTAAAAGTTCTTGCAGCCTAGATCTATTATTTTAGTTAGAACTGAAGTCAGGCTTGCTCAATGGTAATTATCAGGACTGTGTCCTTTTTCTTGCTTCTGAACTTTAATTGAAGTCCTCCGTGTTTTGAAACCGCTGGACATACATAGGAACAACATGCCTTTGAGAAGCAAGATAATTACTTCCTTAAACCAAAGTATCACATGAACAACCTTGTTGATTAGGCCATGCTGCCATGGAGTTTCCCTGATGCTTTGCCCAAGTAGAAGGCATAACAGTGAGCACAGCTCTATGCCAGAACAGATGAAAACTACACAGCCAATGTTCTTTTCCTGTGCAAAAAACGACTCTGCATAGTAATCCGTAAGATTTCTGGCTTTTTACTGTTGAAGAGAGGACAATGAACATTCTTTGTAGGCTCTGATTAGACAATAGAGGCATGCAAAATACTTGTATAAGATAGCCTTAGTACTTTGGACCACTTGCCTTCTTCTTCACAGATCAGAGGCCAGGAAGAGAAATCTTTTTCACAACGTTTTTCCAGATGACAATGGGGTGTAGACATGCTGGCACTATTGGTGTGTCATGATTCTATGATCCTATGATCATACTGATGACTCAGGCATAAGAACATTATCAAAATACCTATTTTGCTCTGGAATGAAACAGACATTATGACATATTGATATATAGACTGGGAACATCCTCTGTGGTCCTAACAAGTAAGACATTCCAGTGGATGTCTTTCTGTGCTACCTTTATAGGTATGCAAAGACCACGAATCAAGATCGGGGAAAAATGCGCTACTAAAAATGCTCTAAAACACTACTCTCCTTTCAAATCCAACTGGAGGAAATAAACTGGCCTTACTCTTTTAACTGTAAGGAACTAAAATACTGAAGAAAGGTATTCACTGACTGGTAGATATGAGTGAACTAATTAAAACATTTGTAAAATCTCTTCTATAGGATTAAAACTTGTTAAAAGTAGAGAGTAAATTCTTATTTGAACACATAAAGGCATAGCTTAGTCATACTGGCCTGAGCCTGAAATGAGTAAGTCCTTAACAGAAATGGAGGAGCTAATGCACAACTTCCTATCTACAATCTATGATTCACCATCTCGGCATAATTTTTAATTTAACAAGAAAAAGGTTTCTTCTTTATTTCAAAGGATACAAGATTATGTTTCTGTCAGATAACAGAAATTCTATGAAAAAAATCAGCAGCATTAAGTCAAAAATTGTGCACGAATTTTATTAGAATATAATTTCCTGAGCAAGATTTACAATGCAACATGCAGACACTTTTACTAATTTACTTCACCATACATTCTGCACTTGTGACAGTGCACTTGTAACAGCAGTTGTGCAACAAAAGTAGCAACTGAGGAAGTTTCCAGCTTCCAGTAATTTCAAAAAGTGACAGCATGTTCAGTAAACAGAGCTTTACTAGTTACTAGTGTCAATATTAAGTTTCTAATGCCTATCAAGCTGAAGTGATTAATTTCAGCAGTACACTTAAAGCTTTTTACACTTCAACACAGCTTCTACATTAGAAGTTTCAGCAGTGTTCATCACATTTTTTCACAATCTTAAACATGAGAGTAAAATCTTAGCACAATCAGGCTCTTTTCTAATGGATCAATTGATTAAAAATGCAGAAAGAAATTAATAAGGGTAGGAAGACAAACAGACTCTCAGCACAAGAAACATCAACATAAATTGATACATTCTTTTTATGAAGCTCTGAGCTCATTGCAAGAGTTCTACACAGATGTACAGCTAAAAAAAGGGCTCCACAAAATGCAATTACTTACTCAACCAGGTAACACTACTGAGTTGACAAAAACTGTTGTGCAGCTGCGGCCCAATTCCATGTCTTTTAGAAGATCTAAATATTTAATTACAAACCTTTCTCTTTCAGGAAATGTAAAGGGAATTCTGGGTATCTAAATAAAGGACAGTACTCCTTTTAAAATCTGATTATGTGACATTTCAGGAAAACTTTTATGACTCACTGCATGGAAGTGACACCAAAAAGCTATCTTGAAAAAAGAAACCTGTTTGCAAGGTTATACTAATAGTGTTAGTTAGTATTACTTTATCATGGTGCTCTGTTAGTATTTAAGTACTCTCAGATGTTCTTCTCCAGGTACACAAAACCAAGGCAAAGTTACCCAATAAATAGTAACCTTGCAGGAGAGTGAAATGCTTCTAACATGTGAGGGCTCCAGATGCACTATTTTGGCAAGATTTCTGCAAAGCCAGCCAACATGGAAAAGAGTGTAGATAGATTTAAAGTATTATGGTCCTTTAACAACACCGATTCCAATACAAGAAGACAGGTTTTTTTTTCAGGAGCCACAATGTGAGGAAACCCCTCAGCAATAAAGCAACAGTGGCTTTTACAATCACAAGTGCACATCTTTCACAATGAATGCTGATTTATGAAGTTATGTTAAAACATGACAAATACACTCCTGTGTTTGTCCAAAAAGAGAAGAAAAAAACCAACATCATGTACCTTTGATTTCAATGCAGGACATGCCAATCATGTGTCAAAACTCATAAAAATGGGTCTGGATTAACCTGACAGCACAGTGCTCTACATACTACTGGGAAAGAAAGGTTAAGGCATAAAAAGAAAAGTTTTTATTTTCAAGCAAGGCAAAGTTGGAGATGTGCTAAAATGAGCTAAGAAGATTGGCAAGATTATTGGCTAGAATTCAGTTAGTAAAGTGCTAATCCTGTTAGTTCACAGATATGCTCATTTTTGAATTAAGGATTAGTAAATATATTAATGGTAATGTAAAAAAAATATTGCTTTGTCTTTTAGTTTGGCTATCACTTTGCTGTTCTTCAGAAAGGTCTAATACTTTAATCTGAACCTTACTCTAACTGACAATGTGAAAACCAGCAGCAGTTTACAGTCAGAAAGACTGACAACTGCTGCTGAATGCCACAAGTTTTCTGTTTCGTGTTTTGAAAAGAAGCTGAATTATGCTTGATCACTGAATTCTACACTGCAGGATGGCCCAGCAATCTGTGACAAAATATCCTGCTTGGCTCTTAAATGCATAAAGCTGTCTAAATAATGACCCAGTTCCCACATACAGTATTTAAGCTAATAGTCAACAGTTTCCACACAAGAATAGCACTTCATAGTATATTAAAAATCCCAAACACTTTTAAATGCTCTAAATAAAGGAGCCAGTAGTGCTAAAAAGGGAGATCAGGGAAAATACATTTTAGATTTGTACCATACACATAAGAATAAACACTTCTACAAACTCTTTGAAACTCTTGGACGGCCCCTATTCTGCAACCACCATGATTAGAGAAAATGTATATATATTTCTGCAGAAACATTAAAAATACTGACACAGCAGAACAGGGAAAAACAAACACCTGAAGGAAGTCTCTGGGGAAAGAAAATTAAAATGCTTTCTTTTATCATACATCAAAACACATCCACAATTATCTGCTAAGCCCATACGGCAAAGGAACCTCTGGGAACATTTACTTTTACTGTTAAAAAAAGGTAAACAGCAGATACGGGTTCATTAAAATCATGGTTGTCTAGCTAAGCTGATATTCCTTTTAACAAGACCCCCTCCTGCTTTGGACAAACTGTAGCATCACTGTGCTCCTAATGTTCCATCCTCAGTCAAGTCAATGATTGTCACAAGCGTGGAGGTCACACTGACAAAATCTGTCAAACAATTTATTTTTGTGCCATGCAAGACTAATATCACATGTCAGCAGTGGAGAACTTCAAAATGTCATGAGCATATCACGTTCTTGTATGCTAGTGTAGAAAGGCCTCCCAAAGATAAAGGAATGCAGACCTGGTTTAATCTTCTCAGCCAAAGCCATTATTATGTTAAGATCGCCCTCTGCTGTTAAGTCAAGATCTATCTTTAAGCTTCGAAGAGACTTAAAAGGTTTCTTTCCTTTTTGCCTGCAAGAAAATAAAAAAGAATGTTGTAAAAAAAGAACAGAGGAAGTTCCTCAAAGCCTGCTTTCTGTTACCTGCCCACTTACGTGTCATCCTCTATGTATTTTATTAAAGTTAATGCTTTTCTGTGAAGGACTAGCAGGAATTGTGCAAGGAAAGTACTCCTTAGCGACAAGCCAGGCTTCAGGTGAAAGATCTGTTAAAAAGTATACCAGAAAATTAAAAAGACATGGAAATTCAAGAATCATTTTAAAAATGTGGAATATAAAGAAACATTGCATACTCACGTAACATATCCTTATTTATAGTAAAGCAGGCACATTAACTCCAGATTTGTAGAAGTACTCAACATTAGTAGTTTTCTACCTACTCAGATGCAATAAATTAAGCTACTTTATAATTCGGTTTAGATAAAGCATTATTTTCCTTTTTAAAATGACTTGAAATTAACCCCAGACAGGTAGTTTTTCTCAATCTTGTAACTGCAGACAACTGTTGCACAGCTACAGAAAATATGCATTCTTTTTCATATTCAGTTATTATACCAATACTACAAATAACACTATTTTTCTCTCTAGTGATGCAGAAAAGAGTCATAGCACTCGTACAAAAGAGAGCTACCAAGCCAACAAATTATCTATTTGTGTTAAATTATCTGTTACTAGGTCACAGAGTGCTGAATTAGCTCTTGCTCTGTCAGAAAAAAGCAACAATTACCTGATCCAGGAAGGCTTTTACCAATGTATCTCTATGCAGGATATCTTGAAAGACATTTCTGTAGAACATAAAGCAAACAAACATGTGAGGTAATAACATGAAAGGACACTAAGTGACCAGAAATTGTGCACAGCAATAGCGTTAATATTTACAATTTGGTAGAAATTAAAACTGAATTCAAAGTTTTAATGAATTATAACCTTCCTATTTTGAAACATAATTAAGAATTTTAAAGCAAAACTTCAAGATGAAATGAACTAAACCTAGGAAAGACATTTGGCTCTGTCAAATTCACTTAGCTGCGTTATAGTGCTATTAAAACAGACAAAAATATACATAACATAGAAGTATCACTGAAAATGAATTTCAGTAATATTTAATGCAATGAAACTACTGATGGAACTGGTAAATTCCTCCAAAATGAATGCAACTATCAGAGGTGAAGAAGCTTCTTAAAAGCAAAAAACCTCATGTACTTTATTAGAAAATAAGCATTTACTTTATTCCCTTGACCCAAATCAAGTAACTTTGAAAGATGTGAGAGAGGAGTACATACAAATCAGGTGTGAAACTCTCATCTGTGTGGATAACACGATCTTGAGACATTTCTTCGTCTGAATTAGCTCTCCAAAATGCTGTCAGCTCAGATCTCATATATCGGCGTTGGTTATAGATGTGTTCATGACAAGGGGGCATCTGCTTCACTGTATTGACATCTACATCTATATGTGTAGTAGGATATGGGGCATACATTACTTGACGGAAGGGCAACACAAAGCTTCCTGTTGAGTCCTGTTTTAGTGAAAAAATTATCCTGCTAGTTACTTTTTTTAAAAAACAAAGTTATACTGGAACAAAAAAATATTAAAGCATCACGCCTAAATTTTAAATCACATTTGTTTGGACATGCTTTGTTTGAAAGAACTGGTGGTTGTAGCACAGTAAAAAGCTCTTCACACTGCATGATTCCCTTAATACAACAGTGAAAATAGGTACGGAGGCTAACCTGTGTTAGAGTATTGCATAATCTGGTTTGTAAGCCCATTAATATTATAGTATTAAGTTTATCCAGTAAGTTTAAACTGCTTGCTAGATCAAGAAGTGTTAAGTTTCCTATTCATCTTCACTACCATTTTAAAACACCTGGAAACTACAGACTGATAGACTGTTCATTTTGGTTTTAGGACAACATAATATGCTTCTTGGGATTCTAGCCTCAAATAAGCAAGAATATACTTTGAGGTACAGTAATAATAGTGAGCAATTCTGTCAACATGAGATAGATGTGTCAAAGAAAAGACTAGCTTGGGATTTTAATATGCAAGTAGTTACAAGGAAAACTAGAAAGGAATCAAAGGAAGAGGACATATTTCTCTGAACACGATATGCACACACACATTAACAAATGTTCTTAAACTACCAAGGAATGAAACTTTCCTAAGCGTACTTACTTTAAGTAAGCCTTGAACAAAAAGTCCTGACTCGTATTTGAAAGAGGACTCACTTCTACAGAGTCTGGAACACTTCCGCTCTGATGGCGTAAGAAACAGACACAATGTTCTCACAATCTGCATTAAAAAGAACAGTTTTGAAAAACATGAAAAGGTAATGGAATGAACTGATCTTAAAATACAATTTCTGACTATTATGTATTAGGCATCTGAAATAAGGAAAAAATAAGTTTATCATGCTTATTAGAAATCCTAAACTTCAGTAAGGTCACTTCTGTGACATGTTTAAGTTATTAAGCTGTAAGCCATACTACTCCAAATTCTTGTCAAATAAAGAAGAAATCCAACACTTTTTGGCAAAGTTTGTTTTTTAAACAACTATGTAGAACAAACCACTTTTGGCTTCTGCTACCATTTCCCAGTACATAAACATGAGCTACTGTGATTACTTTCCCAGCCTTTCAAGCTTCTTATTTTATTCATTCCATATTGAAACCACAGCTATTGTCTCAAATCAGGCAAAGTCAATTTCCTAAGTAAACATCCATGCTTATTTCCTCAGTAATTTCCTCAAACTCTCAATTAAAAGCAACAAAGGTACTTCATTATCCATTTTCAAACTCTTGTGCTGCAACAGCTACAAGCAATCATCTCCAAACAAGCACCTATTCCCATCTGTTCATCTTTCAGTCTTAACCTGTGGTGTCCTGTCTGTGTCTGTAAGGTATTTCCAAAAGCTCCATCCTCACACAATTTATTTACGCAGCATCTAAAACAATGGCAGTCCGGTTTTTCACTAACACTTTTTGCCACTTTAGCAAGATGTCATAGGTGTTTTTTTCACTTTAAGAACAGGTAAAGTAAGCCATAAAGAAATCAATTACTTCAAAGCAGTTGCACTGTGTCACAAAGAGTGCACTACTGACAAAAACCTGCGCAGAATTTACAAAATTTACCTTGGATAAATCTTGAGACTCACACTCCTCTAGACATTTTTTCCTAGTGTCTAGCTTATCAATACATTATTTTACACAATTATTTAGAGATTAAAGTTGTTTAATTACTTTATGAACTATAAGCGTTAAGTTTTTTATAACCACTTAAGCTTTCAACATTTCATCTACCATGCTAACTTAATCATGTGCAAATCTTACATCCCTGAAACAACACATATTAACCATGGTTTGCTGATTTCAGCTAAGAATCAAGCATTTTCTTTTATCTGGTTCCCTCGTTGCTCATGATTATTTTTAATTTGAGTATCAGCATTTACCATTCATTTGATCAAAGGTGCTTTGCCATCACTGCCAAGATACACAAAACAATGCATTCCCTCCATCCCAATTTTTATAAAGCATCACAAAACCATTTATTTCAAAACACTGTCTTACTAAATACGCTTTGAATTTTTTAAAGAGATGGTTGTTAATTTCACTGCAACTAGGAGCACTATTATAAAATACATAATATAGAATATGTATAGTCTACAACAAATATATATTTATCAGACCCACTGCTCTTAATTTTTATTTCACTTTGAAGAAAGACACACTCATATATACATATATATCAAAAAGCGCACCAACTTCGAGACTTAAAATTAATTTTTCTCTCAAAAGAAGGCTTCAGTCTTACAAAATAAACTACAGCTCAATAACTAGTACATCACAATTAAAACCACAATCAGACAAGCAAGTCCACTATACAGAAAACATTCCCTATCAGAAAATAAAGTTATCTGAATATACTGCTTCTCCACCTGTACCACTGTAGGACCTTTGTCATAGGTACAGGACACTGGACTATTGTTATTGCATTGCCCAAAGGCCCCAGTGTAAAATGAAAATTTACAGTGCTATATAACTACACAGAACCTTACCCTGACAATAGTATCAGTATGTCTATTATCATAGAATCTTCCGGTTGGAAAAGACCTCAGAGATGGAGTCCAACCGCACCCCTCACCTGCTAAACCATGTCCCTCAAAAACTCATCTATCCTTTCTTTAAATACCTCCAGGGATGGTGACTTAACCACCTCTCTGGGCAGCTGTTCCAGTGCCTGACCACCCTTTCAGTAAAGAAATTCTTCCTAATATCAAGTCTGAACCTGCCCTGGTGCAACTTATGGCCATTTCCCCTTGTCCTATCACCTGTCACTTGAGAGAAGAGATCAACACTTGCTCTCCCACAGCCCCCTTTCAGGCAGCCGTAGACAGTCTCCTCCAAACTAAACAACTCCAGTTCCCTCAGCCATTCCTCATAGGACTTGTAGGACTATGAAGACTGTAAGTTCTCATAGGACTTATATGCAGCGGCACCTAATACTTGAAGGCTCTAGGACTGCACACTTTTATGAAATCCCTCTTTTCATTCCCAGTTACAGGGATATTCTGAATTAAAGAAGTCTATTAAAGGACTCAGTCATGAAAGTACATTGGCAATTGATTTAGTGAAATACATCTTCTCACAAAGAAAATAATATTTTCTTCATGATTTACCTCAGAATATCCTAACCAAAAATTAACTTCAGCACTTTTATTAGAAGGGTTGGAGTATCACCCTAATTAAATTCAAGTCAAATGGAAATCTCTCTGAACAAAATGCTGATACATCACACTATGGAAAAAAAGAAATATGCTTTAAGGAATATTTCAACAGACAGCAAACACAAGTATATCTCTTCCACAAACTGCTTTCAATTTATCTGAAACTAGCATTTTGATATAATCAAAAAGCCACAAAGAAAAAAGTACTTGGAGAGTTCTAAACAGTGAAAACATCCTTATTTGATTTTTCCTTCACATACTCCGTAAGTTTAATATAAGCAACAAGAAACTCACCATTTATACCAAAATATTAGAGGAAAAGCAGTGCACGGTAAGTTTCATATTGGTTCCAATGAAATATTTTGTAACAGGCTTACAAGACAGTTATACAGAGTAATAGCACGGGAAAAAAGAGTCTACCACAAAAACATAACTATTTTCTTGCTTTGAAACAACATTTTCCAAGAGTGACCATTTTCCCCCTCAAATAGACCATACTGACATTTATACTCTATACTCTTCCTCTTTAAGAGGTATAGCTAATGTTGCTTATCATTTCGAGACCTGAAAGATTCTAAACATCAACCCTACTGATGTGGTCCAGCAAGTATGACACACTGAGTGTCTTGTTGCTACAACACCCAGTTTTAAGGGTTTGTATGTGTACTTTATCTGTTTCTCATTCTTCTGGAAAGCTGAGACAATTTAAGATCTACCAGTTAAACTGTACCAGTAAACAGGCTGAATAGGACATCAACACAAAGACAACTATGAAAAAAAATGCTGGAAAGGTTTAAGGTCTTGGTAAGTTTGCCTGTTTCAATACAAGTGTGTGACCCCAGTCTCAACAGCTTTGAGGTTCCATGAAACATAAGCAGTTCATGATGCAGGAGTACATTTATTATTCAGTGTAAAAGAAATCATGTGGATTCTAGTTTCTTAAGAGTACAGAGACAGCACCCATCGACACAGCTAAACTGGACAAGCCAGTTCAGTCCTTCTGTTTGTACATTTTAGCTTACAAATCACTTTTTTTTTTTTAAATTAAAAGCTGAAACTCATTTGCTACTCATTTATACACACAATACAACTGGTAAGGCAATTTCAGGCAGAATTACCAACTGCTAGACCAATCATCTGAAGCAAAATAACCAGACAACAGTATTCCTCCCTTCTTCAACCTCAAATATGTTTATAGATAAGCCTTATTCCAAATAACACACACTCCAAATAATCAGTATTTAGGTTTGGTTTATTAGAAAAATGCATTACCTTATTAACTTTTTCTGTGCTGCTTCCTACAACTACAGAACAACCACATGTCTGTAGGTGTGAACTAATTGCACTGCAAATAAAAAGAAACATAGGTTAATACATTTAATCAGATTTATCAAATAAAAAAGTTACTATCTTCACAAGAAAAATAAAGTGCTCCTAGTATAAATAAAGGCCCATAGCTACAGGCCCATACCCTATAGGACCTCACAGCGCTGTGCAGGCTGCTGCTGAAATCTAGAAGTTCAACAGTATCTACGTTTTCATTTTGATGAATAAAAGACTATCACTAAGGACCACTGAACAACAGTTGCAGAGCAAATAAGAATTGTCTACTGCTACTATTTAACTTTATTGCAGAATATGTATAAAATTATTAGTCCAAAGTAACAGAAGATACATTAATAATTTACGTATATATACATCCTTAACATATATAAGGATTTGAAAGCATTTGAAAGAAGATCTATTCCATGGTTGTTCTCATTTTCTGAAACTGAGTCTACTTTTGGGATGCTTGGCAGGTAAACTGTTCTGTTCTTGGTAACTACATGAGTAAGAGCACGTCACAAGCTTAAGTCCCTCAGAATACACACAGGCATGCTGGAAGCTGAGGATCTTGTCTTATGAGTTGCCGGCAGCACAGATCTGATTTAGTTTATCTTAAGTTTGGAAGCTGCAGAAAACACACGTGGACTAACCTTGACGACTCTTAAATTGTCCTTGAGAAACTTCTGTTGAGCTTTCTTATCCTTATCCTTCCTTTCCCCCCTGCACTTGCTCAAACCAACACCTGGCCCACAGCTTCAAAAGCCTAGATACCCTACAATAACTGTGAATACACAGAAGTACATTTATGCAGTCTTACTGACTGATGCATTGTATGTGATTAACTTGTTCTAATAAACACCTCTAATTTATAATGAATATAACAGCTACACTCACACTCTGAAATCCTACAAGTGGACTTTATAGCAGACCTGCTATTATTTATCCTATAAATAAAAAAATATGAGTATAAATACTTAAGAATTCTTCCGTGGGACAGTAATAGATGTTCAGTTTCATTTAGAAGTTACTAAGAAAGTGTGACTGCTTATTTTAGAGGTTGGTCTTATTGATATGGTAGTTTATTTAGTATGATCCAATTTTTATTCAATAACATGTAGAAATCCTTACAACCCTATATTTAAGACTTAAAATCTCAACCTAGATGAGCTGATAAGCTTTGCAGACAAGCTAAACATCTGACATTTGGACCCTTCACACAAATGGACAACACTGGCAGGGAGAAGTAGCAAGAAGAGATAACTGATACCCTACAGTCTACTACCTGCCAAATAAATCTCCATCTGGTATGAAAACAGCTCATCACTGTAGAATCAATGGCTCTAGTTATTTACAATTATCTGTTCCATGATATTCACTTCATTATTTCCCAAATTCTCTGTGGAACTAAGCACTACGTTACTGTGAATTAGTTAAATTAACAGATGAATTTCTGTAGTACTTAAAACATATGTAACACTGCATAAATAGATGACACTAAGTACTACATAAACGCAGTGGCACCAGAGATGTCTTGAAAGATAACAGAATATAATCTAAAACCTCTGAAATATGCTTTTCTTATACATTAAAACTAGGGGGAAAGAAGAGAAAATCACAATTTAATAATAGGCTTTCTATGTGTCATACTATCAGTGATTCTTAATCACAATTTATGTAATGAACACAGCCATTTTTTTGAGATTTCATAAAAACATAACACTTTGATTTCTATCTTTACACAATTAACCATGAAAATTTATATTTTCTTCTATTACCAAGCAAATGACTCCATAACAACATAGTCTATTGAGATGCGGTTATTAAACCTGAGACATTCCTCTAAAAACAAAGCAATTTCTACAGCATTTTATAGACAAAAATCTCAAAAAGCTAAAGTCATGTCATTCTTCCCTCTCCTATAAAGAAAACTGATCTAATATATGTTCACATGCACACACAGACAGCTAGGCAGATAGACATGCACATACAAATTTAAGCCATTTTACTACAGCATAAATCAAAACTGGAATTCATACTTGAGAAGAAAGCCTTCATGGCAACTATCCCCAATGTCATCATCATTTAGCACTGTGTCACTTATCTGAAATGCAAGTAAATATAAACAAAGGTTAGATAAGGATCTGCAACACCGCCCAATTAATTGACTTTTGGTTTTAATCATACATGGGAACTGTTTGGGAACTATTTAAGCTAAGAGGTAAGACGGCTCATAAAATGCACAACCTTAGAAAGACGTTCAGATTTCAGCCAAAACATTTTGAATATGAGAAAATCACTCGATTATTAAATGTTCTTCACCAGTTACAAGACACATTCCTCCCACTGTTTTTTTCTATAACCTTGCCTTAAATTAGCACACGTGAGATCAATTCCACTTATTCCATGAGAACACTAAGCCATGCTGAAACAGGTATCAATATGAAAACTGTTTACCTCCCTATTCATTTTGTTCTGCATCAAGTACTCTTCCCACTGTACTCTTAAAAACAGTATCAAACTACGCAGTCACTTTTGCTAAGTGCTGACCATAAAAACTACTGCTATATTTACCAATCTAAAATAGTTATATTAAACCATTCCCTAAACCACTTCAGAGAACTTGATGTGAAACAAGTCTACAAGAATGTATGACAACTGTGGGGTTTTGTCTGCCAAAAAGAGTACCAAACCAGAGTGTCAAAGACACTTTTTAATTCAGAATGCAGAGAATGCAAGGACTTACATCTATTTCTTCTGGAACACTGTGTGATTTCATAGATGAAAGGAGTTCCATTACAGGAATGACTTCTCCTGTCAGCATTGGAATGATGCTCTGGCCCTGCACAATAAAAAAAATGCTTTAAGTAAAATCACAGTGTGTAGTATTAGAAGTTACTACTAATACAAACTGGCAATATTAGATGCAAAACATCTTTAACTTCCTATTGTTTAGGAGTGTGAGATAAGCAGAAATTGATGTATAGACCTCCTGAGCTTTGCTCATCAATAATAATGATCTGGAAACATACATTTTGTTTCCCAACATCATGTCTAAAATGTATTTCCAGGTTCCTATGCTACTTTTCACAGTTTGATTGGCCTAGACAAGAAGTATTTGAAGCAAGATAATTTGATCATATTAGGTGCAATCGTTAAGCATTTTAGATTCAAAGTCCAACATTTTAACAACAGGAAAACAAAATCAGACATTATTAGTTATTAACATACAGAAATACTTATCTGATTTATCTTTCACAAGAAACTGAAGTCACAATTTCACATTTACAGTTTCAGAAAGCAAATTCTTTTCACAGTCTTATCCATTAAATCTCCAACCACATTCCAACATGACAGACTCCATACATCTCTGTAACTCGAAAAGTAATGGCCTAGTGAAAAAACATCCTTGATAGGAGGCAAGCATGAATCTATGGAAGTTACTACCTTTACAGAGCTTCAAGTTCAAGTAAATTACTTTCCTTTTTCTGAAAGGTAATATTCTTCATAGATTTCCACTTTACCCATAAAGTGATGAAATGTATTTTTGTTCAATTTGTTCACAGCTTCCATTATCCTATCTTCAGAAACTTCGCCTCCTGTCCAAAGTATCTTCCAGATCCCAAAAATAAGAAGAAGCACCAACTTCTGCAGTCACCAGATGCAGCCAAACAGTTTTGTGACGGTGTGCCATATGCATCAACCAGACGGCCCTTACCTGATCCTCCATTCTCTCTGTGCCTTCCAAGACAATCTTCTGGAAATGTTCTTGCCTCTCCTGAGCAAGAGAAGCAGTTAAATATAAACGCTCTGGTATTTGTTTATATATGTATGCACACAACAGTCAAACGGTATAGTTTCTTCCCTGCGGAGTCACGCTTCTTAAGATTCAAATTTTGATGTCAATTCTTTTTTCTTTTACAGAGTTGACATTAGCAGGAACTGATCTCATTTTAAATAGACCAATGTCCCTGCTCGCTCTGCCACACACTGAATCTCTCACATGCTCAGGCAGATGTAGCAGGAAAGGGAGAGTGTGATGACAATGACAAAACATTAAGTTTCTTCATTACAGAGCAAGAAAATGCCAAATGATCAGATTATGGTGCAGAGCTCCACTTTATGCATGGATTTTTATTTTCAAATGGATAAGGTACAACTGATGGTTCCTGATGCAGCACAAGAAAAATGACATCCAAAATGAGATAAATTACTTGTTTGTTTGAGGAGGGTAGGCAAAACAGGATTTTTTATTTTCTTCTACATCCTGAGACATTGACACGTCTTCAAAACTTTGTTTTATAACCAAGTACAGGAGACATAAAACACAATGTACAAGAGACTGGACAAAGCTCTCAAACCAGACTCAGCAGCAGCTGACTAGCAAACTGCATTCAAAATGTAACTTAGAACAGAAACAAGTTATTATTCACAAAGAGAATCTGGCATTAGTCACTGGAACAATCAATACAATACACAAAAAATGACCTGTTTTGCTAAATGCTGACAGATTATTGCTTTTTTTACCGGTTCCTCATTAATTTCCTCTGACTGAACTACTCCAAGTTGATCAACTTCCAGTGGGACAAGAGTTTATATAACATTTTTTTGAGTAGATGAACAAGGAACAAGCTACAGTAATTAGCCCTAAAACAGTAATAAACTTGTCTAATCATCTAAAAGAAACATCTCTGAAAAACAGTACTGGAATGAGTCAGACTCCTTCGAGGTACCTCCGCCCTCGAGTGCACTGTCAGTGAAGTAAGACATCCTTGACAATGAAGATCTTTTGCTTTAAAAGAAGTCAATCTTCACGAAGATAGGGCTGAACAAATGGTGTAAGCCACTTCTTTTTAGAAACACAGCCACTCAAAAATATTACACAAACATCTGGAACATAAAATTGAAGTAGACAAAGGGATATGTAATGCCATATAGACGACTTGCTTGGAGCTGCTTATCTCTCTTTGCCAATCTCAACACTCTTCCATGTTTCCTCTAGTTCTTGAGTTCAGAAGGTTTTTTTCTCTTACCACATCTATCTGGAACTGTTGCCCAGCTCTACAAAGAACTCATGGGAACTGATAACCACAACCATTAGAAATTCCAGAACAGACACACAGTTCCTTTCAGATATGACTTCAACATTCTTTGTTCTGTAGTACCCATAGTTGCTGAACTGCCTCAAAACACAAACTACAAAAAAGTGCCTATTTTATTTCAATGTTATCATTCTACAACTCATGCCTAAATTATAATCTGCATTTTCAAAACAGTTTTCTCTCTTCTAGGAAAGGCTGCAGAACTGTCTTTGATCTTTCTCAAAAGAAAACCCAAACCAACAAATGTCTATTTCAGACTGTATCACTGACTCAGCTGACCCAGTTGACCTAGCTGCTTCAAGAACACCTGAAAAAGAATGAAGAACTTAATGACTGATTTCTGAGGAAACCTGTAGAAAACATTTTTTGTCATTCTCCATGCCACTTGAAGACTATTTCTACTGTGAAAATATACTGATGTGGATCAACACCCAAAAAGAGAGAAGACGTACTACAGCTAAGAATGATGGACAACTCTTATTTGACCACTCACATTAAAGCCATTACAGAGGACAGTGAATGACAATGACAAAGCAATGTAATCAAGAACACGAGACAGCATTCATTTATGTCAAAAGCACTAACATGCAGCAGGATTTTGGAAGACTAGATTAGGAATGAAATACTTGTGTTTCTACTACATTGAAAAAAAAACTTCATGTCCTACCCTTCCTGCGAAAAATAAACCCCAGGAGTATCAAGAACCAGCACGATGGAAAATGCCAGTCATCTTAAGGCAACACAGCAAAAATCAGTGGAGTTTATTTGAGTAGCAAAAAGGAAATACCACCACAAAATTAACATTTGCTTATTATTTCTGAAATTTTAATTAATTCAGATAGGAACAGTCAAAAAAGGAAGTTTAAAGTATGTTGACTAGAGGTCTCAAAACGGAAGAGGAACAAAAACTGTACTAGACAAACACGCATCGGCATGCAGATTACAGCTGACATGCCATCTACTGCTCTAAGACAACTTGAACTCCATGAAGACAGATTTTTATTTATTATTAGTGTTATTTATAGTAAACAAAAATACATAAAAATTTTCACTTAATAAAGAAATATCCATAATGTACCCAAGATAAGACTTTTTCAGAAAAATTTAGTACACTTTCCTTTTGGAATTTAAAAAGTAGTAACACTTGGACTAAATTAGGCGTACTTTGAGATTCTCTCAGTTTTACATAAGTTAACACCTGCCAAACTGTTCGTTGGTACCCTTTTTAAAAAAATACAACTGTAAAAATGACAACATTAATTGCACCAGTCCCCTCTTCTGAACCTCAACAGTGAAAATAATGATTTGAAACACAGTAAATCTACAATTTTACCTGGTTTAAACACATCAATTAACATAGGTAAAAGCAATAATTTTTATCAAGTTCAGAGAGATGAAAAACTGTACTGTTTCACCTAGATAGTCTGGGAGAGATTATAGAATATTGCCAGTATAAATTATGTGGCTAAATCCCCCAGCTTTGAATTCACTGATATACTGATAACTATCAGGCTTCAAAACTGCATACTTGTAGAGAGGTCAGCTTCCTGTGAGTTTTTGTGCCTGGATAACAACATAGAAGGTGTAACAGAATCTTAATTCTTGTTTTTGCTCAAGACAACCGTTTTTAGTAATGAATAATAAACGTACCTTATGCATCCATATTCTTCCTTTCCTTATAATATGTGTTAACCTATCCACGCACACTCTGTGAAGCGGCAGATAGAAGCTAAGTTCACTTTGTGGAAGTATAATTGATAGACCGTATGTGCTTCTGTCTCCATTCCAGTTTCCATCAAAGATTAACGACACAATGATTACCCTTTTTTCTGCCAAGACAAAGAACTTCACATCTATTGCACCGCTTTCTGCATTCCGAAGTATTTCTCCATTCAGGGTGTGGTTAGCAAGAAAAGTTATTTCACCATCACTGAGAAGTACCTGTTCTGTCTTTGGTGCCCAGATATGCCGCACTCGGGGGCCAAGAATATTGTCCCAGTAAGCAAAAGTGGCAGCTAATAAAGGTGACTCGCCATTCAAAGAAATCTCTGTTTTAGCAACTGCAGGAGATGGTGGTGGACACAGAGCTGACATGCCTGCTTCCTCTCTTGTGTGTAACTGAAATGCTTACATTACCTAAAAAAAGTTAAAAAAAACCCAACAAAATTAGAGCAACATTCATTATTATCTCATCTTCTTTTGTTTCCAAATAAGACTTCAAGAGACAACCTTACTTCTACATCTGAGATTTCTCTGTAGACTTAATTCAAGAATAGAGTGCATATGCATTCCTTCCACATAAGGATGTGGTATGCTTTACAAACATTAGTCAGTCAGACCTCAAATACCACTTACTCACTATAGAAGTATGACTAGGCCACACAACATTCCACTTGTGTAAAAAACCTGACATATGATAAATATAACCTTTACATCATGGTGACACGCAAGGCATTGCAATACAAGACACATACTCAGCACTTTAAAGAATGTATTGATGGAAGAGTCTTCGTATTGCACAGACACAAATCCTTAAACAGTTTCCCTAGCAGTTTCCAAGAACTCCACAGCTTCCCGATTACGATGGGTCTTTAGAAGATAACAGGAAGCCTCACCTGCCCTAAAAGTTATGCTAGAGTCACAGGAATACATTAAACAGAAAAACATTTAGAAAAAAGAAGAAAGGGGGGAATGACGCATACTAAAGACATAGCATAAAAATATTGAAATGGTTGAATTGTTTGAGTTTAAGCAAAACATATTAACTTAGCAGACATAGCTTTATTGTAATAGCATTGCAGCACTACTGCATTCTATAGGAGGGCTCATGTCTGCACATTGTGCTGGATAACAAGAACTAGTCTGCCAAAACTAACGAATGCCCATTTGTAGCTGGTAGATAGCAGAAACCTTGAAAAGAAGAATCAAGAGAAATCAGTGCCAGAACAATGACTTGAAGAGCTACAATCAGACAAAAGTGATCAAGAGGAGAGAGACGATCCTTCCTCCTTGACTGACAACTGACCTGAAGCAGAAGGATGAAGTAGCCACAACCAGAGATCACCATGAGTGACTACACAAGCAGAAAAAACATTACAGTATGCATAAGTTCTGAGAAGCAACAGGAATACAGAGTTAGGTTCAAAGAAATATGCTGAATAAACATAAGCCCAGTTGTATAAATATGTACCTTTCACCAACTGAGGTGCCAGCGTATGGCAGGAGAATCCCCTGCTTTCACCTTGGCACCAGCAAAAGAGGCTTCTTTCAGAAACTTTAATCGATGGTCTCTGAGAGTTTCATTTGACCGACTTTGACAGTAACAGCAAAACCACATACAATCCAGAATAGGCAACTACAAAGGCTAAAACGCATTTAACCAGACGAGACCTCGCACGACCAGTGCTCGGCTTTCGTCTCCTCCCTGCCTGCAGATCTCCACAGAACATCCGAGGGGACGCCCACCTCACTGACACAGATGTCACTGCTCCGTGTCCCGTATCTGAAAATCTTTATCTGTGTGAGGAAGCCCCTAATAAGCTCGTCCCGCTTTTTCTCCTCACAGCAGGACACCCCTCTCCTTCCCTGCGCCTTCTCCTCAGGCCGCCCCGCCGGCCGGTGGGACCACCGCGGAGGGCAGCGGGGAAGACGTCGCCGCCTCAGGCTCCGAAGGTGACTCCACGCTTTTCCCGAAGACGGGAAGAGCATCAGCCACCGCTGCCTCCCCGGGCTGACCGCAGATTTGCGCTCCTTTCCAGGGAAGTCCGGGAAGCTGCGGCACCCACGGCGGTCGCGAGTCCCCCCTCGCACACTCCCGGGCTGCTCGCAACTTCGGGAAGCGCCCTCCGCCCGCGCGAGGCGAGCTGCGAGGAGACCTGATGCCTTCCCTCCCCAGACGTCAGGGGAGGACGACAGCGCCCACCGTGGAAACCGCAACCCTCCCCGCAACCCTCCCCGCAACCCTCCTCGCCACGCCGTCCCCACGCCCCCCTCACCCGTGGGACCGCCGCCGACCGTCCGGCCGACAGAGTAGCGGCGCCCTCAGCCGCGCTGCTGCGCAGGCGCCTTCCGGCTTCCCCTCTGTCCACACAGCGGCAGGCCCTCAGCTGCGCTTTTGTGCATGCGCCTTTCCCCATCCTGCCTGCCCACACAGCTGCGCAGCCTCAGCTGCGCTGCTGCGCATGCGGGACCCCGCCCCTGGCCGGAGGGAGGTGAGAGCGGGTGGTGTGTAGAGGGCGTGGGTGGTGTGTAGAGGGCGTGGGGGGTGGGATGTGTTAGTTAGCGGCAGCGGCAGCTGGTGGGGGGGTTCGGCTGACGGGTGGCAGAAGAAAAGTGGTGGTTTTGTGGCGTGGGAGCAGTGCTGGGTGCCCCGGGCAGAGCAGCACCAATGAGGCGGTGCACTCCGTGGCTGGGAGCGACCCCAAACCCAGTGCAGCTTGTGAAGCAGGTCGGCTGCAAGCAGCTTGGGAAAACTGCATTGTACCAAGTGCATCATCTTATGGAGGGGCTTTTAGGCTTAAAATAGTAATAAAGACAGAATTAGGTTAGTATCTAAACATACTGTATGAAAAACAGTGGAGGTGCTCTTTGTTTTTTCTTCTAGCTTAGTTTCATGAGAATACAGTAAGTACCTTTACATCCTGTTAGTTCTGCAATCCAGTCTGGATGAGAGACATAGAATCAGAGAATGGCTTGGATTGGAAGGGACCTTAAAGCCCATCCAGTTCCAGCCCCTCCGGCTTGGGCAGGGACACCTCCCATCAGACCAGGCTGCTCAAGGCCCCATCGAACCTGGGCTTGAACACTTTGAGGGAAGGAGCTTCCACAGATTGCTTACATGTGAGAGTCATTTATTTATTTACAGCCTAAAAGGGAAAAAAACCCCACTGCTGGAAGGACACAACTGTAGTCATGCAGGCTCCCTCACCTCTGCTGTACCCTGAGGAATTCTGTCTTGAGGAACTGGAACAGGCCCACACAGGAAGTCTTAACAGGGCAAGGAAGTCCTTGAGTGTGGTTTTTTTTGGGTGGTACCCTGCCAATTTAACCACAAAAATCACCCTCCTCAAAATGCCTTTAATGTAAGGGAATGAATAACTTTGCATTGAAAAATGTAGTCTTCAGTCAGCTAAAATTTGCTTTTTAGATTAATTTTACTAAGGATTTTAAAAGCATGCCACGTAAAATCACTTATATCTGTGTATTGGATTGTAGTTTTAGCTTCTGAGCATAAGAGTTCCAATAAAAGTAAATGACAACACAAAATTCATAGAATCGTTTAGTAGGTTGGAAAAGCCCTTTAGGGTCATCTAGTCCGACCATAAACCTAACACTGCCAAGTCTGCCACAATATTGGCAAGTGCCACGTCTGCATATCTTTGAAATCCCTCCAGCAATGGTGACTCCACCACTTCGCTGGAGAGCCTCTTCCAATGCTTGACAACAATTTCAGTGAAGGAAGTATTCCTAATATCCATTGTAAACCTCCTCTGGTGCGACTTGAAGCCATTTCCTCTTCTTATGACTCAAGAGAAGAGACCAGCACCTACCTCACTACCACCTTGTTTGAGATAATTGTAGAGTGATGAGGTTTCCCCACAGCCTCCTTTTCTCCAGACTAAACAACAACAATAATTATACAAGTGGTTGGAAAAACAGTGGAATTCAACTCTATTTTTAAAAGCTGCTGCTATGTAATTTGCTGAATTCCAAGATTAGACATCAAACTAATTATCTCTTGTCTAAATGTTTATAAAAAATAATTTTTGTTCATTAGTTTACATTTGAACAGTGAAGATAAATAAAAGAGTGTAAACTGGTTTTTATATAATTATACACACTAAGCTCTATGGTAACAAAAGTGCATTGATATTAGATAAGTAACGGTGTAGGAAAAATGAGCTTCAAGGATGGGAAAGTAGGGTTTATCTTTATGTTGTCACTGAATTGCCATGTAGCGGCGTGTAGGACACTTGGTATTGCTACATCAGTTTTCACATTAGAAACTGCTTTGAGAAATCAACATTTAAAAGAAAAATCGATGTTCTGTACAAAAGAATATTAGCAAGAAGTCATAGATGAGTCCCTGTGATTGCCACGGTGGTATTATTGGCAGAGTGAAATTACTGCCTATTGTAGCAATAATGGTCATTGTCGCTATTTTCTTTCTTTTTTTTTCCTTTAAGTTTTTCATGCTTTCTTCTGGAAGAGGAGAGAGCGACAATCCCACTGTATATGATTTGAAGAGACTAACAGTATTTATGCAGGTGCTTTTTGTGGATATGTCAGAGAAATGGAGACAATATAACTGGCTGTGAAGCCTAATGCTGCACATCTGCATGAGATGGAGTGTGAAACAGAGAAGATGAAAATGAGTTCAGGCAAAACCACAATTCGATTTTATTTATGTTTCTAGTATGGCTTCTTGAATTGTCATAATGACTGATGTCATAGTTTAAAATAAGGTATTATATAGGCAAAAAGGAAAAGGATGAAACAAAATACAGTGGAATCCAGCTGTTCAGCCTTGTGGAGACAGACCATGGAAACACAAAGTGTTACCTAGCTACCCTGCTGCACTGCAACGATGCATGCACTCAGGCCAGTGGAAGTTTGCATCACTGCAAAAAGCTGATCTTTAAGAAAGTCAAGTTCATGGTGATAAAATTAATGTTTTCCAACCGGATCTGATTGCTGCAAAATTAATACTCGAGAAAAAAAGAGAGCAAATGTGAAAGGTTGGTTGGAGTTTCAAGAAGCAGAAACACTTGGTGGTGGTGCAGGAATCAGTGCTGAGATTATGCTTTATACACCTAAAAGCAGCAAAGGGCTAGGAAAACCAAAACTTGCTCTCTCCTGTCCCCAGCTGTTCAATTTTACAGCAGGTGAATAGTGGGACTTTCCACAGGTAGACGGTTTAGTGCTGTAGTTTTACATCTGTGTTGAAAACAGGGAAGTATGCTTGCATTGTCATTTTCATATTTATGGAGTTTCTTGTTACTAGTTTTGACTTCTTAGAAGCACTGGCTTTAGTAAGTCCTAGGGCCTGTGCAAATTTGAGCTTGACCTGTGAGTATAAATCCATTTCATACGATTTCTAGTACTGATTCTAGCGGTATCCCACCAGTTTTTTGCATTTGAGTGATGCTGTCCCAGGCTGCAGTCATTACCATGTTAATGCTTTACAGATCACTAAATGCACAGACATAGGACCCATTAACTACTGTGACAGAAAGCAGCCTGGAATTCTTTCAGTGCTAGCTGGAAATTTTCAAGTGGAAGTTAAGGATCCAGAATTTTGGAGCCCTTAGGTATTTTATCCTAAGAGGTCTCTCATAACTATTTTGTTTTTACAATGGAAAGGCTGATTTGATCTCTTAAAGAAAAGTATTATATCATTCAAGCTAATGTGACAATGGCAAAATTACAACAGAAGGTCTATGTAGATGAATGATGGGAGGCATAATATATTATATTTATTATAACATTTACCAGAGTAAATGGCTGAGGGGTGTTCAGACAATAGCTGCTTTGGAGCTTGGGGAACACTAGGCTTCCTCTGCGTGGACAGATGCTTGCAAGTTTTGCACAACAGCAGTTCAAGTTTGTACAAGTTGGATAGACAAACTGTGGACTTAGGCAGTAAAGATAATTAGTCTTGCCTGGATGCTGGAATCACACTGTCAGTTCCTCTTAATCCACCGCAAATTTAGAAAATTTAAAATGGAAAATTGAATTCAGTGTCTTTAAAGAAGTCCAGCATTGACTAGAAATAGTAATAATAAAAAATTACAAAAATTATACTGTTTTATTTATGATGAAGCGGTGGTCATGTGAGCTCTGAGGTTTTTGTTGATTCTAAAGTTGTTTTCCAAACACAGCAAGATAGTATCTGCTGTAATAATCACCAGAGTAGTTTTGACTTGGCAAAATGATAGGAATGTGGAATCTGCACCATACTGACACAGAATCAGTTAGAAATAAGTAAGTTACAAAACCCAAGCAAAGGATTATCCACCACTGAAGTGTACCCAACTCGGTTGTTTTATTCTAATGTCACTGAAGGAGGATACTATCTCAATAAGATAATAAAAGGTGTTAAAGCAAACATACAATAATCCATGTAGAGTATAGCTGCAGTGTGGAGATAAGACACGCTACTTTCAATAACAGATTATGTCCTGTGATTTGTACCTCTCCTAGATGTGCTTTGTAAAATGATGTTTCTCTTAGCAGTAAGTACTTAGCTAAGGCTGTTTTCCCTGATCCGGGCTATTGTGCCAGATGTATTTGTGTGACATCTTTCTAAGACTCAAAGACATTGTTCAGGTGCAGTTACGCAGCTGACAGAAATCAAATCTAAATTCACACAGCTGTTTTCAACAACCGGTCTGGTCTGTTTTCATCTCTCTGCCCAACCCCCAGTGAGTGTTCACACTTTACTTTTTCTGTTTGTATTAATGTTTTTGTGAAGCTTCAGCCTAGTTGTACAACAGATACAGCTCATCTGTCTGGAAACTAGTTTCTTTGTTCAGGTAGGTAGGCAGGCAAACGTAACTTTGACAGTAATGTTGTACAGAAGCAAGCGTGTATCGTTATGTCGTATTAAACTTCATAATGATAAAGCAAAATTGGTTATAACTCGAGACTACTTCAAAATAGAGGATGTATATGCTGGCAAATTTTCAAGCCTGAAAGATGCTGGAAAAACACTTCAACAGAATTCTTTCTTAAGTAGGAGTTAGAAATGAAAAAGGCAGGATTTTGTACCATACTGTTCACGTACTAGTACATTTACTAATTGGAGAAGGGATACCAGGAAAGCCAGTGAAGACAATTTGTAACCCTTTTTGCTTTTCTTTTTGAAGTCTAGAGATTTTCATATTAAAACTGAAAATGGAGATGTCAGTTTTTCAAGTTTTGAATCTAAAACATCACATATATTGCGGTACCTTGTCCAGCTATTTAACTGGTTGTACTGTGTTTTCATGAGACCTGACATAAAAGCTTTTGAGACATGGTATTTCTGTACTTGAAAGATTTACTTCTTCCACTTTTAAAAGAGTATTAAAATACACACTTTTAAAAAATGATTTTGTACTTAATTATTGACAATGTCATTTCCTCTTGAAAAAGGGTCACTGATTTTAAAGTTATCTGCCTTATTGCTGTCAGAAGTGTTGCTGTACCATGCTAGATACAGGGAATGCTTATTGTTTCTGAAGGAAGCTTGTAAATTCTTACAAAATTACCTTCATATTCGCTTAAAATACATTAATGTACACTCTTAGGCAGTTTGGCAATATTGAGTTTCTATTTTAGCTTTGGAATAGGTCAGAGACTTGCTATGGAGTCAGCAGAAGCTAGTTGGGAGATGGGTAAGAAGCCCAAGATGACTAAAAAGTTTTCTCATGTAGTATCTGAGGTCAGTGCTCATATGTTTGATGCAGGCTTTACCAGAGGGAAAGGCAGGGACTTCTGAAGGCGGGGTCTGTATCGAAGGTTATTCTGATCTCACTGCTGGTTTGGTACAGTCTTACCAGGTTTGCTTAAGTTCCATAAGCAGAAGCAGTTTCCATAAGACTTCATGTAAACTAAAGGTCACTGGGGACAAGTAAGTTTCCTCAGGAGTGATCCAAGGTCAGGCCTGAACTCGAGACAGTCAGTAAGTTCCTCCCAGTATTGTTTGACTTGAAACCTAATGCTTAAATTTGCCCAGAGGTCAGCCAAGGTCTCAGCTGCCGCCAAAAGCAGACATCATACGTCTTCCTGCTGAATTCTCTGTATTTTCTATAGTCAGTCAGTTTGACTGAATCACTGACTGTCATGCATCTGCTTTTTAGTGGTTTTCGAGTAAGAAACCATTTGATTTTTGTTTGTTACCTTGGCTATGTCTGTATATTCTTTGTACCGATATAAAAAGCTGGTGTGCTAACCTTTGGTGGCATGATACGCGCTTCATGCAAGGTGACCACACTCCTGAACTAATGAACCCTAGGGTGTAGCTTCACTCAAAATATAGCAAATAAGGCTGCAGGTAAGAGGTGACATCAGCTGTGTCACAACTGCTCTTGACAGATTTTTTACTAACCTGATCAGCCATGAAAATGTGGCTCAGCTTCACAGTTACAAAGAAGGACTATAATAAGGAGCTGTCGGGGGTTTGGAGAGCCTGGGAAGGTGGAAGAAGATGTCTACCTGATGTCTACATGTCTACGTGAAAGATGCAAAAACCTAGTAACACAAATGGGTCTCATCCTTACATCAAGAGTGATTTTGATGTTTTAGATGTTTCACAGTGCTCTTTTAAGCACAGGTGCTGGACTTGTTTTGCAATCATCTGCTGCTCTAGAACTGTAGAAATGTTCAGTCCCTGTAGTCAAATCAGGATTTAAGTGTTCCATTATATTTAGTGAGATGGAATTAATTGGCAATCAGTGAACTATGTGTTCAGGATCAGTGTCAGCAATATAATAGATAAGCTGATACTAAATGCTTGCAAAACACTAATATCCTCTTACAAATTTTATATGTCTGCCTGTAATGCTGAAAGTTACAACCTCATGTATGTATGCTGCACCTCCTCCCCCCTAATTAAATGGATGATTGGATATGTAAGTCACAAGCTCACATCCCCTCTCCTGGTTGCTGCTGTGTGTGACAGGGTGCTCCAGCTTGCTGCTACCCCTGAAACACAGACTACTGAGAAAGCACCCTGCAGGGTGCCATGGACACATTCCAAGAAGGGTTCACTCCTTTAAGATCTTCACAGTGATGGTGCCCCTCAGCGCCCCACAGCAAAGCTTCTCTGTCTGCCCCACCACCAGCAGCTCTCAGGTGTCCTGACATAGCTGCACTCTGCTATCTCCCCCACAGCTGCAAATGTCTCTGCTGCTTTTATACTGCTTTCGAGGCTGTCTCCTTTTCCAGTGTCTCTCTCAATTGCCTTGTTACTGTTTAAAACATCTTATAGTCATCTTCATCTTTAGCATTATCAGTGTTAGATGAACAGCCCTTTAGACAGTTTGGGGTGTTCCATTCACATTTACCATTACACTGATGTTTGTATGATCCACTTTTGTTATCTGGCTGTTTGAAAGAAGAAGGGCCTTGCAGGCATCCCAAAAATCACACCTGTACTCTAGCAATCAGAAATCTGAGCAGGGAGTTAACCATAGAAAGATGGTTTTGAGGCTAGAAGTAAAGGATAAGGAGCTGGAAGAGCCAAATTCTGTCTTGTCTACCTGCGTATTTGTAACTTGCCATATGTTTAAATACAATTGCACAAGACATTGTAAGAGTGAAAACCAAACCATTTAACCTTAGAACAAGGACAGGCATACAATTTGGATAAAACACAACACTGTTACTTTGATTTCCAGGAGGAAGTGCTGATCAGTCCTGCCTTTTAGGTGCCGTAGCATTCTATATTAAATATGCAACTATTACTTGGGGATAGCTTCGCTGTTATCCATAATGCATGGCCAAGTCTGGTTGTCTGTCTTTGACAGTGATTTAACAGCTCCAAGGCCAAAGAAATACATTGCAGTTCCCTTAGCCGAACTAAAAGTATATCTGCAAGTCTTCCCAGAGCCTCAAGGCACATAGCACCTACTTCTAAGCAGAGGCTCTGGGAGTAGTTTGCAAGCAGAAAATGGCAGTAGTTCTTTATTGAGGGATAGCTGGAGCTGGGATAGCTAGGCAGCAAGACATTGAAGAAGTGGCACCTTTGGCATTCCCTGCTGACTCGCTTGCTGTTGTATTTAGGCTCTTGATCATCCAGCAATCCTGTCCCCTTCTCATCTTGCTGCCATCACTAGCTGTAGCTCCAGCACAAATACTGCAATTGAGTTTCTGAGAGCTGGATGTGACTCAGGAGCCAGTCCTCCAGACAATTGGACTGGGCAGTGGAGAAAAAGAATGGTTTCTTAGGGCTGCAGCAGTTGCCAAGTCTCATCATCTTTTCAAATGGGGACGTACTTAAAATCTGGATACAGCTCAGCTCTTTGTTTTCAGCTGGGAGGCACGTGTGAGAGTGTATCTGTCAGTATGGGTAGGTGCAAGTCAAATATGTAACCACATGATGAATTGCCTGCTTGCTGCGTAGATTTTGGGGCTGTTGAAGGTGGCTAGGTTTCTTCAGGCAATGACACAGCTGGCTAGCAGTCATGTCAAATGCATTTAGAAAGCCCTCTGAGCTACTTGTAAACAATTCTGATCAGTATGTGATGTCAGTATAGAAATACAAATATGTTTTCATTAATTGATTACAGATACGCATTCATATCTTACAATTAAGACAAATGCTGGCATGTTACACAGGCAAACCTTGAGTATCAGTGAGGTCTGCAGGAATAAATCTGTGTTGAATGTGTTGTTATTTGGCTGTGTCTTTTTGCTTTCTCTTTATTTGGTTTTACTTGCAGTAGGATCAGTGGCAAAAATTTCCTTTGGATTTTCAGGAGAGAGGTACCTAGCCTTGTGGCAGTGCAATATGGGTATGATTCAACCCTGCCTCATAACATGTATGATTGTTTTCACTGGAGAAAAGATAAGGTGGCTTTCTCTGTCTCCTTCATTTGCTCCTGCTCTGGTGTTGCATACAGAGCTTGGTAACAGAGTCATGCTTCACATGTGTGGCATTCTGTCTTGACTTCAATATTTATTTTCTCTGTCCTTATCTTTCAGGCTTATCTTGTTCAGTAGCTCAAATATTAGAGAGTCTTCTGAATGATACCAAAAAAAATATGTTGTGTGTTTTAGTGGTTGGCTGGCTAAACTTGCAGCAGTTTGTGGTAGTTTTATGTCTACAGAAGCTTTTGTCTACATAACCTAGTAATGCATTTTTATTAGATGTTTTATTTCTACTTTATTTTCACATCTTACATGACAGAGAAGACATAGTGTGTTTGGATACTGGGGTTTTAAGAACTCATGGTGCTGGCACTGTTAACCTCCTTGATAATTTCACACACACACTCACATTTATTCCCAAAATTACAATCACTTAGTCTTGATTTCTTTCTCATTGGGGAGATTGCAGTTGGTCCTGGAGAGCTGGGGAGAAAGAGTTGACTTTGTGCTTTTCTAATGCTTGCAGGCACTGATTTTGAGGGTCAGTGGCCAAGTCCGCAAATATCCCTGGGTGTTTTAGGTGCATTTCTGAGGATGTTTGCCCAGATCGGGAAGTTTTCCAATTTTACAGATATGCTTTCCTCTATCTAGATATTATGTATGTGGAAATACTTATGATCTGTCTCTTAATTGGGCAGTTTACCTCATGTTACCATATGCGTCTTTTTTTTATTGCAGGATTTCTTGGATGTCATTTCTATTTAGTCCAGGTATTACTATGGTTTAAGATAAGCCCATACAGACTGTATCTAGCAAAAAACAAATTCGTGCTTGAGATTTCATAATCTTAGTTTTGGGCATTCACCCTCCTGGTTATATCCTGCCTGTTGAAGTTAGCAATATAAAGTATGTCTTGCCCACCACATTTGCTCGTATCAACATTTAAAAGGTCCAAAAAATATGAGCTGTGCTATTGTCAGCTTTCAGTTTTTCTTGTCACTGAAAACTTGTATCTTTACTTTCTTATCCCTTCTTCTTGATTGGAAGTTGGCAAATATCACTCCAATACACAAAAAGGGCTGCAAGGAGGACCCAGGCAACTCTAGGCCTGTCAGCCTGACCTCAGTGCCTGGCAAGGTTATGGAACAGATCATTCTGAGTGCAATCACACAGCACCTTCAGGATGGACATGGGATCCGACCCAGCCAGCACGGCTTTATGAGGGGCAGGTCCTGTCTGACCAACCTGATTTCCTTTTATGATCAGGTAACCCACCTGGTGGATGAAGGGAAGCCCGTGGATGTAGTCTATCTGAACTTGAGCAAAGCCTTTGACACTGTCTCCCACGGCATACTCCTGGATAAACTGGTATCCCACAGCTTGGACAGGTGCACTCTCAGCAGGGTAAAGAACTGGTTGGATGGCCAGGCCCAGAGAGTGCTGGTGAATGGGGCTGCGTCCAGCTGGCGGCCGGTCACCAGTGGTGTCCCTCAGGGATCAGTGTTGGGTCCAGTTCTGTTTAAAATCTTTTTGATGATTTAGATGAAGGGATTGAGTCCATCATGAGTAAATTTGCGGATGACACCAAGTTGGGAGGGAGTGTCGACCTGCTGGAAGGCAGGAGGGCTCTGCAGAGGGACTTTGATAGGCTGGAGAGATGGGCTGAGTCCAACGGGATGAAGTTCAACAAGGCCAAGTGCTGGGTCCTGCACTTTGGCCACAACAACCCCATGCAGCGCTACAGGCTGGGGACAGAGTGGCTGGAGAGCAGTCAGGTGGAAAGGGACCTGGGGGTACTGATTGACAGGAGGCTAAACATGAGCCAGCAGTGTGCCCAGATGGCCAAGAAGGCCAATAGCATCTTGGCCTGTATCAGGAATAGTGTGGCCAGCAGGACGAGGAAAGTGATCCTTCCCCTGTACTTGGCATTGGTGAGGCCACACCTTGAGTATTGTGTTCAGTTCTGGGCCCCTCAGTTCAAGGAGGATATTGAGGTGCTGGAGAGGGTCCAGAGAAGAGCAACAAAACTGGTGAAGGGGCTTGAGCACAAGTCCTATGAAGAGAGGCTGAGGGAGCTGAGGTTGTTTAGCCTGGAGAAGAGGAGGCTCAGGGGTGACCTCATCGCTCTCTACAGTTATCTGAAAGGAGGTTGTAGACAGGTAGGGGTTGGACTCTTCTCCCAGGCAACCAGTAACAGAACAAGAGGGCATGAGCTTAGACTCTGCCAGGGAAGGTTTAGACTGGATATCAGAAGAAAGTTCTTCACAGAACGAGTAATCAGGCATTGGAATGGTCTGCCCAGAGAGGTGGTGGATTCACCATCCCTGGAGGTTTTTAAAATAAGACTGGATGTGGCACTTAGTGCCATGATCTAGTAATCATATCGTGATAGTGTTGGATTAAGGGTTGGACTTGATGATCTTGGAGGTCTCTTCCAACACAGATAATTCTGTTTTTGATTCTTGTGACACGATATTAATTTTTCACTTGGGTTTAAAATCCAGTGGGGCATTTAAAAGCTACTTTGGTATGTGGCTTGAGGCAAGGGGGATAACTAAATGCAGTCTCTTGTGTCATTACCTTATTGCAAAAATCAGTTGTACTTCTAGATCAAGGGTGTCAAACCCATGGCTTCTGCCATTCTCCTGCTCGTGCAGCGTAACGTGCGTCCCATGCTGCACATGTGACCAGCGCTGGAGGTGCGCAGGGGCAAGGGGCTTGATGCTGCTGCTGGGCAGAAACAAGGTGCCGGCTGGATAAAACAAGGTGAAGGGTCGCCATGTGTTGTGAGTTTGGCACCCCTGTTTTAGATGATACTGTTTAGATGATAATGAAAATAATCAGCAGTTTCAAACACAGTTCTGAATTTCTAAGAACTCGTCATACCAGTGAGGTACCGCATCCAGTATAACAAATGCTTGTATTTAGGAAATACAAGAAAATATTCAGATAGAAACAATAAAGAATATGTAGTATTCTGTTTCCTCTTCACAATTAAAGAGAAATATGACTCAATACCAGGGTCTCTTCATTCTTTCTGCTTTGGTGGAATGGTGGAACTTCAAGAGGGAGTTTTGCCTGAGTAAATAATTTGGATTAATGTCTAAAAATAGAAATGTAGCCAGGGAGCAATAAAATTGATGGTTTAGAAATATGGATGTAAGAGCACTTTGCCACTTTGTGACAATAATTTATAATTTCGGCAAAACTTCACAGAATGTTCTCTGATATGTCTCTAAAATTTTCAAGCAAAGTGTTAAGTCCTGTGCACCCTCACTGATGAGGTTAATAATTGTTCTCTTTCCAAAATTCAAGGCAAAGTAGCTAGTGTCCTGGGCAGAAATGAGTAATAGAAATGTGAGACCACAAGAAATTAAAGTTCAGGTGCTGATGAACAAAGTCAATCCAGAGAAGTAATGAGTGAATATGAGTCATTTTTATTGTCATAATAACACCTAAAAACACTAAAAGAAGCACTGAATCTCATGAGGAAAAGGCAATACATTTTTCCCCACAACTGGTTCATTTTTTTCAGGGTTTAATAATGGCAGAGGCAGCAAATGGGTGTTGGGATCATAGATTAAAAGGCTGTCATTTCCATTTGTTATTCAAAAGCAGTCAGCATGAAAGATCAGAAATTCTGCCCTTTTTTTAGAAAAAAATAGGGACCTTGAAAGTTGTTTTCCTGTTCACAGCCAGGAGTAAGTAATCCATCAGTCATCATGTCATCATGGCTACTGAAACAAGACAGGAGAATTGCCCTGTTTTTTTTGCCCTGTTCTAATAATGTACTTTACCAAAAACTTAACACACTGCAAGGCTAAATCTGCAGTCCCTGTGCTAGCCAAATGCTTGTGAAAGACACCTTTCTGTATGTTTACAGAGTTCTATCAGTAAATTTAAATTTTAAAAAAGTGGCAAAGAACAAACTCACCATTTATTAAAATAAAAACTTGAGATCAGAATCTGTAGCAAGAGTTAAAAGTCTTGGCAAATAACATGCCTCTCAGTAATGAGTTCGAAGCAACTCTGCTTCTAAGGTACGTAAAGGAGATGGGTAAGTGACAGGTCTTTATGGCAGTTAGTACCTGACACTTAAGGACTGTTCTAAGGCTTTGGGAATTTGAGTGCAGTCTTGTGCTGCAGTGCAGCTAGAGTCAGGGGATGATCTGTTTTTACCTGTTGTTTGCAACCTTGGAAAGAATGAAAAATCATCCTTCTGGATCCTTTTTGCTAGCAAATCCTAAAGCACTTGCAAGACTCACATCTTTCCTGGATATGCAATTCCCTTTCAGGAAGGAGACACTTTTTAATTGTAGTGCCTTTTTGGCATACACAGAAGTCAAGATATTTATCTGATCAAAGATATGTTTAATAACAATGCCACTATCAGTTGTTTGATTTTTATTTTTAATTGCTGTGCACATGTCATGGGAGTTTTTATGCAGCAAAACAAATGTCAGCAGAGAACTAGGATCTCTGCCACAGAAGTTCATATATGAGCCAAATGTCTGGCACACAGTGATGTCATTATATGAAGTGCACTTGTACTTTAGCAGCTCTTGTACATTTGAAATGTCTATGGCAAGAAGGAAATTTAGAAGAAACACAGTGGTTTCATTTGATAGTCCTTGTACAGTGCCAGGCTCTCTCAACAAGGGTCAATGTAATTTGATGTGCAGAGATTTCCAGTCTCTGTTGGAGTAGGTGGATTTCTACTGACCTTCAGGGCTTTCAGGAAAAAAGGTCTGGAATGTTTCGTTTGCTGCTTTGGTACTGTCTACGAAGTGTTTTTTCTGGGTTGGCATGGTTTTCTGATGGCTAGGTGTCAAACGCCAACATCCGCAGCCACTGGAGAAACACTGCCGACAACGTAGAGATGCATGACTGTGAACAAGTTATGGGCTTCCACTCAGATGACATTTCAAACAACACTGAGATGTGCTTATTGCTAAACCTCTTCTGAAGATAAAAGTTCAATTTCCAGAGCTGAATGAATATTCAAAATAAAGACCAAAATAGCCTCCGCTATATTACCTGGCTCCAACATATCTGACAGACACTAGACAGAGTTATTTTAGTTCATTCAGTAATCTAAGAATTTCTGCAATATAATAGCATTTAGAAATTGTTGAATAAAGTGCAATAAGTCCCTCTTGGCCCACTTTCCAGTGTCTTACAACTACAGTCTGTCCACAGAATCTTTGGGGGTGGTATGAACTCACCAGTTCTTTGATTGCCACCTACACCTCCAGATGTAATTGAGTTTTGTGCAGTATAGAGCTGAAGATTACTGTACTTGATCTCTCGTGATCAGGGGTGGTACATCTGATACTCAGTATCCTTGACCATCCTGACTCTGGCTACCTTCGCTTCATAATTTCTACAACTGTGTTAATGAGAGTTGTCCAGTTATTTTCATGTAAAGCATGAGCCCAGTCTTGATACGTGTATCTGGAAAAACTATCTTGTACAAAGAGAACACATGTAAAAGCTAATTAAGTTAGCTTGTTGATAGAAGAAACAGTATGAAGTGGTGAACAGTGCTGAAGTGATGAAGGTGCAGGCCATGAATGAGTAAGACAAGAAGTCACACCATGTTGTTATCTACATTTTGTAATTGTTATGCTTTGTCAAAGGCTGTGGAGGAGGTCAGCCACATGAAGTTTAATGTCATTCTGCAGTGATTAATTACGGTCATGTCTAATCTCAGTCGAGCTGCTAATGAGCCACTTGCATTTTTCCATTCAAATACTACAGTGCGCAAATAATGTTAAATATTATACAAGTTCTGTTAAATAAATAATATATATTAAATATATACTATGGAATATAAATACATGATGTTAATATTTATTTTATTGTATTATATACAAATATTATATAAATAAATGTATCATTGGATGAAGATACTTCACTCTGCAAAAGCAGCATCCTTAATCACCATGTGTAAGGAAGAAGTTTTATGTGACATCAAGGAGTCAAAAAGTTGCATAAACAGACAGAGTCGAAGTCTTGTGGTCCAATCACAGAACATTTCCATGGCCAAAGAAACTAATAGAGCTGGCTACAAGTAGAAAGCTCTTTTATTGTTTTTTTCTCTAATTCTTGTAGCTTGGAACATAAAGAATCTAAGTGTGATCACGATGCAGACATATCCAGTATCCACTATAACAAACTCCTTCCCCAGTTCCCCTTGCTTATTTTATTAAGAACATTTGTAATGATGTGTTAGAAGTTATGATGCTGCTTTGTCTTTCACTTCAAGCTGGCTTGTTTTAAGGATGATTTTAAATGAGCTATATAACAAGTCAAGCATTTCATGTACGAGGGAGAAGTGTGGTAAATCTGTAATCTGAAAAAAAATGAGACATCTTAGCAATGTGTATAAGCCCCAGAAAACATCATAGTTAACAGATCAGACTGGTCTAAGGCTTTCTGTCTCTGAGATCAGCAAAAGTAGCACCTCTCAGGGACTCAGTTGGCAACCCTGGCATACAATGATATGTGGAAGAGCGTATGTGAATCCTCAGGGATTTAAATGAGTTCTTGTTATTGCCTAGGTTTTCTCTTGTACATTATATTACACAGGATTGTAGGAAAAAGCAGAGGAAGCTTTAAAAAGCCAGGTGGGAGGAATCCTAGTCAGCCCCTATCCCCCACTGGTACTGAAGACCAGACAAAATGTCCTGTGTCTTGCAAGGTCAGAAACTTTATAAACACAAACACCCACCAGGGAAGTTAAGTGCTTTCCTAATGCCATTACATATACTAATATGGCTTTTAGAAACTGAAAATTGTCTGCACTATCAGTGGAATTTGAAGTGGGACAACCAAGGCACTTTAATAAGAGCAAGGGAGCAGTGTAATCAGCTTATAAATTCAAACAAACTCTCTTTTGCATAGTATTCTATGACTGGTTCTGATCTTAAATTCACAGAACCCTTTTATTATGTTGTTGTATTTCAGCCTGCAACATCACAGGAGTACTTTCAATCCAACTTTGAGTGCATTATTAAATATTTTAAGATATTACCATCTTCCTAATACCTAGTAGAGGATAATTTTAATTTTTATATTTTTTTAAATGAAAATGACAAAACCCATCAATTGTATGCAGTGTTAGAGGCACGTTTGAGTAATATTTCAGAAAAACAGAAACTGTAAGCCCAGCGTTCAGGCAGAGAAGGCTTTCAGTTACAGCATCAGCTGCAGAAATGTAGTAACAATGGCATCTGATGCAGGCTAGCAAAGTTATAACCTTTTGATATCAAATTGAAGAAGATGTGACGATTGACTAAGGAATATGCAAATCAAATAGTTTAGGTAGATGGGCAGCACTTCTGATTAAACACAAGGCTCTGTCATCAGTCACTACTATTTCCATTTGAAGTTTTTGAGCAGAAGTTAAAAAAGTCTTCAGACAAATCACAGTGGAATGATAGAGGAGGTGAAATTCTAATTATGTCTTTGTAAAATGAAGAACAACAGGATTTACACACTTCTGTGAAACTATAGAGTTGCTGAAGAGTATATTTTCACAAAATTAAGAGACAATTGAAAATGAAGTAGAACAGCAGGAGATTCTGTAATAGGTACATAAGCAGTGGCACCTTGAAAATGACATAGGCAGACAGAAAACTAGTTGCTAAAGTTTTCAGCAAGTACATTTTGATGGCAAATATTTGAGAAGTGATCAAATTGCAAAGCGTTAGCTTTCATAGGTGGGACCACTATCTCAGCTGAATTTGATGGACTGCTGAGGAACTCGGCCAGTTGACACCAGAGAAGGACATATCCTGCAAACATTTCAGCAATCAGATTACACTGGAAGTCTGTATGATTGCTTATCTCCAAAAGCTTATCTTCAATCAGCTTGGCATTTCCTGATCATTAAGATACTTACAATGCTACATGAATTGCCTCTATTTAACTATTTTCACTGAGAAAGAGGCACATGTCCTGGTAGGATTCAGACACAGTGGACTCATAGCATGTATGAGTTAAAATACAATCAACGACACTGACACTTGTAAAAGATAATTGTTTACATTTTTACTTTGTGATCATTAAAACTAAAAAGAGGGTAATCTTGCAATTAAATATATGTTTACGCATAGGGAATTAGAGATCAGTATTATTGGATTTTTTTAGCAGGCTGATAAAGCAGGCCAATTTTAAACTCCAAAGCCTTTATTAAATTCATTCATTAACAACTCATTTTGTGCAAATGGTTATTATGTACACAATATTAATCATCTGTACTATATACGTAGACCTGTCCTTTACACTGATAACCTAAATCACCTGTCTGTATGTGGTACCATGAAGCTGATGCCATGAGGTCAAGGCTGATGGCTGGATCCTTGGTGGCTTTGGTCATGAAGGTGGAGGTGATCAGACTTGAGAGCTAGTCAACAAGGGAAGTCTGATCAGACACGGGCCTCTCCTCTTCCTTCCCTCTCTTTCCTCTCCCTGCCTGATATTATATGCTCTTTGCCCCCACTTCTGAAAGAGGGATCTCATCTGCTTCTCTTAGTGCTGACCTTGGTTCCAATTTTGTCATTCATCTTTCAATTGTATGGAGTAAAATGTCTTGCCTATTGCAGTGTTTTGTATTTATCTTGAACTTTGGCAACATTTTATTATATGGATGCTTCCAATGTGGAGCTATATGCATGTTTGTTTCCCCTGCTGGTGGACAGATTGCTCAGACATGCATATAAAATGCTTGGGCATGGTGTATGTCTCTGCTCTCACAATGGAACAAAATACCTACGTGCTGCTATTAGTTAATGTTCCAGTTTGCGCTAAAGCAGAATCAGTTTTCTAACTTTTCAGATAAGCCTCATATGAGTAAGTTCATTTTCTTAAAATTAACAGCATGTTTTTCAGACAGTTTCTCTTTAGAAGTGATAACAGGGGGGACTGGGATGCCATTGTTTTTACTTTTTTTCTATTGTAACCAAGGCCATCCTCAAGCTGGTGGAGTGCCGTAAGTCAGAGGGCTGAAAAAGGTCACACCTGCAGGGAGGAGAGGACAGGACAGATGACCCCAAATTGACTAGTATGGTATTCCATCCCATATGCATCATATTGAGTATAAAGCTGAGGGATCACGAAGGTCACTCTTTCCTCTTCGATAGCCAAAGTGCAGTGAGGACCTTGTCTGTCTTTTTGCCCCTGATCCCAGATCCGTGCATTCCTGAATCCAGTTCCTGAGTCCAGATCCCTCCTAGCCTGAGATCTTTTCCTGTGCCTGCTCAGCAGAGTTTGTGATGTGTAGTCATTGGGGGAGATCGGCTCTCAATTTCATATATTTGTATATGGTTTATTATTTTCTTATCAGTAATATTTCTTATTATTATTATTATTGTTGTTGTTATTGTTATTTCATTAAAGTTCTTTTAGTTTCCAACATGTAAGTCTTTTTACTCTCATTTCCCTTTCCCTGGGGGGATGGGAAGGAAGGGAATTGGTATGCTTATTTTGGGTTCAAGGCAAGCTGATGTTAGTTATATCCTAGGGAGAGAACTCTCAGTTTCTGGGTGTCACAAATCTCTGCTTTGGCTGCAATGAGCTTAATCTTCCTCTAAGACAGTAATACAACATGCCCATCCATTTTAGCGTAAGGAAAGCTTTGACCTCATGCTCATGCCGGTATCTGCAGGAGGTAGGAGGCATTAAAGACAATGCTCTTGAAATGATACTCTGGAATCCAGCTGTTCTTCTTGCCTGCTTTGCGTGGTCCTATCCACACCACCTTGAGACCAGATCTTGGGTTTGTTTCTATTGAAAAGGAGTCTTGGTGAAACGAAGTGGGAAAGGGAGCTAAATATATGGCAAGGTTCTCATATGTTCAACCCTTGGTGTGACTGAAATAGTTAAGGATGGCTTATATCTGAAAGACCACACAAAAACTATACACACATGCAAAGAGTGCCAGCTATGCCTCATCCAAATTCAGATTAACAATTCCCAAAACAGTTCAGAGAATGAAAGGTGAAAAAAAAGAAGTGTGGATGAACTTCTGTATTTTTCAATAGATATTAGGATTTATTGAAACTCAGTCATCCTTAGATACTGTTTTAAAATCCTATTTCATGTGGACAAGAGGCCAGCTGAGATCACACTGTTATTATGCAGTTGCATATGTTTTGTGCTTAATTTAGGCCAGATCTGGATGCGTGGCTTATTTATTTGTATATATTTGGACCAAAGGCATGGCACTCAATTCTGATACCATTCTTATGCTGCAGATTATTTTTGGTGCAGACTTGTACGTAGCTATGAAATGCACATCTCTTCCTTTCAGAAAGCTCCAGAGAAGAACTCAGTACTTGTATATCTGTAAATTTCCAGTTGTGGAGACTGTGATTCATAGTTGAAATGACTTGCAATGGCTTGGGCTTTAGATTTAGCTAGTTCTAAAAAGTGAACATTGCACTTCTAATGCCACGTGAAAGAACTTTAAATGATATGCCCTCCTAAGTATCTAATTGGGCATAAACATTCTGGATTAGGAACACCTGAAACTAGACATCACCTTAAATGAAATATATAACTTTAATTTTCTTACATCTTAATATAATAGAGAAAAAACACATAGGCACTTTCCAGAGTAATGTGAGTGAAGACAGTATCACAGCATGATGCAGAAAAATAATCAGTTCCTCAGGATGGCAGTAAAAAACATACATTTTGTTTTTTCAAAGACTAAACAAATGTATCCTTAATAGATCTGACTAGAGGTATAGAAAGACTACAGAAGCTGCTAGTATTATCCATCTTGCAGGTATTGTAAGAGAAAGCTATGAGTATTATATATATTCTGTAGAAACTCCCTAGAGAACACAATGATGAAGGGAAACAAAATCCTCTCTGCTATGTCAGCAACCAAAATTAAAACAGATGCCAAATATGTCATTAAGGGAGACATTTTCCAAGACAACTGTAGTTCATTGCTCAAGTTATACGGAAAATTTCCCTTTAAAAGGTTTTCACAGCTGTTGCAATAACTCTCATCCTCCTCTCACTCAAACGGGAGAAAAAGGTCTGTAGGACAAGTCCCTTAGTAGTTGCATAGATAAAAAAAATGCAATAAAACAGAATGATTCTAAGCCATAGCTTTTAAAAAGCTGAGATTTTGTGTCATAAAATAAGAGTTGATTTATTCAGGTAAAAAAAATCACGTCATCCATTTAAAGAAAAGCTACAGGGACAGTAGCATCAAAAAACCACAGTGTTGTCTGATCTACAGAATATGTATGGTTCTCCTGATAGCGTCAGTTGGAGGCTTCAGAATGGAGTGGACAATTATGACCCAAGTGGAAAGCAGAGGATTTGAGGAATGAGGATGCCCAAGGGATTACCTCCCTCAATCTGTAGACTCCTAAGTCAGCCAGTCAGTCTGTCTCTAAGTGATTGGCATTGGAGTGCTACTTATTTTATTCCTGTCTAGCAGCAGTTCAGGTGAATTCAAAGCTTGTTCTTCCATATTTATAATCATGATTCCTTAACTGCTTGTGGGTACAGGCTGTGAATTAGGAGCTCCTTCAGTTATTTGCTTGCTGACCCATTTAACCTTTTTCTTGAATTTGGTGAGTATATGCTGAGCTGTAAACGGCAGCAACCCAGTCATGAAATATAAAATAAAAATAACATCCCAAGATTAATTTCTGTGTTTTTCATCCTACCAGATACAAAACATGCAATCTGCTCCCACAGATAACCCACACATTTTTTTTTTTCTCCAGGTCTTTTAAACATCTGCTTTCTTTCTGGTTGAGACTGTTATTTATGTTGATTATCTAGAGGTTAGAGAATATGTCTGCCTGTGTAAGAGAGGCCAATCACAGATGAACTCTCAAGTTGCCTTGTTGGAGTCCTACCACTGTGGTGCATGTAATGCTTTATGGCTATCAGGACGACACAATGTTATGAGTGCAGTGGGGATTTACCAAGTTAAAGACATGCATACATGAAGAGGAGTGGACTTACCTCCAATTAAAGTTTTTTCCCGTGTTGTTATAAGTATGAATATGGTCATGTCATTTGGGAAAAAACCTGATACTTAGAATGAAAAAAAGAGTAAAAGGTAGAATGTTGGCCCCACTGAAAGGAGGAGTTTTGTTTGGTTAAAGATTTTAGGTGGATTAAACCAACATTCAGAATTCTACTAAGGTTACCAAGGTGGTAAAAAAACCCTCCCAGCTATTGAATCAATGTGTAAATTCTTGAAAATACGGTTAGCTTAGGAAAGGAAAGATTCTGGAATTAGTACAAGGAATCATGTTTCAACCTAAGCATTTGTAGGTTTCTTTTAAAAATGTCCAACTCAAGATCTACTTTGTTCTTGTTTGTGCGTTTTCTTTTTAATTTCTTTACTCACATATGGCCTTCCTGTACGTTTGGCAAAGGAACATATGAAACCCGCCTCCAGAAGCAGACCTCCTGCTCACTGAGTAGCTGTAGTAGAGAACTTGTATGAAAAAATCACCTATAACTTTATGTGGTCACTAACCAATCATTTGTAGAGGGAAGTACTGGACATGTATTCACCCTCTAACTTTTCATAATAAATTGAGTGCAGGTGTGCTAAAATTTCTGAAAAATCCACCTAGCGCCCAGACTTGTGCAACTTGGTGGTAAAATCAATGTCTCAGCTTGACGTGTGTGATTGACTACTTGCATGCCAGGTAATGAGTCTGACTTTTCGGACACCAAAGGGCTAACTATGAAGGGGTGGTATTATAGTTTTTAAAAATTAATGTGTGGAAGGATTATGATGAAACTGGTAATTTGTCTTTGCACGTATCTTTTTGACCCAACTTAAGGTTTCAAAACTGTGTTGAAGAGGCAAGGTGCAATTTTTTATTATACCTTCCATTTTAAAGAAAAGGAAGAAAAATGTATGTGATACAGCCAACCCTGTCCTTTGTGCACCCTGCCTTCTGCTTTGGACACTTGATCTTTTTTTCAGATTGTGAACTGTAACAAATTTTTTTTTTTTTTAATGAAAGCCTTTCAATACCTCTCCCCTCCTCTCTCCTCCTCTGCTGTAGTTCCTCTCGTTTCATGGCAGCAAGCATGGTGCTCTATTTCAGAGGTCTGGGTAGGCTGTGGTGGGGAGAAAATAAGCCTGGAGAGGAGATTATTGCTGACTGCTGGCTGAGAAGTGGGGGAGAGAGTACAAGTGAGAGCTACTCCACCTGTGTGCGTCTTCAGAGCCACGATGGGGCTACACTGTCATCACTCCTACTTCCCAGAAAAGTGCTCCCGCTTCAGGCACTCTGTTAGTACCACGTGAGCTCTGAGTGCAGCCACTCTGGGAGCTTGGAGAGTTCTCTACAGAGTCATTTCATAATACTGATGTGCCTTTTCACATTTTTCTTCTTATTTGATTGAGACCAATGGTTTCAAATGGTGCTGTTGAAGATGAACTGCTCCAAGTGAGAATTGGCACAAAGGCTTCAAGCTTACAGATTCAGTCAGTGCCTTGGGATTTAAGGATGTTCTAATCCTACCCTTTCACACATAACAGAGGACTCATTATATACCCCTTCTTGTCAAGGAACTTGTATAAATCGTTAAAGCTGCTTTTTCCTGAAGTTTTAGGTTAGGTCAACTTTTTAACAGAATAATGAGTACTTAAGTTGTCAGTGTGTCTTTTCTCATCCAGTTTGTGTAACCCACTGTCCTACACCTAATCTAGCTGTGAAGGAGGTGTAATTTGATTAAAAAAGTGAATATTGAATTAAGTGGGTGCACAGCCATGGCTATAGGTCATGCAATCAGACAGCCAAATGTCTCTAACTTGAGTTTTTTGGTTTTGTAAAGGTTTTGAATATCCTTTTTTAACTTCAAAGCCATCACAGCCTAGACTTAAACTTAACAAGGAGTGAAAAATGTCTAGAAGTCCACTGACATGCACTTCACCTTTATACTAAAACTGATCATAACTCATGTTCTCTCAATGTCACTAAATATCAACCAGCAAGTGGTGTGTGTGCCTGTGCCTCAGGACAGCAGGGCTGGTCCTTGCCAGGAAGATGTTTTTGCTATGTGCTGCATTTGAGGTCTCTGGCTCCCCTTTCCAACAGAGCCACTGACTGGCAGTGTCCTGGCAGTCTTTTCAATACCTGAAATGAATTTACAAAGGCTAAGTTCATGCTCCGCTTGCAGGGTTCTTCAAAAAGGGAAAATATGCATCATCCCCTTCTAGGAAAGGACAGAAAAAAAGATTAGTGAAGACATATTTCAACTGAATATGAAGTTTCAAGAATGTTTGAAGCATAAGGAAAATTAGTAAGCTTAGGAACACTATGTGTGCCTGTCTCATTCTCACAGTTGCTCCCTTTATTATTATTGTTAAACTGAAAATAAGCAGTCAGGGATGATATAAGATCTGTAATATTTAGTAATAATGAAGCTTAATGAGTGAAAAAACATATGAAACCTCAGTAAGTTAATACAGAAATTTTAATAATCTCCTTAGGAAACTAAGGACAAAGGGAAGACTTTTTTAGTTTTTACATCACTGAATGTTATTTTTCCATCTCTCATTCTTGTCTACTATGCAGAGAATGCATTACTGAAGACATGGTGATAACTGGTTGTTCAACTACAGGTGTGTCTTAGGAAAAAAGCTTTCACTCTTGTTACTGAATTACACTGGGAAACTGGCTGTGACAGGCTTTTGCATCTCTCAGTGATCAATGTCCTCTGGGCATCAAGGTAAAGTGTCCTGATACGGAAACTGATGTTGTAAGACAAAGTTGGAAGAGAGACAGAAGATGGAAGGGCTGTTCTTATGGTGCCAGATCTGAAAACACATTGGGCTGACAATGTCTGAGACAGGGAGGGGGGACAGGATTGTATTGAAAAATGTGCTGAAGCTAATGCAACAAAATGGGTGTTTTTTGATAACTGAGCAAGCCTTAAACTCTAAAGTAAATAGCAACAGTTGAGCAGTGGCTATTAATATCTGGAATAATACCTTGTACCTGAACTGCTGTGAAAACAGTAGTTTTCCAAAGTCCAGTTTGTGAGATTGACCCGACAAAGCTGAACACCAAAATTTTAGTTCTGATATTTAATATGACATGGACTTAATAGAACCTGTATTTCTGTATAGTGTTCCACTGGTTTTCCACATCAAGGGGTAAATAAGCTTCAAGGAAATCTTTAATCTATATGCAAATTAGGTATTATTATATCATCTGTAGCAAGACTCAGCAAACAATTAAGAATGGGACATTTGCAGGGAAATTATATAAAAAGAAGACAAGTTTTTATCCAAAAATTAGTCAGACATTGATGCAGATGGGAAATTTGATTTGTTTTCAGGAGTGTTCTAATGAGTTTGTTACCAGTGAAGTAGTTTATTTTTTTCAGCACTTACTGTTCTTGCTTAGTAGGAGTGTGCCATTTCTCTCCTCTGATACACATATTGAACACCTGTGGGTAAATCTGTACCTGTGTTCTTAATGTCTGTTGTGCTTAATATCATTAACTAGGCAACCCTGGGAGGCACCCATATCATTGCCACGGTAAGCAGTGAGTGTAGCATGGTGCTACCAGCCTTGCAGGGAACTAGGAACAGGTCTGCTCATGGATCTGCTTCAGTATTGTTCTGGCCAAGCCACCCTGTTGACTGAAGGAGCACTTGGTGGCACAGAATCTGCCAGAAAGTTGCTATGTGTGGTACCATTTCTGTAAGGGTTGCTAATCAGTTCAGGTATAAATGAAGCACTATCTGTCTTACAATCCTAAGGTGAATGAGTACTTCAAAAGTACTTGGAGATCTCTGGAAGGTTTTGAGAAAGGATGTGGTGCCTGTTATGGAACATCATATGCAGAAAGGGAACTGTGCTGGCAGAAAGGCAGCTGAGCAACCTTCACCCCTGACCACCAGGAAAAGGTAGATAATCAAGGCCACTGCAGCCAGCACTCAGCTCTCTTCAGAGTCTCTCTGCATTCTTGCTCCATCATGTACAGTAATAGGGCAATGGGAGCCACCACAAACAACTGTCTTCTCCTGCCTGTAGTTATCTGGGCTGCACTGCCTTTAGCTCTCTGTCCTAAAAACATATTTGCTGTGAAGCACAAGGTCAGTATGGCTTTCCAGAGTCATGACAGCAGTATTACCATATGCACTGGGAATGTAAGTGTGTAAACAAAATAGCAAGAGTTACAAAGGTCTTCACTATATTTTATTGTATCATGCAGTACATCTGATTCACAAAATGACTTAGTAGAAGAATACTTGGTTTAATCATTCTCTTAATTCCACAGTTGTTCAGTTTTCTACATTGGCCACCTGCTGCAAAACTGCAGAGAGGATCGAAATCTTTTATTTGAGAGAGAGAAATAAAAGGAGAGGGGATGATTTCTAACCCCATGCTGACAAAGAAATCTTTCCAAAAGTGAAGGGAGTATGAAGATCTATAGGGATGCTTTTCCAGAAGTCTGCAAACAGACTGCCAAACTAGCTCACAGGATTGCCTATTAGCTTAAATAATCCATATCTATCCCCAATGTTTACTCTGCTGTGTTCAGAGAGAATCACATCCTTGCTTGAAGCCCTTTTTTGCTGGTTGCAAGCTGAGCTTCTTCAGTCCTGTTACATAAAGTTAATTCTCCATCACTGAGCTCAAAAGGGGTTAATACAAGTCATTGAAGTACAAGGGAGAGCTATGAAGATGAAAATGCTTAGACAAAACAGTGCAGGAAAGCTGCGGCTTCTGAAGTGCTGGATTTGATAGTGGTCTTTCAGACTTTTTGGAAGGAGCAGATTTCTTCTCTGAAGGGCTCTGTGTGACAGACAGTGTCAAAGAGCAACATGGTGACTATTTACAACTGCTGGCATAATACTATCCAAAAGTTTTTGGTTTTATACAGGCAGGCTGGTGAGTTCAGTCTTATTTGTACATCTGATTAAACCCAACATCATCTCCAACGTATGGTTATTATGCTATCAGTTCAGACTCTGATCCAGTCCACTCAGTACACTCTGGAGTGCTAATGTTTGTCAGGTTTGGGGACAGAATGCTTTTCCGGCTGGAGAACATTCAGAGGACTGCCTGCATGAGTGTTATGAGAAAGAAGTATGGAATCATGCAACAGTACTGGCAACTATATTATTAACAGAGGGTAAAGAACTGAGTATCTTTGCCAGGTACTTTTTGTTGGGGGAAAAAAACACCCTGAACCCTTCAAACGTCTATAAAGGATACTTACATGGCAGTGTAGGGAACTCGGCATCTTGCGGACCAGAACCTCAATCAGCCAATAACCTCTGTTCAGGGTATCAGTTAAGAATGTGATAGACTTTGCCCAAACTTCAGATAATGTGCAATTCCCACTGCATCTGAGTACACACTTAAAACCTGATTCAGCAAAGCACTTCAGTGACTTATTATTCAATGATTTCCCTTCTTGACCTGAGTTACTCTGCTGTTATAACTTAAGAATAGCATAAGAAGTTATGACAAGTCAGTCTTTCAGCCCTACAAAGCTCCCTAAGTGCATTTGTCACCTTAGATACCTTGATTAAACAGGTTCATTTGTGAAATTGCTGGTTGTCATTGACTGGTCAGTTAGCTAGAAGGATTCTGGACAGGTTCACTATTCTCTGCTGCAGACTAACACAGGAAAAAGAAATCAAAGAGCGAGAATTGTAATATGTCTGATAACAATCAGAGCAAAAAAATCGAAAAAAGATCTTAACTTGTAGTGCCTTAAACCTGAATGTCCCTTGAACGGGTTCTGTTAAGTGGAAACACATATGTACCTATTCACTGGATACAAATTTCAGTTCTTATTTTGTACAGGGAAGAGTGATAGAGTGCTGGTAAAACAAATTCTTATCATGTTACCTGTGTTCCATTTTTCAGCTGGCTGTTTGTGGAACTGAGTTCTGTACTTTTAAGAAGCATTTTCTCATGCTTACAGTCTACCTTAAGTTACCAAATGTAGTAAGTACCTGGGTACCTATGTCAAGCTGCAGGATCAGGACTGTTGCACTGAAATGTAACAGTGGAAAAAAATCTGTATTATGTTTTGTTTTTATTTTATATATAATGTTTCCCTGTTTTCAATAAAAAACTATTCAGAATAAAAGAACCTGAAGAGAAAGATTTGGGAACCTAATTCTGGAGCCAAATTAACTATTGAGTTCACTCCTTTCTGTATTTTGCTTGCAAGGATACTACAGTACAAAATTCTCTGGCAGTGGTTGTTCTCTGAAGATTTTCCTTTAAAAGGTTTTATACTCCACAGTCTAATACAATGACTCTGAGAAGGAAACAGCACAAGGAAATCTTCATATATTTAGCAATAAAGCCCAGTAAAAATATTACAAGTTACGTTCAGTTTGTAACTTTGGACTCTTTGAAACTTCTGACTGCATTCAAACTATTTTCCTGCCTTTAAAAAAAAGGAAAAAAAGCATCCTACTGCCCTTTTGAAGCAAAACAGAAAAAAAGAATGAGATCCTAGCTCTAGAAGCCATGGACTTGGAAAACAAGCAAGCACACTGTCAAACAAAGCTCTTGGTGCTCTGGAGGTACTATGGGCATCATCAACAATGATCCAAGGAGCACTGACATCCTGTTGAAACCTCAACATACTTAATCATTGGGGGAAGTTGTGGCAGAGGTACCTGGCATAATGATATTAAAATGAATACAAATCAGGATGATTACACAGTATTTGAAACAGGTACTATCCTACATACATTTTTGTCATGAAATAAACTTCAGTGGATGGTAAAGAGCCTAGGAGAGTCTGCTATGCATGGATAAGCCTTTGGCAGCAACTGAAAGTTCTTAAAAAGGATCCTCAGGAGATGCTGCTTTTTTTTTTTTTTCAACAGAGGAATTAAGTCTTGAAAGAGGCTGGGGAAAAGCTAGCTGTGCAGCAGCTGAGAAACGGGGAACAAGTCATTCCCATATTCTTCTCCTCTTTTTCACAGTGATTGTAACCAATGAGCAACCATGCCAGTACTGGTAAAAGTGCAAGAAAAAAAGAACGTTTGTTTCCCACTAATTTCAGGCTGTTTTTTCTTAATGGAGTCAGTTTACATAGTTTGTCTTGTGGCTTTGAGTGAGGAGTGTCAAGTCCTTTCTTATCTGTCCCATTCAGTCCCATGAGTCCCATTCAGTTCCATCACCTGTCTCAAGGGGCATAATTTCAGGCTATTCCTTTCCAGGTTTCCTGTCCCGTATTAGTCCCAGCCATGGCAGCACATTTGTTGAGAATCTTGCTCAATGTTCCCCATTAGCATCATCCTCCTTAGCCTCAGTTAAATAGTCAGTCTGTCTGGGAAGTTCTCAGTGCTCACTGCTTCCCTGTGTGTTCTGGCTTCCAACAAAGCTATGATACCTTTCGTCTTCCTCTAAAAACACTTGACTGTGCTTGTAGCCTTTGCTTGGAGCTGTCACAAAAGAACAACACTCTTTACCTCAGAGACATGGTCTGACATGCGCGGCAGGAAAAAGTCAAGCAGGAAAATTTGCACTGTCTTCCAGGCTTGCCATTGCAACTCAGGAGAGGCAGAGACAGAAATATGAAAGGGGCAGAGTTCAAGGACAGTGACAGATTTTCATCCTTCATGTGGGAGCATTTATCGTGGCTCTTTCTGTAATGACCGACCCATCATAGTTGAGAGGAGGCAGTGGCTCCAGTCATCCCTGTGATACAATGCTTACTGTGTCTGCAGTGTGCTTTGTGGGCTGGCTCTCTATCTGCCAACAAGAGAAGCTGTAGTAATCACCCCTAGAGATCAAGCCTGGGATGCAGTGATGACTACGAGAAGATTACAGTCAGCTGAGGTGAGTGGACCCAACTCGCTTAAAGGTAGTTATTACCATGGGAATATCTGTTCTCTGCATTCATGAAGGGCAGGCTTACAGGGTGGCAGTGTGAAACAGCAGTAAAGGAGAATCTGCCTGGACATCAGGAGTAGTTTGTGATGTTATCTAAGCCCTATGAGAATCCAGAACTCTGTGAACTCTGCTCTGGGAGCCTACAGGATGAGGCTGGATATGCTTCTGACTGGAGTGACTGTTCTTGTGCTACTTCTGCTTCAGAGCAAGGGAACAACTACGTTAGTTGCGGCTCCTGCTAGGTTTTATGGTTTTACAAGTGTATTGCAGTGTGTAGAAGAAAAAGAGGCTCTGCAATATCACAATCTATAAATTGTTCCCATTGGAACTATGTCTAATTAGATAAGCCCCTCCACTCCCTTCCAAAAACCCCACAGTAGCAAAAAGTGGAACCAAATGCTGGAACAGCACTGAGGAGGCAAAGCTATACTGATGAAGAAGTAGTGTCACTTTGCAGACGAATGTGACAGAATGTCTCATGCCACTCCAGAAAAAAATGACAAATTTTTCATCCAGAAAGGCACAAATATTAAAGGCTTATAAGCGAAATGAAACTGTGGAATGCCTAGAAGACAAGATAGCTGTCTGCAAAAATGAAGAAAACAGCAACAATGAATCTACTCAGGATTTTAATTTCTGTCTGTGTAGTATATTATGTTTATTTGAAACTTCACCACAGTACTGAGATTATAACCCCTCTGCCTAAAAAGTACAGGCCCTGCCTGATAATTTAGTGATAATTTAGACTGCCTCAGAGCAAAAGTAAAGAATGAAAGCTCTACAACTTAGATCATTACAATCAAATGGTCTTGAAAGGAGCCATTAAACTTTGAAATGGCATTAGGACTGTTAAATCAGAAAGAAAGTCAGAAAAGGGAGGACAGGAGGAATGGATTGACAACAATGGAAATAACAGTATTTCGCCTTCAGAAAGGAAAAAAACCAAGTTGTTTGGCAGGTATTATTTTTCAAGACCTCTACTTATAGTCTTTTCTATGTTTAACACAGGACTGAACATCGATTCATATTCTCTAAGTAATGCAACTCCACTAAGAGACAGTGATCTCGATTAAATCACACAGTGTTTAAAAAATCAACAGGACTCAGAGATGTCTTAATAAAGCGAGGTCAGGAAAGAAGCTAGGCCTTTATGACAGACTCTTTTTTTTTCCACTTAGACTTCTCAGATCACAACTGAAAAGTAATATTTTCTATAAGCAAAGTATTTCGTATTAGAAATGACTATTTCAATACGGTGTATGCGGTATGGAGAAACCCTCTGTGTGCACCAGAAGGGGTCACTCTTGAAAGCGAAATCAGCGTCACTAAATCTGCATCAAGAAAGTAGGACTACCTGAGCTGTACCTCTCCAGAGAAATAAAAACCCACATAACTGCTTTTGTCTGTCTTCGTAACGTATAATGCCCTGTGATAAAAAAGCTCTAAAATGTCCAGTCTTAACTAAAAACTTTGCTACTGATCTTAAGAGGACTAAGTGTGTTTTTAAAGACTCTAGGTGAAAAAACATCCCAGCCATACCTAGATCTGCAATGCTTGTTTAATGGTTAGAAAATATTTGTGCAGAGCTTCAAAATGAAGAAATTATAGAAATCCTAAGTGCTAAGACACCAAACACATTCAGTAATCTTGCAGCCTTTTATGCATACATTTGATTCTTGGCTGCAATGAAGTTGGACAATTTGGGGAGATTATTCACCTACCCCAGAACAAAGACAAACACAAAACATTCTCTCTGGGAAACACCTATTGAATCTACACAACATATATTTCTGCAAGAGTTTAGAAGGGAGTATAGACAAAGATACTAAAAGTGATGTGCCTTATTAAATGGGTTTTCTTTGGAAACACAGTACTTTGTGTATTTTAGTTTCCTTTAAGTCACATTAGCTACTTGACATCATTGGCTTTGGCAATAATTTGCTGAGGTTGACTGCCTCTTCAAAAATTGGTCATCAAATAAATTGGTATAAAAACATTTAGGAATTTCCGTAGATGTTATATATTCAGACCCTTGAATTATCTTTTCACTAAACATATCACAAGTGGAAAAAACCTTTAAGACATGATTGAAATTCCAGCAACTGAAAGTCCCCCACAATGAAGTCGGTCATTCCTCTAGGAGCACTTAAGAAAATGTAGACATTTTGTTATGATATTTTGGTCTTACAGTGAGCAGCAAGCAGCCTGATGCCAACAGAGACCCCAGGTAATGAGATGCTTTTGCTATGGGCTTGTCCTACCTGCATGGGGACATGACAAGGAAAGGCTGTGGTGTACTCTGGTTGGACGATGAGTACACTCAGGAGCAACCTTGCTTGACTAGAGGTGGGGAAATGAGGTGTTTGCATGGAAAGAGTTCCAATTTGAAATGACAGAGTTGCAGAAATAGGGAAAAAGAGGTTTTAGAAGGATAAGAGAATCCAGAGGAACAGGAACATCAGCATGGGTGCTCGCTGAGATGAAGAGTAGTAGTGAGGTTTTCCTCATTTTATTTCTCTTTTTGAGAGGATGGACCCAAATGTCTATTCCTCCAAATTAAAATTCAAGCTTCATAGGTTATTTGTTTAACACCGTCATGAATCATTTGTAGAATAGAAAAGTTATTACTCACATCTTCTGACATGGAGAGTTTATCCCAAATATAGAGCAAGAAAGTTTACCAAACTTGCCTGTTTTATTGCCTTGTTGTTGTTGTTGTTGTTGTTATTATTATTATTATTATTATTATTATTATTATTATTATTATTATTATTACTACCAGTTTTGCTATTTCTTTCTATGGCAGGAATTGCCTTGTTCTGTCTGTGACACTGTGTAAGTATTGTCCCTTTATACAGAGTCGGCCTCCGGGAATTTTCTCTGTTTTCAGCGTTCACAGTAACTGAGATAACTTTTTGTTTGTAATGTAGCAAATGGCTACAATGAAGTAAACAAAAACAGTTAAAAAACCCAAACAAACAAACCAGTTCATATTTTAGTTTCCAGTTAGTACTGTTTGGTAATCTTCTGCATGACTAGTTTTGTGCTTGTGCGTTGGTGCCGATTCCTTCATCGTGACAGATTTTAAATTTCTACAGCATGTGCTGCTTGCCTCATTGTACAGGAGTGATCTATTATAAGCAGACGTGTTTATACACGCAACGATTTCTAGAACCTTGGAACTGACAGTAAAAAATAGCATCCTGTACACAGTCTGTTTCTCCAGTTCTCAAGTGCTACCTTGATCAATCCAGCTTGGACTTGGGATATACAGAAATATATCATTACAATATGTTCAGCTGACGCTAAAATACACCAACTTCCCTACTTAGAGAGCAGGGTTCATTTCACCATTCATATTGTATTCATGATAGTGCTCAAAAAATAATTATCATTTGACATTTTGAAATCATAATTGTCTTTCCCAGATAGATGCTGCAGCACAGACAAAGGTTATGTGTCTGCTACAGAAATTATTAGGTAAAGAACTTGTTCTGTGTTAGGCAGAAAAGCACCCTCCATGGAATATTACTTACCTTAAAATTTAAATAAAAATTGTCTCCAAAAGGCTGTAAAAGTATAGCAAAGGAGAGACGGATTGAATTTTAAAAGGAAACTCTCAGGAAACCATACCTCCATCTGTAGAACACTGAAAGTTCTGTGTTTCCTTAGTCAACTTTTCAGCTATTATAGCTGCAGAGTACCAGCTGCTATCCTTCTTCAGACCACTATGACCTGACTACAACCTGAGTCTGAGATGATGCCTCTAAAATGAACTTAGAGAATCCTAATTGAGTATTTTCAAATGTGTTCACAAAATAAGCATCTAAGTTCATAGTCTAGGTGCCTTGTTAAAGAAATCACCCTGCTTATATCAAAATGTGTACTATATCATAGCTATAACTACTATGGCGTAGCAGTTGCGTATTACTCTGTGTATGATTTTTAAAAAATTATTTGTTCTTGAAGTACTGCCTTTTGCAAGGCTAGCCAGTTTTGTAAACTGAACATGTCATTATCTGAGTCCTCTCTCAGATTTTGTATGTGGAGTTATTGATGTAAAATAATGTTAAGTACAACCAAGTGTCTGGTTTACAAGAAGCATGCTTTCATTAGGATACATTCTGAACTCTTTGCCAGTGTTCACTTATACTTTACTGTGTATTTTTTTGTACATGTCACGCTTATGTAGATGTATCTGTGCATGCGCTTATTGTATGTGCATATATTCTATCTGTACAGAAAAAATGCCAGATTATCTGAACAATAACAAAAAAATTCTTTTCAGATTCCTTCCGTTCTACTTTGGAAATTTTCGCCACTGCTTTTTCCATAATTGAAATAATCCAATGAAATTCTGAGTGTTAGCTTTTGCTCTCTTCCTGGGAGTGGTTAAGAGCACAAGAAACTTTATTGCCTGTTGGTGCCCGTGTCAGAGTGTTAGTTTGGTCTGGCCTCAAGTCAGCTTGGCAAACAGCATGTTGCTCATCTCTGTGATGGCACTGTAGAAGATAACATCAAACAGACACCCACAAGAACACATTGTCTCCCCATTCTGGCGTACCTAAATTAAGTGTATGCATGCTATGTGCTTGGTTTATATCATGGAGAGACAGATGACCATAAAAGGCAAAATTACTCTCATGGGATAAGGAGTGTACTAGGACTGTTTCCCTCTGCAGGACTGCTCCAAAGCAAATAGATCTGGAGAAATATTTTACTTTGCAGCAAAGCCACTGACATGATTATGGTGTAGAGAAAGTTTCTTTCTGTGCATTCATTCTGTGCCAGTATCACATGTTTTAACAGGGCTAGAAGGGTGATGATCCAACATGTTGTCCTACTCCAACCTAAATAAACCTGCAGCTCTCTCGTGCTGCAGGTGTAAGGTACTCGGTATTTCTGCCTGCTTAGGCAGACTTCAATAGAAAAAGCTGTTCGCAGGTCTGTGCTGGAAAGTAATCCTGCCAGTTCTCCAGGTCTAACCAAATACATGCAATGAAAGCAGATTTACCAGTTTAACAGCTTATAGCTCAGAGCTTTGCTGAAAGACATTTTGCTTCAGCCAGTGTAAGGACACATCATAATCGCCTAAATTTATAGGGCAGACTTATCCATTCTAACATATTCACTCCAAAACATAATTTGGGATCATGCTTTTTAAATGACCATCAAATCTGATCAAACCCATGCAGATTGCATAGGGCTATGAACATATATGTATTGCATCGTAGGAGTGAGTGTATAAACTAATTACTGTGATTTGGCACACTCTCCTGGCAGCTTAAAAGAAAATGTTACTGATTTTCTTATGAGATCCAAAATTGCTTTAAGATTTTTCAAAGCAAGTCTTCTGCCTCTACTAATTTTCTGTTGCTTGTGTAGTCTAATGAGCAGAATATTTGAACGTCTCTAAATTGTGTGTTTCTACCTCCCTCACTGAGAGCATTGTATGTGAAGTGCCACCTCATTTCATAGCTAGGAGTTAAGAAACAGAGATATTAAATGAACTGCTGTAGATCAGCTGGCAAAATTGTACAATTAGGTACAGAGATAAGAGGTCTTTATGCCCACTCTAGCTCCTGACCAGTAAGTCTACCCATTTTTTTCTACTGACGGTGATACAAGCGACACTGAGATAAAAATACAAACATACCATCGTATGTCCCTGCATGGAATTGAGATGTGTTAGGGATACTATACATTAGTATGCTCTGTATCTTCTTTCAGAGATAGGCTTTCACCTATATTTAAGATGAAACTTTGATGTTTTCCTTGTTTTAGAAAAAAAAAATTACCCCATCAGAAAACACTCAACATCACTGAAAGAAACATCCACCAACTGGGTAACTATACCTGCCAGTGGGTAGAGAAAGATTTACTTTTCATTTTCACAGAATATTTTATGTCAGTAAAGGCAAGTAATAACTTTTTTCTTCACCACCAAAAATAATACCTTTAGAGGAAACATACATACTTGCTTTATGAAATCACTATTCTGTCATGTTTATACTTCCTATCCATTCTCAGAAGTGAGTCACTGTTTTAACAATTTTAATTCATATTTTGTGCATATTACTGAATGAGAGAATACCAGGAGTTACTATTTTCAGCAGCAACACGGTATAGTTGCATCCTCCACTGCAAACACAATGGGTTTTTTTGAGCTTTATGGAGACAGCTGCAGAGAGGAACTCTTTCAAAAAGTGGACAAAAACTCAAGTACTAAAAGTGTCTTTTCTCTCAGTTAGCTAAGTTCTTCTAGGTGGATCTTCAGGCTTATTACAAAGGGAGCAATGGAAGAAGTTTGCAAGAGAAAAAAACCCAAACAACTAAACGAAACCTTTTTGCTCATAGTCCTTCCATTTTTGTAGTTTATACTATGTTATGTGACTGAAATTCAGACAGGATTAAGCTCATTTGAGAGGTAATTAGAGAGCTAAGTATGAGCCAGCCATATACTTAAAAATGTTAAGATCTCCTTGTCAAAGAATAGCCGAATAGCTACTCTCCTAAGGTACACAGAGAACTCATTTCTGTTCTGGGTAGTTCCCTGTTGAGGAATTCAGTAGCAAAGAATTAGTACTTGTTCTGCCAGAATACCTTGTAATTATCTATGTAAGCCATCAGATGTATGTGGTTAGTTTTAAGAAATACCTAATGTGGTCTTTATGGTTAAATCAAGGCTGTAATTTTTTTTTTCTCTTCCAGGTACTCTTTTATATCAACAAAGAAGCACTTTAATAGAGCATGGAAAACTTGCATCAATGAGCCTCACTCATGCAAAACTCTTCTTAATACATCCCATACAAAACTCAAGATGAAAAATTCTAGGTAGGTTTATGAAGCACTTAAGAGACCGTCCACAGTCATGACCTGGACCTGCGCACATAAAAGGGACAGAGTTTGCAGTAGATGAGAGATTTCTCAGTGCAAATAGCTACCTAAACCTAGTTTATTCCTCCCAGCAACTCCACATGCTTGTCAAGTGGAGAACAAGGCAGTATAAATAACCCTGGTTTTCTATGTTCTCCACCACTGTGAAATGGAACACAGCCCATAAAGTCTGTGATGCGTTATCTACAGCGACAACGCAGCTGACATCCGTATGGTGCACAGTGGTCTTGCAAGAGCAGGCAGAAAGAACAGAGGAAGAACAGTGGGAGCACATAAGAATAGAAATAAATTCACTGTGTTTTCCTTCTACCAAAATTAAAACAAGGGCTGGGGCAGATGACTGAAGGTACCAGCCTCTCATTCTGCATCAATGATTTTACATACCTCACCTGCCATTTCATAAAAGGCAGGAAAATAGAGGTGTTAAGACATGCCACATGAAATCTAGGATGAAATTCCTTCCTTTTTAGATACCACTGGGCTCTAAAAAGAGTAAGAGAACACAATTTATTTGGAAGTGGAAGTTAAGGACTTATCCTAACTGACAAGATAGATGTGGAAAAACAAGACGTAAGAAAATTTCTGGGGAAAGGCCAGTGGAGACCATGCAATAAAACAGAGTTAACTGACATAAGTTCAGTGCTCATGCCAGTTCTAGAAGGTGTTTAAGGAGTTACCATGCTCTGAATAAAATGACTACCCCAATACCTAGGTGGAAGCAAGCCTCAGATAGTAAACAGCAGTACAGAAAGAACTGGAAAGCACTGAATGACAGAAAAAGAGCAAAATTTCTGTTTTTAAATAGAAGTCTGACAAATAACCAACATGGGATAAAGTCAAAACTCTCATCATTATTGTGAATTATTTGTAGTTTTAAATTACAGTTGTGTGCTAACCGATTTTGCACCAGTAGTCCTCTCTCACATTGTTATGGGGAAGCCACATCTTGTCTCAAGGGAAGGTCTAGCTCTCCACATTGCTGTATGTTCATCTCCAACAGGCTTGATCTGACAGAGAACGAATCCACCTGAAATAACTATCTTTTATGTTTACAACTTAAAATATTTTCCAGTGGTTTTCTGGCTGAAACTCCTCAATTTCAATTACATGGAGACACAATGAGAGGGAGGAAAAATATGTAGCTGTATAAGCTGGACTGCATGGAATTTCAGCAGCCAATTACGGCTATCATGAATTGTGTTCAGAATAAAACCAAAGACAGGCCAGTGATGAACTGCCACAGCTGGGTGGACACAGGGAACCACTAACATTTACCAAAGATTTCTTTCCTACATGGACCCTCTTGTTGCTTAGGTTTTGCACTACCTTTTCCTAGGTGCTTCCTTCTGCATAAGAAAGAGGCATTTCACACTTCTGTGTTCTTCATAGCATCACTGTTATCAGGTACGTCTTTTATTTTATTAGCCAGCATTGTGATTTCTACCATTGCTACTAAAGAAAAACATACGTTCACACATGCATATGGACATTATTTTCTTATCTACCTCATTAGTTACAGCAGCAAGAGCAAATTAGGCATATCTGAAGATGCAGTATTACAATCATTGACCATAATTGGTTTTCGGAGTTCTCAACATAGTATTTCATCTATCTCACAGTCACAGCATTGCTTCAAAACTGAAAAAAGCATGATGACTGTTTATTTGTTTAGTAAGTGATCTACGCTTGTTATGCTGTAAATAGTTCTACGCAGCTTCATATCTTAAATGCAATTATTTTTTCCTGAAGGGACTCTGAAAGCAATGAATAAATACATTATTTGAATTGTCCAAAACTGGTTTTATCTTTTAGACACATTCTGTTCAGTTAGAGGCTCTTTGCTTTGACTGTCCAATCTGTAATATCACAGATACTTAGTTTGGAAGGGACCTATGGAGCTCTCTATAGTCTGTCCTCTCAATCAAAACATGACTAGCCTCAGAGTTATGTCAGGTTGCTCAGGAATATTGTTGCAACACCTTAGGACAGTGTGAATGGCAGGGATAGCAGGTTAGATTTGAAGCAAGGTAATGCTCTGCTGTAGGGATTAGATGGGGATGTCCTGAAAATGTCCTATAATTGGCCTCATATCGAGAGCTCAGATAAGCTGGGGGAGAGTTTTCAGATAAAAGTAAGGCAATTGAATATCTGGCTTAGGAAAAAAGACAAAAATTCTGAATGTAATTTTTAAAAAATGCATGAATGTGAATATATATGTTATGGTAAAGTGGAATGGGAACTTAATATGGGATTTTATGTGAAATGTGGTGAAGCTCTAAGAGAAAAAATTGGCAAAGGATTTTCAAGAAGCAACAGCCACTAAGGCCAGGTAGATTGTAGGGCTGTACTCTAGAAAGAGAGGAGTGATCTCATCACAAAGGCAACGTGAAAAGCACCCCCAGCTATGGGAAGAGAGTGACTGTCAGCATCCTGGTTACTACTTTTCTTGGTTTTTATCGTTACATTGGGAAAGCATTATATAGTGTAAGAAAATCTCAGAGACAATGAGTTAGACAAAGTCGCTTCTCTTTGTTACTTTCCATGTGTTCATCTTAGTCATATAAAAGGGAAAAAGGAAGATAAAAAAGAAAAGAAGACGTAAACCACAAACTATTTCAAGCAGGGTACATATCTGTGGTCAGAACCATAAGGTTTCTTCATTAGTGTAATACGACAGACCTGCTGCCTTGAACACATCTCAAGGATGTTTTGATTTTCAACTCCCAAGTTAGAGTAAGTAGAGTAAGTGTCCCTGCATAGGCACGTCAAAACTTGCTATTACATGGCTGCATGTGTGAAATTGTGTTTGACTTCTCAGATGGTCTGAGACCTGTTGGTGTGTAAAAGCAATGGAAAGGATGAGGTGGCGTAAAGGTATCCTATAAAGTGTTTTTCTAGGCTAGCAGTCTGCTCCAGCTTCCATTCTGATGAAAAAAAAAATCATGAAAGCTTTCCAGCATGTACAAGCACATGTATGTAACCACTGAAATGAAACAATTGCATTGAACTTATTTACCTAATGCCTTACACCCAGAGATTCTGTCCAAAGTAGTTTTATAACAGTTGAAAGGAGAGCAAGTCTCACATGATCACCTGTAGAAATCGGGAGTGTAATAAGGTCAATGACATGTCAGAAAGGAGACTAATGAAGTGATGGACAGACATTTATGTGGGTGGTGCCTTACTGAAGCAGGTGTGGAAGATGCTGTTGCTAAAGAATTGAAGATAATACTGGATAACAGTGCTGATAGCTCATTTATGACAGGTATGAGATTTGTTCAATCATAGCACTTCCTGAAGACTGAAAAAATATAGCAACAAACACATGCAAAATACGTTGTCACATTGCTTGACCACAGACTGGTGTCCTTCCAGATCTCTCCATCAAATCTCAACTTTGTAGTCAAACATAACAAAACCTGCAAACCCCTGAAAAATAGATGAGTTGTGTTTTTTTGAGCATGCTAAGGATTACAGATTCACTCTGCAACTTTTTATTCACATTCACGTTTCCAAAGTGCATATCTGAACCTAGCTATGCTAAACCTGAGAGACAGCAGGAAACAGACTTGAAAGTAACACTACCACTGAAACTTCTTGTTCCTGACCAATAAATTTAGGAAGTGGTTGCAGTTGAATTTCTTGCTAGTTTGGCTGATCCAAGCTATTAGAAAAGTAATCCCATGCAATTCAGTGAAATCATAAAATATTGTTCAAACAGTCCCTGGTAAAACTCCATTGGTTTCTGAAAGGTAAAAAGTTATTTTGCATTCTCAGAAAACACCATTCTGCTAACTACCCAAGTAACTGGAAACAAACGTCTGATGTTGGGGCAAACAAAGATAAAGACTTTCCATCTGGCACAATAACCATGAAAAAAAAATGTGTCGAATCAATTGTGGAGGTGGAAAAGCAAAAAAACCTGACAGGAATTTTGAATGTAGGGATATCACGACCCCGTTGGGGGACTACAATTTCAAAAGAGCAGCTCTGATTTTTCCTGCACTATTCATATCATTTTGCATAAACATACATTTCAACAGCCAAAACATGTTCTCCAAGCAGCACTCCCTGTTAACTCAGTTGCACAGCATCCAGCCAGCAATCCACAAGTATCACTTTATGCTCACGCTCACCACAATGAAACAATGCTCTGATGGGTTAGGAAAGCTTCCTCCTCTGCAGCGTCTCAACTCTGAAGCAAAGTTCTTGAGGTGGAAACACGCAGAAGGATTTTGGATTAGAAAAATGCAAAGACAAAGACTATAGTGCTGTGGGTCTTTGTTTCCCTTCATGTGATGCCAGAAGTAATGGGCTCCTGTTGTGGGGATATCTACCTGATACTCTGCTTTGGATGCACTAGGCCCAGAACTCTACTGACATCCCCTAGAGACCTACCCAGGGCAAGTCCTAGGACAGCAGGCTGAGCAAAGCTGGGTATCATGATACTTTCCCACCCAAAGGGGTAGTTGGGAAACAGCTTGAGACTTCTCCTGCCCATGCTTTTTCTGGCCTAACACACTCTGATCCCTACTCTGTCCATCTCCAGAAAGGATAAAAAAATATAGAAAAGGCAGCAGTAAGAGAGAATCTGTGAGCTAGCCCATGCTGCATCTACCTGAAACCCATGGATCTGAAGTACCATCATTGCAAAGCGAGATGGAGATCTGCTTGGTCTCCTGAGATTCTCTCCTTTGTGATCCTGCTGAAAGGGCAGTTTAATAAAGGAACACTCTTGGATAGTCACAATGACAGCTAAATGGCCTGTTCTGATCTCTTAGGGCCGCTGTGCACTTACAAAATTTATTTAGTTTGTATGTCTGATTTGTAAACCTGTGTAGGACTACAGAGTCCTAAGTACAGGCTGAAGGAAAAAGCAGTAGATGAGGAAGGAGCCTGTGTGTTGAGTGAGGCTGTATTCATACACGCAGTATAGCCAGTCTTATGTGTCTGTACTGTCTGTACTTGGAGGCTGTGAAAGACAGCTCTACAGACTGCACAAGAGCTTTCCATTGCTCACAAAATGCCTAGCTGTCATCCTGCATCTAGAAGCACTCTGCTTTGTTCCCTTGAAGTACTTTCATGCTTACCACTTCAGCTCTTGCCCAGAGCTTAAACATCACAGGACAATATTTCTGATGGATATTTGGATAAAGGCATACTTAACAGAAGAGCTCTTTGATTTGAATAATCATATCAAAGACTCTTCCTCATATTAGGAGGCAGAGTATTGTCTTACACAGGGCTTTTCAGCAGAGGTTTTCTGTTTTACTTACTTTCACAAATTCACTTTCTTGTCGTAAAACATCTTCAGGTCCCATTCATTTTATTCTACACTTGCTTAGTTTGTGCTCCTCGTTTCTGAAATGCAATTGACTTTAAGTACTACTCTATTCTTCAGGTTATTTAATTGCAGAGAATTGGGCTTTTCTGAAGGTGACAACTCTGCAAATTCAAAGAGTTCAGATCAGTTCAGAAAAATTGCTTTAAACATAACTTCCCCTGACATTACAAAACCCTCTGCTAAAACTTTTTCCATTTTCCAGACTATCATTTTGTTTCTGAACACAGATTTCTTTCCTTTGTGTACCAGAAACAATTTTCAGCTTCTCATTTTTTTTTTCTCCCACCTAGCCTCATCATGCAAACTGCTCCATGAAATTTCAGACCATTATAAGCATGCTATTCTGCCTTCCTCCCTAGTTGAGCCTTGCGCGGTGGTATGGTTTTGCAATTCCTCTTCCACAGCTGCTGGCATTACCAGGGGAGATACAATGCCCCATTCCCTCTTGAGCCTGCCTCTTGCAGCACCAACTGGAATGAAATGCCCTCACCCCTTCATCTAGCAGGGCTTTGCACAGAGGAAAGCCCTACATTTCATCCAAAACCATGATGAAAATCAGCTATCAGAAAACATAAGGAGTGCAACCCTGGAGAGCACAAAGCCTGAGCAGAGTGCAGTAGTAGCTCAGAGGAAGAGAATCCAGCTGAGAGGCTGCTGTTGTGCAGTGGCTTTGTCACACTTGGCTGCTGGCCACTGAGCATCCCTAAAGAAGGGCAAAGGTCACTAAGCAGAGCTGTCAGGCTTCTCAGACACACCAAGTTAGGGGCTTTTCCCTGCTTGATGACAGCTTGGCTCCTCCTGCCTGTCCAGGCAGAACAGGGAAGGCACTGCTCTTCCTGCAGGCAGGCCAGCCTGCTGGCTGCTGCTGCAAGGGGCCATCTGACCTTGCTGCTCGCTCTCTCTTTGGCGACTGCCTGCAAAGAGATGGGACCTGCAGGGCAGCAATGGACTTGGGAGTGAGAAGTGAAGTGGCAAAGCAGTGACTTCTTCTTGTGTGGCAGAAAACAACTGAAAAACAGGATTTTCTTTTTGTCAAGAAATATTACGCAAAATTTTTGTGGTTTTATCATTGCTTCTCCATTACCAATGCCCATGGTTACAGAGTTCCTGCTCCTCTGAGCTCTTCTTGCTAACTCAAAAAAAGTGGTGTAGGATACAAGTGAGGGCTCACAGCTGTAGCAGCTGTTGGAAGATTGTGTATCCCAGAAGAGCAGCAGCTAGCATCTTGAAAGGTATGTGCATATGAGACAATGTAATAACAGCAATAGCAGGGTAGCAAGACAAACAATTTCCATTGTTCTAGTGTACCTTCCCCATCCATTTCTACACTCTTTCAGATCTATGCTTTTAAGTTTACTTTCAGATTTTTATTCTTCCCAATATTTACTCGCACGATTATAGGTTTTGTTTGTTTTCCATTGGGTTTTGCAGTTGGATAGATAATAGCATCAGGCATAAATTTATGTAAATGCCATGAATTAACTAACCTCATTAGACCTGACTTACCTCTTTACATGTAAGATCTCAGGCATATATCAGGAGACCCTTGCAGAACTGTTACCCAGACAATATGTTTTTCAAGTGCTGCTGCCGTACAACTGTGGTTAGATTAGGAATCTTCCTGGTACAGCTAGGGAGCCAATTTGTAATTTTTTTCTTAAAGGAAAGTCACCTTCAGTTCTGTTTTCTCAAGTCACATTCTAAACTGCTTTTACCCTCCACTGGCAACCTCTGCCATATTGTGTGGCTCTGCCCCTTGAAGTCTATCTTTACAGTGCACAAACCTCACTTGGTATCTCACCCTCCTTGAGTGCACAGTAAAAAAAAAAAAAGTTTGCTTTATACCGCAAAGCAAAGGCTGCAAACGTCTTTCTCTTTCAACCAAAAATATTATCAATAATAGAAGCAGTGCATCTGAAAGGTTTACTGAAGCTCATGTGTTTCAAAAGCCCCGAAAAACATAGTAAATGAATCAAAGCACAGCACTACTGAGCAATTAGTGAAGGTGCTAAGTCAACTTGCTAAGCAATCTTCAGTATCAGACACAACTGACATGGGAAGAAACGGAAAGAAGGCTAATTAGTAATTAAGTAGGGCTGCTGGGATCCAAAATCAGAGGGGACCTTATGTAGCAGAGCAAGGGAGAACTAATCTTTTCATTACAGAGCCTGGTATTTACTCAGGTAACTGAAACCGAGCTACATAGGAACAATGTAAAAGAATTGAAGAGCAAGAAGGCAGCTCTCTGCTGCATTTCTGTGTATTTTTAAACCTGAAATGAATAATAGATGGTGCCATTCTATAAAAATATATACCAAGCAGCAGCAACTACCAGAACACTGACTAGCTTAGCAACTGTGGTTCCAGCTTCTTCGGCTGATTTATCAGACATGCTGAGCACAGTCAGCTCCTGTTGATACATGATGAATTTCCATGTATTTGGCATAAGTTTAAGAGGAAAAAACCCACAATAATTAATACAGACTTATTTAATCATAGCCCCTAAAACAATGATTGTTACAAACATGTAATTTTTTAAAATAATATAAAAGGTAGACTGACATAAATTAGTAATTTTTGTGTCTCTTTTGCTGTAGTCTCTGGGCTAGAGTATTCCAGAGATTCAGAATATGTATGAGTAAAAGTGTAGAAAGGTATAATAATGTTTCAAAGGGGAGACCAGAATCAGACAGACTGTCCCCTGCTCACTCGTTTACTCGTATAAGTATCAGATTTGCAGGCACGGTAGATGTATGTGTCGAATGTGGTGGGTAACAGGGCACACAGCTTTTCTGGAGTGTAATCTGCATGGTAACAATAGAGATAATCACAAAACTGTGGTCTCCAGCTTCTTTGAGTATCTTGTGCACATTTTTCGTTTCAGTGGACCTGTGCCCAATGTAGGTTGTGGCAGCCAAATATGGGGAGCAACCTGAGCATTTCAGCAATAATCTGCAGCATATGAATCAAGAGGATACTCTTTCTCTTTTGTCATGTTCGACACAGCACATTCAACCTGATGTGCGAAATATGTTAATGTCTGAAACAACATCTGAGGGAAAACCATGCACACACACTTGCTTAAATGAAAATTATTCACAGAAAAAAACCCAACTCTCTGATATTCATGCATTAATGAAATGAAAGATGACTCACAGTTGGGGTCACTGTAAAGAAATATCATTTGTGGGTTTTTATCAGAACCTGGTGCTCCAATGCTAGACAACAGCATCTTTCACAAGGGAATAAGAGCTTGTGGGCATGTTATTAGGGAGTGTTGTACAATTACAGAAACACCTGTGCTAAATAACCTTGCGCTCATCCCCTAGGAAAATCTGTATGCTCAACAGTCTTGAGATTTCTCCTGTGTATATTAAGCTGCAGCATAAAAGCATGGTGTGATAACACAGACTAAAAAGAAAAAAAATTCTTCAAGGACATCTATATAAAACCTGTGTATTTACTTCAATGTTTTTTCCCTTCTAAACACCGCCTGCGGTGTTAAGGCACATTTTACTTCTCAGAACTTAAAGTGACCTCCCTCTACATAAAGAAACACTGTTTTCTTATCATAACAATCACAGCATCATGCTCTGGTGGAAAGATGATGATCCTTACTGATTTTCAACAGCTGATGGTCTAGCTTTCTTGTGGGGTATTTGCTTAAAGCCAGCCCAAAGCAGGGCAGAACAATAGCAATCCTGATAGTCCTTCTTTGGATAAAAGAGGTGTCTCTTCATCTCCTAATTTTTCAGAGCCTCCTGCATTTGTGAGCTTCTGGAAAGCTACCTGCCAGAATGAGTAATACTGCAGAGAGGCTGGCAGCCCCCAAGGCAAAAGACATTTGATTAGGGATCTGACATCTTTCAGACACTCATGTATCATCATATAGACACAAATATTTCAGTCTCAAGTGCTGCTTAGCACTAGCAGTTAGCTCAGCATGTGTTCACACACATCCAAGTGTACACACAAAGACTGGGTTGCAGGTTTTGCTGTAATAATGCAGGCACAGCTTGGTTGGATGCCAAAATAAAGCAAGACAGAGGATCCTTCACGGGTTACTGTTTGGCCCAGAGTTTGTATAAATCGCACACTGGCTACAAGTTGTTCTATTTAAGCACAGGAGATTGCTATAGGGATGATCATTTATAAAGACAGGGCTTCCGTTCCTAAAAACTACTGACCTGTGTCTGTCCTGTTTCAATCAGAGAATGACCCTCCCCAAATGTACAGAAAGTGCAGAAGATTCCTTGTCATTCTGCTACAAAAGAGTTCCACAGACCACAGCATTCACCCTTGTTTTCTGCCTTCTCCTCGTCCAGGTGATGTCTGTTGGAAGTTGTTCTTGCACCTAATATACAGAAGGGAGTTGAAGGAGGCTTTTGTTTTGGATTTAATGAAAACGCAGGATGTTAGGGAGCGTTAACGATACAGTCCTTAGAACAGGGTTGGACAAATTAGAGAGCAAAAAGATCAGTTCAGTAAGTCCACCCAACTGTCAGGGCAGAATATAATCTCTTAAAGAAGTAGGCAGAGGTTTCCAAGCAGGTACAATATAGGACTTAATGCAGAGGAAAAGGCAGTAAATGGATATTTTCCAGCTGATCTATACACATAGCTTCAATAGGATCGAATTTGCAGTGTCATGGTGCAGGTACCAGATCTGGAGCAAGAACCAGGATTGGAGGTGCAACTCCCCATCCCGAAGGACAGGGGAGTCTCTTCTCTGTTCAAGGGAGTGAGAGAGTGGTAGAGGACTCTGTGGTTATGAAGCTGTTCCTGTTAAGCTGGTGTGTGGCCAAGAAGTTTTCCCTATTTATGGCTTGGAGCAGGTCACTTGGTCTTTATCTGCATGCCTTATTTTCTCAATTCTGTATGTCATTTCTCTCTGCACTGGGAGATTTTATAAAGAGACATATCAATTATCAAAGGTTGTGCTGATATGGTTCCATAGCCATGCTGTGGATCATAGGTATTAACAATGTTGCTGGCCTCACTGAAAATCTGTCACCGAACTCTAAATGTAACCCTGGAGCAACAATTCCAATAATTTTAGAATACGAGTTGTAACACAAGCAGCCTGATTTCTCCCTACATATCTTTGAGAAACCTCAGCTAACCATTACCCACTTTTCAGGACAATACACTGGAATGCAGTAGCAGTTAAAAGATGAACAAAAGTTAAAGTTACCTGTATCAATGTTAGATGCTTTTAAGAAATATTCTGAAAATAATTAGCAATCCTGAAGTAAAAACTGAAGCTGAAAATGGAGTAGGTCATACCATCAAGTCACTTTGAACAGCAAGTCAAATCCTTATTTAATATGACATTTATGAACTCTTCAGCTGTTTGAAGCCGAATCTTCCAGATGGATATTACTTTCCACAGGGAATCAGGAGAGAGAATTTAAATTTTCACTTTGCAATGGGCAGATATCGAGGGAACACTTGATTCGCTCATCTAGTATCACAGCAGTTTGGCCTACCCATACAGAAAATATACCCTGTAAAAGCACTATTTTCCCCTCCTTCTCTCCCACAGAGGGTAAGTCAAATACACAGCTTATACGAGGAATAGAAAGCCAACATATTGCTGAGATCAGGAAAACTATAATGTCTTTGCACTTACAGCAAACTAAGGGGAGGACAAGACAGCTTATTTGACAGTATTATGCCTTTCCTTCCATTAATAAAAGATTATAGGAGGAGAAATACGAAGTATAGGCACAAATAACCAATCCATGTTCTGTTTGGAAAGTAAGGGCAGGTTTTGTGTGGAAGATTTAAAAGAGAAGGAACTGCATTTCATATTGTTCTTACAAACAGACTCTTTACTTTGGTACATTAGCAGCATCAGAAGGATGCTCACAGAAAAAGCAAAGACAAGACACTCTGTGATCACACCATTTCCTCCATTGGACTTTTAATATTGCTTTAACTTTCATTTCGAAGTCAGTGCTGTAAATCAGTTTTACATGCGCATATGCATATGTGTGTGTGTACACTTTGGGTTTTTGAGAGTTTACAAAACCTTCTAGTCTTTCCTATGTCCTGTTCCCAGATGGGAACTTAGTGTCACTCTTCTTTCTGTATTTGGTGTATAGATTAGTACCACAGTTACCTCTTGCTCATATGCACCTTACTGATGAGAATAAAAATATTCTCAATTCCACTTCATCCTTTTCCACCATATGGCTTTTTAAGTGTTATATTCTAGCATTGTGTTTATTACTAAGCAGCCTGATGATATTAAAATGTGGATCTCTCCTATATGTGTATTTCTGTATTTATTGTCATCCACCAACTAGGTAAGACTTCTCCAACTCCAGACTTCCAAATTTTGATGAAAAGCCTCCTGATAAATTGTGCAGGGAAAGTCTCAGATTATATTTTCCTTTAGAAAGAACATCCTAGCCAAGAAGTAATAATTTGCAGCCTTCCCTGGTACAGGTCTCCTCTCTGTAGCAGTAGCCACAGCTACTTTAAGAGGTACACTTTTCATGACAGATTTGTATTTTTCTGCATGTTGTTGATTGATGAATCTAACTACAGCTGTCTTACATAAAATTGTTATAGGTAGAGTTACATTCCTAAGACATTCCCATCTTGTTACTTGGCCAATGAAATGCCCTTGTACTAAAATTAAGAATGACTTTTGAGTCTGAAACCTTGGTGTTTATTTTTAATTTTATCTATTGGAAAGAAACAAATGCTACCTTATGTTTTGAAAACTCAGCTCTTCTGGAACAGAACATGCTGGAGACTAAATTAATTTTGTGTCCTTTAGCTGTAATTAAAAAAAAATTAGATTTTTTTTGCGTGTGTATAAAAAACAATATAATTTCAGAACACTAGGAAGACTTTGGGAAATGTATTTTATAAGGGTGCTGAGAAAAAAAACAGAGGAAGAAATATATGGTAAAAAAAATTCTTGTCTTTTTAATGAAAGATTTTTGTATAAATTGTCAGGGAATTTCACATTGTTGATGAGCATGATAGAGAAAGAAGTTAATTCTGCTTGCTTGCAACATCTTGGTAAATGTACAACTGTGTACCTTTAACCTTGCAAGGAAATCTAGGTTTTGAAAATAGAGGCAGAAGAGCTACTCCAGATGAGGCAAAAATCCAGAGTTTATGGAGAGATCATGCAATGAAAAACGGTCTTAAGATAGTTTTCCAGAACAGTCTTATTTATGAAATGTGAATTTTTGTAAACCTCCAAAATAGTAGTTTTAGCAAAACTAGGCCTGTGAGGAAGTCAGAAAGTGTTATATTTCTAGCATTCTCCAGCATGTTAGGATGTATTTTGTCCTAAAATGAGTTTTCACTCAAGACATCCATTTCCAAAATTTCCAGCAACTGAGTTTAATTGCCAGATAGTAAAAAGCTCTACATCTTCATTGTTGAACTTAACTGCAGACATCTACTGTCTGGTGTTTATCTCCCAGGAGACAAAGGGAGTGTGTAGCATGTGTATCTATGGAAACACCCTTTGCTCCCATGCTCCCCTCCCTAAAAGTGAGTCGGCTTTGAGTCCTTGTTGCACTTACAGCTTGGGTCTTCAGCTCCAGAACAGCTTTCCAGCGTCATTGTCGTGCAGTGATCAAGGCCAGCAAGAGGAAGCAGCCTGTTATTCCCCACATAATTGTGAATCTCTGCTAAAGTAGTATCTCCTGCAGAATTTCAGAAGGTGTGAGAAAAAAGTTTGCCAACTTTATTAAACAGAGGACATAACTTGACTAAAACTTTTCTTTTTTTGGGAGGGAGGAAGCTGAAAATATTCCTTATTGAATATTGAGGCTGTATGGTCAGGCTTACAGAACACTGATTAAGGAAAAAATGCTGATTCATTTTCATTAGCTGTCAGGGTTGTTGTTTCCAGGGAGTGGTTTATGATACAGCTGGCACCAATACTCACAACCATACACAGCACATCAACACAATGGCTATATCATTCTGACTGGCCTTTGCTTGAATTATAGTAATGCCTGCTGGCACTGTCTTGTTACAGGAGGCTTGTGTCAGCAGTTCTGCTTCTGTGTAAACCCATTTGTTTAGGGGATTATAGTAACTCAGCCACAAACATTATTCTACTGTAGAATTATTATTATTATTAGCAGCAGTAATACTAACAACATCTTAAATTTATATTGTGTCTTTCAACCACAAGAATCACCAAACATTTCAATGGATGCACAGAGACTATCATAATTTTACCAATCCCCCTGTACAGATACTTTTCAGAATAAAAGCAAATAGTCACTCTAAACTAAACCCAGAATTTTTCAAGGGGTGGTAAACAGGTTAAACAATTTCTTATGAGCAAGAACCAAAGTACACTTGTCTCTATGACTGCCCCTCCTAAATAAGCAGCAAGAAAAAGATTGTGTGCAATAATTACTGACCATAAGTTCTTCTTAATTTCAACTTTTATGTTAAAGTAAAAAATCATGAAGTATGGGATGCATTAAGATTTATGTGCTTAACAAAACCTGTATTCCCAACAATTATGATTTTATGGATAAATGAAAATAAAATTGCTTGGAAATTAAACAAGAAATAATCATTTGGCTGCCCAAAGGGATAGTCAGGGAAGAAAATGAGTAGATATATGGGATACTTGTGAAACAGGCTTAAAAAAGTCTGTCTAGAGAGCAGAAGAATTTAGTATCTAAGAAACATTCTTCCCTGTAAGATGCCAAGTCAGCCCCAATACATAAAATATTTTTTCTATATTTATTTGATTTAAACCATTCAGATAAATTCAGTTATTTCTACAAAAGCCCAAAGGACTGAAAGCCTCACATTAACAATTGGCTGCCTGGAAAGCCTGTGATCCGCTGAAAGCAAGGGAGAATCTTTGGTATCCATAAACACATAAACACCAGTAAGTTAAGAAGTAAGACAATACTGGCAGTTTAGAAGATTGTGGCAGGGAATATTGTTGTAGCATGTTGTTGCAGGACTTTCTATAGACAAGACAGACTGCTGGAGATCTGCAATAGGGCAAAGGCAACCGAATGTCCACATTTGTTCATTCTCCTGCCTTGATTCTGGAGCAGAGCTCTAGCAATGAAGGATCAGACTAGGTATTGGTCTGCATTTGCAAATGTGAGCCTATTGAACCTTGTAACAGTCAGAAAGAGTTCACTTCAGTCTATTAGAGGATAATAAGCTGTGAGACATATGTTTCTAATACAAAACATATGCAATATCATCCTATTTTTAAAGTGCCTGAAGAAAGCAGAATGACTTTGGAAACATGTCACTGTAGCTGCAGCACACTGAGTTTGAATTGCACTCTGTGATGAAGACATGACCTCATAAGACCATAGAATGATCCATGAACATTTCCTCTGAGAACTCAGGGTATGCATGAACCTCTGTCTACTTGAGTGGCAGATTCTGCTCAAGCTACCAAAAGGAGCACTTAATCCAAACGGCACTCCTTTGGGATCAAAGATGGGCATCTCATCGATACAGGATCCTTGAGGCAGATAACTTGTTCGTGAATACCCCCACCAAGAGGAATTTAAAGACTCAGGTTTAAAATGTTCAGACTCATCTCAAATGTTATCTGTTATGAGAAAGGAAACTGAATGAGAGAACAATTTGAATTTACCACTAAAAGGAGATCACTGGTCTACTATCTTCCTTATCGCTGTCAAAATAATGAGAAAAGATTTAGGAGATAGATTTTTTTAATCTGTCTATAGTCTAACTTGACTCTTTGATGGTAAAAATCTCTGGGTTACATTTTCTGGCTAGAGACAGTCAAGAGATTAAACTAGATAAATGTAATGAATCTTCTGGTCTTGAGATGTATCATTTATTTTAAAAAGCATACAGAATTCCTCTGACTACAGCACCCTGTTCTGAAATATTTAATGCCCATGCACAGATTCTTTGCTGCAATCTAGTCAGCATTTGAACCTACTGTTAACAAATTTCAAAATGTTCCCTGCTCCAAAAGGTTGTGTTGTTTCAAATTCAAATTTAAATCATTCTTAGCAGAATATTAAAATGAAAGAAGGAAATCAAAGACATTTGATAGTGCGGCTACCATATTCCCATATCACGCTTGTTGATATTGTCTTGATAGAGCTTTCTGAACACTTGACAACTGAAAATTGACACCTTCATAAGGTTTCAGGAGGAGCAATAAAGTTATGATCTTTAACCAGATGAAGAGAATCGTGTTTGCTGAAGAAGAAATACTACTCTTCTGCAACTGTCTGGTTATAGGCAGCACTTCTGCTAAGGTGGCATTTCCTGGATTTGGATTTATTTTTAAGCCATAGTCAGAGTGACTTCAGTTTACAAGCTCTTATTGTAATAATGAATATTGCAGTCATACTAAGAATGGTATTTTATTGTAGAGGATATTCTATCCCTGTTATGAATAGCTAATGTTCCTACATCTCCACTAATTCTCCAGACCTTTAGAAATGTCCAGGCAACTAGCCAGCTCAACCTCATAAAATCTCGGTAAGGAACAGTTTTTATCCCCCTTATCTATTATTCCAGTTATCCCTTATACCCTGTTACCCACTTGTCTGTTTTCAATTATCACTTTTAAACCAACAGGTGAGAGTCTTAGCAGTCAGGGATATGTGACCCTGGGAACTGCTGCCCATGGCATACCAGTTCAAAACCACGTAACCAGCCTAGCATCATCCAATATTCTCTTTTACAGAATAAAATGTTTGAGACAGTAGGTAAAATGGTGGCAACATAGCCAACTTTTTTTTTTTCTTTCTTTGTACTACTAAAAAGGAAGTGTTAGTGTTTGGCCATCTATTTTGCATCAGTATATTTTCGTAACTTCACTGCAATTACCTGTTGTAACTAAGAATGCTGTTTTCTTCAGAATCCCAAATACAGGACATTTCTTTGAAAGAGAAACATGTCTGAAATATGTTTCAGATCAGAATTTCAATAAATGAAAACTGAATTTTGTGTTTCTTTTCTAATGAGTTCCATGAAATAATACGGTCATCAGACAATCAAATATTCACTTTGTATTTCCTGTTTTGTGCAAAAATCCTTGCCTTGAGTTTCACAATAGGTCCATCTTAAACATCTATTTCAGTGAAAGTACTAGCTGCCTATTTGAAAGTATTGTTCAATATTTCTTACCAACAGAGGGCAAGAAAGCTTGTTATATGCTCTCTGCCAGACTAAGACATTAGCATTTCTTCAAGGCACACATTAGTGTCCCCAGGTCACCACCAAATCTCAGTTTCTGTGCATAGGTCCAGTCACTCAGATTAATGAACTTGTCTTGCCAAGTACTACAATTCCTCTTCCATCAAATCACCAGCATATGGCTGGTGGCAAATAACTGAGCTATTATTTGCACATCTGCTGAGTAATATTACGTTAAAAAATTACATGCACAATTATGTTTAATTATATTAAACAAATCTTTTTCACGTAATACTGAATCTCCAGGGCTTGCGTGTCTTTAGTTACAGAAAGTTTAGTGCAGGGTAGCAGATGTTGCTGATTTTTTAATCGGATAATATCTTTAAAATGTCAAGTGCACAACAATAATTTCATAACAGATACTCATTTTAGGCAAATAAATAAAAGTCAAAATTTTTTACTTTTAAAGGCTTTAGAGAACTTGCACAAAATTTAGCATGCCAGCATCTAGTCTTAGACACACTTTAATGCAAGTTAGGCATTTTTCAGACTACAGACAAATAAACAATGTTTCTGCTTTGGTTTTGGAGTAATTTCCAAGCTCATTTGCAACATGACTTTAATATCCTAAGTCACCTTCTCCTCTTTCACTTACAATGCTGTCTTATTTGTTTATCCTTTTTCCTTTGTGTGGAGATTTCCTGTGTCACAGATCTCACTCAGGCACCTTCTTTTGACCCAAGTTTGTTTCTGGAGGGTAGATGTTCAGGCTAGAGATTAACATCAACAGCAAGACTGGGTCAGTAGAGCACCCACTTTGTAAGATGCAAAATATATTCCTTCTTTTATACCTTTCCACCAGCCCTCATCTCCAACTTGTATATGCTGTCCTGATTGGTCACATTTTGTTAGCAGTCTGGCCAACAGAATGCATAGCATTAAAGCGAGAAGTTTTCATCAGGGAGGACAAAAGCTTGGTTGTAATATGTAGAAATAGTATACTTGTGCTTATGTCCAACTGCATAAGGCATCTGTCATCAGTGGATAGTGATATTCCTTTAGGATTTAATCCTACAAGGTATTTAATGTTCCTACTCCATCTGCTTTGTCATACCATTTACTAGAAAGCACTATTACTACCCGGTTTCATGCACTTATAATCCTTGCCACAGCTGTGGGGTATTTACTCCTTGATATTCCTTCTGAAGCACAGGTTGGAGTGTATGGCAATGCTGAAGATTGTATCCCAGTCCAGTTATAGGAAAATCTGGAATGGACCTGTTTGTATCCATTTTCCCACCTGATAGTGCAAAATACATTTGTGGATAGTGTGTATACATGGAACAAAAAGTGCTCTTTCAGGAAAACACTGGCTTTTTTTTTTAATATACTGTGTAATTTTTTTTGCTATACTGTGTGGTTTTTTTAATTACACAGCAGGATGAAGATCTGTGACCTTCAGTACCTCAGGGGTTCAGGAAGCCCAGGTGGGAGGCAAGGTATCTTCTGCAAGACTGTAGGCTCACTGGAAGTAATTGAAAAGATAGACCAAGTAAGACCTCTTTCAGGCCACGAGGGATCCAAAGCCAGATAGAGAAATTAAAAATTCAGGCTCTTGTCCTAGTAAAGCAATAATCCAGTGAATAACACGCAACTGAGTCTCAGGAGATGGAAAATAGTGCACTTTATTGTACTGAAAGAAATCCTCTTAGCTAAAACTGCAGAAAGGACAGATGCCGAGGGTAGACATCTTATTTTGTACATGGCGGAGAAAAAGGGTTTCTTTTGAGAGCACTAGTGCCAGGTAGGGCTTTTCATACTATAATATGCCCTTGACAGATACTCCCTGTCACATTACTTTTTACCACCACCACCCCGGACAGCATAAGGCAGTAAAGCATTCTAGGAAATTTTGTACGCTTGAATTCTGGTCACTGTGACTAAACCTCTAGCAAACCCCCAAAGATGCCAGAAGGACTGCACACACCCACCACCTCCCCGTCTCCAATTTCTAACAATTTTATTTCAATTTGCCCCAACTCTGCGATTTATCATGGAAATGCTGTGTTACTGTAGAGGCTGTTGTTTGCTTTCCTGAACTAGAAACATGCCAGAGGGTGTACTGGCTGAAACAATACCAAAGCTAACCTTAGCAGAAGGATGAACAAATATGTTTGGTACTGAGGGTTAACTGGGGAAGTGCCTCAGCGATATGAAAATGTCCTCTGTGCCCTTGCTGTTCAGCTGTGCATGGCCAGCATCTACTATGCCCAAGCAGATTCAGGGTTATAATCTGTTTTAGTCTAATCTTAAATAATGTTTACCAATCCCAGAGCGAGGAATTTCAAAGGTAACAAAAATACTACCTTAATTTTCCTTTTGAATTTGTACCTATCACGTCAATTGATTCAGAGGTACTTGGTGATAAGTTACAGAAGACAGGACATCAGAAATCTCCTTCCCATCAGAAGTGCGGACCATCTCCATTAATTTTCAAGGCTCTGTAGTACTCCCTGTGTCCCGTGCTGTCCCTCTGCTCCAGAAGGGACCAGCTAGTGCAACAGCTCTCTCTGCACTTACCGCAGACATGTGATTCCATTCCTGCAGTGAAGGGATTTCCAGGGCAATACAGCTCAGTACGGTGGTCTCCTGTAAAACTGTTTTTTTTTTTAATCACGATAGGAGGTAGGCTAATAAATGCAGCCTGTTCCGTAACTCCCTGAAGCCACTGAAACAATGTCCATTCTTCTGCAATTAATGAAAACAAGGCTGTGCCTTATAAGGCATCTTCTTCCTACAAGAAAAAAGCCAATAGTTTGTAGCAGGGATTGAGCCTCTGACTTTCAGTACTGTAAATAAATCTCATTTATCTTTCTCTCTTGGGAAGCCAGCTAGCAGAAATATACATTAGAGAAAGGAGAGTTGCTTGCTTTTTACCTTAGGAATGGTAGTTAGAGATAGGGAAGACAGGCAGCTAGTGGGGAAAACCACTGGCCTAGATGATTTGTAATGATAAATGAAAGTATCTTCTCTTCCTTCCAAACCTTCCAAGAACCAACTGGCGCTCAAAGCTGACTTGTTAGCCTGTTAAAAAAATAACAAAGTCCAGTTACACAAAGACCTCTGTTGTTGCATTGTTAATGCATTTTGATGAGGCAGGATTGTACTTACCAGCAATAAAATTCTTTAGCTATAAGTTGACACCTGACTCTTCAGGAACAAGACTTTTATACAACATTTTCATGAGGGTAAACAATATTTGCAGTCTTGGGCTGCTCTTTTTAAATGAGTAATTAAACCCAGGATTTGTGTAAGTGATTAAAAAGGATAATTTGTTATTATAGTGTGGGAGCATGCTTTATTACTAATCTAGTTCTTTTAGCTGAAAAGACAGTTTTCAGTAATTTGGCTGCTGACTATTATACATTCCTTCATCTCAAATCCCTGCCTTTAGCAGTTATAGAGCAAAATTTGGGGAGTGCTGAAAAGCAGTGGGAGGATCAGGATCAACCTCCTCAATGCGCAGAATGTACCAATGGGAGCATCCTGGAAGGAGCTGTATGATAGAGCATTGTTTCAAGTGATACTTTGGGGTTACAAAGTTCATGTTGTAGAGTGGTCATTAATGCAACATAGAGCATGGATACTCAGTTTGCTTAGATGTCACCCATGTAAACACTACAGTGACAGAATTTCAAGATAAATGCAAATTTTCCCCCTCTTCCTTAATCTGGCTGGGGTCAGGGAGTGAGAAAATCACTAACAGACTGACTGTGATCCTGCCAGTTTGCATCAGGTTGTTGTAGTTTACTGTGGGAGGAACAAGTCTTTGTGTGTGAGCACAGTACAGATTTTCATCTGCAAAGGAGCAATTCTTTGTTTGAAGCGAATCATTGCTGGGAAGAAAATCAAGAAAACTTGCTTCAAAGAGCTCAATTCCCAACAACAGCCTTGTCTAGTTCCCTCACTTAAAGCCATTGTGGAGATATTTACCTTAGGGAAGTACAAGAAAGCCTTGAGATTCTTTCTGCTCATATGGGACACTACCAAGCATCCAAGAAATTCTGGGGCTTTGTCATAATTATGTCTATGCCTTGTCGAACAATGCAGGAAATAATCACTCCTCACCAACCCCTCCAAACCTGTACCCCAAACGCTGAACTTCTCTGCTGAAGCAGAATACCAATACTTCTAACCCCTGCACATAAGCATTCTGTGGAGACTCTCTCTATAAGATTTAACAGCTTTCCATAGAGATCTCTCACCAGTAAGGACTGGTTGGTAGGCCAGCACAAGCCTGAGTATATCTCTCAGTTTTGTGACCTCTTTGCAGATGAACATGTGGCCATTATACTGTTTGCCTCTAGTGTGTTGCAGAAATGAATCACTCTTCTGCATGCAGAAAAACTCTCCACATGTTGGATGAATTTTGCATGCCACACAGTGTAACAGAAGCAAGCTGTATGCTTTTGGGCCCATGAATGATTCCCCAGAATGTGAATAAGACCAGTTTCAGCCAAAAAAACACGCATCAGAGTAATGATAAAGACAGACTAAGCCTGCAAAAGTACTTCGACTTTGCAAAGTGTAGTCCTGTCTCCATACCTCCTTGTCTTTGAGGCAGGACACCAGAAGTGTTAATGCCTTCACACTTCTCTTTTTCTCCTCCTGTTTTAACTTTGGACTTGCACAGTGCAATGCATAACCCACTTGCTCATTATGAAGATCCAAAATGCAGAAACCTGGAATGAAGATGCAGATCTGACCCTAGACTTTGTCTTTGAAGCTCTCAACAGGAGAGTTCTCGAGAGTGGAAGAGGAAAAATGAGCAGAATCTATAAAGAGATAGCCACCAGAGGAAGTATGAAATAAATAGGTGCATAACATAAAAAGAAAAAAACACCCCAAGAGTGCAGAAGGGAAGAATAGGAAAAGAAAATGTGTAAACAGAGGAAAAAGCAAGAGAAAGACACAACGAACACACGATAAAGGGCAGAAGGCAAGCCTTCATCCCTTTTCCCCAAATCCTGTTAATCCTTTTATGTAGGAAACTAATCCATGATTTCTCCTAAATGCTTAGCTCTTCCTTCAACTGTCCAAAATGCAGCCTGCTGCACAATGGCCATGTGCGTATGCCTGTGGGTGGGCAGGGCAGATGCCAAAATCTCATGGTGGTAGGAGGTAAAAGGCCTAGGCACAAAAACTCATTTTATGAGCCAAAGAGGTGTTATTCCCAGACCAAGGAATGGCAGCTGTGGCAGGCACTGCCCTGGTGCATCCTGGCTAGTGATGGTGCCACTCTGCTGAGAGCCATCAGCTCTTGGTGCAGTACAGACATGCGAAACTTGCATTTCAAACATAAAATAAAAAGAATTATAGATGTGTGTTGAGGGCTTGTGAGAAAGAACAAGGCATGGTGTAAGTCATAAATCTTAGCTTAGGTTACCTTGTCATCCAAAGAGATATGGCAAGATCAAAAAATAGAAGGGGGAGAGTGAAAAAGCTGTATCTGCAGCTGCTTGTGTAGTGAAATAACTCCATAAATGCAAGAGTAGAAGGCACAGAATAAAGGCATACTGCAGCCAGATATCTTAGCACATGAAAACAATTGGTTTAACATGCTCTAAAGAGCTTGTGAAATCACTCCCAACATTATTTCAGTTTACTACACTTTTTTTGTACCCATGAGGGAAAACAATCCCTCCTCCCCTTCATTCCCCTTTCTTCAAGAGATTTAAGATTTCCCAGGGCAGCACAGGTTACTGTACCAGGAGATTAACTAGCAAAGAAAATTACAGCACCATGTAACAGCCATTAGAGTTAAGGTGGTGTCAGCATTTCTTTTATAAACGTCTATTTTTATAGTGTTTATGAGGCTGACTGTGCTGTAAAAATTCACCGCAACCTGACCTACAGGACCATGCTCTAAGACCAAAGGGTCCCTATTCTTCATTGTCTTTTCTCAGATATTATTGAAGTTTTTTCTGGCTCATTTTTATAAAAGCCGTGGAAAGATATATGTCTCATGTGTCCTCATTTTGCAGAAAAATTACTGAGATACTAATGTTTTAAAAGATTCAGAAACTGAGCGTATATTCAGTAACTCAAAATTAAAAGGTCATAAAACTTTGGAGTGCCTTGACTTAATGATCTTACATGGCTATTGGATTAACAGAGTACATAGATAGCTTTTTTTGAACCTTGGGTGTATATGTTTCATACACTAAAAGAAAGCTTCATGATAAAATGCGTTGCCAGCAAAGACTTATTAAGACCTCTTTAACCAGCTTACTTTTGGTTGGCTATAGGCAGAGAAACAATTTACCTCTCCTCCATATCTTGATTTGTCCAATTGTGCAGTGGAGGAGTGGTCAACAATACGAGACTTCCCACAGTTTCCCCAAAACCATCAGGCCCATACAACACATGCTTTGGCCTCCTCCTGATCCTGCAATCCCAGTAGTCACATTATGGGGGAAAGGAACAATTTTATTCTAGCATCAGGGATATAGAAAGAAGCCAGGGATTATCCTGACAGTGCATGATTTGCTTGTGCCATAGCAACACAGTAGCACTGAGTCTCAAGGGTGAGGTATAACATCACGTATGACAGGTCAGATCCCAAGAAAATCCTCAGGCAAAGGCCATGGGTTGGATTAGCATCTGTTGTCAGCTGCTGCACTTTTGCTAATTTGCATGCCAATAAAAGCCAAGTGAGGAAGCTTTTGCTGATCCACATTTGTGAAATGTTGATAGATGGGTTCTCTGTGCATTTGTCATACCTGGACTCAGCTGCCTCTTCTTGCTTAGAAGGTGGCTGGAGTACTTTTTCCATTGAGTTTTTCTGACCAAATTCCTTCTGGGACTGTTTCTTTGCTGTAATGAAACCAAGCCCCAGGCGAGATCCTTCACCAGCTTTTGGAGGGCTACTTCCAAAAAAGTCACAGAGGCTGGTCTTCCATCCATTACTCCAGTGTCTGTTGCCAGAGTCTGCCTTCTCCTGAACCATCTTCATAGTTTCTTACACAAGGAATGTCTGGGCATGTCCAGGTGGGGTAGGTAATTTCATATGGTTGCCCAACACCAAACTTGCAGGTAATAAGGAGAAGACCGCTTTTTTTTCCAATCTACAGAAAACAAGTCGTCAAGAAATACTACATTTCTTTATTCTTCTAATTTCAACAAACATTTATATACATAGGCTCCCCATTTAATTCACTTAAAATTAAGAATATATGTATCTGAAGGCTATTTACGTTGTAAACCATCCAGCATGGGATACTAGTGCCACAAACTTAATTTAAATTACCACATGACCACCCTTCTAGCTAAGAATACACATTTTCAAGAGTTGTTAGCATGATTTAAGGATGTGAATAGGCACTGAAATAGTTTTCTGAGCACACACCAAGTACAAACAACCTGTATCTTAGTCATGAGGGAACAGTTAGGTGGTTTGCTGTATGGTAAACAGATTTCATAAATCAGCTTCATACATTGACATTTAATTGTCAATGTATTCTTTTTAAGTGGGGAAACTTAGGAAAGACAGAAAAACACACATTGTTTCCTGGCACTGGTGTCTTTTGAAAGAACCGAGGGGTCAGTATTGTGACTGATAAGTGAAATTGTTCCTTATGAAGTCCGAGGCATGGGACAAGAAATTCAAGTCTGGAAGCTGGGCTACTAGATCTGATCTCTGCTCTCTTATAGTTCAGCTAAGTAAAGTCTTGCTTAAAACAACATCTCCAAAAAAATTCTCTAACTCTGTAGTATAACAAAGTAATTCTCCAACCGAAGACCTGTGTGCAGATAAAGGTGGCTGAAGAGGTGATGCAAGAGGAAAAGGCATTGGCAAATATTGACGAGCTTCAGTTCTCCTCTTATTGTTATTACATCAGATGACAAAAGGCTATTATTACCTTTCATAATAGAAAAGAGAGGGAAAAATGCCACCTCAGTGGTAAACTCCATTTATTTGAAAAGAGTTAAATATATTGTGTTTCTTAGAAAAGCTCGAGGCATATCTCAACTCTCCTCACAGATCTGTCACTGCTAAGGCTCTGCAGATTCATGAGAATCAAAGAAAAGTTGCTGTGGTCCACAGAGCTCTCTCCAGATTAACTGCTCTGTTGCCAGCTTCTGTTCAACAGGACAGGATCCTCCCTTTATAAGCTACATGCCCTCATGAGTGGGGAGCATTGCTTGCTGAAGGATTGTTAGTGTACTGGTTTATGAAGCTTACTCTCCCTGTGATGTTTAAGTTAATGACCTAAACCCATCTGTTCAAGTAGGATTCTCTATTATGTTTCTTGCTCTGAAAACAAGTACCAGTTATTTACGTTCTTAAACTGCTTTATGATTTCATGAAAAATATTTCTAACATTTTAAAACAGTTTACCATCACCAGAAAATTGCAACCTCTTTTTCCTGTAGTAAGTGTGTTGATTACCAGATTTTCACAGCCTGTAAACTTTTTCACTCTTAAAAAAATGCTGGCATCAACTAGGTACTTATAGTACAGCAGTACTGCAAAATACAGTACTGCATTATAGCAGTATAGAAACATGGAAAAGCGTCCCGCATTCACAGCAAAATGTGTAATAACGTCAGAGATGCTGAACGTTTCTAGGCATCCATTAAGCACGCATTCAGGCATTTACCACCACTGTTAAACTGCCAAGAAATAAAGACCTGCTGTAATAAAAAACACTTGGGGTTAAGCTTGCACTTTTTAATCTCAGGTTTGCCATTGACTGAAAGCAAGGAGGTTATCAGGTACTTTCCTTTCTAAAGCATTGGATTTCAAACAGCGCGACAAGTGGCTTTGTGCTGTGCCATTAGAATGCTCATAAACAGGTTGGATCTTGGAAATAAGATGACATAAACATGTGAGCATATTAGAAGCTAGTGTTAACTTCACAAGAGAGCTGACAGTAGTAGTAATGGCATAGCAGGAAGCACTTTGGCATGAGGCAGATGCTGGTTAGCAAACTTACCAGTGACCCAGCATAGTTAGGCTGTTGTCTGGCGTCACTGGCCCTACATGCTCTTGCCTTCAGCCTAGAGACAAATCTACCATAACTGTGAATCATAAAGATATACTGTGCTTTCAGTGACTTTTATTTCTCCAGTTACATTCAGTAAGATGGTACTTAGTACCCTTTGCAGTGTGTCTAACCTTACAGCAACTCCTGCCTCTAACAAAACTGTGAAAGAGTTTTTTTCTGTTTTTTTCTTATTTAGTCTTTATTTCCTTAAGGATTTCAAATAAAAATTCCATTCAGATTTCATATCAAAATTATTGTGATTTAAATGAACACTATCTGTGTTACTTATACATAACATTGCTTTCTTCCATTATGCAGGATCCACAATTTCATTTCTTATTGTAAATGCATAGCTTTTGTTATTTAGAAGCTAATATATATTCGTGCTTTAATAAGACTAGAATTTAGAAGCTAATACATGTTTGTGCTTTAATAAGACTGGGAAATAAGGAAAATGTAATTACAAAGGGTATGCTTCCTATTAACTTGTTTGCACACTAGAGTATGTCCAGTCTTAGCTGTAACTCCATAATAGTTTTCCCAAGGAACTGAAGAGTGAGGGAAAAATGAGCTCACAGCAATTTCAGCCAGAGCTTCAGGAAGGGATTAGCTTTTAATTCCCAAAGATAAGGGTAGGGAATCTTCCCTGCTGTTTGAGGTGCCCGGTTTCTTAGTTTCTGGGCACTCTATCACTTGGGTGTAGCTGCAGGTACTTCCCTCAGTTCAGCATATCTCAGTTCACATGTTACAAGAGGAGGAGAAGGGAGCAGTGCTTAAGCAGGCTTAGCTAAACCTCCAGCACACATACTACTTCAGAGATTTTTATATGGCAGTGTAGATTGGTTACTCCTGGGAAACCACCACTTTCTCATGAGTTGTGGCAAAATAGACATACAAAGCTGAAAAAATCTGCTTGATATGAAATGTAAATTTTGCCACTTGAGTGCTTGACTCGGGATCTCTGAGACATGCAGAATAATGAAGAATTTCCATCTCCTGCAAAAAAATGCCTGTGAAAAGAGAGCAGACTTGCTTCCTTGCTGTTCTTCTCTTGCCTTTCAACTGTTAAAACAAATAGAGTCACAACAGCAGAAGCGAGCAGGGCTACTGGCAACCCCATGAACTTTCCTAAATATGGGAATAGCTTCAGTGAGGGAAGCAGCAGAACAACATGTGCTGCTAATGGCTTCCCTCTTTGAGAAGTAAACGTTCACGCATTGGCTGTGAATCCCAGCAGGCCGGATCTAGAAGAAGGGGTCATATAGGTTTTTCTATACTAGATAAATCCTCAGGGTCCTAAACAGATGGACTGTGGCAGAGAGAGACAGTTTTGGGAACACTTATGACTCTGAAGCAATCAAGATATAGAGTAAATAAGCACTTTCATTTTTAGAGACCTTAGGTAGTGAGTAACCCATCCCATAATGATGGCTATTCTTGGAGCAATGCACAGGCCAAGCACTCTTGCATATTGCTGTTGTGCATTGCTTGTCTGCAAAGACTTTCAAAGCTTCTTTAAGTGGCTCGAATGCAGTAGGGTCAGGATGCTAAATAATTTTTTATCCGAAATCTATTTATATCAGAAAAAGTCCATTTCTGATTTGTGACTTGCATGCTTGAAAACTGCCATATGCAAGCTATGTGTAGTCACAAAACAGTGCAAGGAGTTAACACGTGTAGTATATACCAAAAGGGAAGATTTTAGCATGATGAAGCTATGTTAATTCAGTACCAATGAACGATTCCCTTTGACATGTAACACTGTGTTAAAGTTCTCTACATTTTTTACAGCATGGATTAAGTTCTGATATGAACTCCAGATTTTCAGACTGACAAAGGATAGATCATCCTAACTCCAAAACTGATTATTATAGTGGAAAAATTACCAGATAATAATAATGATTAGGGCTAACACAGATGCACAAGATTAAGGGAATATATTCACCTGTGTTTATCTATTAAAAAATCACACTAGATTAATGAAAATATAATTTCAGCTTCTCTGTGAGATTTCTTTGTTACCCGAAAACAGGCCCACAACCTTAGTTGCAGCAAGTTTTACCATTGTAAACCTTGATTCCAGGTTTAAGTTGGGGTTTTTTTGTGATGAAGGAAGAAAATATTTATTTTTGTCAGTACTAATGTAGCATATGTGGCAGAACTGTAAAGTGAAGGTACACCCCTGTCTTTCTTTGCTGGTGTACTTACCATTCACATAGTCATGAATGAACTGTTTCTGTACAACTGGTTTCATGTACACTTACTCAATTTGCAAACTAGCCAAATGCTTGTTTGAACTAATGTATTTTTACTGAAAGAAAAACCATACCTGACCCAAAGATGCATTTTACTGAAAACAAACATAAAAAACCTAAAGAGGAAATACTAGTTTTTCTTAAGTTTAAGATATATTTTCATTGGCTGAATCATACCTTAAATATGTATTCAGTTACCTGTTCTAAGCCCTGAAATTTAGCATAACCTCACTTACATTAATGAAGATGTACTAAGTACCATAAATTGTGAATCCATTGAAAAATTAAAGAGAGCAGTAAATGAGATTTTAAAGCTGGAAGGTGAGGGTGAAAATGAAACTGCTTTTGTGCAGTAGAACAAATACAAATTCAGCAGTTTAACCTTATGCATCTGGGTTTGTGAATTTTGGCCTTAGACTACAACACACGATGAGCATTTTCTCCTTGAAAAGTTGAAAGTACATGATTAAAAAATCCCATGGGTCTCTGTTAGCTTTGGTTTTTTTTCTCTGTTTCTTCAGGATCTCAAAACCTCTCATTGTTACGGAAATAGATACAGCAACTGACATATGGCAGTTATTCAGTGAAATCAATTTTGCAAGAAATTAATCTTATCCAAGAAAACAATTTAAGCAATCCAAAAGGGCATCAACCAGAAGGTTTACCTTCAGAATTACAGACTACCTTAGGCACTCTTTCAAAGAACATACTCCTCTCTCACTTAAAAACTGAAATAAGCACTAACTCAGAAAGCTACTAACAAATATTTTTCAAGGAAAAGCCAATTATTACTATATAATTTTCTAATTCAAAGTTCTTAGAGATAGTCTTCTAAACATAGTAGTTATCACTCTTTAGGTAGTTTAAACATGTTATGCTGTGAATTGGATAATGTTTAGCTGTTGCATGATTGTTTGGTGTTCTTGACTTACAAGAGATTTCAGCATATAAATCTGCAAAGTCCCTTCTGAGGAACTAGTTTTTGTCACAAATTAAAATGTTTTGGTGCGCAAGGATGAGTCTTGTCTTCTTCAAACTCACAGTTGCTCTACATAGACTTTTTTCCTTGCCCCTCTTAACCCACTATTTCTAACCACTGCTTTTCTACCAGCACAGTATCACAGTATCACAGTATCACAAGGTTGGAAAGGACCTCTGAGATCATCAAGTCCAACCTATAACCCAACACTAACACCAACCATCATCTAAACCATGGCACTCAGTGCCACATCCAATCTCCCCTTAAACACCTCCACGGTTGGCGACTCCACCACCTCCCTGGGCAACGCATTCCAATGGCCGATCACCCTTTCAGTAAAGAACTTCTTCCTCACATCAAGCCTAAACTTTCCCTGATGAAGCCTGAGTCCATGCCCTCTAGTTCTGTCACTGGTCACCTGAGAGAAGAGACCAACCCCTGCCCAACTACAACCTCCTTTTAGGTAGTTGTAGAGAGCAATGAAGTCTCCCCTGAGCCTCCTCTTCTTTAGACTAAACAGCCCCAACTCACTCAGTCGCTCCTCATAGGGCTTATGCTCCAGCCCCTTTACCATCTTCGTTGCCCTCCTCTGAACACATTCCAGTATCCTAACATCTTTCCCAAACTGGGAGGCCCAGAACTGTACACAGTATTCCAGATGAGGCCTGACTAGTGCCGAGTACAGGGGGACAATAACTTCTCTGGTTCTGCTGACTACACTATTCCTGATGCAGGCCAGAATGCCATTGGCCTTCTTGGCCACCTGGGCACACTGCTGGCTCATGTTGAGCTTCCTGTCAACCAGCACTCCCAGGTCCTTTTCTGCCTGACTACTCTCCAGCCACTCTGTCCCCAGTCTGTAGCTCTGCATGGGATTGTTGTGTCCAAAATGAAGTACGCGACATTTGGACTTATTAAACATCATCCCATTAGAATCAGCCCATCTCTCCAATCTGTCCAGGTCCCTCTGCAGGGCCATCCTACCCTCTAACAGATCAACCCTTCTTCCCAGCTTGGTATCATCTGCAAACTTGCTGATGATGGACTCAATCCCCTCATCCAGATCATCAATAAGGATATTAAACAGGAGCAGACCCAACACCGATCCCTGGGGGACACCACTGGTGACCGGCCGCCAACTGGATGAGACACTATTCACCACCACTCTCTGGGCTCGGCCATCCAGTCAATTCCTAACCCAGCACAGAGTGCTCCCATCTAAGCCACGGGCTGACAGCTTCTCTAGGAGTCTACTGTGGGGGACAGTGTCAAAGGCCTTGCTAAAGTCCAGGTATACCACATCCACAGCCTCCCTCTCATCCACCAGGCGAGTCACATGGTCATAAAAGTTATGACCTTGTGGTTGGTCAGGCAGGACCTACCCCTCCTAAACCCATGCTGGTTGGGCCTGATCTCTTGACCGTTCTGCAGGTGCCGCATGATTTCACCCAGGATTATCTGCTCCATGATTTTACCTGGGACTGAGGTCAGGCTGACAGGTCTGTAATTACCTGGATCATCCTTACGGCCCTTCTTGTGGATGGGCGTCACATTGGCCAACTTCCAGACTTCCGGGACCTCTCCAGTGAGCCAAGACTGCTGAAAGATGATGGAGAGCGGCTTAGCAAGCTCATCCGCCAGCTCTCTCATCACCCTAGGATGGATCCCATCCGGCCCCATAGACTTATGAGGGTCCAAGTGGCTCAGCAGGTCTCTAACTTCCTCCTCATGGATTGCAGGAGGGCCATATTTCACCCTGCCCCCATCAATCACTTCAGAGGGCCAACTGTCAAGCGAGCTGACATCCTTGCTGTTGAAAACTGAGGCAAAGAAGGCATTAAGTACCTCAGCCTTCTCTGCATCTTTGGTTACTATATTTCCCTCCAGGAAGATGAGATGTCCGTCTTAAAACTGAAGACACTTAAGGGTTAAAGTAACTGCAGCGTTTTTCTATTCTGTAGTACTGATGCGCTGAAGCGTTAGTAAAAAATCTGAAAAAATCAGTAAAAATCTGAAAAACACTGGAGAAACAACAGAGTCTTGTGAACAATGCTTTTGAAGATTGTTTTGCATTTCCTGAGCATAGTCCTTTCTATTGTGTTAAAACTGTTTTCTCTTCTCAAATATGTAAGAAGTGCAGTTAACTGTATATGAGATACACCGAACTGTATTTGACAATAATGCCTGTACTTCTAGTTAGTGTTGTGTTGTGTACAGCTTCTTTTTCATCTAAAACCCGACACAAACCTTTTTCCTTTACAGAGAAAAGGCATGATCAGTTCTGGAGATGGAAGAAATGTAGATTTTTTTCTTTAAAATTATTTTCAGTTCATTATTTCCTTTATGACATTAATACGGAAATGCTGAAGAATTCCCAGATTCCTTGTAGCTAGTCTTAATAAAAGATGTGTTCTACTACTGTAGGGTTTATTACATTAATAATTAAGTCAAATGCAATAGTAAGTCCCCAAGAAAGCATACTTGGCAAATAGTTTAATATTATTTATTCAGAAGCTTTCAGCTGAATCCAATCAATATTGCTCTGCAAGAGGGGAGAACCTTCAGCTGATGCTTTTCAAATCCATCAAAAATCATAATGAATACTTGTATCTATATTATGTCTCAGCCAAGTCCATCTTTCTGAAATGAAGGAGGACAGGATCTTTGCCAGTCATAAAAACCCATGGTTTATATTTAAGTTGTTAATCCAGTGCTATAATTCATTGTGTGTAATTCGTTTCTTAATTGCATCTTCTCAAAAATCCGATCTGTTCAAAGTTTAGGAGCCTCTTCCTGGTGAGAACAGGACAGGACAATCTCCAGTTGAATGTGTTGCCTTTTCCAGACATTATCAGGATTTCACCAATGAATTTATTGAGAGACACCACCAAAGAGTAACTAAGAGAAGAATGAAATGGTTCATTTTGTGGAGGCTTAAAGGAAACCAGTGCCACTTTATTGGCTATAATGAAATTCTATTAACTTAGATTGGTAATTTTAAAAGTCTTTTACAACCTTCTAGTGAGAATGTGCACCCAAGTATAGTGAACAGGCAGACTGGCAGTAGGCTGGATTTCCTCAGATACTTTTTGAGAATCCCTGTGTCTATTTTCTCACACATCAGTAATACACAGGTTGAAATTCATTGACTTGGCAAATAAATGAAGGCAGCATTCGAAATTATTAGAAATGCTCAAAGGAAGGAGGATAATACAATGACTAATGAATTTATTTAAGGTTCTTTGTTCTGCTGTAGAACTGTGCCCAATCAGCAAACCTCGAATTTTTGAGCATATCTAGAGATACAGCTGCAATGAAATGAAGGTATTTCAATGCCTTGAAAAACTGTCCATCTGTGCAGCTGCATTTTCTGCATAGAAAAATAACTGATCCCTTTTTAAAAAGAGAAGGAGGGAGGCAAACGTAGTATGAATACAAATGCATGAAACTCATGGAAGAAACAACAGTGGGTTTCAGTTCATGAATGTGCTATAAATCTACTTAGGTGCCTTGCTTACCTTGAAGTCAAATCTGCCAGTGGAAAGTACTGACTTGTATCCAACCATTGGTAGCTCACCCAATCATAGAATCATAGAATGGTTTGGGTTGGAAGGCACCCTAGAGATCATCCAGGGGCACATCCCACCAGACCAGGCTGCTCAAGACCCCATCCAACCTGGCCTTGAACGGTTTCAGGGAAGGGGTATCCACAACTTCCTTTGACAGCCTGTGCCAGTGTCTTACCACCTTCATCATGAAGAATTTCTTCCTAATATCTAATCCAAATCTTCCCCCTTCCTATTTAAAGCCATTCCCCCTCTTCCTCTCACCACCTGACCTTGTAAAAAGTCCCTCCCCAGCTTTCCTGTAGCCCTTTCAGGTACTGGAAGGCCACTATGAGGTCCGCTAGAAGCGTTCTCTTCTCCAGGCTGAACAACCCCAACTCTCTCAGCCTGTCCTCATAGCAGAGGTGCTCCATCACTTGATATCATCTTGGTAAGCTTTGCCACTTCCCTGATAAGTTGATTATCATAGTTCATTTAAAATACATGTAAACTCCATGAGATTGTTTAAAATGACACTAAAACATAATACATTTCGAACAGTAGTTTAGACTTCATGTGATTTTAGTTTTCCTCATGCTTCTCAAACAAATTTTACAATTTAAGTAACTATGAATTCCAGTTTGGTGGATTGTTCTTACATTACATAGTGGTTACATTTTGCACATATAGTTACTGAATTTAATGTAGAAGGCAGTACTGAATGACCATTGCTTTCCAATTTAAAAAATGCAGATACAAATAACTGTATAGATATGTCTAAAAGTGTAGGTGTGTTATACTTGGCTGTAATATTTATAATTTATCAGGATGGGGCCTCAGTACATTATCTGGCCTCTAAGTTGCCTGGACACAGTCAAAGGAGCTAAAACATGACAGTAATGCTGAAGTTACTTTGGAGAAAGGATGGGGATAAAGGAAGAAGATTATCTGAGGAAGACTAATGTAGGGTAAAATGATTTATGTGGCACCCTGGTTGCAAAGGAAATATTAGCAAATGGCCTTATTTAATAGGCATTTTTTTCCTGATCAAAATGTGTATTTTCCGTGTGTAATATTTGTATGTATACATAAGCATGATTTATAGCAGAGCTTTCTTTCCTGCTGTACTCCTACACGAGCAGGCAATTGCTCACAGACTGATCTATAACTTTAATGCAGAGGAAAAGCAACATCTTGCAGAACCAGGGAATGAAGATTTTGGGGAAAGTAGCTCAGCTGATCTAAGAAATGGGCTCTTCAGTGAACAGTTACTTGAAGCTCAATTACAGGTACCTTGATAGCTTTGCAAATGTGTTCTGAGATCACAGAAAGAGCACTAGATGAAAGCAAAAAGTTGAGGAGCCACTTAAGTGATCTCTCTGTAAATGATATAGTAAATCCTCTCTAAAACTGAAACTGAAGCCCTTTGGCCAGCCAAGGGCCAAGCTGGGACTTGCCTCTCTGAGAGCAGATGCACAGTCATCACTTTGAAAGACAGAATTGGGACTGGACTGGAAGTACACACATTATCTGTTCAAATGACAAATGGAAAACAATAACAGACCTGTAATTCCATATTTTCTGGACATAACAGATGTTGCAAGTTTAAAGAAAGTCTACATTGAACAAAATTTTACAGATAGCTAGAAGACATTTTCTTCTGTGATATGCAATATATTTTATAAGCATAGAATTAATTTCTCTAATTCTGCCAATTTTGCTCTCTCAATGCTTTTGTGTTCTTACTTCTTAAGTGACAAAGGACATTTTTGACAGGGCCATCAAAAACGTTATAAGACTATTCAAACAGATCTATTTTCTTCTAATTTCTGTAATGAAATACGATTCTAAAAATTGTATCTGTGTACTTCTTTCATTGTTTATTTTTAATACTGCTTTCAAGTAACAGTAGGATAAATGGTGCATATTTATACCAATTGTATTTTTAAAATCATTATTCCACTTTCTTTCTGTTGCTCCTTCCCCTAGTAAGCATACAATATAATCTGTGCATATCTCAGAGATTCAAAGGAAAGTTGTGATGACTGAATGTAAAATTTCATGGGTGATTTTTAGTGTTTGGTATGCTCACACACTTTAAAATCCTGGTTCCCTATAAGCACTGCTCTACAAAAATATGTCAGCAAACTTTTTTAAAAGTACTGCAAATATAGAGGTTATCTACTTTCTTTTTTCATTTTATTAAAAAAAAGCAAAAGCAAGCAGATCTGCAATATTACCTCCAACCCCCAAAACAAAACACCAAAACTATTCTTACAGAAAACTTAGCATGTGGCAAGGAATAGGAGATATTTTTGGAAGGAAAAATCAAACATTTACTAGGACAGATCTGCTTTTGCACTCTTGAGTATGAAGACTGGCTAATATTCTGTTTTGTTGTTTAGTGAACAGTGATAGATTTGAATACTAAATTCAGAAGAAGATCTCAGTGAGATCCTGAGTTAGAAAAGCACTTTTGTGTTTGAACAGCCCCAATTGTTATACAAAGATGTTCTTAGCTAAAGTTTCCAAGCAGACTGTTGTTTATATATTCTCACTGTGTTTTCCTACCACTAAGTTATCTCCCCGCTGTGGCCTGAAGGCTTTTAATCTACTGCCCAATTTCAGTCAGACTTGATGAGTATAGGGAATAGAACAATTTTGGGCAAAATGACAAGAAACATGCTTCATTATTTTACTTGCTTACAGAATGATTTGTAAATTGCTGACAAGAAAACTAGGAATCTGCTTTTCACTTCAGCTAGGCTGACCAGCATTTTCTGTCACTTAATTTATCTGATAACAGCCTTTGTTATTAATGCAACATAGCGAGTCCCACTTTCACTGAGTTTATCATCTTATGTAACCACTTGATCCACCCAAAATACTTTATGAAACAGTTTACATCTTTGTGGATGACTATTCAGAATGCATAGGAGCACAAGGAAAAATGAACACATACCAAATAACAGCATCATAATGTAAAGAACATCGTTCATGCAATGAGCATCCATTAAAATAAGTGAAAAAATAGTTAAGATTTCTATCAAGCTCAGTGACATTAGCAGGAGATACTAAAATGCTGAAAACTCAACATGAAAACCATTACTGTCAGTGCGGGAATGACTGCTGAAATGGCTGCAAAAGGGGCCTAGTTCTGTGTAATCCAAGAGACTTCAATGGACAGTGAACGATGTCCCATCCATTCCCTTGAGCAGAGCTAAACTTCATGGTCTTCCATGTGCTGACACTTTCTGGACAAAAGTTTAGCAATGAATTACACTCAAATAATGCTATTTAACTTACAGTTGGAAATGGTTAGATAAGTCTATCATCTCTGTGAAAATAATATCATATAGTGTTCAAAATCAAGAATCAACATGTGAAATATCACAGTATCACAGTATCACAGTATCATAAGGTTGGAAAGGACCTCTGAGATCATCAAGTCCAACCTATATCCCAACACTAACATCAACACTAACACCAAGCATCATCTAAACCATCGCACTCAGTGCCTCATCCAGTCTCCCCTTAAACACCTCCAGGGTCAGCGACTTCACCACCTCCCTGGGCAGCGCATTCCAATGGCCAATCACCCTTTCAGTGAAGAACTTTTTCCTAACATCAAGTCTAAAAATATTATCAAAGAACCTGTGATGTTATAGAGAGTCTAGCTTTAGGAAGAGCATCAAATGGCAAGAGCAAATGAGTTTCTGGTACAAAAATGAAATTGTTTTCATGGAAATGCATTCAAAAAGAAGGCAAAATAGTGAATAGTGCTAACACTGTATCTCACTGTTCTGTGAATGTTCTTGACAGACAAACGGCACCGTGACTTAGAAAGAACTTTTCAGTAGTTACAGATGCATTCATCTGTATTTAGACAAGAAGTGCTTAAATAGCTTTGTTAATGTTTTAAAACAGCAAAGAGTTTCTGTTGTTCTTACTTTGGCTGCACCTCATTTCCCAAATGCTTGTATTCAATTGATCTCCACGATCGCTTCTCGTTGCCACTCTATTTTAATCTTTCAGCAACTGAAGGGCACCTAAATACGGATGGATTTTCTCATGTATGCAATGGAATAGTCATTCATTTATACTAATTTTTCATGATCTGTCCTTTCAAAATCAGAAGCTTAGTAAAAAATAGCTCGGTATAGCCTGATGCCAGCAAAACTGCACCTGGTTTTGCTCTGGATTCTTGTGCTTTGATGAAGAAGGCAAGAACAGAATTATTATGCACTCCATCTCTGGTTAAACAGATCATGAAGACCTAAGACAGTCTGCCAGTCAGAAAAGTAGCTACTGTATCAATGCTGCAAGAACAGGTTATAGATGTGGATCATATGAAGTAATGAACATAACATGAAAGTTGTTTCTCTGAGGATGCTAAGATTAAGCCATTCACAAGAGTTTAGTGATTTTACACAGTTTAGGCAATCAGAGACTGAAACTTAAGACTTCCACCAGAACTAAAAGTCATCAAATATCTAGAAAATCCATCTGTTTGAAATGATGTCTCAAGTTGTCAAAAAGCCTCATGTTAAAAGAGTGTTGTGATTTACTTTTAAATTAATTTCAAGTTCTCCTATTCATCAGTTTTCACTGAATGGTGCATGTTAAAGTTACTGTCTAAGACCACCTTCCAGGTTTTTCTCCCATAATAGATGTTAGCATGTAACTAAAGTTTAATGAAGGATGAGTAAGGTGTTAAAACTGTGAGACAATAAAAAGATACTATCCAGTAAAAAACTATATAAATTACCTGTGTGGCTTTTATGATGATGGATGACACAATAAATATAGAGATTTTAAAATGCTGGGCTTTAGGTGAAATAAAACTCAGTCCAAGTTTTTGTAACAATTAAACGTGGCTTCATAAATGTTTTCTCAGAAAAAAGAGCGTAAACTAATCATAATTAATTCACAGGTGTTAACATGTTATGCTATATAATTTTGATATTTTTCATCTGGGATAATCCTCATAAGGCTCTAGTGGATCCTTATTTTTCCAAGCTAAACTCTGGCAATAAAAACAGACAGTATAGTCTCACCTCAGAATGAAAAATGGTAACAGGCTGAGAAACAAGCAATAGGCACAATTCACCCTTCAGCACAAGTCAATATCTAAGCTTTCATGGTCTTCAAAAAGACAAGGTTGAACACTGAATTCCTAACTTAACTGCATGCCACAGAAATTCATCCGAAGTGCTGCTGAGGCAAATTCATGCTGTGTGAAGGACATTTACTAGACAACTGTTGCAAACAACTTTCCAATTCAAAGTTTGTTTCCTTTTTTTTCATTTTATTTATTTATTTTTTATTAGAGAAGATCATAGAAATCTTCACAAAGTGTTTTTAGTGCTATCGTAGTTACAGGCTGTGCTTTTTTGGCTCAAGTAACTCATTCATGACATGAAAAGGAACAGTGAGCCAGCTCGTCTTTGAGGAAATTACATGGTAATGATAAACTGCCTAATCCTTCAGGAGGACAGTCCATTTTGCAGAACAGATAATTTTCATGCGGTTGAAAGGATACCATGAAAACCCCTTGAAGGCTGGCAGCTGACTACCATACGGAGGAATGGGTTTTTGTTCTGTGTTTGCCAGCCAGTCTAGGCTATCACCCTAATAACTCTCTCAGTGCCTTGTAACAGCTCTATGTAGACCCATTCAGAGCCCTTGATCACACTAGAAACAGAATAAAGAGCCCTGCATACTCATACAAGGAGCAAAGAAACCAAAGCATCTGCTTCTGTGAAAGCGAATCTATATAGCTGCTAACACTTTACAGCAGCATCAGTGATGGCATGAATACTGTAAGTTTCTCATTTTGATGCTCTTTTTCATTAGTCAGCAATGAAATAATATCATGTAAGCCACAGCTGTTTTGGGTCAGTGGAAAGAGTGTATAGCTGTCAAAATGTTGAAATTTAGGGCAGGCCAAAAAAGCCTCAGAAAAATGTGCATTCGTTTGAAGCTGTTGAAAAACTAATTTTGTTGGAATCCAGTCACAGTGCCAGGTTTATATTTCTGCTGTAAAAGGTGCATGTATTAAAATCATGATAATGAGGAGTAAGCTAGCTTCATCCCAAACTGGAGTTTCCCTTCCAGGCAAGGCAAGATTGAACTGTGAAAGAGAAGAGCCTCTCTGAATAGCACAGGGGAAAAGGAACCTGTAAAATAACCCTCCACTACTTCCCATGCTCCCGGATGGGTGCACTGGCAGAGCTTGTGCGTGGAGCACAAACTGAAGCCCTCCAAGGGTCTGTGACATGTCTGTACTAGATCCCTATGAAGTAATCCAAGGCCAAATGGGCTAAGAAATGCAAGACTGACCTGTAAATGAAGTCCAATACTACAAGAAGGAAAAGATACTGACTTTTAAGTCACAGGGATGGACTTGGTATAGGATAATAGACTCTCATGTGCCTTACTGAGGAAGAAAATGTGGACTGTAAAATTGTGGCTGAACTTATGCCAAGCTGCGCTCCAAGGGTGGGTACCTCTAACCCATCCCCTGGACCTGTGCTGCTGCACTCAGGGAATGCACAAAATTCCCCTTGTCAAAGCTTTCATCCCTGTCAGTGTACCGTAGCCAGGTGAGAAACAGGCACCCTTCCTCTCTGACCTGGCCACTCAGAGATACACAGTCAGTTAGTTGTGATTGAACAGATAAAAAATCCTAGATGCCACCTTTTACAGGAATATGGCATTTCACAAAACTATATGGTCTTACAGATTACCTGATTCATCTGTGTGTTCCTCAATTCTCAACATAACTCAGTGGCTGTAAGGAAAGATTGATGTTCACAGGTGTCGTAGTGAGGACAAGTGAGTAGTGGTGACTGGGTACCCTGATCCTGTAATTTCAGACAACAGCCAATAACTAGGTGTATTGAAGTCCTAATGACAAAAAAAAAAGGCCAGGGAGAAGTCATGCAATGATGATAAATGTGCCAATAGTTTACTCTGCAATTGAAAGGTGGCCAGACCATTTTACATTATGAAAATACAAATAGTCCAAGAGTTCAGATATAAGTTTTCAAATGATTGCTTTATAGGTTTGTGTAGTATTTGCACCGTTAAATCCAGCATGCCTGGTGCGGAAATACAGAGGTGCAAATGAAGTCTTGTTTGTCTGACCCAGCTGAAAAATCTCTTTGCAACAAAGATGCTAATACAAACATGGTCATTGCATATAATCCTAGAGGACTTAAGCTTGCTGACTAAACTATAAAATCAAATGTAAATGAAGCTGTAATACATAGTAGTTGTATTTCAGGTGATGGAGAACTGACTACTCTTTACTGCACAGATTGTATTGATGGAAGTAAAGGTCTGGGCTGAACTTTGAACAGCAGAAAACTAACCTTGTGATACACTATGTAGTTCAGCAGTTTACAAAATTTCATATAAAATGAGGAAAACTTAGCATAAACTAGACTTCCTTAAGCTTTCTTGTGTCCAGTCTAAGAATGAAGGTTGAAAAACAACAGAATAATAGGTGGCTTTATTTGCCACGAGTGAAAAGTTTCCAGGTGGGTTGTAATTTTGCCATGAAAATTATTCTATTTTATTTTCTTACAGTCAATGTAATATTTTGTGAAAAAAAGACTTCTGAAAATGAAATGTGAATGACCCTTTAACATTTTGTGTTGCACTCTCACTAATCAGATGTAGTACAAAGATGTTGACGAAGATATACTTTTCTATAGGTGTTGTGCCAAGAGGTGTAAAAGTGTATGTGTAGCACTTCAGATGTCAGTGCGAGACTGCACATCTCCCCTGCAGCACAGGTACAGAAAACCCAAGGAGGTTACTGTTTGGAAAATGTTTTAAAAGTCTTTTTAGTGAAGAGGAGACCCTGGAAAAGGTAAGAAGTACCGTGGTGCCACTACTGTGTTGTGGAAGTTGTTGATATTGATGCTGTATCTCCAGAAAAAAGTGTTGTCACTGGCTGTGGAGTTATGTTCAAAGAATTTGGATGTTGTACCTTACATCTCTTCCCAGTGCTGTAATGTGATACCAACTGGACAGAAAAGGGCTGCTGAAGGATGAGAAAGAAGCTATGAGATTATTGATTCCCAATTGAAAACCCTGCTGGCCATGGCACTTAGCCATGAGGACTAGGGCTAGGGAAGACACTTCTTTAGTTTAGTGTACAAGTTTGTGACTGCCAAACATCTGCTGCCTCCCCCTCTTTTTTTTTTCCCTCCTGTAATAGCCTTTCCATCTTTACTGTCTCTAAGCAGAAAAAAGGATGTGTTCTGCTATTCAGATTAGGGTGATTATATACAAGTCCCATGACAAGTCAATTTAATTTGGAAAATATCCATAATGGAATTAAACAGAAAATAAATATGTAAGCAGCAACAGAAATGCAAGAAAGAAAGTCCTTAATGGATATTTTCCAAATGACTCTCTGGGAGTTTCATACTGATGTTGAAAATTCTCTGTGAATAAACAGTTTGCTACAGATCTCAGTTTTTCCATGACGCAGAAAAATAAGGGGCACTGTTGCAAAATAATACTAAACTATTCTGATGCGTTCAAGGGCTCTATCTGCATACATGAAGTCTGTAGTACTACAATTTAAATGTAACACAGTACATTTTAATCTGCTGTTTATAGATTCCAGTGGGGTTTTTGTACATAATTTACTTTCAGTGATTCACATTTGACAGGAGGCCAACTGTAGTTTTCTTATATATTGTACCTATTTTAAATCATAATTGAGGACAAAGACAAACAAACATGACTACATTCAAATGAATTATTTATGGGATCAAAGAAACCATGGAAACAATGCTTACCTGATAGCATTATCTGCAAGGTGTAATACAGTGCAAGAGTGGAATTCACTAGATCTAAAGTATGAGCCCAAAGAACCTTTTCCACAACGTTGATGGACTTTGTGGCAGTTCACAATGGCATTAATAATCCAATTATAGCTTGAACAATTTTCTACCTCAAAAAATAAAAAAAAGAATAACACAGGCTTTACAAGTTTGTTTTTTTTTTTTTAAAGTGGCCTTATAGTCTTAATATTACTTGTAATCCTATACATTAAGAGCCTTCTGGAAGACCTGTTACTAAACATTGTCTTCAAATATGCTGCTGTGTAAGGAAGGTTTTCTCTGAATAGAATGCCTTAGAGCAACCATCAGAAAATTCTTTAAGAAAAAATGTAGCAGAACTACAGTAACACTTCTGAGACAAATTAGCTCTCACTCTAGTCTTCCTGATGCATACTCAGTTGTCTCTCCCATCATCCTCCTAGGCTGATACAATTTACTAGTTATGATAAAACAGCATATACAAGAGGAGTGACCAAATGATAAAATTGAGAAATGATAAAAGTCAATTACAGAAGAAGAAACTTTAAGTAAAAAAAATAAAATTAGCTTTTATTAGTTTTGTTTATTTACAGGTTGGGTTTTTTTGTAGTTTTTTGTGTTGCTAGTTGAAGTCATTTAAAGATTTACCCCTTTCACCTCTGAAAATTCAAATGCAAGGAACAGAATCTCTTGAGCAATTCAAGATTTCTGGGACCAGTTCAGTAGGTTGGGAAAAATTATAAGCTGACAGGAGGAATTTATCTGAAATGAAAAAAAACCAAAACCACCGAAGAAAGAAAAGGTCTACACATCTTCCCATAAGAAGGAATGAAAATCAAAGCAAAAAATTAATAGCTATACAAATCAATGGATAAGGACTAAATTTTCGGTAGCCACTGGCTAGTGCATTTCCCCACGCTAGCCTAACAAGTAAGCACTACCTATTTGACGGATACAGAATTGGAGAATCTGGTCTTAGAGGGGTAAAGTCCACAGGATAGTGTAGTGCTGATCAGCACCAAAATGAAATCCAGATGTTAAATGAAAGCCCTATATATTATGTAATATATTTTGAATCCAAAGCACCCTGAAAAACCTGGAATATCCTACTTGAAAGTCAATGGTTCTTTGCTTTAATCAAGAACTATTACTTCTGAAGCAACATTAAAGAATATAAAAAACAATTAAAGGAAGAGTGGAAGAAGCAAACAACAGAAAATCTGCCATTCTTTTTTCTTAATTAGTAATGCTGATTTTCCTTTCCAGTTACATTTTTTCAAAATGTTTTATTTTAAGGGAAATCAGAGAATGAATTTAAAATGGAACAAATCTGCAACAGGGTGTTTGAACTATAAATGAAGCTTTTTTTAACAGGAATTTCTTGAACAAGCACTTCTATAAATTCTAAAAGCCTAACTGAAGACATGAATACAAAATTAGACTAAAGTTAGTGGCAATGTCCAAGTAGCAGAACTGCAGACCCAGCTCTTCAACAACTTTAGTTTGAGACCACTGAACAAAAGACTAAGGTTTAAATGGTTCAATACATGAACAACAATGTGAATCTTAATATAGAATATTTTAAATACTCTATGTCTCATTTTTTTTTCCTTTTAATAAACTCTAGATTTCACCATTTTGCAATGAAATCACCAATGGGACATAGAATGATAGAATCTTCTGATTGGAAAAGACCTTTGAGATCATTGAGTCCAACCGCACCCATCTTCTACTAAATCACGTCTTTCAAAAACTCATCTACCCTTTTTTTAAACGCTTCAAGGGATGGTGACTCAGCCATTTCCATGGGCAGCTGTTCCAGTGCCTGACCTCCCTTTCGGTAAAGAAATTCTTCCTAATATCAAGTCTGAACCTGCCCTGGTGCAACTTGTCCTATCACCTGTCACTTGAGAGGAGAGATCAACACTTGCTCAACACTATCAACACTACTTGATCAACTTGATCAACACTACAGCTTCTTTTCAGGCAGCCATAGACAGTGATGATATCTCCCCTCAGCCTCCTCTTCTTTAGGCTAAACAACCCCAGTCCCTCAGCCGCTCCTCACAGGACTTTTTCGCCAGCCTCGTCCCCCTTCTCTGGATGTGCTCCAGCACCTCAATGTCCTTCTTATACTGAGGGGCCCAGAACTGAACACAGTACTCAAGGTGTGGCCTCACCTGTGCCAAGTACAGGGGCACAATTACCTCCCTGGTACTGTTGGCCACCCTGTTTCTGATACAGGCCAAGATGCCATTTGCATTCTTGGCCACCTGGGCACATTGCTGGCTCATATTCAGCTGGATGTCAACCAACACCCCCAGGTCCTTGTCCTCCAGGCAGCTCTCCAGCCAGTCTTCCCCAAGCCTGTAACACTGCGTGGGACTGTTGTGTCCCAAGTGCAGGATGCTGCATTTGGTCTTGTTAAACCTCATCCCGTTGGTCTCAGCCCATCAATCCAGCCTGTCCAGATCCCTCTGCAGAGCCTTCTTTCCTTCAAGTAGATCAACACTGCCACCCAGTTTGGTGTCATCTGAAAACTTGCTAAGGATGCACTCAATCCCTTCGTCAGATCATTAATAAAGATATTGAACAGGACTGGACCCAGCTCTGAACCCTGGGGAACCCACTCGTGACCAGCCTCCAACTGGATTGAACTCCATTTACCACCACCCTCTAGGCCTGGCCATCCAGCCAGTTTTTCACCCAGCACAAGGTACAATGGCAGCCAGTTTCTCAATTAGAATATCGTGAGAAATGGTGTCAAAGGCTTTACAAAAGTCCAGGTACACCACACCCACAGCCTTCCTCTCGTCCATTAACGGGGTAACCTTGTCATAGAAGGAGATCTGGCAGGTCTGGCAGGACCTGACTTCCATAAACCCATGTTGACTGGGCCTGATTACCTGACTGTCCTGCATGTGCTGTGTGATAGCACTCAGTATGATCTGCTCCATGACATTCCCTGGTACCTAAGTCAAGCTGTTAGGCCTGTAATTCCCTGAATCCTCCCTTCAACCCTTTTTGTAAATGAGAGTTACAATTTCCAGTCTCCAGTCGAGTGGCACTTCCCCAGTCAGCCAGAACTGTTGATAGATGAAGGAAAGGGGTCTGGCAAGGACTTCTGCTAGCTCCCATAATACCCTTGGGTGTATCCCATCTGGCCCCATAGACTTGTGGATGTCTAATTGGCTGAGCAGGTCTCTAACCAAGTCTTCTTGGAACATTCAGGGTTCATGTGTCAAGGCTTTTGCATGGAGATCCAAGAAAAAAACAACAGGGACATGAGGTAATAATGCATGCATGGAGCAAACTGTTCAGAAAAATTTATTTGGTGCAGTATGGGCCTGGGAGAAGGTTTCATCTTGCAGATCAGTTTGCTTGGTCTGCACTTTTGTTTCCAATGTGTATTTTTCACCTTGATTTTCAGAATTTGAAACAGAGTTCTTCTCTGGACTGTTATAATTCCCGATGCTTCAAAAAACCTCAAGAGAGTTAGAGGTGCAAGGAGAAAGCAGGTGAAACCATGACAGTCCAAGAAGCCAAAAAGTCCTTCACTTAGCACTACTTGGCAACAACTAACATATCAGTGTGTGATCAGCTTTATTGTTATATTAAATCCAGATATGGTACTGTACAAGCTACTAAGAAGAAAATCAGCGCTAGCTGAGCTGAAACCAAGACAACATGAAAATGTATTCTCATTTCATTCTGCCTATAACTTACAACTGAGTTTAACACACAAAAATGTATGTAGCTCTTTTCATGTTTCCATGTTTCAGGATACACTTCCTCACTTGATAGCTTGAAAACACAAGAAAGACGAGTTTTGCTGTGTGGTAGTTGGTATTGCTAAGGTAGTTTCTTTTGTGAGAGGTGTACTCAGATGAAAATCTGAAACTCCAGCTTCAAGCCATAGCCAATTGCTGTAATGGAGTAGATTCAGTGAGACTCCCACAAGTGCTCACCTCAAAGAATGGTGCAGAAAGTCCTGGTATGCTTATATGTAATAGAATTGAAGATGTATACCACAACAATACAATTACACCTTGTAACTTTGATTTTATATTCCTTCTGAAAGAAATTCCCCATCTCTATTATTATAGCATACCCATAAATGTTTCCTGCTGCTTCCATAAATATTCAGCTCCTCTTTTACCCTTGATTAAAAAACACCTTAATATTAATGTTAATGTTTATGTGACAGACTCCTAAACTAAAAAAAATTAATCTGAATTATGCTCAAAAAGAGAGATTTAGTTTTTTTTTTTTCAAGTAATCACAGATTTTTAGGAGCTTAAGTGCTATTGCATTGTCATTTATTATTAATTTTATGCAAAACAGGTAGTAATTGTATTGGTAAATGAAGAGGTATTGATATCTGAGAAGATACATTGTTTGACATACATTTTATACTAAATGAATTTTAGCAAAATAAATATACTAGACTAAATTATACACTGCTTATGCTTCACAGAGAATTAGCACTAGAGGCGATGAATACAATTTAGCTATTAAGTAAAATTACCAAGGTTTATGGGTGAAAAAAATCAGTCATGGAGGAAAACATAATCTTGGCTCACAAGTTTATTTTCAGAATTTATCAATGGTAACAATATTGCAAATGGCAAGCATTAAGGAAACATGAACCAAACCCACGAGGTGTATGTTTCTGAGTCAATCTCACGTCACTCCTGAAAGGTAGTTATTACCCAGCATATGAATATTTTAATATACACTGTATACTAGTTCTACATAGTCAGAGGACCAAGCTAGCAAAATCGATCAAGATTACCACAGGGGCTAATATGGACTTCTTTCTCTCACAAACGATCTCTCTGTTTCTTCTCTTATTTTGGGATCAGCGTTTTAACTTCAGTACTGTTTCATTAACTAAACAATGCGGAGAGAAAAAGCCTCACATTAGTCCTTTCTGCGGAGGCCATTTGCAACCTTAACACCTTTCCTTACTTGCGTTTAGATCTCACTTGTTGGCAATGCCTGGAACAGCTCTACTAGGAAGAGAAATGTATGTTTGCTCTCGGGAAAAAAGTAGATGGCACGTGAGAAAGCAAAGTATGAAAAACAATGAAAAGGAAGAGGAAGATGGTTTCATTTTGAGTTGCTGCTCGCCTCTCATTGTAATATAAGAGAATATTTTAAACTGTTTAATCATAACAAAGAGCAAAATAGTATCAAAAGAATTAATTTTCACTTACTATGTCATCAGATGGTGAAACTCATTTTCCAAGAATTTATTAAAGATCAGAGTACACTGAGATTAGAAAACTCTAACATTATGTTTCATTTATTGTGGCAAATCTCATGTACTATATAACCCTGTCTCCTCAGGCATTGCGTTGCCCTAAAAGGACCAGGAGAAGGATGTTCAAATGGGCATCTGGTACCAGATGTTGTTTATTAATATCTCTTGACATCTTCATGAACTTTACTTCTGCAGAAAGAATTTCTTTGTAACAAGCTGGAGTTTGCTTTTACTTGCTCTAAAACATATTGTAGAATTGGTAAAAACTTGTGGGTCTTCTGTGGGTCTCCATATATTGTGGTACCCGTTTTTTACACAGAAAAACATACATATTACAATACTGCCTCATTTTGAAATCACTGACAAAGTATTTCTTTCCTCTGACATAAACTGAAAATAAGGCATCTTTGAAATATGGATTAAATAGAATTTTAATCTTCCAGTACAAGCCTACTGTGTGTGGAGAGGCAGCAATGCAGTAATAGAACCTTAAATTTCTCACATTCCTAGAGAGACTTAAAATAAAGATGTCAGACAAAGATTGAAAGATTTATGGGAGGAATCCTTGGCAGAATTGTATAAAGCTGAAGAAAAAAAAAAGGATATCTGAAATGCAAGTCATAATTGAAAAGTAGTTTCTCCACCAAATATTTGAAAACTAGGAACTTGAAATATTGGTGTATATATAGTCTTCTTCCTCTGTGCCTTCAACAAAGAAATGTATTTTTTTAGAGCAGCAAAATGCATGTGTCTTCTTTTCTCTCGAGTCTGGGTACACTATCTCTATGCACCTTCTATTCTCCTCAGTCTCAGTCCTATATTCGCTGATATCCAGGCACGTATCCCAGTGCCTTCATGTCCCACTCCTCCTCTGCTGCTTTCTGCTGCTAAGTAATATCCTCAGATAAGTAATATCCTTTACCCGTCAGGAATGTGTCAATGCTTGTTTCAAACTGTACAGGTGCTGGGTGATCAGGGGGGTAACAGCCTGCAGCTTTTGCTGTAGATTACACACGTGATTTTTTCTTCTCTGTATAGCCACTGATTTTATCAAGATCTGTTTGAGCTTTTTCTCTGATATCTTTTCATGCCTTGAACAACTGAAATCTACATAAAAACAGTTTGTAAGTTTTCAGGGAACTGGCAGACCAATTTCAATAACAGCTTTGTCTATATACAAAAGTAGGCTGGAACATAAAAGTAAGAATTAAAGAATCAGAAACTGTCAGGACTGAATCAGAAAGAATTTTCAGGGTCTTGATTCTCAGTGGCTTCATGCTCTTTATTACATAATTGTTTCTTTAACTTTATGCAGTTTTCCTCTCAGAACTGTGATTAGTCTAAACATTAGTTTCTGCAACTTTTCAGATTTTAACTGGTCTTTTTAAAATGCAAATAATCTGAATTGGATACCATATTTTAGGTGTGATTTGGTGTAATGGTTTGAATATTGCATTCCAGCTGCTGGAATTACCCTCTCTTCCTTCATTACTGCTCAGAAGCACATTCACCACTGGCTGTGAATGAGATTGCAGGAAGAGATTATAAAGCGTGTATGCTTTATATTTTAATGATCCTCTGTCTTGACAAGAGACCCATCACTAGTATAGCCCTGGGTACATTAAGGCCAACATTATTCTATGTACATAGAGTAAACCATCCTATGCTTGAATTAGGCAAAGACAGTGACAACAGTAATCTCACACAAAATAACAAGCGCCACCAAAATCACAAATCTAAAAATATCTCAAGAACATTTGGTGGTTTATAATGTACTTTTTGCATGCAAGGCAAGGAAAAAATTCTATCTCATTTTTAAGAAAGGGAAAAAATGCCTAGAAACAGGAAAGGTCTGACCCAGTCTCAGTCTTTGAGTTCTGTCCCAGTTAGTTGATTCATCACATTAGACTTCATTTCAATATTTACACAAATCCAAAACAAAGACGACACTTGTCAAAATCTTGATTACTGATGAATCAGAACAGCACAGTATTTGTATAATATTCTGCTCTTTGTGAAAAAAAAGGAAAAGAAAACCACAGAGATATCTGTAGCTATTTACTTTTCCAACAAAATACAGGAGTTAAGAATAAGTGCTATGGGAAAACAACACTTAAAAGGAGTAGTTTATCAGTCAATACATGTTAATTAATAATTCCACATGAATTCTTTTGAAAAAGCACCTTCTTCTTTTGCATATGAGTCCATTTCATGCCAACATTCAGCTTTTTCCACCGAAGATTGGCTAGTCCTGCTGCAATTTTCTTCAGAGCAGATGAACAGTGATCTACCAATACCCATTGTATTCAGATAGCCAGATTCCATTTGTGAAAAGGGAAAGAAAGGTAATATACCACACCACTATAAATGATAGACATTTGTAACATAAAATAATAATGATATAAAACCTAATTTTTTCAGCTGCTTGCAGAGCCACACTAAAATAAATGAACAGAGAGTAGAGTAGAGCTACAGACATACTCAGTTTTCCGTGCTTACTGCTAGCCAGGATAAAGTCTGAATTTCCTTGACAATCACTGATGAAGTCTCTGGTAAATTTTGGCTCTAGTGATTACAACAGTGCTCAAGACTGAAAAAATAATAGGAAAGATCCATCAAGGCTGAAACTGTTGAACTCAAAGCAACATTAATTTGCAAGGCTTCACCCTTCAGAACTACTGTCCATGTAGCAGTCATTATTTTTGTTGGGACAGAGTGATGGGTGAAACAAAGATTACAGGGTAGGACTACTACAATGCAGCCACTAAGAACAAACAAGCAGCCCACAATTAACATTATTTCTGCATCTAGTGAAAAATCAAAGAATAATTTCTTAAAATTTCACCAAACACTCTTTTTGCTCCTTAGATCTACAAGTTCCCCTCTGCCCTGCGCAGTACTCTGTGTGGAAATAATCCAGAGTAAAAGGAAACCAGTTTTCTTTTCTTTCTGTATTTGTTTTTAACAAGTTTTGAATGAATGGTCAGTCACCAAAGCCTGAACAAGTTCTTTTTACACTTCTGTGTCTGAAATTGCAACCAAAAATACGTGGGGATAACCAAAGCCTCAGGAAACATATCAGTTTGCCTTGATAATAACATGCTTGAGTCTCCATGCTTAAATACACAGCACCCTGCTTGTGGCCATGCAATACACTGACTCAGTCATGCTGGATGAAGCAGATCCAAAGTTACAAGGGCTAAACAGGAATATTTGCCCAGACATGCCTGAAGTAAGATGAAAAGGAGATGGTAGCAGTAAAGATCAGACGTCTTTGATCATCATTCTCAAGTGGTTCTGAGTTAATTGGATATTCCTGTGCCAGCTCAGGGATCCCAATGCTTTGAAGACCATGGGATGGCAATGCATGACCATGCAATTTTTCTTACGGGCACAGTAATGCAACCTCCTCTGGACAATTCCCAGAACTGGATGAGCCCGCTCTGGGTGGGATTTCTAAGCTGATGGCTCTCTGGAACCTCCTTTTTGTTCTCAGCAGAAGCAGCCATCTACTGGTCCCCTGACTTAGCCCAGGACTCACAACAATCTTTCATTCTCTACTGGTACCGACACAAAAAGAGCTTCTAGGAGAGGAGCCTCTTTTTATTAACACATATAAACCTTAAAAGCCTCCACAAGAATCAATGAAAACTTAGCATAAGTATATGGTCTGCACACAGCAACAGTAGAGAGAGAGAAGCAGAAGAAAAAAAAGAAAGGGAAGCAAGCAAGAAGGTCGAAACACAACACCAGAGACCTTGCCTTCACTCACTGTAAAACTTAAGGACAGGCACAATTCTCATTTTACTCGTATGAAAAAGTAAACCACACTGGCACACACATGTACACTGTCTCACATTATTTGTCTTTTGCTAACTCTATCAGAGACATCCGTCCTTAATCAGTCATCCTTACTTTGAATTTCTTTCAATTGAAATTTTCCATATTCTGGAGACCCCTTTGTCAGAGTAATTCCTGGGAATACAGACCCCATTTGATGAAATGGAGAGTCGCTAAATTAGCAAAGAACTGATGGAAAACATGGGGTTTTTATACTAGAAATCCTATTTTACTAACCACTGGTTTTAATGAACCCTCTAACAAAATGAATATGCCTGCATATTCACGTTCCCGTGTTTTATTTTCTGTCAAATTAGAAACTGACTTATGAATATTATGGTCTGTGTCTATGACTAATTGGGAATTTGAATTTTAGCTTGTACGCTTTCTACACTAGAGTTCCCAATGTACAGGCACCATTTGGTCTAATTTCCCCAAATCAGTTTCAATTTGGCACTTGCTGGTTAAACTCAGAAGAAAAGCAAGATAAAAAAAAATCCTGTCATGAGTAGCAACGACAATGTTTTCTTTAAGAAGAATTTTGTGAGAAGGAAAGGAAATGCTACCCCCATAATCATCACTACTGAAGGAGTCAATGATGTTTATGTAGGCAAGACTTGGACTACCAGCACTGCTGGCTGACTAATTGAGACTCAGAGAAATTGTGTATTTAATGTACTGTAATGCTTTTTGTACATTGTTTTAAGAGATAACTCAGGGTAGAAAATAGATCTTGTCTTTATATTGTTGATAAAGAACATACCATGACTCCTTTCTTTTTCTGAAAATTCCCGAGGTCTTTTTACTCCATTTAATGCTCAGAGTATTCAGCTTTATTACATTAGTGAAAATGTGAGAGTTTAATATACACTTTGTCCAGAACTGGGCAGCCCAACTAAGTATTCATTACTTTTGCTAGAAATGGGATTCCTTGCTGTTCCGTTTCTGTAGGGGTGCAAAAAGAGGGTCTTAATACAAAACCCAGAAACTCCAGAAAGAATTACATTCCTCATATTTGAGGAAAGAAGGTTAATACTACTATTTAAACCATCCTTCTCAAAAGATTTCAGATTCCTCAAAAAGACAAGGGCTCCCTTATTCAATGTGCCTACTGCATTCTAAGGTTTCTTTCTTACTCATAGAAAATCTTTCAAAGTTTTTGGGTAACTTCTGTCAGTGTCTGAGCTAGTGACCATGCTCATGCTTCATGAATTTCACTTAAATTCAGCTGATGAACTCCCCATTCTGTAGCATGAACAAAGATAAAACCACCTTTGCACCAGAGGTGTTTCTGACTTTGTTCTGCAATGTCTGATGGAAAGAATTTTTTTTTACCAGTTTTTTACCAGTTAGCAGGAACTTAATCAATCAGAGCTGCTCAACCTAGTGAAGCACTCCAACCCAGAACCCATGCAATGGTGCACATGTTATCTTCTGCAATCCCTTGAGTAATCTTTCTCATCATTGCAACCCAGGCAGATTTGCTCAAACACAGATTCATGGAGTGTAAATAATATTTGTTGTTTTGCACACATAGTTTGTCATCCTCAATGTTACATTTCTAAAGAACAAAAAATTTGAGATACCAACCCTGGTAAAGACATTCTTAAGATCCTAAAAGGAAAATTCAGAATGTGAATTTACTTTGTGGGTTACAGGATTTCCTATTTCGTCACATCAAAGAAGAAAGACAATTTCTAGGGGAGAGATGAGGATTCAGAACCACTGTTTGGTACTCATTCTAAAGGATGATGTTAGATATACCTCACAGAAAAAGAGAAGGAACTATTCAAATTGCAAATGGTATAAATATGAGAGAGAATGCTATCAGCACTTGATCTCAGATAATCTATGCCCACATAGCCTCAGAACATTATTAATCAATCCAACTATGCAAAAGGAAGACCTTCATATCTGTCAGGCAGCTGTCCCTGGACAGCTTATAAGTGCCTTGCAGTTAACAAGCAATCACTCATAGTCAAACCCGGATCATTATCTTAAACACTTGAGAAATTATAGAATGATTAAAACAGTGAAAAATCCCATCACTCATTGCATTGACTCCCACATGACCTTTAAGTCTGCATATTGAATTTCCCTTGCTCTAGTTAGTATTTATCCTGTATCATTTTTCATAGGCTAGTAACACTCTTTCTAAACTGATAAAAAGGGTGTCCTTTGCAGACAGCTAATATTTCTGCTACTGTGGCACATGCTACCTGAATTTTTTGGTAGCCAGTACTTCATTTTGTTTTTCAGTAATTATGCGAGTGATACTATACTCCCAATTGTAAAAGCTTCTTAATCTGGAAAAGGAAGAACAAAATACATGTCACCAAACAGCTAATTTTAATCTATAGTTAAGAACCATTTTAATAAACTCCCACTTATGCAGTTTCTGTGCTTCCAAAGACAGAATAATGTTTTTACCTCACTTTTGTCTGCCACTGGACTGTTCACTGCAGTTTATACTTTTTCAACGACTTGTTCCAATTATGTAAAAAGGAGATTTTTCCTAAACACAGCTATACTGTTTTTTACACAGCGCTTTTGTGTAGAAAGTTCCCCTCCATCCCCCCAAAACCAGAAACTGCTTCACATGTTGCTGCCATTTCAGCTCTTCTCCTGGGCCCTCATTGTATCTTCTAAAAAATCTTGAATTAGAAGGCTAATACTAGAGTAAAAATGCTTCCCATAGGAGGTGAAACTTTGAAAGTGAACAAACGAATAATTCAAATTCAGATATATTAAAAAAATGTGCTTTTTGAGAAAAGAGAAGGTAACTTTTGTCACAGCAGGCCTTATGACAGTTCACATATTCTCAGTATACAATACCGTATAATTATAATTGTCATTGGTACTGCATGCTGATTTGACAACAATGAGATCATTAGCTTGGGCTAATCTGTAAAAAACCAGCAACATCATTTGATTTCTATTCATCCTTAACCTAGACTGCTGGCTTAAAAGTGTTTCGTGTACACTTGTACCAAAAAGGAAAATCAACGCAGGTTAGAAGGGCACATCTAGCAGCAGATTAGTTAGTATTTTTCCAATACAGAGCCAAATCATCATCTGCAGTATCTTATGACCATTGTTTCTGTTCAGAACTGTAACTCAATAGAAATCGCCACAGGCAATCAGTACTGGGTCGAATCCTCCACTCTAAAGGCCAGCAGAGTTTTCACTGGCAATGTTTTTTCCAAAATGAGCGAAAAGTATCTTGTGGTATAGATGAAAACATAAATAAACTAATAATAATAACATTGAAGGGGAAGGGGAGAGGAGGAATAGCAAACATACCGGATATGTAGTTCGTGGTTCTGGTACTGAATGGTTTGCTTACTCATAAACAGACCTGTTATACAGAAAGATGATTAAAAGGATGCTGTATTTGAACTTCTACAGGTGCTCTGACCAGGTGAATCATTTGCTTTGCAGCATCGGCTAGCAAGCAAGTGAAATAAAATCCCAAATGTTTACATAAGCAATGAAATTTAGTACTTTTAATAATGCAATCCTTTAATAGATATTATATATTTAATATTGCTAATATTACAAGTTTTACACAACCATCTTGTGGTTGAATGAATCATTTTATCTCTGGAACAGTTACTCCAATAGGTACAGCTATGAACATTAATGGTTTGTATAATAAATTTTCCCGTGTGCAAGATGGACCTGAATTCAGCCTGAACTTCACCAGTGCTGTTTCCATAGGTTCATCTGTTATCATTTAGATCAACAACCTACTGTTATTAAATCCATTGTAAATTAAAAATTCAACATGAAGAGCTTATGAACATGCAAGCAATACGTGGAGTAGCATTTAAATCACCTAATTTACTTAAGTAAAATCGTATATCTTACAAGACTGAATTCTAAAGCAAGATTTTGCACTAAAATGAGCTGAGATTAGACACCTAAATATTTGCAGCTGAAAGATAAGGCTTTGAAGAATTATCTTAAAAATAACTATGTCTACATGAAATATACGAGAAAAGTTGTAAGAAAAAGTTGTTGCAATTAAATCACGTTCTATATAGTGATTATTTCAGAGCCTCAAACGCCTCCTAATTACTTTGTAACTCAGCACAGAAATATTTGGCAAAGGCATCTTCTAAAGTGATACATGATTATCAGGAAAAAAACAACTTACGATTTGACAATGGAAAACAGTAGAATTTCAAGTTAAAATAGAAGCTCTTTGAAGTAAATTGTGCTGGAAAAATTATTAATACTTTATAATTTAGTATTTTCAAATTACATTGTGTATGTTTTCTTAAGTTCCACAGATATACTACATGAAATTTCAGCTGCATAAGTGAGTCTACTAAGTGCAGAGAGACTGTTCACACAAAGTAAGTCATCAGCCTGAGTTCCTGAAGTTTGCACTTTCCAAAATAAAAAATTACACTAATCCTGGAATCATGTTTGGGCACAGTTCTGGACAGACAGCTTTTGGCTGCCACTCATCACAAAGCATTAGCAACTTGCAAATAGGCATAATTAGAAAAGGAAGGGACCCTAACCTCCTAACTTAAAATACCAGAATTGTTGATATTTGCAAGATGAGTTTAAACAACTGAGTTGTTATGATTTATAGACTTTTTGGAGGATCTGAGACACTGACTTAGAAAATGATGATTTGTAATCCTATAGGTAATGTACATATCAATACGAGCTGTGAAGAATATTCAAAAAAAATGAATATTTTTTCAGAAGAGAACGGGTAGAATTGAATCATCATTGTTTTTATTAGACTAGTACACACATGGAAACTTAAAGCACTTGCATGTCTGAAAGCTTTCTTTTTTTTGTCCCAGTGATATCAGTTGCTCAAATAAAAGATTTTATCTTTCATGAGACATCTCCTCTCAGGGAATAAGAAATTAGTCCTGGAGTTAGAGTAAAGAGAAACACCACAATGCACTCTAAAGAAGTAATTCAGACCATAATAAACTAATTTGCAGTTTTGGGAGGGGGTTCCAGAACAGATTCTGCCATTTTTGGAGCAGACATATGCATTTTGCCAAGATTTGAAGATTTCATGAACAAAAAGAATGGAATACTAAATAATGTGTAGCACGCATTTTTCAAATTTTGCTACATGTGTGTTTGTTACTACCAAACACTACATTATGGGAATTATTTGTTTTCCTAAGAAAAAGAAAATTATGTTCTACTACTGAAGCTGAAGATCACATCTTGAGCAGCATAAACAAGACAGTTCTGGAAAAGACAAGAGAATCAGGCTAGGGATCTTTTCCCAAGTCTTTGTAATTTTAAAGACTATTTCTGTTTGAATTCTTATGTTAAAATGTTACATTTATATTACTCCTTTTTTGGGGGGGCAAGCATGGTCTATAAAGAGATATGTGCTATATAGATTTGTCAAAGAGTTCCTTTGAGTCAGTGTAATTTGTTTACTGTTAGCTCTGTTTCCTACCTGCTTTGTCCTTTGTAAACCACAGCCGTTCCTCTTCTTTCTGAGACAAAGTAGATCATGACATTCTGATCAACTGCTTTTATATCAGGGAGCAATATGTTATATCATTATCTGAATGTTTAAACTTGGATAAAGCAGGTCGGATCAGAAGCAGGCAAGCAGCAGGCAAGGTTAGTCAAAGAATCGCTGGTTCATTTTATTCTTAGTTTTCTGCCCATAAAACCTTTGATCTTAGAAATCATTAAACTCGGAAGAACTAGTTAACTTGTGTTAATATTCAAGATCAATAAATGAAAATAGTGTCTATCATGTTTCAGTTGGTATTCTGTCAATGATATAGTTGAGCTGACATCCTAGCAGTAATATGTTTAAGTTTACAGGAACTGTCTCATGCATTAGAAAAAATGTTTGTTGTATAAACCCTTCTTATTCTGATATGGTCACTTTCTATTATAGCATACTACCTGGACTCTGAATTTTAAGGGAAGTGCAGGACAGAAACTCAATCACGTGGTGAGATCTCCATAAATAGTCTATCTTTTTTTCTTTTAGATAAGATTGAATTAGCGTTTTTCTATCCTGCAAGAAAGAAGTGACGTGTTTAAATTGCTTTATAGAACAAGGCTGTGAAATTTTAAAACAAACTGAACATTGGAAAGACACTACAGAAATGCCAACTATTTGCATGGATATTGATAACTATATGTATTATTTCTTTGTATTGATTTGTTTACTCATTTTCACAAATATTAAAAACGTATTCAAAATTTGACTTCCTTGCCTCTTTCCTCTGTAAATTTGCCTCATCTTTAAGTGGCCCCAGTTCTTTCCTGAAATGTTTTTTTAGTTCTTTGAAACTCGATATTCTCAGTTTCCTGCAACAAGACAATTCAGTGTCTCTGGGGTCAGCGGAACTATAGCAGAAATACCCAGTCACTAGGGAAGAAGCAAAGGGAAAAAAAGTTCAGGATTTGGCCACGATATGTCATCATGTTATCATTTTTCTCAGCACAGTCCTGAAAGAGATTAATGTAAGAAAAACACACCTTTGCTTGAAAAAAAAAAAGAAAATAAATGGATGTGCCTAAATTAAAAAAAAATGCAGAAATGATACCTGTCACCTGTCTTCAGACAGGTCTTCCTTTTCAAAATGCTCAATGATTCTCTGTATTATTACTTGAGAGAACTACAAGATTCTTTATCCAAACAGAATTCTGCTTTCTGGTGTAACTCACACTGGTGTTCTGAACTAAAGTAGAAGCCTGAATAAATTTCTGTGACTTCCTCCCACACACAAATTTGACTAACCTGCAGATACATATCAAGTCTTAAGTTCTTTTCACAGTGATTTCCATCTCCAGTAGCAGCATACAATTTTGACTACTTGAGACTGAAATCTACTAAGATACTTAAAAATTGCTTTTTATGTATATTTTAAATTGCCAATAAAAATATAATTCAAAAGATATAATTTTACAGAGTGCTAACAATACTTATTGAGATATTTTTGAGAGAGTCTGATTAATATTTTATATTATTTACTGTATCTTCAAAATGGAATACTTTCAGGAGCTGCTAAACGATTATTTTCCCTTTGCCTATACTAGATTACACATGCTGGATCTAATGCTTACACAGGTGTAAATGTGGACTCACACTGCAGGTCTGCAGGTTTGACTGTTACAGCAGCTCTACCTATATTATTCATTTTTTTCTCTCAGGACACACGTAACTTTTATACTTGGGGAGGTGTGCAACTTGGACCTATATAAATCTGCAGCAGACAAGGGATAGCACTGGGAAGCAGAGAAGATGCGTGAAAAAGAAAATGGCTTGGTTCCTTTAAGTTGTGTTTATAAAGTTATGTTTTGAGACAGAGACTTTTGGATGTTGGCAGTGCTTCATCATTTAAAGACTAGTGCCTAGCAGTAGGCACTCAGTGTACCCAGAATTAGTGCTGGAGTTTCCTTAGTTGCATTCATGTTAGAAAAGGAAGTAGTGTTTTAAGAAAGAGGCCTAGGAACATAAATTTGTTGCTCCTGCTACACTAGATCAGCTTATTTACTTCTCACTAGAGGAAAAGCATGTCACAGGAAGATCTTTCCAGATTTTAATTTTTTTGCCTCGTGAATAAACATATCCAGATTTCATATACCAAAGGAGAATGTCTCTAGAAAGATAGATTTGTAATTTATGTTCAATTTTATCTTCTTGGTGACATATTGCCATGTTGAAGTGACTTGTTTCCAGTCACAAGGCAGAAACAGGTTACCTGGAGAAGAAAGTGTAGTATGTTTTATGGGAATGCAGTGACACAGTAGTCAAATGATGTGTTTAGTTTAGACTATGACCAAAACAGCTTTGGCATTCAGATGTTTCTGGGTATAAGTAACAACGTTATAATTGGCTTGGACACATATTAGAGTTTAGAAAATAGTTTTTTTCTTAGGGGAGAATGCATTGCAATTTACTGACTGTTAGTTTTTGTATTCATATTACCAATCTAGTAAAGTCTTGCTAATTCATTTTTTATTAATTAAAATGATTAGAAACAGAGGCAACTAGTTATCGTATTTCTTTCTCTTGGAATACAAGAGCCTATGAAATTCTTATGGCCTGTTCTACTTATAAGTTCAGAGAACCTGGTCAAGGAAGCTTCCTTTGTCCTCCAAATCCATACTGCAGCTCATCAGATACCATGTAAAGAAATCATGGTGCTAATTTACACTAAATGATGATGTCATATATATGTCAGGATATATGTTAGGATAAGCTGTTAGGGAAGAAAATATGAAAAGAAAGGATTATTTACTGCTTTAAGGAGAGCACAATTGGATGGCATGACTAGGGATGCCATTCTAAAAGAGCAGAACGCGCAGCTTTTTTTTCAAGAAAAACACTGATATATTTCAGAGGACTGAAATGACTATAAGTAATGAACAGTTAAATATCTGTGGTGCATTTCAGCACCTTAGAAATGCCTGCAGGGTCAATGATCATTTCAATTTGTGAAAATGGTTTAGGTTTTTAAAATGTGAATGCTATTTTTAAACTCAAGTGATTCTTCTAACTTTGAGAAACACATCACGAACGAGCTCAGTCCTACATGGGAGTACTGAATGGTGTTTACGACATGAGGAGTGTTTAGCCTTATTTTGCAAACAGGCTTTCAGAGATCTTTCAGTAAGAAGTATTAACGATGTAAATGAAACATCTAATGCCTTCTCAGTTCTGCATGCTCTTGGCATGGCATGGGTTAAAATGTCTCAAAGTACACAGCAGACTGTATAGGTAGGGTTACAGAGGGGACCTGCTGAAGGACATGTCTCAGCCTGTTACCTGATCTGCCACCTGACCCAGGTGAAAGGCGAGGACAGATTTTAAAACCTGCAGTACACTTGTGGCCTCGCGGACGCCCACCACCTTCTTGGACCCACAGGACAAAGAGACACGTGCTGCAACACACGGAGCTTTGGAGGTGGTGACTATCTTTCATCTCTGCTATCTCTCTTATGAGCTATGTCTTTCTTTTTTCTCTTTCACTCTCTCTCCCCCTTCTCTTTTCCTTTTCTTCTCCCTTGTAACAAGTGCAGACGCAGTAGGCTGTAGCAGGCATTTTTGGTGTTGTTTTTTTACTCTGGCAATATTAGACTCCTTTTTATGTTTTTCATTTCCACTAAGCACATTTTTATGCAGTGTTACCAGTGTTTTCTAAGTTATGTATTGTTGCAGTAATATCGGGCTTTCTGGTTTCTTGTCGGTGCTCTATCGCTTATGGGACATTGATTGTTTGTATCTTGTGTTTCAGATCGTGCACCTTTTTTAGTAAAATACTTATCACACTCTACTCCTGAGTGATTTGTGTCACTCTTGATGCTCTGCCAGAGGTTCCAAAGAGCTCACTTGAAGTGGTATGTGAAAAGTTCCCCTTGCAAGATTTTAACAGAAATATTTTAAAAGAAAGCTTTTAACTTTTCCCTGGAGAGTTACTCTCTTCACTCTCTAGGTCTTCCTTTATTAAGACATCTGGCTGCGATACAGTGTGTCAGTGCCCATGTACATAACATCTATGTTATCTAGCTCAGCAAGGTGAACAGGGAGATCATGACAAAGCAGGAGGCTGAATTATTTTCTATAGAACTCTTCACAAGACAAAGACGAAGTTACTGTTTTTAGAGTGTTTACAGAGGAAGGTTGTTTACCTTCTTTTACAAAGCAATTAGTGGAAGGGCTCTATTCACATACTCTTGTTAACGTTGACTGCTGTGAAAGGCTGTTGAGGATATTTTGATTTATCTAGCCACTGTTCGCCATGGAGCTCCTTTAAAATCATAAGACTTACACAGAAATCAACAGAGACTGTACAATACGAGCAGACTTAATTTGGGCAATGTGTTCCAGAAGTGACATACTTTATATCTTCAAACCATATCCTAGAGGTTAGTGAAAGCATGAGAAGGTTGAGGAGCCACTTTTTATTCTTTTTTATTAATGAAAGTTTCTTGTTCAGCATAGGCAGAAGAAACTAAAAGATCTGAAAATTATGGGGTAGTCTAGTGTACAGAGTAACTGCTTCCCATGCTCAATATGTTCTACTCCATAACCTTCAGCAGCAACGAAGTCAGGCTGTCAGGACTGTAATCCCCTAGATCCGCCTTCTGGCCTTTCTTGTAGATGGGCTTTGCATTTCCTAATCTCCAGGCATTGTGACCTCCCCAGTTAGCCAGTGTTGCTGATAGATGATAGTAAGTGTCTTGGTGAGCACTTCTGCCAGTTTCTTCAGAACTTGTGGGTGAATCTCATCTTGAAGCACAAATATGTAAGAGTTTATTCATTAAAGCCCAAGAAGCAGATTTCTCAGGCACAGTCATTTTGTGTTTCCCACTTGTGGCTGCTGGAAGCTTGCTTACCTGCCAGCTTTCCCAGGAGCCTAGACAGATTTTGCATCAGAGTAGGAGTTAACCCAGTTGTTGGATCCACATCCAATAGAGACACAATCATAGATCAGTCATGATTTACAATCATGCTTACTACACAGGAAACCTACGTACATACTCCTGCTTTGAGCAGTTTCTTCTCATTCACCACAATCCCTCATCAACATGCAGCCATTCTTCGCCCTGATTTATACTGCTTCATGGCTCTTTCCCACAAGCAAGTTTGTTTCTTTTCTAGGGTAGTCCCACACTGTCTCAAAGCAATGTAGAAGAAGAACTTAACAAAAATACAACCAAACCACACATTCTTTATTTTGTACTGTTATTCACCATTGAAATTTAGATGTAGCTGTATTTATTTAGCCATTTTCATTTAAAACCAGACTTTGTTTCTCTGTTTCTCCAAACTTCTTTCTTCAGACGAGAAGAATGAAACCAACTGTCCTTGCTCCATTTAATCACTTGTCCAACAATGATTCTGTAGGTGGCCCATAAGTTTTAACAACATACTTTCCTGGTTGACAAGCAAAGAGGAATTTGATTGACTTTCATTTGCAGTGTTAAATAAATACTTTTATTCAGGCATTCAAAAATATTGTATTATCTTAACAAATCCCTCTGTCAAATTAAAAGAAATGTGGTTTACAATTAATTGTAAAGAATTCACAGGAGGTAAATAAAAGTCTCTGCATTCTTGTGTGGCTGACATTTCAACTGACTTTTACATCTGCCACATTATGTCCTACTCTGTCTTACAGTAATGTTCACATCACTGTTAAGCTGACTGATTAGCTAGTGCAATGGATGCTACTTGTTTTAGAGATCAATTATCCTCCAGAGAAACAGGATGTAGTCTCAGCTCTAAGACTCTACACCACAACTGTGTGAGACACTCGAAATACTAATTGTTTGGATCTAGAATATCTTTTTCTTGGTGTAGGATCATGATTCTTTGCTCAACTAAAACAACTATTAATTTGGAATAGGTTGATTTTACTCATTTCTAACTAGAAATGCCTATGGGTCACACTGATGTATTTCATACAGTACTTAACCATTCAAAGAGATAAAAGTCAGACTGAAATTCAGGAGTTGAGTGTTTTGACAAGCAATAATGTTGTTCCTTTTCAAAATAAATGAGGATTATTGAGTTAAGTTCAGTAGCAAGACAACTGTGAAGAGCCAGGAGTTTTCCTCTCTCTGAGAAATGAAGACATCTGCCAGGTGTCACTGAGCAAAGTGAGGCAACAGCAGCTTCCACTGACTGTACCAGACAATGACTGTTAAAAAACACCAACTGCTTCAAGGGAGTGCTGCAAGTCTAATGCCAGGAGTAAGGTGTCTGCTGGCAGAAAAACATGAGTATTAAAATTAGAATTAATAGCTTAGACACACAAGAACCCAATGCTTGTACAACAAAAAAAGCCAGAAAATGTCTGGCTTGCTTTCTAGCCCCCATGTTGATGTCACTTTCTCTGTTATCTCTATATTTTGAGTACCCCTTAAAAAACAGAGGAGAGAGTAAGTAAGGACTGAGCAAAAGCACTCCACTGAAGGACTTGTACATGGCAGGCTTATGGTTTGAAAACAAACAGAGTAAAAAAGTAATTCCTTTTCAGCTCCAGAAGTAGGTCAGGAAAGCACTAATTAAAGTTTTTGAAAAGCATTATTTTCCCTGCTCCTCAGAGCAGCTCAATGCTATTTCTGATAGATGTAAGGAAGAGAAAGCTCAGATTACACAGCTGTCATCATCCTCTTTCTTTCACAGATGTGATTGTAGTATGTTTAAATATTACTTTCAAATGCCACCTTCTTTGCTTATTTATGAAATGAATAGCAGTACTACAGCCAACAGAACCACTGGTTGTTTGCTTTGTTTTGTGTTGTTAGCCCTACACAATCTGTAAACACAATCTTTGCAGGTTATAACCAGTTTTGTCATATCTGTTTGTTTGTGCTGGATTTGTCATGGTCCAAAGTTTATCTGCAGCAGGTCCTGTACAAACATGTAAGAAAATGTGAACTCACAGGTAATACTCTAGACAAATGAGAGAGAGCACAGAAAGTTGCTTTCTACCTCTCAAGGATGAGATGCATCCCAGCAAATATGCACCTTTGTTTCTTTGACCATGTTTCAAACTGACGTCTAAGCACCATACTATCAAAAGCACTGGTGAACAGCTATGGATTTAATCTGTGTTTGGAATTAGGCATGCTCTTAAGAACTATACTGTACACTAGAGCCCTGTATCTGTTATAGTTTCCCAGCTATCTCTGTGCTACAAGTCTTTACAACTATGGTACTACCAGCTGATGCTGGACACAGCATGGACTTGACTGCCAGAGGGCAGACTTAGTAGAGCTGCCTGCACATCTCTAAGCCTGTTTTAGTTTCCAGACCATTACTGGTCATCTCAGAACCTGCTTCCTGTGCACTTGATACTGCAGTTTCCAAGGATATATTTACTGACTGGTACTGCCCTTTGAAAGTAGAAATGTGTAATTTCTGCTTGTGAAAATGTCTGAACCTATTTCCAGTTCTGTTGCTCTCCATGTCCAGCAAGAGGTGCCTTTCTTCTCATCCATATTCTGTGCCCTTCTGAGCTATTGGATTAGACAGGAAGAAGTTCTAAGCAGAGCAGAAATGAGCACCCTGAAATTTGGGCTTGGACATGATGTGTTTCCCTCCCTGCAGAAAAGGGCTGGTGCTTATGCTTCATGAGAACTGAGCTCTCTCTGACCCTTGGAAAAATGGAGCTAGGGGTTCAATGGCCTGAGTTAGACCCCTTTGTGGACTCATTTCCCCCCCAGGGTCTGTAATTCATTTGTATATGTGAGAACATTTGTATATGTGGAATAATGAAGCTCTAAGAAATCCTATTACATAGCGAAATATGAACCACTACTTCATCTGATTCCACCAACTGGCTGTTAGTTACTTGTGTTTGCAACTCACTTCCAGTAAAAGCCCGGAAGTTTGGAGGTGCTGTGTACACAGACCAGGGACAGGGTGTAGCTGCATAGGAGGATATTTTTAACAAAAATATAGTGACAAATAATGTGCAGCACTCATTTATTTTCACAGATTATATTTTTTTCTAGCTCATGCTATTATTCTCAGCTCTAGGAAAAAAAGAGTTTTGTTGAATTGCTGTTAATTACAGTTAACAACCAGTCAATATTTTAATCACTGCAACATTTTTCATTCTACCCAATGCATCTCATTCAATGTTTGCTCAGACTATTATGATGTCTTAACAACCAGCAGAGACTTTTAATTTATGGAAAGCTTTTCTCTGCCCTCAACTAAATTACAAATTTCTTTTCTCTTATCTAGGTTAGTTATTATAATACATTTTGCATTGAAAGGGTTTTTGTGTTTTTTCCCTTAACTCAACTGAACTTACAATCATGCTATCATTTATAAGTATCTTGAATCAAAACTTTTACCAGACTGCAGTGCAGCAATTATGCAAAGAAATGGACTGAACGATGTTAGCCTTACAAAATTAGCATACCGTATTTAAGAATAAATAAAAAGTTACAATGGATTTTAAATATTTATGATAAGTAAGTTGTTTATCAGAAAATCAGCACAGCATCAATTTTGTGTGTTATTTCCTCTACTAATTTTCTCTTGGCTTACAGCATGCTGTTTTGACTAGGAGTTTTGAGACATGATCCTCAGCTAGGTTAAATTAGAGAAATCCTAATGATTTTGAAGAAGTTCTGCGGATTTACATCAGCCATGAGTCTGCACCTCTTCTGCAAATTTTTGTGGGAAAGTCTGACATTGTTCTAGAATTCATAGAATATATCGTGTTTATTGTTTTACTGAAATCCTTTTTTTGGCTTACATATTTTTAGGCTGCATTTGGGTATAAACTAGCGTTCCACAATTTTTGTCACTCTGAAACTCTATAGAGAAGTCCCTTCTCAGAGTGTTCATCAAGTCCTAGCCCTTCTCTAAGCGGGCTTGCTTTAACATGCCCCGACTGTTTCTCAAGCTTCCTCTCCGTTACACTATGAGGACACCTACCAAGAAAACATTCATTCTTGCAACCATATCAAGGCCTTCATTGCTACTTAAAGGTATGTTTGAGGTTTTGAAAAAAGTGTTAATTGTCAATGATTAGCCTTCAGCCTCTGACTCTTGGATCAGGCCCTCCAAACATCACTCAAACAGCTGCCCAGATGCATGAGAATCATAAATTTAGCATGTCCCTGGAAGATATTTTCAGATGACCTCATCTTGGAGGTTACCATATGCTCCTTGCTTGCTACTCCAATCACTGCAAAAGAGAAAATGCAGATGAGGTCATTGGTTGCTGTGAGACATGACTGTGATGTGGTCTAGATAGGTGAACACAGTCTGCCCTACTCATGATGAATGTACCTAATGTGTATTTTGATCAACTTTAAGTGTAAATTACTAGCTAGAGGAGAATAATAGTGTCACTGTGCATATAATGAATATTTCTGGATAATTTGGACTTTTCCGTCTTAAATGAAAGCGTTAGAGTGAAAATCAGTTGTATAGAGTGAAAATCAGTTGTATATTTAGAGCTAGAACTTTGAGCAAAGCCAAACATCCTCCAGAATTTGCTACAGTTGATAAAGTCTAGACCATTTCTTCCAGAGAGAAGCTACTATGGTTTTTCCCCTTTCTACATTTGACAATCTTTTCTGCATCTCACCAGAAACCCACAGAAACATTTTGGGATATTTTTCCTTCAAGATTTGTATCAGTTTCTCTGCCCATGCCCATAAATGAGTTTTCAGTTTTTCCCTGTGCTCCATTAGTGCCTAAACAGACTATGAAATCAGAGCCCGCTTGGAAAGTAATGGCTTTTAGTTAAACTTAAAAATTAGGCTCAAGACACAATACAGAAAACAACAGGCTGGGACTCAGGAGTCTAGTTTGGTGGCAGCATGGGGACCCGTTTTATGCTTCATGTTCCTGTTGTGCTGTAGGGAACAAAATATTTGCTGTGGTAGGTCAGCCACACCTGAAACTATGGGAAACTTCAAACAGGAGTTTGTGTCAGGCCTTTCATAGCCAATTTTCTGGAAATACTTGGTGATAAGCACTGCTATTCTCTCCCTTTCTGGTGTTTGCTTTGGGTATTTAAGTTCCTTGGCTCTACATCTTGTTTCTAGACAATTATCTGATTTTACAGTTTTCAATTCCGTTTAATATTTAGGAACAACCCTGTTCACTTATTCTTTAGCCTCCAAATAATTTAATTTTGAACAGGAGACAAGTGAGAGCTCAGCTTGTATCTCTAGGGATCATGGTGGTGTTCATCAGGGAGCCTCAGGAAACAAATAATTATAGAAGGAACCATTACATTACACAGGGATTGGGAAGGTTATTTGCAGTGTAATTCCCCACTTGTGTATATCTGATAATCATGGAGATAACTGTTGGCAAACAGCTCCACAATAAGCACCAGTCTAACAGATCCATACCTCTCTTACAGCCAGTTTATTTGTTACACACATGTGGTCCAAACAGTAATGGAGTCTGACAACAAGTTATAAAACAAAGCTTTAATGAGGCAGTAGGAAAGATGACTAACAATGAATGCATAGAGTGACTTAACAAAAGACCAACAGCAAAGACAGAATTTCAAGTGGTGCCATGGCTCCAGCAGACTGCCAGGGACATTTGGGTCATCTGGAAGCAGCAACTAATCATGCAATAACCTTTGAATGAGGGTAAGAGTCGTGTCACCCCTTGGCTCCACTGATTGTATTGTAGAGAGAATTGTACCTTACATGAAAGGTAGGCAACATCCTGCATATTCTGTCAAAGTTGTTGTTGGTGTCAACATGCATTAATTTTAAGAGAGAATCTTCAAGGTGGAGTCTTAAAGAAGTAATATTTTATTTTTATTTTTGTCTCTATAATATTTGAAGATAACGGATTTTAACATTTCAGAGAGGTACAAGGGTGCATTTAGGTTTTCATTCATTCACAATGGTGTGTTTCACTGGGGAGTGGGCAAGAAACATGGTTTACACAGAAATCCACAGAGCTGGACTTTAGTTCCAAACACATAGATTTCTGTTGAAATTTCTGGCTGTTTGTTGAGTAAAAAGGAAAGTCTTACCACCTCATGGGAGCTTAACATGACTTACTTGACTAAGAATACTTTTTTATCTTGTTTATATTCCTGAAAAATACAATAAAAAGTTACAAAAGGTAACATCACACTGCTGGAAAGGAACAAATGCTCCTCACCATTAAAAAAAAAATACATCTTGGTAATACCCAAGTGATTTTGTGCATATTTATACTGACTATGCCTTTGTCTATATACTTAGCACCTAGGCTTGTGGATGCCACAATAAACCTAAAGTTTCCTTTACAAGTGCAACCCTCTTTTAATGTTACTCATAATCTCAGACAAAAAATCTTTCAGGTACACTATTCATCTCAGTCATAAGGAATTACTTTCTTCTTTTAAAAATTTTTTTAGGCTTTTACCAAGAATATTTCAATCATTTTTGAGCTATGAAAAATAGATGTCATATTTAAGAATATTAACTTTGTATAATGATAAGTGACAGGTACTAGAAATATGGAGTCCAGGAAGTCAGAGTTAAAGTTTAAGAAGAATTTGCCACAAAGTTGGGGTATCTGCAATGCAAGCAATCATATAGGATCAACAATGCAAGTAACCACTCTAGGATATTTTATTTCAGTGAAAAGGTTATTTGTTATACTGCGAAAAATATTTCTGGCTATTCTGCAACATCTTTGAACCACAAAATAACTGTTCTGGCTTAAAAAAAAGAATTTATTTTTTGAGAAACACGCTTGTCCTATTTTTCACTGCCTGAAGGTAATGTATTCTAGGAATTATAAATAACACTAGGATTACTCCATTTACAGTTACTAGATTTATGAAGACTTAATGAAAACCCCAGTACTTCAACTCAGTGATATAAATAAGCTTTTTAAAAGATTTTTTCTCCTTCATTTTCGCCTCCAGTATCACAGTATCACAGTATCACAAGGTTGGAAAAGACCTCTGAGATCATCTAGTCCAACCTATGACCCAACACTAGCACCCACTCGTCATTTAAACCGTGGCATTAAGCGCCTCATCCAATCTGTTTTTAAACACCTCCAGGGACGATGACTCCACCACCTCCCTGGTGGTCACTATGTCACTATGCCACTATGATGTTATTATTAATGGCACCATTTACAAAATCTCTTGACAATTTTCTACCTATACAGCTGCTGCTGAAAGTACTGGGTTTTGGATGAAAGGGGAAAATCAGTTGCTCAGCTGGTGAAATCTTCACCCACAAAATGTACATAGCAGACTGGCGAAACCAAATTTATTTGGAGAGGATGTCAGTCTAAACATCATATCAAATCAATTTATATGATTTTGCATTAAGAAATGCTATGATAGAGATCTGAGTCCTATTTAGAATGATAGAATGATAGAATGATAGAATGATAGAATGATAGAATGATAGAATGATAGAATGATAGAATGATAGAATGATAGAATGATAGAATGATAGAATTGCCCAAGTTGGAAGGGACCCAAAAGGAACACTGAGTCCGACCTCCTCTCCCTACGCAGCACACTCACAACATTCACACCCTGTGACTGAGGACATTGTCCAAATGCTTCTTGAATTCTGGCAGTCTCGATGCCATCACTGCTTCCCTGGGGAGCTGTTCCAGTGCTCCATCACACGCTGGATGAAGAAACTCTTCCTAATATTCAACCCAAACCTCCCCCGGCACATTTTCCTGTCATTACCTCTAGTCTTATCATCGGTCACAAGAGAGAAGAGATCAGTGTCTGTTTCACCTCATTCCCTTGTGAGGAAGTAGTAAATGGCTATGAGGTCCCCCCTCATTCTTCTCTCCTCCACGCTGAACAGACCAAGTGACATCAGCTGCTCTTCATACGACTTTCCCTCTAGACCCTTCAACAGCTTTGCAGCCTCCTCTGGACACTCTCCAATTATTTGACGTCCTTTCTATCCTGTGTCACCTAAAACCACACCCAGTATTCGAGGAGGGGTTGCACCAGAGCAGAGTAGAGTGGGAAAACCCCCTCCCTCGACTGGCTGGCAATGTCATACTTGATGCACTTCAGGACATGGTTGGCCCTCTTGGCTGCCAGGGCACACTCTTGGCTCATGTTCAACTTCCATCAACCAGAACCCCCCAGGTTCCTCTCCGCAGGGCTGCTATCCAGCCTCTCAGATCCCAGTCTGTGCGTGTATCCAGGGTTGCTGTGTCCTAGCTGCAGAATCCAGCACTTGCCCTTGTTAAATTTCATGCTGTTAGTGATTGTCCAAATCTCCAAGAGTCTGTCAAGATCCCTCTGCAGGTCAGAGCTCCCCCCAGTTTTGTGTGAGCAGCAAAATTCATCAATAAACCTTCAAGTCCTTCATCCAGGTCATTTATGAAGCCATTGAAGAGCACTGGCCCCAGCATGGATCCCTGTGGGAACCCACTAGTGCCTGGGGGCCAGCCTGATGTAACTCCATACACTATGACTCTTTAACCCCTACCCATCAACCAATTGCACACCCATTGTATTATTGCTTATCCAGATGTATGCTGGATGGTTTTTTTATGAGAATACTGTGAGAGACAGCATCAAAGGCCTTGTTGAAATCCAGAAAAGTGGCATTGACCAGTTTTCCCTGGTTGACCAGGTGGGTGACAATTTCATAAGAGGAAATAAAGTTTCTAAGGCAAGACCTGCACTTTAAAAACCTGTGCTGGCTGGGATCAATGGCTGTGTTGTCTTTCAGATTTTTTTGGTAACTCCCAGAACAACTTTCTCTGTAATCTTTCCAGGCACTGAAGTGAGACTGACAGGTCTGTAGTTACTGGGGTCATCCCTGCTGCCCTTCTTGAACATTGGGACAACATTTGCCAACATCCAGTCAGCTCTCCAGATTCCCAAGAGTGTTGAAAAATCATTGAGAGAGGCCTCACTATGATGTTGGCCGCCTCTTTAAATACCCTTGGATGAACCCCATCAGGCCCCATTGACTTGTAGGGATCCAGCTGGAGCAGCAGATCCTGCATGTGGTTGGGGGTGTTTGGGAGATGGTTTGCCCAGTCAAGATCCTCCAGCTCAAGGCTCTGGGGGGGCCCAAGCCCAGTGACATTATTAAATACAGATGCAAAAAAAGCATTAATTCTCTGCTTTGTCTAAGTTGCTGTTAATAAGGTGCCCATTCTCATCAAGTAATGGGCTAGTGTTTTTATTGGCCTGCCTTTTACTATTAACAATTATGAAAAGGTCCTTTTTTTATTATTCTTTACAGTGCTGGCCACCTTAAACTCTAATTGAGCTTTGCCCACATGAATTTCCACCCTACAGTGGCGAACAGCATCCATTTGGTCCTCCCATGTCATCTGTCTTCATTTTCATTTGCCATACACCATCTTCTAACGCCTCAGTTTGAGGAGAAGATTTCTACTCAGTCAGGCTGGCCTTCTGCCTCTCCTGTTTGACTTCTGGCATTTTGGGATTGCCTGGTCTTGTGCCCTTTGGAGGTGGTATTTAAAAACCGACCAACTCTGATGGATCCCAGCACCATCAAAATCTTTTTTCCAGTGGGTCTTGCTAAGCAGTTCCCTGAGCAACCTGAAGTCTGCTTTCCCTCTGTCAAGGGCTGAGGCCTTGCTGACAGTTTTCCGTTTCCATACATGTTAAACTTGACTACCTCGTGGTGGCTGTGCCCAAGGCAGCCTGCAGTCATCGCATCACCCACCAGATTTTCTCTGCTAACTAGCAATAAATCAAAGAGGGCACCTTTTCTGGTCGGTTCCCTCAGTACTTGTGTCAGGAAGATATTGATCAGAGAGCTCAGAAATCTTCTTGACCTACTTGTTCCTGCAGTATGGTACTTCCAGTTGATATCTATTTAGAAGAATAACAAGCCTGATAATACTATTAAATACACTAACCAAAACATCAAGTGACTTTCTCTGCTCAGAGGAGACTGGAAAATAGAAGTCAGAGGTAGAGGTATGGACCACAGGGCTATTTAGTTCTGATTTATGTCACTATAATCTAAAAGAAAGTTGAATAGAAATGCGTGTGAATCTCTGGATCCTCTCACTTTACAGATGCACAATTCTTTCTAACATTATTCAATATACAGGCTATGTATTAATGTAAAGTCAAGTGGGAAAAAACAGCATGCATGCATGCATGTATTAAATGCCATACTTATTCATATGAGAAGTCAGCAACAAGACAGAGCAGCAAAATACTTTTTTGACAGAAGCTATACTGATTTTCAGCCTGACAGGACTTGGATTTCCTATTACTGTGCTTTCAAGGTGAAAATGGCCTTCAGCCACAGAAACTATAACAAGTGGAAAGTACTCCTTGTGGTTTATAGTCTGTGTGAAATCTCTCAATCATCATAATCCCATCCTGCAGCCTGAGCCTGCTGAAAGAATTTTATGGGCATTAGAGAGTCTGTAAGTAGGAGACAGTACATTAAAACATGTTAGAGCCTGTAGGCAGAGGCATTCTACCTGTCTTCACTTTGCCTCTGGCATTGCCCTGTATTCTTGTAGTATCCAGCATCTTCACACAATGACCTATGGTAGCAATAACTTTAGTGAAGTTTGTACAGCAAATCCCTCTCTTTCTTGCCTCTTTGGTCCTAGACTTCTACGATGAGACAGAAGAACAACACAGAGCAAGGAGAAGATTTTGATAAATTTGCTGTAATCTCCCAGTATCAGCTCAGTGCCCTGGTGTCTTACTGGATGTTAGTAGGCCTTCAGCATCACCAGTAGTCACGGCAGTCACCACTGCCTCTCCTATATTCAGCTCCTTACCTGCTATGCAGCCCACCTCTCCTATCCTCTGATGAGTGTTCATGGGTGTGCTAGGAAACTCCAGGGTTGTATTTTGCAGGTTCACAATATTGTGTATCAGGTAGATCGGCAGATATCCAGGAACCTAGTACAACATCTGGCACAAGATGCATTAAGTTAACAACAAATATGCAAGCATTAATACATGACATGCAAAACAGATAACACAGTAACAGATATTTGTAATTTCACAGATACAGAAATGAAAGAAAGACAATCCAATCTACTGACTGTAAAGTTACACCACAGTAGCTTTCCTTCAGCCCACAGGAGTTCTGTTTCTCATGAAAGTGCTTTAAAGCTTTTAGCAAGGTTTAGACCTTCATCACCTGGTTGGGAATGAGGCAACACCAGCCTCAAAACTTCAGACTTGTAGTTGTAGGGCAAGAACAGCTGGGCACTGGGGAACTGCAGGTCCATAGCTCATGCCTGCTATCTATCAGCTGCCATAGGTCAGACCTGGAAATGAGTGGGATGGTCACCCAATAAGAGCTGTGTGGGTGCTTCTAGTGCTAACACCAGTGAATTTTGAAAGTGAAATGAATCACCTTATCTGGGAAAGTCAGAGTAAACTGCCAGATAGTTATAATAATATATCTGGTATGGAAATAAAACCACCTGTGATAGAAATAAATTTCTTGGAAGCATGTTTAGACTTTTGGGACTCTTTCCTATGGGTACTGCAATTAAAAACATACCTGAGCAGCTGAATTATTTTTAAGCATTACACAGTTAAAGATAGATAGATGTTTAGATTTAAGCCTCTGAGATAAACTCAAGGGTCTTCTCAAGTCCTTTTTTTTTCTCTCTAGTAGCTTACCCTCCTGTTGTGCTAATCTGGATGCTGTAATGAACAGATAATGTGCTGCCCTACAGTGTGATCTGCTAGGAGTACGGGAGTGTGGGAGAAGGTTTTGTTGCTATTTTTTTTTTTCTGGAACCCATTTTATTTCTTAGGCTGCTCTGGCAGAATCTAGTTGTATATTTCATAAATTATCATATGCAGGATCTCTCCTGATATTTTCTGCCACTCTGTCTTCTGTTTGCTAGTTTACAGGGAAATAGAGGGCACAAAGGAAAGAAAAACAGCAAGCTCAGTTAGTCACTTCCATACCCAAAAGCTTGTACCAAGACATGCAATGTGGCCTCTTAAATGTATATTAATAGAGCCCCACACTCTACATATGACACTGAAAGAAAGAGGAGATGACAGTCAAGCTGACATTTTTGTATTTTCAGTGGTATGGCTTGACGTGTAAATTCCTTAGTGAGCTACATTGCCTCATCCTCTACTGACCTCTGCTACAAATTTTTTATGAAGAACATGCTGTAAAAAACAGCATCTTCTTTTGCCACCAAAGTAACCTCCAGAAGTCAAACCAAACCAAACAAAAAAAAAAGATCAATACTCTAAAAAATCAGAATTATGACTATATTACCAATAGTCCCATCCATTCGACATTTAGATATATTTACAGACTGGGGGATGATACAGATGTGGAGACGAAGATCTGCTGTCCTTGAGGCTGTGACCTTGCTTTGGAGGTGCTGGTTGTTTCAAAGTGCTCCTACAACTCGGTCAAGTGGACTATCTCCTCAGCCTGGTGACAGGGCTGCAAGAAGAAGTAGGTAGGCTAAGGAGCATCAGAGAGTCTGAGCAAGAAATAGACTGGTGGAATCACACCCTGAGCTCTCTGAAACATGAACAGAAACAACCACCAGATATAGCCCCTGACCAGACCTTCCAGTACCTGAAGGGGGTCTTCAAGAAAGCTGGGGCAAGTAGTGATAGGATGAGGAAGGAATGGCTTTAAATTGGAAGGGGGAAGATTTGGATTAGACATTATAAAGAAATTCCTCACGATGAGGGTGGTGAGGCACTGGCACAAGTTGCCCAGGAAAGTTGTGGATGTCCTCTCCCTGGAAGTTCTCAAGGCCAGGCTAGATGGGGCCTTGAGCAGCCTGGTCTGGTGGGAGGTCGCCCTGCCCATGGCAGGCAGTTGGAACTGTATTATCTTTAAGGTCCCTTTCAACTCAAACCATTCTATGATTCTATGACTCTATGTACTTCCTCTTAAGAAGCCAGACACATTGGAAAAGCAAATGAATGTGTAAACCTTCCTGCAAGAGCAGTGGTAATCTTCTCTGTTTTCAGGTTAAACAATCAAACAGCAGCAGATATTTCAGTAACTGAAGTACTGCAAATATTGTTTTACGTGTGTTTAAAACTATACTACTTAAGAACAGGTTAAACAACACATAATTTGTTTACAAGCAGTTCTGTTTTTATGCATGAGAAACAGGTAACTACCTGGTGGAGAAAGCCACAGAATTATAAGCACTGAACCTTAAGATATGCATGTTCACATCAAAGATGAAGGCATTCCCCTAAACTGATAGAGTGCCGCTTGTGACTGTGCTGGGCAATGAGAGGAGAAACCACTAATAAGTACACGTCATAAAGGACTGTTTGGGTAAATAAAGATGATCTCACGGTGATTCAATCATAACACTGTGAAAAAGAGTCTTTTTTGGACTCTTCCTCAAATATGGAAAAATTACAAGATGATTTGAGGACTTTTCTCTCCATATGCAATCCTTTCTAAAATCTGCATGGAATTTAATACTAAGAATGGAATCTTCTAGAGCAGGTGCTATACACAGTCAGAACTTAAGCAAGATTTTGAACTGAAATTTCTGTCCTGTCCTTTCCACGAGTAAGATCAATCTTTGCAAATGTTATTTCCAGATTCAACTTTTAGCACTTACAGTTTTCATAAGTAGTTGAATTTAGTTTCAAAATTCGGTATTTTATGTTAATATTTAAATTGGTGTAAACAAACATTAATTCTTGGCAGCAACTAAATCTTACAGTTACAATTTTACTCAAGACTTGTACGCAGTATGCACTTACATTTGACATTCATTGAATTTCTTGCTGACTGGAGATGATTAAACTTTTTCTCATGGTCAATGATGTCATAAAGTCCCAAAGAGATGCTCATGGATTTCTGGTCTCTGTTTCCTATGCTAATTATGTGTTCATGGCACAACACGTCCAGGTTTCAAAAGCATATGTGGTGAATATGTAATAATGATTTTATTAAGTTTGCTTATGTTTGCTACAACCAGCTCTTACTAATGCAAGAGAGCGAGTGGGAGTTCTGCGTACTATGTGCTCATTATTTAATAAGCAGGTTGCACAGTACACAGGCTCTGAATATTAATGAATTTCTAAATATAAAAATCACATTCTTTTGAAACACAAGATATAGACACAGTAATGCCAAGTATGAAACTGCAAAAAGTTGAAGAAAGGGATGAATATGACAAGAAGTGAGAGTGGTATTGGCAAAAGATGATTTGCAGTTAGTGATGGGAGTATACCTAAACATCATCAGGAAGAAGAAAGCAAGAGTTTGGCTTGAACAAATGAGTAGTATAGGAAGAAATGTCTGGAATGGAGGAAGGATAGTGGTTGGAGCAGTGTCAATGATGTATTTTCAATTGCCTTGCCACATGTTACAGCATCTGGAAAGAGGCTAAAGTATTCTTTCCTGTATGCACCAGTTCAGATGGCGCATTTGGGGTGCAATGTGATGCTCTTCTCATACAAAAGTGAGTAACTTTTCATTAAAAAAAACCCCAACAAACAAATAAAAACCAAAACAAACAACACAAACAAAAAAGCAGGGGAAAGACTAGTGAGCTTTCAAAAGTGAGACTGATTTCTGATTTTGAGCCAGTGAATTAGAAGCATTTCCCTGAAACCAAAGAAGTGTAAAAATTAAATTAAGGCAAGTTAGTCCTGTCTAAAAGCAATATGGATAAGCTTGAGTGATTTGGGTATGCTTTTTCTAGAAGAGGAGTTTCATGTCGCCTGTCATGAGGACAGTCTCACATGTAGGAGAGAATAGTTCTATTAAGAGCTCGAAGGGCCTATAAATACTGTTAGTGCCTTCATTTTATGTAGAGCATGTTTATACCTAAAAAAATTCAAACAGGAGGAGTTTTGCTTCATAATTTTCCTGTAAAGTTCAGTCAGGTAAGACACAGCAATAATGACATCAAACACAAGAAAATATGTGAATTATAAAACAAAGCACCAAAAAAGAAGAATCTCCTGCATGTTTTAGTTCTGGGTAATAAAAGTCTGGCTGAATTTTGAGATGTCCCCACAAGAATGCAAGGTATAACTAAAAGTGACAGTTAAGAAATCCAATATACTGTTTTTTTAATGATCATTTAAGCTATAACAGAAAAATGTGCAGTGTTGCAGTAGCACACAGTAGTGTTTCTGGCATTAAAAATTCAAGCCTTTGTTCTTTTAAACAATGTGTTTTCTTTTCTGGAAAAAAGTCTGCATTATCTCAAGCAGAGGATCACAGTGAATATTTATAGACAATAATGGCTTTAACAGTATTAGCTGTGTGCTGGATGCAGGGGCTGCGATATCTCTTTTGTTTCCAACTGAGAAGTCAAATAATTTGTTTCATTTAGCTGGCATAAGAGCCCCACAAGCTTCAAAGAGGTTTGTGATGAACATGGACCAAAGATGTATACAACCTCCAGCAACCTGGCAACCTTGTAGCAGCAACGGAATATATTCTTTATAGTGCTTGAAAGTCAAGCCCTTCTTCTGGGGCACAAAACACTTTGCCTTGGTTGTTCTCTTTCCAGTTGGCCTTTGTGTTCCAACTTGTTCTGGGCTTCTGTGCTGTAAACTTATTTTTTTCATAGACCTGTGGTACATTCTTGAGAACAGTATCTTTGTCCTTTACCTTCATGGAAATTCAGAGCCACAATTCCTTTCTTTTGTCTCAAAGGTATCATTTCTTGGAAGTCCATTCCTACAGGGATAACTGAGTCAATAATTCTCTCTCCAGTGCATGCAGAAGTTTTACAAGAGCTTTTTAAAATATGCAAGCCATAACTGGCGGGCATAACACATACACAGATCGCAGATACAAAGGATGAACTCTTATTGGCTTCATAGACCTCCTGGAGGTCCCGTTGAATCACTGGCTTGAGGATATCAGGGTGAATAAAAGGTCTGCCCAGATGCTGTTCTGGAGGTCACCCACTGAAGCCCTAGACACCGTCCCTGCAGTCCCCACCCTCTACAGAATGGCATATGCAGTGGAGAGGATGGCAGGGATGCCATGGAGTGATGAGGGCTGCAGGTATCTGGACATACAGAAGCTCTTTGTGACTGTCTGCCAGTAGCTGATGACTCTATGGCATTTTGTTGTACTCTAAGTTCATCTTCCACTTGCTTTGAGAACTTGATGGGCTGGACAGTACCCTCCAGAGGAGGCAGTCTGGTTTCCTACTGAACTCTGTATCACGCTGCTACAAGCAAGCCTCACAGTGCCCAACTACCTGAACCAGCTGCCTGGCAATGCTCTTGCAGCACCAGCAATTCTGCCTCTGTACACTCCTCCAGAGACTCCCACAATGACCCCTTCCACTCTCTCCCCTATTTTTTTCTTCTGCTCAGTATCAGTGTTTTCAGTAGTCACCAAGGACTTGGCCAGAGCCCCATTAGATCACTGTTCTTGTCTTGGTAAGGGATTTTGCCACTAGAAATGACTATGTAGTGGCCAAATACAGTTTTCTCAAGGCTTATCTCTGCCTTGGGTGCTCCTACCTGCTTTTTGTACCCCGCTAGAAGCTCTGCCCACAGGTTTGTTGCCATGGCCAAAGTCAGAAAGTGGAGAGAAACCAGAGTGTCAGTACCTGGAGAGAAAGGGACTGGCTGCTGGCTGAGGACATCTGTCTCCAAAGCAGAGAAAAGTTGATTCTCTTTGTGTGGGTGGATGTGCCTTCTCTTTGACAATGGTAACCAGCAAAGGAAGGGTTGGACAGCGGGGAAAACGGCTGGCAGTGTGGTGAGAACCAGTTAAAGGTCCTTGGAAAAACAGCTCTGGAGCTGGTTTGAGTTAGCTTTCCCAAGGTCTCCAACCACTCAGTCTGCCTCTTTCCCAAACCTTACCCCCTCTTTTAAAGAAAAAAACTATAGAAAAACTGAAACCACACTAAATATATGTATTTTATGTATTTTCTAAATAAAATAACTACATATAGCAAGGATATCATGCAAAACTTCCAAGAAAGGGAAGAGGGGAAGGGAAAATTGGAAAAAGGACAAAAAGGAACTAAAACAAAACAGGTATGCACACTTGTAAGATCCGGTAACTAACAAAGTAAAGAACTAGCAAAATCTCACCATTTCCCTTGAAGAAAGCAGAACAGCTGAATCCGACCCAGGACTCTCCCCCCACGCACGAGCAGACAACAGCAGCCGCTGCAGGCCTCAGCTCCAGACAGGACCAGGAGCAACCGAGCTCCTGCTCTCCAGCTTGTCGGAAGAAGAAGAGAGCGTATTCTATCTACACCTTATTTATATGTCGTGCTACGTTAAAGGAAGATATGGAATACTCCCGTGGATCCTGACCTCCATTGTTAAGGAAGACCTGTAAAGGCCATTGTTTTTTAAGGAAGATCTGAAAAATCCAAAACTCCTTAGCATGAGGATCCCATCCCCCCACACCTGCCTAGGGATAACGCACTGGGACAAATCCTTACATTTCATGGACATGGGACTTGCTGGGGACACCAAATGCTGAACTTACCAGTCAAACACTGGTTGGAGAGTGTGGGGAAAGGACAGGATAGAACATGACATTGACATGGAAAGTGCTATCCTAGTTGGTGGACACTAGGTTTATATAGGCAGGAAATGCAACCTCATTAGACTATTAAAAAATACATTTTTTCTTTATAATCGGTATAGTCACTGGCACAATATGTATATTTGCAAAACTGGAAAGACAGCCTCAAATTTCACCTTAAAAACCACAAGTGAAGCAGTAATGCATTTTTATCTTTATTTTTTCTTTTTTTTAAAGGAAAGTATTTTATTTTTGTGCCTCAACATGTGAAATTCATAACCTTTTTTCTAATAAGACAATTAAAACATAGAAATCAATTACAACAATGTGCTTTTGAGCTTTTATTTCTTATTTAAGTAACTGACAATTCAGAAAGACACAGACAATAGGGCTGTAGCAGAACAGTGTTACTATTAAAATTAATTTCTATGAAAAACAATTACAATAGCTGTTGAAAATCCAGGAAGGGTTGATCTTTTACCAGAATGGATTGCATTTTAAGTAAGTATTTGTAACGAAATGAGGTGGTTCGTAGCTTTCATTTTTGAACAAGGAGAGAGGAAAACCCTGTGTTAAGGTAGGATCTGGAGGGAGCATTTTATCACACTGGGAAAATAATTTTCTCATCAAAAAGTAAATCTCTTTTCTGTTTTTCTGACTTTTTGTTCTTGCACCATAAAGCCCACTAGAGCAAAATGCTTGTGGTATTTTTAACTGTTACAAATGCATACCCTCTTCCTCTTTGCAGTGGTTTGGGATTCTACTTCAATAAGACTTAAAGGACAAATTGATCTCTCACGTTCCTTTTTGTGTGCATTTCTCTGAGACAGCATGCACGTTCAGAAAGTATTCTGTCCAGTTCTCATTGACTTGAACACACACCTTCCAGTGTCTTGAGCTGATGGTCATCTTGAATGGCTGTTAATCTCATTCCCAAGGACCAGTTGTTATTTTTAATCATGTCAGATAGGCCTATGCCTCACTAATAGTTCCTAGTAACAGCTGGATGTGAGGCAGTAACTGGCCATTAACTACCAAATGATCTTCACTGACATTCACAGCAAATTCTTCTCACTTCAGTTTTATAGTAAAAGCTGGGAATGGGGCACTTCCAAGTGTTTGGCTCATGTATAAGCGAAACAATCTTGAATAAAAATGAAGATGAAGCTGGCCACCATTCACTGCTGTGGCAAATAAAGTAAACAGTGTCAGGACAAATTCCCTATGATAAATATTGGCAGAAGAAATTTGAAAAGTGGATACTTATTTATCTGTAAAAAGAGTTGGAGAACCTGTGAGAATGCTAGCCTTATTCCAATCAACTTTGATTAGAGAGGGACCTATGTTTGGCAAACTTGTAAAAGAACCAATTGGAAATGTTTTATAGTAGTAGTAGTCTAAGGAGTGCTTGGTGTGACATTTGACAACCTGACAATTAATGCGTGGCTTGCATTCATTTCAGCATCTCTCATATATAATCAAAAGCAAAGCAACAAATCTTCATAGATTCTTTAGGAGATGAATCATGTTTTAAAGCATTGCAAACCCGCTAATTAAATGAGGCATTAAAGGTCCTTTCATGAAATATACCACTGAACTGCAAAAGACAGTCTGATTGGTGTGCACCTTTCATAACAATTTTCTTTCATTCACTGTCCCTGCTCTAAATGCCCATCTTTTCTACAGCTGTTGGAAATGTTGACTGCAGGGCAGACCACTGCTGTCACCACATTGCCATCATCGTCTAGAGCACTTTGGGCAGCAGGGGTTGTATTTCATAAAAAAAGGGCTTTTCTTTGTCTAATAACAATGGGTGAACCATAACTCCTTGGCTTTATAATTCCTAGGGAAATAGCAGAATATTTCTTTTGAAAAGTAAGTATTATTATTGTATTTTCCAGAGAGTTAGAGGCCCAGGGGTTTTGATTACAGCTCAGAAATCCTGAGTTCCAGCCTTGAGCTTGTGTTACTAGCCAACAGCTTTGCCTTCCCCAAGTCAAACAACGCTGATCTGATACCCTTTAACGAGATGTGACATCCACCAAACTCATGAAAGCCAACACAAGATTCAATAAGGCCTATTAAAATACAAGATTTACTGCACAGATGCCCCAAAAAGTTGTTAGCTTTTTAAGATGAGATGTAGTTTGATTTCAGTTATAGTAATACTTTACAGAATGGATGTGATCTATTAGTCTTCGTACATACATCAAAGATCTCACATAGCAAAAGCAATAGGTTAAATTTATTATCATTGTCTTCCTATAATAAAATAAGTGTGCTCTCCATCACTTGTGCTTTTGATTTATACAAATAGCAAAGTTATTGGAAAATAGTTCAGAAAAATATAACTTCCACTTAGGGACCAATGAGGTAAATAGGATATTCCAGCTGGTGATTACAGCTTTAATTAGCTGAATGTATCCATTAGCTATTAAATAATAAACCAGCTACTGCAAACCCAAATAATTTCAAAGTTACTTAGACAAGGTGCTAAGTACCAATTTTACACAAGTTTTCTTTTCTTCTTCATTATCCAATGCTGTATTACTAATTGCTTATTGTATTTTGTTTTCCCTTGATTATTAAAGTTGAAACTTAACCTTCCAAGAACAGAGGCAAAATAAAACCTTCCATGGGGTATCTCCTATACCTAGGAAAGAAGGAATTTAGACCAGACTTCCCAGCCTGATGCCGAGTTTGTAGACAGCAAGGTCAGGTCCTTTGCAATAACTGTGTTTCTTAATTCAATAGTTTCAGATTTATTCATGCTTTCCCAGCATAAATTACCATCTACTCCCCCAGTCCAGATATTAGAGGAGATGAATAAAGCCCTTTTTTTTAACAGCGTTTAATCTACAGCTGTATGTGGGAAGGTTTTATGATGCAGAAAATTCACAGTGAGCATTCCCTCATGTGAGAATAACTCTGTGTCTGTGAATTGAGTTTATTCATTGGTAAATAGCTTGATTTTCCACTTCCCACTACCTTTTTCAAATACAAAAACATAAACCCTTGGCATTTCTTAAAATAAACTTTGAATGCCAAGATTTGTTTATTTAAATGTTAGTGTGGTATCCAACACAGAGCTACTAACTGTGAGACAAGTCCTCTACAATGGCTGTGTAAAAGTACAAATATTCTCAAGAATTTATGAAAATGACTGCACTGTAGAAAATTTTCAAATTTTTTTAAAACCTGTGATGGTGTTTGCCTGTTAAGAGTTATCAATAGATAAATAGAAAGGAGTAGCTCTGGAGAGCACAATTTTTTTGTGTGTTTAGACACTGGACTTAATGTGGATTACTTAATGTGTTTGTCAGTGATTGCCTGATGTGATGATCTTTATCTCTACTTATTCATACTGGATAAAACTACTATTTTATTCAACGGTGAGAACTGGAAATTACACACTAGATCCCATGATACAGGAACCTTTTGAGATAGTGTCAGTCCAAAAAAGTAATTTGAAGTGCATAAAAGAAACCCAAAGCTTAGGTTAGAGAAACCTTTTGAGGAAACACACGCAATGTTCTTTGCAAATTCACGTTCTCAATGCAGTGGCAGGAGCAATGACTCTTTTTTCATGTCATACTGAAGGCAGTACTACAATACACTGCAGACTGTCAATCAGATTGCCATACTAAAGGAAAATAAAAGATCAGAGAAATTAAGCAGATTTTTAACATAAGTTTAAGTTTAGCCCACATGATCATTGCCTTTGACATTCTGCTGCAGAGAAGGGTACAAGTGGTGCAAGTCATCTAAAACCTTTTAGAGGTGTCATATGTAAATGCAGAAGGATAAGACAGATTTCAGGAGGCACATGAGAGCTCAGATTCAGCCTCCATCAGTCTCTTCTCCCATCAATCCAGCAGGATTTGCACCTACCTCTGCTTTTCCTGAGGTAGTAATAAAAAAATTGTTTTCACAATAGGAATAGGACCCTGCTTTAAATGATAATGGGTTCATGGCTGATAAATCTTATTTCAGATGAATTACAGAAAGCATAAACTAAATTCTCTGTGGGCAAAAGTATCTAGCTGTGAGAGAATGGCAGTGGCAATAGTTTATGTTACGGCCTTTGTCCTTCTTCAAAGTTGTCACAGATCTGGTGGGTCATGGTAAATCTCAGCAGTATGGAATAGCTTTCAAGCTCAACAGAGTCTACTTTCCACAACTCAGTTTTTCTTATGCAGTTAAAATGGAGTTTGTTGATTTCCTTAGAAACCATGTTTCAGATGCAGATTCTCAGTGTTGGTTGCCTTCCAAGTGGCACACAGATGCTGAAATCTGTCCTTCTGCTATGCTCTCCATGGTTCAGGTAAGCGGCAGGTTTTTCCTTTCAGCATTAACCTGATTGGTATCACCATCAATTAGCTGCACATGCTGTGCAAGTGAACATGAGGGAACAGGTTGACTGATACTTTGCATGGAGAATAAATCCCAAACCACATCTAAATGTGACCTATTTTTTTTCTGTGTGTCTGAGGGCTCTGTGCACTGAAGGAGAAGTGGAAGTGAGTTGATGAAAAATACCTGCTTGAGTCATCTCTTTCTGACTGTAATCTTTTATATTCTTAGTTTGAGAGTGGTGGGTTTGAGCAGCTTACCTGTTGTGAAGACTTGGCACTAAGGACCTCAAGTCTGATGATGAGAAAAATGTAAGTTTCCTCCACTGCACTTTGAAAAAAAAAGTGGTCCTACAGTAGGGGAAGCAATGTAAATTTTCTTCACTTTTCACAGTAAATTTTGCCACTCCGTGGAATTATTTATTTGGGTTTCATTTTGGAAAAGTATGATACACATCATGACATAAGCCCTAAAGTAACTTTTAAATTGACATTCATGACAACTATCTTGATAAACAAAGTTGTGGTTTTGGGGTGGTTTGTTTGCCCTTTTTTTTTTTTCCATTATATTAGCATATTTCTGACAAACATGAAGTGAGATTATGAACAAACTCAATATCTCACGTGCTTCATGGATCATAACAGCAAGGCTCTTTCATTTCCCATCCATACCCATGATCATATATATTAAAATAAATTACAACACATTTTTTCTGGTTAACCTTGTCACCTTTTAAAAACAATATACATTTAATACTTGGAGCAAGAAAGGAACAAAACAAATATAATTTTTTTTGCACACACAAACAGATACATATGAACTACATGTGCTTGCAAATAGATTTCAGTAAGTGTGAAGATAATTTAATATATATGCATTACAGCATACCCTCAAACAATGAGAGACTTGATATCATTTGTACTTGCCCAGGAGCCAACTTCCAACTATATGACTGTAAGCTCACCAGATCAGGGTTTTCATTTAATTCCTACCTATACAGTGCCCATTGTAATGAAGCGAAAATGTAATTTGTTTTTACATATCAAAAAATAGCATTAATGAATTCTTTAAGAAGCAATAATATTTTGGTGTGTGTACAAGTTCACAAGCATCTTCCCAGCTGCCTTGAAATTTCAAGTCATTACTCTTGGCTGATGTGTAAGGAGATAATGTTGCCGATTTTCAAATATCACACATAGCAATGGGCACACTTTAAGATTACAGATTTTCTTTTTCTTTTACCTTTTCCTTGTTTTTTTTCCACAATCTACATTTTGATATTCTCCAGCTCAGTTAGCAGTGGTAAATATTAAAGTAATTCAGAATAGAAGGTATGACATAAGGTGAGAAATAATTAAAACATAAGTTCTGCTTATTTTCCACTATAGTCTGCTTAGTAGCAAACAACAAACCCAGATACATTTACCAAATTTGTAGTATAACAAAGAAGTAACAGAATGGTAACAAGAGGATTCTCCTGATTTATATTGTCTGACTAGAGCAGAAAATCTCTTTTCAGTCTCTTGCTTCAACACTTCTGTTTCATGACAATTTTGGTACCAGTTTGTATAAATACAAATAATTGAATTATGAGGTGAAAGTCTGCTCTTTTGTACTCTTCTATGAGATACTTGAATATGAAGGATAAATTATCCTTAAATTCAAGTTGAAATAACTTAGAATATTTGCTTTACTATGCCAGCTCTTTCCTTAATCTGCTGAGTCTATAAATCAAGATTTTTATTTCCAGCTGGCCTTATATCCAACCACCTGCTTTTAGGCTTGTTTTTTTTTTTTTTTTAAAAAAAAAAAGACAGTCTCATTCAAACAGCAGATTTCTTTTGACATGTAGCTATCTCAGTAGCAAGAATCTCACAGAAGTGCATTAGTTTCATTTGCAGGAGGAGGTCTACTTAAGCTTCTTTATTTTTTGTTTTTACTTCTGGCTTAAAGAGGGTTTAAGACCTTGTTTTGACATATAGATTCCAAAAGACATATGAACATGCAGTGAAACTAAACCAAATCCAGAGATCTCCATTTGGCATCAAAGTACTATGAATCTGAGAAGGGAAGAGGGCAGAGATAGGAGACAAAGGGAACTGTATAACTGAACAAACTGGCTGTAATTCTTCTAAGCTGGCAAGGGAAGTAGAGTTCGTAATACTTATTAGGTGATAGGAATAGGGCGTTGAAAGTACTTAACTAAGATGAAAATCCTCATTCATTGTTCTAGTTATTCTCCAGAAATCAGGTTCTTTGCCTTTTCCAAAGATGTTCCTCTAACTCCTCCAATCACAGTTAACTTTAAGTTACTGGAGGAAAGTTTTTTTTTAGTTCTTCTTTCTTAGTTCTTTTTTATCACAAAGTATAGTCACTTAGGATACTGAAATGAGGTCAGAAAGCATGTATCCAGTGTGCTCCCACATATTGTCTTATGACAAACCTACAGACCAGCTGCAGCAGACTGTGATTTCTGAGACACTGCTGCTACACTAATTTCATTTGAGAAGACCAGAGTTACAGTTCAGAGAGGAGCGACAGCTTGAATGTGTGCTCCTTTCCCTGGTACTCCATGCCAAGCCACATTCTGAGCTGAGAGGATGGAAATGGACAGAGGAGCATCATGCTAGCCCCAGGCATGATAGCATCATTCAGGGGAAAAAGATAATTAACAAACGGACCAGAATGTGTTTTTCCTTCCATACTTCTTGGTGGATGTTTCACTGCTGTGGATAGAGACAGGATGAACTGTAGTTCTTTTAAACAAATGTTAGCCTCTTGGAAGAAAAATGAGTAAGGACCTTTTGTTTTATTACTAGTTAATGGACCTTTTTTTCACAGGATGTAGTAGCAGGTGAGACAAAATAGCTATATGACTGCTGTTTCTTAGCTGTTAGAAGTTGCTGTTGTCCTTGGGTAGTCAGTAGCTACTTGCTGTATTACTGGATTTTCAGCCAATGCTTTGTCTTTTTATGGGTTAAATGTGGGCTTCTGGCATTCACACATCCTGAAAGATTTTTGGGAAAAGTCCAATATCTTGAACAGATATCTAGGCATGGTGTAGGAAAGTCTAATTCTATGTATCTTTGATGTGATGCAGAAAATAAGGAAAATAAGATAGCAAATGTTCACACAAATAAAGGAAACCTCGGACCTAGTGTGTCAATAATGTCACCTTAATTAAAAAAAAGTTTAGTTAAAAAAATACCTAACAACATCACCTTGTGTTAATAGTGTTCTAGGCGCTCAGAGTCTTCTGGCTTATTTCAATTGTATCTGGAGGTGTTGACCCTGTTAACACTTGGGAGAACATCTGAATGATGAGGAAGGTGAGAACAGAACATAAAAGCAGTCCCCCATTTGGAATCTAACTGAGCTGATGATGTGCGTGAGCCAACTGAAAAAAACACTGCTGAGTTACTAAGCAAGGAAGAAGGGGTAAAAAAAGGAATCAGATCAAAACCTAAAATAAGACTAAGGTGGCGTGCTACTTAATCTTGATCTGTCCTTACATCATTGCAAACTTTTCGTAGTACGTTTCTGCAGTGTCCCTTTTAACTCACTCATGGGAAGTCTAAACATTTGTGCATCCATCCATTATGAAAGAGGAGCACCTCTCTGTGGAAGTGGAATTCAAAATGTATTTGTGGGAGGCTCAGTACTGCTCTTAATGAAATTATTGACAAAGTTACTGTGGTAACTACTTTCTCAAGTCATGCTACTGTTTTTTGACAGAACCATTTGTGCTTCTCAGAATCTTGTTATATCGGCTGCCAGCTAAGTTCAGGTTTGGCCTTTTGTCAGCATAGGGTGCAGCCAGTATACAAGTCAGAGACGGGGAAAACTTTCATTCCCTTTTTTAGTGGTAGTTATGCACTGTCCATCTGTTTCTGAATATATGATAGGGGAGCCACGAAAGTCAGACACCTCCTCAGAGCCCAGTCCTTTTTCTCCACTGCACTAAGATAAACTTTAGTGTCTCCTTGATCTTTAGCAGGGAAGGAGAAATGACTCCTTCAAGAGACACGGTAGACATTCAGCCACTCTGTTCTTAAAGAATTGCCAAGAAGATGATTATCTAGGTCTGACGCCCACACTGTATTCTTTATTCACCCAAAACAGCCACAGTGTTACGTCCCATAAATATATACAAAGAAAGCTATGTGGAGCAAGATAAAAACTTCCCTCTGAGTCTTGCTGACCTCACTTCTGTTAAGAGATGCCATATGACTTGCCAAGTTCATAGTGAAATAAGTAGGCTGCAAAAAATAGAACATTGCTAGATGCAGGGAGCAAACACTGCTTCTTGAAAACTGAATACTGACTGAACTCAAGGCGACGCATACAATGCTGGCAGCTCTGCAAGGTGTTGCTCAGCAAGAGCAAAGGCTGATTTTCATCACCAGCATACATTTCACATAGGAACTAAGCACATTACTGCTCAGAAATCCTTGCAGTGCACTAACAATGCAGTCACTTTTTAGAGTAATTCTGAAAAAACAGGGGAATTCAGCAATTCATAATTAATACTAAGAGCACATTTTTTCTAGGGTTTTTTGAGTTTTTTTAAGTTGTATCATTTAATATGAAGCAAACAGCTGCAATTGCCTAGAATTCAGGAGAATTTTTGTTTCTAACATTGAATTTAACATTTAACATGAAATGAGATTACCCTAATAGTTGAAAAAACAACAATTACAAGGGAAAGGCACATGCACATGTTTTCAATGGGCAGTTGAGAAACATTTTGTTTTATCCCCATTTGTTTCTTTAACTGCCCACATTAAGGTACAGTAGAGTTTGGACTTCAGTGCGGTGGTTATTATATTACCAAAAATAATTTCCATGATGTTAGAATTTATTCAGGGGTTATTCCATTTTATTAATGTTCTACAGACCATCATAGAACAAAGAGAATTAGTCTCAAGCATCTCCATAAATCTCCAACTAACTAGTTCAGAGCAAAAAAAAAGGAAAGAAGAGAACCAAACTCTAAACTTAAACCCAACTAAAGTGAAGAAAATTCTAACAGTCTTTGCATCTTCCCCAATTTGATACCTTAAATGAAGTAACAATGCAACCAAGGATCAACCACCAAGAAAAGAGATTCTCAAAATTGCCTAGCTTCATGTCCCACAGATATGTTAGGGGCACACCTGGGGAGTGCAGCTGGATTTTACTACTTTTGGCACATTTCCCTTGGTAGGAGTGGGAGATTTTTATTCTGCTTAGAAAAACTCTGCCAAAGAATGTGGATATTAATTTTAGAAACACCTGCATCCCCTTATAGGTCAGCCTGACTTTGCTTTCAAAGTGCTGAAATCTAATTTTAAGATTGGACATAGGCTCTTAAATCACATTAATCTGAATGTTCTGTCTTATAATATCTTCTTAGTCATTTTGGCTAAACATGTACATAATAATTATTATCCTTACTCCAATTATGCCAATCATTTATAAATTTTATTTGTTATCAATCACTTAACAACAAAAACAAGGCTCATAATTGCTGGAAAATGAGAGGTTACTGAACAACTCTATATCTTCCCAAATTTCAAAATAAGAACAGTGGTACAAAATATAAAGAATAAACTTTTGGTTCTGAGCCTTTTAAGAATTTGTTTAGAGTCATAAACCAAAAAAAGATTATTTATACTGAACTAACATTCCACTTCTGTCTTTTCTCCATTCAAAATGCTTCCTAAAACCTGGAAAACCTTGCCTCTCTTGCTCTAAGATACTGCCCCTGAAAGAAACATAACCACGTGGTTATTAAAATGGCATCAAGAATAGCTAAGTAACCTGTTCTTGGAAATTAGCTTTGTGTTTCTGTGTTATCTACAAATATACAAGATGAGAATGACAGTGGCTAGAGGTTCATCATATCTGGCAGTATGTTAACCTTTTTGAGGATATCATGTTTTAAACATCATTTTAGTGTCGTAATCCCCTTACTATGCATGGACAACCGTAGTTTACTCGGCATTGGAGAAGAGTTCATTCATAGTAGCAGAGATTTTGTGTATTTAATTTCACTTGTACAAATAGTAAGATGACTGTATTTCCCAAAGAGTAGGCAGAATGTATTAAGTTCTTTCTTTTTGCCCAGTACACATTAATATTTTAACAGTAAATTTGAAATTAAGATCAGGGCTAACAAAATCATCATCCCTCTCTTCAAAGTAGCACTCAACTCCTCTATGCCAGCAATGTCTAGTGGGTTGCCTTACCTGGGTGAGATCCAGGGCTATGTTACAGTAAACTGGTCCAGTGTGATATCACAGATATAAAAAATATTCCATTCTGTATCAAAACTAGGCACATGCCTTATATTTATATGAAGAGAAGATCAACAGAGCTGAGCATTTTTTCTTTTAACTATTCATCTCTGGCCTTCTACATGAGGAGAAAAATATCTTATGTTATTTCTAATTGGTAAATACAAGAGTCTAATTTGGGTTAGAAGGTAGTTAAATGGAGAGTGACATCACACTTGGGTCAGTAATGGTGGATTTCTAAAAGCACAACCTCTCATTTGTATTGCTTTAAAATGTACACAGTATAGATGTAGATTAAAAAAAACTACCAATTTTTTGTTGTGTTGAACCAACTAGAAGGGATGATGCAAGTTTTTTACCAAATGAGATCTATAGATACAAATTTCACTGTAGAGTGTTTTAGACAAATGTGTCTTTTTCTTTAATTATGTAAATCCTACACTGTAGGTTTTTTTCTTTTTCTTTTTTGTAGTGGTAGAAAATGTTGAACAATTGTCCATGAGCATGAGCCAGCGGTTCATTGCTGATATCCCCAGAATGCCAATATTTGCAATGCAAACAGTTAGTACAATTTACCAGTTCTATGAAAGGCCCTGACATATCTGCCTCAAGGTGTGGAGGCTCTGCTGTATAACCACAAATAGTCTTTCCATTTTCATGTAACATTTTGATACAGTGACAGCTGCATTAAGATGCTTCTGCCTAGCAATTCCACACGCTAGGCTGATTTAATTGGTTTTAATGCCACAGAAAAAGCACAGCTAGCAGAATACCATCAAATCATTTTCATATTGAACCTTCGTGGTCCAGCAACCTCCCCTTCAACAACAGCACCATTGTTTTTGCGAGGGACATATTCAAGGTCAATGCTGGTTTTGTGTTTGCCTTTCCCTCGGCTCCACACAAAAAGAAGGAGGAAACAGAATAAAACCACTCCAAGGAATGTGAAACAGCCCATAGCTGTGGACACCAATATTGTCTTAAGGTCCAGAGAGAAGGTATTCGCATTAGTTCCATTGGAACTTGTGTCATTGGAGTCTGTCATATACATAGGGGTCCTGTTGGCATAAAGGAAACGGTCTGAAGTAAATCCCTTTACCATAAGGGAGGCTGAATAAGTGTCATTGCCAGCTGCGTTACTTGCAATGCAAATATACATCCCAGTGTCCTGATCTTGAGCAAATCGGATCTCCAGGGTGCCATCTCCCAGCACAGTGGCTCTTCCGTTTGATTTAGTTGTGATCAGCCTCCGATGTGGAGTAACCCAGGATATGGTAGGCTGTGGATCCCCATCAGCATTACACATCAACTGCACTGTCTGCCCTTCCTCCACTACCAGGTACTGCAACTTCTTGTCTTGTATCCTGGGCTTCTTACAGGTGAAGTAAAAGGAAAGAGCGGTGCTGTGAAAGTCTTTGAATGACCTCTCTTTGACACTGTCTGGGCCAGCACACATTGGTGGCTGGCCTCCAAACTGCAAAGTGGGTTGTCTCTGTAAAATCCAAAGGAGACGGCAGTCACAGGCCAGAGGATTGTTGTTAATGCAGAGAACCTCAAGGCTTTTGGGGGAATGGAATACATTCTCTTCTAGGGTTTCCAGCAGGTTTTGGGACACATTAAGGATGCGTAAGAATCGGAGCCCTTGGAAAGCGTGTGATTCAATGGTACGCAGCTGGGCCCCCACCATGTGAAGTTCCTGCAGGCGTACTAAATCTGAGAGCATGCCTGCTTCAATGGTGCTAATAGGGTTATAAGAGAGGTTTAGATGTGTCAGGTAAACCAGATGTTTAAACGCAGAGTAAGGTACTGCAGACAGGTTGGTGTTGGTGATGGAGAGATAAGTAAGGTTGAGGCCATACAGACTGTTGGCAGGTAGTGTGTCCAGAAGAGGCCAAGCATCTATCTCTAGGTCTTTCAGGCGAAACAGTCTTTTAAAGGCATAAGCAGGCAAAGCATTAATGTTGAGTTGTTTCAGATGCAGACTGATGAGGTTGTGGAGGTGAGAAAGAGCTTCTGTAGGTACAGCTGTGAGGTTGCATCTCTCCAGGGTCAGCTGCTCCAGGCTAAGCAGTCCACTAAATGCTCTATGAGATATATAAACCAAATCATTGTCTCCAACCTCCAGGGATTTTAGGTTATGCAGATCTTGGAACATGTAATCCAGCAAAATGACAATCTTGTTTTCACTTATATCGAGCTTTGTTAAGTTTGACAACCCAGTAAACACCCCAAGGGGGACCAGCTTCAGACGATTTCCTTTCAGCCTCAGGGAGCGCAAGTTGAAGAGATTGTTAAAGGCTCCAGGCTCCACATTGGCAACTATATTGTCACTGAGGTCAATTTCCTCTAGCAAAGGGTATGATGTGAATTCCTCAGGGTTGACACTCTTCAGTCGATTCTTGCTGAGGTCCAAGATTTTGGTCTCAATGGGTATGCCCTCTGGGATAGACATCAGACGCCTTCGGTGACAGCTGACAGACTTGTTCTGTGCTGAGCACTCACAGCGGGCTGGGCAGCCTATGGTGGGGCCCATGAAGACCAGCAGCACAGCCAGGCCCAGGAATGGCTGCCAGCATGATACAGCTGTGTGATGCATGACTCCACTGATCTGGTCTAACCCTCTGTCACGGGCCTGTGGGGATGAGGATGGGAAAGGGAAGAAGTTAAGACTACAGCAAAAGTAATCTCTGCCAATTTTATAGTACCATTTCAAAGAAAGCACATGCGTTTTCATTTGAAACAATAAAACCTATTGTGAATGGCAAGAAAAACAAAAAAGCAAATTTTTCCTTCACCATCATTGGGCATGTTGAAGGATCTGTTTATACAGCATTTCCCCCCCAGATGTCTGTCAGAGGAGACAAAACAGTTTAACCTACTGCAAACACTAAAACAGGTTCTTTTCTCACCCTCAGTCAGTCTCCTCAAGACAGCACTATAACCAACACAGAGATAAACATCATAGAGTCTGCAAATAGGGCTTATCACATTTGTGCTAATTTTACAGCATTGGACCTCTGTAAGGTGATATGAAACTAGTCTTTTTCCTTTCCTATTCATGTCTGTTTTAAGGCAAACCTTAATGAAGTATTATCTTCAAGGAAAGGATCTCCTTGACAATGAAAAGATTCCTTTTAACATTTATTGCATACATTAAAGTTATAAATAGACAGAGCTTGTTCTCACATACACATACACAATAGTTTAGATGAAGAAGGAAGAAATGCTACACCTGATTAGAATTTATATTAAGGACAAACTGATTTTTGCTTTTACTGCACAGAGAGATTATATATGGTTTTTAGAACTGAAGACCTGAGAAGAATTTACAGAATGAATCTTTGTACTTCCAAGATATGTAAACTAGCTCTGAGAGGGTGAAACACAAGATAAGATGAGCTGACTATTTTTAAGCAGTACAATGTCCAAAGAAGCACAACAGATTCCATGGAAATCACAGTTAGTAAGAGATTTATTCATTCCTGCCTTCAGGTTAAAACTGAGGATAGTAGAAGACATGATAACCTCTATTAAATTAACTGCTTCTCTCCAAAGGTTGTACTTCACAGATTTAGTCAACAAAAACAAGAGGTTTTTTTCAAGAGTAACTACTAAACAAAGACACTTGATAATCCATTTCAAAAGAAGAAAAAAAGAAAATTGTAGGTGCTCATCAAAGGAAGATATGTCTGAGGCGCTTACAGAGTAAGGCACACTGCAAGCAAGACTGTTGAAGTGCCTTTGCTCCTGTGGCACAGTCTACTTTGTGAGGCCAAGGTCAAGAGGTAGTACTGGGAGTGCAGCTTCATAACATTAATAAACCTTACAATGTGCATCAGGCTTTGTGAGGCCTTTTCGGGACTGGTTAATTTGGGCTTTGTTTTAGTTGTACTTGTAAAATTATTTATGTAACTCCTGCGTGCAACTTCCTCTCAGGTCTGGACAGATGACTATTGTCCAGCTCGGCCTGGACAAATTACCTAATGGCCAGGCATTCATTGCCTGATCTGTGTCTTTGGGCTTTAAGAATCATTTGGATAGTGCTTAAGAAGTTTCCAGCTTAAGTTTAAGTCAAGTTTTGTTCATCTATGCGCAGTCATGTGGATTGCTTCATAAAAGAAATTCTCTCATACACAGAGAAGGTATCAGAGATTTAAACAAATACAGTATAACTAAATTTATGAAGAATCAGTTATTTTAGTAAATAAGTTTTTTGAAGCACATAAAACCAATACTGAGTAGACCCCAGACTGATGAAGAATAATCTCCCAATAGTAACCCCTTGCTGCACCAACACTGTACTCCCCTGGTAAACAGCTTGGGATGTGACAGCTCACCAAATCATCCTGCCTGACAAAGGAAGGTTGCCCTCTCAGACTGTGGATGATCAGAACAGTGGAGATTCTACAGGCAAGAAAAAGAGCAGTTACTTGGTTCTGCTGACTTTATTGTAACATCAACAATTCTCAACAGAAACTGGGTGATTTGGATTGCAGGTATTGGCATTATCGTAACTGGACTAAATAGTGAGGAACTGTTGTGCTTTGACTACTAAAAATAGAATTGGTTAAACAATAAATTCCCTTGGAGCTGCACATTGATTTCTTTAACTGACCATACACGAGTGGTGCACATACTACTCCTCTGACAACTCCGTGCAAGAATTCCACTCTTGACCGATGAGGCTTCTTCTTTCCACTCTGATACTTCTATGTAGAGATGAATAATAAGAGGCAAATTGCACGCTGGTTTTGCAATGATGTAGTCTGGGGACCTGGATGAAGACTATTTTTTATTATATATCCTACAAAAGCACATTTGAACTTTTCCTAGAAGGACAACCTACAGAGACTCATTTAGTTTCCCCCTTAAGTTGTAGCCTTGCAAGTAACTATTGCTAGTTATGTCCCCCTGTGACAAAGGTTTTCAGAGATAAACTTCACTTCGTTAGACACTAAGTTGAAACTGGAAATCTATAGGGGTCTGTGAATTAGGTATTTGCAATGAATTCAGATCAAAGGGGCTTTCGAGTGCTCTGATCATTACTTTCAGAGCTCAGTCTGTGAGGTTAGCACTTTCATACTGATATTTCTAGCACATAGGGAATTCATTTCCTATCTTATTCACCTTATATATGAAGCACAAAGTAAACAAGTTCAGTGGAAGACAAGCACCCCTGGAGTGTTTGTTTTAGATAGATAGCAATAATATGAAATGGTTTTTGCAGCTATCCAAGCCACCTGTTAACTAAAACTTCTGAGGACTATAAAGTAGAAGACGAACAGTATAAAAGATGATAAAAGGATTTTTTTGACTGTGGCTGGAATAAAGAAAAGTGTGGTTAATAAACTACTTCAAACATTAGCAGTTGCCTTCTGCAACAGCATGTGCACAGATGAGCATGGATATGCATTTTCCTATACGTGTGTGTATATATGTGTGTGTAAGCACTTCCAGGCAAGTAAGACTCAGAACTGAGATTTAAGCTGGAGTAATTACATATCAATAAGGAAAACTAATAAATTATATTAAATTGCAAGTCAGAAAAAAGCCCTACTTGGATAAATAAGTACAGGTTTGAAGAAAATGTATATTAAATGGATTATTTCAAATTAAATTGACCCAGATGATACTATTATGCTTCCTGCTAACCACATCTGTGACTACATTCTTAGCTTTGAACTTCTTTGTGCAAAAATTATTTTATCTTCATTATGCAAAAGAAGTAACTTTACCTTATTGTACAAATAATGAACAAAAGATAAAAGGGTCTAGCAAAGGGAATATGGGCAACAAATATTTTGACCCTTTTCAGGACAAGGTGAATGTTGGGGAAAGCCCACAGTGAATTTTCAGCAGCTATCGCATATAGTCCAGTATGAATTTAACAAATGTGAAGCAATATTTTCAGGACATGACCAGTAACGTCAATAGTAGGGTTCGTCTTGGGTCTTTGGTGTGAGAACATGTTTAAAGGACATATCTTCATCTCTAAAATATATTTTGTTTCTGTGTTATCACCTTTGCTTATTAATATAATTAAAAAACAATGCCACTGTTTAAAACTATGAATTAAATTATATCATTAAAAATATTTTTCATTGCAAGGTCATTTCTCAGAATGATCTCATTATCCTTCTTTGCAGTCCTCTGTACAACTATTTTTCACTGTGGTATATATAAGAAAGTAAAATGCACGCATACAAGCATAAATATATGCATACATGTAAACTAAAAGTATTATCTTTTTTTCTTTGTAGTTGTACTATGCCTTGCACTGTGGAGTACTTCTCTAACATTATAGCCTGTTAGGATAAAAAAAAGTAATAAAATAATAAAAATAATGAATCGATGTTTTTTTATATTCTTGAATGCAAATGAGAACATGTAGAGTTGTTTTCCTGACCTTTCTGGGGCATTTATCACACTTCAATACACTCTGGGAAATAAAATATATCAAGGAATTCCTTATTAAAAAAAGAATTATCTAACTACCTCACTGTTTCTTTCTCTGGCTCTGTTTCTTTAGTCCAAAGTCAAAAGTCTTGTTGGCTGACAGTCTTTCAATGTAGGACCTTGGTCAAAGTTCAGCTATGCAATTAAGAAATCTCATTAAAATTATTAGTTAATAGTTCTGTGTGATTTCCCCCAAACCAGCAATCTCTATTGCTTTGAAATGTAAATGATTTTGTACAAAGTTCTGCAGCTTTGAATCTATCCATAAATGCTTTACAACAGTATGTATGTAGTAGTACCCTGAAGCTTTTGAATTGAAGAATTAAAATAAAAAATAAATAAATGGCAACCAGATGCTCTGCAAGAATGCTGTGCAATTCTGAATATCATAGATAGAAATGTGCCAAGTCTTGCAAATGTGCTTCTCTCTCTGACTAATTTTGAAGCTAAAAAGTAGTCTGCATTTGACCGTGCTCTTTTCCTTGCCCAATCTGATGCTCCAGCAGTGTGTGGAATCAGGCTTTAGCCTGAGAGTCGGAAGACTAGCTTCTGTGATTAGCTGCATGTTTGATGTTCTGACTTGGTAGTTTTGATTTCACCTTTCCCTCTCCTTCTTCCAGCCTTTCAGAAAATTAAAAAAATCTAGTGGATCATATCAGAGATGGCAATTTAGCCTGATGCTGAGGCCACTTCATAATTTCTCTTTTAAGATTTCCTTTTCAGAAACACAGCTGTAATAAACTTTCCAGGATGAAACGCTGTATGGCAGGTAACCGATTCTTACTGATGATTCAGCTAAATGCTATCAGCTAATCCCAAGAACCAGGCAAAGTTCGTATTTTAAATACGTGTGGTGGGCTGACTTTGGATGGATGCCAGATGCCCACCAAGCTGCTCTATCACTCTTCTCCTCAGCCGGACAGGGGAGAGAAAATTTTACAAAAAGCTCATGGGTGAAGACAAGGGCAGGGAGAGACCACTCACCAGTTACTATCTCGAGCAAACCAGACTCGACTTGGGGAAAATTAATTTAGTTTATTAACAATCATCAAATGAGAGTATAGTAATGAGAAAATAAAAACTAAATGTTAAAACACCTTCCCTCACCCTTCTTTTCTTCTTGAGCTTAACTTCATTCCCATTTCTCTGCCTCCTCTGAGCAGTGCAGGGGGATAAGGAAAAGGAGTTGTGGTCAGTTCATCACACGTCTCCGCTGCTCCTTCGTACTCAGGGGAAGGACTCTTCACACTCTTCATCTGCTCCAGTGTGGAGTCCTACTCACAGGGTGCAGTCCTCTGTGAGATTCTCCAACATGCGTGTTTCCCAAGGGCTACAGTTCTTTATAAACTGCTTCAATGTGGGTCCTTTCCCCAGGGTGCAGTTGTTCAGGAACAGACTGATGCAGTGTGGGTCCCCCAACCGCCTGCAAACCTATTCCAGCACAGGCTTTCTGTGAGGTAACAGCCTCTTTTGGGCATCCACCTGCCCTGACATGGCGTCCTCCACAGCCTGCAGGTGTAGATGAATCTCCCTTAGTTGCAGGGAGACAGCTTGATTCACCATGGTCTTCCTCACGGGCTGCAGATGAATCTCTCCCCCAGTGCCTGGAGAACGTCCTTCCCCTCCTTCATCACTGTCCTTGGTGTCTGCAGAGTTGTTTCTCTCACACATACTCACTCCTCCCTCCAGATGCAGTTGCTATAGCACAGTTTCTGCCCCCTTGCTAACCGTTTTTAAACACATTATACCACAGGCACTACCACTGCTGCTGATAAGCCCAGACTTGACTGGTAGCAGATCTGTCTTGGAGCCAGCTGGCATTCAGAAGCCAGCCCTGTAATCCCTGCCGCTACCAAAACCTTCCCATGCAAACCCAATACAAGATGTTTCACAGGATATCCGTTTTTCAATTTGTTCAAAATATGAGGCATCAATAAGGAAGTTTTATGAGCCTGTGCTCAGGGAAAGTAAATTGTTCCTGTATAAGATATTTTTCTTTCTCCTCTTGCTTGCTAAATTTTAGCATTCCTATATTTTCAAGCAGGTAACAGATACTGAGGAGTATGAAGGGTCCTGTCTTTGCCATTCCTGTCAGCATCTGTCACATCTGTAAGCCAAAACCTTTGCTCATATCTTTGCAACAAAATACTTTTGCTTCTGTGTCCAATAGACAATTGTTAAATATGAGTACCTAAAAGTACTGCTTATTTTCCGTATGTGTGGTGCAAAGTTTTGCCCAGCTCAGGGTGGTTTGGGAAGGTTTTTACATGCAATCTTAAGTCTAAACTACCTGTTGCAATTATTTTGGAAGACCAATTGATCTGGTTTTCCTGCACTCTCCTGTGATACTGGACAAGACCAGGTAAGGGTGGGGAGGGTGAAGAGTCCTTGCTGCTACCAAGGGATAATGGGAATTTTTGCCCAGGGCATGAATAGAATAAGCTGGGAAGATGACAGAGAAAAGCTGAGATGGTGTTAGGGACAGTAAAAAGAAATGAGAAATATTAGATATTTAGGAATGCTTTTACAGTGAGACACAATGCCACAAAGAGAATGAATGAAATTCTAACTGTAACATTTTCTGACAGGACTGTGCAGTCTTGATCTTTCTGCCATATGACCTTACAATCTAAGAGGGTTTTGCCTCAACAGGTCTTGTGCAAGCAAATTATGTAAACTTAGCGTATTGATCACAAGCTCTACCACAGGCCAAGTCAAGCTTGCCTAAGCACTCTCAAAAGGAGGTTTTCTCTTTAAATCAGAGCATCTCAGAAACAATCCAAGTGGACTACGGTCTAATAACTTCCTTATCTCTTCAATCAAGCATATTTTTCTCATGCAGAGATTTTATTCTTCCCTTCGTTGAGCTCTTAAACAGCTCAGCATTTAAATAAACTGCGAAACATTAAATAGCTGTCTATCTCGATTCCAACAATTAATAGATTGGAAAGAACTTGAATAGCAGCAGCAGCAACAACAGCAACCATCAGTCTGTCAATTAATTGAATTGGAAACAAGGGTTTGGTTCAGTTAATCTGCAGTGTTGGGATTATTCTCTGCTACTAAGTCATCAGGAAAAGCTTCTTGGGCTAACACCAACTCTACATTCACATTGGATTTGTTTTCAGAAGAAACAGTACTTGTTTCTAACATTATCCTAATTATACTCCCACAACTGATGTGCAAACCAGTATCCTATTATAAAAGGCACAATACAGAAATGGATAAAATGAAAAAACAACAATGGAACATTTCGAATGGGTTATCGACTAATGTTATTTTAAGACTGTTTAAAATCTTTGTACCAGGTATTATAGAACTAGATTATTGTTCAATCAAAGTGAAAAAAAAATTTACCAAACAACAGAAAGTAAGAAAATTACAATGATAAATTCAAACCAAAATTACCTGCACAATGCTTCAAAATAAGCAAAGACATGAAGCCATCAGTACTCCTCTGTTTCTAAACCAATGTTAAGGTTTATTTACCAGTTTCTTGCAGTTGTCACAGAGAAAGTGGATCTCAGAGAGAAAGTTCAAGGAAAAGGTAATAAACCTTAAAAATTATCTCACATGAGATATTTCATGCATAAATAACCTGAAAAGAAAGTAGAGATAGTTGAAAAAAATATGGACAACATGACACTGTTGGTAAGTTGAGAGGGAAGAGTTTTACAAAAATCTTATATAAAAAGGTACTTGAAAGGCTGTAAAAGAAGTTTGGAGGTAAATTAAAATTCAGAAATTTTTGCATAGGTTAATGATGTAAGTCAACCATTCAGGGAAGGTAACACTACTATTGTACCTACACAATTAACTCCCTCACAAAAAAAATGCAAATATTTACATAGAAAGTTTTGGACAAAGAATTCTTAGTTGAATAAATTAATGAACTACTGTGAATAGCACATCTGTTCTGGCATCTATTGCTTCTGAATGCAGAAGCAAATTTGTGAAAGGCACAATTCTTCAAAATACCTTCTGCAAAGTTCACTTATCTCTAGTGAATAGTATCCCTATTTTACTGGAAAAAAAATGATATCACTAAGAGGTAAATATTCAGTGGCAAAGACAAACAAAAACTGTACAATTTCCACGACTATAGATGTGTCGTCATACCTAAATGTGGTAATGCAATAACAGAGAAAGATACAGACTTACGACTCTGAAAACAGTGCAGCTTCTCGATAGTCTGTAACACATTTTGCTGAGGCTGCTTAGTAGTGGAAGATCATTCAGCCACTGTAGCTAAACTCCATACCTAGACTTGGTATTAAGTATCTCTGTATGGGGGTCTGCTGAGTGATGTGAGACCATGAGTCCACATTTTCATTAAGTGGCTTTAACACTAACTGATACTAAGCAAAAATCGATCAAGTTCTATTTCACTGATGGTTCTTGCAAGATTTTAGTGTTCTAGACCCTAAGAATGACTTATCACAGATGAAGAAAGGTAAAGTTATTGTGGTACAAGGAGAAAAGAGCTAAAGTTGTTCCTCTTGGAGAATGCAGCAGTCATAAAAGCAAAAATCTTTTGGAAGTTAGGATTTTTTATTTCAAAGAGGTCCTTCTCGTGTTTCAGTGTATCTAGGCAGGTGAGCCTTAGAAAGTTCTGCTGCCATGAACAGGGCACTGAACAAGAGAATATAAAAGTGTTAAATGCTGTATTTTGCTTCTCATATCTGCATTAATAAATACAGTCTGCATAAATTAACTCAAAACTAAATCAGTAGGAAGGCTAACTGCATTGATTAAAGCGAAGGAAGGGAAGCTTTTGTCAACAGTAGATCTACATTAAAAGATTATCTTTCTTCATCTTGAAAGAAACAGTCTTTCATCTAAAACTAAATGGGCATGGCAATAAAGATGACACTTGCATTGCCTGGACAGTATCTTCTATGTTGAAATCCCTCTGAAGTTTTAATTCTAACATACATCTGCTTCACAGCTTCAATGAGTGAAGATTTCAGTGATGGAAAGCTACTGCTAAAAAAACAGGAAGCTGCTTTAAATGTGGCCCAGCAGCAAACATCAAGGGTAATACATTTAAACATAATTGAATCCCACTTCAATAATCCATTTTGTGTGCCCAGTAAAATTAGGTGATCAATCAATTAGTATTACAAGTCCTGTTGTTGCTCGTAACATAACTGAAATCCTGTTTGGCCAAAAGGCTCTGAAAACTTAAGACCCTATGTTTTTAAAAAACCTATTTAGCTAAGTACATCTTAAATATCCGAAGCCTTTTACAAGAGTAACATTAATCCATCTTGGCAGGAGACAGATATAGTTTAAATTATATAGCTCCAATGATTTGAAAATAGCTAAAAATTGAACTAAGTGGGATATCTGAAGAAACTGAAACCAACATATTTTCTTGTGCTAATACAAGAATCTTAAACGTATGAGGGTACAACGTGCATCCTAGTGGGGAGACAATATATACTTGGTGAAGCTGTAACACACACATAATTTCAGAAGAATTCATCTAGCTAATACAGGGAAAATGAATCCCATCAACTGTTTTGGTTTTCTCCACCTCAGTAAGCATGTTGGTGTTAGTGTTGGGATATAGGTTGAACTCGGTGATCTCGGAGGTCCTTTCCAACCTTATGATACTGTGATACTGTTATACTTGCACTGACACCCTAGGAGTCAAAACAAGGAGCATATTTGATGGGGACTCTCTTCATATGGTCAAATGCAAGGCCTTTATAATATGGCATTGAAGCAAGCTGCTGCGTTATCTGATGCTGCTCTTTGTAGACTGCAGGAGAAGTCAGAGTCTTGAGAGACGGTACAGGAACTACAGCATTATATTCGGTACATTAAAAATAAGCACAAGAGAATAAACACATTTCTTAGTCCTGTCAGAAGGCCTTCTGTTGACACAATGCTGTCAAATTCAGATTGCCTATCCTAGCAGAAAGTAGCAGCCAGCACTCAGGGGTGGTGCAAAGGAAAGAAGGGATACATTTCAGCTCATTGGTCAACACTAATAGGTTATGCAGGAAGAAATTGCGTGACAGACACAGCTGTAGCCACTTAATGGCTCAGTTGAGGATGATACCTTAGGGACAGCTGTACAAAGCTACTGCACTTTGAATTAAAATAGAGTGGATCATAATGCATACACTAGAGAGAAAAAGAAAACAGCGAATTGCCTTAGGGATTTCTTGTTTGCTAAAGGCTTTCTTAAAATATATTTAGATTCAAAATCAGCCTGCAAAAGGGTCAAGGTCTTACATGTTGACAAGGAACATGACAGAACCATTAATCTCTACTTTAGTCATAACCATAGTTCATGAATATTACCCCAGATATCTACCGGTGTCAGCATTAGCTGAACTAAGCCCTCCTGTAGAGAGAAAGAGGAAGAGAAAGAGACAAAATGTGGAAGATACAAAATAGTTGAAATTTTGTAGTCAGATTTTTTCACTTCGGTCAGAATCATAATCGAGTCCCTGATTTGAGCCAGGCCCTTTGCAAAGCTCCTGGTGTCAAAGCAGTGCGCAGGTATTTCCCAAGTTAAGCAGTCAGAAAGATTTTGACTCCTATATGCTTCACAGTCAAACTAATCTTCTTGTAATTGAATCCCATTCCTCTGGGCATTTACTCTCACCCATTTGCTTGAAATCTGTACCCATACTTGCTGAGGTATAACTGGCAAATTTCAAAGACCTTTCTTCCAGACTCTGGCAGTAGAGACTGTTGTAGTATGGCTTTTATGACTTAATATTTTTACATTTTTTTGGAAGGAAGAGGAATTTTATGAAAGCCTGCATTTCATTCAGTTAGTGTCAGACCTGATGAAGGCACTTTTTGTACAATGAAGACCCTCTGCTACTTGAACTAGTATATACGTGGTAAAGATTTCCTTTGATTATTAGCAAAAGACAAATAAAAATTTCACAATATCCCAAGCAATATCGTGGTTAATCACAAAAAATTAATTAAAAGGTACAGTTTTCCATATCAGATTTACTCATTTGCATTATCATCCTAGCCTTAGTTACAAGGGTAAATATGTGTAGATTTAAAGATAGGAGAGGATTCTTTTTATTTTTCCATAGGAAGACCGTCTATGTCTATATACTCCAGTCACTTCCTTAAGAATCTCATGTATTTCACTCACAGTGGGTGATGTTCCTGATCTACCTGTTATTTCCAGAGATTGACACCTGGCAGGAGACACTTGGGTTCTGACAGCAATAAGCTGATGCAAAGCTACAAACAGCATACTGCTACATTTTCCTGTTTCTTTTACACTCACTATTAGCTCATCTAGTGACTTATTGTCCCCTGTGAGACCCACAACAGTTCTTCATAGCACTGCTATATGTTCCTCTACAAGTCAAATAGTGAACCTCACCTACATTCACATCACATTTGTCGTAGCTTTCTTCCTGGTTTATAGCTACAGACTTCCGCTAAATTGGGGGATATTCAGCTTACAGTATAGTTTCTATCTCACTCTATAGCTGTACAGCACAACTTTACAAAAATATTTTATCTTAAAAAATATTTATCTTTTGTTGAAAACCTGTTTTCTAAAAAATTACTTTTTTCCTTTAAGTAATTTTCTACAACAATTGTGTTTCATTAAAAAAAATATTGTACCATGAATCAGTTTCAACGAATACTTTTCAAGCAGTTCTATGCTCATTCATACTAGCAGTAACAAAAATGCACGTTTATGCCATCTGTAGCAATACTCTCTAAGAATAACATATATGTCCTTGCCCTAAATAAAATTAATGCTGAAACATATTCCTTTGCTGAACACTTTCAGATGGCCTAATTATAAAAGCAAAATAAAAAATGAATGCTTGTGTCTGCATGGATATATCTGTGCATAATGATGTCTCAGTTTTATTCCTAATTAAAAGCTCATTAATATCAAAGACAATTCTGAGAAACCCAGATGAGACCATATCATTTGGGATCTCATGATTGCAGACACCCACACTATTAACTGAAATTCACTTATTCAAAAGCTGATGTAGGTGCTATATGAGATAAGTTTTACACTACAGCAAGTATCAATTTTCCTCTTGATGTATGTAATATTTCACTCTTTCAGTTAGTTTCTAGTTCTGAAATGTCACTTAGGCCAAATAGTAGCTGGAAAAAATGAAGAAGAAAGGAGGATAATCGGTTCACTCTCAAAAGCATTGTATATTCTCAGTATTACTGTCCTGGGCAGGAGGATGCAAACAGAGGATACATGGGCAGGAAGGGTATTGTTGGAACCTGGACAAATGGTCTTCCCGCATCTCCTCCACTGGAAGATATATTGCACATCTATGTAATTTCTGAGCAGATAACACCATAAATGCAAAATCTCTGTAATGAAAGAGGAAAAATAAAAGCATTATAAGGCATTAATTTTACTTGTACCCCGAGTGAAGAGTATGCTCTGAATCTGGAGGTGAAGGATATCCACAAAGCAAAAGATGCTGGTAATTTCCCTCTGGTTTGAAATTTGTGACATGACTGTCTCCAAAATTCTTGCCAGTAAGTTAAAATTAATTTGATTTGGAAAATCCATGGCAGTCCTAAGCTTTTTTTACTCATCCTAATCACAAACATTTCTACATTGATCTAGAATTCAAGAATGATCATAAGAACAGTTTATTTGTATGTATATATAGAAGGATGATATCAGTTATTTATCAATTGAAATTTTCTCTTTGGGTAGTCCCCCCACTAGGACTAATTACTATGATCAAACTTTCAGTCATAGAAGTGTAGAACATCTCAAGTTGCAAAGGACCCATAAGGATCATTGAGTCCAACTCCCTGCTCCTCACAGGAATACCTAAAATGAAACCGTATGACTAACAACACTGTCCAGATACTCCTTGAACTCTGACAGGCTCGGTGCCATGATCACTTCCCTGGGGAGTCTATTCCAGTGACTAAGCATCCTCCCAGTGAAGAAACTTTTCCTAATGTCCAGTCTGAACTTTCTCTGGTGCAGTTTCCTTCAATTTCCTTGTGTGCTATCACTGGTCACTACAGAGAGGAGATTGTATCTTCTCCTCCTTTGCACTCCTTGAGGAAGATGTAGGCTGCAATGAAGTCACCCCTCAGTCTTCTCTTCTTCAAGCTGAATAAATCAAGTGACCTCAGCTGCTCCTCGTAAGTCTCGCTCTAGAGGCCTTTCAGCATCTTGATCACCCTCCTCTGGACACATTCTAACAGTTTGATGTCCTTCTTGTATCGAGGCATCCAAAGTACATAGGACTTGAGGTGGGGCCACACCAGTGCAGTGTAGAGTGGGACAATCACCTTCCTAGACAAGCTACCTATGTTATGCTTGATGCACCCCAAGATACGGCTGGCCTTTCTGCCAGGGCACCCTGTTGACTCATATGCAACTTGACATCAAACCATACTCCCAGATCTCTTTCTGTGGGGCTGCTCTCCAATGTCTCATACCTCAGTTTGTGCGTATAACCAGGATTATCCTGTTCCCAGTGGAGAACACAGAACTTGCTCTGGTTAGATTTCTTATGGTTAACATTGCCCAGCTCTCTTGTCTTTCTCGATCTCTCTGTAAGGCCTCCCTACCCTTGAGGGAGTCCATATCTCCCCCTAATTTAGTATCATTGGCAAACTTAACCTATATTTGATTCCTAAAAACATGAAAGAGCACTGGCCCTAAAATTAGAGCCCTTGCGAACCCCTCACGTGACGGGCCACCAGCTTGGTGTAACCTCATTTACTATAAATCTTTGAGCCTGACCTGTCAGCCAGCTGAGGGAATGTCAAAAGTTTTGCTGAAATCCAAACTCCACAGATCTAGTGGCTTCTAAACTCATGGGTACTAAGACCTAACTCAGTAAATCTAGCACAGAGATTAAAAATTTAGAAACTTCCCCCTCCACAACACCCATAAGTTTATTTAATTTCTTTGTTTTGAGAAACAGTTAACTGGGAAATGAGCTACAGGCCAGATCCACATATGTAGTAAGAAATTGTTTGTTTCAACTGGGAGGTTTTGAAAGCAAAAAATGCATTTATATCTCTAAAAGTGTCGTTGGGTAGCTTTAGATACTTTGTAAACCTTGTCTTAGCCAATAAAAATTAATCTTAATGAGGCTGCAAAAAATACTCAGATAAGAGTTTATCCTTGAAACGCACACATTACGATGGAAATTTCCACTGCTCAAACAAACTGAATTCCAATGATCAGTGTTGTAAGGAAACTGCTGTACATTGCCAAAAAAATCACTGAAATTACAAGTAGTTAACTTTCCATATGGTATGAAATTGTCAGATGTGCAGCTATTCATGACAGGAGCTGGTAAGCGGAATGACTAACAAAGAAAGACAATAAACCCTATGAAAATGATATTTTTCACTCATACAGATCTACAGTGAAATGGTTAACTGTGCCAGTATTTTCCTTCCCGTGACCTCTGACTGTTCACAAGTACTATATAGGGAGAATCGTAAGCCTCAGAAGATTCTTCTGACTATGTTAAAATTCAGAGTCCTCAACAAAGTCTCTAGATCCATGATTTGTTTTTGGTGTTCAGGCCCTCACACAACAAGACAACAAGATCATCCAAATATTATACTCAGGCTGTTTCTCACAGGTGCATCTCAACCAAATCATTCATGTTTAAGAATGCAGAAGAATGATAGAAAGTGGGCTGCACAGATTTCACCAGTAAATCTTTTTTTTTTTTTTTTTTGGGCAGCCAGATTTTAAATAAACATCTTTTACACAATTCACAGTCCAGCAAATCCTCTGTAAAGCAATAATTCTTGTTCTTGTGTATGATAGAAATACAAAACCAGCTCCCTTTGTTACACATGATATTTTTTTTTCAAAGCTTTCTATGCTTTTCCATTTGATTTCCTGATTCTGCATCCAACTGTAACAAAAACATTGCAATAATGTGGCTTGGTGATTTCACTAGCTTCTTAAATGAAAGCAAGGCAGGGAAAAAAAGTAACAATGACCACTCTTCTGCTTGATATTGAAGCATCTGGTATGGGAATAAGAAGAGTCAGAAATAAACACCTGGTGGACTCTCAAGACAGGTGCACTCCTTGTCTCTCCAATTTCTTTGCTCTGGGAAAGGAAAAAAACAAGTGCTATGCAAATTCAAAAGATTCACTCATTTTTAGCATTTTTTTGGTTTTGTAAAGGGGAAGGAGGAATGAATACTTGCTGCCTTATTAATGTAATTATAGAGGCACAGAACTGAGTTATAAATTTAAAGGAAATCAGTACCACACCCTGGCAGATGTGAAAGGTGTTCAGTGTTTCCACAACACTGTTTTGCTAAATAAAAATAAATACAATTTTCTGTTTTCCTCCTTTCCTAAGATTATCATAACTTCTTGTTTATAAGCACTTAAATACCATAACTGAATGAATATAAGAATAAGGTAACAATCACCCACAACTCCTTTTTCAATCTCTTTGGAAACAGACAGAACATGAACTGTTGAGTGGCTGCTGTTAGTAAAGTAATACTTCGTTAGTGAATATTAAAGGATAATAAATTCAGTCCTATCAAAATAAAGTCTAGGTATTCCTTTTCCTGGGTACAACTGCCTGAGCTCATCTCATCACTTTTTGGAAAGCAGCTGGTACAAAAAATACAGGAATGCTCACAGATTCTTCTTTTTCCTATATATTTACTCTACCTTGGGATATAAATAAGCACTGTACCAACCTATCCAGGTCTCTCACCAAGCAGTGGCATTAGACCCTTCTTTTCTGTAAATTTATTCCTTACATCCCATGGTAGAACTGGATACTTTAGTAAGACTGGGGACAGAAAGGATTTGCTGAAAGGGCATTCTCTACCTTCTGTGATCAGACCTGCTATGTAATGGAAAACAGGTTTTTCCTCTTAAGATTTAATATTTGACCTCACATTAATCATAATATTATGGATTTACTATGATTGCTTTGAATGCTGAACACAGATTTACAGTATTGTCAAATACAGCTTTCACGGGTAATATCAGTAAATGCCTATTTAACTGTCAGGATGCGAGGACATATCTTTAGTACCTTGAAAAAGTGCCTGGCCAAAGAGCCTGCCAAAGCCTGATGCTTCAAAAGATGTTTCAATAGAGCAGTGGGAACTGTCCTCTTTCCTGGTGCAAACATTTGGGGGTTTTTGCCTATTCTTTGTTGCAGAGGGCTCAGAGTGCAGGAATTTAGGCTGAAATGCAGTGTTGATGACTTAAGCACTGCAAAGGGTGAATTTGTGGCTTACACTGACAACCCCTGAGACCTCTCTGCCTCTTGCAGGCAGACATTTGAATCCTGGGTGGGATTCTCATGCAATCGTGGTTAGGAAAACCCTTTCTGGTGTGCTCTAGTCTGTTCAGGCATGTTGTTGGATGGCAATCCTGCTGCTGAATACAGGCATGGCTTGCTAAAATGATGTTGCAGTTTTTGAAGACTGTTCCGTGTTTGGTTTCACAGAGTAGTTCACTTCCAGATAAAGCGTCTACTAAATAATAGGATGAAAAGCAACTTGTTCCCACTGCAGTCAAAGCAGCTTGTCAGTGGTATCACTGAAAGCAGAAATGCTGTGAACCAAATTCCAATTAATTTCCTCAAGCAAGTAATTTCACCAATGGCTGTGCACTTGTGTATAAAGCATACAGCCAGATACATACTAAATAATAGTAAGATCTTATTTACTGCCAGGCTTTCCCTAAGCTTGTAATCTATTCTGCAGCTTTGACACATCTCCTGCAGCTGGATGGGACTTCCTCAGTTAATTAAAGAAAAAAACAGAAATACTTCTTTGCTTGATATTACTGGCAGTGGGTATCTTAGATCAGAACAGTGGATTTTCCTTCCTTGTTTTTTAGGTGAACAGAATTGAGCTAAAAAGCCCTTTCACTTCTCACAGGTTCCTGTACCCTCAAAGGCAAAAATATCACATAATCCTTAAAAGCAGATGAACTAGTGAATCCAACAGGATGACTCATATACATGAAGTCGATCATGTTAAGGATAACTGTTTGCTCAAAAAATGATGTTTCTTTTTAAATTTCTGTCTCTGTAACCTTCCTGTAACTGTCTAGGGTTTCCATTTTCTCCTCCATGATAGAAAATCTTTATTTTTTAATAGGGTCATTTAAACCTAATCATTTCTGCTAGGAAAAAGACCAGAAAATGTTGTGTGTTCCCATCTTCAATCAGTCAGTATAGAAAAGGCACACATTTAGGAGGTAGAAAAAGAAAAAAACCCTGCTGCACTTCTCTAAGGAAGTGCATAGATGCGTCTAGGACAAAGATAATGTCCATTCTGATAAACTTTGATACTCTAGGCTTTAAGCTAAGCTTCTGGATCTCTTCGAGAAACTAAGTCTACTTTTACAGACATAATATCAGAAGATTGAGTTCTGGATGAACTGTGAGCTCTAAAATACACACACAAAACCCCACCATTTGTGGTCTTCCATTATGCCTCACTTCTGAAATGCAACACATAAACGTATAAAGTGTGCAAGACTCTCTGACTTTTTCTGTTTCAAAGGTGTCCTATGTAAAATCAGACAGAGTGGGAAGATCAGTTTAATCCTTAACAAAATGAAAATTTTTAGATGTTTACTGTTACATCTGAGACAGAACCATGAGAACACTCTTTATTGGTAACTGTATGTTTTTTCCTTTTGTGAAGTTTTGACTCAAATTCTTGTTGATTGAAATCTGTCATTGATGAAGAAAGTGCATTATATCTCTCTACAAAGCTGTGAGCATAGATTGTTCCTCCATACCAGTATCTCAATTTTGTTTTAACCCAAACACATTATAAACAAGAGCCATTCGTCTGCCAGTTCTGTTCACAGTTAGGAAATTTCATGCCTGAAAAGCTGAACCACATGTCAATTAAACCAGCTGGTCAATATATGACTTGCTGTTTTATCAAAAGGAGATTATGTTGGCAAATTTCCATAAGTTTTGTTGATTGGCATATATTTACTGTCCATAAAGAGAGCACTTCTTTATTTTTAAGCACTGCTTTAACTTCGCTGAAACTGATTTTTTATTCATACTTGACATATATTGACATATTTTCCTTTAAGAAATGCTCAGTTTACATGATTTACCTTATTATTTACATGACAATTACATCCAAATAGCAACATGTAACCACTGACTTTAAAGATCTCATGAACCAGAATTTGTAAGATAAAGTTAGCATCAGGCAGATGTTTAGAGAGTACAGCTTGGAGTTTGATCAACATTTTACTGAATTCTGCACTATCAACTGCACAGGAGAGTATTTTAGGTAGCTGCAAAGATTGCTACTATCTGCTCATCACTCAAATAAGTGTACCACTGGGACTCAGTGACCAGCCCTTGTCACTGGAAGGGAAAAGAAACAGCCCAAACCTTCTGGCTTACGCACAAATATAAAGAGGAGAAAATAAGCTGCAAATGCTGTTTATTCCCCTCTGTCTCCTTTGGGATTGAAAGAATATATTCTGGTTGATCTTAACTCACTCTTTTCTAATACATTGTGCCATATGGAGGAAAGAAAAAGGAATGAATAACTGACTTCACATAGAGTAGGAAGAAGGGGAAAAAGGTACAGAGGGGACAGGAATGGTAATCTGAATACAGACCCCAAATTCCCCAAAACGGTGCAAACAGCAATTTGGTTAATAACCATAATTTGGAATGACTGTTAATCTTTGAAAAAGCACAGGCGATGTGGGTGGAGAGTGGATTAAACATGCCAGTCTCTGATCCACTTCCCACTGCCTGGTTAGCATGCATGTCCTCTGCATTCCTTCACACAATCTGGCAGCAATCGTGGGAGGACCTTCTGGTCAAGAGCTTCTGCTGTACGTAGCAGCTTTCCCAAATCTGTTTGCTTCACTTAGTCACCACTTCAAGCAAGAGCTCAGTTCTTTTAATGACTCTCTTTGTATTATTAACTTTTTAACAATGCAAATGTTTTGTTCAGCTATGGAAAGCAACACAATACCAAACCATACAGCCTAGACAGCAAAGTTGTGCTCAGTTGCATTTCAAACTGAGTGGCTTTTAGCACTCAGAACACTGTAGAAAGGCCTGATGATGACATTTAAGGAGCAACCCTGGCATGGCATGACAGCACATACACAAAAACATCTGATTGGTAAACATTGCCTCTATCATCTCTCAAAAGGAAGACCCCAAAGGAGCCTTGAAACTTTCCTAACATCTAGAAGAAAAGTTATCATTATTCTTGACTTTCCTTCCTAGAAAAGGCCTCTACAAATTGAAAATATTTGGACTAATATAAAGATGAAGCGCATCGTTTCTAAATAAATAACGTCTTGTACAAATCCTATAACACGTAATTGAAGCTTATATAATTAACCTAGAAACCGAAAAAAATTCCCATCCTCTTGTGAGATATACATTTTGAATATACATAGAATCTCAAAACTGAGTAAGTGGATTAAGGCTTAAGCAGCATGGGGCAGAAGAAGAGCAAGCTACAGTTTGATCAACACATCTACTGCTAAGCAGCACCTTAAAATCGGGTGTTTATCTGAATTTACTTCAGGAGTTTAAGGTGTGTCCTTCTTTGCAGAAAAGCAAATATTTGCAGTTTTCGTTCACCAAAGTTTTAGACAGTGTCCTGCCATACCATCTGGTCCCAGCTGGATATTCAGGCAGAACACTTTGTGTTCAGGAACTGTTTTAAGATGGGAAATAAGTATGCACTGCTCTTGCTAGTCTGAGGTATGATCAATAAAATTGACTAAGCATCTGTAACAGAAACTCAAAAGGCCAGTATTCCAAGTCACCATCTTAATTTGCCAAAGTGATATACTGCTTTTTTGTATTTATGTGTGATTCATAGTTTTTCCAGGGGAAAGCTTCCTTGTCTCAAATTTTCAATTACACTAGCACAATATCAAGTCTGAGGTGTCTATGGTAATCAGCTCCTGGAAGTACAAGAACTTTAACAGAAATAATTTTAATTAAGATAGCATTAGAAGTCAGCACTACACACTTCCTCTCACTGGTCTTTTCAGCACTTCACTACCTTGCTGGGTAATATCGGCATATAATTTATAATTCTTCTATCATATTCTGCTTGAAACATATTGCAAATATACCAACAGAATTACTTGGTTCCTGCCATAAATTCTAGAAGTGAGACAGAAAAATCTCAGATAAATTTGGGTAACTCTAGAAATATACACCTGCATCTGCACGAAATTGTATGTGCCATTTGAGGAAATGCTGAACACATCATTCTCAGCTGTGATTTAGACCATATTTCTCTAAATAGCTGATATACTACTTGAAATATCTTTGTCATTAGCTTATGAAGACACTGATGAATAAGTATTTCCATACATATATTCATCCTTGTTCTTATGTGACTTCAAAGGCTCTTTACATCACTGGTGAGGCTAAAGAGTTTTAAGGCAAATAGAAGAAAGTAAGCATAAAGCAAACAAGTAAATAAGTCCTTCAAGATGGGTAGAATAAAGAAAACTCAAACCAGCTATCATATTGGACTATATTTGCTCCAGTTGAGGTCCATCAAATTAAATTTTTAATACAGAAAAGCTATTCACTATTTGGCAATAATATCTAGAATAACTCATATAGTGCAGTAAAACTAGAATCAAACCATGTTAGCAACAAAAACTTCAGGAAAAGGTAGGTAATGTTTGTTTAAGAACTAGGAATAATACCAAGAAAAACTGAATACATTTCTTTTTCTAAAACTTTTTATCATCTTAATAAATATATAAAGCTCTAAAGCAAAATTGAGACTTGAAGATCCAGAACTTTATGAACTATGTGTTTCCATACTGTAATGTGCTGTAGCATAATGAACCTTCATAATTAAAATAAAAAATAAGAAAAGAGCAAAATGTTAATAACAGAATATGCAACAAAAGAAGCATATTCATTGCAATTTGAAAAATGCAGGATTTTAAAACAGGTATATATGTAGACAGAGCAAGAAACGAGAATACAGAAGTTCTAACTATCTCTTTTCCAAGTGTTTACTCTCAGGCCTTCTTTCAGAACACCTTGTGAGACCGACGAGGAATGAAGAACCATTATTCAGGAGGAAGGATAGTGTCATTATAGAGCATTACAATACTAGCACTTTGGAGTAGTCTGTCATCATCTGTGAAAACAGATTTTGTAACAAGGCTTGTAACTATGGTCTATGTCATCTCTAGCTTTTATAATCAATGAAATTATGGAGAATAACCTGTAGGGATGGCCTCAAACTTCTGTAGCAGCATGTGAATATTTGACTGCGTATCATTTGTGAACGTGACAGAGGAGCAAAACCCTGAAATATCCATATAGAGAATGCATTCTGCTGAGAAAGATGATTTGTTTGGAATTGATCCACATAGGATCTCAACAGCTCTCAACTAGGTCCTGTTCCAATTATATTGAATCAGCCTCTGTTTCTGTTTTTTTATTTGAAAGCCTTTTGAGTTTTGGTTTTTTTTTTTCTCTACTATGAAACATCACCATTCCCTTTAAATCTCTCGAGTGAAGGGACCAGCTCTCCTGAAATTGTATCCTAAACTCTGGACCACCAGATCTGGGCAACGTATCCTGTTTTCTTTTACTATCTTGATGCCCCTCTTGGCAACTCTTGAAGAGTCTGTGCCAAAATTGCTGTACAATGCTGCTCTGTGCTGCTGGCCCCAGTGGCTGCTGGTGTGTGTGAAGGTGATAAGTGCATGTTGCAGCTCCAGTGCAGAGCAGCACCTCGACACAATAAGCCATGTTTTGTGGTTGGTGAACTGTGATAACCTTCTGACACCTTTATTTTCTCTTGGTTTCTGCAGGTGGCAGACAGGACCCTGGAAAACTCCAGCTTGCTCACATTCATCACTGTGACACTTTGGTGTTGCTGTCACCAACAAATGAGACATAGTACTGGGCTATGCGGATCTCTGCATAACCTGGCATGGCTGCTTTTATTTGCTTGTAGAAGATAACCTTTTTCACTGAGTGTATACTGATGTAATTTCACCTATAATTTGACCTGTGCCTTTAGAGGAAAAAAGTTTTACATGTAAAGATTCCTCACGTGTCTTTGAAGTGTATTACTTTCATATATGTTATTGATTTAGTGGGAATTATTTAGTCCCAGAAGACAGAAAAGTGTGGTAATGCATAATGCCAAAAGAGAAAAACTATATGCATTACATTTTAAGTGGGTAAACTTTAAACAACCAGAACCACAGGCATAAACATAATTTTCCTGCTTTAAAACTGATAAAATAATAAAGGCCATTATGTGGAATCTATGATTTTAAGTAACCTTCTGCTTGGTTGTTTCTGCCAACCCTGATATTGCAGTTATGCATTAATCAATGACCTTCTTTCTTCTCTTGAAATTCTGTCACTTTACTTAGAATACACATGCGTTTTTTTCCCTTGCTTCATAGAATCGAGAAAAAATGCACAGAGAAGGGGTTGTGGCGCAAAATGCTATGAGACATAACATCAAACAGAGTGCCGCTGACAGCCTTTCCTCAAAAAACTTCCTCAGTTTATTATCAAGTGGTAGAAGCAATCCTAATTTAATTTACCAAATCCACTAGGTGTCCCTACTCACCTACGGCAGCACTGGTGCTCCAAAGTCGTGCTGGAAGATACACACAGACCCCTCTTAAACCTGTCCAAAGAAAATACAGCACTAACAAATTAGGAAACTGTTCTTTGCAGGATCATCTGCCCATCTGTGCATCACTTCATTGTACTGTTCATTACTCCTCTCTTGCAGTCTTTCAGGGACACGGTACCCACGGGCACGGCCAGTGCTAGTCAACTGAACTGTTTTCTATTCACTAAATAAACCAGGCAGGTATGTCCTTGGCAAATGTTTTTTGAGACTGCAGGCTTTCTGAGACCACACAGTTCTCAATCAAAAGCCAGGAAGTTTTCTGTGGTGTTCATCACACTGGGTGCATCAAACTGAATAATGCAGCAATTATTGAAAAGGGCACAAATGCTCTTCTCTTTCAGTACTGTCTGAAAAAGACAAACATATTAAGGGACTACTTTTTTTGCTTCTACATTTTTTATATTATCTTCTTTTAAAACAATTGGGTTAACTATGATTTGATTTAAAAGCTTATTTTTGGGAAGAGATAGATTTTGCAGTATTTCAGGTACAGATGTAGGGACCTTTTAAGTAGCTGTAAAAGACTGCAGCAAGCATTAAAAGGCTCCATTTTCAAATTAAAATTAGTAACATCTTTATGTTACTGCTCACCCAATGTTATACTCTTGCCCCATTCTAGCAGTCTCTCAGTGCAAACCCAGTCATTGAGTGGTCTATCTTTCTTCTGGTACTGAAAGAACAATAATGATGTCTACTTTTTGAATGTAGCATTGCCTGTTTCATAAAATAGCAGATACCTCTCTAACTTGCTTTTTATAAATGAGACCTTTACAAAAACAAATATGTTATTCAGAGGTTGTATTTAGTCTACTTTTGTTCTAAGAAATAAATCATATTTTCTCCAGTGAAAAAGTAAAAAAGCCACACCGAATGCTGAACACCCCTGCCAAACTGCAAAAAACACACCCCATTTGCTGGAAACCTTTGGCATTTTTACTGATGCCCAAAATGCCGAGAAATAATGGCACCTCACTGGAGTTACAGTCTGGCTATATCCTATTTCTGTGAGCTGAAATTTCTATAAGTTGGAGTGATGCATCCCTAGCTCTTCCTGAGAAGATAGAGTTTCTCTTATAAGAATAATAAGTTACTGCATACTGAGATAGAAATAGTTCTGACAGAAAGATGAAGCTAGAGAAAAGCATTACAATATAACACAACAGGACTGTAGATCCGACAAAAAAAACGGCCACATTTGAAAATATATGTAGCTATTTAGAAAACAAATTATGTTCTTGAAATTGTTTTTTCAAAAGCACTTTGAAGGAAGGCATTTGCTCCCCCATCCCCTCTTCCATATGGCCATTCGGTTTTAGAGTTTGAGGTCTTTGATACCAGGTCTGAGAAGATATACTGTTCATTTTTCCTCATGAGTGATGATTCTTACTTATTAGATACCACACTTGGAAAAATCTGCTCTGCTCCACTAGCAAAGTCCCATTTTTTTCACACTTAGTTTGCTGTGGAAATTCTGAAGAAATTCAGCATGAATTTTTCAGGAGTCACTGAATGACTCCTCCCAAAACATTAGAGCTCTTTCAGTCTGCAAGGAAGTGCAGTTTAATGCCATGGCTACAAAAGCAAAAAACACAACAGATTTTTAGTCACTGCTCCTGGTTGCCCATTTGGTACTCTTTAGTGTATGCATAGTAGTGGAATGCAATGGAGATAAGTGCTTCAAGAATGCTGTTAGGTTTTCAGCACTGATTTTAAGCAACAGATTGTTCTCAGGCAAAACAATAACATTGAAATATTTATGAATTCACTATTATTTATGAAAATTTTCAACAATTGCCAGAGAAGATAAAATAAAACAACAATGGAGAAGACATTCTTTCAGGTTCCTCTTAGCCTTGATTTCCACAGCAAGGAAGCAGAAAGGATGCATCATTTATAAAAAGGGATTATCTTCTTTTGGTAATGTAGAGGGATGCCACTGATCAACCTGGACCAAAGATAACTTATAGTTGCCACCATAACTTAAAAAATCTTAACTATTACCCAAGGACTGCTACCTTTCCTCCACCAGTAGAATTAAAGAGCCCACATGCTACAACCCTTTCAATCTTGTAAAGCTTTTCTTGCTGTAAATTCCTTTTCCTCATTTGGATGGACCAGAAATGAACATTATGCAAAACTGTACTACCTTCTTTGGTTGATGGTAATTAACTTAGAGCCATGGCCAGTTGGATTGTTCTGCTCCTGATAGAAATTAATAGCACAGTATGGTGTTGTAAAGCCATCCTTTGTTTAAATCACTGCTTCCAACTGATCACGATACAAACAAACAAGCTGGTACAACCTCCCCTGCCGTGGCTGAAGCTTTTGTCTTGGTTCATTGTTGACATTCACGCATCACTAATCCTGAGACATTTAGGAAGAATATTTTAACTGCAATATTCTAAAAAGCAAGTAAAATTCAGGTCATTTAATAAGAATAATGTAAGATGATAAAGAAAAGGATGAAATCTCAGCACCTAGGTGAGCACAATAGTTAGCACAAGGTCTATGTGCTATCAGCATACCATGCACCCCAAAATCAACACACTTAGAAGAAGTATCTCAGAATCAACTTTAACATTGCATAAAACCCTGTTAACCTCAATGCAAAGGAATTGATTTGTGAACACAAATCAGACACAAGCAGAGTTGCTAGAGCCTTTTTTTTTCTTTCTTTTCCTTTGCTGTTGGAGTCAGCATGCACACAGTAAGGCATGATTGACAGCCTCTCAGTGGTGCTGTGTTTTCAAAGACCAGGCAGATTTCCATGGCTTTCACTGAAGCAGAACTGTGGGGAGGGACAAACCTACAGGGAAGGACAGGTCACTGCTTGCAGGAGGCAATCTTCCTGTGAGAATAAAGTTGTATGCTAAGAAGAAGCCATATGCAACAGGAGAACAAAATGGAAAAGGTAAGAAAAAAGAAGCGGAGGGGGGTAAAATTAAAGTAAACCATAGTAACACAGGAGAGGCTATGACCAAGAAGTAGAGGAGCTGGGGGGGGGGAAAAATCTAGAGAAAAATAATGTCTGTTCTTCTAAAATGCAAAAAAAAAGAGGAAGAGTAAGAAAGAGATAAAATATACTACATTTTTCTGGGTTCAATAATTTATTACTCTGTTGGACAAATTATTCCTGTTCTATACAACTCAATAACAATCCATGCATAAAATAGGTCTTACTGCCTTAGCTAAATTAAACAAAAAAGGGAAGAAAAATATTGCTTAACAGCAGAGTGCTTCTGGCAAAATCTACAATTCAAACAGAATGAAAAATATGTTAATCTTTTTCATTAAACAGCAAATCTTTTCAGGTTGGGAAATAAAATGAAGTCTCATAGTAAGGCCACTGGCATGTGCAGAAAGGTCTTTAGGCTCAGACTGGGATTCAGGAAACACAGGCACGTACCTGTGCTCTGTCACTGATACTCTACTTGAATCAGAATCATTCTCAGTTCTTGGTCTTGGGTCATTCTCTGTTCTTCAATACAGTCATCTTCTCACAGATTTCCTCACTTGTGTAATTGATCTGCAAGCCCTTTGGGAACTGACAGTGTCCTGCCATGAGAGCCTTGTAAACCGCAGCTAAGTATTAGCTGCTGTCTCTTCACTGTCCCATAACTCACATAAAAATTACTCTTAATTTTCTCTTTGCTCAGCACATTGTGTCATGATCCTGGCGAAGGACTGCAGACTGGTAGCGTGGTTCAGCATGCATGCAGTACTGTCTGCACTGCTATCATCAACACCATATATGCAAATATTATTTTGTTGCCAGCCTATGACCTGTGTATTGACTAGCTCCACACAGGGTCTTCTCCCCGAAGGGTGCTGGAAGCCCTCCCTTATGTGGTGAGAGCAGACCAGAGCTTCTACAGCCAGCAGAGAGTCAGGGAAAGGATGCCAGCTGCAGAAGGATGTAGGCCAAGGAGGAGACGCAGTTCCCTATTGTGCTACAAGTTTAAGTAGCAGTTAACTAAGGAATGGGGAAAGAAAGATCCCCTTCCCATCCCCATGTACTTTAATTTCCCAGTAACCTTCCATTTCCTGTACTTACACAACAATTATTTCTTTGGTGTTAATAACAAATGCAAATGTTGTTGCCGTTTTCAAAACGCAATCCAAATCTCATGATTATTTCTGTACTGAAAGCTTGTTTTGTTCCACTAAAGCCCAGGCTGCTCATGCTTTTTCTGCACACAATGCTGTAAGGGTGATTTATTAACATGAGCCACGTGTATTCAGACGTTTCTTATCTTTGTGCCTTTGATCCTGCAAGAGGGGTGCAGGATGACAACTGCACTGCAGTTAGAAGCACTCTTACAGGAAAAATGAGGAATACAATATTTTTCTTATTTCCATTGAAAATATTTCTCATTGTTTCTCCTCATGTCACCATCAGCATACCAGAGCCAGGTTGGGAAGGGCTCAAAGGAGTGAGAAACAGGCCCTTAGAGGGACTTACCAAACTCAGACACCACAATCAACCACATAAAATATTTCCTCATCATCCACTTTCTTTTAAAGCTGCCATTATTGATACACTGGACCCAGCTCCTAATATATCTTTGTTGAGTACCACAAACTTGTTGGTTTCAGAGTCAAACCAAGAAGCCTGTTTCTATTGATAAGCAACTATCACTGGGATGAAAGAAGAAAAGATAAAGTCTTCTTCTGTAAGACAGAAAGTCAGTACCATTCACCTCAGTGTTATCAGTATTTCAGGGTAGTTACTTCTGAGGAGCAAACACAGGGGAAGTTAGATTGCTTGAACATATTTATCTAACATAATAAGGACACTGAACGCAAATTAAATACTTCCACACAGAAAGGAATCCATTACCACATTTTCATGAGCTTTAATAAGAAAATTCCTCTGGACTTTCTGAAAGTAGAGTGAAGCTCCAGATTTTTAAATGGAGCTGGAGCAGCAACACTGTGAGCACATGGAGTGATAGGCTAATAGAAAGAATGGACAGAGAAAAAAGGATGTGAAAAATAATCCATGTACATGAAGGAAAACGCTCACACAAAATGAAATATTTTGAACAGCTAATACTTAGAAAAGAACAGCAAGCTAGAAAGTTAATAGAATTGCATTCAGGGATTTGGATTATACTGAAGCTGTGTCAAATAGTACAAATCCTCAACTTGGAAAACTCAGCAAGATTTGCAAGATGACATTTAAAAGTGCAGTTAATGTAGGAGAAGTTGTTGCACAGATATTATCACATATTCACTTTCTTCCTGTTTAAAATATTTTATTTTCCTGTGTATATCTCAGTAATTCCTCTACTGAATGGTCACAGTAGCTCTACATATGATGTATGACCACATTGTATCTCAAACCTCTGGTCTCTTCAGAATGAAAATATCTAAGGCTAACTATAAACACCAGTCTCTACCACCAAATAAATGGTGAAAAAACCCAACCCACACAAAACTCCAAATAGAAAATATTTTTGTATAGGTAACTTCAGAAATGGGGAAGTTCTAGAAAGCTATTCTGCTACAATATTGCACACCTCCTCCTCAGTAAAAAAATAAACATAATCATAATTTAGACACTGACAGTGTCTAAATTGATAGGCAAAATACAAATCTGCCAGTGTGCATTTACAGCTGTGGTACAGATCAGTAGGGCTACCCCTAGCCGTGTTTTTCCTTGAGAAAGCCCTTTCAGTAAGAACATTACACTTAGTTCAGAAAACTGATTATACCTTTGATTGCAGATAATGATTTGGTATAATCTAGCTAAACACTTATTCTCAAGATGTACTGTCAGAAAATCTGCAGCTCAAGCAGCAGTTTCTCGTAAACAAGGTTGGCGGAACTGAAAAACCACGGTCATGTGTAGGGATGTATGAGCAAGGTAAGGCAGTATCCCAGCATCCAATCCCACTGTGTCTGTCACGTATGATAGGCTTATCTTTCCCAGAGTGCTGTTTAATACAAATCTGTTTCTGTTCACTTTCAGTATTTCAGTTTATTTAGTTTAGCACTGCCAAGAATCGTAGAAATAAGTTCAGAGAAGGTGTGGTAAATGCTAAATAAAGGACCACCCAATTTTTCAGCTGAGGCCCTCATCTCATCTGTTTAACGATCTCCAAATGTTTGTCTTGAGCTTTGCAAAATTTGGCAGTTTCAATTTGTGCCTGGAGTTTAGGTGACCACAAGACTAATCTTCTGTGCGAGCAGAATCTTTCCCATGCCATCTTTAGACAAGAGAAGATCATGCAGCTTAATTACCTAACGTAACCGAGATGTTATGAAGATGGCTTTTTCTGTGAATCTCTACTGCTGCAATGGACTCAGTTTCTCCAAATGAAACATGTGGCATGTGCTTTGCTATGTTGTTTGAAATTCCAGATGTATAGACCCAGTTAATCTGCGAACAAAAGTCACCTAGCTAGTCCTGCTAGCACAAACACAGAGCTGAGACAAGAATGACAAACTCAAACAGAAGATCTTCCCAGAAGATGGGAGAAGGAGCTGGCAGTCATGGTCCCATGCTATGCAGATGTGTCTTAACAGATTCAATGCACAATGCTGCTGACTCACATTTTCTGTTACAGTTTCACATACCATCCATCAATTTTTATGAGGCCTGACAAGATCTTAATGTATTAATACTTTAATGCTTTCTGTCCATCCATTCTTTTACATTCTAATATGCTCTTTGTGCTACCCTGCAAATAAGAGCTGCTGGTTCTCTGCTTAGAGCACTTAGATTAGGGATACAGAGGACCATATTCCCAGCTTCTATGAAATGCCAGAAACTGATTGCACCCTACAGATCTATGTTGTTTGGGCTACCTAGAAAATCTCCTCCTCTGTCATTTATTATCACCACAGAACACATTAAACCGGTATGGTCTATTTTCTAAAAGACATAATTTTACCATGCAGGGATTCAAAAGTCCAAAGAAAATACCATCCTATTACCATGTTCTAACTTCACACAATAAAGTCTCTTTCAATTTACAGCTGGTATCTTAGTGTCTTTGTAACCGATATATTCATGTCAGCAATCAGATCCATGAATATTTTTGTGTTTAATAGGTATAATTTCCATGAATCACTAATGGAATCAGTAGGAGGACATAATATGTATGCAAAAAAATGAGGTGGTGCCCTTCAGAATCCTGAGGGATTTCATTGGCACAAAACAGCCTGTTTATTCACTCTACAAAGCTAGGGGTTTTCTCCCAATTATGAATTTCACAGCAATCTGTAATGCAGCTTTGGGAGGCCACACTGCATTTTTGTTTCATTTTTGTGAGTGCTACTTAAAAAAAAATAAATCAACTGTTTTAGCAAAGCTGAAACTTAGATGTCTGGAAATAGAGCTGTTTCTTAGCGTGAGAACCATTAAGTAGCTTGGCTAATAGAGCCATTTTCTCCCTACCCCCAAGTTTAATGTAAGATGACTGGGTGAAAACGCTCAGGTACTACCTTGACTCTAGAGGACTGAATAATTTGAAAAAGGATTAGTTCACCAATGCTCTTAGAGCTTACCAGCATTTCATCACATAGAGAAAGGGATAGGAATAATTCAGTCATTGTAGAGTTTCAGTTCAATCATAAACTACAAACAAGAGTCAGTATTTTGATTTTACTCAAGATCCACATTGACTTTAATTGGCTCTGGATCACAGAAGACACTAAGCCTCTTCACATCCAGGTTTGTAGACCATATTCTGTCTGTGAGACATGGTAACACAGACTTAAACGGGGAGTGATTTGTTGTGGCTGAGAATCCTGTCTAGTGATAGCTGCAGTTAATGGCTAACATTCTCTCTTCCCTTAATATTCACAAGGCAAGAACCAGTAGTTAACTGTTGCTTTTAACTATCCATGCATTTCTATTCTGTTTCCTGCCACCCGCAAAAAGTTTCCCCTGATAGCTGGTACTTCCAAAGAACTGTTATGTATGTCAGTGTATGCCATTTGCAAATCTTCATGAATCTATTTGAGGAAGGGTCTCTATAGATAACTACTTTTCCTGGCTGGTAGCACCTACATTATGGGAAGGATGTTTATCAGTCTATAGGAACTCCCTGTGACACTTGGCACATACAGAAAAAGAAAAGATTATATTGTTGCCATTCTTATTAAATATGTAACGCTATAAATTCACAGACCAACTGCAATGTGATGCATATTGTGGATCAGCAGATCCAACTCAAATATAGTTCATGTCAGCTATGGCTAAATCTTGCTGGCTTGTAACCAGCAAATCTCTGGCCTAGACCTGGCTTGTAAAAGAATATCACTGCTGGCTTCTCAGGCTGTACATTTTGCAACAACCTCAAGAAAACAGCATGTGGAAGCAAGCAAGAGAATGTTTTCCCATAATACAGACTAAAGCTTTGTATGTTGTTTTGGGGTATCTTTCTTGCCACAAAATGCTCCATGGGACGTCCACCTCTGCTATGATACAGATAATCACAGAATCATAGAATGGTTTGTGTTGGAAAGAACCTTAAAGGACATCCAGTTCCACATCCCTGCTGTGGGTAGGGATACCTCCCACCAGACCAGGCTGCTGAGGGTCCCATCCAATCTGGCCTTGAACACTTCCAGGGAGGGAGCATCCACATCTTCCCTGGGCAACCTGTGCCAGTGCCTCACTACACTCATTGTGAAGAATTTCTTCCTAATGTCTAATCCAAATCTTTCCCTTTCTAGTTTAGAGCCATTGCCCCTCATCCTATCACTACTTGCCCTTGTAAAAAGTTCCTCTCCAGCTTTTTTGTAGGCCCCCTTCAGGTACTGGAAGGTTTTCCAAGAGACCCCTCTTCTCCAGGCTGAACAACCCCAACTCTCCCAGCCTGTCCTCTTAGTAGAGGTGCTCCAGCCCTCTGATCACGTTCATAGCCTTCCTCTGAACACGTTTCAACAGTTCCATATCCTTCTTATGTTAGGGATTCCATAACTGGACACAACACTCCAGGTGGGGTCTCATGAGAGAGGAGTAGAGGGGGATAAATATCTCCCTCCTCCCCCGACCTGCTGGTCACATTTCTTCTAATGCAGCCCAGGGCATGGTTGGCCTTCTGAGCTGTGAGTGCAAATTCCTGGCTCATGTTGAGCTTCTCATAAACAAGCTTCCTAAGTCCTTCTCCACAGAGCTTCTCTCAACCACATTGTTCCCCATCCTGTATTGAAACCATGGATTGCCCCAGGTATAGGACCTTGCATTTGGTCTTGTAGAACCTCATGAGGTTCACAAAAGCCCACTTCTCCAGCTTTTACAAGTCCCTCTGGATGACCCCCGTCCTTCTAGTGGGACAATAGCCTCACTCAGCTTGGTGTCACCCATGAACTTGCTGAGGGTGCACTCGATCTTGCTGTCTATATCAGCAATTAAAATATTAAACACTGGTCCCAGTACGGAACCCTGATGGACACTGCTCGTCACAGTCCATCCATCATAGAATCATAGAATCATAGAATCATAAAGTTGGAAGAAACCTCTAAGATCATTGAGTCCAACCATAGCTGTCTTCCACTAAAACATATCCCTAAGAAAAGCATCAACCCGTCTTTTAAACACCTCCAGGGATGCAGACTCTACCACCTCTCTGGGCAATCCGTTCCAATCCCTGACCACACTCTCAGTGAAGAAATTCTTCCTAATGTCCAGTCTAAAATCCATATCAAATCCGTATCTCTTCAATTTAGAGATAAGGATGTTGTGGGGGACCATGTCAAAGGTTTTACAGAAATCCAGACAGATTACATCCATTGACTTTCCCATGTCCACTGATGCAGTAAGCCCATCTCAGGAAGCCGCTAGGTTACTTAGGAAGGACTTACTCTTGGTAAAGGACGGTTGGCTTCCCTTTCCCGATGCTTGGTACAATGACTAGGCTCACATGCCAGCTGGGGCATACACATGCATTTCACAAATGTCATTCCTTCCATCACAAGTTTACTTGTGTTAAGGATGAAGCTGTAAGTCAAAATACTTTTCAAATTTACTCCCTTTTGAGTGCAGCATCGGTGAAATAGTTAATATGTTTCAGCTAAGTAGGCAGTTTAAAGACAGCTTTTGGGACCCTGTTCACTCTGTTTTCTTGAGTATACCAAATGCCACTGAAACATGGGAATTTTATTTATAATGCACTAGGTAAGGCAAATCTAAAACCATCTTCTGGTGCAACAGGAAAGACACTACTTATGTGAATCTTAACATAGCATAGACTGGTGAGCATCCAGTGAATGCACAGCACACACAAAGATTAAGGAATCAACTGGAGGAAACGAAAAACTGCAAACTGAATTAACTGAAGGAACTGATTTATTTAAAAAAATTGGTACTCAGCACTGGGAAAATAAGCACTCAGAACGCCCCTAACATTCTCAGAAAGGAAAGTAGGCCTTTTTTACCAACATATATACTCCAAATTATATCATAATCTCCTCGGACATAGGTACTGCACTTTGAATGAGGCCAACAGGAAGTATGCTGGTTGTGACATGACAGACAGCAGTGTGTGTAAGCAGAAAGCTGATGTATCCCATAATTGCTTTACAAACCAGAAGATCAGATAAACTAGCAGGTGGACTCTGTTCAGTAGGCATTTACAGGCATGTCTGCATCACAGCAAATCAACAGCAATTAGAAGACCCTTTTCCACTGATATCCCTGTTTCTCTTGCATAGTTGTTCTTTTCTGTGATAGCAGCACAGAAAAAACCCATGATTTCTGACGTAATTGCAATTGCATTATCATGTTAAAACTCTTTTATTGCAGCTTTCTGAAATGATCTTCCATTTTCCAAGACATACTAAAGCAATAAACCTGGACAGGATTCTTACAAGCTGTCTAGGCCAATCCAGCACTGAAAGCTGTGGTGTTAATGTCAAAAACTAATCTGGTGCCTGAATTTAGTCATAAATGAAAGTATTATTCAAGTTATTAAATAATATATTGTAAACACACCAGTTTCAAAACCAAATCACTTACAAGAAATCTGCTATTAGGAGATAAATACTGCAAGGTTACCTGACAACATCATACAAGTATATGTTCCTGATTTGCAGATATTTTAAAGGAGACTCGTTAAATTTGGAATTCAGTTCAAACACAAGTATCAGACTGCATTTAAGAATGAGATGGAAATAAAAGGGTATAAATTGGGGTGCCTGTAAGACAACAATTCTGCACAAACAGAATTTTAAAACATGACAGATGAGTAGAGGAGAAGATGGGACACACCATGCAATTCATGTTAAAGAACTTATTTGTCCTTGTTATAAGGAAAATAAATCTCTATTACATGAAGGCAATTTATTACTTTATGGAAGTAATAAAGGATCACAAGTATGAGATTCAAGTACGAGATTTTGTTCAATGCTATATACAGCGAGAAAGCTTATGAGTGCCTGGCATCAGTGCCTGCAAAGCTGGTGTGATGTGTTGGCCCTAGCTGTATGTCAGGTGCACATCCAAACTGGTCTATCACTCCCCTCCTCAAATGGACGAGGTAGAAAAATGTAACAAAAGGCTCATGGATTGAGATCAGGTCAGAGAAAGATCACTCACCTGTTACCACCATAGGAAAAACATACTCATCTTGAGGAAATTAATTTATTTCCAATCAAATCAGTGTAGTATAATGAGAAATAATAATAATAATAAAACCTTATAACACTTCCTCCACCCTTCCCTTCTTCCAAGGCTCAAGTTCACCCCCAATTTCTCTACCTCTTTCTATTAAGTGGCACAGGGTAACAGGGAATAGAGGTTGCAGTCAGCTCATCACACATTTTCTCTGCTGCTCCTTTCTGCTCACAATCTTCCCCTGCTCTAGCATGCGGTCCCGCCCATGGAAGACAGTCTTCCACAAACTTCTCCAGTGTGGGTCCTTTCCACGGGCTGCAGTTCTTCATGAACTGCTGGGTCCCCCAGAGTGTCACAAGTCCTGTCAGGTCCTGAAACACCATACATGGCATGTGTGAAAAGGAGTGAGGCTAAAAAGGATGTAGTTACTTCTAACAAGTAGATTTTGAGATGCAGTCAGGAAATAATTGTGACATCTTAGAGAAGAAAGCAGAAAACACTATAAGTAAAGCTGGAACTGCCCTTGTGAAGGCCTTGAAATATTTTGTTTCCCCTACTTTCTATTCCTAGTTCTTGGATAACTGCTTCAGTAAGTGAGGTGCCAGCAGCTGCATATGCATTTCGAGAAAGAACATCATTAAGAGGAATGTAAAGTAGAAAATCTACTCTTTTTTTAAGCAGGAAACCTACTTCTTTTTTTTTTTTTCCCCCCAGAATGTAACCAGAAAAAATGTTTTTTTCATATAGCTTTTCTGGAGAGGATAGATTGTTAGAGGGGTATGTGGGTGATCATCCGGACTCAAATTCTTTAATCCTTCCATTTTCTTTCTTTTATTGCGACCTTTTATGATACTTAGAGCAGGAGAAGGTGTGAAGTAATAAAAATCAAGGAAGGAGATGTTATTTTGAATTCTCAGGGCTCCTTTTAAGGTACTGTTCCAACAAGAGTTATTGTCTCAGCTGTAGTATAAATAATTATAGAGCAATTACAGTCTAATAAGGAAGAATAGTGTCATCTACTCACCATGATTGAGAGAAAGTAGTATTCCTTGGGACTGATAAAGCCACCTTATATGCATGTTACCATCGTACAAAAAGAACAAGAAATCTAACATGTTTGGCAGCTAAAAGCATCATCCAGTGCTAAGAATTTTTCATATGCAGGGAGACAGAGAGTTCCTACCTCAAAGTTCTGTCTTTAAAAAACTGAAAGGCTGGTGCAGAGAATGTGTGATACAGCTAAGAAATAGAATTTTCTTTTCCATCTTCCCATTTTCTACGATTTAAATCTGTGAAGTAGGCTGAGTAATAAGGTTTTCAAATGTATTTGAAAAATCTTTGATTTCAGGACTTATATTTGCAAGGGTGGATTCAGCACATAGGAAGTGATCTTATATCTATCAGAAGGGAAAGAGTGAAACAAGGAAGCTTGTCCGGATTTCAAGAAGTCTTCAGTTCCTAAGTGCTGAACGCCCTTTTGAAAATGGGATTACAGTTCATAAGCTATTTGGTATATGTGCACACTGCCATCTGCAATGTAATATTGAGATACTTGATCTGGCTCTCCTATGGGTGGAAGTACAGCTGAAACTAAGGGTAAGCATCTTAAAGCTATATTGCAGCTTCTACTGCAAATTTACTTCAGCCTCATAATGATTTTCATTGATTTTCAGCACTTGTTATTTGATGCAGTGGATGATCTAGATCACCACAGATGCAACCTGATGATTTGTTATTCAACTTGCAAATCATGTCTGCCCACCCACTTTGCATAAAGGAAGAGTTTCATGGAATATGTGGGAAATCTCATTTCTGTATGGACTCAATGACATTTTACAGCAGTTTTGCTCTCTTATTAGCATTCAATTGAATTTATAAATAAATTTATAATTTATAAATAATCATATCATTAAACTTATCAATTTCTGGATGAAGCCCAGTCTGTAGGAATGGTAAAGAAATAAATCTTGCAAAGTTGTGATGCTAGTGTTGTGCATTTTATACCTAAAATCTAGCCTTTCATCAAATTTCCTCCCTTCTGCTCTCCTGAAGGTTTTTTAATCAGTTATACTTTGGATCATGATTTCTAGCCTCTTGAATATAAATTGTCATTACATTCCATTAACACTCCTTGTGGAGGTCCTGCAGAGCACAAGAAAAACACAACAAAGAGAAATACGTAGGGCTGTAGATGTCTAACTCACTTGGTGTCAAAGGCAACTTCATTGTATTCTCAGCATTTGTCTTTGCTCCTTAGAGAAACGGATCATACAGCCACCTCAATAAATAAATCATTTACTTATTGAGAGTTACAGCAATTGGTAATGATGAAGACATTGCACAATCAGCAGGCTGCACTCATTTGTTCTGCTGCTTAACATCACCACTATGAAAATACCATTGCTTATTACGGCTCACAGGCAGCAATCATTTTACATAACACAAGGATTTTTTTTTTTCACTCAATTGCCTTCATGCTTTAGGCTAAAGAGAATAATCATCATGCAACAATTACTTACACCTCTACAGACAATGCTTAGAAATTTAGGTCACTAAATATTCTGTATATACATTTTTTGGTGGGTACTTGTTTTTCATTTGCACCTTTTAAGGGATAAGAATAAAAATCTGTATCATTGCTTCATTTCCCCTCTGCTGAGAATCATTATTAAAATAAAAAGACTAACAGTGTCCAGTAATGTCCAGTAACAGGACACTTTTCCCTTATCATATGAAAAAGTTCAGAAGCTAAAGATATAGATGAAAGATTAGGTAAAAAACTGTGACCTACCAACATGGACATAAATGAAATGGCTAAATCCACTTAGCACTGACTTGGTTTGAGGTTTTTTTAATGAATAATTCAAACTGTACCAATTTCAACTACTGGCAGCTGAAAATACCCGAGCAATCTTTTCATCAAATAGGTATAGTCAACGATACATACTTCAATGCAGTAACCTTTAGATCAGCTAGTTGTAGCTGACCATAGATAGAGATATAATCTCAAAAGGTTTGCACCTGATTCAGCATTAAAAAATAATGCTAGATGAATTTATACAAAGCATGCATAGCATGCATGAGATATTGCAAAGTACTTAAATGAAACAATGATGACTTGAGAGAAAGAGGGTCATGTGCAAGCCTTCACCATAAATTATCTTCATAAAGTGGCAAATTTACAAAGGAAGACCTTTGTCCTGGAGAAGAGGATTTTGGACTGGGTTCTCTGCACAAATCCATTGAGGCAATTCACTCTAAGAATATAAAATTATAAGGTGGATGAGAATCATGAAAGCAGTTGTCTGAGAGAGATAGCACCGTATGTCACAGAGCACTCAAAAACACTTCACAGTTTATTTGGTTGGATTTTCCCTTTTCTGACTTTCTTTCCAGATGCAAAGAAAGAAGAGGGCATATAATCTCTAGAAATTTTGGCAAAGCACTTATGACTGCAAGGTAAAGAAATTCAGGAATCAATATATCCAGGCAACGGGACATCATGGAAGGAGATACAGAAATCACACTAAAAATTCATTAAATCAATACTGGCTTTGTTGCTAAGCAGCAGATGAAAGAATACGAAATGAAACTGTAAGTACAGATGAAAATTAGGTAATATATGGACCTGAAAGTATGATCAAGAGCTTTGTAAAATGAAAAAGTGTAAAAGTATAACGTGGTAATATTTCGAACACACTGGAGAAAAACATCAGAGAAACTCAGCAGAAGACTGGTGTCTTCTAGGTTTTTCTAGAGAACTGGTCCTTTAGATAGGGGAGAAGAGGAAGGAAATTAAGGTATTTAAGGAAAAGAAAAGGAAGTAGGGCTTGAATGTATGGGAACAATTGAGAACAGAAATGATAAAGGTATCATTCAGGTCTTTTCTGTATTGATGGTATTAAGATGTTGATGACAAAGTTAACTATAACTCGCTTATCACAAAGGAATATTTAGCAACAGGAAATCACAAAAAAAATTGGCAACAGTGCAAAAAATTATTTGCTTAAAATGTGGCAAGACACTGGTGTATTGAAAACTTGCTTTTATAAGTCTGGATATATGAGCAATCTCATTGTGCAACAGTGAATAAATGGATATGTTGTATGCAAAATCCTTTTGCATATATGCAGATAGTTAACCACTAGCCCATTGCTACTCAAGTTGGTTTCTATCTCTGATACTTCCTGGATTTCTGCTGCCACAGCTATTATGGCTGGGGCCTGTGTGAGTCCCTCTGCCAGGTAATTATAACTGAAAGATACTATGAAGCCTTGAAAACCTGTTTTTTGCAACTCCTGCTCTGTGTCTGGGTCTACTTCTTCTAAAGTCTCAAAGCTGATAGACCAAGTCAAATCTGCAGTTTTGTTACCTATTCAGAGAGGAGAAATGCCCTACTGTTCAGAGAACAACTTCAAACACTGTGCTGAGTAGACAGTATTTGTCAGGAGCAGAGCGTGATCGAGAGAAAGACAGAGAAATCTGTAACCACAGGGTAAAAAGAGAAAATCCAGTAAACCTATTCAGATTTATGATCTACACAAGTATGGAATTGTAATTCTCTCAGTGAGTCTGAACCTAACATTGACTGCATTCATGGCACGTGTTGATTGATGACATCATATTTATTCAGCTTTCAGGTGGCTCAGTCACTCTGTAGAGCCAGTCAGTTTTTTATCCTCTTTTCTGCCACACCTGATTAGCCTTGTTGAGTGAGAGAAATAAATCCAGTCTTCTGCAATTCTAGGCTATTACCATTGCACGGGAAAGATAATCATTCTTCACAGAAAATACATAAAAGGGTGATATTAGGGGTTCTATTCTTAAACCATTCGGCAAAGCCTTATCTTACTGCAATCCACCTGTCCCCAGCAGCCTACAAAGGCAGTCAATCACAAAGAGGGAACAGAGGAGCGCCTAAACCACTATTGGTGACCAAGGGCTAGAGAGCAGCAGAATGTTGCTTCTGGGCAAAGCAAATGCTGATTCTAATGGTTAACTTTAGAAAGAAGAAAGCACAGGGGTGCTGCAAAAATGGAAGAATATTTAAACTGTGCTTTCACTAAAATACAGAAGTGGCATATGCCCAGCTATTCAACTTACTCAGATATGGCAAGAAAACCCCAAGCAAACCCTTCAAAAATGCTACACTGTCGAGTAAGTCACCTGAAGTCTTATTTGACGGTACAGTGTTCCAAGCCTATGTTCCATTAAATGAGGCATAACAATTTCTCCCTCTTCTGTACAGCTTCTTAGACAAAGATAGTGAGGATTCTAGTGCCAACACTGAGGAACCCTGAGAAGTAATGATATACTTTAGCAATACTGGACTATATTCATAATTTAATTAGTAATTAAGGAAAGTGATATCTAGAATGGAAGAAGGCATGGAAATGACAGCATAGGTTTCTCTTTCAAAGCATATACTCATATGTCAGTGTTCAGCATTTTCACTGAAAACAAAAAAAAACCCCAAGCTCCCAGAAGAAAGGCCTTAGCTCTTCTAATAGTGGAACTTGCAATTGTATTATAAGGAATTGATGTCTTTTGATGAGTGACAAACAACCAAAAACCAGAAAGAGTGATTCTGAAAACAGGCAATTGATAATATTTTGTCCTCCAAAATTTTCAAAACATACCTATGTCAGTGTAAATTTGTGATGACTCACATATTATAATGCATATAACTTGTTAAAAAAACATCAAGCCTTAAAGTAGGAATAATAGTAGCTACTTTACTAAGCCATATACTGGAACAATAGTGAGGATCTACCTCTGTTCATTGTATAGGAAGTCCCTTTTTATTTGAAGTTTTGAGTTTGTGTATGGATCTTTGCCATATACCTATTCTGCTCATATCCTTTGCCCATACCTATCCTGTACTACCTTAGCTGATATGTCAGAGCAAAGTTACTATAGGAGCTGTACAGGTAATTAGTAGCAGAGTGTTTACTAAATTAGCTGAACCTCTTTTCAGGTGCAGCTTCTCTCAGACAACTCTCAAATCCAGGTCACCCTCTAACTTTATTAAAGGTAATTTTAAAATCCAGTCAAGTTTTAGCTACCTTACACATTCTAGTTATTAAATAGTTTTACATACAGTTTGATAATAAGCAGGTAATGCATAGATTTTGGGAGATTGTGCACAATGTTTTGAGCAAAGATCCATTAAAATTACACTGCTTGACCATTAATTATGCTTTATACTCCTTTAGTTACACACTCTCCTTCCCAAAAACTACAAAAGGTGGGCAAAACATATTGCTTTTACATTCACTTTATGGGTGTTAGAACTGACATCATGGTTAGATAAATGCTTCCATCAATGTCCTGAAGGAAATCTGCCTTTGAGGCAAGAAATGCATATTTTTGAAATTTCAGCACAGGTTGCTAATCACTGAGAACTTCTTTCTATTGTTAGTGATGTGCTTACAATCATTACTTTTGAGATTTTTCTAGAGAACAGGCAAGTTAGACAGCCCTAATCTTTACAAAATGTTGGCATCTGTAAGCCTGATACTCTTCTTTTGCTTTGCCTCTATGAAAATAAAAAAAATGAAAGCACACGGTCAGTGGACTGTGATCACTGTGATCACTGAATTTGGTTTGAGTGACCACATTTCTCTCCTAATTTGCTTTTCAGAGAGATTCACATAGCTGGACTGAAGGAGCTTTACATGAGCTGGCAGGACTTCTTTACAACATGGGCTTTGAACTGCTGAATTTTACTGCAAAAATCAAAGTGTGTCCTAAAATTTGATCCAAGAAATACTCTAAAAGGACAGAAACTCAATTAGTTGTAAGGAAACTACTTTCTTAGCTCCTAAATGAGCCAACTGGGAAAATGGAAAGTACTTTCCATCTATTTATTTATTTTAATCTATCTATTTGTTAATTTATTCACTCTTGCAGTACTTGCAAAGCTTTTGACCCACTTCGGATTCAGTTTTAAGACATAATGATCATTCAAGTCTGCAACAAAAGACTGCAATGCAGGTGGAAACAGGATTTCTGACCATTGTCTGAAAAAGACACTTTCTTCATTGAAATATTTATGGAACTCAACAGAGTAATGTGATAAGAAAAGTCATGGCTTCCCAGCATCTAGTATGAACCATAGTATTAAAAGTACAGTCTGAGGGGGAGCTTGTGAAAAACGTAGCTAAGAAGATGGTAGAGGGAGGCAATTTTTTTTGTTTGTTTTCATGCTTTTCAACCTCAATAATTTTAAATTTACTCATAAAAACTGGAAAGGAAAAAACAGATCAAAGAGATGAACCTAGTTGAAATGATGCTGGAGGAGTCCAGGAGCAATTTACTGCTCATTAGGAAAGATCTCCACAAAGATCAAATCATAACACTGGAAATCCAAAGGGCAGCATGCTATCAGTGTTCAACTTTGAGCTTAAGACTCCATTTTACTGAACTAACATAGCTCCAGCAGATGGGATCTAATCTCATGAAAACCAACCCATCCTCTCACCTTGCAGTGTGAAAAATCCCTTTGAGGAGACATATGCTGCTGCTATTCTTTCAGGAGGTTATTTACAATGGCTATAAGCAGCTCTGGGTCAGAAAATCTATGTACCAGACTCCATTCAGATAGCTACACTTGCTACAGAATGTAGTTTATAACCTGGCCTCTTTTTACGACTACGCAACTATTATCTGACCCTGCAGTAAAGGCAAATTGTAAGCCCTTCAGGATTATTATTATTATTATTATTACTACTATACGCTTATTGACCCTATTGGGCCACATCTTTTTTGTATTTTCCATCAACATTTTCTTTTTCTGGGAATCAATTCCAAGACAAGGTTACTGCTACAACTGAGTAACAGTACATATGAACTGGAATGAATCACCATAGCCAGTTAGGTCCTGGCTCACTATGAGTAGACCTCACTTTTGATTAATGTGACTCTAGAATGATGTGCAATGCGAAGAACTATCCCCACCAATGAGGCCAATGAGGCTGGGTAGTGCAAAGCATAGCAATGCTAACAGATGTGACTGGTTATGTAGTCATCTGAGGACAATTCCGATCATATTCAGATCTTCTCAGTCATGCTCTGCAGTTGTTTACAAAACATGTCATATTAATAGAAACTATTGAGTGCTGGCTATCAAATAAAAGGTGATTTTACTGTCAGTTCCTTGTCATACTAGGACTAAATTCTATGAACTGAAGACAATTGAAAGGAGTAGAGGCCACCAAGATTTACAGTTGGAGAGAGCACTAAGGAAGGGGCTGCATATCCTGTAATTATACCATAGCTGCAGCTCTACTTACTAGTTGCAGATGGTTAGCAGACAGCCAAAACTTCTTCCCTACTTTATGCCTGTATTTGTCTCCTTCACTGTTTTCCTTCTTTTTAAGTTGCTATGTAAGTAGTCTGCAAGGTTTCCCCAGGGAAGATTTTAACACTGCTATGGAAGTCTGTTCTCACATAGGCCCCCCTGAGTCACAGGATCAGGTGGGCACTGCAGTGGGTTTTTGAATGTTTGTACTTGGCAGTCTGATAACTTTTGTAAGATGGGAGCAACACCAGCATTATTGATTCTCTGATGCCTGGATATCTGAATATTGGATACACAGACATTCTTTTGTCTCAAGCAGAAAGTCTTCCGCTTATATCAATGTACCGAGGAAATCGGTGTTCCGAATTCAACACAGCTTCACGTACAGTTTTCAGTAGTTCCTTGTATTTGGACACAAATAGACCAAGTCAAAACCTTGATTCTTCAGCCCTGCTGTGAATGAACTGGGATGGTAAGAGGTCATTTCCAACTTAATATTGGAAGTACATCTTCCAAATAACTGAAGAATCATACCATCTACAGAAACTCAGGTAGCTGTTCAGACTTGTAGGCAATTTAGACTCACTGCTGCTCCTTTATGCCTCTCACAAAAAAAATTAACCATGTTCTTAAGCTCCGGTCCCTTGTGTCATCCTTCTCTCCAAGGCATTGACATACTAGAAATAGTGAAATATATTTTACTCATTTGAAACTTTCCAGAATGTGGTCGTTAAAATCAAGCATCTCTGAGGACTAATGTTTTGACTAATTGAACCTATGTGACGTGTAATCCCTTAGGTCTCATATAATAAAAGTTTGGAAAAATTCACCATGCCGTGAATACCCTATTCCTTAAAAACATCAGGATCAAACCAAAGTCACTCATTTTCTGAGCTTGCTGCCATGTTTCATCTAATACTTTTCCCACTCATACTTTTGTGATGCCAGATTGCTTCAGAAACAATTTGGTTCCAACTCTAATATGCAGATGTAAGGTAAATTTCTTGGTAGGGTAAATGACTTGCTCTGTAAATTTTTAAAGTTCATTTGATTCTTAAACTAATACATACACACCTTCAACACATATATAGGCTTAAACATATACAAATCCTACTTCACATTCACTTTTGCATAAAAATCATACCCAACACAGACCATTTTGAAGGAAAGAAGAGTTACACTCAATTTAACACCTAAAACTTCATTTCATTTAAAGAAGAAGTCAAGATTGCAAAGAAAGTACTAAAAACCTGGGAAATATCAGACTCAAGGTACCTCTTCCTTCTTACTAATATGTGTTATGACAGCCTTTAAATACTCCCTGTAGACTCTGATTACCAATATATCCAAGATTTGCTCACAACATGAGGATTTTTTTCCACTGAATGTTTTTAATGAATCTCATTAACACAGGGCCAATATCTTTAATGAATATTTAACTCATGAAGGGTTGTTCCTGTTCAGGTAGTCTACATCCATCTATCACAAATCTCTGATTAAACGTAGGACTTGGTTGCACTTGTACATCGCTTTTCTTCCCAGTTTCCACTCCTTTCTTTATGCTCGTGCACTGCCAAACCAGATTCCACCTAAGGTTAATGCTTCCCATATCGTCTTGTCCACTCTGGTTCTCTTGGTCCAGTATCCTTTCTCCTCGTTACAAAGGTATTTTCTCAAGGAAAGAGAGACTGAGGTTGAGGGAGAGCACTGGAATGGTGATGGAAGGCACTGTATGATGGATGGAGCTGAATTTGGCAAATTTTTGTCTGTAGAGTTGTTTCCTGATGAGAATGGTCCCTGGCATTTGCACATGTCAAACCACATCTGGGTGTTTGCTCAGTGTTAGCTGACGTAGGGAGTTTGGTGATCTAGTGGTTTAATTTGCTGGCTGGACTTAATTTACCTACCAATATATTCAGGGTATGCCATGCAAGCTCTGACCACAACTGAGCATTACTTCCATTATAAACTCTGCAAATGTTGGAACTTAACTTTCGATATGAATTTTGCCTTGTATTTTTTTTCACAATTATTTCAGAACTTATCTAAAACCATAAAATTTTTTGTTTTGTCTTTAACATACTCTTATAGGCTTCTTTATGCTACAGAGAGGCTGTAGAACGATAAAGCATAAATAATTAGAAGTCACTTGTCCTGGTCTAGTCCTGTGAATTAACTTAGAATTTATGTTTTAAGACTGTGTCACCTGTAACAAGTGACTAATTATAACAAATGTGAAAGGAGGGAAAAGATGTGGAAGAACTGAGAGGTTTCAGCCCAAAGTAAATGCAAAAATATTTGTTATATACCTGTAGACTTTAGAGCATATCTGTTTCTGAGTTCTGTGCAGGTATGAGACTCAATCTGGGACCTCTGAATGCTAAATCAGTGCTCAAGTATCCTTGTAAAACTTACCTGTGTTTCTTAATTTATATTTGATGAGTTACAGTTATCAAATCCAACCAGTTTACACAATCAATTTATCATTTCCAAGAATCTAAAGACGACAGTTCTTTTAATCACTATAATTTTTTAAATCAGCAAAAGATTTCTGAGAAGTTCAGCTTCTGCACCCTCTCACATCAGGATAGCAACATTAATTCTTTCGGTCATTTCTATAACTAATTTGAAGTGACTTGCTGCTAGCTCTTCTCTGAGCAAGCTCAGAAAGAAAGAAGAAATAGGTGCTTCATTTCCTCAGGGACACCTGATTGTTTGACTCTGGCTCTTACTGTGGATTGTAAGACTTCTAAAGCACATGGTTCTCTTAAATTACAATAATTGATTCTGAAGAGAATAGTTGATGATTCATGCTGGTTTGTCATTTTTTTTTCCTAACCTCCAAATCTGCTATAACAATAATAACATAAATGTTTGGAATAAACATTCATTTACACTCTGGCAGTCATTCAAACCAGAAAGGGGGTTCCATCAACACAATAAAGGACAGTACTTGGTTGAGACTCCTTGTTCTAAAAACCCAGTCTTTTTGCAATGTTTTTTTTTTGAGAAATGTGGATACTTGCCATGACTTTCAGTGGTACACATTTCCCAGGAGCTGAAATTCAGATCTTCTCAGAATCACAGCTGAAATTTTTATGGAGATAGGCAGGTACTAAGGACAATAAATGGTGGAAAAAACTGTAGGAAGGCAGGTGGGCCTGCTTAGGGGACGGAGCAATGATTATGCAAAATAGGATGATTATGTCTAGTCCTTTTGCAGTATTACAGTCTTCTCAGAGAACAAAGACTAAGATCAGCGATCAAAAGACACAGGTAGCCATGCAAATGGGAAAAATGTGAAAATCCCCCCTCTGTTTGTATGGGACAAACTCTGAAATTTTTGCAGGTCCATGTGTGTTTCAATTGTGTCCATGGACACTTCAATTGTAAAAGGCAAACAAATTTTTAAAAAAAAAATAAAAGGGTGTGAGGGGAAAGAACAAATTTAATCATTAATTTTTAAAAGCTGTAAAAGAACAGAGCACTTTGAATGATAACAAGTGCACTTTGCAAGGCAGAGAAGAGTTACATGAGCAGTACTTTGCCTTTTGAGACTATAAGCAGGGCTAGTAAAGGGCAGGCTCATTTGTCAGGAAACCGCAGCAAATCGATTATATGAGATCACTCACACTGCTGCTCCCCTGCTATGTGTAGGACCAGGCAGCTGGCAGTTCACGAACTAAGCCCCACTTGTGGAATGATTCGTAAGTCACATTTTCCCCAGCCTGGGAAATCCCTTCTCCTGGATGCTGCACATCCAGGATGCAGATTCTGCTTCCCACCTCATGAGAGTCCTCTCCCACAACAGACTCAATGTGAATCATGTTGTGGGAGCAGGCACAGCTTGCACAAACTTTCAGTTTTCATAAAAGACTTCAACGGTGACCGTGGCTGTCATTCCTCCCTTTCCTTTCTCCAAGGATGTAATTTATCACTGCAAGTCACATGAAATGCTTGCAAGAATGGAGCCAGTACAAAGTGGATATGAAACAAAAGGACTACACTGAGATGACTGTAAACGTGAGTGGTTGTTAACCTCAGATGAATCTGCACCCTTGAGATAACAAAATGAGGCATTTCTGACAATGAGAAACTGCACTTATCCAGCCTTCAAATAAGACAAGTACATTCACTTGCAGATCTAAGTCTGTCCTACTGAGCCTGACAATACTCTCTAGACAATAATACCATGTTTGACTTGCAGATGGAATTAGAATCCATTTGCAAAATTGAAAAAAACCCTTAACATCGAAAACCTGCACACCCAAGCTATTCACACAGGACATTTTCAAAAGCACCGCTGTGCTTGCCCACATCCACTTTCCCTTCCCATTCCCACCAATATAGCTGACCAGCTTTGTGACGAGCAACGAAGAAAACAAAATATGCTAGATCTGCAGAAATGGTATGAATGGAAACTGTATCATATGGCAGATGTTGAGATTGGATAGGCTTGTGGTACAAGATACAGACAGGGATTAAAGTAAGCTTACCTGTTTTCATTCAGCACTTTCTATCAGACCCTGAAGGAGGTCACTGTCCTACCTTTACTCTTCAACACTCCAACAGTTTTTACCTGTAACCCTTTATGTGTACACTACATGTTTCAAGTACAAGCTCTTTGAATTGATTGCCTGTTGTTATGTGTATGATACTGTGTTGCTTTGGATTGGTAACTACACATGGTAATAGATTGCGAATAATAAAATTTCAATAAATAAGTTATTTTCAGTCATTGAAATATTAACACTATATTCCATGTACAGAATATGCAGTCTTTGTCACTAATTTGCTTATTATTGCAGAGGGAAAATGTTCATGATTGTTGAGGTTTCACAAATACTACCAGTTTGCAAGCACATGCTTTTTCCCCCATGATTCAGCTGTGGGGTACTACTATAATATTGCTATTTTCTTTATCCAAATTAAAAGGACATCATATCAGACACAAAATCAATACCTAAAAGGTCAGTCTGACACAAGCTGATCGTGCTATTTACAAAATATTTTTAAAATATTTTGTATTTTTCTAGTTGAATGATTTCCCATACCCTTCTTCTTCTAACTGCATTTAACATTTTCAAGAATGTCTTGGCTTTCATATTATTTCATAAACAGAAAGAAAAAACATCTACTCTGACTTTAATTTCAGAAGTTTCAAATCTTGTATAAAACAAATCAAACTGTATATTCTGAATTCAGGTTACATTTTTTTGATTGCTTTTTCTGCTTTAACTCTTTGCTGCAGATCATTACAGTTTTGATTGGTAAAGAATGTCACTGAAATCACAAACTTCTTGAGCTTTCTAAGGAAATACAGGTTGTCACAGAAGACATCCTCCATAAATTTAACATTATAAAGGAGGATTCATCTTTGAGAATTCCTACACATTCTGTTACAAATAAATAATAATTATTTGTATGAGTGCTATAATTAAACTCTGAACAAACCCAGTGTTTTGTAAGAATAAAACAGAAAGTTGTAAAATCTGGGGGGTTTTATACATCATCACTGGAAGCTTTCCCCTGTGCCCTGTTTTTTAAAATTTCTTCCATGAACTATTCTTCATTTACATGTATTTTGCAACAAGTGTTTTCAGACAGGCTCTTCTGATATATCATTGATATTCCTTGCAAATTTTATGTATGGTATCATAGATCTACATAAAAGGTAGCCACTTCTGTGAAAACCTTTTTAAATAACAAAACCTTCTGGCAAAGTTTTCAGAGTAATTTAAAATTCTTCCACCACTGTTTGAACGATAACAATAGCCCTACTCTTTCACAAGACTTTCTTCCAGCTATAGTTTGTATGATTCCATTCTGCAATACAAACAAGACAGAAGACATTTCCCATGGTGTCATTTTTGCTCTTTCTTAATCCCACAATTCCTCTCTGAAACATGAGTAGATCAACACCAGGATATCCCACATTAGAGTGAAGCTGGATGATAATGAGTCTGTATGTAGCCTCAATCCTGTAAACAATGCAGTCACGTAAACATAGGCCTCTGTATAGACTAAATAACTTTTTGTTTGCTTCTAATGCACTGCAGGAGAGAGTGTGTGTGTGTAATCTCAGATTTTGCACGGTGCCTTGGGGTTTGACAGAAAAATCACACATAAAGGAAATGGAATAGGAGCAAGAACACGAGTTTCACAACAATTTTCTAACACAAAAATTGTAACATCACTGTCCTTGACTCTACAAGTCCAGCTGCACTTCACATTGATCAGTGGTCAAAACAGTCTTTTTGTCTTCATCAATTTCATTGTGAGTGAAGACTGTATTTAATGCTTTGTTGAATAGAGTTGACCACGTAAACAGACAATAATGTGCCTAAATATATTGGTTCTCACGCAAAGTTCTTTTAATGCAACTTCAGTAGAAATAGTCCAACACCCCTTAAAAGTAAATACACTTATAACTCAGGCTACTTCAAGCATGAGTGAAGTTCTCTTAGAAAATTTTATACACACTGAAAATGGAAATACACAAATTCAGCTGAAATAGTTTAACAATTTCAATTCAATACTGCAGGTACATTAGTTTCTCACTCAGAACCCACATAGTGCAATATTCACCTTTGCTTTTCAGAAACATATTAAAACCCACAGAGCAGCCTTTAAATGATTTTTTTTTCCTTCTTTACTTTTCTAAGCTATCTGTGAGCCTCCATGAAAACTTTCCAGAAGCTATCTCTCCCCATCCCTCCCTTCCTTCCCTACATTTGTTGCAATTACACAAACACATTTTCTGGGGTGATCCTGTTGCAGAAACACTCAGCATTGAAAAAAGGAAAAAAAAAGATGAAATAATAAAAGGTCATATCAATGAGAGGGCAGCGGCAGCAGCAGCAACAATGAAAAGAAATTGTAAAAGACGCAATCATCTTACCATTCATTTTGGCTTCCTGCTGCCCTTAGTGCTTTCTGAAGTGGACAGCAGTTAAGTGACAGCTTTCCTGTCTTTTAAGTGCCTTTGGCTGCAGACACAGGCATTTTCAGAAGTGCTGCACATTTTAACCTTCTTCAGAAAACTACCTTTGTAGGAAACAAGCCTAACTGAAGAGCAGTAGAGGTTTCCAGAGTCTTATGAGATCCTCTGTGGGCAACTTCAGGGATGAGTCATAATGGGGAACAACGATGCACACCAATCTGGATTGGTTTGGTATTGTGAACCTAGTAAATGAGGGGTAAAAGACCTCACTAGCTTTGAACAATATACATACAACACCTCAAGCAGAGACGGTGAAAAATTCAAGTGGTCTAGCTTGCTAGCAAGTTTTGGGTGCTATCAGTTTAATTAATCACTGGAGAAAACTGTACAACAACTGCTCTGATTATAAACTAATGGGTCCATCAGGCATAATTAGAGCCCAATTGAAACATCGTAGTTTGCTTGGAAACTATTCACGTAAACAATTGTGGGTCCTGAATGGGTCTCCTTTTCTAATTAATCCATAGAGAACTGAAGTATCAGCTTTTCCTCAACAAGGCGTTTCCTAGTATGTGATAATGTTTTGTCCATGTTTCAAGCCTTGCTGATTATATGTGTCTATTCTGTCACCATAGCACCCTGTGGCATAACAAACTGCTGTGCTATTGCATCATTCCCAAAGGTACCACATGTAACATGATGTAATAGCACTAGGGAGAAAGAAGTGCTCACAGTGACACAATGTTCCAGAAAGCAGATCTTTGGTGACAAGACAATGTACAGGAAAGGTTACCAAGTTGCTCCATTGAAGAGGGAAGGCATTGACAGGAAATTAGATTCGGCTGTTGTGAATTTCAGGTACTTGCAAGTGCCTGAAAAGAGGCCAATGTCTATTTCCATGGAATTTCAACACTGCTAATAGATGCATAGTTGCCTTCAATTCAGTATCAATATTTAGCTATCTGGTCTTAACTTTTGAATATAAAACAAGGCTAACTATTTCTGTTAATGGCATTTAACTCAGCGGTGGAGTGGAAAATACACTTGAATATATTCCTACAGAATATATGGCAGAACAACCACACACATGGTTGATCAGATCAGCCTCAGTGGAAGGAGAAGCTTCTGGTGCTCTTATGAGAGTATAAAAATGGTGCTCTCTGTTCTCATTCAGTTTCTTCAGTTTTCATATGTCAATCTGAATAATTACTCAAAGGCAAGAAAATTTTAACTCCCGTTTTCCACACATGCAGGCTGATGTGCCATAGGCATGTCTGTTAAAGTCTGAGAGCAGGTCAGTTCTGGAAAATGCAAACCAATTCATTGGGGTCATGACTCCTTTCACAAGAACTAAACACAAACTACTGATCTCTTCACTTATGAATCAACATAATGCATGTTTCTCTATTGGTGTGTTCTTGTTAAGTGAAGTTAAACTTCTGAGGAAATTCAGAAGAGCTTGAGACCTACCAGCTGGTGGAAAGAAGTTCATCCATGTCACATTACTTAACTGCTTCTTGTCTATCTAGTGTTAAATCTTCTCATCCTACAGATGTGTTGGCTTCTAAAAGCATCATTATGTATCTGAAAATAACAAGTATCAACCTGAGTTACTGAGAATTATTATTACCTATGGATAGGTTGCCATTGTGAGGGAAAGGTAAGGGACTGGCTGTTTCAAAGAAATACATTTTCTACATGAAATGACACTTGAGTCAACTGTCACAGCTAAGAGAATATCTCAAAAATTTTTTGAGCTCTCTATTTAAAGAAGGTAGTATATGTAGGAAGGTCTCAACTGAGACCCAGATCATAGCTATAATAGCTGCATCCTTGCTGTTAGCCCACTTTCATAGTCTGCTAGATGAGTACAACAAGGGAATGTGTCGCTGCACATTCTAGACAGAGTGTTTGTTAAAAAGAAAAAAAAACAACAAATAACACCTTAATGTTTTAAGATTCTGAAATGCAATAACAGTCGTCTGAAAATGTAATCTGCTGAACAAGATGGCCTTTTTCTGTCTAGTGGAGAAGGGAGACTCCATGGCAAGTATCCTCACAGAGATGTCTTCAACTGGACAAGGAGATACTATTCAAACGTCCTTTTGGCATAGTTCTCGTAATCCAGCCAGCTGTGGTCCTACAAAATTGCTCCAAGGAAAATATTTTCCATTTCTAGTGATCTCCACTATCACAGATGATCTCACCTTCCTATGAAAGTCCCTTCCATATGACCACTTCTGAAGGAAGAATTGCTATTAACTACCTAACAAATGTATGATTTTGTCACTTCTGCAGCAGAAATAGCCTAGGGAAGTCTTTGGTTCACAGCAGCAGCTTTCTTGGGGAAGATTTTGAGACCTGCCCAAAATTCCCACCTGCAACACTCCAGCACCAATCAGCCAAAGACCTCATTGTGAAGGTTCAGCCAGTCACCAAGTTTCAAATGCATCCATTGTCTCTGATCAGACCATTGATTCATGTCTGCTGAAAGCTGGCTGCACACCTCCCTTCTCTGAATTAATGACTCTAGAGCAATTTCTGTGTGCACAGCACCAACCTGAAACCTCACAGTTAGAGCTAATGGACAAACTTGATTTTTCTAAATTACTTATATTTTAAGCTCCACAGAGCTTATCATAATCTTAAGCTAAACCAAAGCAAATCAAGTCATTGTTTCATTGCAATGTTTCCAAGCACTGTTTCAAGGGTTATATTTTGGTGGGGGTGTGTGTGTGGGGTTTAGTGTTTGAGGGTTTTTTTTTCAGTTGTGGCTTGATATTTTACACCCCTGTTAAACCTTTTCCAGCTTTATTGATCCCAGGTCAGCCTGGAAAGCAGTGGCTGCCTTATCTGCCAAGGAAGAAAGAACTTCCAGATGGTACATGATTTCTTTTAAGGTGGTAGACTTCCCAACAGGCCAAGACTTCTTCAAGTCACTTCAGAGCCCTCTTTCACACTTACAAAACCATAATTTTGGGTTGGTAAAAGTGAAAATACTGAGACAAGCTATCTCTCCTTCGGCTGGCACAGTCTTTGTGTAAAGCATCAAAACACTGAAATTGAGATGCAAACCACAGTAGTCCATTTTTTTCACTATGATAGTGCACCAACATTCAGTTGAATAGGCTTTTTATAATCATGGAAATTCTCAGACTGCATCCAGGTTAATAATAACATCAGAGCTATGAATTTATTTGTTCCTACTGAAATCATTTGGCAGTGTCAGTGAAGCAGAATATAATTTGCTGCTGTTCTCCTTCAGTAGCACCTTAGATTGCCTTATACAGTGTAGTTTCCAACAGTGATTAAGTGTGGAAACTGATTTTTTTCTGATATATTATAATCAATGTCAAATTATAGTATACAGAATCTTAAATCCTCATTGATATATATATACAGTTCTTTAATTTTGCAAGGCCCTCCTTAATCAGAGTGAGCTATGGATGTTGGGCTGAAAGTGACAAAACTGGCATTACTGCAGCTATTTTGTAAGCTACATGAATTAAGCTGGTGTGCTCAGTCCAGCTACTGTTGAATCCTGCTGGGCAATTTCAGAAGAAAGGGCTGTAACTTGACAGATAGATAGAGCTAAGTCCTGATGGCTCAAGGGCCTATCACTCAAGTAAAGAAGCAGGCTGCTTGTTCTCTGGTAAGAGGACTTTTGGTGTAAGAGCTGTTAATCCAGCAGACAAATGCAGAGAAAAAGAATTTCTTGAAAGAAAAAAAATCCTCTTTGCACACTTTTACGTTCCTCCATAAAGAATGTATTTATTCTTTTTTTTTTGTACTTGGAATTCTATGCAACAGCATTGGCTATATTGTGCTGTGATATCTAATAAAGAGGCCAGCTGGGGAACAATTTTCAACAGCATTTCACCCTCTCTCCCCTGAAGCTCTCTCATGCACTGCATTCTCCTGAGTTTAAAGCCGGAAATTAGGTTGGAAGGGCAGTAAGCCTGAGATATAATCATCTGAGTATCATAAACATTCCCATATTGTGTTCTCTGTGTGTGAAAATAAAAGTCAGTCCTCTTGTTTAGCCTCCCCCCAGTCTTTACATGGAGTTTAATGATATCTGAGAGACAAAACCCCTTTGGTTTTTATCAGCAAGATTTCTTACCCCCTGCAGCTGTGTCCTCCCTAGAGCCTTCAGAAGTGGTCTTGAAAATCTCCTGTCTCCAGACCTGCTTTTGGCAACCCATTCTTGCAATCCCTCGCATCCTCAAGATGCTCGTCCCCAGCGTCAGGCAGCATGCTATTGATACATCCTGAGTGTTAATGCGTTATTCATATTTCTATGAGTTCATCAGTGTCTCAGCTTGTTATTCTTTCTGTTTCCCAGAATAATAGAGCTTAGTGAGGCAATTTGTGCTCAGGTTCTGCAGCGTGTGCAAGTAACATATTCTATTCAACAATATTACAGAAAAAATAGCAACTAAGCCTAATCACCTTTCCTCCAGAGATTTAAAGCACAATAACATTCTCTGTAACTGTACTTGCTTAACTGTTTTTAAATAATACTTTCTACTGTAGAATTGCACAGATGCTCCCTTCAAAAAAATCACTTTTCACTCCTCACTTTGGCTTTAGCTCCTAATGGAGAGTCACTTATGATCGTGTCTCACCAGTATTAATAAGGCACAATGCCTCTCATGTCAGCACAGCCATAATGGAGTAAGCAAGAAAAGAGAGAGTCAAGCCCTTAGCATTGTGTAATACACAAAGTCGCTTTTATCTACACCTTGCCGATATCCCAGCAATGCTAGCTCATACACTGACATAGCTTCCCACCAGATTGACTTTTCACAGAAAAGAGGGGAATTTTCTTTGCCAATATAAGCTACACTCTAAATTTAACCTTATCTTGAGAGTTGATTTAAAGTATTAAAATTATAATGAAGTATTTTCTAGGGCAGGCTGCCCTTGTACGACCAAAATCAAATGCTCCAATTTTGTCAGATTTCAGGAGAAACAGAATTTTCTCCTGCTATATTGTCTGTTCAGTGCAGTGTGAAGACCTGCATTCATCCTCTCATGCATGCATGAAATCAAGTATCATGAGGCATGAAAAGAATAACAAATTAGATACTGTAAGTTCTTCAGGCTCCATACTTTGCTAAGCAGAATCTCAGGTACCAAAAAATGTGTATCAAAATATATTATTTAGACATACTTTCATCTTAGACTTTATATAACAGGGAAAGAACAAATATTTAAAAGAATATAATGGAAGACATCTGCTTGCATTCTCCATTATACATAGATTTTCAGATCCTTCTAGCAACTCCTTGTGAAAATAGAATAGAAATCCTTCTTATATTAATTTGAGAATTTAGAGAGCAAAATGCATTGAATTCAGAAGGAATAATTTATTTATGTTAACATTTCCATTCAAACAATGTAAGAAACTACATGGTTAACTAAATGACTAAAACTACCCTATGCTTGCTTTATCTGTTTATATCACTTTAGTTTAAAGGGCACAATGGATTGATATATTAATTTCTCTCAAATTTTTATAAGCTGCATGTAGGATAGAAGCACAGAGGAACTGCACACAGTATGCAGATCCTGTATAAATTTTTCAGTTATTCTTACTTGACACCATTCTCAGACCAAGTATGCAATATGGTTTGGTATCTCCATGCCATCCTCCAGATCATTAAGCTATCTGAAGAACATAGGTAGGTTTGACTTTTATGATCTTGGTTAACAATTGTGGGTCTTTCTGGGTTTCCATGCTATAACTCCATTTTTTCAAATTGTCTAATTTCAAATTTGCATGTTTGTCGCAAAATAAAGTGGCTGATATTTTTCCTTACATCCTCATATTTTATAGTCTTATGAGTTGAGGATTCTGTGAAAGCATCTTCACTAAGCAGCCACCTAGGATACTCAGACAAGAAATGATCACAAAATAGTCATCTGCTTTAGATCACCAAGCTGTTTGGAACTTTAAACATTTTTTCAGATCAAATCAACCAGCTTCACTATACATGACATTTTATCAAAATTCTAATAAAATGAGTCTGACTTAAATGTTATACTCAGGATTCTTCATGCTGTGCTTCATAAGGCCAGAGAAGCATTTTCGGATTTTCACCTGCAAGACTGATGTGCTACATCAAACCAATAGAGCATGTGCTAACCCAAACCTACATTTAAAATAGGTACGTGAGAAATGGATTTAATGCTACAGAGGCAAAGTGTTAGCACTGAAAATAAATAAGAGGAGTAAAATCAAGCCTGAATTCTTGCAGTTTAGCCATCACAATTGATCACCTTGGGATTTTCGAGGGCGTGATATTCCTTGCCCTGCTGGTCAGTTTCACACTGGTACGACAGAAAGAGTTTGCTCAGAGTGAAAACTGCATAAGTGCCCTCTGACATCTAATTTGAGGATTAAATCCTACAGCAAACGCAGCCAGGATCTCCTTACATTTAGAGCTGCTTCTCTGTTCCTATGAGCTTTGTTCAGCTCTTGTTTTCAAGGGCTGACAGTTTAACTCCATGTGTAATTCCATTCTGAACCTCTGTACACAAGATTTAAGGCCAATTCACTGTTGTCTTTTCCCTTGCAGATGCTGCCAGAGGCCCCTCTGCTGCATGTGTCGCACAAGTTTCCATTTGAAAGATTTTGGTAAGTAACTTGCTCCACGTAGTTAACCAAACTAGACAATAGTGATTTTTCATCTGGAAAGGGAAACCTTTAACTAATTATACTAATTATGTGCTATGCTTTGCTATTTTCTGATTAACAAAAATGTTTTATCTTTGTTTTTATTCTGGCAAAAACTCTGCATTTTTTTTGTTAGTGCTTTTTATGCCAGCCATTGTGTTTGTCTTTACAAAATTTATGATTTTAAGGAAAATATAAGCTGCATTGCTATAAATATAGATGTCTAAAAAAATTCAGTCAGAAGATAATTATAATAATAACAGCTCCTTCAGATTCAATAATTTACAACTGGTAGGGTAATCATTGTTTCTGGAAAAATAAAGGTGTCTTTTCTCCCTTTCAGATGAGTAATATGGTTTGGAAATGTTGTACTATATATCTCTATTCAAGTCACAGGATGAGAATGAATTCAGTTTACCATTGACATGTGTCCTAACGAAAGAAAGAAGAGATTTGTTCTTTGCCAACCTGAATTGCTTATTTTAATGGAACTGTGAATATATTTGAACTGTGCTCTCTTTTTATGCTGCAAGTTATTTCTGGTAGATTTTCCCTAAGTTATTGCTCAGTCCTGCTGCGGTAAAGAACAGAATTTTATTTTGACTAAAGTGTGATGAAATATTAGAATTTTAATTTTGGCAAAATATGAGTAGAACAAAGGTATTGTGAAATTTTGATGGGATCCATATTTGGTGGGGATACTTCACAAGGTCTTTCAAAGAGATGGATTCCTGTGCCTTAGGGAGTCGTAGATGTTAAAGATGTGAAAGTGAAGATATCTTGTGAAGAAGTGAATAGGGTAGCCATGAACAGACACAGCTGTTCCGCAATGTAAGGATCTAGAGACCAACATGTAAGTAAAAGGTCCCCTGTTGCCTGATTCAACTTTGCCTACCACAGAATATTAGTCTGGATCAATGTGCCTGTCAACACTTCATCATGTTATTGTGGTTTAGTTGTATATGACCTGGATGAAGGGATCAAGTGCACCCTTAGCAAGTTTGCAGATGACACCAAGCTGAGTGGCAGTGTTGATCTGCTTGAAGGAAGGGAGGCTCTGCAAAGAGATCTGGACAGGCTGTATCAATGGACTGAGACCAATGGGATGAGGTTTAACAAGACCAAATGCTGAGTCCTGCACTTGGGACACAACAACCCCATGCAGCGTTACAGGCTGGGGGAAGAATGGCTGGAAAGCTGTCTGGAGGAGAAGGACCTGGTTGACAACTGGCTGAATATGAGCCAGCAGTGGCCCAGGTGGCCAAGAAGGTCAATGACATCTTGGCCTGTACCAGAAACAGTGTGGCCAGCAGCACAAGGGAGGTTTTTGTACCCCTGTACTCGGCACTGGTGAGGCCACACCTCGAGTACTGTGTTCAGTTCTGGGCCCCTCAGTATAAGAAGAACATTGAGGTGTTGGAGCGCGTCCAGAGAAGGGCGACGAGGCTGGTGAAGGGGCTGGAGAACAAGTCCTACGATGAATGGCTGAGGGAACTGGGGTTGTTTTGTTTGGAGAAGAGGAGACTGAGGGGAGACCACATCACTGTCTACAACTACCTGAAAGGGGGCTGTGGCAGAGCAAGTGTTGATCTCTTCTCTCAAGTGACAGGTGATAGGACAAGGAGAAATGTCCATAAGTCGCACTGGGGGAGGTTCAGACTGGATATTAGGAAGAATTTCTTTACCAAAAGGGTGGTCAGGCACTGCGAGAGCCTGAGTCATCATCGCTGGAGGTATTATAAAAAGCATAGAAGAGTTGTTAAGCAACATGGTTTAGTAGATAATGGGTGCAGTTGGACTCGCTGATCTCAAAGGTCTTTTCCAACCGGAAGATTCTATGCTTCTATGCTTCTGTGATATTGTTCTGGGAAATGTCCATAAATTCAAAGGAGTTATTTTTTTTACTTCATGTTGTCATCATCTTCAGTGAATTATACTTTCTTTAAATGTCTTGCAGTGGATACTGAAATAATCTCCTATTTGTTAGTATTTATTTGGTAGCATAATAGTACCTACATATTACTGAGATGAACCACAATCACACTGTGATCTATTGAGAAACAGAACAAGCATAATTAATGAAGTCTTGTCTAACAAACAGTGTTTTTTTTCATGTTTAAGTTCCCGTGAGCATTCTTCGATGACTGGAAAAAAGGTACTTAGTCTGTGGGCTCTTTTTAACCAAAGCTTCATGAGAATCCTTCTCTTCTTTTAGGCCTGTTTGCACAAAATTAATAGGAAATTACTAGTTTTTGTGATACAACTTTGTCAAATTTGGCTGAAACTTGTTCAGACACTGTTGGTAGAAGACCAATCCATAGTCAGAGACCATAGCCAGTATAGCCACCTTCATTTCAGAAATATGGCTATCATCACAGCTGCCTGTTCCAAGTAGCATACAAGTTGAAAAAATGACAGAAATCAGGAAATGTCTTTGGCAGGTGAGAGTGCTCAAAAAGATGATTCTGAAGTACTGGTCAGAAAATAAAAATATACTACAAGCATGTGAGCATTGACTCCTTTATAAAGCTATCATGAGAATTATGGAGGAATCTGAAGGAGGATCATTAGGTTCTCCAGGTGTTCATAGGATGATTTTAGTTTGAAGAGAGGGGCAAACAAAATCAAGCAGGTAATGGTGAAGATTTAAAATGACTTACCATCAAAAGTAAGCTAGTGTTAGATATCAGCAGGTAGACCCTTATTTTGGGCTATTTTTGGACAGTTTTACAATTATAGTGCATATAAGAGAGAAAGTAGAAAAAAATTACTGCTGCTACAAATTTATTTGTTGTTGTCTTTAAATTAATGATGGCTGTTCTTAGATGAATCAAATAATCTTTAAAAAAACTAATGAAAAAAGAAACATCTGGATGATTCCAATGTGAAATATAAAAATTACATCAGTTTTTGTGAACAAATACTTTGCTTTCAACCATCATATACCTGCAACAGATACTTAAAGCTTCTTTTACATTTAATTTGCAAAATACTACAAAACAAGCACAACTGACTTAGAGCACTTTCTGCATTGTTCAATGCACAATAGCGTTTTTTGCACTGAACAACCTTAATGTACAAGAAGTCTTGATGTCATGGTTCTGAAAAAACTTCAGCATTTACGGATCCTAGCAGTCCCCAGAGACTGCAGTGAATGTTCAAAGCCTCAGAGACAGGCCACAACAGAATTCAGTAAAAGTAAGAATGAGGATAAAAAATCAGAATAACCATAAGAAAAAAAATTAAGAGTAAGAATAAGCATATGAATGAGGAAAGATGCAACATTATTTTCATAATTTTTCACCTTTTGTAGCTCTGAATTAACCATAAGTCAATATTCCTCTTTAAGGTATTGGACAGTCTATGATCACTACAATAAAATTAAAGGACTGAAGGACTACTGATAAATTACAATCATTATTTTACCCAGCTGCTATGTAAGTAGTAGGAGACTATTTCCAGGAAAGGCTAAACTGACTTTTATGTAATAGATATCTAAATATTTTTTTCCCTGTACGAAGGGCATATGGCAATAGATGATTTTGTTCTAATCACAATACTTTCTCTTCATTTTTGCTTGCAATTTTTCCTTACTACTTCATTTTTTTGAGATTTTCTTGTTCCCGGTAGTAGAAAAAGATGGATTCCAGCCATGTTATACCGTTGAAGATAAAGGTCGCTATGCTGCCCTTTCATAGTACACAGTACTTTTATCAGTCAGTGTACTAGGAAAAGGATTACTCCCTCTATGTGAGAACCACTTTATTCTACAGTGGAGCTTTAAAAAATAAGTTAAAACCCTTCACAACCTCAAAACATCTGAATTGCTTACTGCTATCTGGGGGGAGGAGGGAGAACTTATTTCAGAAGTTGTTTGCTAAAAGGCATGAACTCAGAAACAGTTAACCCTGATAACTCACTTATGTTTTCCACTGAATAAAATATTTTGACATTTTTGTGGTTTAAATGAGAGCTGCTGAGAGCTGTTCGCCAGCAATTCAAACTCTATTGAGCAAGTCACTGTAGGCTGCTATGAATTCATACCAGCACCTTCCTTTGTCATTTACCCTGTCAAGCCACCCTCCAGCTCATCCTGTGGGTGTAGAAATGGGAAGAGCAGCACAGCCAGAAAACCTGTGGGTCTTCCCGCCCCCAAAGGTCTCTCCAGAAGGTCCTGGTACAAGTGAGCAGCGCCTAGAGTCAATCACACCGTTTTCTTTCCCTTCGCTCCTCACAGTCAGTAAGAAATGCTTGAGTCCTCAGTGTGGACACACCACTTTCCAGTGCTGATTTATTATTATCTGGCCAATTCTGTTTTTCCTTTACAAAGGTGCAAAGGAAAATTGCAACTTGGATTGGTGCAACACCCCTGCAATCCATATGCCATCCCCTATTGAGGTCTGCTAAGGTGCCCACATGGCTCCCCTTGTCCTGGGAAGTGCAGCATCAACCTTTTCCACTGCTCTCACCTTTGTGTTATGCAGGAATAGCAGAGCTGGGGAAAAGAGGTAAGACAAAGAACAGAGATAATGTTGTATAAATAAGAAAGAACTTCAGAGGTTTTGTTAAAAAACAGGAGGGAAGATAAACAGGGTAGCTTGCAGGAAAGGAGAAATAAAAGTAAAAATATTCAGAAGGAAGATTGCAATCAGCGAAGGAGAACGGAAAAGGGAAGGACTACAGATTTTAAAACTGGGTGGGGTGGAAGAGAAGTTCTAAGAGAGCAAAAAGAGTCTTGGCTGAGATATGACAGATAGGAAAAAAACCAAAAGTATAAAGGAAAGAATATGTAGGAGAGAAGATAAATAGGCAGATGGAAAAATGGAGCAGGTTGGTGTAGCGGAATAAGAAATTAGGAAATCAAAATCAACGAAAACACTGGAGAAACAGGAAGGAGAAAAGAATCAGAATGAAGCAGAGCAGAGCAAATTGTCAGGATAAAAAGAAGAGAATGGAATGGGAGATAGGCAGAGGGTGAAAGGAAAATGGGCAGCTAAAGCAAATAACCTTGTCATAGACTAAATTTAATGACATTTATTTGGATTACAGATTTTAATTATTTTTTGGTACTGTTTATAACCATTCACTGGGTGACACCTTACAGACTACATTTGTCTCATTAAGTGGTCAAAGATACATAGAAAAGGAACAAGGTTGTTGAAGCAAACAAAATCAGTTTTGAGAGGTCAGAGATTTTTCCAAGATGCTAAAATATTTTTATTACGTAGTGGGAAGTAGATTAAAGGATTGCAGCGTAAATTAACAGCCACAGTAGGTTATTGCTGCTAAAAAAAGAGATATTTAAGAAGGATTTTAGAGAGTAGAAGAATGGCTAATTGACAGAATGGCTAAGGAGCCTGTGATGGATGGAAGATGAAGGAAGAAAATGATGAGGGTAAAACTTCACATGAAGATGGAGGATCAGGGTACCTAAGACCTGTGGATGTGTGCCTTGCAGTGAGGTAAATTTTTTTAAAAAAGAGAATATGTGCACAGTATTGAAAGGTGAGGAAACTGAATAGAAGGATGGAAAGTGTTATTTGCTGAGGGGACTGGAATGAGAGGAGGTTGGATGGCTAACGCCCGATCCTTCTGGACACAGATATAAATTGGAAGAACAGTGGCTGGAGAACAGCCCTGCAGAAAGAGACCTGGGGGTGCTGCTTGATAGCAGGCTTAATAGGAGTCAGCAGTATGCCTGGCAGCCCAGAGGGCAAATAGCATCCTGGTGGGCATCACACACAGGAGAACCACCTGGTCTAAAGAGGTAATGATCCCACTCTACTTAGCATTGGTGCAGCCTCACTTTGAGTGCTGCATAAGTTCTGAGTGCTACATAAGTTCTGAGTCCCATTATTTAAGAAGAATTTTAAGGTATTAGAATGCATCCAGAGGAGGGCAACACAACTGTTGGAAGGGCTGGAAGGCATGTTCTATGAGGAGCAACTGAGTACTCTAGTTTACTCCAGACAGGAGAAAAAGAGGCTGAGGAGCAGCCTCATTGCTTTCTACAGCTTCCTGTTGAGGGGAAGTGGAAAGGGAGGTGCTGAGCTCTTCCCCTTAGGATCCTGTGACAGGATGCACAGGAATGGCTCAAAGCTGTGTAAATAGAGGTTCAGACTTGACACTAGGGAGCACTTCTTTACAGAGAGTGGTCAAGCACTGGAGCAGGTTTCCTAGAAAGGCGATTAATGCCCCATGCCTGTCAGTGTTTCAGAGGCATTTGGACAATGCCCTTAACATGCTTTAACTTTTGGTCAGCCCTGAAGTGGCCAAGCAGTTGGACTGGATAATCCTTGCAGGTCTCTTCCAGCTGAAATATCCTCTCTTCTATGCTCCCCTTACCCTCCCTTCGCTATCCCCCCGCTGCCTGCCCCTCGATGGGAGATATGGTTTAGCATTTGCCCTGCTTGATCAGCAGCTAAACCTAAACGGTTGTGATCCAAATACTTGCAGTGCTCCTCTCTTTCCAACAGGAGAATGGGAAATGCAGTTATATTTCAGAAAATGAAGTTACTTAGATGAAGCTTAGCTCAAACCAGAACAGGAAGTTTTTTGAAACCACCTCTTTCTTCTCAAACATTTACCTTATTCCATAACAAGTACCTTATCCTTAAAAGGAACTCAAGCTCTTTCATTCCATTTAAACTGCCCAAAGCTTCACCTGAATTTAGAAAAAGTTATTTCCCAGCCCAGGCAAAATAGGTCCACAGCAAGACTCTGCATTAAACAGTATTCAAATTATATTAAAAAAATATTCGAGTCTCTAAGTAGTACTGCCATTATTTCTGGATAATTGTTAACTAAGATTCAACAGCTAGGAGGAGGACAAAAATTAGGATATGTATGCATTTCGTCATCACATCAGGATTAGAGATAATTCCTAGCTAGGAAGAAAACAAAAAAATAGGCCCTGTTAAGACAAAAACATTTATCTTGCTTTAAAACAGAGAATGACAGGTAAGATAAAAGAAAAAGCCCTATTATTTTAATTAAAATATATGCACATATTTGAGTACAAATAGGAATCAGAAATTCAATCCTGCAGCTTAAAAGTCAAATGCATAGGAGCATTTATTTTGATTGTGCTTTTCCAAGACAAGAGGTATTCTATCCAGTGTCCGATAGAAGTCTCTCAAAAGAACATCAAAGCAGATGCAAACATTTTTTTAAAGCAACTAGACACTTAACGCCTGAAAATCTTGTGAGGGCTATCACATAAAAAGTTAGCACACAACTGTGGCTTCTTAATAACTATGGTGTGCTTAAGAGACAAAAGGAAATTTTTTTAGCCATTCAACCATTCCTGAGTAAGGATTTTTACTGACATTAAAAAAGAAAGGATAAAACCTCTCTATTGCTGACTGGTGCTGTTTCAAAACTGAAGAGACAACAAAACAGTTTCCAGGGATGTATCTTCTTAAACCTTCACAGATGTTGCAGAAGTGAACATAAATGTCCCCTATGGTTAGCCTTATTTAGGAACAAAAGTCCCAATGTCCAGCACAATAAATATGCACCCACCTCAGACTACCAGATTTTTCTATTTGAATTCTTAGAAGTTTATTGGAAAGCTTAAATAGTGCTCTGCAATGCAGAAAAGAAATACTGAAACTAATGCTGTGTAAGAAGCAGGATAAATCATTAAAGGCAGCAAGAGTTCCACTTTTGCAAACATCTTTACTGTAGCTATATTAGTCTGTTATGTAGGCAAATGAACTTCTTGAAACGTCATTTCAGTTCCTCTGAGACAAGTCTGTTCTCTATTGCCAGTGATGTGAATTTAAAAAGTCACAGAGGAGAAAGCAAGAATAAAAGTTCAGAACTCAGGTTAAAACTCTTCTTGCCACCATGTTGATACATGCTGAAGATGGATTGGCAATGATTAAAGGTGAAACAGTCCTTATCCCTACCAATTAATTATGTATTTATTATAAATTAATCCTTATTTAATGAGGTCTGAGTCATTAGAATCAAGTTTGCATAGATGTAGATAGATAGACAGATAGGTATAATTGGTGCTAAAGAAGTGTAATTTTTGTGTGTGAAATGAAGGTCAGAGCTAGAGACAGGCACAGTTATATTAATAAGAGATGCCAGGCTCATTATTGATATACTGCCCAGGGTATTGCTGTGATAATTCCATAGTTAAGGCTCCTGAGGGGTTTGATTAAAAATGTAAATTATTTCTTTTCTTGCTTAGAGAGAATGACATACTGTACACAATGTAAAGTTAATCTTTAAGAAGAACAGAAAGTTTTGCCTACTGAATCACCACTCTGCCTCCTGCCTGGAACAGGCACAGAAATCTGTCCCCTGGTCAAAAATAGTCAAAAGGAAAAAGAAAATAAATTAAAAATAGAAGGCAAGAGATCTTCTCATCCTTTCAGTGTTTAAAATAGCTTTTTTACAAAACAGTTTGCCTTTGGAGGGAGAGAGAAAGAAATATGCCTAAGAAAACTACCTAAGTCTTTGTGTAATCCTGTATACATTTGTTTTCAGGACTTTTTGTGTAAACTGCCATGAGCAAAAGAGGAAGTTAGTCATATATTTCTCTGTCTAATTTGCTGAGCTTACTCATGAAGGTGCTTTGGTTCTGTTCACTCCGCTGTCTTTCAAGAACTTGATATCAATATAACTCTGTTCCAATGTTCAAGAAGGGCAGCAGGGATGATCCCATTAACTACAGACCCGTCAGTCCCACATCAGTGCCTGGTAAGATTATGGAGAAGATTATTCTGGGAACTACTGAAAAACATTTGAAAGACAACACAGCCATTGATCCCAGCCAGCACAGGTTTGTAAAGGGTAGGTCCTGTCTTACAAACTTAACTTCCTTCTATGAAAATGTCACCCACTTGGTAGACCAGGGAAAACTGGTTATGCCATTTTTTTTGATTTCAGCAAGGCCTTTGATGCTGTCTCTCACAGTATTCTCATAAACAAAATATCCAGCATACATCCGGATAAACACATAATATGATGGGTGTGCAATTAACTGATGGGTCAGGCTCAAAAAGTGAACGGCATTACGTCCAGTCACTGGTGGGATCCTACAGGGATCCATCCTGGGGCCAGTGCTCTTCAATATCTTCATAAACAACCTGGATGAAGGACTTGAAGGTTTATTGACGAAGTTTGCCGCCCACACAAAACTGGGGGGAGGGGGGAGCTGTCAACACTCTTAGGGGCAAAGAGGCCCTGTGGAGGGATCTTAACAGATTGAAGAATTGGACAATCACCAATAGCATGAAATTTAACAAGGACAAGTGCCAGGTTCTGCACCTGGGACACAGCAACCCTGGATACACATACAGACTGGGATCTGAGAGGCTGGAGAGCAGCCCTGCGGAGAGTGATGTGGGGGTTCTGGTTGATGGCAAGTTGAACACGAGCCAATACTGCCTTATAGCCAAGAGGGTCACCGCGTCCTGGGGTGCATCAAGCATGGCATTGCCCGCTGGTCGAGGGAGGGGATTGTCCCGCTCTGCTCTGCACTGGTGCAGCCCCACCTCGAGTACTGTGTGCAGTTTTGGGCATCACAGTGTAAAAAGGACATCAAACTACTGGAGAGTGTCTAGAGGAGGCCACAAAGCTGGTGAAGAGTCTAGAGAGGAAGCTGTGTGAGGAGCGCCTGATGTCACTTGGTCTCTTCAGCCTGGAGAAGAGAAGAATGAGGGGGGACCTCATTGCCATTTACTGCTTCCTCACAAGGGAAGGAGGTGAAAACAGATGCTGATCTCTTCTCTCTTGTGACCTATGACAGGACTATAGGTAATGACAGGAAAATGTGGCAGGAGAGGTTTAGATTGGATATTAGGAAGGGTTTCTTCACCCAGCGGGTGGTGGAGAACTGGAACAGCTCCCCAGGGAAACAGTGATGGCACCAAGTCTGCCGGCATTCAAGAAGCATTTGGACAATGCCCTTAGTCACAGGATGTAGGGATAGAAGCCGGACTCCCTTCCAACATAAGTAAATCTATGATTCTATGATCTCTGCTGATATGATGGGTATAATACTGACAATGTTTCCTTCTCATGTTTGCCCTGAAGCAAATGACCAGGATCTTTTTTTTGTGCTATAAACCGCACTTTAAATAAGATCAAGGATTGTGGGAACGTCTAGTTTTGCTTTGGCTGTTCCCCAAATTCCAAAGAAAAATAGAAAGAAATAGAGCTGATTACCTCCTGCCTTCAGAAAATAACTAGTCTGTAGACGATGTTCCCTATCTGGTCAGATAGGGCATCTGAAGGAGCTAGGAAAGAACACTTGTTTTTAAAGGCGAGCAGAAACAAAACCGAGGTCTTTTAAGGGAAGATACAACCATAGTTCAATATTTTTTTTCGCAAGAAAACACACATCTCTCATGACTTCCAGAGGTGAGCTAGATAAAGCTCCAAAACTATGTCTCAGCCTTGAACTACTCACAGAGCTTGAAAACAGATGATATGTTTTTTCTTCACCCAATGACCTTCCTCAATCTGCCCGTGATAATCAAAAAGAAAGCCGAAACATTAAAGCTGCCCATTTCTGCCACAGGTGGAAACCTGCACCAGATCAACTGCTGATAGTGCATTTCTTTAGTTACTTTCACAGACAGGAAAAAAAACCCCTGTTCTTGTCATTGCTTGTGCACTTAAAAAAGGAGTTAGGAAAAAAAACGAAACTAATTGGCTCTAGTTCAGCTCCAAAAATTAATTAATTTCCTTCAGTTAATCTGCTTTTGAGACATATGTAATTGGTGACTTCAAGAAATCAGAACAGTAGATATGCATTTGAAAAATCATAGCTATCTAACTGATGAACTAAACAAATACCACAAGAAAGCAGTGGCATGAGGAATATGCGAGCGTGAGTTTGATGTTAATTTTTTTAGTATGTGAACCTCCAAGCTCACAACACACAACAGAAAGAACAAGGAATGTAGCATTTTGACATGAACTAAAAGGTACTTGCATAGCACTTCAGTTGTTAGATTGGCTCGGGACCAAGAAAATGTATGACCTATTGAGGAAAAAGGCACTAATTAATTTCCTTCACTTCTAACAATCAGAGTTAAAAGTAGAAGTGTTTTTTAAAAAAAATAATTTCTTTTATTCCTTCTATTGTGGTGAAGTGGGAAGGAAAACAAGGGAGGACATAATTGCATATGCATTCTGTATCTCATTTAAATTCAACGGTGAAAATACCACCAAGGATTTGATGAGATAGGTTGTAATTTTCATTCAAATTTCTTGCAACTTCCACATAGACCCCACCATTCTAAATGATGCGCATAGACACAACATGATTTTCATGAACAGCCCTTCCACTTCAGCTATTATCATTGCTAAAGAAAGAGGAAAGATTCTTGAGTAAAGAAAGCAAAACATTAAAAAGGCCTATAAAGCAGTTTATCGAGGTAATGGCAAAATACATCAGCGAATTGTATGGAAATCACCTACTCTCCAGTACAATCAGCAAAAATTAAACTTTTCAATGACAACAATTATATATTTTACGTTCATTTGAAATTTATGCTTGAAAAAGTGTAGCATAACCACGTAAAACATTAACAGTCCACACTAGATACTAAGAGTAAGCTAAGGTCCAACATTTTTACATTATATTTTTCTAAAAAAAAATCCATAACAACAGCAGTCTCTGCTTTGGCTTTCCTCTTTCTGGAAGAGCATAATGAATTACTAAAGCATGTCATGACCACCCTGCAAATCCTCTGGCCTAAACAGAGCTGAAAGTATTCAATATGTTACAGATGACTTTCTGTGCTTGCAGAGTGGAGTGGTGTGTCATTACTGAAACAGTGAGAGTTTGTCTATACTGCCTACTCAGGTTGGGCATCAAGAAGAGAAAAAAACAGTATAATCCTTCCAAAAAAAAAAAGCGTACAACATGATTACTTCCTAGCAGAATAAATCAACTCACCACTTATCTGTCCTGTTAAATTTTTGATCTCATCTCATATCCCAGCTTCAATTTCCTTTATGACATTTTTGCCTTCTGCTCCTCTGCCCTTCCTCTTTGTTCACGTGTTTCATTTGAGACAGACTCTCTTATTGACTCTTTTACAAAAAACTAAGCCAACGATACTCCAGACAATACATCTCAGGAGAAGGGTGCCACAAGTAAAATGTTTGCCATCACTAAAATTGAGAGTAATTTACAAATTAAAGTCAGCAACTCAGAGGAACGGTGCAATTCTGGAATAGCATTAGTCAGTTTTCATAACCTATTCCTTTTCCAAGGAATCGTAATGATGAAAGGTCAAAGTAATTTAAACATATATTTCTATAGTAAACATATATGGGATACGTATACTTGTGCATAAACATGCAGCATAAATGCATTGCATTCCTTCAGAATAGAAGTATAATTTACTTTATAGAAACAGTTATTTTTCCCAGTCACCTATCTTTACATGTTTTGTCAAAAAATAACATTTGTTTCAAATCCTTCCTACATAAAAGGAAACAAACAGTTACAGATACCCAATTACTATTTCAGGCACCAAAGTCTTAACTAGAAATCTGGTTCTCATGGACTCTCCTTTGAGTTTCACTGCAGGGCATGCCAATATGAGATTAATGGAGATAAGATTTCACTGTCATTGGACAGAGACAAGTGAAGAGCCAGGGGCACATTCAGAGTTTATTTGAGATAGATCTAGACAATTCAGCTCTGAGTCTCATTGTAATTTGCTCTATATGCACTGAATCATAAGAACGATGTGCCTACTTACATAATACAAAGAAACATGAAGCTGTCCAACAGAGAAAAACCATCTTCGGCAATGTTACTAAAACAACAGTTAGCTAATGATCTGATAATTTCAGAAGCAGAAAATGTACGGTAGTGAAAATGACTCTCAGGTTAGCTAAGGACATCTAATAACCCAGGGAGAGCTAAGAAATATACATTTGCTGTAGCAGTGTGCAATTTATTCAATGGAGAAAGCTAATCTTCCAGTATACTATTTCCCTTTAAGAGAGTACAGTGGAAAAAAGCTTGTTTTCAAAGTGGAATCTGGTTTGGTTCCAATGCTTCCCTGTCTCCAGAAGGAACATTTGGTCTCTAAGAGGAATGAAGAGAAAGAAGGGGCATCCAAACCCAAGCATCCAAACCCAATCAAATCCGAAGTTCCAGTCTTAACAGTTTGTGAGAACAAACATTTCTACTGTCTATAAAAAAACAACTAGAATATCCTCCCATAGTTCCTTGGAAAACCAAGTGAAGTGTTAGTTCCTGCTTTGTTAACTGAAACCAAAGAACTGGCAGGCTGATGAAATCCAGCTAGCTGGTTCACACTGCCGAGTCACAGTGTATGTCCTCAAGTTGTACTGGTACCTACCATAGTAACTCCATCCCCAGCTTTCATTTAGCATTTTAGAAATGATAAGCGCCATCTTTCCTATATCTTCCTGCTGAAATGATTGGATTCCATGTGGTTATTGTTGCAGGGAAAATGATATTTTGTTTCCATGTCTTGAACAATACCATAGAAATCACGGAATGGAGAAAAAGAAATCAAGCAGTAAACACTAGACCCAAACTACTGTGAGGAAAACCCACAGCAAATTCAATTGCAATAGTTGCTTTGCAACAGAAACAGCATACAGCATGGAAGATGGAAATAAGCAGAACATCCCTTCATCACAAGGATGAATGACTTCATTCTAAAATGCACTGAACCTTAATACCCATTGATATCAGTGTATAAAAAAGTTGGAAAAAGAGCAAATTTTAAACGGAGTTAAGCACTTCTCAGGATTAGATTGAATTAATGAAAAAAAATATTGTATAAAAGTTAGCTCTCAAAGAATTAGGCGTGAGCATTCTATAAAACCTGTAGGCAGTAATCTTGATGTTTTTAGTTCATCTCTCCCTGTTTTTGTATTTCCATTGTTAGCGAGAAGCAGAGTGGGTTTATCAGAGAGAATAATATTTCAAAAGAGTGTCCAAGGTAAAGCAATACGCTATAAAGCAACATAATTGATGAGAAGAGATGTCTCTCTATATGGGATTTTCTTCTTCACTCTGTAAGACATGACATAAAGATATTTATCAATAACCTCTTAACTTATCACTAGCGAAGCAGCAGCCCTCAACTTCTCCAGTGAAGGAAGTTCTGCCACTCAGAAATGCTATCAGTTAAAACTGGAGAACACTTCCAAAAGTCATCTATCTTGATCCAAGGGAGCTGAAAATCTACTTTAAAAAGTGGCATTCGAATAAAGCATTGATAATGTTCACTCTTGGTGTCAGGAGACCCTTCAAGTATCAGTGCACAAACTACCATGACTTCTTTCCTAAGCCTGCTAATTTTACCTCCATATTTTGCCCCCTCCCTACTAAGCACAAGAGTATGACAAATCCTGAGATGCTGTTTGTAAACAAATAACATTGTCTGGCAATTTTTTAAAGGCAGACACCTCCACTTATCTTTTTCTTTAAAAACTTCCGTACAGAGTTGAAAGAAGAAGATCTCAGACAGTGAGGACATTTAGAGAAAAACAAGTAAACATGTGTGCAGCTAAATATCTCATAGCTTCTTGGATAGGGATCATTTTAATTTCAGTTAAAATTTGTTACATTAGTTTAAAAACATGGATGCCTGGAAATTTGCAAGCCATCTTTTCTCTCTTAAGAATTTCCTGAATTTGGAAAGCCTGCAAATGTCCCAGGATTTCTCTCTCAAACAGCTATATTATAGCCTGCTGAGCCATTTGTATTAGAAGGGAATAGCTAGCATCACAGTGACAGTGAAGAGAGCTGTCAGGGCACTTAAGTTCTTTGAACACTTCTTTCCTTTGGAAAAGTTCTGCAGAATATAAGAGAGATGTAATATCTGGTCCCTTAGAACTGACTCTTGAATGCAAAATCACATCTTTTGGTTGTCTTTAAAATGCATTAAAAAGCTATTGAGCACACAGCAATGATAAAACTGCTAAATTATAAACTAGAGTAATGAAAGTACATAGACTGAGGGGGAGCTATTACCAGAAGTACTATAATTAAGTATAATTATAATTGTGTGAGATGTATGATATATGATAGATCTCCACTATAGCTAAAGTATTTGAATTATATAATTCTACAGTAGATAATTAATTATGCATCACATAATTCATTATAGTTATAAATATTTAGCATTTATCCTTAATTATTACAGCTACATATCCATCCTTTTCAACTAATAATACCATTTCTCTGAAAGAACTCAAAAAAGTAGGGAGTTTACACCCTAAAGGGTAAACAACTGCCTTGTCCCTCATTTTGCACATCCACTGATGTACAGGTAGAAGGAATGCTGCCCAAATGGGAAACAAATGTACGCTTAGGATGTTGGACCTTTAATCAACATTATTGGACGGGTTTAGCCAATATGCTGAAAGGCTGCATGGCCAAGTCCAGGTCTACAGATCATGTACACTGCCTTTCATTATCAGCTCTGCTCATTAATCATGCCCAAGAGTTTTTACCTCTGGCACTCTGTCCAATCCAAATAACAAGAATAATGATACTGAACAGTCTTATGAAACAATTTTAGGTCTGTGGTAAGAGACAACACTGTTGTTGTTTTTCATTTGAATACCAAGGATGGAAACGCAGGTTGTAAAGGAAGAGCCCTATGCAAGTCAGACACTCCCATACATTGAGACAGGAGTGCCTTGGCTGGAGCAGCAGCCACAGTGATGTTTTTTGGAATTTCTTTCGGTCTATATTGTGGATAACGGATCCCCATTTTCACTGTTTAAAGAAAACAGCTCAGTACACCTTGAGGAAGCAATGTTTCCATTCTATATCTATGCGGTATATTTTGAAATGCAGAATGTGTTAATTATCTCTGAAAGAACTAGAAATCACTTCTTAGAAGACTTGTCACTGCTACTTTGGAGGAACTGGGCCCACTATCTATTTTTCAGAATAGACTTTTTCAACAGACTTCATGTGATCAGTTCTCAAAGTTGGTATCAAGTACTGAAAACAGAGATGCACCTCTGATGTCACATATACCATACTGCTCCTGTGTTCACAGCTGGAGGTGCTCTGAAACATTTGACAAAAGATTTTGTGTACACTTAAGTAGTTTCACTTGCTCAGGGTGCTGTTAGGCACTAATTCCACTGTCCTACATTCCTTAGTATTTACAATAGCTGAAATTCCATCTTTGTAAGTTAATAAGCTTATACAGGAACTACAAATTTATGGCCATTTTATCTTGCTTGGATAGCACTTGCCACCTTAAAATAGTGACAGCACCATGTATTATTTATAAAAGAGTGAATCCACATATTATTGAATAATTTCCTTCTCATTTGTACTTCTTTTTTTATCCACAAGGAAGGCAGATTAAATATATGTTCTTAAATTGTTTTCTTTCTTAATAGTTATTATTCAAATAGAATATCCTGTAACACTTTGGTTATGAATTAGATTTGACGAAGGTAATTTGTGTTAGATTGCAACTAATCTTCAGTCAGCTACCTGGAGCAGAAGTGAAAACAAAACCAGCTCTTTCCTTCTACCTACACAATCTTGGATAAAAGATGGAGGGAGAATGGCTTTTGCCAACAAAATAATGATAGTCATGCATATACCTAGTCCGACCCAAAAGAAATGAGACTGCTTGTAACTCTTTTTATTAACAAATTAGGAAAATCAGCTACCACCATCTTCAAAATAGTTCGCTTTTGAGTTGACACACAGCTGCATACAATCCTGACAACATTCAAAGCAATTCAACAGGTCTTTTTTGGAAAGGTTGCTGAGGATTTATGTCTTTTTTGGTTTCACATCTTCTATCGATAAAAAAAATGGGTTCCTTTGAGCACTGACTTGATCTGTGGAAAAAGGGAGCCAGGTCTGGCAAAGAGGGTGGGTGTCCAAGCACAGCAATGCTGTTACTAGCTAAAACCTGTTTCACAGACAAAGAGTTGTGGGCTGGTGTGTTGTTTTGATGTTAACTCGCTGTTCACTCTTGCACACTGACATTTTCTGACTGAGGGTAAGAAAATGGCTGTATTTGAATACATATCCACTTTTACTGAGTGAAGTGGTCGAGTTGAGCCTTGTCTCACTGTGACAGGTTAGAAAATGTTCTATTAACCATGTCTTTGTCTCTCCCCTCCCACTCTTGGTTCCTGAGCTATACGGTTAGTCTTGTGGGGTTTTTGTGTCTAACATCATATATTCATAATCTCACATCCTAAATATATTTATGTATATATAGACATATACCTTCATGCCCATAGGTATATCTATCTTTTTAAAAAAGAATAACGTGACACATCTTGAATAACCAGCTGTTCATCAATTTCACTCCTGCCTATGACTTTCCATACACACATACTGTGAAAGGCCAGAGAGATGGTGATTATAATAAACCAAGCAAAGATCTGAAGTACGACCTTCCTTATGTTGCACAGAGGTATCTAGCTTAACTAAAATACCTGTCCCACTGGGAAAGATATTGCATAGCAGAGTCCTCCACTGGAAATACAGCTAGCTGGGAATGAATGAATCTGTGCTGAGCATCATTACTCTACTGCTAGACTGCATCTAGCACCTGATCAACACAGTTTTCAAATGAAATCAGTATCCTGGCACTCTTTAGGGTATATATAACTTCTGATACTGCACTGAAGCAGCAACGACACATCCTTACAGAGAGAAAACATTTCTCTTCTGTTTCATTGAAGAAAATAAATTTGGAAGGACCACAGTGGAACTAATGTGAGTTAATATAATGATAAAGAGTGTGGTCTGAGAAATCCAGTCTCCAGTTTTATTATTTTTTTCTGAGGCATTTCATACGGCTAAATAAGTAATTCAAATCCTGACCATAGAACAATTTGAAAGTTCCTGACTGCAAAGTATATTTTGTTTCTAAATGTTTATTTATTTGGTTATAATCTTTTCTCAATTCATTCTTACAGGAAAAATAAAGTATTATTCTGCATTTTCCCCAATAAATTGATGATGATGATACTTTGTTTCTGTATTTGCTAGAAAGAAGGTAGATTACATCATATTCAAATGGAGTTGTTAAGTAATTTTCTAGATCCAAAAAAGGGGCAAACTCTGAAGTCCAAAAAACAGAAATGAAAAAGCAGTAGAAGCAACTTCATCAGTAATGGGTACTCAACAACAAAAGGAAAGAACAAGTAAAATTCCTTGGGTGTTTAAAGCACTGTAACAAACTAGGCTAATGGTATTAACAACGGTAAATCATATTTCCTCTGTCTGCATTTTTTTAGATAACATGCACAGCCAAAAAAAGAAGCAAAGGAACTGCTTGTTGCTTTACTACTGAAAATAGAGTTAATTTCTATTTTGGCAGAGTGTAAAATCGACATATAGTGCAACTGCCAGCAGGGTGTGCATGCATGCACTGTGTGTCTGTAATGACCCAAGGAGTGCTTTCACCTGCACTGGTCCACGTCTGCTGGCAGCTGCCTGCCACACTCCTGCTGGCAGGAGGCTCTTTCCAGATGCTCAACATTGACCCTCATGGTTCAATGCAAGTCAAGCCTTCAATACAATATTCCTTAAATTTACACTGTGTTGTAGATGTCTTTGGGGAAAGCACTCAGCTCTCATCATCTAAAGAAATGCTGTTTCTGCTTTTGGTCCTTAAAAGTGAATCATCCAAGCTGCTGTCCTTCAGTGCTAAACTCAGAATAGCCAACTCATTCTCCATTTCTTATCTTCTGTCATTTTTAATTTATCAGTTATATAGCAGACATCATGAGTGGTCAAGTGGAATTTTGTGAATTAAGCCTGAGGATTAACAAGGCCAAGAGAAAATATAATGTTCCTCTGCTAAATCACCCAGGGAAGCCAGCTGCAACTGCAGACCTCACTACCTGACCTAAGTTAAAGTTTTTTGTTGTTTCCTTAAACTAATTCACTAAGGTTCTTCAGAAATAATCTAAATAAGAAGTCAAACACAGAAGTAAGAACAAAGAGAAACCACTTCATGCACAGGCATTTTTGATTTTCTCTATTTTAATACATCTTTAACCTACCCTTCTACAAATTACAATATTTATACAAGTGCATTCTGAACCATCTGCTCATTCATTATATGAGTGAAAAAGAGGGTCTGTCAAGGTTGTGTGCCTGTGTGTGCACATGTATAAATAAAATAAAACATTCAGCTGGTAATTTGAATCTGGGATTGTTTTTTCCAGATTATCAGTGGACAGAGACCAAGCATACCAGGAAGGTGAAAATATATGTCTGTGTGTTCAAATCTGCTGTTTCCATAAGCAATGTCCAACTGGCTAACCAAAGAATAAGGTAGCTAGTAGGATAGCTGCCAGATTTCATTAGCAGCCAGTGAAATAACACAAAGCCGGTGCAGCTGCTGGTCTAGAGAAAAACATGAGAAAGAATAAATGGGTGTATCACTTCTTTACCTGCTCTTTGTGGCATTCATAACATGACGTTTTGTTTTGTTCAGTTTCACTCAACCAAGCATCATGTGGTGTCTAAGTAATCCGTATCTTTCTTAACAGCAATACTGTAAGAAAAAGTTCCTTAGAAAGTGATTTCATGTTGTGTCAGAAAAGACAGATAAGTGCATATTATTTACATTCCAAATGCCATAGATGAGAGAAATATTTGCCTATACAAACCCATACTAACCGTAAGGCAAAAAAGTATGGTGTAAATTAAAAACCAGCCATAGTTCAATGTTAACCAGCTGATTCCCTGAAACTTTATGAATAAAATGAGTCAAGTGCTACTTTTCCTTTGTTATTTTTGTTACTGGGGGTTTTTGTTGGTTGTTTTTTTTGTTGTTGCTTTTAAGATACTGCCATGGTCGAAGTTTTCATAAGACCCAAGGGAAGGTCTGGCAAAAAGTTCTGAAAGGCCTTCATTGCTCCAGTAAGCATGATAATCCTTTGGCTTATGGGGAAATGGATGACTCACAGTCTCTTCCATAACTGAAGATCACACTTGACCTAAGCTAGCGCTTTCAGTCTACCTAAAGAGCATTAGTATGTATGTGAAAAAGACACATGCACCAAGAAAATAATGAATGGTTACAGGATAAACACATGACAGAGATACCTGTCTACAATGACATGAGAAATTGTATCCTACAGTATGCTATTACTAATGTGAGTGATGTTTTTTTCTTCTTTTTCTAAGATAAAAAGCAATGGTAAATAACAATACAAACGATCTCTACACGCAGGGCTTTTTCAGAGTCTGCTCACTGAGACAGAAAAGTTTCAGTTCCAGCTGGTTGATGTGCACTTTGATTGCTGAGTCTTGAACTCCAGGGAAATAAGGAAAGGAGAATGGAAGAAGAATTTTAGTGGCCTTTTTGCTGAAGTGGCAGAGCCCATGAATCTAGGTAGTGACATTAATGAAGCTTTGCACAAGCCTGATCAATCACAGAAAATAGAACAGTCACATCTAAATCTAATTCCAGGGGTTGAGCTTTTACATTCCCCCAAAGCCTCTAATTGCCAACATGCTTATTCCTTCATTTGCAGTAAATTCTCCCTTGTGAAAATCAGTCTACCCATCAGCTGGTCCCTGGATGTGATCTCAGTCTAGCAAAATAGTGCTGAACTGAGGTCTTCATAAATCTTAGCTGCTCAGCTAATATCACAGGTCTTGCTTAATACCATTTGACCATCACATCTTACAAACATTTGTTTACAAATGCTATTCAAGGTTTGGACTTGGCAGGGAATAGAATGAAAGTCAGAGTAACTCCTTTGGTGGATGAAGATGGCTAGAGACAGCACAAGCTGGGAAGTGGTAAAAGGTAGAGCCTTGTTTCTTAAGAGTAGTGGCCTTTGAGCACAAGAACGAAGTAAGCTATGCCATGGTGAGTTAAAGGAGGACATGGGAGGTAACCTACTCCATCCCTTTGACACCAGACTAAACTGGAGGTGAAAGGCAGGGAAAAAAAATGTCACCAGTTCACAACATGCCTTTATCTGATCCTGTTCCAGAACAACTACCTGCTGTTGAAGAAGTTACTGTAAGCACATCAATACAAAGGTGATTCTTAGGATATCTTGACACTAGCAGAACTTACAGGTCATGATGTGACTCACAACTGGCAGGACAGCTTCAAGCACTGAATTGAGATGCTCATCTTGAAAGCTAGGTTGGCTCTGCTGGGATGTAAATTCTGGATTTAGCATTGCGAAGGAATGCCCTGTACTCGGCACTGGTCAGGCCTCATCTTGAATATTGTGTACAGTTCTGGGCCCCCCAGTTTGGGAAGGATGTTAGGATACTGGAATGTGTTCAGAGGAGGGCAACGAAGATGGTGAAGGGGCTGGAGCATAACCCTATGAGGAGCGACTGAGGGAGTTGGGGCTGTTTAGTCTAAAGAAGAGGAGGCTCAGGGGAGACCTCATTGCTCTCTACAACTACCGGAAAGGAGGTTGTTGTCGGGCAGGGGTTGGTCTCTTCTCTCAGGTGACCAGTGACAGAACTAGAGGGCATGGACTCAAGCTTCATCAGGGAAAGTTTAGGCTTGATGTGAGGAAGAAGTTCTTCACTGAAAGGGTGATTGGTCATTGGAATGCGCTGCCCAGGGAGGTGGCGGAGTCGCTGACCCTGGAGGTGTTTAAGGGGAGATTGGATGAGGCACTGCGTGCCATGGCTTAGATGATGGTTGGTGTTAGTGTTGGTGTTAGTGTTGGGTTATAGGTTGGACTTGATGATCTCAGAGGTCCTTTCCAACCTGGTGATACTGTGATACTGTGATACTGTGATAACTGCTACTGGACACAGAACAAAGTGAATGGTAGTGGAATATTTTTCATTAATATGTGTCCAAATACAACACAGTTTTTCACTATGGCATGTTTGTAGTAATTTTATTTGCTTTTTGCAGACTTCTGAGCTCTCAAGCCATCTTAGCTTGAACAAACATAAGTGAACTGCAAGTTTCATTGCTCACATTTTTGAAAAATGTTTGATTTTAAGAGTTAGTGTTCATTTCTTTTTGGACATTTACCGAATGATCTAATCAGAGGGGGAAAAATCAGTGTCATGACTTTGCTAGCTAAAAACTAAATAAAGCTAAAATAACAATAAAACTAACTGTACATGAATAAAAAAAAACACTGGAAATACATATAAAGATTTGAAGGATAGAGAAGAGAATACCATAACTTATTTGTGGGCAATTACAAAATTAATATAAAGACAAAATTCTTAAATAAAGAATTCATTCAGTTGCTTTCAAATTATTGTGGGAGAACAAGTGCCATTTCAATTTAGTAAAGGACAAGAGAGAGAATACATTATTAATTTCTATGTGTTTTGAAACATCAATTTCTTGCCTCTATTCTGACTTTTGATTAGCAGCATCCTTTAGATTTTAAACATATACAGGGCCAAAGTTTCAAAATACTGGCATCTTAGCTATTGCAGCATTACTTTTTCTTATTGACCTGATACTGGAATTGGAAATAATATGTAATCCCAAACTGCTTCTGGGCCTTAAAAAAAACATTACAAATCTTGGGCATCATTTGATAAACTTGTTTATTCACTCAAATCCAGAAGAGTGTGCAACGCTGCTCTGGAGTTTATACACAGTACAACAAACTGGGATACAAACAACAGAGCTTGCAGTAAAGTATTTCATTCTCAAAGTTTAGAAGCATGAGAAAAATAAGAAATAAGTAACTGGTATAACTAATGTGATCATAATATTAGTTTTGCCAACCTGGACTTGCATTCTGAATGCATTTGCAGTCCCACAAAACGAAACTGTTAGCTCAGCTCAAACCTTTTGATAAATACTGTTGGAAGTGTATAAACCAGCTCAGTCTTCAGATCAGGAGCGTATATGTGTTCAAAACAAGATTAGCTGCTGCTGTTGTTATGTAAAAAACAAGTTCCCTCCAAGTACAAACCCAAAATACCCACACAGCATATCAGAGCCTGTGAGAAGAATATTTTCTGAGAAGAATGAGAATATGAAATCTGAAAGGACTATTAAAAACAGTTTTCTGGAATCAGAGGCCACTAGCAGGAAAAGCATTAGAAAGAGTTGACTAAAGAAAAGGGTAATTTAAGCCTCTGCAGAGCTAACTCATTCCAGGACTGTATATCATGTTATCATTACTGTGCAAAATGTGCTGGGCAATTTTCGCACTTGATCTTTTTTATAATTATAAAGCAATCATTCTTAGCCTTCCCCTCTGTCATATCACAGCATAATGAAAGTGTAACAGAAAAATGTTGTGTGAGGAGATCTTACCACTAAGTCCCTTTTTACATTGTTGAATGACAGACAGAAGATCTGCAACAGCACACATCTCTGCTTGGCTGTGTATTTGAGCAAAAACAACAACAGAAATCTTTCTTGTCCTCCCTAGTCTTTGTCAAAGAGCCAAGCCAAGTGACCACCCCAAAAAGCCAATTTAATTTGAAAAGGCTAGGCTTTGATATCCCTGATTCACAATGCACTCACTTGGAGGAGACTTGACAGGTACTTGACTGGAGCGATCCTTTCAGAGAAGCAAACAGTTCATATACAAATTACACTACATTAGTTTGGAGAAGATTTATCCTATTGCAGATGGCAAAATGTAACTAATGCTGCATAATCATGGTGGAAACACCAGTAAAACTGAATTTTCCCTACAATTACAAGTTTTGAGATGAATCCCTCCATCCACCCCTCAAACTCTAAGAAAGTGGCAAATTATTATAGTCTAGAGTCTGAAGGCAAGTAAAGACGTTCCTGTAACAAATGTATTTAGATGTATTATTCATCATTTAAATGCACCCATCATGTTTCTAGGCCTTTGTATGTGAGTGAACATTACTGCTAATGTTGATGTCTTCTGACATCAGAGTAAATCTATTGAGATTTATCACAGAGAATTTAGGGATGCAGGGATGCATCTCAGAGATGACTAAATATTTTTAACTCGTTTCTGTTCAAACCCAAATGAAGCCATGAAATAAGAAGTTATTGAAGGGATTATGGAATTTCAGATAAAAAGTTTTAGGAAATGATTTCTTAATGAGTACAGGACTTATTTAACAGGCAAGAAGTCCAACAGATATGGAAAAAATCATTAGTATATTTTGCGAACAGTACCATACAAATTTCTGCCTAGAAGTTCTTTACTTATTGATGCAGAGGTGTACATTTTCAAGACCAGATGAAAGACTTTCCTACAAAACATGGTCCTTAGTTGGTTCTTGAAAGTATGACAAGGAGGGCCTTGAAATGAGGCTGTCCACAAAAGAATAAAATGAATAAAAAATGACAGGTTGTTCTAGATAAGGTCTTTTTCATTATTTTGTGAGAAGCTTGAAAGAATAGATTTATCTCAATTTCAAGAAGGATTTTTGGTCTTGCAGCTTGCTCTGCTATTCTCCTAAATGGAAACTCTCATAAAAAACTTTTCTCTGTATCTGTGTAACTTTTTTTATCTGTAAACTTCTTTTATCTTCAGAACTACAAAAGCTTAATCTCTTCTTAAAGATTTCTATAGCTAAGTATCCTTTCTGCATTTCCTGCACAAGACCACTGACATCTAAGTCATCATATTGACCCTGCTGAGTCAGTTCACTTTAGGAATAGAAAAAGCACGTAGAAACTGAGGTCTCGGAATACTGATGACATATGACACCCTAATAACCGATGACAATAAATTATTAATAATATTTCTCGGTCTCTGAAGACATAATAATGTAAAGCACTAAAGATTGGCAACATAAGAATTATATTCTTCTCTTTTTCTATCTTCTCTGGCAATATATTTTATCAATTTTTTATACAGATTTTTTTAATCAAGTGATTTGAAACCTCTCTTCTGATGATTTGCTACAAATCTTCAACGTTAAGCAGGCAAAAAACAAAGCAAAAGACAATGGGTAGTAAGTGCAGAGAAGCTAACTGGAATCATTGTGTGACACGTTGATTCACATTGACAGTTCCCTTGGTTTACTGGTAAACTCCAAGTTCCTGAAGTGAACTAAAAATGCTGTGTATGCTTGATGCACGTATCCTATTTTTTTAACAGTATTACCTCAGAAAACAGAGAAAGCAGAAAAACAGAGAGATGCTTAGCATTTAAACAAATAAAAAAATCCCAAACCACAGCAAATCTCATTAGGGAGGGCTGATTCATAATGTTGAATCCTCAGAGGTTTCTACAACAGATTTGTCAGGGCAACGACTTTCTGTCATGATTCAGGTTGTCAAGTCAGTGATCATCTGAATTTTGTTGTCTTTTCTATAGGTCTGTTGTAGGAAACAAAATTATTTGTTGAGCAAGAAAAGACAAGAAATGGCAGGGTCAGCAAACAGAGCAGATGTGAAGACCATAAGGGGAACTAATGATTAGGTGACAGCTTTGGTAACCATGTTTACAACCAGACAGTTCTAATTTATGATCCAAATACATTTCCCTCACAAAGGCTGCACAATGTCTTTTTAAGAAGACCCTTTAAGCTATTCTTACTCTTAGTTAATACTTACTCTGAATAAATGTGGCAGAATTAGTTTATAAATGAAGCATAAATAAGATTTTGATCTGTTGTCTTTGTTTTGCCTAGAGACCAGCACAGTGGATTTTAGGAGCCCGAAGTACAGCTTTCAATTAGAATTAGTCTGGTGATCAACAAACTAAAGATAACAGATACATTAAAAAATACTGTATTACAATACTTTTAAGGTAGAAGGAAAAATAGCTAGAAGTAACTGAGAATCATGTGATTCAGAGGGCAACTTTTAGTGCATCAATAGTCTACTCAGCACCTATAGAACTATATGCACAAGTCATTAACAATGTACATAGTGATAGTTAAGTTCTAAGTCAGCTTTACAGATACCGTGCTAGACAGGAATTTTCTTACTGTAGGTAAATCCCTATAACATTCTGAGATGTTATAAATTAAGTGGCCTCAATATTATTCTAAATGGCATGAAGGGTTGTGCCAGTGAAAACTAAAAAAACCCCAAACACTAAAAAAACCCCAAACACTAAAAAAACCCCAAACCAACAACTGAAAAACAACAAAAAGAAATAAAACGGAAAAAACCCACCACCCAGCAGAATGGGATAACAGAACCTGGACTAGTCTGTGTCTCTTGCTCAAAACCTGAATGGAAGCTTATGGAAAAAGTTAACATGATCTCCTCAGGTATCTAGTCTGTGAAAAACGAGGACAATTTGTATGCCAAGGGAAGATAACGCAGTCAGAACAATTCAGCAGAAAAGGTGTACATGGGAACTAATGTGACATTGGAAACAAAGTAACAGATCTCATACAACTATTCAGCCTACTAAAAACCCTTTCTGTTCCTTCTCAAAATTCACCTCAGTGTTTATCTCTACTCTTCCTCTTGTATCTGACCTTCTGAGTAATTTGCACTCAACATAAAAACCATTATTCAAAGCTCATTTAGGCATCATAAATTATTTGGGTTCAAATTCTCCGCAGTTCAGATTCATTTGCTCTTGGTAGTTGTGAAATTAAGAGATATTCGGACTAAAGAATGAGAGAATAGTAACATCCTTAGGCATTTTCAGTGTATGCTACTGAGATAACAAATAGTTAAAATCTGAACCAAAACAAAATTTTTAAAAAAAACCTTTTGAAAAGTTCTGATGACAGGTAAAGAAGACATAAATGCAGATATAGTATGATCTACAATAATTGCAGTGCACAGAAAGCTTATTTTGGAGTTCCCAATTCTTTCCACTTAAAGGGGTTTTAGTACCAGTCAGCCTAAATGCGCAACATACCATAAGAAAACTATACCCATTCCAGGTCAAACAGAGGAGCACAGCATGACTGGCTTGTCCAAAAATGCATCATGCAGCTGAAGAGGAATGTTTGCATGAAATTCTGGAAATATTGAAGTAAAACAATCTCTAAGAGGGCTCAGTTTTCTCCACTTACTAACTTGGGTCAGGATCTGAAGTACAACATCTACAGTACTAGTCAGCTACTTAAATTGTTACTAAATATTACAGATAATATATAGAATTCTTTATTCCTTCTCTCTCTCACACAGACACACTGATCACCTTGTATAATAAACGTGTTGAGCATGTGGACTTGCCTCAGAAAAGCGTATGTGTAATGTGGCATAATTCTATACTGCATATTTCATGATATTTGATTTACTTACTCAAACAGTATTTCCTTTCTTTTCAAACACCCAGGAATAAATGGTGCAAATTTTAAAAACAAAGTCAATTCTAAGGTTACAAACCTTGGAAAATTCTGTTTACCCATGCAGAACTCTATCCACGCAGAACCATTAAAACCGGCAAAACATCAGAGGTAAAAGTCAGGGCACATTAGCTTTGGTTCACCCACTTAATCTACTGTGGTAAAAGATTATCTGTCAGCAGCCGATATGGATGCATACCCTTCACTCAGGAAGGTAACCTTTTGCTATTCTATGTGGGAGGGAATGTTCATTTCCTAATAGAAGCAGGTGGTCACAGTCATTTTATTCCTGGAACTACTGCCATGCCCAAGGTGATAAATCACTCAGCTTCTTATATTACAATAGATTCAAGGATTGCATTTGCTTGCAAGTATCATATTTCATAGTTGAAATACAGTATTACCGATGTTTTCTCCCCAGAGTAGTCCTTAATACTTTGTAGAAGGCTTGACTTTCAGACTTTTTGTTGATGTTACTGAAAGTATCATGATGAAAGAACTGTCCCATGATACTGGAAGAATCATTCACAAAAGCTGAAAACTGAAGCTAAATGGAGGTTAAAGAATGTAAAGCACAAACCTTGCAGTCCCTAAACTTAGTAAAAGTTTTGTAAACTATAATAATAAATACTACGTTGCATCTGCATTGGATTTCTTTGTCTGAGGCATTTCAGTTTCACGCCAACTTAGTTGCTCCAGTGTGTCCTCCAACTGTGCTGTCCCAGTGGCCTTCCCTGAGCGCCTGCGGTCTGTGGTTTTTCCTGCCCTCTGGCCAAGCAGAATGATTCACCCTTTGCCAAACCATGCTGACAGTTCCCCATCACATCCTTCTTCTTCATGTGCTCAGAGACATGCTCAGACACATTGTTTCCATAGTCCTCAGCACCTCTACCAGCCCTCAGAGAGATAACATGTTTAAATGACACAACTAATGTACTTGGAAAAAAAATGGGTAAGTCTTTTCATTAGAACTGACAAAGCAGCAGAAAGCTTCAAGCTAAGAACAGGTGAAAAACAACAGGCCTAAGTTGAATATAATTAAGTTCATTAGTTGTAAAAATAGAGAAAAAATGTAATTAGCACCACTCCACTAGTAATGTGTTTGACACAATAATTAGACTTTTTGAGAAGTGCCATGGAACACTACACTGATACAACTATGCAAGTTTTCAGACTAAATTGAATAGCTCTCCACAATGAAGTGGGCACTGTAGACGTGTAATGATTCCATGCAGAACACGAGAGGAACATGGTGCGCTCTTTATTGGAAGTAGAAAGATGTATCTGTTCTTAAAAGATGCTTCTAATGCTTACACTACCCAACAGGAACAAGGGTCCAAAATACTGCTTTGATATGTATCTATAATCTGACTGTAATATCTGTTTTATAACACTGGCATTTTGCTATAAAGAAGAGCCTCCCCTATTTTTGAGGGGGGGAACAGAAACACATCAGTGCTTTGGTCACATTATCAATGCTTTATGTGACTTGTATAGAATCAGTATAGCAGTAATACCACCAAACTCTTCCCAGACAAACTGACAATAGAGCAACAACCTTAAATAAAAACTGAGTACAGGCCAAGAAACAGTAGTGTGAAGTGCCAATCTGTAAGTACTGTGTTTCTGTTAATCAGTTGTTTAGAGCATTGTCTCGCGCTAGAGCCTATTTATTAGGGTAGAGCTTGAAACAGAACATTTATTAGTTTACTGTTACGAAGGAATGCTGCATTGCATACAGTTTATTATGCCCTGGAGTGTCATAATGACTTTACCTGTATTAAATCCTTGTATTTTTGTAATGAAATGCATGTTCTTGTGCCTTAATGAGCACTAAAACATAATTTATAATCAAACATTATGAATGCACAATTGCTACACTACCCATTCACACATAACAGCTTCCGATATATGATCCATCTTTATCTCTGGTGGATCAGTCACTCTGGCCTGCTGAGGAAATCTTCCTCTACAGAGGTTTAGTAGATCCTTTTTTACTTGGAAGCAAAGGCAGGCCAAAATAATGTCTCTTCGCTCTGGAAGCCCTAGGGGCTCACTCTTGTTCAGATATTCCCTTACACAGCTGTTACAAATCATGATAACTATTGCACATGAATTTTAACAGGAAAAGTGTTTTGTCATCTTCTTTGGGTGAGGGGCCACCAGTAATGCAAAATTACTCTTTGAGCAATCCCACTGAAATAAGTGCTTCAGCTAGGTCAGAGTAAAGATAGAAGAAGCTAGGTCTTTATTTGGAACAAAATATAGGCTTGATATTATAAAATAAAAAAAAAAATCAGAGGAGATTTGCCTAGTCCTGAAGTACATGTAGTTGGCTGGCTTGTCTTCCCTGGATCCCAAGTGAAGTGCAGATGTTTGTTTTTAAAGAAGATCCTTGTATTACATCGAAGAGGACTCAAACCTAGCTAATTAAATAATGTTGAATGTTGCCAGCAGATATAGGAGAAAAGGAAAGAGATAGTGATTGCACGATGATTCCAAATGTCCTCTGCAATAATTATCAGCACTGCTATATATTGTTTATATAATAAGCCACGTAGGTTTCCATTGCTTGGCACTTACATCACGAGAGAGCTTCTCGTTGATGTCAATAGTATCATGATGCATTCCAACACTGGGGAAATTGTTTGAAACTACCATATTCTTGTTTGTAACAGCGCAAATTATTGTAGTGTAAAACAACAGTGTAAAAAGTAGAACTTAAAGTGGCAAAGTTGATTAATCAAAAAGACTTGTGACATGAAGCTTGGATAGCTGATGATAACCTTAAATATCTTGACTGAACATCCTTATATCTAGTGATCCAAACTTATATTACATGTTTTGCCTATTTTACACAAAACTTGGTTTAAGATCAGTAAGAATTTTTTAGCATGAAAGCTTCAGCAATTTATAGCTTTTCTAGTACTGACTGATCTCAGTATATGTTTTTTGAGTAACAGACATACCCTCAAGCATTTTCATTTCAACCTATGTTACTTCATGCCACATATTAAAAATGTCCTCTACCTACACTGAGAGAAATCAAACTCTTCTGCAATTTAAAATGTTCAAATTTGTGAATGAGTATAGTCAGAAATATTTCCTGCCACTTCACTTCAAATAAGGAAAATCCAGTTAGTTATGTTATACCACTATGAATAAATTAGGAGTTTTAGAGATGAGGGATCAGATTCTTATTGTATTATTAGGTGAAAGGGTACAGGACTGTGGAATGTAAGAGGACTTACTCTATACCTTTGTCAATAACTAACTTCTTATCTCTTTTGTTTCCTGTGTACATAGCAATATATAGTTAATATACATCAAAAGGGTATTTTCAAATAGAATCAGTGAACCTAAATGCTTCAAACAGCCCCAGGGACATATTTATTCATAAGACTGAATTCAAAATGACATAGCTGATGAGTGTGTCCTTGAAGGACTTAGGCTGAATTTATGCATATGTAATTTGGTTACCATGGATTAATTACGGAAAGGTTGAGATGTCCATATTACCTGAAGCCTATTTAAAGAGAACATCTGTTTTGCTAAATGAAGAGCCAGTTTGAGCTGAAAATGAGCAAGAGAGCTTATCTTTGTACATGGCAAGAGAGAAGGAAGAATGACTTAAGACAAAATGGTTAAGCACCAACATATGCTAACATGACCTTGTGCAAGAAAATAATCATACAGGAAACTGCACGTTTTCTGAGTTGCATAGATCAACCCATATATTCATAAGAATGTACTCACTAAGCCATTCACATTTACAGAAATAAAAATCAACAGATTTCCTCTGTGCTGTGTTCACCTCCAATGATATCTGATATCTCTCAGATATACATACCTGCTCATTTATTCAGTTGTGCAATTATTTGAGTGTTCTTTCAATGTCTACTAGTACCAGAGAGAGGCAAAGGAAAAGACAATCTGCATCTTCATATAGTGTGACTGTGATGGATCCCTCAAAGATTCAATCCAGCACTTAATTTGGAGTGAGAAACATTTGCATACAATATAGCTGTGACTTCACTTCCTCTAAGCTCCCCTCCTAAGGCAAATAGCTCAAGCCCATACAGTTACAGCAAAGCCAAGAAAATCAAGTATATTCCCCTTATACAATGCCTCGATATCAACAACTAACAATATATTTTGTACAATCACACTCTGAAGAAACAACCAATAACAGGAAGGTATAAATAAAGGAATATAAATAATTAATCAGGTACAAACAAAGAAAGAATGTCTGAACTGACACAAAACCACACTTATCTAATGGTTAGCAGTGTGCTGAGACTTTGCTTTATCATGTGGCTTATCAGGATCTGCAGTGAGATCTGATCGTGAGAAAAGTCCAAGCTGTGGAGAGCTTCTTGATTCTTCAGATGAAGATCATTACTCTTGCACTATAATCTCGGCTTTCTTATATTAATCCTGCTTACAACACGAGGTAAAAAGGAAGAATTTTTTGTCTATTGTCTACCACTGGAACAAGAGTTTCCAGAATTAAGTAGAGCACAATTTATGGAGAAATTGGTTAACACTCTTATTTTGCATTTGTGTTATTTTACGACTTTTTAAAAAGTAAACTGTTCTATATTTTTTCTTTTAGTTTTAAACTACTCTTAAATGAAAAGCCATATCTGACATATTATCCCCTGTTAAAGTTCTCCAATTCTGTCTTACCATTTCCTCCACAAAGCCTGCAAATAACCAAGGGAGGGCTAACCTTGTGAGTATCTCATATTATGCTCTATCCATTACAATTCATTTCATGAAGTTAAGGAAGGTGTAAGATACCCCACTGCTTTCCCCTTCTGCTCTTTTGAGACTGTTGATGACTCTTTCATGTTTTCATGGCTATTACTGTTGACATAATGATATTTCCATATGTACCACAGCTCAGATTTTTAATTAAAAATAGGTCCTGAGCAGCAGAACAAGCACTCTCTGAATGTGAAAAATTAAATCTTGATCATAAGCTTTGAATCGTATGTCTACCTAAAACATGACAGAAATGCATAAAGATTTTTTATCTCTTCGTCATTAAAATTAAAAACACTACACAAATTAAGCATGAGCAGTGTGTACAAGAGTGTAAGAGACAATAATAATTTCAGAGTCACTGCAGGCTGGTCATGAACAGCTGAGTACTTGTTGCTAGAGTCCCAAACTTTCTCACAACAGCAACCAAAAGGTCTAAACAGACAGTAGACAGAGAACAAAGGCAGTGATATTCATTTTACGGGTTGAATAAATCAAATTAATAAACTGTTCATTCAATACACTAGAAAAAAAAACAGACACCAAATTGAAAATTTTATTTATTTATTTTATGAATTCAACAAAAAATGGAGGCCATTCGGTATCATGCTTCGCCTGTTCTTTGTAATGATTTATCATTTCCTTAAGATAAGTATATTGTCCTAAAAACAAATGATGTATAGGTAAGATGATATGAAAAACAAAATCTGTACTTATTGGCTACAAAGCATTCTGTCATTTCTGTCAAACAAGTAAGTAAATGTCCCAAGTAAAAGAGCACTTCCTGCTATCACATCAGCTTCTCCCTTTCCAACAACCCTGAATGCACACTATAAACAGGCAACTGTATTTTGATACCAATTCCACCTCATTACTCACAGTTAAACTCAATTAGAGAACATGAACTTAATTCATTCTGAAAATTCCCTAGCAATAAATCTAAAATGAAAAGGACATTACATACAGAAATGTTTTGGTAGTGAATGAAGACAGTAACTGTGATTTACCACAATTTCTTAAGTATTTTCCTTCTGCCTTTGTCCCAACCTCCATATTTTTAATTCTTAAAATTCTGATATAGAATGCAATAAAGTACAGCTTGTCATTATCTTAACCATAGGTTGGGAACAAAATATAGCCTTTTAATTCCAGCTTTCAGCAATTAATTATGCTGGTTTTTTGCTTTTCTGAAGACTGTCTTCCTACTTGAAAATATTCAATTCTGTTTTATTTCCTCTGAAGAACTGAGAGACTACATCCCCATTTTGTTAAAGCAGAGGAAAGCCCCCTTTCAACTTGCTGACTGCATTGATTGAAATTGGTTTCCTTCTCTAAGTTGCTACTTCTTTAACTGTTCATCTTCCTATTACATCATGAGAATAGCGATCAGTGAATTGATTAGTGATTGAATAGTGAATTTCAGACCAATGCAATTTTTTAATTTTTTTCTTATCATCAAGACGTATATTCCTCCTGTCATATGCAATACTGGAAGGATAAAAAGAAAAGGAAAATCCTCAATAAATGAAAATCTTCTGTTTCATGGATTGAAAGGCACAGCAGACTTCTTTTAAAGGCACTCTGTGAAAGGCATAACTGTACATAAAGAAAATGTTTCCATTAGGCACCTGGGGCTGGCTGCCTCAGGCCTTTGCTAAGCAGTCAAAAAAAGCATCCTTCATTTGGGAAATTCTCCCTGTATTCTCAGCTGAGATTCTGATCACTCTGCAGTCACCCTCTTGAAAGGCCATTTTTGCCTGTTATCTGTTTCATATTCTTCTGCAGTTCACTCACCTTGTGATTGGCACCTCACGCCTCCAACATCACTCCTACATCAAAAAGCTCTTAGCGCTTGCCTAGCCAATTGCCACGGCCTCACCCTTCTGCAAAAAGCAAAGTCTCTTCCCCCTACTCAGTAACTTCTCTCTCTCTTTAGCCTGCACTACTGATTCTCAAAGGAGTTTTAAAGTTAATGACTTCAAAATACCAGGAGAGAAGAAACAAAAACCTCCACAGAAGGGAAGTCTTCTGAAGTTCTGGTGGGTAAAGTACTTGATTTTTTTTTTCAAACCAAGCATTTATAACCATACAGAACCTGTTTTTATAAAACTGCAATAGCACAAAACTTCCCAAAATCACAATAGCTCTCCCTCCTCCATCCCTCCCCCCCCCCCGAAAAAAACCCACATAAAATGAAATCCCAGCAATGGTTTGTTTTACATTAGCAGAGTTACTGAAAATGAGGGAACCCACAGGGTGTATAACAAGGAAGCTGAAGTGCAAAGCAAGCTAGCAGGCATTTGCTTAAGTAGACTCAGATTTTTACTGAGAAATACAGAAAAAAATTAAAAGATTTTTAATAGTAGTACTCTAAAAGCAGTATGCATTTAAGGATCCACAGGACCAGATTTTTATCTTTTGAATTCTAAATAATGCATGAATCTTCGGTTTACCACGTTGATTTCAGCAAAGATACTCCAAAATGAACAATGGCAGGTTGAGACCCAAGGTTAGAAAAAAATCAAAAATACTCAGCTGGACAAGTTTTTCATGGGTGAAGAAATTGAAAATGCATGATTGGTGGAAAATAAAACACAAGTTTCTGGCAATACAGCAATTTTGTTTAGAAATACAGATTTAAGGAAAAAATGCTTGTTAAATGGATTTAATGCCTAATGTCAGGAGTGGTGCAGTTTCATCTTTGTCCCTTTGTCATGCAAAATATAGCACTTGGGGAGAAGCTAGGCTACACAGTCTGCACAATCAGAGGTTAAGGCTGCAGCACTTGCCTTCTCAAAACTGCTATGCCTCTGTGATATGTTCCATGGCAGTCAGAGACAGCAGTATAGATGACAGACGATGCATCACAGATGTGCCCTTTAGCTTTGAAGGATTCAGTCTTACTGAGACCTATTTAAACATGGATTTTAGTGTGCTTGCCTATCATTAACTGTAATATCATAAATTGTCTAGCATTAATCATAATATTTACCTACTATATTTTTTTAGAAAAGACAAAGGTAATCATGATGCTTTTATATCAAACCACTTTGTTTTTTAAGATTGACTCTAAGTAAGATGTAAATGGATCAAACCAATTGCACATACATACCTGGCAAGAGATGAAAAAACCCCAAATCTTTTCCTTCAGTAAACATCAGGTCAAATATTACTGCATTAATTCTGCAATGTCTGAAGTGCTCTCCATTTTCAGAAGCAGAAGTGTGGAAGAGGGTTAAACACAAATTCTGTGGGATAGCATTCTTTCTTCAAAGGCTTTACAACTATCTAAGAATAACAGAAGACCAAATGTGTCTTCAAAGAGAAGTCTGATGTTTTTTAAAACTGCTGTAAAGACCTTAATTTTGTAAGAAAATACACTCTGAATTTGTAAAATAAAGCAGAGAAAAGGAAGGCTTATCCCCATTTCTTTTATAAAAGAACAGGCAGAATGTAATTCTTTATTACACCTTATTTAGTTACTGACAAGTATATTTTGCCCTTTCTATTCTTGAAGTAAACTGGTTTTAGCATCATTTCTATTGCATATTTTTCTGACAAACATTGTCAGCACTGTTTAAACTTTTCATTGTAGACAAAGTTCAGTATTGCTAACTAAACTAGGACTTTTCTTCTCTGATAAATGAGCTCACTGCTGGCTATCCTATATATTTCCCATTATTCTCCACTAGGAACCAATAAATCAACAAAAGTAGTTATTTTCTCTGGTAGCTTTCTTGGAGTGGTGAAAAATCAATCTTCAGTAAATCTTAATTAATTTTGGATTTTTATTTTTATACCAATAAGAAAAATAAGTTTTGACATGTGGAGAATTTCACAGAAGTTATCTCAATATTAACATTACTAAATGCACTAAACTGAATATTCCTTATTTAGCAGGAAATGATACAGACTTGTAAGACTGTTACTTTGACAAACTAACAGAAACAGTTCATGGAAAAATAGCTTTAGACAGTGCATTTCATGAGAAGATTTAATTAAATAGACCATAAGGTTTATTACACAAGAATGATATTGCTGAAGATAATTTTTTACTCAGTGGATATATGAACATATTTCCAAGGGAAGCTTATTATAGTATTTCAAATACTCATTATTTCAATATAGATTTTGGAATGAACCGGTATTTTGTGAGTGTCTTTTTCTACAATGAGCTGCCTGACTAGGTCTATACTATATCTTAAAGAAATCTGAACATGACTTCAGCATTGAATTTGACATATAACTGTGTGGTATGTTCCAGCAGCATTCAAGAAGCATTCAAGAAACATTTGAACAACACCCGCAGTCATGTGGTGTGAATGTTGGGAGTGTCCTATGTAGGGATAGGAGTTGGACTCAACGATCCTTTTGTGTCTCTTCCAACTCAGGTGATTCTGTGATTCTATGAACAGATTTTAGGGGTTTGGGTCTTTTTTTTCACTTTCAAATATTCTTGTGCTAGAAAATATAATTTACTTTATTATTTATTACCATTTGTATATATTTTATTAACATACTATGTCTGCTAAATAAATCATTTCATTATACACTGTTACTTCAAATAAATTTGACACTGTTTGATTGGAAACTTAGAAGAACTGCATGGTGTCTGGTGTTCAGTCTCAGGCAGGGAGAAAACAGCAAAGAAAGTGTGTGGAAATTTAACATTTTACAGATTTCTTAAGTCAGTTATGGTACAATGCATTTTTCCTTACTGATTTGAGGTCATTCACCGTGCTACTTGCTCAGCTTCAGAAATATTTGTAATGTTTCTGAACAACCAGTTAAGAAATAGCTTGGATGTACCCCCACAGATATTCAGAATCAAGAGAGAGTCGAGGCAAGCAATTAAAGATGATGAATCAACAAGGATCACCAAGCAGACTAGAATGACCAGAAGAAAAGTAGAAAGGATAAAAGTAGTTCAAGCTTCTTGATGGAGAACAGCAACACATTACTTCTTACCAAGAGCTCAGCCCTACATGTTTCTCCTCTCTCTGTGAATGCGCTGCATAGGTTTGCTGGAAGATAAAAAGTCTTGTCTCATTAAGGGCTAAATGTTCTGGAGTAATGTCTAAAGATTCAAAATCTCTTATTTAATCCACAGCACTTAGCAAATAAACTAATTAAATTGAATTAATTTAGTGTCAAAGACAACTGTCAGGGTATGTAGTTGTTTAGGGTTGGAATTGTACTGATCGGGTGGACTCCTCTATCTCTTTGTAGTTTTTGTAAGTATTTAGTCGAGGAAAAAGAGAATTATGTCTTTTACAAGTAGTGGCCTATGTTTTTGTCTATAGCAACATGCTGCAAATAAACCAGTTTTCCTTAAGTCCTTCATCTGACTTCTGAAAGAAAGAAAGAAAGAATGAAAAATATCAGGTATGAGGGATTCGGAAGATAATATTGATAATGGTATAGAAGGAGAAGTAATATATATAGTTGCTCATGGTCTGTATTCTTCTTGAGAAATTATTTTTTTGGCCCTCACTGGGTATGAGACACTAGCACAGGGGAAATCTTCAACCTGACCTTTTTATCCATTCTTATGTCCTCATGTCTATTTCAGATTTTCTTACTTTTTCTACATTACAATTCTATTCTTCTTTCATTCATTTTTTTCATGAGATTAACCTTGTGATCAGAGTCTCATCATAAGACACTGCCATTTCCCTTTGTCTGATATGAAATCTGCAGGGCTCATACAAGTTTATTCATGTGCCTTAGAGACATTCCCTCTGCTGACTGAATGTGCAGAAGAATCTGACGCTAATGCTATCATACGTAAGTCATCTCATCATTGTCATGAAGCTGATGGGGTATTCATGCCTTGACACTACAATACAATGCTAGCTGCTTTTATAATCTATGTGCTTCACTAGAAATTAAGCTCATCTGAGGCATTTTTTTTTAAATTGTGGAAATGCGTGGTGCACATTGTTTTATTTCTTGAGATAATGTACTATACAGGGTGAAATTTCTTTCTATCCAATGGCTCATTATAAATCTTTACACAAGTTTGAAATAATGTACCCAGTCTGTACATGTACGTCCACATGCGGAATTCTCTACTGTCTTCTGGTATATACATTGTAAATTAGTCCAAATATGGAATGCAAGCCCAAATATCTACATGTACAATGATCTATTTATGCATTTTGATTTGCAGAGTAATTTTTAAATCTACGTATGTTCGACTGAATGACAGTAATAATAACTTTGGTTGCATCATGAGATACAAATAAAACCATTTCTCATTACCTCTGAGAATAGAAGCCTACAGGAGAAAGAAGAGGATGCTTTCACTTGCACCCTTAAGTGCATTTTTTCAAGATATGGCTACCGATAAGACCAATAAAATGTTGTATTTTTTCATGATATTTGCAGTTTTAAATATTTTAGAGATTTTTTTCTTCCATCTCCCTCTGCTGAACAGATAAGAGTCTAAATTTTGGTCAAACCTCCATCATAATACAAGAAAACAAACTCAAACTCATATAGACTTGATGATAGGGAAAACAGAAGTTGCCATGCATGCAAGTTAGTCTTAAAGCAGACAACAAGAAATCACTGTGGCCTGCAATTTTTCTAACAGTGAAACTGTACATGGAGAGATAAAAGAAATAATTACTTGAAGAACAGCTACTCAGAAAGCATTTTTAATGATGTATGGGTGTGTCACTAATTCCTAACTGCTGTCAGAATACATATTCTCTTAGAAAATGGCTATATTTAAAGTGAATTAATGGTTTTTAGTCTTTCCTGCAGTAGGCATCAAATAAGAGGAAAATGAAGGGCAGACACTAAAGCATGAGAGGAGTAAGAAAATTATTCCAAGATCTAGGTGACTTAAATTATTATGGGCTCCACTAAGACAAACCATTGGCTAATGTACCATTTCTTGCATATAGACCTCATGCCTACCTTCCAGTCAAGAAAGGTATTTTTTCAGTGTTCATCTAGTTTGTTGCACAGTGGAAAGAGGTGCAAAATGTCCTTTTCTCTAAGAGGAGTTTTCACAAAGAATTCTTCATAACTGTGTAAGTGTACCTAGAAGATTACCGTAGGTTGACCCTCTATTGCTTTGGTTCTGTATAAATGGTCTTTTTACAAACCACTTAGTCATTTCAGAAAGAGGTAACTCTGGTTTATTTGTTTTTAAATTATGCAAATGAGGCATTGCTATGAATAGCATATCTGAAAGTGGATGAGTGATCAGCAGAGGTATTGAAGCAGTGAAGAATCTGCCCTGGCTTTGGGACAGTCTGTGGAGCCCAGAGTCAGCACTGTGTTAACCATGATGGCATGCTAATAGTCTCAGAGACTGGAAAAATGTCCAGGCAGCCTAAGAGATAGTTTCAGGCTTGTTTTATGCCATGGGGGATCAAACATACAACACTCAGGCATAGAGCAAGCCTGTGCCTAGCAATTTATGTGGCAAGAGGCACTAATTCTCCTTTCACTACCCTACAAAATCATTCACTATTCAATTACTATAGAGATATTTAAACACTTTAAAGTTCTATCTGAGCGCATGTCATCTGCACATTGCTGTAGAACACACAAGACTGCATGCTTAGGAGCTTGTGGGAGACTATCTCTGGCTGAGCAAGTCAAACCCTGATGATGAGCACTCTCAGAAGAACAGCTGTATGTAAAAATCTATCTTATATTTCTGAGAATGTTCAAAGGCATGGGGTAAAGGTATAAGTTATAAAAAACTTCTACATGAAAGACTGTTCCTGCTTCATGTACAGCACATTCTGTGTAGGTGCAGAGATAGCTTGCAAGCGTGTGGGTTTTTCTCACGAGGTAATTCGAAAAACAGTTAAGTACTCGCTTGCCATCAGTGAAATCTTACTGTGGCAGAAAATAAAACTAAATGGGTTTCTCATCCCTTAAGAACCAGACTTTCCCACATGACACAAGCAACATACTCAGTATGATACCATGCCAGTCCCAGAAGTGAAATATTTTATTTGCTACACTGTATCTTCTAACCGATTTCAAGTTTTCAGATAAAACGTTGTTTTTCAAGATGGTAACCATTTTAAAGTTACACAGTTAGTTCTCACAAGACTAGAAGTGAAGATTCTGGGCTAAAAACAAAACAGAGAAAAGTATTTTCTGCAATTTGAGGACTAAATGAGTGAACGGTATCTTGAATACACACAGATAAAACCAAACCATTACAAAAGCAGCTAAAGTAATTCTTCCTTTCATGCAAGTAATTTTTCCAAATCCTTTTAAAAACCTTCAGGGTTGTCAATTTTTATTTTACTGCTTTCAGACAATTACAAATTTAAAGTACACAATAAAAGAGAAATTTCAGTAGACAGAGATAAAACAGAGGAAAAGCTATTTTTCTTCTGAGAAGCACAGCTAGCAAAACATAGTTTTTTGCCTTACCTCCTTCCTTTACTGCAGAAACTTCAGGTCTCATCTATAAGATGCCACAACAACACCCCTTTCAGTACGTGTACTCCTTTCCCTGTCCCACGTGCCCAATATTTCCTTTCACAGGTCCAAAAATCACAACAGAAAGACTCTCATGACATGTAGTTTACCACACCTGTGTGTGTGCTGTAACTAGCAAAGTAGATATCTACCAGACTTGCACTTTAGCCCTTCCTTCCATGGGGCATCAGCCTGGGACACCCCTCCACCCACCTGGGACTTAAAAAAATCTGTGGAAATTTAAATCTTTGGAGAATGTACCATGTTGCATTTGATTCAAACTGGTCAGTTCCAGGTTACAAGAGGAATAAAGCGATGAAAAAACCCAACAATTTCTGTACAATTGTTTCCTTAGACACACAGACCATTAGGGACGCTGCTGCACAGCATATACAGCACAGTGGGGCATAAAACAGTTTTCAGACACTTCTTAAATGTCTGTTACTGTATAACACAGAGATCCAGTAATGTAGAGACTGACAATATTGACTGTATTTTTTCTCAAATATGTTTATAAAGCAACATTATATGACACTTGCATGATAAAGTCTAGCTCATTGTACAGAAAATTCCAGGCACCTAATGCTCCATTTCTCTAATGCTGCTTATCACAAGTGCTGCCCATGTCCTCTTTTGGGGACCTTCACATCCAAGAATATACTGCAATCTGACTTCTCAATTCCCCAGACTGAGATTTTTATCAATACTTGTTGATAAGTGTAAGCACAGGAAGGTTCCTGTTTTGTAGACTCTACATGGACTTGTTTTCTCCTGAGAACAGTAGATTTAGTGATATAAGATCATTCAAGTCATCAAGCGGCATTCCACAGGAAACAGGGACAAGGTGTTATTTAACATCTTTGTTGGAGGCATGGCCAATGTTATTAAGGACATCCTCAGCAAATTTGCCCACAACATCAAACTGCGTGCAGTTGACATGCTGGAGGGAGAAGATATCATCCAGAAAGCCCCTGACAGCCTTGAAAGGTGGGCCTTTGAGAACCTCATGGATTTCAACAAGGTCAAGTGCAAGGTCCTGCACCTACGTTGAGGGAATCCTGAGCACAATTATAGGCTGTGTGGAGAATGGATTCACAGTAGACTTGAAGGGAAGGACTTTGGGGATGCTGGTGAATGAGAAGCTGAACATGAGCACGCAATGTGTGCTTGCAGCCCAGGAAGTCAACTGTATCCTGGTCTGCATGAAAAGAAGTATCACCAGCTGGTGGGAGGGGGTGATCCTTCCCCTCTACTCCGCTTTCATGAGAACTCACCTGGAGTCCTGTATTCAGTTCTGGAGTCCTCAGCACGGAAAGGACAGCTATCTGTTAGAGTGAGTCCAGAGGAGGGCCATGAAGATGATCAGAGAGCTAAAGAACCTCCCATAATAGGGCAGGCTGAGAGAGCTGGAGTTGTTTAGCCTAGAGAAGAGAAGGTTCTACAGAGACCTTATAGCAGTCTACCAGTAGTTAAAAGGAGTCCTACAGAAAAGATGGGGAAGAGCTCTTTATCAATGTAGTGATAGAATGAGGGGAATGTTTTTTAAGATGAAAGAGGGTAGATTTGGATTAGATATTAGGAATAAAATTTGTACTGTGAGGGTGGTGATTGTCCCGCTGTCCTTCACACTGGTGCAGCCCCACCTTGAGTATCGTGCCACAGTATGAAAAGGATATCAAGCTACTGGAGACTGTCCAGAGGAGGCTACAAAGTTGGTGAAGGGTCTAGAGGGGAAGTAGTATGAGGAGCAGCTGATGTCACTTGGTCTGTCCAGCCTGGAAAAGAGAAGAATGAGAAGGGACCTCATAGCATTTACTGCTTCCTCACAAGGAAAGGTCCTCTTTGTTGACCAATGATACGACCCAAGGGAATGGCAGGAAGATGTGCCAGGGGAGGTTTAGTTTAGATATTAGGAACAGCCTCTTCCCTCGGAGGATGGTGGAGCACTGGAACAGGCTCCCCAGGGAAGTAGTCATGGCGCAAAACCTGACAGTATTCAAGAAGCATTTGGACAATGCCCTCAGACACATGCTATAAATTTTGGCATTGTCCTATGCAGGGATAGGAGTTGGACTCGATGATCCTTGTGGGTCCTTTCCAACTCAGATCACTCTTGTGATTCTGTGATCTTGTGAGGCACTGCAGCAAGCTGTCCACAGAAGTCACGGATGCCCCATCCCTGGAGGTGTTCAAGGCCAGGCTAGATGTGGATTTGAGAAGTCTGATCTGAAGGAAGGCATCCCTGTCCATGGCAGGGGTTTGGAACTGGATGATCTTTAAGGTCCCTTCCAACTCAAACCATTCTATGATTCTATGATTTTATGATTCTATAATTCTAGTATTCTATTAAATGTATTATAGTGAGACAAGTTACTGCTGATGCAGTGTCTGTTTGACAAGAGGTTCCTCAAAAATGGGAACAGATTGGTCTTTAACAATCAAACCTAATTTCCCCTCTCTCTTATCAGCAAGAATAATTGTGGCAAATGCTACTTTTTTCTTCTATATTTGGCACTGGGTACACTGTCATGTTTAATATCGATGTCACACTTCATAAAATTTTGCTGGTTTGGGGGCTGTGTTTAGGCTATGTGCTTTGAAGAGTAGAAGAGTAAAGTTTTATGTTCACCTTGTAAGGTCAGTAAAATATTGTAATTAAAAACCTCTCAAGCTCATAGAAGACAATATTACATAAGTACTACCTAAGGAAAGTTCTGTATTTCACTGTAGTAGAATCAGCACATACTTGCCCCTTTTCTAACAATACTAGAGCTTATCAAAAGGTCAGGGTATCTCTGCTTGTGCTGTGACTGTTACATAAGTAGCTGTCTTTGACTTATATTTTGATGAAACATTTTTAACTTATCATATACTTATGCTTGGCTATACGCCGAGACTCCCAATGCCTAAAATATCTACTTCTACATAAAACGACCACAAAGATCTTCCAAGAGCAGTTAAGCAAGATCCACTTGACTTCAAGAAGAAGTTTACATGAAGATCAACAACCTGTGTGTCTTTCCAAAATTAAAATAGTATGAGATGGACCCAGAAAATTTCAGCCTCGCTAAACAAAATTCAGAAACTTGGCCTGTTTGCTCTCAGACTGCTACACTTAGAACACAGGGACAATTGTGATATAGCAAGCCAGCTTGAGGTTTATGCACTTTTTAAAAGCATCTTGTTGTAATGCTTACAATACCAGCATTAAAATAACTTTTAGAGTTGGTTCCTCCAGGGCAAGTACAACATGGGGAAGAGAAGGAAGGAAATGATTTGGAAGCTATACATACAGTAGTAGCTGAAATTAACAAGATACAAGACATAATGTTTATCTGCACAGGAGCTGTTTCTATTATGAAATTAAATTGAATTGATAAGCCAGAATAGTAAAACAATTGCTAGGGAATAAACAGTAATGTTAATAATAGATCTAATAATATTTCAGCCCTTTTGATTTCTTAAACACACCTTCAGGTATCAAATAGAATGGGTTTTTCTGCAGAGACCTGAAAAATCTTTATACAAAACTCAATTTATTTTCTCATTTTTTCAAGCTCTCTTTGGAAGGATTTGTGGTTTTGTTTTTGTCTCAAAAAGTTACAAACTAAAACTCAATAGTTTCAAATTGTTTTCCAAATTGTGCAAAAAGAAGTGGCTAATCCATTAGATTTCACATCATCCTTGGCAATACTTACACAGCTCCTCAAGCTTTTAAGACAAAGCTGACTTACGATCTACTTTGTCTAAAATACTAGGGTGATTGTCTACTTTGATATAACAGATGTACCTTATTCTCTCTCCATTACATTGCTTCAAGAAGAGTAATCCGAACCAAATCTTTGGAAGGAGGGCAGATTTGCCAAAACTGGTTTGAGGGAAAGCTGCTGAAACTTCAGAGTGCAGCAGACAGAAGCATGCCAGCCTGAAGCTGTGAAACTGCAGCTTGTTTAGAGACAGACAACCTAAAGCGAGGAGTATAAAAATAAGATTCCAACAGCTTGGAAATAATTGCTTCTAGGCATAAAATACACAGCCATTTGGAAAGTCATGAGTTAATCAAAAGTGAAGATCCATCTTTGCAAATACATAGTAGGTAGAGGAAGAATCAATGTATAAGCATTTTTTATATCTATTCCATCTGACCTAGTACTTATAAGTTTTATTCATGTCAAAACTTATCTAATACTTACCTTGTTGATACAGTAATGAAACATAGATTAATTTAAATGCCTTTCCATCTTTAGGGAGCTCAATATCAGGGAGCCTCAGCAGATCCTCAAGTTCTACACAACGTACATTCCCCATCACAATAATTTCTTTTATTTTTCTGAAGAAAATAATTTCTACAAAATACATTGATTTTTGATTAGAAAAAAATTTCTAAGCAAACCTGAATCTTGCCCCTACCCTTCTTAAGATAAATGTCACTCGTGAGGGTAGACAAAAACAGAGGGGCATAAGGAAGTGCAAACTTACAGATATATGTCATTTTTTATTTCATAAGAAAAGCTGAAATTTTCTTAATCTGAAAAGGATTTACATAACAGTGCTGTAGCTTATGTTTCAGACTTGAGGTTTTATATAATACAATGTCATCTTTCCTCATGTTTCTTTGACTCCTTATAACTGGAATTAAAATAATTTAAAAATATTGCTTTGCTTTTCCCCCTTCCTTCTGCCCCAAAGGTAAGACTATTTAAATTGATGAGGTGTTCTTCCGGAGTTATAAGACATTTCTATTACACCTCATAATAGCAGATCTATGAACAGAGTAAGAAATTAAAATACGATTAACTTAGACTCTAAGGATTGAACCTTTGAAGTTTGAGAGAATCTTTTCTCTTAACTAGACCAGAGATACAAAACATGAAATATCCACAGCCTTGCAATAGGAATTATATGAAATATATTCACAGTTTATTTTCAGTTTTTCCTGTGACTCTGAAACACTAAAAGACCTTGGCAGTGACATCCCTCATTTTTAATGGAGATTATCCTCTACTTAGTCCATAACAAGCTAGCTCCCTCAGGATTTATATATTTATACACATATATTTTATATAAACTAAGTAAATTCAGATTTACTTAATCTACTGATGAAACTTTGCCTTTTCTTCATCCTTAGAAGAAGAGGAATAAATATAGTCTCACTGTCTCTAATAAACTGTCAGAAGTTGGCATTGAAAAAAAAAGGATCTCCAGAATTCTAAAAAGCTGAGACAGGAGTTTGGACTCCGCTGGAATAGCAGTAGGAGACTATCAGTATCTCTCAAAGAAAAGCTGAAATACTATTCTATTCCTTGTGATGTAAACCTATGGTAAAAATACGCTTTTAATGTTCAGAAAACCTAGGATTAATTATTTTCTCTCCCTTAGTGCAGATATCCAGGGAAAACCTACTAGTGACTTCATGTCAGAGAGTAGAGTAAAACATTCTGCTAAACCAAATTAGAATGCCATAGCAGAAGCCTAAATAACCAAAAATGGACATTCTCAGTTTACTTATTGACTAGAACAGTGCAGTTGTACTTCTATCACTTTTTTCGTTTTTTCTTTTTATCTTTTTTTCTGGTAGAACTCTGAGCTTGCCAAATATCAAACCAGGAGATTCTATGATTCCATGGGAAAAAAAAAAAATCTTCATGCAACCCTTCTAATAATTCTCCCGTACTAAAAGTACAATTCTAAAGCTCTTGCTTTTGTAGGAAGCAAATGAGTAGATTGTCCCTGTGAATCTAGACTGGGTATGGATCCTGTTCCTGGTGTGACTTACTTTCCTCTTTTCTCAGATACTTGAAATACCAGAGCGTATCTGATCTTTCTTTTGTTTTACACAGTTAAATTGTCACTAAAAATAGTCTTTTGCATTGATGAAATTGATGAAGAAAGGTAATCAAGCCCCTAGCATTACTTTCAGGTACCAAATTGAATTTGCCTACCCAGCAGCTAGAAAGCTTTTGGTTTTGTATGTGCAGTGAGTAGATTCACAATAGGAATCATTGAAGGAGAACAGATATGGAATACCAAGGCAACCTTTTTTTTCACCATAATCATACCTCAAGGACAGATTATTCTTAAGTCTTGAAGTGAAAATACAATCTGAGTGTTTAGAGAGGAGCTGTGCAGTCAGGAAAGGTAGAAATCAGATGTACCAACATTTTTCTGCTGCAGATAAAGTGCAGAACTGACACACAGATTCTTTACATACATCTAGGTGACTAAGCTATAGAAAGTGAATTGGAGAAGCAAGGAAAAGCTGATAGACTGTGACATTTCTTCTGTTTATATGTCTAACTCACTGGCACTTGACAGTTATTAAAGTTGTCCTTCTGTTTGAGAGAGTCATTTCCAATTGCCTGTACATGTAAAAGCTTTCAAGAGAAATAGTGTATTACTCCAAGAATTCCACAATTTAAAGTTTTTCCTGTTTAAACCTCTACTTTATACAAATTTGCCAGGCACAGAGAGAGAACAAGCACTGAGTTGTTCTGGCACTTTCTATTACAGCCTCTCTCCTGACTTTTTCTCATGCCCCAGATGCTACATCTTTACATAATAACAGTGAAAACTGGCATAACATGGCTTTCACATTTCACGTTAGGTGATGTATTTACTTTTCCTTTGAAAGCATGTGCCTCATTTTGGGACATTTGTTGTCAATGCAAAGATGAATATGCCTGTTCCAAAGTCAGCTGGGAGACAACAGAGAAATAAAGGATAGGGGCTGAGTGAAATGTGCAAACCACACATATGGTCCTGGAAAATCTGGAAAAACATAATCAGGTGAGGCAGATGACAATTCAAGAAATTGATAGGTATTGAAGAAACTCATTTAAGAAAGATGCCCACTTACTCCCCACCAACCTATCCTTTTGCATTGATAAAAGGTGTTAAAATTTGGCTCCAAGTGAAGGTGATGACACATATGCCATAATGTACCTTGTGGAATAGGGGAAAAGTTTAGATTTCTAAATTTTTAGATTCTCCCAGGCTGGCTTTGTGCCACAGATTCCAAGATAGATCCTGTTAACTTCAAAAAATCAAGAAATGCAGCTTCAGTTTTTAGAATTCAGAATTGCCTTGACTTAGTCTAAATACTGAAGTGTTTGTGCCTGCTTGTGTTTCCTGCTAGCCTGGAAATGAATGTTACAGTCTCTCTACACATATTTTGTTTCATATCAAATAACTATACAGTGTGACTTTAGCAACAGAAACAACAAACAGAAATGAAACACCCTGAAAACCCAAATCTTCAAACATTTCTCTTTCCTGGCAGCAGTGAGTTGGTCTTCTCCCTTTAGGGAACCACACTGTACTCATTTATTTTGAAACAACCCTATCCGAGAGTTAAGAACCAAGCAATCTTCTGGGCTGCTAGATAGTTAAAATCTGCTGCCCACACCTCATTCCTGTCAGTACAACCAAGTGTTCTTAAGGTCCTGTTAATTTGTTTGCCACCTTTAAATTCAGCAAGCTCTCTGTGCAGGGAATAGGATGTAGAAATGTACTTTGAAGCCCATATTGACAGATCTGTTAATTAAATGTCAATCATAAGACTTGTTCAGCTAGACTTTACCACCAAGCTTAGCAGAGTTTCCAGAGTTGGACCCTGGAATAAAGGCACAGCAAGGAACAACAAAAAATCCACACAACATCACTTCTATAACATTTTTTCATAAAGCATCTAATTTTCATAAGGAATTTAACTTCCCGTTTTACAGTAACCTAAATCAGTGGGAGATTTTCCCGAACAACCCTAAGAAAGACCAGCACCATTCTCAGAGAACTCATTCATCTTCCTCTCTATTGGTGTTTAGTTATGCAATACCTGGCAGCAAAAAGTCAAGAAGTCTATGTACAAGGGGTTTCATATGAACCAAGGAGGCGTAGTTGAGGAATCATTAACTGACAAAATATAAGGGAGGGCAGTAAGTTACAGAGTTGCCCATATCCATGGGAAAGATGTTTGTCACGTCACTTTTTTAAAGGTTAGCAAGAGCTGTAGGACAACAAAACTACAACATAGTGCTTTCAAATGCCTAATTGCATGAAAAAGGTGAAAAACCTTGCATAGCAAAGTTTCTGGTGCTCCCCCAGCAGGCCGGTTAGCACAAACTGCCATAGGAAGTTCTGTAAACACAACAACAAATTCTCAGTTCAGAAGGCATTGCATACAGCAGAATGCTAAGTTTCTGTATAGGTTGAAAACATAAATGTCAACAACATTTCAGAATGATTTATTTTCTCCCTGGTAGTTAAAATAAAATCTTGAAATCTGTGGCTGAAAATTTATGAATTACAATTTAAATTCACAGGCTGTGCTTATGAGCAGGTTTTAGTTGATTCTGAATCCCGTTATACATTTCCATGATTTTTCATCTAGGCATTTCAAAAGTAATTAAGAAACCTATAAATAAAGTAACGTTCTTCAGTTTAAGTAAGTCTGTATTTGAAGGGGAAAACTTCACACTACTCCTTGCTAAATATCTTAGGCTAAATGCCCAGTATTTACTGCTTCACATAAGTCTACCCCATGATTAAGTGAATATTTTTCTTAATTTAGAACTAGGCAAGTTGCCATTGTCTACAAAGGCAGCAGAGATGAACACTGAAAAAATCAGTCTAGTGTCCTTATGAAGAGACACATTTTACAATTTACATTTCCAAGATCAGACATTTTCCTTTGTTTATTTATTGAGTCTGGCTGATGTAGTTAATTTTGTGTTGGTAACACACCAGTGTGTTGGCTGCTATTGATCAGTGCTCTAGAGCATCAAGACTGTCTCTCCAACATTTGTTCTCTCCTCACCCTCAATGACCAGTAGGCTGACTGTGGGGAAGATCTTGGGAGGAAACATAACCAGGACAGATAACTCAGATTGACCAAAAGGATATTCCATGCCATATAACGCCTGCTGAGCAATAAAAGTGAAGTAAAAGGAGGAGGAGCTGGGGGCATTCATTATTATGGTTTTTTTCTAGAGCAACTCCTACATGTACTGAAGTCCTGCTTCTTGGGAAGTGTCTGAACATTGTCTGGTGATGGCATGCAGAGACTATTTCTTTTGTTGTCCTTCACTTCTGAGTGCACTCTTCGCCTTTGCTTTATTAGACTGCCTTTATCTCGACCCACAAGCTTTTTTCCATCTTATTTTCTCCACTCCGTCGTGCTGAAGAGTGCAGTGATAGAGCAGTGTTGTGGTTACCTCACATCCAGCCAAGATTAACAAACCGCAGTGCCATTTATAATTCCTTCTCTCTGTGTATCATCTTGATATTATCCACTGTCTGAGCTGAAAACCTAGCTCTTACAGCTCACATCTTAAAACGGCCAAAAAGGGATAAATGCAAGAAGTGGCTCATGGGAGGGACCAGAAGGTATGTATTCAATTACAGTATACTCTTTCTTACACAACTGCAAGTTTCCCATAGCAGAAAAGTGAAAGTTGGAATAGACTATTATCAACTTGCAATTCACTTACGAGGCCAAATTGTTATTTCCATGAAAAAAGTGCAAACCCAAAATGACCCTAAACACTTCAGTAAATGTAGTTAAATCAATATAAATCCCTTCTGAAATAACTGGGGAATGAAATGAAAGAAATCTAAATCAAAATCAGGAATTTGCCTCAGACATTTCTTTTCTCCAGCCACATGGATTTTTTTTCAAATATTTAGTTTAAAAGCACTGTTAGAAATTTGCTGAAAACACTTTCAAAATCACTTAAGAACATCTTTCTGAATATAGCTAACATCCCAAATTAGTTTAAAAATTATCTAGCAGTTCAGAAATGTAACATTTGCACTGGATCAGAACTCATCATATCAATTGTTCCTATAATTTAAAAAAATAATTTTAAATTATAAATGCAATCCTAAGCATATGAAACACTGGCAGTTATTAACTTCAAAGCCCTACACAGTCAGCGATCAACTGTTTTCTTATTTAAAAATAATTGACTCAACCTTTTCAAAGATTCTTTTTTTTTAATTCCAGATGTTTCATATACACTAATTTAGAAGCACAAACTCTCAACTTTGTTTTCCATACCTAGTTTTCAAGTTATTTAATGCACTCAAAAGTCTTTTACTTTTCCTTTTATATTTACCTCATACCTTTTTTCTTATGAGTAATAACTGAAGGAGGGATCAATAAGTCTCAGCTTTGACTAGAATTTAAAAGAAGCCCTCTTTTGATGGAGACTGTCACTAGGTCTCTGATCCTTTGAAGACTCTTGGATTGAGTGTCAAGTAAGATGGATCAAGCGATTATGAAACCAGATCAGAAGAAGAGCTAAGAAATGAAGTGAGTTTTTTTAGAAGACACTAGTTTGAGGGAAGATGCAAAGGCAAACGTCTGTGGACTCTGATCTCTCCTACAGTCAGCTGTGTATCATCCAGAGAAAACAGGGAAGATAAAATGGGTATTGTACACACTCTTAAATACTGGAAGATACATGAAGGCATCACAATTTCATCACCCTGAGTCAAGCTGACAACCCGCAGGACCTCCCAGTCTGTAAAGTCTACCAATCCATAATGGTCCCATGCACAAAGGACTAAACAGGTTTTTTGAGACTGCATATCTTAATATTCATATCTGGCTTGGCTCATCCATTCCCTTCCTATGTCCCTCATCCAGTAAAGCAGTGCCATGTTATTGGGGTCTTTCTCGAGCCTCATGGTGAAGAAACACTATCAGCAATCTGACACAGATCCTGTGCTTGACATGAAGAAGTCATATTCCCGTTCCCTGCAAAAATCCAGTCTCCAGCAATTTCAAGCTTTCCCTGTCTCTAGGCTTTCTGCAACAAATTCAGCTTCCTATTAACATGTACCATAAAGGCACAGCTCAGCTGGTAGCCCAGCTGCCTGCAGAGTGACAACAGTAACTGGTTAGAAGAACCTCCCATGGCTATGAACAAAGAAATCAGACTTGCCCTGCTGCTGTTGCAAGATGCTATCTGCTCCAAAGACCTGGTCAGCCCCACCTAGGGGCATCTGCAACATCTCCCCAGTATGCTCTGACTTGACAGCTCCCAGCACCAAGTCTCCCTTGGCTCATTGGCTAAGAAGCCAGCTCAGCCCACGTCTGTCCCAATTCTGCCAATATATTCTAGATTTGTCACCTGAACTGCTGAGGTGCTGTCAATACAATGCTCATTGTTAATCAATATCTTTCCCTCTGACCTGCCCCTCTTTCTCTGTGGTACAAGGAAATTTCTCAGTGTGCTGCCTGCTGTGTAGCCCTGTCTCAGCAAGTATGAGCAGCCAAAGTGCCTGAGTTTGCTTATGGGTCAACCCACTGGTTATCCTTAGATCTGAAAAATAAATTTATATTTAAGTATTATATAAAACTCAGTAAATGCAGATGGGGATCAGCATCAGTCCAGCACAACATTTTAAATTCCAAGTCTTGCAACCAGAATTTTTATTAATTTGAGCCCAGTCAGAGTCACTTCAGTAGAGGTATAATGTCTGAAAGAGGATACTTTACTTCTGAACTAGTTGCAGTTCTCCTAGGTAAGTACACAGATGGATGTTGAACGGGACACAATTATGCTTCAGGGAGAAATCAGGAAAATCAATTCCTGTGAGTTAAATTGAGAGGATTGATTTCAGATACAAAGCTTGGTAAGAGTCTATTTATTTATTTTTTTCCTTCACAAAAAAATGCTACATATAGCTACCTAATTTAAGCTGCAGTCATTTGAATTGCAGCATAGAGACATAAAAGCATAAGTGTTATCTAGCACACAAAATAAGGCTAATTGGAAAGAATATACTTCAACAGGAATGTTAAATGCTGTAGCAACTTTCGGATTTCAGTTTGCCTTGTATTAAAATGCAGGTGCAGAACCCTTACAAATGCTTCCTCTTGACCTTTACTTACTGAACTGTTGTTCTAAAATTTTTATCTCTCTAATTTACAGAAGTTATTTACTTTTCATAATTAAGAAGCATCCTATACATAGATATTTCTTATTTAGAAATAGCTTCTAGTTAGAAATCTTCCTAGAAAGGTTTCTAGTTGGTTTTCAGTTTAAAATATCGGCTTACTATTAGAAGATAAGCATGTCCTATTTGTTAAGTGGGCAGGCTAGGACACAAGAGTCAAGGTTCAGTTGCTTGCTCTGCTACAGGTATCTTGTTTTTCTCTGGGAAATAACATACATTGAATTATCACAGACAGAGGTTTTTTAACTTACTTTAAATAAAATCACTGGAAATTGCTATACCTTAATTAGCATTCTGGATCTGAGTTCCTACCTCTTTGTCTTTAGCTGCGTGTAAGAAACAAGGGTAATACATTTTCTAAGAGTATTGCTAATGTGTTGAAAATGTGAAGCACTCGGATAGAGATGGCATTTCAATACCTGCATTTGTTTTCTCCTTCATTTTCCCATATCACCATAATGATTGCTTTAATTCAGACTACACAAAGAATGCAGAAATAAAGACAGAAAAGAAAACTTAGAAGCACCAAAAAATTAGATGGACAGAAATAAACAGGAAACATTTACCCTTTCCAGCCGCTAAATATTTTATACCATTCTATGTTTTCACATGATTAACTTCTGATTGTTTTCAGCTGGAATTTTATTCAACTAATGGATATATTATTTGGTATATTGGCTGCTTTCCAACTATATACAGAAGATTCAGCATTCTCATGATAGAGATTAATGACTGGCCTAAGGTTTGCATAAATGTTCTTTATTTAGAACAATGATTTAAGTCTGGTTCTCCATAGCTTCTTGTAAGTTTCTCCTCCAGTTCTCCCCTTTCATCTTACTATATCATGCTTCCAAAATTAGGAACATTCCTCTGGTCATGAAGAATGAAGAGAAACTTTAAGCAAGGAGTGGTCAGATCTAGATATAATAAGCATAAAAATGTTTTATAAGAAACTCAAACAGCAGCTATGCTGAGCACAAAGAACAGAAGAAACTTATGTAAAGCACATTGAGGACAGCTTTTCTGGCTATTTGAAAAATCACGGTGACCATAGAAAACAGGATAAGTGGCTGAAACCTTAAAAACTCGAAGGTATAAATACTCTGAGATTGAATGTATGAAGCTAGTCTTAATGTTTTTCATTACTTTTCAGGTGAATGTGGTGCATCAGAAGTACAGAGCTTCAGTGATACAGAAGAAAATAAGCTTGGAGGGTATTTAAATAATTGGCCTTTCTTATTTCAGTTGTGCACGACAGAACACTAAATGATACTGAAGTTTTTGCAAGCATGTGCCACTAAACACTTCACTGTTTTACTGCAGCTACTCATTTACATTTAACTAATTTAGTGTAACAGTATTGTCTTATACAATGCTGAGTGAAAAGCACTCTATGGGTACAAAATAGTATTTCTAGTCTTACTTCACCCAGTATGGATGTGACGCTGCATGACAGCAGAAATGCTTAGTGAACATTACACAGCAAATATGAAGATTCATTTTGGGAAATTACAGTTCAGTTGCCTAGTTGAATAACTTCTGAAAATGGCGAAGTTGGTAAAAGGAAGTTTTCTTCTTGAATATCTGCTTATGACCAGTATTTCCTTCTAGTGATATATGTGCAGTGAATCTCAACATACAGGCACAGTTGAACTTCTCTGGCTGGTAAAGAGAGAGTTGTCTTCTTGTGACTACCATATAAAAAACATTCTACAAGCTAATGGTTTTTGAAAGACTGCATATTCTGTCTACATCTATACAAAGATGCATACACACTCACACACATGCGCGCACATAATAATATATGAAATCTATGCTAAAACTCTCTTTCACTTTGTTTTGAATTATGATTGTATGTAGTGAGACATTTCTGAGACATTTGGATGCTTTTCCTCTACTACGCTCAGTCCTCCTCTGCACTTGTTTATCTCAGTCTTTTCTTACAATGAAACAAATGTTAGTCCCCAGCAACCTCCTTCTCTCAAGCTCATTTCAGGATGGTCAGCTATAGAGAATTGCCATCAAATTGTGCAGATGAGTAAGGTTCCATTTTACTGGAGCTATAAAGACCAAAGGATGGTCAGGCTAAGCATGTTACAGTCACTGATATAAAAAAAATAAAATTACTATGTTACAAGAATGTACAAACAGTCTTTAGTTCCAGCTTTAAGACTGAGGATGCCAGGTTTTAGAGTCTAGAAAGTTCCAAGATAATGGTTCTCTGGAACCTCCTTTTTTGCTCTCAGAAGAAGCAGCCACCTACCAGACCCCTGACTTAGCCCAGGACTCACAACAGTCTTTCATTCTTTGATGGTACCGACCCAAACAGAGCTTCTGGGAGAAGAGCCTCTTTTTATTAACACTTAAAAACCTTAAAAGGCTCCATAAGAATCAATATAAGTTTTTAGTGTAAGTATGAGGTCTGCACACAGCAACAGCAGAGAGAGAGAAGCAAGAGAAATAAAGAATGGAAAGCAAGCAAGCAGGTCCAAACACTAACGCTATCAGAGACATCTGTCCTTAGTCAGTCATCCTTAGTTTAAATCTCTTTCAATTGAAATTTGATAACCTTTCAGATTCTGCAGACTCCTTTGTCAGTACTTCCTGGGGATACAGCCCCCATTTGATCAAATTACCAAAGATGTTTCTTTAAAATAGAAATCCTCTTTTACTAACTGCTGGTTTTAAGGATTCCTATAAAAAAAAATAGGTATGTTTGTGCATTCAAGTTCTATTTTCTGTCAAATAAGTCTCTGAATTGATGAATATTATGATCTGCATATGTGTCTCATTGGGATTTTGCACTTTGGCCTATGTGCTTGCTATCCTCAGCCTCAGAGTTCTTACATGTACAGACACCATTTGATCTAATTTCCTCTAATTAGTTTCAGTTTGGCACTTTTTCTGTGTGTACACGTGGCTCTTAGTTACACACGAAAGCCCTACACATAACACTTTAAATACTATAGATAGGCAGTACCATTACAAAATCCAGTAAGAATGAATATAACATGAGATGCCATGTCTAGCCCTCCTATTTTAGATCCTTTGAAAGTTAATGATCCAGTTTATGTCTGAGGTAGCGGATCATTACCCTGTGTGGGTGGTAATGTTACAGGCTTCTCAACAGAAAAAGTAAACTACATTATAAGCAGGCAACAGAGCACTTAATTTTCTTCTTGAGGATATCTAGCAACTATTTGCATAGGCTTCATGACATTACCAGAGAGCAGGAAGAAAAGTTTTTATGGTTAGAGCACAAAACAGATGGAACTTACAGAGAATTACAAAGTACAATGCATATGAAAACTTTCTTCTGTGATACACTTCGGTTCAGACTTTTACACTTACATGAGTAAGATATTTGAGTCCCTGATATCCCTGAAAATGTTTATCCTTAAACATACACCTGCAATAGAATCTACTACAATTCTGTTTTGCAGAAGAGGAATGTACTACGTGACTTGCTTCAGATAAGACAGCTACAGACTTTGGAAAGTAAATTTTGTAAAAACTGAGTTACATGACTGTAGACTAAGGGGTAAATTGTAGAAATACTTTATAAAGTTATTGTGGAGTATTGCTAGGTCTTAATATGTGTGTAGCTCTAAAAATGCAAATAGAAAAATACCAATATTGGCTTATTGTATTGTAAGGATTCTTACTTGATGCATCTTACTGAATAAAATATCTGCCACACTGGCACTGAAAAATCATAGCACATTCAAAACAAACACTACATGGTTATGAGACAAACAAGAAGGTTGGAGGTTTATGTTGCATCTCAAAAATTCATCAAATAAAGCATCTAAGTTAATTGATGAATTTTTAATGATTTTTTTTTTTAAGTACCAGCAATGCTGGACATATTTGTTTTTCCTTTTAGCCTATTGCTAATTCTAAGGTTAAGGCTAGAAAATAGCTTGTGTGTTTAATGTAACTCAAGAGTCCACTTCTTCAGGCCTTACCCTTCCATTTTTAACTGTCAAAACACTGTTAATTCGCTCAATATACCTATTCAGAAATATAAAACAGCATGAAAAAGCCAAAAATTTAATACAGAATTATTTTTTAAAGGTTTTTTGTCCTCATAATCTCCATAAGATTTTATTTTAAAAGTTTTCAGAAAAAAATGGGCCACTTTAATTTGGCTAAAAGAATTCCTCACAAGGATATCACTGTGAGGAAAAAGAGTGTTTTTCCCATGAATGATCACAGCTCACTCAAACCTGAAAAGCACTAAGTGATTTTCATCTGTCACAGTAAGGGGGCAAGTATTTTCACTCTAAATGGGAGGTAATGTCCATTCTCAGAGCAATTGTCATTTGGAATTATACAATACATTTCTGAAAGTGAACTCTCCAAAGAAGTCTGAAAAGCTTTTACTGTGAGGGAAGGAGACAGGCAGCTTTCACCAGAGAATAAGCTGAGAAAATTAACATTTTAGGAGGAGAAACACAAAGTCTCTTGGGTGAAAGAGAAGACAAACAAAATAGATTAATAAATGTGTAAAGAAATAGAGCAAATCTTGGAAACAGCAGAGCTGAATAAGGCTGTGGTTTTCACAAATTCTTGGTGACACCAACACAGCTTGTGTCGTTTTACTTTTCTTTCCGGTGGACTACACAAAAATATACACTAGAGGCTGAGTTGCGGACAGACGCATCTCAGCGTGGGGAGTCCTCCTCTGGGTGGAGCTATGCTGACACCCCGTGTGGGGTCCCATGGCCACAACAGGCACTGCTTTTTTTCCTGTATAGACAAGGATTTCACTCACAAGTCCCTTCAAACATAATGAAGCAAAATATATGCTTTTAAAATTTTAATACTATCTAGACTGATCTTCAAACAAAACTCAAGTAAAGTAAATAAATATGTAAATGATGCAGAATGTGACTCCGAAAATAACATTTCACATTTAACAAGAATAGGTTAATAGAAGGCCTTGATGGTTCTGCTGAACTCCGCAGACCATTTGGAATAACGTTGCACAGAGTATCAGATTTATACAGTTCATCTGCCCTTGTATTGATATTGTTTTTTTCCTCTTACATCAGATGCTCTTTTTGCTGCCATTGTAGATGGCCTAGCACATATAAGTGCATGAAGAAATATTTTGCTCCTAGAGTAAATTAAAAAAAAATTGACTTCCCCTGAGAAGGTTAAACACGTTACTCTTTCAGGGTGTAAAGTTTTCAGGAAAAAAAGGCAGATTTCTCAATCATGTAAGAACATACAGGATATTTCACCATCTAATAACATGTGAAGGCTTTTCCAAGCTCATTGGGGAAGGCTGCATAAGTGAGGAGATGATTTTAACAGAAAGAGGTATACTCCTGTTAGAAGATTAGACTTATTACTCATTTTCATGTGATTTCTTAGATGAATATCATGTAGTCTGTGGAATTTACAGTCCTTATCTACATTGTTTTATCGCAGAATCCACTCTTTTGGTGTGACTATTGTTACCAGAGAGAAGTTATTTAGTTTCTCTATTTTTTACTCCTTCTTTAGCTCTTACTCCCCAGAGGCTCAGAAGAACTCACTAACACAACACATGTGACATGGGACAAAAATTGCTTGTTTTTTTTATGTCTTCCATTGCTCAGTGATCCAGAAGACCTGTAGTGCAAATAAAGTGCAGGAAATGTTGGACTTTTAAATCTTTATAACTTCATTTACATTTTTATATTTCAATATGTTTATATGCAGAAGTGAATACGTACTACTACTTTCTTGTCGTACAGAGATCTCTGAAAGTAATTCCATCAAAGTATTACAATATTTTAATAAGCATAGCTATAAACATAATAATACAAAAAAATATAATCCAACAAAATACCAAACACATCTATTCTAAAATGACAAGCACCCTCCATTGTTTTGTGGTCTCTTCTTTTCTTATGATTTAGGATGGTATTTTTTCATTTTTTTTTCACAGAATGGTGCTATACTTTTCCTAGAAAATTTAAAAAAATCTGTGCTTGTGTGACATTTAGACTCAGCACTATCTGAAGCCGTGGCAGTTATTAACATTTCTTTCTGACAAGCACAACTGCAGAAAAATGTATATAATTTCAACAATAGTTGCTAAACACTAGATGCCATTCTAACGTTGTCCAAATCCAATTTGGATTGTGGTTTTTTTCCTAAAAGTAGGATGTATCAAATTTCTATGCATTAAAAATAGCCAATATTTTTCTCTCTGTCAAATAAAAACGAGAATGGCATTTAAGTTGATGCAATACCTTCCTTCTGCCGAAATGAAACCAAGGACATCCAAATGTTACCAAGAAATCTGTTAGTGACTGCCTTTATTTTCAAAAAATAGTTTGATGGGCAAATGACATAGTTCTCCACAAATATTTTTCTAAGAAGATTTTTTGTTTGCTTGTTTTACCCCATTTTGAAATTGAAGCTCTTTCCCTGTGCATATGAGAATAATAAAATATTTTTAGAATATCAGTGGTAGGCTTAATGTATGAATTTTACAAAAATTTCAATAGGTGATATTATGTATAATACTACATGAAACAAGTATACAGAATTTAAAAGACAGAAGAACTGACTTTGAAACAGTTTACAGTGGTAACTTTGTGAAATACAATTTGCAAAATATGATACTTTCGAAGGAGTATTATCCAAGCCAAAAGACTCTATGCATGTCAGTTAATAATTACATAGACTACACATGCTATTACTTTGCTCCCTCCAGCATACCAAAATATCTTCTAGTAATTTGCATGTTAGACTCTTTATTTATTTTACACTACAGCCTAGTTTTTATAAAACTAGAGCCTTTCAAAAAAAAAATCACATAATTGAATGACCAGCATTATTACCCACTAAGTCATTATGTTATCATTGATATTAATTATTGATAATAATCACTGGCATTAAAAGTAGTTTCTATTCTAAACTTACTAGTTGTTATTTTCTACCTTTTTGTCTATTAAGAGCTATCTATTACAAATCATTTTACTATATACATTCACTTACACATATGTAATTTTATTTCTTATACTACATCTCCAAATAAAAAATAGGGTGTGCTCTTAATTCTGTCACTCATTCTTGCAGCCTACATCTGAATCATTTCCATTAGTTTTAGCAACTTTTTTGTACCAGGAATTTTAATAATATTTTCATTTACGCTACATGCAGAGACAATAATAATTTCTGCCCTTGGTGTTTTTTAATTATACATTTGATTTATCAATGTCACATTTCACTATAATTTCAGCAACATTACCACTTTAATCACACGAATTTCTGTTAGGTAGACTACCACTATTAGGGTATTTATGGTGACAATCCAGGCCCTGTTTTCTCAACCATTATACCTACTGGGATGCATGCATCCTAGCAAAAGTCAGAGTACAATCTAATTAATCAATTTGATACATTTATTATTTGATTAAAAAAATAATACAATCTCTGAAGCCAGCTGCAAAATTACAGCAGAATTCAGCAAAGCTAGGTTTCCCCATTCACTTTTAAACCGCACCTGGGAAAACACTAAGGGAGCATGTAAAGAAAGAGTAAGAATTAACAATCTGCACAATTGCAAATGAGAGTTTTTGCTTTTTGAAGGCATATAATTGAACAAACAGCTTGAACGTCTTGTTAGGAGTCTTGCTGAGTTATGAGAGTTGCCAGTGAGACTGAAATATTACTGATATCTTTAATTGTTTCATTTTTTACTAAAGTTTTCATTTACAATAGCAGTTCCTTTGTTGTTTTCCCCAGTGTATCCCTCACTCCAATTAAAAACTACTACTTAATGCACATAAAAATGATTACAGCACTACATAATATCCCAAATATATAGGGCAGAATCAGTTCCGTCATTATATCATATACTAATTGCCTGCATTTTACATGTGTTGACTGTTATCAAAAATATGTTAAAGAGTAGTATAATAGGATAAAGATTAGATAATAAAGTAAGAGGTTTTGGGGTTTTTTTTAGATTTATGTTGCACAGGGTATTACAAAGGTATAAATAATACTCTTCATCAGCATAATACTTGAGTTCTGATTATCTTTCCCAGTACTGCCTTTATATGGCAGTACTAAACCTGAAATTTTAAAAAATGCGAAACATTTTGCAGGTTCCAATGAAAATATAACAGTAATCCCAAAGAATTTTTTTAAAAAAACCAAAAATCCTACATAAAGAAACAAAAATACAAACGACAGATAAATTTATGGTGCCAAACCACAAATGGAAGCTTTCCTAGACTGATGTGATATCAGAAAAGTCAGTTTTACAAGTATAGAGATGTGCTACCAATTTATTTTCATGCATCCTTAAGAGGTTCTATTTTGTCTCTCATCTAGTGCTGCAGAAAGGTATTGATCGCCAAAAGTTATTCTAGCTGTTTACTTGTAACAAAAAAAGCAATTTGGGACAACTATTTTACTTTATCAGACATAAATGAGGTACATGAAGTCTAGAGCCTTGACACTGCGGGTGGGAATGGTTATATAAAGCATCATTATTTCTCAGGTATGTCTACCTAGTTGCTGCCCACCGTCACCAGTAATGAATAAAGAAGGCTACCAACTTCTCCTGTGATTCTTTCAATACAAAGTCAATTCTCTGAGTCTCCCCAACAGTGGGTATCAAAAGGTTGTTAGTTCTATAAGTTACTCATATTTATTGACCTTCTGTCTAAAAAGCAACACCAGGTACAACATTGCTACGCTCTAGATGAATTGTTCATGCTGTTCTGGGGAGTGTATAGTTTTTAAATAAGCAGTGTTCCCACGAAGCATGTGCTACATATAGTTTACTTTTAACAGCTTCAAGAGATTTACACTGCTTCACAGACAGATCTGTCTACAATCATTGCTTTTACAACAGTATGCAATCACTCATTCTCCTCAGCAATACTATGTGCTCATAGTACTAGGTTGTGTAGAAGCAAAAAAACTTTATCATCCAGTCATTTTAGACACCCAACAAACTGGTTCATGCAAGAGAAATATAAATACTGCACAGCAGACAATCTGTTGACCTGCATTTTAAAATCTTAATAGCATTAGCTAAATAGAACATTGAGCCAGACAGTGAAAATAAAAATAATTTTTCCCCTCCCTCCTAACACAGTTGATCACAGCAGGAATGGTCACTTGCAGTTCTATCACATCGGTTTGGTTAATTCCCACCTTTGAGCAGTACAATCACATTCCCTGTAGCACCTTTGAAATGACATCGGAAGCCACTGACTTCTGTGGTTTCCCAAATTCTGCTCTGCTTTTTAGGAAAGTTCTGCAAAGATGCTGAAATGAAAGCAGTTCTAATCATTTCTACTCTCTGATAACCTAATAGCAGTTCCGAACTGTGCTTGGAAGAGTAACTTAAAACAACAGCTTTCCTGTCTGGCTTAGTATATACTGGTAAAGTAACAGGCAGTACTATAACATCAAGATAGTGGCAAAACATAGAGTGGGTGAGGTACAGTATTAATAAAAAATATGATGTGTAGAAGAAAAAAATGTCTACTTACAGTCAGACTATTTTAATAGGTTGCCCTGTACAAAGTACACCAAATTTGTTCTCATATGAAGACCAAACATTGCATAAAACCTGCACATTTAAGCACAATGTCAAGCTACCTGCAATTTCCTCCTAGGAACAGGGAAGGCAGGACATCCAGGAGTTTGGTGAAGCCTGAAAAATATGTTTTAATTGTAACTAGACAGGAGCTTACCGTTGGTATAGCTCTCAATATTTTTTCTGTTGTGTGCTCTTACTCAGCCAGGTTATGAGCTACTCAACTCCCTGTGTGTCATGGTTTAGTCTCAGTCAACAGTTAGGTACCATGTGGCCAGTTGCTCATTCCTTTCCCCCGTGGAGGGATGGAGGGGGAGAATTGAAAAGAAAAAGATAAAATTGATGGGTTGGGAAAAAGGCAGTTTAATAGAACAGCAAAGAAGAGAAAAATATTAAAATCACGAAGATAAAAGAATATACAAGGTGAGCAATGCAGATTACAACTGATCACCACCTGGAAACCAGTGCTCAGCCAGTTCCCCAGCAGTGATGCCGCTGCCCTCTGGCCAGCTCCCCCAGTTTATATACTGAGCCTGTTGCCATACGGTACTGAAAAATCCTTTGGCCAGTTTGGGTAAGCTATCCCGGGCTGCGTCCCCTCCCAGCTTCTTGTGCACTCTCTGCTTTCTCGTTGGCATGCTAGTATGAGAAACTGAAGAAAATTAACTCTGTCCCAGCCAAACTCAGGACTGGTCTTAAGCCAAACACATGAAGAATGAATAAGGCTGGCACAACTGTTGATGAACTACACAGTTTTTTATAATACACACCAGACATTAAGAAACTTTGACTGCGCTACACCACCACCATTCCCCAATTCAGAGGATGAGGATGAAGTCCCAGCTGTTGGTTTAGATTTAGTAATGAGAAACTCTTTTTCATTCTTAACCACAATTTGTTAAGACCATGGCTGAGATGCATTGAATAAGCAACACGAAAACTGTTGCAGTCTTGCTGCTTATGTCAATTTTGAGCCACTGATACAGAAAACACTTAAGTTGTAACTGCAGGAAGATATCAAGACTAAGCAAGCACAAGCAAAAAAAAAAAGTTTTCTATTTTAAGCCCATTAACTTTCAATAAAATGCAGGCAACATGATCAACAACAGCACAAAGATCAAAACATATCTTGTTCTTAGGGAGTCTGTGAAAGATTTCATTCTAATATGATTTTCTCAAGGCTGATAATAAAGATTTTAGCATATATGGTCACATGCATGAATGGGGAGACATTTGCTAAAGAATCAATATTTCATCTTGAAGGGTGTGGGACTAATTAGATCAGGAAAGCCAACTCTGGCTCAGAATATAAAAGAATCCACTGATGGAAACTTTCTAAAAAACAGGGAGCAGGAGTCCTGATCTGTAAAGGCATTGAAACAAATCCCAGTTTTCAAACAAACAGATTTCCTCTCCTGTTTAAACGCATCTTTCAAAATAGTCAAAATGAAGTGAGGCTGCAGCAGGGACCTGACTAGTGAAATACATAAAAAATTCCCAAACAAAACAAGTCACACTCTGCAAGAAACTTGGAAAATTTCTCCTCCTCGCCCTCTTAAATGGCGGAAAGTACATGTAACCTTCTTTCCAAAATTATCACCTTATATTCCAGTTTGGTTCCTGTTCAGCATAAAGTTGTAAATGATCAAAAAAGTGAAGAAAACAAACATCATATCAGTCTTCAATAAGTGTGAAACAAGGAACTGAGGAACTAAAGACCAATAACTCAGCTTCATCTCAGTTCATAGGAATGGGATGGAGTGAATCCTCCCATGGACACTTGTAGCTACAAAGGACAAGGTGACTAGGAGCAGCCAGGATGGATTTACCAAACAGAAATCCCGCCTCACCAACCTGGCTGTGTTCTGCGGTGCGGAGACGGGTAGTTTGAGTGAGCAGATGACACTTTGTACTTTACACTCTGACTTAAGCAAGTTTACACACCGAACAAATCAATAGAGTGCCTTTGATGGTTGATTTAACTTTTTTATCCCCTTTGTGAAGATTTGTTATTCATATCAAATAAAATAATGACAGTATAACACACATATATTTTCTGTTTACTCTTTTAGAAAGGTTATTAGATTATTACGTATATGATACACTGTATTTCTTTGCGTTAATCATGTGAAACACTGTTTTCTGGACAAATCAAGCTCCCAGTCTCTTCTCATTTTCCTTGTGCTCCAGCCTTGACCACTATGTGGACTTTCTGCTGGATTCACACATCAGGGCTTGTCTTGCACCAGGAGCCCAAACCTAGACCTGGTGTGGTCTCAGTGCTGCTGAGCATTGGCACAGGATCAGTGCCTGGCCCTGTTGGCTGCAACCTTGATGGTGTATTCCCTTGTGCAGTGACTATTTTGCTGCCTGGGTGCACTGCTGACTCCTGGTAACTTGCAGCCTCCGAAGGGCCCTTTTCTGCAGAGCTGTTTCTGGGTACTTGTTCCCAGTCTTCCTGTTGCATGGAGGCACCAGCCTGTTCTGCCTTCCTGAGACACACTTTGTGTTGGCCTTAGGGCATCTCCATGGGATTCTCATCAGCCCATTTTTCTAGGTCCATCTCAACAACAGCCCTACCCTCCAGCTCACTGACTGCTCCTCTCAATCTGTTATCATCTGCAAACCATCTGGGAGTGCCATCTGTTCCATCATCTAGGCTGTTAATGAAGTCATTAAACTTCATGGAAGCAACATCAATTCAACCACTAGACGCCACTAGTTACCATCTGTCAGCTGGAATTTGCACTACTGATGACAGCCCTTTAGGTCTGTGCATCCATCCGGCTTCTCATCCACCTCCTCATTCAGCTGTCCAAACCAGATCTCATCAATTTAATGATAAGAAGACCTGGGATACTGTGGCAAAGGCCTTGCTGAAGTCAGGGTACATCCAGACCCTTTCCAGGGACTAAGGGGAGGCTGACCTGCCTATATTACCTGGATTCTCCTTCTTCCTCTTTTTGAAGGTGGGTGCAATATTTACCTTTTTTTTCAGACATCAGAAATGAAGCCACAGTCTTCTAAAGAAGATAGACAGCAGCCTCGCAAATAACTAGCCAGGTCCCTTTTGTGCATTCTGTCTGGTCTCAAGGACTAGGAGGCTTAGGGATCTGGGTAACTTAAGAGCAGATCTTATCAGTGAAAATGAAGGCAAGAAGCTCCACCATCTCCATGTCTCTGGTCACTAGTTCCCTTGTCCTATGTAGTAAAGAGCCCATATTTTCATTAGCCTTCCTTTTTCAGAGAGGTCCACCTACTGTGCGTCTCTTCTGTATTTGAGCTCAGAAGCTCCATGTTCATTCACACTGGCTTCTTTTGCCACATTTGCTTGACTTCTGACACAGTGGGATGAACTATTTTGCTCTGAAGAGGCTATCCGTGAAGATCAACCAGCATTACCCTGCAGGACCCTGAATAAGCCAAAATACACGAGCCTAAATTTGAACATGTTTCAAATGACAGAATTAGGTATAACACACTAATTTGAATAAAGCTATTTACTTTAAATAGTCAATTATTAACACTAAGGTTTTGTTCAACTAGTTAGTTTACTTAGCAATCCAGAACGACAAAACATCATAGCTGAACCCTTTCTAACCTCAGCATCTTCTGTGGTGCTTATGATTCACATGAGAGCTTACAACCTCTTCACCACTTTGATTTTAGACTGTAGTATTTAATCAGCCCTTGCCTTCAGTGCAAGTAGAATAGAACTGTATTGATATGTCCCCACAGGTGTATGACGAGCAAGTGGAGAGCTACCACAAGAATTCATTTAGCCCTTTTTGTCATCCCATCCCCACCCTAGATTTCAGAGAATCAATAAAAGCTACTGGCAGCTTCAGCATATTTACTTCTCATGGTAGAAAGCCTTGGCTGTATCTCAAGACACAAAAGCAGGTTAGGGTCCCCTCTCAGGTCTCCTGTTGTAATCATAGGAATGAACTCCCAAAATTTCAGTTGCTTTCAGCACTGTACTGCCAATTTCCCTTCAAATAAATCAACATTAAGTAGACACACATGATACTTATAAATGTATATTTCCAGTGTTGCTATTAATACACAACATCCTACCAAGGTCAGGCTATATAATTTATGATTCCACATTTCACAGACTCTTTGGAGAAAATTCTACAAGACTATTTAGACACTGAATATTTTACCAGTTTTAGCAGGAGTTAGAAATTTCAAGTTAGAAACACAAGTTTTAAGCATGCAAGGAAGTGGATGAACCCTCTGTCACAGCTATGTAAAATAAAGCATATATGCATTCCCTTACAAAGATTTTAGACCCATACTAGCAGATCAAAAAGAGCTTGGAAACTGGCAGACAAGAACTCTCCTAATATTTCTAAGTCCCCATTGTAAGCTGTTCTCTAGACAAGGTGCAGAGAAATGAGTCAGTTTCCAGGATAACCATTAAAGACTGCAGAAATTATGAAAGAGGTGTTTTTATTTATTTATTTATTTTTTTAAATCACTAATTTGCCTTTGACTAGATTGACAGTTCCTCAAAGAAAACTACCAGTCTGCCCTGGGTCCTCTGTCTTGCTTCTGTTCTTTAAGATTCTCCCCCTCCTCTGCATGTGAATTTTGCTGCAAGGGTGACACAAGCCAGAGAAGAAAGTGAAGCTGTAAGGCACTAACAATTTTTTTTTTTAATTAGAACATTTTTTTCTTTAAGCTATCATGGCACAAACCAAGGAGCACCACTAAATTAATGGACTATAAGTGACTTCCTGAATTGAAGTAGGTTGATTGAATAATCAAATTCTAAGGCCTAATGGAAATAATAAACCTTATTCAGTATAGTCTTGCAAAAATAAATTGAAAAACAACAAAAAACCTACTCATAGTTTTTATTGGAGAGGTTTTTACATCAAATGCCTAATAGGATGGCAAACATGCATGAATAATTATTTTTACTTACTGTTCCTATTAAAGAAAAGATGAGATGTAATTCCTTCAATCAGAAGTAAAAATTTTTCCCTAATCATTAACATTAAATTGGCTTTTTATTTTTGTTCAAAGAAAGCACATTTCAATAGTGCTTCAAATGCGAAGAATAAATATGTCTTCAATAAAATAAATGTCTTTCCCTCTCTTCTCTTTATAATTTTTCTATTTATTTTTAAAGTGCTTAATGGGTGTAGCAGAAAGAATTTCACCTTAGCATACAGCAAAAAACTCACAAAAAACATGACTCTTGAAAATGTAACTGAATTGTTTTCAAGTGTTAGCTGGAAAAGTTTCATTTTTCTGTTATAATAGTAGTACTGCCAACAATTCTAAAATTTAGAACTCAGAATTTCAGAAGACTCCGTACACTTCTTAATTTTTTTCCAGATGAAAGAAAATTTTGTGCTGATATTGAATAAGCTGGTTACTAAATTTCAGTAGGCAGTAAATATTGGTGGAGAAGTACATGAATTGTGACACTAAGTGACAAAGGCATCTTACTTTGTTGCGGATGATGTCTTAAAAATTGCAGTTCAACCATAATAGGAATGGGAGCCTCTTTTTCTTACTATATCTATCTAATAACATGTATACAAAGGCCTCAAGAAAACTTGTTACGTGTGGTGACATATTTTTTTTTTGGTCTAAGAAATGAATCCTCCTAAAGGCTGTCACCCAGACAGAGCTGCAAGCCAGATAAGCACTAAGAAAAAAATTAGCTTGCATGTTTTCTATAAAACGGTGTTATGTAATGTTTTGCTGAGAAAAAAATATATACAATCTTGCAGCTTTTCAATATTTTCCAGGTCCTTATAAGAAAGATGGAGAAAGACTTTTTACCAAGGCTTATTGTGACAGGACAATGGGCAATGGTTTAAAACTAGATAGAGGGTAGATTTAGATTGAGTATAAGGAAGGCATTTTTTATGAAGAGGGTGGCGAGACTTGAACAGGCTACCCCAAGTAGTTCTAGATGCCCCATCACTGGAAATGTTGGATGTCAGATTGGATTGGGCTTTGAGCAATTCAATTTAGTGAAAGATGTCAGGGAAGATGTCAGGGAAGGTGGACAAGATGATCTTTGAAGATCCTTTCCACCCCAAACTATTCCATGATACTATAACTTTGTGAATATTTTTTTTTTTCATCTGCAAAAAAATTAACATATGCTTCCTGACTTCTTGATTCTCTTTTGAGGATACAACATAGAATGTTGGTGATATTTTTCTTCCTTCCTCGACCTAAGCAAAAATCATGACAAGTTCTTTCTGCTGTATTTATATATATACATATATATGTTAAAGGTTTTTATTTTAATCAATTACTGTCACTAAAAGCATTATTCTGAAACTAGAAATTTGCCCCTTCTGTTGAAAATGGAACCACATTTCTCCCATTTTGTGGTTATATGTAACAAAATTCACTCATGGACATACACTTCAGTGAAATTCTAAAATAAAGAACATAACGTCAGCTTGTCTTCAGGCATAAGAGCTTTCAGAATCGTTCAGGTATTCTGCAGCTGACAGTTTTCTACGGAAAGGGCCACCTGAGATCAACCTCCTCTGTAACTTTTGATGTCCTATAAAACTGAAAAAGCTTAAAATATTGTTATGCCAAGGCCCTCTATGGTTCATGTTAGCTGGAGAACATTTTAGTTCAGATGCCTGTTGCATTGCCCTAGCACTAAAGAAAAGTGGTTTAACATAATTATCCTCTCTACACTGAGGGATTTAATTCCATATAACAGATATACATCTGTTTCTGTGCACTCTCTCACAACTTTATAACCACCTATAAACAATTAAAAAAGCCTCCTTAAAACTCTTTTTTGCTGTGCTTCTTCCACAAAACACTTGGATCAATTAGGTACTACTGAGATCACTGCCTAGCATATTGATCAGTACTGCCTTGCTGCATTCCTCTAGCATGTCTGTTTCCAGCTGTTGTACCAGCTCAAACACATATTGTGAACACCACAGGAAAAAAGAGTTCTTTATTCTTTGCTCATATACCACCTAGTTTAAAATAGTTCTGGACCAAGGCCAAGGTAAGGTTATAGTATAAATACTAGCATATTACATGAAAAAGTTATAAAAGTTAAAAAAAGGTAAATAAATAAATAAATAAATAAATAAAAGGTAAAAAGAAGAAAAAATTTTGAAGCATGCCACTATTTTTGTCTTATTTTTAAAGCCTCCAAAATGTATATACTCTGATTCTTTCATATCATTCAAGCAGTATGCTTTCTGTCTTCTCTCCACCCTGTATTTTCAGTTAGAATTACTATCTCCTAACAGTTATTACTGAGTACTTACACCTGCACAGCATCAGTTTTCCCAAAGCAAGCTTCTCTGTAATTTCAATTAGAATGGAAGAATAAAACTGGAATTGCAGCTGTCTGACAGTGAAAATGATCACAAAAGAATTTTATGCTTCCTCTATTCCACCACACCAGCCTGAAAATCTTCCTGAATGGTACTGAAGTAGCTATGGTGACCATGAGTAGTTGCTAGAAAAAATAGACACCACCAGAAATCGCATTCCTAAGACATGCCACTGTCTAAGCATGCCATAGGTCAACTTATGTCGTGTCATTAAAGTGAGTGATACTGACACAAGAAACAAGTGATTTTATATCACCAAATATACAGCTGTGACATAATGCTGATCTTTAGGAGTCCCATTTTATCTTTATCGTTTGATAATACTTTTTAACTCAGAAAGGAGACTTAGGTTTAACCTCAAAAAGGGGAAAAAAACTAGGATGGAAAACCTAAGTTTAGTTTCAAGAAAAGAGTTAGCCTCTAGAGCAAAAGAAATTCTAGGGGGAGATGTTTGAAGGCTGATGGATGCTAAATTTTACAGAAAGTTTTCTTTTTCGTTGGAAAAGACCTCTGAGATCATCGAGCCCAATTGTACCTGTCCACAACCGTATCTCTGGACACGTCATCTACTCATCTTTTAAACATCTCCAGGGTTGGTGACTCAACGACTTCCCTGGGTAGCCTGTTCCGGTGCCTGATAATCCTTTTAGAGATAAAGTAACCTGATATGTAAACTGAACCTCCCCCGACACAACTTGAGGCTATTAATTCTTGTTCTGTCGCTTGCCACTTGGGAGAACACGCACCTTGCTACAACCTCTTTTCAGGGAGTTGAAGACAGTGATAATGTCTCCCCTCAGCCTCCTTTTCTCTAGGCTGAACAACTCCTCTTCCCCCACCTGCCTCTCATAAGGGTTGTTTTCCAGCCCCTTTGCACTTCTCTGCACGCGCTCCAACACCTCAATGTCCTTCTGTTCCCTCTCAACCTGTCCCTGCACTCTCTGATCAAGAGCCCCTCCCCAGCTTTCCTGGAGCCCCTTTCAGCACTGGGAGGCTGCTCTAAGGTCTCTCCAGAGCCTTCTCTTCTCCAGGCTGAACAACCCCAGCTCTCTCAGCCTGTCCTCACAGCAGAGGGGCTCCAGCCCTCGGATCATCTTTGTGGCCTCCTCTGAACTCACTTCAACAGTTCCATGTCCCTTTTAATTTGGGGATTCCAGAACTGAACTCAGGAGTCCAGGTGGGGTCTTCCCAGAGCAGAGCAGAGGGGCAGAATCCCCTCCCTTGACCTGCTGGCAGTGCTTCTTCTGGTGGGTTCTTATCTTGGGGATTCTTAGGTTGGGGTGGTCAGGTTGTCCCTGGAAACGTCTCTGAAAGAAAGATAAAGCAGGTCATGCTTCCTGGGTCAGCACCCCCCGGAGACCCAGGAACTGCCTGCAGTGACAGATGTCCACGGTGCTGGGCTGTTTTTTCCTCCTCTCCAGATTTTCTCATTTGTAAAATGGTTAATGTTCACATAAATTATTCTTTTGGCAAAGTCTGACAAACCCCAGACCTAAAAGGATGTGAGCAAATGTGAGGTTCACATTAGACATCAGGAAAAATTCCTTCCCTGAAAGGGTTCTCAGGCCCTGTCAGAGGCTGCCAGGGAGGGAGTGGAGTCCCCATCCCTGGAGGGTTTTAAAAGATGGGCGGATGAGTTTCTGAGGGGATCTGTTTTAGTAGTGGACAGGGATGGTTGGACTCGATGATCTCGGAGGTCTTTTCCAACCAGATGATCATGATTCTGTATTTCTGATTCATGATTCTGTATTTCTTGTAGTGAGTGGTCCAGAACTGAACACAGTACTCGAGGTGAGGCCTCACCAAGAGTACAGGAGCACAATCACTGCTGTGGTCCTGGTGGCCACGCTGTGTCTGATACAGGCCAAGGTGTAATTGGCCTTCTTGGCCACCTGGGCCACTGCTGGCTCATATTCAGACAGCTGTCAACCAACACTCCCAGGTCCTTCTCTGCCAGGCAGCTCTCCAGACAGTCTTCCCCAGGTCTGTAGCACTGTATGGAGTTATTGTGTCACAAGTGCAGGAACTGACACTTGGCCTTGTTAAACCATGTACTGTTGGTTGCAAACCATTGATTTGAAACCATTGATTCAGCCTGTCCAGATCCCTCTGTAGAGCCTCCCTACCCTGAAACAGATCAACAATTCTGCCCACTTTTGTGTCACCTGCAAACTTGCTAAGGGTACCCTCAATTCCTTCACCCAGATCATTGATAAAGACATCGAACAGGAGTGGATCCAGCACAAAGCCCTGGGCAAAACTACTCATGACTGGTCTCCAACTGGATTTAACTCCATTTACCACAACTCTTTGGGACCAGTCATCCAGTCAGTTTTTTACCCACCAGAGGATTCCTGTCCAGGCCAATGGCAGCCAGTTTCTCAAGCAGAATACTGTAAAAAACAGTGTCAAAGGCATAACTGAAGACCAGGTACACCACATCCACAGTGTTTCTCTTGTTCACTAAGCGGGTAACCTTGTCATAGAAGGACATCAGGTTAATTTGGCAGGACCTATGTTTCATAAATCCATGCTGACTGACCATGGTCACCTGGTTGTCCCGTGTGTGCTGTGTGATAGCACTCAAGATGATCTGCTCCACTATCTTCCCTGGCACTGAGGTCAGACTGACAGGCCTGTAATTCCCCTGATCCTCCCTCTGGCCCTTCTTGTACACGGGTGTAACATTTGCCAGCCCCCAGGCAAGAGGAACCTTCCCAATCAGCCAGGACTGCTGACAGATGATGGAAAGGAATTTAATGAGATTTAATGAAAACCTCTGACAGGTCCTTCAATACCCTTGGGTGGATCTCATCCAGTCCCATAGGCTTGTGACTGTCTAATTGGTTAAGCAGGTCTCTAACCATTCCCTCTTGGATATTATTAAAAAAATAGTTAATTTTCCCAGGATTAGGGACCATATGAAACATTGCTTGGAAGAGAAGATAAAGGGCAAGATCAAAAGTATGGAATCACCTGGATTCATGTCACTAACTTCAATGAGGTTTTCCTAAAGAGAGATAACCAAACATAGTATAGCAGGTAATCAACAAAGAAAAAAATTACAAAATGTTGGAACTTATCTGTGAAAAATTCAATAGTATCTTTATTTTCACATGAAGGAAATTCACCTGGCCAGCAGATAAAACCAAAAAACTCAAGGTTATGTTACTAAAGAAAGTCTTTAACATATGCAGTAGATATAGTTTTAAGAAGTTGGCTGCCTTCATTTTAATATGACGCACAGATAAGGATACAGTGCTCCTGTATCTCCTTAAAAAAATGTCTTCTAGGATTATTTTTTTTTTCCAGGGGAGCAGTAATCTGCAAAGCGTAACATTCTTCTCACCAGAGAGTCTTGTTAGTATGAAAATAAATCAGATTTATGCAGAATGATGGGATCTGTAATCTACAACATACAGAAACCACCGTTCCACCTCATCTTTATTCTCAGTGACTTGTCAACCACACAGAAGCTTACACAATTAATGTAAATCTTATCCAGTAGGAACTTCCCCCTTCCTAAAAAGCTGTGAGAAGATTCATGGATGTTGTTTTATTCTTCAAACAACATAATGAATATTTTATAAACTATGAAGCTCAGCAACTTCCATGAAAAAGACACAAAAGAGACAGCCCTTTCCTCTCTCCTAGTTCACCTCCCAGTCTTCAAAACTAACTTCCACACATGTGAGAAGTAGAACAAAATGTGGTCATAAATATCCCCAGGAAATCTGCGATTTGTATGGCAATAACTTGTATCATGTCATCTATGTTTGTCTTGAAAGAGCAGAGGCAACAGACTTTTAGTAGCACATTCATTTGTTCTTCATCTCTTTTGTCCATAAAGTGGTGGCAAATGAAGTCCCAGGACAGAGAGAATTAATGTCAGAGGCCTGAGAACATGGGCAGGTGAAATTTCAGATCCCTGTAGACAAAGCTCATGAGATACTTTACACAATAAATTGCAACAATTACCTGCTTCAGTTCCTTTAAGTACTGTTTTTTCCCCCAGTGTTTTGTCTAATAGGGGGTTGTTGTTGTTTTTTTTTGTTGTTGTTGTCTTTTTTCTTTTCTCCCAGCCTAGCTTTGACTCACAGGAAACTACTGAAGTTCATAAAACATAGATATTTCAGACCCGATTCTTCACTACTAAGCAACTCATGCATGATTTATGCTTGTACAAAGCAGATGTAAGAGAACAAGACTGAACTGATTGCGTTTTATACCTGCTTTTATTTTGGTATAAAGGACCGCATAAATAGCAAAATGTGAAGAATCAGGTCCATTTTCTCAAGTAAACAGCAGAAGAATCTTTTTTTCTGAACCTCAATCCATATTGTCAGAGTGGAATTCTAATTGTTGCTGCACTGCGAGCAGAGAAATTCGTTTTTCATCCACTACTGGTGGAATTTTTATGGTTGTAGAAGGTAAAATAAAGATAACAGAAGCAACAAACGTATTTCATTTTAGTCTGGGCAAGGAAACTAATGACCTTCCTAGTGCAAAACTTGTTTCTGGTTCAGACATCTTTTTTGTGTATAGACACCATGTTGCTATTAAGCTCAGCTAAAATAATGCTGAAGTCATGGAAAGAATTCTTCAACCTGGGAGTGACAGGTCTTGGCTACAGGGATAGAAATCAGGGATGTTAGTTAAGACTCTCAGGCTCAAAGTCTTAGGCATTTGCAACCGTGGAACATCTTTAATAATAGATGATGCAACAATCAGGCTAACAGGCCAGAAAAGAGACAGGATGGAAAGCTTAAGTGAGCATGACTTACGCCAGCACGACAAAGCACACTTCTGCTTTCGCTCAGGTCACTGCTGAGACAATGCATGCATTCCTGAGATCGAGGTCACATAGTAAAGACAGTAATTTTAGACATCCCTATTGCTCCTCATGGACTTTCTCATTTTATGATTATTAATAAAGATATTCTTTAGTGTATCCTTAATCTAAACCACTATAAATTCCTAAGCCAGAGTTAGCTCAATTCCAGAGATTTGTTCTCAAAAGTACTGTTCAAGTTGCAAGCAAGAATTTTCAAAAGATAAGGTTTGAGGGAGGAAAATGAGCATTCTTGTTCCTATCTATGGTTGCATTGTACTAGTGTATCAGAGACTTCTGAACATCTTCCTGATGAAATCAATAGGAATCCTCTTTATTCTCTTAAAAAGGAAAGAAAATCTGAATTCACATTCTCTCTTTTTCTCACTCTTCAGCCACTCAAAATACAGTGACACTTAAAGCTACTTATATTTCTGAAAAGTTTTGGTTCAAGAAAAGGCATCTAGTCTTCCATTTCCATTCATCTGACAGAGACTACAGCAGAGAGGAAGTAAGAGAAAAGAAAGTAAGAGTGACTGGAGTCAATAAAAATAGTGTTAAGTCTAATTTCTGACTTGTCATCTATCCCTGTCAACCAGAAATCATTCAGCACTTTACAAGATTAAGGAGAAATTAGATGGAGTTTCTAATTTTCCATCAAAATATATAAAAAATCCATTCTGGAATAAGGCTGTAAATATTTCTAAGATAACTTTTTAATTTAGTTTTCCAATTAGAAGTGCTTTTAATGTTCTAAATACTGCATGTCTACTTGGCTGCAAAATTTCAGTTTTGGTGAGTAGAGCTGTTAAACAATAAGCTTATGGCTATTTATATTCTGATAAGGTCTAAGGTTATTTTTTTTTCTGCCTAGTGCTTTCTTTTAAAACAGTCATTCATGCCTAATGGAAAAGAAAGTCTTAAATTCAACCTCATAAATAACAAAAGGAGATATCATCTCTGTGGAGTGGAGAAAAGGAAAAGTAATATACAGAAGTCAACTATTTTGTTCTATTAAAATGCATTAAAATAAACCAAGTAAACCTGTACTTAATTTTAGAAACTATTGGTGAGAATTCATCAAAATATTCTGTTTCCTATAGCCTGAAAAAATCCTAGTAGGTTAGCCCTGTGGTAACTCCAAATCCACTACTCTATCTCTGAAAGCTGCTACAGGAAGAACAAACAAGGAAGGATATTATCTGCAGTTGTGTTCTCCTAGCAACCATAACCAGTGTACTGGTACCTCCTTGTTTATTCTTTTCCATTTTTTTAAACATTTGCTGAGACAAATGTAACTTTATTCTTTCAAAGAATATTTTAGTAATTTTTGGTGTTGCAAACCAGAAAATTTGTCTTAAAACTGTTTTCTTGGGGGAGTTGTTTTGTTCTTACTTTGATGTTAAATATTTTTATTGTCAACTGTTTGGTACAGTATGTAAAAAAAAAAAGTAGAAAAATAACATGATGTTAAGTTTGATACTAAGTTTATGTTAATTTAACAAACCAGAGGAAATTATTACGACATTTGACTTTCTCACAAGAGTTTCTACATGCTATTCTACACTTATTTTCATTATTCATAAGAAAGACAGAATATCAGGATAAAACAGACTTTTTGTGGAAAATTAATTTATTACAAATCAAATCAGAGTAGTATAATAAGAAATAAAATCAAATCTTAAACCACTTTCCTCTTAAAACACTTTACTGCAAATTACTCAATCTCCTTCCTGTAAAGCAACACAGGGGGACAGGGAATGAGGGTTGTGGTCACTTCATCACACTTTGTGTTTACTGCTTCTTCCTACTCAGAAGGAAGACTCCTCATACTCTTCCCCTGCTTGAGCATGGGGTCCCACCCACAGCAGACAGTCCCCCATGAACTTCTCCAATGCACGTCATTCTGAGTCTATAGTTCTTCACAGACTGCTCCAGGAAGGGTACCCCATGGGATCAGAATTCCTGACAGCAAACCTGCTCCAGTGCGTCTTCCTCTCTCCACAGGACTACAGGTCCTGCCAGAAGCCTATGTGAGTACAGGCTTCCCACAGGGTCAAAGCCTCCTTTGGGCATCCCCAGACTCTTGTGTGAGGTCTTCCAGAGCCTTCAGGTGGATATCTGTTCCACTGTGTATCTCCATGGACTGCAGGGGGACCACCTGCCCCACCATGGTCTTCCCCACAGGCTGCAGGGGAAACTCTGCTCTGGAGTTTGGAGCACCTCTTCCACTCCTGCTTTTCTAACATTGTTTTCAGCAGAGTGGTTTCTCTCACATATTCTTATTCCTCCCTCCAGCTGCTGTTGTTTTCTCTTCTTAAATATGGTATCCCAGAGGCACAAACAGCATTGCTGATGGGCTTATCTTTGACCAGTGGCAAATCCATCATGGAGCAGGCATTGGCTTTCTTGGACACAGAGGAAACTTCTAGCAGCTTCTTACTAAGCCACCCCTGTAGGCCCCCGCTACCAAAACCTTCCCAATACAGAACAAGATACTATCATAGGTTACAGTCAAGAGTGTCTCTCAGAGTGAAACTTTTCAAACACCTTTCCAAGTAAAAAGCATAACTAAATGCAAAAGCAACCATCTGGAGAACATTTCACTGGGACAAAAAAAAAATAAACCATACAAAACCAATGGCTTTCCCCTCATTCTTAAAAGAGTAAATGATCACAAGTACAGTATCAAGCCAATATCGAGTTACTATCAAGCTAATATCGAGTTAATGGAAAGAGGCTTGCTAATGCTCTCTAAGCTTCTGGAATACGAGTCCCCAGAACAGCAATAAAAAATCTACAGTTACTCTTTTAAATGTTTCCATAAATATTAATTCCCCCTTTGGGTGAGATTCAGGTGGCTTAAGGCCACTATGGTTCCTCAGGCCACACAGCTGAAAAAAGCTGGCAGGTGGCAGAAGGGGTAACTGAACCTGGGCCTCGCTGATCACTCTTCTCTGTTGTTGTATTAAACAGCTGCCATAAGCACATGAGAAAGTATAGGCAGGCCAAAGATCTTTGCACAAGAGAGAATTCAAAGGCGTAGATGGCTTTATTGCCAGGTAATGACATACGGAGTTTTTTACCTCTAGATAATGGCATGAAATTGCCTGAGGTCAGCAATGACTGAAAATTGTGACAATTACATGGCTGCTTTGTGGTCTATAGGAAATGAATTAGTGGCCTTATTCCAGATCTCTATCATAAAACAATTATAGTTAATGCTGATTGACATATTTGATTGCAACCATGGCTGAGAGGCCAAGGCTGAATGAGAAAATAAACTGCCCTTCAACCCAGAAAAGTCAGTCCTCCAAGTCAGAGGTGAAGCATGAGTTAGACTGAGAAAAATGTACCTCTTTTCGCTTGCTCTACAGATAGGAAGCTTGTCTCTCCTACTAAATGTCATTGCCTTCACTGCCTCTGCCTAAATGAAATAGAAAACACAAGGACTTTGGGAGGGTTTAGGCAAGATTTATAACATATCATGATGATTGGATTCCAGAAGCATGCAAAATTTTAGACAGTGAGGCCCTCTTCTGCTAAGTGCTGTGCAGATGCCACGCCCAGCAGTCTCCTCTTTCAATTGCTTGCCATCAAAACAAATGGGACAGATGTGGGAGGTAAGAAGCACCATTACCGGTGTTTGACAGACAGAGCATGTGGCTCAGTGAGATAATGTAATAAATCTAAGATCACACAGGTAATGTGTGGCAGAGAAAGGTGTTTAATCAGAGGATGGGGTCATGGCTATAAAACTGAGTTAAAGCCAAATAATTCTGAGTCAGATAGATATTTCTTTACACATTTTGCTTGTGGCACCACAGAAGTGAAACAGTGCATGAGTGTCCATGTGTTTCATGCCATTCTAGTATTAGTAATGCACAATGGAAATTGGGAAGGTTTTGAGACCAAATTTGAATGTAAGAAAAAATTTAATTTCTGCCCATGACTTACGTATCTGGCTAAACCTTATCTTAGACATACCGAGATCAGAAGATTGTAGCAAGAAAACTCATAACTCCTGGTTCCCCACTGTTTATTTCACAGCAGAAAGTTCAGTTTGCAATGATTGTGTAAAATATGAGTAGTGATAAACACATACATTGAATAGTATTTGAAAATATCATACTATTGAAACAATAAGAAAAATACAGAGTTAGGTGTTAGAATGATCCTACATAATGCATGGTTAAATATGCTTCTTCTGAAGTAGTAGATGAAGGACAGAGTTGATATCTGTAGAGGTACATAAGTGTATGCTGGCAGCTGTCCTTGACTGAAAAATCAAAGGATTTGGCCTTATTACCCACTTCTGACGCCAGTTATAGGGCATTGGCAGCAGTACTCCTTTATCTTAGACACTGCAGTATAGCTCCAACTTCTGAGAAGAGGTATGCAGCAGTAAAACTTCACAACACAACTTTTCCAGTGGACAACACTGAAGCATTTCAAGAACAAGTCTTGAAATAACCTGAAGTAAACAAAGATCAAAGAAACCCAGAGGAAAGCATGCTGATGCTCAGATAAATTGTAAGCAACATCAAATTGGAGCTTAAATAATTTATCTGTCTTTTCCTCCTAAGAAAACAAGCATCTTTCACTGGTCTTACATTTTGGGGGGTTAAAAACCGATGTATTCTTCTATCATTTGTCCCACTGTTTAACGGGAAAGACTTCTACTCTTTCAGAACAGTTCTTCACCAATCAGTATTTACTGAATAACTTAGGAGCTGGAGATGTCTCTTCCTGGACTATATTCACATAAGGATAGACAATTTGTTTAGCTCAACTTAAGATGTGACAACTTCTCAGCTGAAATGTAAAAACTGGGCATGTGAATGTTAGCCCATTTCAGTTGCAAAGTATAATAGATAAGCTTAAATCACCTTCATAGTTTATATTATATGTGATCTTAGAAAATATACTACTATATAACTAAATACAAAATGAATGGAGTGGGCCCTAGAAATCTTGTCAGGATGACGTGTAACAAGAGATAACCCTGTTTCATATTGCTACAGTGAAAAAATTAAGACATCCCTACACCACTCCCTGTATTATTTTTAATAGATCAAGTCCGAGATCGCTTTTCTGTGATTCTTGCTATGATTTCTGTGCTACCTCTAGGGACCTTCATAATCAGTGATCACTGATAATAAAAGATAGAAATAAGAAATCCATCTGGTTATTATACAGATTTGAATAGAATAACAGTATTAGTGCATCGTCATGAAGACCAAGAAGCAGAGAACAAACAATTAAACTATCATTTTAAAGTGTCATTCTAGTAAAATTACAAAGTAAAAACCTCAAGACTTAAACAATGTGATATCTGAGATTCTGGGTATAAAATGGTCTAGAAGCAGAAATGCTTCAGGCTTGAGATGAAAAATGACTACTTTCAGATGATAATGAACATATCTCAATACCATAAAAACATATTCTTGACAGACCTAGAGTCAAGCACCTAACCAGTAAAAAAATCTGTACGAGTCTGATGGACTTGGAACACAGGGAGTTCTTCATTATTTTGAAAATGCATAACTCCAATATTTATCTTTTCTCTAAGTGGATATTCTTAAGAGTAGCTATTTCTACAATTTATTTTCATTTAAGGAATTAGTGGTTTTATTACGCTGTATTATTATGACACCTGAAAGTTTCTAAGTGTTTTATCTATGGTTTGAAATAAGTTAACTTACTTTTTCAAAATGTAGGTCAGCTGGCATTCTGCCAAAAAATTATATGAATTGCAAGGAATGAAGAATTAATTTTCCTGTTAATATCTTATTTACCCCTAGATTATGTGAATCTTTTAAACTAGAAAGTCTAAGGGTTATTAAAAACCATGACAGCTGTACAAAAATTTCACATATAAAACAAACCTAGGAAATGTTTTTTTCCTGCTATATATACAAAATGGAAGAAATATGATATTTTGTGGATGAAAAATGTATCATAACACACAGAAATCCTTTACTGCAGTCAAATCTTCATTAAAGAAGAGCACAAAAAGAAATATTTTTTTTGCAATTTTACTTTATGTAGCTTAAAAGGAAAAATTATGGCAGTTCATATCTTTAAATGAGTTAAGAAGTGCAAAAATTCCATATCAATAAATATCAAATAAAATCAAGTCAAAACTCTGCTGCCGAAATTACTATGGCTCTGCTTTGAAGATTCTGAAAATCTGATGGACCTAAATATAAAAAAGTACTGTGTTTACTTTCTTATAAGTCAGAGTAATATGTATACTCAGCTGCTGATTAATTATAATACGTTGCTCAAACCCACAAATGTAGTTCTGAGATAAAAATCTATCACAGAATGTACCCCATTGATTGGAGAAAGTTATGAATTTATCTTACGAATTTTAAAAGTTCACAATTCAGAATGTATCAGTAGATTACAGCACACAGTCTAGTCTTGGCATCTTTTTTTTTGTGGTTTCATGAAAACTTTTTAATTTGTTAAATTGTCCTTCTAATTGAAATAAATTACTCCATACATCCTGTCTTTGTATTCCATATTGCAAACTGTAAAAATAAAATACCATTCTGATAAGATTTCAGAAGCCACGATAGATGAGAATTCCTTGCCTTAGACTTTGTCATGTAAGTTTGAAAATCTTGACCAAGGCTTACGCAGAATGTATCATGAAATAATATTTCCTGGGTAAGGCACACATAATAAGCAAAACAAAGATCTATGTGGCACATTTGTTATTGTGACAAAAATGACACATAGGATAGCAACAGATCATATGTTTTGTCTGAGCTTACTGATACAGATGAATATTCGTAATACATTTACCAAATCTCTCTCATTCTGACATTAAAAAAAATCTTTCAGTCACTTGTTTTGGGATTTCACAGAATATTATTTCCAGAGATCAGACTACAGAAAACGTTCATGACCTGCAAATGTTTGAACATTTCTTCTACTAATATGCCAGGTTCTGACAGATTTCTAGATTTGAGAAGGCTCGCATATGATCTTCTGTTCTTCTATGAACAGCCTATGAACTTGGCAGTTTAGCCTAAACTTAACAGACGATAACTCACGGGAAATATCATAAGGTAATTTTCAGGGCAATTCTTACAAAACAGTAGTTTACATGGTAAAACATGGCCATTTTTTTGTGCAAATTCCCAGTTGAGGGATGTCTAAGCAACATATTTGCATAAGCAAATAGCCATCTAGTGTTCTACTAGGTCACATGCATGAATAAATACCGGATTTGTATACTCAGTTGTTGTAAGCATATTAAATGCATGCTAATGTTTGAGTGCAACTGTTCACCTCCCACTTTGAAAATATCATTAAGATAGTAACAATTTTAATAATGATTTTTACCAAAATATGAATAGTTTTACCGGTGTTATCTGCAAGTGAATTCAGTTCCTTGTAGCCTACTTATGCTCCATAAATGGAATTTCTTACTCTCCAGTGCCCAAAATTATTTAAAATGTTGTCACAAATACTCTTTTCTTCTCTCCTCCTAAAGTTTACAATATTCAAGGACAATTAGTGCCTATCAATAACATTTTTATTCTGTTTAAGTGGCAATATTTTGATAGCAGAGGGGCTGCAAGAGTAGCCTCTGTGAGAAAAGCATTGTTCTTGCTGTAAACTGTCAGTTTCACCAGACTGCAAAGTAGACCATTCTTGGTCAAAGCTAAGGTCATTAGCAATGCTGATAGTGGTGTCTCTGTGATACGATATCTAAGAAAGGCTAAAACCCCCTTTACAACAGCTATGTGAGAGAGAAACAGCCCTGTAGACACCAAGATCAGTGAAGAAGGAGGAGGAAGAGGAGGAGTTGCTAGATCCAGATGGGTCCCACCTAAGTAAAAGGGGCTAAAGGATTCTAATCCGGGAGCTGACAGGGCTCATTAAGAGGGCTTTAAACTAGGCCTGAAGGGGGAGGGAGGTATAACCAGGCTCACCAGTGATGTGACTGTAGAGAGTGAGTCATCATCAAGGGTGAAGTCAGTAACCCAACTTAAGTGCATGTACACTAATGCACACAGTATAGGCAATAAACATGAGGAGCTGGAAGTGTTGGTCTGGCAGGAGAGCTGTGATATAGTTGCTATCATGGAAATGTGGTGGAACGACTCTCATAACTGGAGTGCTGTCATGGAAGGTTATAAACTCTTCATGAGAGACAGGCGGGAGAGAAGGGATGCAGGGGTGGCCCTGTATATAAAGGAAACTCTTGATGCCATAGAAGTTGAGATTAGTGATGAGCAGATTGAGTGCCTATGGGTAAGAGTAAGAGGGGCAATCAAGACTGACATCCTGCATGGGGTATGTTAGAGACTGCCCGATCAGGAGGAAGTGTTGGATCTATTGTTGTTTAAGCAGCTGGAAGTTGCCTCAAGATCGGCTGCACTTCTTCTTTTAGGAGACTTTAATCTCCCAGGTATCTGCTGGGAACTTAACACAGCCGAGAGGAGGCAGTCCAGAAGGTTCTTGGAATGCATTGAGGATTGTTTTCTGTCACAGCTGGTGAGTGAGCCTACCAGGGGTGAGACTCTCCTTGACCTGCTGTTTACAAATAGAGAAAGGCTGGTGGGTGATATTGTGCTCGGAGGCTGCTTGGGGAACAGTGCCCATGAGATAACTGAGTTCTGCATAAACAATGAAACAAGGAAGGGCATGAACAGGACATTCACGCTGGACTTTAGGCAGGCAGATTTTGGATTATTTAAGGAACTAGTCAGAAGAGTACCCTGGGAAATAGCCCTTAAAAACAAAGGGGTCCAGGAAGGCTGGAGTTATTTCAAGAACGAAATCTTGAAAGCGCAGGAGCAGGCTGTTCCGATGTGCCGTAAGATGAGCCATAGGGACAGACAGCCGGCCTGCATGAGTAAGGAGCTTCTTAAGGAGCTAAGCAAGAAAAAGAGGGTGTATCGCCTTTGGAAAGAAGGGCTGGTGAATCAGCTTATGTTCAAAGATATTGTTAAGTTGTGTAGGAGGAAAATTAGGGAGGGAAAAGCCCAACTGGAGCTCAAATTGGCCACTTCTGTTAAGGCCAACAAGAAGTGTTTTTATGAATATATTAATGGCAGAAAGAAGGGCAGCAACGACCTCCACTCCTTATTGGATGTCGAGGGAAATACAGTAACTAAAGATGATGAAAAGGCTCAAGTTCTTAATGCCTTCTTTACTTCCGTTTTCAAGATTTAGACAGATTGTCCACTGGACAACTGGCTTCTGAAGTGGTGGATGGGGTCAGGATGGAATATAGGTCCCCTGTAATCCAGGAGGAAGAAGTTAGAGACCTGCTGAGCCACTTGGATTCTCATAAGTCTATGGGGCCGGATGGGATCCATCCTAGGGTGATGAGAGAGCTAGCAGACAAGCTTGCCAAGACACTTTCCATCATTTATCAACAGTCCTGGCTCACTGGAGAGGTCCCGGATGACTGGAAGTTGGCCAATGTGACGCCCATCCACAGGAAGGGCCGTAGGGATGATCCAGGTAATTACAGACCTGTCAGTCTGACCTCGGTTCCAGGTAAAATTATGGAGCAGATAATCCTGACTGCAATCATGTGCCACCTGCAGAATGACCGAGAGATCAGGCCCAGCCAGCATTTAGGGGGGCAGGTCCTGCCTGACCAACCTGATCTCCTTTTATGACCCTGTGACTTGGTTGGTGGATGAGAGGAAGGCTGTGGCTGTGGTATACCTGGACTCCAGCAAGGCCTTTGACACCGTTCCTCATAGTAGACTCCTGGAGAAGCCCACAGCCCGTGGCTTGGACAGGAGTGCTCTGTGCTGGGTTAGGAATTGGTTGGTTGGCCGAGCCCAGACAGTGATAGCGAACGGTGTCTCATCCAGTTGGCGGCCGGTCACTAGTGGTGTCGTTCTAGCTCTCAGGAAGTCTGGGCTAGAGCACCACCACTTAATGTGCCTACATTTAAACGGTCAGTGTCCACCCTGCACAACAATCAGGGGCAACTGACCCAAGGAGATGATCTCCATAGGCCATCCTCAGAGATGACTTTTGGTTTTCTTGTCCACATTCAACAGCAGGAAGATGGCACAGACTGTTTTTCTGATTGATAGTAAGTTTTTTTTTAAATAGTGCTGTACCCAGACAATATTTCTTCATTAACTAAAGAACTCAAGGTCAGACAGAGAGATGGTTTCAAAGCTCTAATGAGCAGAGACTTAGCTGTTGCGAAGTTCATAATAAAATTAAGATTAGTCCTTGGAAAGTAATAGAATATGCATGAGATTGCTAGGAGAATTTATATATATGCATGTAAGTGGGATATATATTCTGTAACTAGCTCTTGTCTCGTTGTGCATGGTTGATGGAAATCATTCCTTTATGTCATCCAAAGCTGAAATAAAGGACACTGCTATCTAAATCTCCAAAATGAGTGTTAGAGAGTTCATTTGTCAGCATTGTTGGTATTGCTCTAGCCCCTAAAAAAGCACTGGATTTTCAAAGGATACCAAGTGCATAGTGCCACTATACAAAATTTGTGAGGTAAATGGGAAGATCTCAATCTGGCATGTAACATTTTCCCACTGCTGCTTTTTCTAAGTTCATAGCAAAAAAGAAAAAAATCTAAGGATGAAGTTTGGGAATGAAGGTTTTGTAGATCACAGAAAATTTTTTTTTTTAAATCATGACAGTCTTTCAATTAACCAATATTTTTCATTGGTTAGTAATGCAATTTAAGTCTTTTAAGAAGGAATTCCTCCAACAAGCTATTTGTAAGGCTCTTAATTTTATACCCATTTACTCAGCTGCAGAGTAGCATGGAAAGGTATGCAGTTGGAAACATGGTTTATCCTTTGATGCAAACTGAAAAATTTGAACTCTTATGCACATGACAAATGTAATGATGTTTTAAATACACTTAGTTTTTACAGCATAAACTAAAAAAAGACTTCTACAAATAAGAGACAACAGAGAAAAAAGCAATACTTTCTGGAAGGTAAAATAAGAATTCTATATTTATTTTTGGCCTCTTGTTCCACATACTGCACACTCCAAAGGCTTGAAAGTATAATTGACGTTGTTATCGCTGAAGAGTTTTTTTAATAGCTAACCCTTCAATTAAATAATAAAAACAATTTCTTTAAAAATTGATAAAAATTTGGGTCTTAAGAAGATAAAGGCTAGTGAAGCGTAAACAATCCTAATTCAAAAGTGACTCCAACTTGACATAAGTATAACCATAATAAAGCTACCATGAGAAACAGAGGTCTATGAGAAGAATATTTTATCGGGTTGTAGGTTGCTATAGGAAAGTAACATGAAGCTAGAAACATAATCCTCTATATGACACCATTTTAAACAAATTTTTTTATCACTATACATCAGCATTAAAATTCCCCAATTCTGTTTCTCAAAGCTGAGCTGCAATGTTGTGGGTTTGAAACTGTTAGTCATCTTATTTCAGTCATTTATCCACTCTATTTTCCTTTCATTTCTTAGTTTTTAAAGGGTAAGAAAGAATAATATTTTATGCTGGTATATATATTTACTCTCCCCCCATTCCTTTAATAAGTAATTTTGAATTCAGAGGACAATTCAGTTGCAACACTAAATAATAAAATAACAAACAATAGTAATAGAATAGCAAATAATATTACAAAAAGAATTATGCTGAAAATATTTTTTGGAAACAGGCAGAGCACAATGGCAGTGCTGCTACGATATAGATATAGATAAACCAGACATTAACCTATGCGAGTGTACTCCAAAATATAAGGTCTAGGAAAATTAATGTAAAGAAAGTTTTTCTGCACTTAGATCTAAGACGACTTTTAGCAATTGGATTATGTCTGGAAATTTCACAGTCAAGATCACAAGGTAAAGTGTCACTTGAACATTGCTCTATTGACCCAATCTGTATATTTGTATGGTCCAAATCACTTTGGCAGAAGCTTGTGGAATTTGTGCATCTGTATCAACAGCTGACCTAGACATACTCCAGGATAGTTTTGAATATCATCTCGTTAAATAAAATATCACTCTTTGTTCTTTACCAAGCCGAAAAGGAAAATTAATACGACCATCCTTACAACTGCCATAAGCATGAGGCTTACATAACAGTAAACTGAGTCTCTATTCAGCAGTTTAGTTTTTTGCCAGAGTGCCACATTGCTCCATAGTTTCTAATATTCTGGCTTAAAAGGAAAGCTACAGCAACATATGAAAAAAAGAAACAAACTGAAGCTGTTCATCCTCTCCCCCCCTCTAGAGGATGTGATTCTGTGATTGTCTCATGTGAAACATCCATCAAAATCAGACAAGTCAGATCTATTTTGGTAATGTTTAAAAGTGTTCATATCACATTTCTTTATGTTAGACTAATTGGTTTCTACAGATTGCTCTACAGAATAAGATAGATTGTTAGTAAAATGGGAGTCTTAGTTGAAGATAAAAGGGAATTCTCAAGATCTAATAATAAAACAAAACAGTATGCTAAAATAACCTAGAAATAAACATGCACTCAGGCCCTAACTACGTACAGGTAGCAGTCTTTTAATATAATATATTGTAGACACTAAATTTGCCTGCTAGCCTAATTATTTAAATTTTTTTTCGACTACTTTCACAGTGGTGCAATGCCACTGGGTGCAGAAGATATTCTTTTTATTAACACAATGGAAGAGAAATAAGTCAGTCTCCTTCTGTCAAAAACATGTTTTCTTTACAGAAAACAACATATTTCATAAAATAATGAGCTGCTTAGATCTGAATTTGCATGTGTAAATGTTTTTGCACTTGTACTTGCAGAATACAGGCAGTTATATAGGACTGTGCAAATGCTCTAGACTAATAAGCTGAAACAAGCATCTGCTTTACCACAATTTTGTGAAATTCTTTGTTTTTCCCTTCTGTTTGGAGAGACATAGTTAAAATTTTATTTTAACCTAATCTTTGTCCTGTTGCACTTACACACTAGCAATTTTTTGTTTCAAGTCACAGCTACTACACTGAGAAAATAATTAAGAAGAAAGTGTTAGAACCAATCGGTGATATATGGTTCCATAAACATCTGCAATTGAAATACACATGGAAACTGTCAATAAAGAAATGATTTCAACACACTTACCTGTATAATACTTTTAAAAAGTCCAACGCTTCCTCTTTACCATGCAAATCTTTTAGCCACTGGGTGAAGTCAAAATACAGTACTTGATCATGACAATCCCAACTTGTCACGGACAATAGCATCTCTCATGGCACCACACTTAGAATGAATAAAATGAACCTGAAAGACACAGATATTGTTACATTTTTATTTTATTGAAGTACACTAAATCATGTCCTAGGATGAGGAAACATGATCACTTAATCGATGAACACATTATAAATGAGTGAGTACAAAGCCATAAATATCACCTGGTAAGCATGAAGATGAGAGACTGCAGAGCTCACAGATACAAAGAACTTGGTTTTGCTGATTATTTGAAGCTGTGTTGTACTTATTGACCTATTAAAATTCTCACGATCAATAAACAGTATTTATCTTTTTTTTAAAATTGCACCTTTTCATACACAGACCTATTAAATTCTTTTTCATATGAATTTCAAAAGGAATATCATATTCTGAACCAAACAGAATCTTATCTGAAGAAGGTCATGGAAAGGATTCAGTGAAATTATAGTTGTTCCATGACAGCTTTGCTGAATACCATTTCTTACAGTATCTTTAAGAGGAAATGCAACCTGTAAACAGATGCAATGCAAACCCATACAAAATGTGCTCTTCTTTTTAGTAAGAAAAAGCATGCAGACAAGTAAAGCATTTAGGTGGCCAATTTCAATATGGTTTTAAAGCAGCCAGGAAAATTTATAGCCTTACTTAGTGCTGTGCTTTTGTATAGTTTTAAGGTTCCTTGTTTTTTTAGTAGCAAGCTTGAAAATATGTGCAAAGAGGTGAGCACATACATATGTATGCAAGATTAAAATGAAATATTCTATCCAAAATCAGAAATATCCTAGTAAAATACCAGTAGAATTCTTCTCTAACTTCGCAAAATATTTCATAGTATCATTAAGGTTGGAAAAGAACTCTAAGATCATCCAGTCCAACCATCAAGACCACACCAACATGCTTACTAAACCATGTCCCGAAGTGCCAGATCTATATGTTTTTCGAACATCTACAGGGATGGAGACTCCACCACGTCCCTGGGCAGCCTGTTCCAATGCTTCACCACTCTTTCAGTAAAGAACACTTTCCTAATACCCAATCTAAACCTCCACTGCTGCAACTTGAGGACACTTCCTCTCATCCTATCAATTGTTACCTGGGAGAAGAGACCAGCATCCATCTCACTGCAACATCCTTTTAGGTAGTTGTAGACAGCAATAAGGTCCTTCCTCAGTCTCCTCTTCTCCAGGCTAAACAATCCCAGTTCCATCAGCCGCTCCTCAGGAAACTTGTTCTCCAGCCCCTTTACCAACTTTGTAGCTCTCCTCTGGACATGCTCTTGCAGCTCACTGTCTTTCTTGTACTGAAGGGCCCAAAACTGAAGACAGTATTCAAGGTGTGGCTTCACTAGCACCGAAAACAGGAGCATGATCACTGCCCTGCTCCAGCTGACCACATAATTTTTATACCAGTGGGGATGCTGTTGGCTTTCCTGGCCACCTGAGCACACTGCTGGCTCATGTTCAGCAGACTGTCAACTGTCAGCCTCGGGTTAGTTTCCACCAGATAGCTTTCCAGCCACAATTCCCTAAGTCTGTAGCATTGCATGCTGTGAACAAAGTATAAAACTCGGCAGTCAGCCTCATTGAAACTCACGCAACTGGCCTCGGCCCATTGATGCAGCCTGTCCAGGTCCCTCTTCACTACTGGGTAAATATAGAGTATGACTTCCCAACAAATCAAATTTGTTATATGACAACAATTGAACTAAAGCAAATGGATCAAAAGAGAAACTGCTATTCAAATTCCGCCAGTCTTTACCAGTTTTTCTAGAGGTCACACAAATGGAAGGATTTCCTAGAAACAGGACAAGATTGCATTTAGCTCAGTTTTAAAGTCCAGTGCATCTGAGGCATGAGGCATCACCATGAAAAATAAAGTTTCCAAGTGTACAAAATTTAAGTATCTTCCATGACTTTAAATGGGAGAGCAACTATGTCCAGAGTTTTAGGAATATATCAGGAATCACAGCTCTGATCTCTTACCATACACCTGGTCAGACAAATACAGGAAATGTATTCTTCAGCTCCATCACCAGCCTCATTGCCCTTCTCTGGATGCGCTCCAACACCTCAATGTTCTTGTAGTGAGGGACCCAGACTGAACACAGTACTCGAGGTGTGGCCTCACCAGAGCCGAATACAGAGGTACAATCACTGCCCTGGCCCTGCTGGCCACGCTGTGTCTGGTACAGGTCACGATGCCATTGGCTTTCTTGGCTGCTTGGGCACACTGCTGGCTCATATTCAGCCGGTTGTCAAACAACACTCCGAGGTCCTTCTCTGCCAGGCAGATTTCTAGCCACCCTTCCCCAAGCCTGTAACACTGTATGGGGTTCTTTTGTCACAAGTGCAGGAACTGGCACTTGGCCTTGTTTAACCTTGTACCATTGGTTTGAAACCATTGATTCAGCCTGTCCAGATCCCTCTGTAGAGCCTCCCGACTCTGAAGCAGATCAACAATTCTACCCACTTTTGTGTCACCTGCAAACTTACTGAGGGTACACTCGATCTCTTCATCCAGGTCATTGATAAAGATATTGAAGAGGACTGGACCCAACATGGAGCCCCGGGGAACACTACTCATGACTGGCTTCCAACTGGATTTAACTCCATTTACCACAACTCTTTGGGACCAGTTATCCAGTCAGTTTTTTACCCACCAGAGGGTTTCTGTCCAGGCCAATGGCAGCCAGTTTCTTAAGCAGAATACAGTAAGAAACAGTGTCAAAGACTTTACAGGTACACCACAGCCACAGTGTTTCTCTTGTCCACTAAGCAGGTAACCTTGTCATAGAAGGAGATCAGGTTAATTTAGCAGGACCTATGTTTCATAAATCCATGTTGACTGACCATGGTCACCTGGTTGTCCTGTGTGTGCTGTGTGATAGCACTCAAGATGGTCTGCTCCGCTCTCTTCCCTGGCACTGAGGTCAGACTGACAGGCCTGTAATTCCCCAGATTCTCCCTCTGGTCCTTCTTGTAAATAAGTGTAAAATTTGCCAACCTCCGGTCAAGTGGAACTTCCTCAATCAGCCAGGACTGCTGATAGATGAAGGAAAGGGGTTTCGTGAGTACCTCCAACACCTCCGTCAATAGCCTTGGGTGGATCACATCCTGTCCGATAGACTTGTGACTGTTTAATTAGCCAAGCAGGTGTCTACATATTTCCTCTTGGTTTCATGGGAGCTATGTTCTGATCCCTACCCCTGTATTCTGGTATAGGGGGCGGGGTACTGGGAGAACAGCTGATCTTAGTATTAAGGACTGAAGCAAATAAGGCATTAATTATTTCAGCCTTATCATTATCCTTTATCAGTATTAAAGGATGGAGGTTCTCCTTGGTCCTCCTTCTGTTGGTAATATATTTGTAGCAACAAGGAGCAGGATGGCTTGCTCTTGCGCCACAAAGATTTCCTTTGAAGAGTGTCCAGCCCTCTTGGGATCCTTTGTCTTTTAGAAATGCCTCCCAAGGCACTTTATCAACCACCTTTCTAAACAGTCCAGATTCTGCCTTCTGGAAGTCCAAGGTGGCAGTTCTGCTGACTCCCCTCCTTACTTATCCAAGAACTGAGAATACTGTCATTTTGTGATCGCTGTGTCCCAGGTGTCCTTCAACCATCACATCTCCTGGAAGGTCTTCTCTATTCACAAACAACAGGTCCAGCAGGGTGCCTTCCCTATTTGGATCACTCATCAGTTGTGTCAGGAAGTTGTCTTCCACACACTCCATGACTATTTCTTTTCTGCTGTATTATACTTCTAACAGATATCTGGTCAGTTGAGGTCCCCCACTAGAACAAGGGTTAGCAATCCTAAGACTCCTCCCAGTTGCTTGTAGAAGATCTCATCAGTCTCTTCTTCCCAACTGGGTGGTCTACAGCAGATTCCAACCACGCTATCTGCCCTAATGGGCATTCCTCTATCTTTTGCTCACAGACACTCAACCTGATCATCATCATCATTGAGCCTAAGGCAATCAAAGCACTATCAGTCTAACACAGAGGGCTACCCCACTGCCTCTCCTGTGGCGAATAAAGGCACGGACCCTGATGCAGTTCAAAATGAAGTCTGAATTGGAATCGTTTATTTGTAACACAAATTGCTCTTTTTTAACAATCTTTTTGCAAAGTCATTTTCCATGCGCCAATTTAACATCGGTGATTGGGTCAAAGCAGTTGTGCACGGGCCTTGAGCTGTTTCTTAATTGGTAGCATAAGTTCTGTTTTTCTTTACCTAATCCCTGCTGATAAACTGCTGGACTTGCCACTACTTCAAGGTTAGTCAATTCTCAGCTCATTATCACACCCTGTCAAGGCTTCTGTGTTATTCTCTGTGTTATTTTCCAGGCTTTAACCCTACACTCTTCTTCCTTGTGTATCTAACGTGAAGAGTTTATGGCCAATCATGGTAGCACTGCATTTATGTGAGTCATCTCACCACGTTTCTGTGATGGCAATTATAATTTTTTTGCCATACGATGATTTCTAACTCCTGTTTTTTTCCCATTCTGCGTGTATTGGCCTAGATGCACTTCACTTGGGCTACTGAACCCTCTTCTCTTATAATTAATATTACTCCTACTAAGAGGAATAGTATTAATTCCTACATGACGACTTGGTGTTGTCTCTAGCTGAACTTTTGCATTTTTGCTGCCACTTGGAGTGCTATCCCCCACTTCCTCTGAGATGGCAGACCAAAGGCACTCACTAGAACACTGTCCCTCAGACCTGGAGTGCCACTTCCAGGCTTATTTCTAGTAAGTCTTGTTTCATCTTCCTTCCCCTTCATGTCTAATTTAAAGCTCTCTTGATGTGGCTTGCTAACTTCTTGGTGAATATCCTTAAGAACCTAAGAATGTAATAATATCAAGGGATAAATCTGTTGGATAAAGATCCAGCTTACATTCTAGTTTCTGGAGAAATTTCTAGTTTCCAGAAACTAGATTTTGTTAGTAATATAGGCAGAGGACACTCCTGAGTCAGAACAAGCAAAACTGGGCTGAAATGAAGCCAGAATATATGGATTTGATTATCAAGACAATAACTTATCCCTGATCTTGAACAATCACTTCTCAAAGAAAATGAAAAGTCCTTAAAATTAGAACTTAGAGAAGAAAAAGAATATGGAATAGTACCTACACCAAGGATGTCTACTTGTCTCTAATGCCAACAAGGGCAAAACAGGCAAAAGTTCTACAAATATGCTAAACCAAATCCACACACTTGTACTGTCAAAGGGAGATCTGTTAGTTCAGGATATGGCAGAATAAAATTCCTCTTTCAGAATGCTCCAAAGCCTCCTTACCCCTTAGTTAATTGTGAAAGCTGGAGTGGAGGGTGAAACATTGGTCAATCTTTAAAAATAGTGTATGCTAACCTACAGAAAGAAATCAAGAACATGGAACAGACTGTGTACAAGGCAATCACTGTGTGAAAGTTGTCAACAGAATTTAAGCACAAAAAGTCAAATGTGGAAACTGGTGGCTTTGCTTGTTTTCTTATAAATAACAGCTCTGAAGACAGAGTACAAAAAATGTGAAGGAAAAGATGTGTTTAATAAGCTCCCCTGTTGCGTTGGTTTGGGCTGGGAAAAAGTTAGTTTTCTTCATAGTAGCTGGTAAGGGGCTATGTTTTGCATTTGCGCTGAAAACATTATTGGTAATAATTTTTTTTTAGTTATTACCGGTCAAGGCTTACATAGTGTAAAGGCCTTTTCTGCTTCTCACCCCACCTCATCAGTGAGTAGGCTGGGGGTGCACAAGAAGTTGGGAGTTGATACCGCTAGATCAGTTGACTACAAATGACCAAAGGGATATTTCATGCCATATCATGTCATGCTCAGCAATAAAAAGCTGGGGAAGAAGAAAGGGGGACTTTCAGAGTTAAAGTGTTTATCTTCCCAAATAACTGTAGGCATGTTGAGGCCATACTTCCCTGGGGATGGCTGAACACCTGTCTGTTGATGGAAAGTAATAACTGAATTCCTTATTTTGCTTCTCTTGCCTGTGCGGCTTTTGCTTTACCTATTAAACTATCTTTATATCCACCCACAAGTTTTCTCACTTTTACTCTTCCAATTCTCCCTGCATACCACTGTGGCAGAGTGAGCAAGCAGTTGTGTGATGGTTAGCTGCCAGTCATGGTTAAACCATGACACTCGTTGGTCCTGTTTCATAGGCCAAATACCCTACAAAAATCAGCAGTCATCAAGAAGGTAACAACATAAAATTAAGCAGGAATAAGAGAAGGTGAAGTCTGTAGAGAAAACTCAAGTATTGGGAAAGGAATACTGAGCAACAAAGAGAAACAATGCGATAAGAATTCAGTAAGATTTATCTAAAATAAATTTCATTAAGATTCAACACAAAGCAGAGAGTGGGAAGAAAAATTGAACAATATATCACTTGTGTCTATAGTGTCTGGGATTTCTAAGAAAAAACTAGCCAGTCATGAGACACAAATTTTATGCTGAAATCCTAGATGCTGAAAATAAGTTGTTAAAATGACTACTCAACAATTTATAATTTTCCAGAAAAGAAAAGTCTCAACCATGATATTATCCACTGCTTGCCAGTAACTTTTATCTCAGTATCCGTGCCATAGCTTTGGATCAGGAAAACTCAAAAATGACATGCAGATTACTGTGAACAGTAGCATCAAATCACTTAGTTGATTATTTAGAAGTTATTTTGCTTGTCATCTTCTGAAGAGTTCTTGTAGCAAACCTGTTTTGTTTTCTATCTGGTTTTGTTCTTCATTTTTTTTAGAAAAAGTTGATTAATTTTCAAGGATGATCTCCCTCAAGCTCAGAGGTGGTCCATCACCACATACAGAACTCAAATAAAGGTGGCAGGAGGCCTCAATAGATGAAATTCTGACTAAAAGCAAACATAAAAAGGAAGTGTGCAGCAGGTGGAAGTGCAAACAGTCTCAGAGGGTGCAAGAACAGGGTTAGGGCAGCGAAAGCCCATCTAGAGTTGAACCCGCAAATGGGTTTGAAGGGAAACAAGAAGGATTTCTACAAGTAGATCAGAAGTAAATGGAAGACTAGGAAAATTGTGGGCCTACCTCCAGATGGGGGAGGGGCTTCATGACAAAGGACACAGAAACACCCGACTTGGTGTCTTGTTCACTTCATCGGCAAGAGGAGCCTTCAGGAATCCCAAACCTCTGAGACTAGAGCGAATGTTTGGAGCAATGATGTCTTGATGGAGGAGGATCATGTTTGGGAGTACTTAAAAAGCCTAGTCATGTGCAAGTCCAACAGGTCACACAGGATGTTCCCTGGAGAGGTTCTTGAGGAGTAGGAGAATGTAAATGTGACTCCTACCTTCAAGAGGAACAAGAAGGAGTATTTAGGGAACTAGAAGCATATAAAGCAAATAATCCTGAAAATCCTTTCCAAACTCTTAAATGACAGCTTGATTGGGAGTAGTCACCATAGATTTATGAAAGGGAAACCATGCTTAACAACCTCTATAATGAGATGATGAGCTTGCTGATAGAGAGCAATGGTACTGTCTATCTCAACTTTAGCAAGGTTATAATCACTGTTTCCATAATATGCTCATGTACAAATTGATGAAGAACAGGTTAGACAAGGACATACCCATGTGGACTGAAAATTGCCTAAACTGCTGGCCTCACAGGGTTGTGATGAGTGGCCCAAAGTCCAGGAGGATGTCATCAATTATTTGTTCACCTCAGGGGTCACCAGTTGGGCCAGCACTGTTTAACCCATTTGTGAAGACCTGGACAATGGGGAAGAGTGCACCCTCAGTAATCCGAAGACTGTACAAAGGAGGGAGTAGTTAACATATCAGATGGTTGTGCTGCCGTCTAGAGGGGTCTCAACAGGTTGGAGTAATGGGTCAACAAGAATCTGATGAAGTAAGTTGAACAAAGGAAAATGAAAACCCCTGCACCTAGGGACAATCTCAACACCATTGGTGGGGTCTAACTGGCTGGAAAGCAGCTCTGCAGAGAATAACCTGGAGTTGCTGGAAGACAAGCTGACCATAACCCAGTATGGTGCCCCTGCAGTAAAGAATAAGTGTTGCATTCGGAGGGGTTTTGCCTGCAGGTTGAAGGATCTGATCCTTCCCCTCTCCTCTGACCTGGTGAGACACACCTGGACTGGTGGGCCAAGCTCTGCCCTCCTCAGTACAAGAGACATGGACCTACCAGAGTAACTCCAGCATGGACCCACAAAGATGATAGACTAGAGCATCTCTGTATGATAACTGGCTGACAGAACTGGGACTGTTCAGATTGGAGTAAAAAAGGTTCACAGGGATCTTATCAATGCATATAAACACACATTGGGAGGGACTAAAGAAAATGGAGTTAAACTTTTTTTCAGTGGTGCCCAGTGACAAGGCAAGAGGCAACAACCACGAACTGAAATATGAAATTCTGTTTGAACATAACAAAAAATATTTTTTATCAGAGGTTCATTGAATACTAGGTTGTCCATGAGATTCTGGAGTCTCCATCCCTAGACATATTCAAAACCTGACTATACATGGTTCTAAGCAACCTGCTTTATCTGATCTGGCTTAGATCATAGGCATTGAACTAGACTATCTCCAGAGATGCCTACCATCTTCAAACATTCCGTGATTCTGTGAAATCCTATGAAATGGTTGGAAAATGCAAAAAATCATTGACAGTTTTTGCTTACTTCACACTCCCTTGAAACGCATCAGCATAATCTGTTTTATAATAGTGTATCATTTTATAGCAGTAGAAGAAAGCAGATTTTGTCTCTACTCTGTTAAGACAGTTCTTTTAGTGCAATAATATTAGCTGCGACTTTTGAAGTCAGAGACATTCAGCAAAACTGGCATTTAAATACAGAATCTGCACAAGAAGAACATACCACAATATCTAACCCTCTCAAACTCTATTTAAGTAGACAGTTTAATATTTAACATCAATTTCATTCTCTCCTTGTTCATTTTTATCATCACTGCAGTTCAGTTTTTGAAAGTGAACAGAGGTAAAAAGGTAATAGAACTGGAGCGACAATAAATCTAAAGTCAGAAGAACAGTTTTAAAAAAACAGTTCCACAGAACAAGCACCTAACAGTGTGCTACTTAATGGGAGCTAGTAAAGTCAAACAAGCAAAGCACTCACAAAAAGCTTTCTGTTGCATTTCCACCATTATGAAAACAAAATTCATAAATGAAGGCGTTATGTTTTGTGTTCTCTTTGTTCTGGTATGTGTGACTGAAGCAGAACCCAATTTGCATGTATTTAGAGGCTTTATAATATTACTGTTGAAAGTAGCCTGCCCTGTCTCTGATCCTTGGGAGCTTAGATTCTGTGATGGCCTGAAATTCTGCTCAGGTTTCAGAATTACATTGCTAATTGCAGTACTAACATTTTACCAGTCTTGTTTTGCAATATCATGACTATGCCTAGGTCTCAAAGAATGAGGCGTGTGGAGAACTGCTCTTTGGCTGGTTCTGTATAATCTGTGGGGAGGTACTCATCATTCCCTCTTTTATTTATCCCTTTTTTTCAGTAGTGCTAACAGAAAAAAAAAAAGGAGAGCATACGAGGAGTTTCTAGCTATACCACACCACAGAAATGCACGAGACACTAACTGACTCAAGTGTTTACCATCTAAAACAAGAGCCCCGGCAAAAGATGGGGAAAGAGCTAGTGGAGAGAAGAGAACCCAGATGCAATGAATATAATACCAGTTCTGATGACTTATTTTAAATGTTGATACTGGATTTTTGGTTCTTTCAGTGGGTTTGCAAAAGAGGTGGTTCTAGAGGTGGCAATAAGAAGAAAGTGAAAAGGCGCTAGAACAGAGAGTGGGAACTTTTAGAAAAGGAAGTAGAGTGATGGTGCCATCTGAGTCTCTCCTTAAAGGTTCGGGGAACTTTTTGAAGCAATGATGTAGGGCAAACCAAAATTCAATATTGTACTGATACATATTGTACCACTACACATCGACTGGTGATTATAGCATATGCGTGCTCACAGATCATTTTCTAAGATCAAATGCAAATGACACCAGCTACAAGTGCCAACTGTTTTAGGAGAATTATTTGCATTTGCATTCCTGGTTATTGGTTTGGAATACTGATGCCAGCTAATTGTTGCATGGTAGAGTATACAAATCTGAGAGCAACATGGCTGTTCCTTCTCCACAACCTGCTTGACCTCTGTCCTCGCTGAACAGCCAACAAAATACACTAAATAAACAAAAAATTACTAGGATAGTCACCTACTCAACACTGGCCCCAAACCATTTAAATGACATGCCCAGGAGTTATCAGAAGTTAATCAGAAAGTAAGAGTAGAATGCCAACTAGTTGGAATTAATTAAGTAGGGGGGAGTAACTCTTCTTTTCTCACTAGCACTGCTGCAGGAAAATTGTTACAACTGGCTGACTTGCTGTTTTTACCACTGCTTGGCTCACTGCTTGTTGATGGAATGGAATTATATGCTTTTACAGTGGCTGATGTGGGGTGCATTAGAGGAGTGTCAGTTTCTCTGAACATTACAAGCAACTCCAAAGGGTCATGAATGAAGGATATAACCTGTATGTGTGCAAAGCTTTGCTTCATCTAACAGCTTCATCTAACATCCAGTCACACTGGACCTACTGCATGAACAGAAGTTCTGAACATGGACATTTATTGTTAGCGATGAAGATGATAAGTCTACCAGAAGACACCTGGGAACATACATAAAAGAAGTGAGAACAACTTTGCAAATAAATCTAGCATGGGCTGGGGAGGACAGGGTCTCTTCAGAAGTCTGTTCAAACCTTGAAAAGTGGAAGTTTGTGAGCAAGCATACCTGCATACCAGGTCACTATAACAAACATGGAAGAATTCACTGATTAGTTCTCCAGTTGCATGCGTGGATGCTTTCTAACCTCTCTAGCTTCTCACTCACACAATGAAGACTGAGCATAAGCGTGAATGAAGAGCACCAGCAGCAATAAAATAAACCACTAAGAATTAGGACTATGTTTTCATTTTAAAAATTGGTGCATTTTCATGTGTCATCCAATTCCTGAGTTTTTACAACTCCTTTCCCCCGCCTCAAAGTTTTACTTTCTTTTCCCCTTCATAATCATGGGTCTATAGCCTCATTTTACGTAAAATGGAAAGCTGAAATTCTGAAATAATGAGTTGCAGTAATAAGACCTTTGATACACGTTCTATCAAAACTAAGGTTCAGTAAAGAAAGGCTTAATAAAATCATGCAGAGATTGCATTATGTTTTTTTCCTTTCTCAGATTTCATGATTTAAGAGTGTAAGTCACAAAACAGAAAACTTACCAGCCCAAAAATCAGTTAAACCTGTTCTATCCATTTAAGAATGGTGATATAAGACCTGTGATTAACTTGTTGTCAAGAAAAATAACAAAATATGCATCCCAGAAATTCCATGTAAAAAAAAATCCTAACATTTGTAAACATAAGGCTAAAACCATTTCATTTTTTAACTTTCTTCTGACACAACTGCAAACAGTAATACAAGACCTATTCAGATCAAGTTGTTTTACTACGGAAAGTGTAAATAGCATACCTGAAGATTTAGTGGGTTCAAGTCCTGCAGACAATCACTGCACCTTTGGGAACAAAATTCTCTTGTTAAAACTTTGCAACTAATTTAGTTTAGGAAAAATTCCTATTACCTGAAATCTTTTACTTCTTTGGTACCAAGAAACATGCTCCTTTCTGACTTAAAGTCACCTTTAAGGGATGAGTGTAATTTGTTCAGCCCCTCAGTCACCTTTTTTTAAAGTCCCTCAGTTACTTCTCAGGTTTCTGAGAAGGTCCACTGTAATATACACTCCTGCCCACTCCAGCCTCCCAACCCAGAATTCAGCTCATTTTGTATTACAAAGCCTATCAAGAAATCTTTCTGAAGCAAGTATTTGTTGAAGAGAGAATCAACATCATTCCTCTGCAGTACTAGTCACTGTGGCAGCAGTTAACCAACAAACATGTCTGAAAATAAATGCCAATTTTAAAGATGACAGAAAATAACATAACTACAACCAACCTCTTACTTAGGATTTTTTGGAATGAAGAAGAACAGAATGAACCGATTGAAGTCAGGGCTATCAGACCAATAATTACTGAGGTGAAAGTAATTGACACTCTTCAGTGATGACTACAGTACATTTCACTAAGGCATATCAATGAGTAAAATCTGCATATATTCTGAAAAATTTATTTGATTAAAAAATTGAAAAATTCATACTTTTAAACCAGAACAATCTCACGGTACACGAACATGCTTCATGCACCTAGTCAATTTATTCCATCTCAAGAATGAATTAACTTTCTGGCACAGTATATTCAAACACAAAAATAGAAATCGTGATTTACAAAACCAATAGACATATCCATATATCAACAGGTGGTGGAATTAATTTAAACTGAGGAGGTCTGTTCATGGTCTATCACCGGATTTTCCTTTGTCTGCTAGTAATAACTAAATGTCCTCTTGAAACAAAATTATGCCAATGATGGCGCTGAGACAGCTTAGTGTCAGTGGCAGAAGGAGAAGGACAAAATCAGCTGTTCTGAATCATAAAACATCCAAAGTATGACTATTCAGTTGGTTAAAGTTTCTCCAGACCTTCTCTATTTGAAAGGAAGAAAACATAAGAAAGCCTGTCTCAAAGTCATGGTTTTGAAAGTTTCTAACCAAATGATTTAATGGTTTCAAATAACTGAGATACAGGCCTGGTCTGAGTGGTGTGGATAGGTGTGGGGAAGCCTATGTTATTTGGCCCCTAGTATAAAGCTCTGGCTAGTACTGTCAGGTTATAGTTCTAGTCTCCCAGGTTTCAAAGAATACTTCACATCTGCTGAAATAGCAGTCCTTTTGCCACAAAATTGCCGTTTTGATGACATTCTAAAAATCTAGTGAATGAGGTTAAGTTACAAGTGTTGTTTACACATCCAGCAGAGTGAGGGGGGAAATTCAAATTGTAGTTGCTCAGCATTGATAATTAATGACCAAGAATGATCTGGCATGGAGTGCAGGAAGGTCCAGTTGCAGAAGCGGTTGGACTGGCTGGATACAGGAATGGATGAGGCAGAAGGACTTTCTGTAAGGGCGTGAAGTCTCCCATAGTGATGAAACAAGAAATGCTGCAGGGTTGTCTTGTAAAAATCTATTCGTTGTGGATGAGTGCTCAGAGGACTCCTTTGGACAGCAGAGCCAGGCTGGGGGATGGATCCAACGCTGGACTGAGGCATCCCACACTGACACTCAGGGGATTGGTGCCAGTGAAAGGGTACATAAGGGATCGGTGGGTGCAGCAGCCTAGCAGGCTCCCTGCAGGAGTGGTCATGGCTGTAGGACTCTGTCCAATGCATTGTGCAGTAAAGCTTTTATATTTAACCACTAAAAGGTGTTTAATCCAGCATAATGGTCAGAATAAAAATTTCCCAACAAGAGACTTGCAAGTTAGTGGTTAAAAACAGATAGATTCTGTTTGCAGAATTGATTGGATGGTAAACATGACAATTACACACAGGGGATGGGTTTATTTCATCCATGGTTACAATACAAAACTAATTTTTCTTTGATGATGCAGCTCTTGAAAGTTTCAGGGAAAATGTTCAACTTGCTGGGATGTTCTGTGAATAATTATAAAACATTTTTGGACTGAAATGCCTTATGGAAGAATAAAATATAATGTGTACTCAGGTGTATATGTACATTCTATTGCATGTACCAGCAGGATAATATGAATTCTTTTTAACATAACCTATAGACTCTGCTTTCTATATTGAAAACAATGGAGAATCATCAAAAGAGTCAGCTGAGTGATCTATAAAAATCAATTTCCTTAACAGAAAACAATTAGAAATGTAATAATAAAGGCACAGTTCTCACAATAACTAAGGGATAATTACTCAGCTTGTTTTGTGACTGATGAACAAAGACTTCGAAAGGAAATTTAATCACTGATTTCTTCCATATATTTAGATGCCAAATGCGATCACATAATTACAGATGAATGCATTTCTATGCTCATTTTATAAATAATCATGTCTAGCATGCTGATTATAAAAGCAAGAAAACCAGAATCTTGGGGTTTTATTTCATGAAATAGCAGTGGGTATTTACTTTTAACACTCAAAGGTGGATACAGCCTTGCAGCTATGGGAAGACAAATATTCAGCCCAAATCAGCTCAGCTATGTCTAAGGGAAAATTTTGCAGGAAGTTAAAGCCTGCATTGCCAGGAGCTTTTATCAGGAATCGATTTCATCACAGCCACAGCCAGAATGTATTAGTGGCAGGAAGTGCTACAGCAAGGTACATATCCAGCAGTTTCACATCCTGGTCACATCACATCCCTTTTCATATTGTCCTGCTTTAATCAGCATTAGTTCCTTACTTTTCTCTACCCATACAACAGCCATCACTTCTACATTCTTTGAGGTCTAGTCTTTCTTCATTGATAGCTGCTTCTCATATTTGAAAAATCTTAGAAGTGATACTGTAATTTGCTATCTGCACATGGATATCTCCTTACGTGAAGTTAAGAACAATGCCACTAACATGCTGCTACTAAATGGAACCAGAGAAATGCAATGTTTATCTACCTCCACTCCACCTAAAAAATTCTAACTTTTGCTAAGAAAAGTGACTATGCTTAGCCCATGGAATTCTATAGATGGATTTCTACAGGGTTAAATATAGCATCAATATAGAAAAAGCAACACTTCCCTCAATGCAGGCAACTTTGTATTCAAAACAATTTAAAGCAAAATGAGAACAGTGAACCTTATGTAGCACTGAAAAAGAGTCAACAATATAAGCAGACAACGAAGTAAAGCAAAGCCATTGAGAACAACACTGCACATTTTGAAATTCAGTCCTTTACCAAAATGTGGTATGTTATTGTGTACAATTATCAGAAGGTCAGAAGGAAATTTTCAAGAAGACAGAGGCAGAAATTTTACTTAATTTCTGTGAAAATGAAATTTTGTCCCTGTCAGAGCCACAGAAGAATAGAGTACCAAAAGGGAAGCATGCTAATTTCTCTTGTGTTGCTGAGATTTTACACAGTGCTGGTGTGACTGTTTTAACAAAATCAGCCACCTCTCCTGCTCATCAGTGCACATGCAGCAGTGCATTGGAGCAACTTGATAGCAATGCATTCAGGAAGGATAAAAGCCACATGTGCAGCATAAAGGCGCCCCTTATAGACCAGAAGCTTCTTCCATTAGTTCTTCACAGAAAGTCTTCAAGAGCTTGCAGCAAAGCATGAGAGAGAAAAGGGGGGTGTGTGTATGCATGCATGTGTTTGTGTAGGAGCTGCCCTAGGTAGAAAGACCTTTTCTATCATTTTGATCTCACTCTTACAGTCAAAATCTCATTGCTAGACTCTGACTTCCACGATGCTCTGCAGTGGAAAGTCGTTCTGATGGCATATTTTTTGTATATATATATATTTTGGCAATAAAATAAAATACAAGGCAATTTCTAGAACCTTTTCCTCATGCAGTATTGCAAACAACACAAGACTGTCATGAATGATATCTGCTATAAAGCCTTTTTCATCCTACTCCTCGGTGAACCTAGTTTTGAGAATGTTTATATCAAAGTAACTTAACTGTAACTGAAATCATGTCATCAATCCAGGAATTTGGAGCAGGGCAACAAATAAATTTCCATAAGCTACTGCATCCTACACATCCTAGGCTGGGCAAGTAAAGATGAGAAACCAGAAATTAAGCACATCGGCAAAAAATGCATTTAACAAAAGGATATTTGAAGTTGCAAATTATAACAATTCCCTACTGACCTGTAATTTACAATTCTGCTAACACCTCACAGTAGGCCAGTTTAAACTGTTCAAAAGGAGTCCACTGTAATACTCTTGCCTCCTTTAATTTCACCTCAGAATTCATTTCATTTGGGTTACTTGCTGGCGACTGTGATTGGGAGGAGAAGTAAAATCTGCTATTTAAATTGCAAGCAAAAGGATGGCAATAGCCATCCCAATTCTCTCAAATAGAGATATTCTTATTGCATACAGATTTACATCATTTGAGAGCGAAGTTTGTTAACAGTAAAGCTCCCAAGAGTAGTTTTTTGTAGGACAACCTTGCAAATGTGTCTCTACCAGTGTTGTTGGAAATGGACCCTGCTCAGTTACACCTGAGCCTGACAGATACCACATCATATTTTGGGGCTGTAAGAACTACTAAATGTACCTGTAATAAGACTTTACAGTATGTATTTCTTCATACCATGTAAAAAGCCCACAACAAATAACCTGATGGATTAAGGTGCACCTAGTTTGAGAGTATTAAAGCAGGATAAAGACAATGCCCTCCAGTAATCAGTTATGAGAACAACTGTTTCAGCACAGTGTATCAGCATGCAGCAGAGCTAATGTTCCAATCCTTCCCCCCAAAGTATACATGAAGCAATTATGCCAATAATAACTCTGCTGCTCTCAGTTTTTCTGGAAACCTTAGTCACTAAGAACAGTTTAGAAAGAGCTAAGTTTCAAATTCTTTTCACAACAAACAGTTCAACTAATGGATGAAAGGATTATCAACATCTTTCCTGTGTACCTTTAGACTGGGTTCACATGCGTATTATTAGCAAAATCATTAGCAGAGACTACCAGGGAATAATGACCTCATTTCACAATAACTTTTAAGATTCCATAGTTTGCTTCTTATTCTAGTTTAGAAGGAAAACTAAAGCTGTCCAAATACTCCTTTTTTCAAAGCAGAACTGAAGTCTGTATGGAGTACATGTTGGAGTTTTACTTAACAGTAACTGCGTGTGTCAGTCAACAGACTGATGACTAGCTGACAGCCTCAAGTGTAAGTAGTTTAAAACTGTCTGGCTCTAAATAGTTTTGTTACTCATTTACATCAGTCTCTCCATGTCTTATCTCTCCAAATCAGCATAAAAAGTATATGAATATGCATTACATATTTCTCAGCAATTTTGCTTCTTCTCCTTTTTGGACCAGCTCAGTATAGTTGGATTCATCTTAATATAGTTGATGAAGGACCAGGAAATAACAGTGCTAATAGCATTGTGCTTCAGAAGATACTGCTACTGAAGACAATTTAGAATAGCTGAAAATATAGCTAAGATTTTTAATGTGGACTATACTGAGAGCACAGAAGATAAATTAATATATTTTCCTGTCCTCATATCTTACCAGTTTCACACACAAGTATGAATGCATACCTATTCCTTGGATTTTTTTTTACTATTTCTTATATCTGCAAATACTCTATTAATTCATGAGAAATACATACAAAAGCTTTTTCCTGGGAGGAGAAAGATAATATGAAGTTACATGGCATTAGGAAAGACTGAAGCAGGCAAACTAAGCTAAAATCAGACACCAAATTATCACAGAGAATTATCTTTATATTTAGTTGCTGTCCTCATTCTATGCTTCATGTTACTGCATACTTGCAAGAAACAAGCTATTTTGCAATCAATGTGTTTTACTGAGCACAGAACGAAGCAGGGGGAATTGCTGTATATGAATCTCAGCTCTGCATCTTCTCACGTGATTACGACCAAAACATTTTTCCTTCCTGTAACATCATATTAACAACACAGGCTGCCTTACTGAGCTCTTGAGAGCATTAGGTGCTGGTGCCCATGGGGAGAAGAAATTCCACCTGACTGCCAGATGTTCTCCTGTTGAGGAAGACTTAAACAGTGGCATTTAAAAATAAAAGACGTAGACGGAGGGGAGGTCTTTGTAAACAGGCATGTTTTGTCTGTTTTAGAAAAAGGAGTTGGTCAGACAATTCCCTTACTCATTGATTCTTAGAACAGATCATATGGGACTCTTAAGATTCAGTTTTAAGAGAGAACAACCTAGTATTTTTTCCCATGTTGGTGATTTAGCAACATCCATTTATTTGAATCTGAGGCAATTTAAATCTACGTTGATGTACCTTCCCTACCCAGCTCCAAAAAACGTAAAACATGTGCAGATACCAGAATCAGACTGCATTTTCAAAGTATTTCAAATTCATACTTACGTTATCTAAGTGAACAATGTTATTTAAAAGCAAATTTGCCCATTTTGAATAATAAGCAGTGTCTACTTTCAGAAAAAAATGTATTTATATAGCACATATATTTGTATATTTATAATAAGCAGCGTTTCATCTCTGTACTCCCAGAAGGAATCACTTCAATTTAAAAAATATATAAAATAAAATAAAATAAAATAAAATAAAATAAAATAAAATAAAATAAAATAAAATAAAATAAAATAAAAATAAAATAAAATAAAATAAAATAAAATAAAATAAAATAAAATAAAATAAAATAAAATAAAATAAAATAAAATAAAATAAAATAAAATAAAATAAAATAAAATAATAAAACAAACCACTATGCCTGCAGTAGCAAGATATTAATAATAAGCCTAACTAAACAAATTGAAGTTGTCTAGCTTCTGTCAGCATAAAGCATATGAAGAACAACAATTTAGGATGAAAAGTCCATTTAGGACAACTACAAAACAGAGAATAAATACATTGTGCAAACTTGCCCACACAGATACGTATTGACTATCAGATTTGAAGTCAAAAATTGAACACGCAAGAGTATACAATCCACCCAAAGGTACTTTTATTTGGACCAGTAAAATGAACTGCTTGCTTATTAGAAATGAGTTCTCAACACAAATCAACATGAGGGTAAGATTGACTGAAAATGACATAAAAACTTCATCTTTATCTGGAAGTAGTCCCACTAAGTATCTTTTGCTTTAAATAAGAGAGCAAATAATGAGCAAGAATAAAAAGAAAGAAGAAACCCAGAAAAGGTGAATAAAATAAAATCAATCATGAGGCAGAAACAATCACACTGTAAACACTCCAGATTTCAATTTTAAACAAATAAGTTGTCATGGAACAATGCGAATGGTAATGTACCAAAAGCAATAATCAATCACAGTTCATTGCTATCTGCATCTAAAAAAAAGCATTATGAATAACTTTTCAGACATTCACAAGATAAACTGAGGAAGACTATATCAGTGAATGATACTTTCTATTAACTGGCATTATTAGAAAACAATAATAATTAATTAAAATATGTCCTACTAATTAAAACTGTTAAACTGGGTTATACTTGCTATTGTTGAGCACTCTCTCCCTGAAACACTCATCTCTCTTTTTAAGGATCATATTCCTGTATAAATAATTGGATTATTTATAAAATAATTGCTTATAATGAGGTTTCCAGGGAAGGTATATATATTTTTCCAGAGGCAAAGATCAGAAATATACACGTATAATTAAGTTTCATGACCTTTTTAGAGGAAGATAAATGTATTCTCTCATGGCCCTACATTGTTCCATTTTATGTGTGCTATCTCTACTACTATAAAGCTAAACAAAGGGATGTTATTAAATCTCTATTTATGTTCCAAACCCAAGACCACATGGCTGTCCAAATATTGGTAATGTGTAAGACCATCTCTTATTGTTTTCCACATAGTGACTTTTACCTGAAAGTCCACGTAGTGATTTTTAGCAGAAAATTTATAAATTTCTAACATCACCACAGTTTTGTAGGAACAGTCTAAAAAATAAATCCAGATGCATGCCTATTGCACATTCTTATTCCTATTGTTTGTAACTAGTACTGCTTTAAACCTATTTAAAATATATCTGAGACAAATGCAATATAACATTTTTTTTTAAATCTGGAAGGAACCTACTCCTTCTTTTGCCCCTCAATAAAGACAATTAACAAAAAAACAGTGTGTGTAGGCTCGCCCCGAGCACTGCTTGCACAGACTGAAGAGCCTCACTGTGGGGCCCTGTCAGACACCTACGCCCCACTGCGGGAAATTGGTCAAGGACACCAAGGAAGGACCCCATGCTGAACTGTAACTGTGCGACCTGCAGGGCTCTTCCTCATGGGCATGTGGGTCACTGGGCTGCAGGGGTGGCACAAGCGCAGGTACAGGCTGGAGCAGGACCATCCCTCCTGCCACAGCAAGAGTGAGCGTGTGGGAGTGTCACCTGGCCAGGAAGGAGGTTTCAGCACTTAGGGCCTGTTAGGGGAGGTGGTGTGAGTGCAGCCGTGTGTGCAGGCAACCACAGCTGATCGCATGTGTGTTCACGTAGGGGAAAATTGTAGCATCTTGGGATTTGCTACAGAAGGATGCCTGGAAATTGGTAGGCATCTACTAATGTTTTGTAAGTATTTAGTATTGTGGAGCATAAGTTTTGTTGTTGCTGCTGGTCTCAAATGTATAATTCACTGATTACCACTTAATTACCCATTGTCAACAATAAATAAACTTTAACACTGATTTAAACCACTTCAGCAAAACAATTTTTCTATCAGCTGCTATAATGTGGAGATTTTTCAACCGATTAGAATGATGCAACCTGAAAAAAAAAGTCCACAGTAAGAGCACACATACTAACTTTACACAACACCTTCATCATAACAAGTGAACAAATTGTTTTCTCCCCAATCAGACACACTTGCTCTGTGATTTCAGAGGCAGTTGCTTCGTCCTTTGGAAACTGTAATCGTACTTCCATGTTTCACATAGTTGAAGGTCAAGTATGTAATCCATCACTGACTGAATGGTGCTCAAATATCACTCTGACAAAAGCTTTTAAAAGAATAATATAGCTAAATATGCTTTTTCCTCAGTCTTTTTAGATCTTATATACCATATTTTTAGGAGGCATCTCTACATACCTATTAAAATATAGACTTTCACTTACTAATATATAAAATTAAGTAAGCATGTAGATGACTTATAATTATTAACAGAACAATAATTAATTTCATGAATATAAACAAAATATTCTGGGTTGTTAGAGCGAGGATTCTGTCTCCTTTTTTTTTTTTTAATAATATATGACATCCATTTAAAGGACTTCTCTTTGAAACCAAGAGCTTAAGCCAGTAATTCTGCTTAGTGAGAAAAAACCTTAAAGCTGTTATATACTATGATCATTAAAGGCTTGATACTGACTACCGTTTGCCAGTTACCTATGTTACTACTAATTATTTGGAGCACTGAACTAGAAATAAGGAATGACTGCAATCTGGTAAGCAGCAGCAACATAGGAATCCGAAAGAAAATTATTTGGGAGCCCAGTCCAAGGAAAAAGACTATAACACGTAGGTGGCTTCAGCCAAAGTGGAAGCAATTATTATTTCTTTTCCTCAGGTGCTACAAAAGAGGTTGAGATTATTTAACAAAGCAAAGAAACTATGCTTTGAGGTAGGTTTTTTTATGTGTCAACAAATTTTGTTCTATATCGGAGTCAAATCTCACAGACAGTTTTTTGTTCTTTGCAAGGAGAAAATTTTTCTCGTTTCTTAAAACCAAAACATGTTTATCAAATTTTTTTTTAACAGACTAAGGGGGAAGATAGCAATGAAATATTTTATTTATTTGTTCATATTGCTTAACTTTTATTTTAAATGCATATGCAAGTGGATGTCATTCTTATGTCATTCAGCATCTACCTCCTTTGTTAGAGACATTGGAAAGCCACTCGTAGGCTGTTATATATTGTGATTACATAGGATTTCTCAACACAAACACATTATACTAAAGACCAAAACACAGTTAAATCAGTGCCATCTGTGTACAGAGGCTTATTTCATTTGTAATTAGTTTATTTTAATAGAATTCACCAATGTAAATCATAGCAGCATCAGCACTAATGTCGACTAGTAAATGAGTCTACAGGAGGTGGTTCATGGGCTTAACTAGATTGATGTGTACTCCAACATCTCTGAAGGGAGCAAACTGAGTGATCATATTACAAAATGACATTTTGTTTATTGGCCATCATGGATCACGCTGAATAAAATTAAATTAAGGTTACAGTAATTGATTCCTATTTAAAGGAAAAAAGAAATTCATAATTGGCCACACTGTTTAACGTGTATATTTGCTTCAAATGTTCAACACAGAAATGAAGTAGTGATACTACTTTATGGATTGTCACTATTTTTCTTATTAATGGAGCACATGAAAAAGAACTCAAAGTGACTCAAGGTGATTTCTGTAAAGTGGGTATATCTCAAGAACAATAATACTGGATAAGTTAAGAAGCAGAGAGCTAGTGATAGCTACTCTTCAAATTGATAGATACTACATCTGGATACTTGTACATGATGTCTATGGAAACAGAAAAAAGATATATAATTATTTACTAGAGAAAACCGAGAGAGTAGGAAACAAAACTTGATTTTTTTTTCTTTTCACCCTAGTTACACTAAGTTCTCTGGTAATCACAGTTGCTCTTTAAATCCTCAAGTCCTCAACTCCTGCAATTTTTCACCTTTATATCTCTTTCTTCCATCATCATATGTTTTTAGAATTTGTGTAATGCTGGCTTCTGTCTAACTCATGACTGGTTTAGATATACCACAAAGTGAAGGGAAACAGAAGCAAGGAATGTTTCATGTTAATAAAGCTCCTAAGACACTATGTAAGAACAGAAATATTTTTAAAATGAAGTATGATGATTCAAGAAGAACATTTTCTTTCACTTCAAATATTCTATTTGAATTCTCCTCTGGAATTTACCACCAAATGTTATGTTGGAAATATTTTGACTATTGAATCTTCTTAAAGCTGTGACACTTACATGGGATCTGGAGACACAGATAATCACAGAGGGTGAAACTCAGCCACTGTAATAATTTTCTTCAATTCTCAGGAAAGAGGACATCAATTGTAAGGATAATTAAGAGACTTATGTTTGAATAAGCAGCTAAGTACTTGCTGGTTCCAACTGACTTTGTTCACTACTAAGTACATTCATCAATGTCCTTAAGCAGAAGTTCACTGAACTGGAGCCCAGAAGAAGCACAATGTTGACATTGCTAAAAAAAGAAAAAATGTTGCTTGGTAACTTATGAAAAATTATTTGTAGGTCATCAAAATTGCAAACAAAACCCAAACGTTCTTCAATCTCCAGTTCATATTTCAGACACAATTTTCTTCATTCTGTAAAATAATTGCGGATAATTTCAATAATACTTAAAAAACTAACACGAACATTTTCTTTATACATCAGAAGCATGTTATGAAACACCAGAATATTCAGCTCCTCAAGGAGAGTCCAGGGGTGAGATACTGGCTGGAAAAAGAAACAAATAAACAAAAAACAGTAATAAGAGATGACCTAATATGTTTAAAAAAATATAAAAGCTCAAGATGATCTAGTGCCATACACACTTCAAGGGCACTATCTAGGTAGCCACCTCAGTATTACTCTTTAAATCTACAAACATTTCCAAAACTTGCTCTTGCCTACCATTCTTACTCATTATTTGTGTCAGAGGGACATAAAAGTGAAGATAATATTGTGTCAACCATGGGGTAACCAAAGTACGAGACACAACAACAGATGACCACAAAGGAATCAAGGAAAAAGAAGTCAAGGACATGCAGCCTACGACCAGCCGCGCAACTGCAGAGCAAGTGTCAGGCCTGCGGTCTCTCCCGTAGAAGTACTACAGCTTCATTTTGCATGTTTCATTTGCTCATGCAAGAACCATAAGGTCCTTAGAGAGGAAGTGATTTCATACAGATTTTCAACCAATATATTAGTTTTATTCCAGAAGTGCCATACTCATGTTTCCTGAAATGTAAAAATCATTTTCCATCCTGAATGTGGAAGAATAGGATTTATTACTATTCACTGTTCCATCCCACATTGTTTTTTTCCAGTGTGCTACCATTCAAAATACAGTATCTCTGTTTTCCTTCAGAAAAAAAAAAAACATTAAAAAAAATCTCCATGGACTAACAGAAATACAAGAAGGCCAACAGAAATCATGCAGATCAACACAGAATAAGAAACTGGCTCAATATTAGCATGGCATACACAGAACAATGGAGGCATTGACGTAAAAACCCTCTTACATAATTCTTTTTTTTATAAAGAAGAAAAGAAAAAGTCTAAAAAATTATACGGATCATGAATCCTTTCTTGGACTTTGTTGCTTATATTTGCTTTTGACATCCTTTTAAACTGTAAAGTGATATTTATAGTTAAAGGCAGGTTTTGAAAAGAACATCAATATCTCAGGTAAGTGGTTTCTGGTGGCTTAAAGTGCCAAGATTTGGTTGTGCATATTTTCCCATCTGTTTTAAATCCTCTGATATTATGGGAAAATAGTCTACAAGCTGCATTACTACAGATGAGAAGTTTTATTAACTTGGATTAAATTTATTATGATATCTGTCTATGGGGAATGGAGTGGTGATTGCATTAACAATTCTCAATTGGTTAGAAGTTGTGGATTATGGTTATAAATCTTGGCTTTGACTATATCTGCATAATAAAGTGCAAGTGAGCCTACAGCATTCTGAACATCTAAAATGGTGATACTTTCATGAGGAAAGAAAAAGTCCAAACTCATAAATTAGTGACATTTAAAACCCAATGGCATTTAGGCAGTAATGACGCTTCCAAGAGAGATACATTCAAGTCTTTGGAAACCTAGATGTTCAGAGATACACTTCATAGATACCAAAGAAACTCTCTAAGTATCTGTCTTCCCTTTATTTTGACGGAAGATATGCATCTGATTGGTTCTGAAAACAAATATGCTCTTTCTCTGTACCCTGAGACTTCTGTCTCTCTCTCACACACAAAGACAGCCTTTAAAATGTGGTCCCTAGATCTTTCATTATCATTGGAGGAAAAGGCTGCCAGAAGACTTGCAGATCAGTTTACCTCTGCTCTTTGTTTATGGGGAGCTATGCTTTGACTCGGCAGATAAATTCTCATTTTTTTCATGTGATAAGGTTGCTTACATGGAGTTAATTATTAATATTTTAGTGAGATCAAATGGGGAACTGTGATAATTCTAATTCAAAAAAGTTCTCCCAGTACACAAAGCAAGTAAATCTAGTTTGCTGCATGTGTAACAGGAACCATCTTTATGTACTGCAAGCATGAATGCCATGTAGTCCGTACAAAATTGGCTTAGAGAACTGCATTTTGCCTTAGGATCAGTACTGTAAACAAGATAAATCAGTCCATTTCCCATACCGCCCATCCCTCCCAGTTGAGGATTAAGTTGCTGTGCTCCTTAAAAGAGAATGTAACACTTTTCATAATTTTGGCTGGTGACAAAGAAGGATCTTTGCCTACATTTTGACCTAGCTGGGAAACTGTGTCCTACATAGAAAGAAGGTAAGAAGAAGCATGCTTAAGACTACTTTAAGGCAAGAACTCTAATTCTGCTTGCCAAGCATTAAGATAGAGGGCTATTTTCATATCTACTTTGCATAGGTGCATGAGGAATGTAGAAAGCAGTTCCCAGAGCACTGGCTTATGGTACTGCTACAACTAGAGATATTTGTCTGTCTTCATGCTGGGCACATCTGCGCATTACATTGCATCAAACCTGAAGCTGAAGTGACAACCTTAAGCTTCTTCCCAGTATTGAAGACATGGATTACAAAATGCCAAGGATTTGAAGGACAAGGAAGATACCAGTTCTCATAGATATAAAGACAGACTCATCCTGGAATTCATGCAAAGCCAGCTCCATTTCCATTAACATTAACATAGCTGAGAAATGTTTCACTCGATGGCAAAAGGAACTGACAACTTTTCACAAGAAGCAACTAAAAAAATGAGATGCGCCAAAGTCTAATTAGTCTAAGTCTTGCTTCATTTTGGTGATTTTCACTTCAAGAGTAACGGAGGTACTTCCTAGGTCAATAAATGTCCTTATTACGAGGTTCTCTAGCAGGCTTTTATAGTTTGTATGTTTGGGATTTCATTTGGTTTTGGAGGTAATACCTTTTTAAAATATAATTGAACTGACAAGCAAACAACTTGGTAACACTTCAGAACTGGTAGGTGAGGTAACTGTAGACACATATTTCAGTATACAATACAAAAAATGCCTTCTTGGGATGTGTTCCTGTTATACAGTCATTGAATGGTTTGGGTTGGAAGAGACATTTAAGGATCACCTAGTTCAAACCTTCAAACCTGCCTTTCCTGCCCCTCCCCCCATGGGAAGGGACATATTTCACTAGATCAGATTGGTCAATGCCCCATCCAACCTGACCCTGAACACTTCCAGTGATGGGACATCTACAACTTCTCAGATAAAAAATATTTATGTCCAATCCACACCTCCCCTCTTTCAGTTTAAAACCATTGCCCATTGTCCTGTCACTACAGGTTTTGGTAAAAAGTTTATATCCACCTTTTTATAAGCCTCCTCTATATACTGAAAGACTGAAACAAGGTCTCCCCAGAGCCTTCTCTTCTTCAGGTCAAATAACCCCAATTCTCTCACCCTTCTTCATGGAAGAGGTGTTCCATTCCTCTGATCATGAGCCCTCCTCTGGATCCACTCTAACAGCTCTGTGTTTTTTCTTGTACTGGGGCCCCGGAACCAGTTGCAGGTTGGTTCTCATGGGAGCAGAGTAGATGGAGAAACTTACTTCCCAAGACCTGCTAGACTTGCTTCACTTTGTTTGCAGCCCAGGACACAAATGGCTTTCTGGGATGTAAGCACACGTTGCCAGCTGTCTAGTAGCTTCAGAGGGGGCAAATAATCTTATTACATCAATATTACATTTAAAAATACTGATGATCACAGTAACTGATATATGCTGGCTTCAATTAGCTGTATAGTCTGGACCTACTGTCTAAAGATATGAGAAATGAGATATTTTTGTGCTTATTATCAGAGAACTAATGAAGAAAAGAGTAATATAATGTTAACTAAAATAGTGGGAAGATGTGACTAAGCATAGGTTAATATCACTTCATAAGAGTAAGTTAAGATTTTTTGCCAATTATCATCCAAAGAGGTAAAGGGTATCTGCAAAACTAAGAAGAAACACTCATGATTTGTCACTTTGTTTTACAGTAGGAAGCTGTCACAACTGGACACACTTCTCCACTAAATAAAATTTTCTTATTGCTAATGCTAATTAATGATTGTCCATGACTCATTACCGTATTTTGTTAACAAAGTAGTAGTCAGCAATCTCTTTCATCCCACACTCAGAGGCTACTTTAGTTTTAAGATAAACAAAACCAGAGAATGCTGCCAGTGGTAGAGAAATTTTCTTATACTTTTAAAACAAAGTAGGGAATGTTTTCAATTTTTGATGAAAGAAAGACTATCAATCAATGAAACTATTGTAGCTAAAAAATTAAAGGATGAAATACTTAATCTGAACGAGGATCAAAGGCTTGGATTCTTATCTTCAGTTCACTTATCCTCATCTAAATTTTCTGCACCTGTAAATTTCCTGAAATTTCAAGGAATGAATCTGTATAAGGCATCTATTTTGATTCTTAACTCTCCCAGATTCTGATTAGGTCACATCATAAGGAGTATGCATTTAGTGGCTTCTGAACAGAATTCTTCAACACCAGTAATATGTAGCAGAAAACTGGGACCATCACCAAAAAAATGCATCAAGGTTCATATGGTATGATGCTAACTACACTGTAAGGCTGTAAGCTAGCTTCATTCAGACTTGATTCAAATGAATGAAAAGACAAAGGCTGTTAACTGTATATTCACACCAACATTTCTTTTTTTTAAATTTTATTTTCCTTATTTGTATTTCATTTTCAGTGCTTTTTTTGTCAGAAGGAAACATTTCATTTATGTTTGAGGAAGATGCTTAAATTCCAGCTTAGGTACAAATCACAAAATTCGATTTGACAGAAATTTAAATAGAGTAGATTATACATAAATAAAATAAGGATTTGCAGGCCTGGGCTCATTAACTAGGCAGGAGAAAAAAAAACCAAAGTTTTCCATCAAGGCTGATTCCAAACGCAAGGTGAGATCCCTTATTCGATGTTACACAATATAGAAGAAAAATAATATCTTGAACTAACTGGAAAAAATGTTTCCTAGAATAGTAAATTGGAAGGATCCTCTTGACAGAACCAAAAATAAATATAAGGTAATAGCGTATACATTACAAGATTGAACCTAAACCAGGGAATGCAAATAGAAACAGAATTAACATAAACGGAATTTCTACTAATTTTTCCTCCAGAAAATTGTCAGTTGCCAATTGACATTGCTATGCTGACCAGATCAGTGCATTAAGTATAGCTTTTTGGATGTGAATCATATTCAAAACACTCTGAACTACTAACGCAGAACTTGTTATTCAAATTACTGAAGACTGTTCTTGACAAGAACTAGTGCAGACGGAAGACTAGAAATGAAGTATGAAAGGATAGACTGAGATAACTTCAGTGCTCTAGGTGACATTGCTTGAGCTAGTTAATGAGTCCTGTAATCACCCTACTGAACAGTTAATCACAGTTAATAAATACTAGCTTCAGCTGCAAACTTCCATAATTAACTTAATGATCTGACAAAGGCTTTTTCAGATTGGTTCTTTAAGTTCTAGATGCATAGAGATACAAGTGAAGGAGAAACAATCACGTATAAACTAAAGGAATTAGGGAGAGAAGATGATGGATAAGCAATGTCTTTGGAGAAAAGTGCATCAAGCAAGGCCAAGGTAGGTCAAAGATACAAGCATCTGGGGGTTGGTAAAGACTAAGTTCAGAAGTTTGGAAAGGACAAATAGAACAAATGGTAGCAAAGACATGAAAGCACGAGCATCTTGATTATCACTACTATTTCTTCCCTAGAACGCAAAAAAACAACTGCAGAAGCTTAACTCAAAGTATATAACCTGTTAATACCTGACATAATATTGTATTCCATGCCAAACTATGATTATTCCAACCAGAAATTAATGGGGTCAAAATTAGGATGGTGGGAATATGGGTTATTTCACTAAATATATACCCTGCAGCAGTGGGAGACAAGCAGTGCTAGAGAGGTTTTTAAAAATCTTCAAAATAGCTCAAGATATTGTCCAACTAGCAACATGGATCATATACAAACAGGAATGCAGGTAAAAATTGCAATTTGTGGACCCATTGCAAAACATGACAACAAGAAATATACTAGCTCACAAAAGATCCACCCTACAGTACTCTCAGTACAATGCTAAAATAGACTCAGGACATCACCAAATTCTATTGTTCTGAAAATTGAAAAACAAAAAAAAGCTAACATAATTTGTGGACTTTTTATGCCACGGGGAGATTTTATAGTGTATTACTTTCTAGAGCTATATTAAAATAAGTACCAATAAACTATAAGGACACCCTGAAAAATGAATAACCTCACTTGCCTTCTTCAAGCCCTTGAAACAGATTAAATAAAACAGAACATTGCATCCGTATACATTAGTATCTTAGAGTGTGGGCAGATATTCTATTACCAGGCAAAAGCTTCCTATAACTCTCAGGAGGCTGCTGTCCCTGCCTCTACACATCTTAAAATGCCATGGGTGCAGAAATAAATATTGAGATTACCTATACCATTTTAGCTCTGTGCTTTCATGACCTTCTGTATCAACTGAATACTTAGGTAATTCTTTCTACTTGTGCTAAAACTTTTTTTTTAAAAAACAGTGCCATTCAGGTACCTCAAAGAACATGCCTTCTCTGCTCAAATGCTAGTGAAGGGAAGAATTCAGAGAAATGGTAGCAATTAAATAAATAAAAAAGAACAATAACCAAAAAAAAAGAGAAAGAAAAAAGCCAGTAAGAAAACGAAAGGTGAAGATGCAAAAAATGTCAATGCTTAGAAGTGAAAACAGGTCACAAACTCGGTATGTCTTGAAAGTCCTTGTAGATACAGGATGCTAAAGAAGCAAATGCACAGAAGGAATGTGATCTAATGTACATAGAGACTTTTCAGAATTTCTTAAAAAGTAATAAGCTTTCACTGTAAAATTATGAATCCTAGAATTAACATCCATCTCTTTCAGCACAATGAACAGATGAAAAAGTGACAAGAATTGAACTTGAGACAAGAAAGATGGTAGTTCCAAGAAGCAATAAGATATTCAATTAATATATCCCAATTCCCAGTGAAATTTTTAACTACCAGAAAAGTGAAGTTTTACCCAGTTCTAGAAATTTTAATTGCAATTGTTACACTTCAAAATGAAACAGCAAATACTGAATTAATACATGCCAATATCTTACTCTGAACAGTATGAGAATGCAGCATCTAGGAGAATAATGTGGGTTATTTATGATATGGCAGTCACCTCTTGGTTCTAGGCTTATTCATTTCCAAGCCATATATCCATGACAAACATAAGTGTAATACACATAGTCCCATAAAGGAAATATACATAAGCACAAGCATATATATGTAATATATATTAGATACATATATACATATATATGCATATTTCAGTTCAATTGAAACTGGCATGAAAAAGCTCAGCTGTACGACACAGGGTAGATCTGAAGTACGAATCATTTGAAACAACTCAGTATCTTTTCTACTTTTTCATAAATACCACAGAGGTTCATTACACCCTTCTATATTGGAAAAATCTTCCTTGAAGAAACTTTCGTTTTAGCACTGGAACCTGGAATTTTTTTTCAGTTCTGCCACTGCCTCTCACACATGACCTTAAGCGCATTATGTTACTTTTCTATGACTCAGTTCATTGATATGCAAAATGGTACAACAATACCTGTGTTGCAGCTAACTGGTACTCTCACATGCAAGACAGCAACAGATGAAAAGCACTATCAAGGAATGTCCTGACTTGTGGATTTCAAGAAGACAGGATTATAGCTGGCTAGCCTTGCAAGAATTAACTCTGTTTCAGCCAAAGAAAGCTTATTATATAATGATAGAGCATTTCAATATGTTTTTGAAAGAACATGCATCACACTGCATATTTATCTTCTGCTGAAAGATGAACAGGAAACAAAGTTGTTTTTAAAGCAACTGTGCTACAGCTAGCACTATCAAAAGGTACTAAAGTGACCAGTGATGTAAATCATGTCTTTAGTTATTTCCCAAGTTGCACAAGTGGCCTACATTCTATCTGTTTTAAAGTGCATTTTATCAGAAGAAATACAAATAGCAGACACTTGCACTTAAACAAGTTCACCCAAGAAACACACATCACTGCTATTCTCATACAAAACACATGAAAGGAAAAGCAATTTCAGAATAAAACCCTTGGTTTTTATTTCAATATATCTAATATTTTCCTTGAAAATTTTTCTGAGAGATTTTACAAAATGCTTTTATCTCAAGATAATCCCTTGTAATGGAAAAAAAAGCTCCACATTTTATCTGAAATTTTTTATTCAAAAGCTCTTGAGTGCTAGAAATTAATTTTTAATTTTTAGAAGTCCATTTAAAATAAATATTCAACGTATCTCAAATATGTATATACTAATAGAATTTAATACAGAGAATTTTTCAACTTACAATGCACTCAAAATTGAGTTCAAAAACTTAGTGTGATTTGCTACTCAAGACTCTGCTGCTGTCGTAAGAATATTTTGAGGGACAGCATTAAAAGCTTTACTAAAATCCAGAAAAATTACATTCACCACATTCCTTTTGTCCGCTAGGTGGTCAACCTTGTCTTAGGAGGATGTAAAATTAGTTACACAGGAACTCTTTGTGAACCCATGTTCACTGTGTCTGATGATGGCATTGCTCTTTGAATTACTTTCAATAGTAATAGTATCCAGTACTATTGGAAGTATCCATTATGAACCTCTCCATGATTTTTCTAGGAACTGGGGTTATGCTAACATGTCTGTAGTTTCCTGGGTGTTCCCTCATACCCTTTTTATAGATTGGAATAACATTGGCTTGCTTCCGGCCAAGGAGGGACCTCCCCAGACTCCCAAAACCTTTGGTAGATGTTCAATAGGTGTCCTGACGTAACATCTGCTAACTCTTTCAGAACTCTGGGATTAAACACATCAGGCCCCAAGGGCTTATTCAGCCAATACAACTGTTCTCTTACAGTTTCAATGCTCACAAATAGAAAGTCATTGTAGACACATTTGTGGTCCTCTGGTCCCACAAGTCTATCTTGGCAGCCTTGGGTCAGTCCAAGATCTATCAGTATTAATAAAGACTGAGGCAAAAGCATATTGAATGCCTCTGCCTTTTCTTCACCCCTATTAGTCAGATGACCGTCTTCAACAAGTATTGATTCAATGTTTCTTTAAACCTCTTCTTGCTATTAACATACTTAAAAGCCCTTCTTGTTATCTGAAACAACACTGGCCAGTTTCAAATCTAATTAGGGTTTGGCCTTTTGTGTCTTCTCCCTGCATGAACAAACCACAGTTCTGTAATCTTTCTATAAAAGATGACTTTGCCTCCAGAAATCACATAACTTCTTTTTCTTCTCGAGTTCCACAAAGAGTTCCCCGTTCAGCCAAGCTGTATTTTTTTGCCTCATTTGCTTGACTTATGACTCAATGGGATTGCCTGCTCCTGTGCTTTCAATAGGTGGTTCTTAAGGACTGACCAGCAGCTGAGGACTTCTAAACCCTCAAAAGCAGACCCTCAGAGTACTCTGCTAGATAACTCCCAGAATAGCCTAAAGTTTGCTCTCCTAACTCTAGGGTAATAACTCTGATGTCCTTTTTTTCTCATTGGGTTGGAACTAGATGATCATTAAGGTCCCATCCAACCCAAAACATTCTAGGATTCTAAGGTCTTCCCCCATTATAGGGAGGACTGAGAAAAATACTACACAGGGCTCTGAAGTCCCTTTTTGATTGACCTCAGACTTCTTGTTGCAACAGTATTTGTACCCATGTGAAAGAGCACAAATGGACAGTAGTCTAAAGGTTGAACAAGGGTCTTCAGTCTTGCAGTGACATCCCTTATTTGGGCCCCAGGGATCCCTGGGTCCAGTTTGTCTGTGGGTGCTTCTGTTCCACACAGGAGTGAATCCCTAGTGACCATACCCAGGGCCTCGTACGTATTCAGCAATGGTTTCTTAGAGGGTAAATTTGAATTGATTTTTAGATGACCTAATTTACTTTCAGCTACTGGGACTGTTAGTGCCCAGTTGTATTTTCACTAGACAGGAAAGCTATGTCTCATCCCTCTGTTACTGCAAATGTATTTCTATTCACAAAGTTTGGTATTAAGAGGTTAGTATTGGAATGTTCATTACGCTTTGCCTCCACCAGCTTCCTTTGAACTACTAGTTTCTGACATCAGTTCTCTCTCCCGCACTTTGAAATGAGCCCAAACAGAACACAGTATAGTGTAGATGTAGTATATATCTGGCTACGTACATTTACTATGTATTGGTGATCCCATCCACAACTTTTTCAGACTTTATATTTTTTGATGTGACTGACCAGTGAGTAATTCTCAAGGCACCTTCATTATTGACTCACTTTTTGAGATTATGTGGGTGCAGTGCTTCCTCTGTACATTTGTTGGAAGCACAATTTCCTACCAATTTTTTTCTACAGTGAAGGGAAATCAAGTTTTTCATGAGAGGTGTATTGTCAGCACATGAAATACCATCACTACACAGCCTACTGGACTCAGGCCTCTGGCCTATTTGTAGAAAACTTTTAGTTCCAGGAGGAGAGTATGTTTGCTCAAATTACATATTTCAAATTTTTTCAGAAGGCATTATGCATTTGGAAGCAAACTTGTTTGGGAGGTACATAAAAATTGCACTGGAAAAATTATACTTATTTCAAGGCTTTTATAGTCAATTATAAACTAAGTTGCAAAATGCATGAAGAAGATATATCAATATATGTGTTTAGCCTTCACTATAAGCAAAAGGACACTACTGACATTGACCAAGGAACCTGGACTAGCATATTCTTTGTTCAGAAAAACTTCTTAAGGGAAATGTTTCCCGATTATCAGACTGTAGTTGCTTGCATTCCAAGTGACATAATCATTTGATATTGGTTATATCTTTTCCTCCCTTACTCCACAAAAAAACATTTTAAAGTTTCTTACTGTATTTAAAAAAGACAAAAGGAAAACAGTGAAATGCATCTTTTACAAGGAATAAAGCCTTCGACCAGCTTAAAATACACAGAAAGCCACAGATAACACAATAGTATTGCCTTTTTAAGTGATTATATGAGAAAATTAACAAAACTGGTTCATGTCATAAGCAAATCATAAGACTTGCAGGAATGAGACAATATTAGAAAACTATTTAAGTAAGCAAAAAATTCTTAAGTGCCTAATCACATGCAGAGATTTGGAGCAAACAATTACTCATCCCAATGGTAACTGCTGGTAATACTCAGAACAAATGCAAAGAGGATGTTGGAATACTCTAACCCAGGTATGGCTTTGCACTAAAAACAGTTTTGAAGGCACCAGCTGTAGTTCAGAGCCCACTGAATGTCTTCCATAAAGAGAAGTGGGATGAATTTGTGATTAAAGAACTACTAAGTTAACAAAAAAATAAATAATCAATTTCCCATGTAGCATACTGTAGGGGGGTTTGTCTTTTGTAAATAACAAGAGATTCACAATCAGTATGGCAGCTAGATCTCAACAATACACTGCAGACAGGTCTGGGTCCTCAAGGGCAAACTATACAACTGAGCATAAAATCACCACTTTGTTATCAAGGTTGCAATTATAATGATGGGTAGTGTAACAGAAACTCATTTTTCTAATAGAAAGCCTCATTATCATAGTATTTACCTGGACAATGTTAAGTAGATTCTGTAAGAAATCTGTGGAGCTATTGTTGAGTCAAATTCTTCACAGGAATAATTCAACATGACAAGCTATAGATTATAGATGACAAAGATGAATTTTTCACATGATATTCTATATAACATATTATTGAAATGTGATTAAATCCTATCTTCTGCCAATATTTTTTAAAACAGGAAAGGTTTAAAGGAAATTGATACAATTAAAACAGTTGATAGAAAAATAGAACAGTTTCCTAGTAACGCAGGAATAGAGTCCCAAATCATACGGTGAGCCATTCTGATCCTACCAGCTATTGATTTCTATGGCCGCTCTCATATGACTCTTACTTGTGGTTTTAGAAATAAGGGAAATTAATTTTTACATCCAGTCTTTAGTTCCAAAGATCAAGGAAGGAAGGAGAAAGAGAGAGAGAGAGAGAGAGAGAGAGAGAGAGAGAGAGAGAAAGAGAGAAAGAAAGAGAGAAAGAAAGAGAGAAAGAAAGAGAAAAGGGAAGGAAGGAAAGAAGAAAGATGGAAAGATGCCAACCCCTGCAAAAAAAATCAAGCAAGAAAGGTTGAAGTTGAAATGTGGAGATGACCTAACTAGACCTCTGCATTTTCCTTCTCTGTATGGCTGATGTAATATCCCTGTTGTAAAGAGAATTTGCTGAGTGCACAGTTAGCATTGAAACATGTTCATTTTGGTAATTAGATTGTTCTCAGGTGTTCTGGCTTCCTCAGTGCATTTCTTATACTGTTCTTGTGTTTGCCTCGTAGAGGCTTTTTAATACAGTGATTTGCCAGATGGGATCCACCCAAGCATGTTGAAGAACCAGGCAGAGGTCCTCAGCAAAGCCCTTTCCATCATCCACCAACAGTCCTGGCTGACTGGGAAGTGCCACTTGACTGGAGGCTGGCAAATGTAACTCCCATTTACAAGAAGAGTCAGAGTGAGGATCTGGGGAACTACAGGCCTGTCAGTCTGACCTTGGTTCTGGAGAAGGCCATGGAGCAGATCATGTTCAGTGCTATCACACACCACATGCTGGACAATTCGGTGATTAGGCCCAGTCATGAAAGGTTTAAGAAAGGCAGGTCCTGACAGACCAACCTGATCTCCTTCTATGACAATTTGGTCCATTTAATGGACAAGGGAAAGGCTGTGGATGTGGACTCCTGTAAAGCCTTTGACACCATTTCTCACAGTATTCTGATTGAGAAACTGGCTGCCATTGGCCTGGACAGGCACAGCCTCTGCTGGGTCAAAAACTGGCTGGATGGCTGGGCCCAGAGGATGGTGGTAAATGGAGTTAAAACCAGTTGGAGGCTGGTCATGAGTGGTGTTCTCCAGGGTTCAGTGCTGGGTCCAGTTTCGTTCAGTATCTTTATCAATGACCTGGCCAAAGAGATTGAGGGTACCCTTAGCAAGCTTGCAAATGACAGTAAGCTGGTAGTAGTGTTGATCAGCTTGAAGGAAGAGAGGCCCTGCAGAGGGATCTGGATGGCTGGATTGAGGTTTAACAAGATCAGGTGCCAAGTCCCGCACCTGGGACACAACAGCCCCATGCAGCGTTACAGGCTCGGGGAAGACTGGCTGAAGAGCTGCCTGGAGAAGAAGGACCTGGGGTGCTGGTCAACAACCGGCTGAATATGAGCCAGCAGTGGCCCAGGTGGCCATCAAGGCCAATGGTATCTTGACCTGTATCAGACACAGCGTGGTCAGCAGGACCAGAGAAGTGACTGTGGCCCTGTACTCAGCACTGGTGAGGCCACACCTTGAGTACTGTGTTCACTCTGGGCCCCTCAGTACAACAAGGACATTGAGGTTTTGGAGCGTGTCCAGAGAAGGGTGACGAGGCTGAAGAAGGAGCTGGAGAACAAGCCTTATGAGAGGCAAGGGGGGAACAGGGGTTGTTCTGCCTACAGAAAAGAAGGCTGATGGGAGACCCCATCACCATCTACAACTACATGAAAGGAGGTTGTAGCAAGATGAGTATTGGTCTCTTCTCCCAAGTGACAGGTGATACAAGAAGAAATGGCCATAAGTTGCGTCAGGGGAGGTTCAGACTAGACATTAGGAAAAATTTCTTTACTGAAGGGTGGTCAGGCAGTGGAATAGACTGCCCATTGAAGTGGTTAAGTTACCATGACTGTTACAAAGATGGGTAGATGAGTTTCTGAGGGACATGATTTAGTAAGGGGAGAGGCACAGTTGAACTTGATGATCTCAGAGGTCTTTTCAAAACAGGTGATTCTATGATTCTATGATTCCACTAGCCCTCTGCACTAAGGTCCCTTTCAACCCATACTGTAAACTCTAGTGTTTCTAAGAAATTTGGAAGACTACCTGTTAACTTTAAACCACAGATGGATATGTAACCTTTAGTAATGATTAACAATGAGGAAAAAAAATATATTGAGGTTTTAGAAATGATGAAGAGCTTTCAGCAACATTTATCATTTATACTAATTCCACTGAATTCACAGAACGATATTCGAAACTCTACCAAAAGAAAACACTGTCAAAAGAAGTTTTAAAACACAAATATAAAACCTGAGCTGCAGTTTATGCTTTATCATACACAACCATTCCCATTTGGCACTTACATATTGATTGAAAGTATCTAATCTGAACATTTGCAATCAAGTTTGGAAATATCTACTACGTAACACCACTGCTTTTTACCTGGTTCTAAAAGGGTGTGGCATTCATGTTCATTGACTACTGACTGTATCCAATATTTGCTGCAGAACACTTTCTGTGCATAGTTTTGACCTGTAAGCCACACACCAAAAATGACAAGTTTCATCTTAAAAAGTATAAAAACTTTATCACTCTTGTTCAACAAGCCTAGTAAGTACATAAAAATATTCATAAATTCAATGGGACTATTTTTTGCTTTCTTGGAAAAAATCCCCACAACTAAAAAAATGTATTTTTTTCTCCTAATTGCCAAAAAAATACATTACTAAAATCAGATTAAATCATACGTATATAATTATCATGTGATGACTTTATATATACAGCATGAACGTGTTGAACTTTCTCCAGTTCTCAGGGAAAAAATATTAGAAGCCCTGACTCTCCATAAAAGAGGCGAAATAGTAAATTTTGTGACACCAAACCCTTATTGCTAAACCAGAATTTACACACTGTAAGGTGATTCTTTTACTGTGGCATTTCAATGTAATTTTCAAGATTTTCTTTAATAACATGCACTGGACTTCATAATTCACCTACTGAGTTTTAGAGATGAACAGATTTTTGGGTGTACCAGATGTTTGTGCCTGCCTGTGTAGATTGTCTTAATAATGTTTCTTAAATGCCCGGGTTACTCTTCCTTCTTCCTACTCCAATCTGTACACTCATCATCGGTTTTTCCACATCTTATCTTCTCTAGTACTGAACAGTGGCAATTCAACAGTGTCACAGCACCTGGACTCACTCTGTGGAGGCACAGGAATTTATTATCTAGCATCTAGATCATATAAAGCTTTATAATCCAGAAATGCATATTCTTATAATCAAACAAAGTATGGATATCATGCCCAGCATTTGCCCCAAATTTAGAGGGTGATTCCTTGATGTTTTCCATGTATTTTTACCTAATCTCCAAACAAATATTGCGTGGGTACCCAAATGGCAAATAGCAACTTCCTTGGTAGACTTAGTTTTCAAGATTCTTAGTGGAGTACAAACCATCCTTTACAGTTCATTTGATAGTTTCTAATGAATCGAAATAATAGAGAGAAGTAAAAGCTACCACTTGTTTCTAGAACAGTGAGTTTTGTATAGGAATGGCCTGGTGTGATCTGGTTTGGTATAGTAAGGAAGATGAAAGGGGCCCAGGAACCTGAATTCCCTTTGGAAGAGAAAAATCAAGGAAAAGAAGACCAACTTAATATAAAAATGCTCAATATACACACATTTACACAAAATTCAGTGATGGGCACCTCCTGATTACGTTGTATGTAAGATGAACAACCAGATTTGCTCTTACTTATCCAACTTTTACAAGCAATTAAAAAAAGTTAGTTATGTATATTTTTATATACATATTCGTATATACATTCGCATCTGTACCTCAAAAATTGTGTCCGGTGTCCGGTGAAGTAGCTACCCTCAGTACCAGTTTACTAGAGAAATATACACCTTTAGCAACCAAGAAGATTTTGTGTTTAATGAAACAGCACAATATGCTAAAAATTTTACTGCAGAGCATCATTAATAAAATACCACTGCACTGGTGCTCCTGAGAATGCAAGTCTGACAGCAGTAGTTAATTGCCTTGGAGAGGAACATAAGTAGCCTTGGAGAGGCTGAAGCATCTTTTCCTTCAACCAAATGCATAAGGCTGTAACAAAGTAAGGACAGAAGAAAACAAGGGCATTGTTTCCCTATTTTTCACTGACCACCTTACTAGTCACCCTTTACCTGTTATCATGTATATTGTCTGTCTTTCTCACCCTTCTATTGTCTGTACAGTTATGCCAGAAACAGAATTCAGAGATAAAGATCATTGCTATCAAAACTTATCCTGCTGAACCCATGTGCATTGATGTAGTTCTGGACCAGGAAGTATAAAATCCTAACAATAAGATCCAAAGTGAGATGAAGATTATTGTCCTTTAATGGATAAACAAGACTATAAAAAAAAGAAAGATGTACTTTAAAAGCAAACACAATACACAATGAACACATTTCTTTCACAGCATATATACATCATTTACAGAAGGGAAAGAAAATCCCATGTTCAGGCTGACTTTAAATTGGAGTTATTTCTAAAACCAGCACAAACAGGAGGCAATTTAATAGGTTTTGGAACAAAACAGTGGAGAACGGTCAGTCTCAACTGACCTAATAGCACCTTGTGAGGCATATGAGCTTTTCTAGTGTAGAAGAAACTTAAGTTGAGATATCTCATTTTGTAGCAGTTTAGATACTGTTAGATATTGCTGTACCTAAGAAAGGTTTCTATGGATTTATTAAACTAGATTTTCACTTACACAAAGCAAATCAAGCCCTAAAAGTGGTATCCCATTTAGATACCAAGCCGGACAAGAGGTCAGTTTTTGCTCTGATTACTACTATATGCTACAGCCTATGAAATAGCTAGTTACGTCTTTTATCAAGATTAATCTGGCATTGCTTTGCTTACACATGGCAGAATCAGAACTTCATTCTGGAATACAGACACATTAGCCACAGTGCTCTTGTACTTGTGGAAATCTGCCAACTGCAATCCTGAACAAATTCTGTGATGAGGTGACTGTCGTGGTGTGTAGGGAATGGCAGTGGATGTTGCATGCCTTGACTTTAGCAAAGCCCGTGAAACGAACAGCTCTAGACTCATTGTAGTCATGGGGAGGTCTAGCTGGGGTATGGGTATGACGAAGAAAACTCTCTGGAAATATGGGTTCAAAGGGCTGAGGTCAGTGTTCCAAAGTCCACATAGTGGCTGGTTAATGCTTGGGGACTGATACTGGGTACAAAGTAGTCTTGTATTCTCATCACCTGCGTGATGGGACAGAAGGCACTGCCAGTAAGTAATTGGGGGGACATCAGATTGCAGGGAGTGGACAGCGGAGGGCAGCACTCATATTCAGAGGAACTCAAGACAGCTTGAAGAAGTGGGGAAAAGTGTATTTCACGGTGTTCGTCCAGGCCTTGGAATAGACTCACCCCTGCAGCAGGACAGGCTAGGGCTGACTGAGCAGAAGCAGCTCTCCAGAAACGGCCCTAAGGGCAGCAAGTTCCCAGGAGGCAGCAGTGCACATGGGCAGCAAAGCAGCCCTTGCACCGGGACTGTGCCTGCAGAGGCACAGCACCGAGGTCAGGCACTGATTCTGCCTCACTGCTCAACACTGGTGAGAGCACACAAGGAATGCAGGGTCCGGGGCTGGGTTCTTGGCACTGGCTCTGACGTACAGCAGCGATTTCAGTGGAAGGTCACCATGATGGCCATGGCTGAAGCATGTGGATGGGAGATCTGGGTTTCTATAGTCTTGAGAAAGAGGTTAAAGTGCGATTCTGCTTTTGGCTACAACCACCTGATGATGAATAAAGAGGCATAACGAAAAAGAAGCCAGACTCTTCTCACAGCTGCATGGCAACAGGATGAAATGCAACAAGCACAGTTTGGAACAATGGAAATTTGGCCTCAATGTAACAGAAAATTTGTTTGACCAGTATGAGGGTTGTCAAATACTGGAGAAGGATATCTGTGGAATCTGTGGATTCTCCATCTTGGAGATGTTCAAAACCTAATGGAAAAAGGTCCTGAGCAACACAATTTAACCAAACCTCCTTTGAGCAGGAGGCTGGACAGGATGAATTCCAGCAGTCTTGTCAAGCCTACCTAATTCTGTAATTATACAAAATCAGTAATTAGTTCATAGTTCCTTTTGACTGACTCAGCCCTGCGAATGTGTAAAACCAACAGAAGATATTTAGGCTGCTGTCCACATGACCAGCACAAATCAAAGTCTAGTCTAAATATTTTTAATTAATCATGTATCATCCTTCTACACAGAAAAGTATAAAATATGAAATACCCTTGCAACACCCCACAACTCTCACTTAGTTTTTTTATGATGTTCTTTAGTAATTGCCCTCTGCATGATTCACGCCAGTAAATATGTTTGTTGTCCTTGTCAAAGTATTATGTATTTGAACTATGGTGCATCAAGGGTAGGAGAGGCATTGAAAAATAAAGATGAAAACTATCAGCTGTCTACTTTTGTCTTTACATGACTCTTCAATAGCAATCATATAACTCTTGTTTTCATTTTAACTCATAAATTCCTTCTTCTGAAATTGCAAATGTCTTGTATATTGCATGCTTGCATGGCGGGCAGGCAATATAATACACTTCACAAAAAACATCTGTAGCATCACTGTATTCTATTGAGTGTCTTGTCAAAGTTAAAAGCCCCAAAGGACTCAAGCTATTACAAGGTGCTTGCAAAGATGACTCTTGACTTATTTCAGCAGTTCATACCTTAGGTTTTACCTTAGCAGATGTTATTGGAATATACCGTAACTAGATCTCCTTCATCAGTGTCACCTTATACATGACAGGGAAAGGAAGAGCATGTGTATCTTCTATCAGCTCACAACCAAAAAATACATATTACTGTGGAAACTCCTGTTTGTGCTTCAGCAGAAAGTGCCATTTAATGTGGATGGAGGGAGGAAAGGATTCAGCTGTCAGACAGCTTCTGTTTAACAAACGTGACTTGCATATGACTGGCTGTTCTCATTCTAGCAGTTCCAAAGTAGTTAATCACTTGATATGAGTGGAATGAGAAGTCAAAGAATGTAAATTAGCATAATCACCAGTAGACCAACCCCTTGGTTTCAGTAGTTTTATTACAACACCATATAGTATTTGTAAATGGGGCTTGTATTTTCTGACTACTTTTTTCTAAAGGTTTTTGTCTTGAAGACTGTGTATAACAAGTAAGGATGCTCCGTTTTAATTAGCACAAATATATCCTAAGTTCTTTGTTCTTCTACTCTCTATTCAATGCAAGCCAAACGCCAGATTGTTCATTGTATTCGTTGAGCAAAAGCAAACTGCTCACAAGTTAGCATTTCACTAATAAACCTAAGCTTCCCCTCCCCTCTCTCCCCCACTGTATCCCCCTCATACTATTCCTCACTTAGTCTCTGAGACATCTGAAAAGGTTTTCATCAACAGTTTTAACGGTCTCTTGAGAGAGAATGAAACTCAGCCCTCTATCAACACTGTTCCTGCAATCCTCCTGAGAAAAAAGGGCAGTGATACACAAAGACATCTTTGTGAGTTATCTTTTATTTTCTGGATTAGCACACTAAGATCCAAAAGAAAGCCCTGCTACTGTAATTATTTTACTGCAGCAAAGAAATTACACGGATGAGAAACAAGGGATGCACACTGTTCCGGTTTCGGCCAGGATAGTGGCTGGTGTAGTGCTGTGCTTTGGATTTAGTATGAGAATAACGTCGATAACACACTGATGTTTCAGTTGTTGCTAACTAGCACTTAACTAAATCAATGAAATTTCAGCTTCCTGTGCTCTGGCAGTGAGAAGGTATATTCCATGCACACCAAATGCCAGATTGTTCATTACATTAGTTGAGCAACAGGAGGGAACACAACCAGGACAGTCGACCCAAACTGGTCAAAGGGATGTTCCATACCACACAACATCATGCTTAGTAAATAAATTGAAGGACTTTCTCTGCTCAGGGATGTGCTGGACATCTGTCAGCAGGTGGTGGGCAATGGCGTTGTGCATCAATTGTCTTTTATATTCTTTTACCACTGGGGTGGCTGCGGGAAGCGCAGAGTGGCTTTACAGTGCTTAGTTGCTAGCTGGGGTTAAATCATCACAGTTGCTCACAGAAGTGAATCAAGCCAGCCCGATCTCTGCTAACAGTATAGCCATTGCTAGGCACAGCTAATCACAGGACGTTCTTTTTTTTTGTAAGGATTTTGCAGTCTGCTCTGCTCTATGTGCCACTCCATTTGTCTTGAGTCTTCATGAATTCATAACTGCAGCAGTACACTACTGTCTTTCCACATCCCAAGATTAGAATTCTTAAATGCTAGGCATTGCCAGCTTTGTCTCAGCTAAAACAACTTACAAATGGAACCTCAGTTGACTCCTCCTGTGAAAAAGTAAAATATGGAAAATATTACTCCTTTTCTTAAAATTATTTAAAGAAGTCACCAACAAAGCTATCATTCTTTTTTTTCTATTTTTTTTCTTTTGAAAGCCAAGTGCCTTCATGCTTCCCATGGTCTGATAATGCAACAAGTCTAAAAAAAATTGTCTCTGGACTGGATTTAAAAAAGAGGACTGTATATTAAAAGGATTATTATAAAATCAAAAAGAGGGAAAACCTCCCATAATTCACACTCAATCCAGAAAATCTTAAAAGCCAAACATTCTGCTCTAAACTTGAACACATTCTTCTAGAAAATCTTCTAATCTACAAGGTATTTTCTTTTTGTTCATTTGAACTGGGAAAAAAGAATAATAGCAACAAAAAAAACACCAAAAACATCAGCTAGAGTTTGTTGAGTACAAGCATTATGTTTTATTTACTTCATTTACATGCCGATTTAGAACAACTTTAGACTGATGTTTCTATGATTTCAGTAACTGTGGTGGTCTTTCCAAGCACTCACTCACTTCTAAGCATTGCTCAGAGAGTAAACAACCCTGTCATTAAGCACAGAAATTACGATGTGAAGAACTCAGACTGAATGATAGATTTAAAATTACAGGGTTTACACTTTATAAATTATCGCTCTTTTATGTATATATTATTTCCTACACTTAAAGATTGTTCTAAAAGTCTTCATAGAAGAGCATATCTAAGCACTACGTTTTTAGCAGTCATACATTCACAAAACTAAATAATTTCATTCTTCAAATGAAGATGATGACACTAAGTAGTGATAAAAAAGAAGAAGAAATTACTTACTAAGATGAAATTTTAAGTTCAGATGAAGGAAACAAGAACAACAAAAGCAAATGCAAAGCCCTGCACCTACAGAGGAATAACCTTGTGTATCTGTACAGTCAGACAAGTTGACCACGAATCACACTTGCAACAAAGAAGCCTAAAGAAGCTACCTAGACTGCATTAGGAAGAGTGCTGCCAGAAGGTTGAGGGAGGTGATTCTCCCTCTTTGCTAATCCCTCGGTCCAGCTATGAGTTCCTCAGTAGAAGCAAGATGTGGATTTACTGGAGTAAGTCCTTCAGAAGGCCACAAAAAGTATTAAAAGCCTGGAGAATCTGCCTGGAGAAAAGTCTGAAAGACATAGGACTGTTTAGCCTGGAGAAGTCAAGTCTCAGAGGGTTCTTACCTGTGTACAAATACCTCATGGGAGGGATTGAAGATGGAAGCAGACTCCCACAGTAGTACCCACCGATGGGACGAAAGGTAATAAGCACAAATTAAAGCAAATTAAGTTTCATTTGTATACAAGAAAATTGTTTTCTACTGTCAGCGCGTTTGAACACAGAAACCTGTTGCCCAGAGAGGTTGTGGATTCTGCACACCTGGATATACGTAAAACTTGACAGGACATGTTACTCAGAAGCTGACCCTACTTTGAGCAGGGGAGTGGGAACAGATAATGTCAAGAGGTGTCAACAAATCCAGTCTTCCTGCGATTTTGCAATGGCATACTCTCCTCCCTGTGTGGAGTAAACCTTATTTTTGAAGGTGATGTTAATAATCTAGAGACATGAAACAGCTTTTTCCATTTGCACTTTATAACTCTGCCCCAAATCTTAAATCATTATGGTTTCAATATTTCAGCTTAAAGACACTAATTTATACTAATCTGGTATTTGAATAATATGTAAATTTTGGCCCTCGTGTAAATTTGGAAAGTACTTCTGGATTATTGTTTTTATTTTCTTCTTGTTACACTCCATTATCTTCTGAGTCACACTATGAGGTATTCAGTCAATAACACTTCCTAAATATCACTAGAAGAAAAAAAAGTTTACTGTTTTAAGTGTGGCAGAAGTTACCAGTGTTGTATGGATATCTAGCAGGGAGTGGTAAGGGAAGAGGAGAAATGGTAAAGATATTTTCATAGAAAAAATTAAGTTGAGGAGACCTCTGGCTGTAATTATTTCAATCTTCTTCTTAAAAAATTTAAATTAGATCAGGTTGCTCAAAGCCTTGTCCAGACAGATTTTGAAGACCTCCAGGCATACAGCTTAGCCAGGCAAGGAAGGAAGACACATCAAATTTATCTCTATCACTAAATTCTAAACACAGTAATGAATTTTATTTAGAGCTAAGCAATAATTTCACTTTATAGTGACAGCCTTTATAAATTTCTCTTACAGGTTCTGCAAATTAGTCTTTCATTGAATTGCGGAAAGGCTGAACACTTATAAATGTATTAATCCAGGCAAGTCTATCTTCCTTAAACATATAAATGCCATAAAGAAAAGAAATGCAAAATATTTAATCAGATCATTTCACAGCATGTAGAAATTTTACTGTATAGTTCTCTACCTCATCATATAATTACAATGACACATACATACATTATTCATGATACACCCATACTTTACTGTGTGTATCATAAAAGCACTTCAGAAGCTTGCTGGTTTGACGTATACAGAGGAATAATGTAATATTCTCTCGGAAATAAACTAGAGATACCATATATTTTATACTCAGCTAATTCTGATTTTTAGATCTGTGGTTGTAGTACAGCTAAAAGATCAAAGCCTAAAACTTTACAACCACCTCAGTTTTCTAGATAGTCAGAAATTTGGATGAAAGCTCTTCAACAGTTAAAGGCATTTGTTCTCTACTATTTTATAGAAAAATGCCTTTCGTATGTTTTAATAATGAGTTATATTCTGGACTAAACCTCAAATTAGGTCATGTTTTTTAGCCTGGCCATTAAAAGTCACTTTGAAAAGATACATCATACATTATTATTTTCTGAAATTGATGAAAGATAATAGTCAGTGCTTGTTATCAGGACATAAAAAACAATATTTAAGACAGTGCGTTTGACAGAAAACTTTAAACACAGACTGTTTCTTGAACAACGTAAGAATTCATTTTAAGGTTGATTGGAATGGGTTCAGAAGTGATGGAACATATCCTTCTCATCTCCAGGAATTACTATCATTGAGGCACCTATGAATTACACGAAAAATAAATCCTTTGCTAAGTGTTTTTCTGCTTTCCTTGTTGTTTTCACTTTGCTGTTTCATCTTCCCAGTATTTGCGCTAAAGAAGATGCTTCTTTTGAATATTATGTATCATTATAGAAGTACATATAGTTACCTAAGTCCTAAAACAAATTAATCATTTCTTCATTAGCAATTTATTTTTACGACTTAAACCAAAATATAAATTCTAAACAAAAACCACAAACAATGCAAATTTATGTTGATTATTATGCAGAAGAGGGGCAAAAATGGAAGAATTTATGCTGGGTTGCTTTTTTACTGAAATATTCTAACCTACATAGCAAAAATGCAATTCAGTGTATTCATAGTCAAGAAATGGGTACCTTCATTTTTGGGGGGAGCTAATGTAACATGAGAAAAGTTCATGTACAGATTAAGCATTCTTAAAAAGCCTAAGGTATATCATTTAGGAAGATAAATATGACTGATTACACCAGAAAACTTCGCTATAATTTTAATTAAGACTTATTGGTTTGTAATTAAAAACATTTCTTGTCATAACATCAGCCTTTACTATCAGTATAAATTGGTGCTGGGAAGATAACAGTTCCCAAACATAAAATGTGATAATAATAATATTAGAACTAAAGGACTTTCAAAAAACTCAAAGACGAAGGAAATTTTTAAAAAGTGCATTTTTTTATAATACACTGTAAAAAATTAATTTATTGTCATGGCTTACCACTAAAACTAGAATATTAAGTTAACCTGCTTTGTGGCATGTTGAACTGAGACTGTATGTGCTGAAGTGGACTTGAATTTAGACTTAATAACAAATTTCAAGTATCTCTTAACAATCAAAAGGTTATACGGATTTGCAGTGTATAGTGGGGTAATACAGGAAAAGACAGATAATGTCATAGCAGTTAAATATGAAGTGTCTTGCATCTTTTCTTGTAGTGGTCCATGCCAACCACAGGCCTTAATGATGAAGATAAAGGTCAAATGCAATACTCTAATCCAATTGTTCTCAGTTATTTTAAACCTGATGTGAAACGCTGCCAGTGACTTTGTTCTGAAAACAAATGTAATCAATCAGCCCTATTTATCTTTTTTCTTGTGTTTTTTTTTAAAAATTAAAGATATACCAGTAATTTGTCAGCGATACAAGCACGAATATTCAAACTAGTTGTTTGTAAAAAATCCAGATTTCTTCCCTACCTACGTCCAGAAAAGTCTTATTATAGCTGTTTGTATTGGAAAATCACTGGGAGATAATCTAATCTATACAGAAATTCTAAATGCAAATGGATTTGACTTTCACTTTACTCCAAGGTATTTTAAGTTGTATCTTTTGATAATGAATGCATTAAAAAAAATCTATTAATTATGTTTGTATATTGTATCTTACTGGATATTCCCAGAAGAATTAATTCTTACTGTGGAAGGGGCAAAGTAAATATTACAGAAACCACTCGGTTCAGGAAAACAGATTCAAGGTCCAAATGCTGCACTTCTACGAACACAGTAAAATGGAATTATTCTATATAAAGGACAAGAGATCCCTTCCTGCAGAAGCTTAGGCTTTTCACATTTTTTTTAAAGTTAAATATCACAATTCGGCATAAGCATCACATTCAATTATGTAATCTGTTTGCAGTAACGTATCAAACTGTACTCTCTGTACTTAAACATGCATTCTTGCTGGAAATAGCGGTGCTGCCAGTTAAAAGCAGAAAATGTGTTGATAACAAGGGTATTGTTTTTATCAATAAGAACTGTTTTCTATGTTTTATCTTTATTATCTCAAACGAATAAAATAATATAAGCTTCAATAGAGATAGAAGGTCAATACAGCTAACTCAGTTCGATATGCTAGCCCTGCTGCAATATATTTTGTACACAGTCTAGACTCATACATGTTTAAAATAAAACAGCTTGGGGTGACACTTTGCTTCAAAGAGACCATTTGAATTAAAGTTCATATGGATGTATGGTGGATTCATTTTACACAAGAAATTCATTGCATACCAATAATAATCTCAAAAAACAAACCAGCATTTGCTCATAGTCTGCCATTGTATTGTCTAAATTTTAATATCTACCATACTCAAACAGCCTTCTTGGTGTAAATTATTACATACTGGGAGATTTCCAGCATGAGTGCATTCTGTCATCTTTTTAATGCAAGGATTACATTTAGACTTGTACCATCATTGGACTAAACACACGTGGAAATGGTCATACTTATTAGACATGGTCTTCCATTTAATACAAGATACACAACCTCAACTTCTGCACCACTTTTGAGGCTCTTGAGGCTGTACTTGAAATCATACAATAGTATCATAGAATTATAGAACATCTCAAGTTGGAAGGCACCCATAAGGATCATTGAGTCCAACTCCCTGCTCTTTGCACAACTACCTAAAACTAAACCACATGACAAAGAACACTCTCCAGACGCTCTTTGAACTCTGACAGGCTTGATGCCATGACTACTTTCCTGGGGAGCCTGTTACAGTGATCATTTCAGTGAAGTAGCTTTTCCTAATGTCCACTCCCGAGCTGCCCCTGATGCAGCTTCATTACACTTCCTTGTGTTCTCTCTCTGGTGACCAGAGAAAGGAGATCAGCACTTCCCCCTCCAATGCACTCCTTGAGGAGGTTGTAGACTGTGATGAGGTCACTCCTCAGCCTTCTCTTCTCCAAGCTAAATAAATCGACTCAGCTGATCCTTGTAAGTCTTACTCTTGATGCCTTTCACTAACTTGGTTGCCCTCCTCTGGACACACTCTAACAGTCTGATGTCCTCTTATATTGAGGTGCTCCTAACTGCACACACTGTTTGCAGTGGGATGTCACCAGTGCAGTGTAGAGTGGGACAATCACCTCGTTCAAATGGCCACCTAAGCTCTTCTTGATGCATCCCAGGACACAGTTGACCCTTCTGGCTGCCAGCGCACACTGTTGAGTTATATCCAACTTGCCCTCAAACAACATTCCCAGAACTCTTTGTGTGGGGCTGCTCTCTGGCCTCTCATTCCTAATTTTTATGTATAATCAGTATTACTCCATCCCAGGTTGAGAATCCGGCACTTGCTCTTGTTAAAATTCATATAGTTTGTTATTTCCCAACTCTGTAGTCTAGCTAGATGTCTCTGTAAGGCTTCTCTACCCTTAAGGGAGTCCACAGCTCCTCCTAATTTAGTATGATCGGCACACTTTGGTTTAATTCATAAAAACATGAAAGAGCACTGGCCTTAAAATTGAGCCCTGGGGAACCCCACTGGTGACTGTCGGCCAGGCCAGTATAACTCCATTTACTATAACTCTTTGAGTCCAACTCATCAACCAATTGCTCACCCAGCATATTAAGGACTCGTCTAGCTCTGGGCTGGGAATTTTGTCCAGAAAGATGCTGTGAGAATACCAAAAACTTTACTAAAATCCCCACACACCACATCTAGAGGCTTTTCTTGGTCAAGAAGATGGATGACCTTTGCATAAAAGGAACTCAAGTTAGTTAAGCAGGACTTTCACTCACAAACCCATGCTGGTTATGACCGTATATATAGGAAGTAGAATAATTCCTATTCTATTCCATGCAAGGCTTCTTATGCCAGAGATAAAAAGGAACAAGAAATATCAACAGCCCAAGATTTGCCAATGGATATTTTACTTCTGTTACACCCTGATGGAATAGGACCTGGAGGTACTTGTTGACAGGCGACTGACTGTCAGTGTAGCCAGGTGGCCAAGAAGACCAAGAGCATCGTGGCTCGTATCAGAAATAGAGCGACCAGTAGGACAAGAGAGGTGACTGTCCCCCGGTACTCAGCAAGGCACCAGTGAGGCTGCACGTTGAATACTGTGCTCAGTTTTGGATCACTGAGTACAAGAAGTATATTGAGGTGCTGGTGTTTGTCCAGAAGAGGGAGATAAAGCTGGTGAAGGGTCTAGAGGACAAGTCTTACGAGAAGAAGGTGAGAAAACTGGAGTTGTTCAGTCTGGAGAAGAGGAGGCTGAGGGGAGACTTTAGTGCTTTCTAAAGCTACTGGAAAGGAGGTTGCAGCAAGATGGGTGTTGGCCTCTTCTCCCAGATAATACATGATAGGATGAGAGGAAATGGCCTCAAATTCTACCAGAGGAGGTTTAGATTGGATATGAGGAAAAATTACTTCACTGAAAAGGCTGTCAAGCATTAGAGGAGGCTGCACAGGGAAGTGGTTCAGGCACCATGCCTGGAGGTTTTTAAAAGACGGGCAGATGTGGCTCTTAGAGACATTGTTTAATGGTGGACTTGACTTCCACCATTGCTTGCTTATGGTTGGATTCGAGGATCTTAAAGATCTCTTCCAACATGAATGATTCTGTAATTCTGTGATTTTTAAAATACGCTATGATTCTTTGTAGAAGAGACTGTATCAAATAACATGATGATATAATGAGCTGAATAACAAATATTAAACCCAAGGCTGTGGACTGAATCCTGACTATGAACTAGATCTAATGTCTGTGCTTTCTTTTGTATGACCAGAAGTGGAAATAGATCTTTCCTTGCTGTTTTAAAGGAAATCATAAATAATAAATTCCACTAAATTCCAGAAATCTGCTTGAAAAATAAGGATAATTTCTTGAGATTTCCCCTTCCTCACTTACAATGCTTTAGGAGATCTACACAAATAAACCTGATGGTCATTTAACACTATCTAAGATCTGTGTAATTCTTTCTAGTTAAAAGAACCTCTTCCCACTTGGCTTCCACATGCACACCACCCTTGCAAGACTTACGCAACACCGCAGGGTTGGCACACAGTTAATGTCTTCTGAGTCATCTCATAGCATTGGGAACATTTGAAAACAAGTTTTGTGTCTCATATCAAGCATATTTAATAGAAAATCCACTATGCAAAATTATGTTAAACAATATTTTCTGACTCTAGATTTTGCATCAATTTTTCTGGTGTTACCTTTTCATAACTTGCCTTTATAAGCACCACAGAAATGTAAGTAAAGGCTCAAAACCATAATTTTTTTAAGAGAAGCACATCTGAACTAGTATTTCATTCAATCACATAATATGAGTATAGAAAGTATGTGTTTTATGAAGCTCAGGGAAAAAGTGAACCCAGAATAAACACACTGTGATCAACACGTACTTTAATTCTCCACATTGCACTAAAGGCAAACACAGTTTCTAGATTATTAGGGGTAGAGGATGCTGAAAAAAGTGACTAAAAATGGCAGATGGTAGAGGGTTACTGTATCACATGATATCAGCTCCCTCGTTTTTTACTGATGAATAAATCCTGCTCTACCTAGGATTAGCAGTTAGTGGAGATTTCCTAAGCATATCAAAAGATGAACAGGGAACAATGGAAGAAATGGCAAGTCAGAAGTGACAGAAGTAAGCCGCAAAACAGATATGTGAAAAATGAGAAAATAAAGAAATAAAAAAGAAAGTGTGGCCCATAAATCTACCATTTATTACTTAGGATGCAGATATGGACATAACACATTATGGATTTTGCATCAATTTTACTGATAAGAAAACACTGGAATATGAAAAGTTCATGCTGAATTCGCAAGAGATGCCTAAAAAATATGAAATCTTAGACCATCTGTTTTAATCCTCTTGAATTCAGAATTCTCTTGCAATGCTTTTTTTTTTTTTTTCCTAAAGTTCTTCTTGCCATCATCTCTGCCTTGATATGACTTCAAAATGTACTTCATCCTCTACTATGGTAATGCAGTCTGAGTCCAGGCTATACTTAAAATATGGTTTGCATGATTCATAGAATGCTAATGCTCACTGTTGCCAGAAACTGGATGTAACTAGTATGCGAAAGACATTAAACAATAAAGACATTTCAGTTCCTTAAAACATTATATATATATTTTCATTACTAGCACAGCAGTAGAGTTTGAATTCAAAGCTAGTTTACCAGTCTCAGGTGTCTCAGGCCTCTTTTACAGATGGCTAAGGGGAATCTAGCATAAAGGAAACTTCTGTTTGTCTGCTCACAGATCATCCATATCTAGAAGCTATATTTTAAGAAGTACACGCCATGACTGTCTTATTTTGATAAAAACAATAAACCAAAAACTTGGCATTTCAAGTATTATCACAACTCATTTCCCTTCTCTTTACTGTGCTTTGAAAAACTAAAAATTGGTGAACATTACAAGTGAATCACTTTTTTGTTGCATTTCACAACAATCAGGCTGTCAAATTAAGAGGTGTCCTAACTACAATTCTAATGAAATATTTCAGCAATTTATTAACTTTTCAAAAATTTAGGAGGATTTCATAGGCTGTACCTGTGGGACAATGAGAATGTACTGAAATAATACCTACTGCTAATTGCAAAGTTTAAATATAAATAATGTCTATTGGTCTCTGATGCATAAAAGTGTTATTTGCTTAAATGTAAACCTGCAATCAAGCCTACAGATGTCAATGGGACCATTTGCATGCATAAAGCTAATCTGATGCTAAATTAGCTAGTAGAGTCAGCATTTAGTGCTGCAATTCCGCTAGGATACACAGCCTGCAAACAATATATTGCCTATTGCATATAATCAGGGTAGATAAAGGTGGTTTTTTTCACGCAGTTCTTTCAGAAAGTGATCTGAAATACTCCTGGATCAAGTATCTACTAGTAGCTATATTAAATGACACTTAAAGAAAAAACAGCATTCAAGATGACTGAAAGATGTCAACACAGCTGGTGTGTGAAGAAACATCTGTTCTCAGAACATATATCAGCATCTTGAATGATCTGCCTAACCACACCTGCAAGAAAACCTTCATAATGTTTATATTATAATCCAGTTGCAGAACATATCATATATGCTCTGGAAAGAATACAGAAAACTCCATTAGACAGTGGAAACATCACGCTTAAAATTTGTTTTCCTCTGTCATTTAGACTAAGGAAATGCAGGTAGGTCTCTGTCCATCCCAAGCAGTATGCTTCAGGGTTTAAAACAGCAAAACAGTTTATACTGGGTGCTGTGAACTTTCCTCACTGAATCAGGCTGGATTTACTGTTTTAAAGCTTGAAAGATAACTTTATCAAGACCAAGAATGTATCTGCAGACAATTCTCTGAAATCATGCTTTCTTCCAATTTCAGTGCAGGTAACAACAGAACAGTGACTATAAAAAAGACTAAATCATTGTTTTGTATGTTTTGAATGTGAGGAATTAGGAAAAAGTATAGGCACTCCGCTCATACAATTTTGTATTTTTCTAATTGTTTTGCAATGGTGTTTGCTACATTCAACATAGAAACATTTTATTCTCAGCAATTCTTTTTTTTTTCCTAGTTCACATGTTAAGATTCAGTAAGATCTCAATCCTACTACTGACCCTTCCTTCAGTCTATGGAACCTGATGAGATGCATTCTGGAGTCCTGAGGGTATTGGCTGATGTGGTTGCCAAGCCACTCGTCTTTATACTTGAAAAGTCATGGTAGTCAGGGGAAGTCCCTGGTGACTGGAAGAAGGACAACATTGTGTTTATTTTTAAAGAGGGTATAAAAGATGACTCTGGGAACTACCAACATGTCAGCCTCACCTCTGTGCCTGGGAAGGTCATGGAACAGATTCTCCCAGAAGCTACACTAAAACACATGGAAGACAGGGAGGTGATTTGAGACAGCCAGCACAGTTTCACCAAGGGCAAGTCCTGCCTGACCAACCTAGTGGCTTTCTGTGATAGAGTGACTGTATCAGTGGACATGGGAAAAGCAATGGATGTTATCTATCTGGACTTCCGTAAAGCCTTTGACGTGGTTCCCCATAACATCCTTCTCTCTAAATTGGAGGGATATGGATTTGATGGATGGATAAGGAATTGGTTGGATGATTGCATTCAGGGAGCAGTGGTGTATGGCTTGATGTTCAGATGGAGACAAACGGTGCCCCTCAGGGGTCCGTACTGGAAACAGTGCTCTTTAATATTTTCATTGACGATACTGTCCGTGAGATCATGTGCAACCTCAGCAAGTTTGCAGATGACACCAAGCTGAGTGGGACAGTTGTCTCACTAGAAGAATGGGATGTCTTCCAGAGGGACCTGGACAAACTGGAGATGTGGACCTGGGTCAGCCTCATGAAGTTCAATGAGGCCAAGTGCAAGGTCCTACATGTGGGTCAGGGCAATCCACAGTTTCAATACAGGATGGGGGATGAAGTAATTGAGATAAGCCCTGCAGAGAAGGGCTTCGGGCACTGACTGATGAGAGGCTTGGTGTGAATCAGTGATGTCTGCTCACAGCCCAGGCGGCCAACTGTGTCCTGGGTTGCAACAAAAGAAGCGTGACCAGCAGGGCAAGGGCAGGGATTCTCCCCCTCTACTCCACTCTTGTAAGATCCTAACTGGAGTACTGTGTCCAGTTCTGGAATACTGAACATAAGAAAGGTACGGAACTGTTGGAATGGGTCCAGAGGAGGGTTACAAAGATGATCAGGGGGCTGGAGCACCTCTGCTATGAAGAAAGGCTGAGAGAGTTCGAATCGTTTGACCTGGAGAAGAGAAGGCTCTGGGGGAACATCACAGTGGCCTTCCAGTACCTGAAGGGGCTACAGGAGAGTTGGGGAGGAACTTTCTACAAGGGCAAGTAGTGATAGGATGAGAGGGAATGGCTTTGAATTGGAAGGGGGAAGATTTGGATTAGACATTAGGAAGAAATTCGTCATGAAGGGAGTAACGAGACACTGGCACAGGTTGCCCAGGGAAGTTGTGGATGCCCCCTTCCTCGAAGTGTTCAAGGCCAGGTTGGATGGTGTCTTGAGCAGCATGGTCTAGTAGGAGGTTTTCTTGCGCATTACAAGGGAGTTTGAGCTAGATGATCTTTAAGGTCCCATCCAAGCCAAAGCATTCTATGATTCTATGGTTCTATGATCATGAAATCTTTCCTGGGACAATGATTTCTTATTCTTTCTTCTACAATTTGGATTGTCATATTTTTCTAAAAAGTGGAGCTCCCTTTGAATGCAAAACATGAAGCATAACTCCATGTCTTTCTTTCAAAATCCTAGAGCTATTGGAGAGTACTAAGCAAACTGTCCCCCAGTTCTATTAGACACACAGTTACATGTCCTTATATCATCAGTTTTACTTTATGTGATGTAATCATGTCTTGGTATTGTATGGCCAGGGATCTTGCTAGATTTCCAGTGCTGGTCCCTCACAGCTTTCTACCATAACTAGGAGACAGAAATCCTGGATACCTACAACCTCCTAGCTTTTCTATGACAGTGCAGGGCAGGAACTACCTGAAGTGATGCTGACTACTGTTGTGTTTCTTTAGTTTGTAAATTTTATGGATGGGATACCAAATGTCCTGTCAGTGTTGGTGACTTCATTTACTCCCCACAGAGATAAAATTTGAATTCTTTTGAATTATTTAAGTTTCTTTGTCTCATTACTATTTCATCAATTAATTTTGTTGACCTCTTAACAACACGCATTGCCAAGCATATCTGCCTTACAGAGCCAAAAAGAACTGTCTTCTTTCTATCAATCACAGACAAAAAACCACCAATATTTGAAGCATTAATTTTAAAGATATATTAAGGTTTAAAGAAAGGTATCATTTTTGTTTGGAACAGTAAAATGCTTGCTGTCTCTTGCCCCACTGAGAATGAATAGCACATAGGAAGTAAGTTTTGCTTTATGAAAAGACACAATTTATTAGGAATATTTGTCTGCTGCATATGATCACAACTTTGTTGAAAAAAGCAGAAATTGTTTCTGTAGACTATTGATGGGAATTTGCATTCTGCTAATATGGGTGAGAGACTGATACCCTGTTGTTAGCATCTACCCGTTTACTGACAAGTGCATATTAATTTGCATCTCATAGCATCGAGTGTGAAATCACAGAGCAAAATTGTGGCTAGTGTAAGATGGAAATAAGGGGTGTGAAAACATTTTGATTTAAGAAAGATTTAAATTCAAGATTAAAAAAATATAATTTATTTTCATTAATCATCATGTGTACCAAAAGTTTGATTTTTATCTACTGGTCTACAAAAGTTCTTTTATGTATGCAAAATTTTGTTTAAACAGGGTGGGTTTTCTCAATGTTTTCATAAACACACTCACTACAGCATTAGGATATTCAGAAAGAAAAAAACAGTTTCTCAGCCTTTTACCACGTTTACCCTTCTATATCTCATGCATGAGTATGCCAGACGTTTAACCCAGTAACTGATTCTAAGACAAAATTTTTGCTTAAGCTTGGCATAAACCACATTTTCAGATCAAGCTATTTTTTCTGATGAACTAAATTAAAATATGAAAAATGCATCTCTATTTCACACTGATTTAAAAATGAATCATTTTCACAGAAGAAAACATTGATTCAATGCTGAAAACAATATTTGACTCAAATACAAAATATAAAGATAATGTCAAATATTTGTATAGTAGGACTACATCATCCTGAATTAGGCTAAATCTGATCACTTGCACAGTTTCTTATTTAGAAAGTCTTAGAGACTTTTCCAAAAACCATTCTACCTCAGTTCAGCCTCAGATATATCAACGTACTTTAAACATGCTATTCAATATTTTGAACAAAGAAAAGAACCAGTAAGATGGGAAAGTGAACTTTTAGTTGTATTTCATTAAAGTTAAGATTTTATAACGTTTTCAAAAACATGACTAATCTTATGTCAGTTTTTATAGTAGTTTATTAGATGGATCCAGTCCATCAACATTATTATCTACAGTTTATATGGAATGAGCAGAGATTACACACATGAGAAATGTTATTTGTAGGTGTGACTTCTATTATGGCTGATGGTGTCATGGCTTTGTTAATAACGTAAACACAGAACAAAATAAAAATTTTCATTTAATAGACTAGTAATCCTACAGATTCTTCTAGCAGTGTCTAAAGCTCTTCAGGGATATCTCAGCTTGCAGCACACTGAAAATTACAGAGCAAGTAAAATTAAATATGAAGATGATTATTATATTCATGAACTAATGAAAAAAAATTCCACAGGAAAACCACAAGATAAAGACAAGGATTGAGGCTAAAATCTTGGTCTCACTTCAGTTAATGAGTTTAGCCTTTGGCTTCCAAAGGTGAAACTGATGCTCACATTTGTGAGCTCAAAGTGCTCAAATGCTCAAAATCAAACAGGGCATTGTAAGCTGTGGGAACAAAGACTACCCTGAAAGATAGGAGGAATAGTCTCTTTGATAAAATAGAATTGCTTTTATTTTTATTTCAGATAAAGCTTTGAAGTATTTTTATGCTAATAACTTCCTATGCCTTACCTATTTCTACCCTTTTTTTCCCCCTTGCAATTTTCACATGACATTTGTGGAAGTTTCTAAGTTAATTGTAAATTTCCTCAGTTCAGGTTCAGAACTGTATAAACTTCTTTAGTTTAACTGATCAAATGACTTTTACTCTCCCAAGGGCTACTTTCACAGATTGTTCTGTACTGAAATTAGTCTTGCCTATATGAAAAAATGGGAGGCAACAAGTGCTTTGAGAAGTTGTAAAACTTCTATATACAGACTTTTCAAAGTCATATTTTCATTGCGTACTGTTATTATTGGTTCACTGTAAAATACCGGATATGAAGTAGAAAAGAAAATAAAAGAAATAAAAACACAAGTCAAGTTTTCAGTTATGTTCCATCTGTTCGCAAAATCATCCTTCTACCTACCAAGGTGTTTAATAGGTCTGAGAAACTTTTAAAAAGCAACATCAAATGTGTAAGTTTCCAAGTAGCTATTAAAACCAAAGCTTCTAATTAACAGCATGTTAAAAATAGGTCCTGAAGTAAAATTACTCAATTAACTTAAACTTACATAATAACTATGACATAACATTGCCTTAAGAAACTATGGTATGCATCAGTCTATTATATCCCCATTTTTAGCTAAATAAGCTCAAGCCTTAATTATTTTATTTTATTTTATTTTATTTTATTTTATTTTATTTTATTTTATTTTATTTTATTTTATTTTATTGCAAACACCTAGACTACACATGTACTAAGTATAACACTGTAAAAATGCACAATAAAACGTGATCCTTGGAATCACATTGCATCTAAATCTTTATCATTTGTCTGTAATTGTGATCATTTTGTAAGGCTTGACAGATTTTATTGCTCAATATCTGTGAATGTATTATCTGATACAGCTTATATATATGGTCCATATACCATAGAACATAGTCATGCACACTACCGATACTGTATTATATATCTTGGGAAGACAGCATTATTAAAGGACATAGATAGAAGGAAGGAAGATAGAAGAAGGAAGATAGATAGATAAAATAAATATTTCTACATTATAATTAGAAGTAGAAAAATATTACATTCATTTATCCTCAAGACATATACCTTGTTTTAGACCTTGGAAGCCTAACCTCCACCCTCTCTTTTCTGGAAAAAAATAATCAGAAGACTTGAATTTTTAAAGGCTGGTGAGCTGATATTTTTCACAGCCATTAAACAGAAAATAAAACTGACCCATTACAACCCATGGTTTCCATAAGCTGCTTTGTATCAATTATGAATAAAGGCCAATGCAGACAGCACTTTTCAAATTCTCATTGTTTTCAGGTTAACCAGACATCTTCTTAAAGCAATGATTCCCAAGTGATGAACAAAATGACACATGTTTTTAATCTGTTGTTTTTGTTTAAGACATTCTACGACTCGGGAGAGAAATACAAGACCTGTTGATCACACGTGACAGGCAGTTTTGAATCTGTAATTCTGATGCAATGGGAAAGCTCTGAAATGCAGAAAAGTCAGAAGCCTATATTGAAAAACAAAGAAAACCCTACAGAAGCACCAGTCAACCAGCATGCAATTCACAATTTAGAGTGAAAAAATTCAGAAACTTTGCAGAATTTTTCTTGTGAAAGAATGCCTTGAAGAGCCCTCCTACAGTTTAGCATGTATTTTACTCACATTTGCAAGGTCCTGAAACAAACTACTTCCAAAATTCTGGCCTGCTTTCAAGGAATACATATTCCTTGATTAGACTAATGCTTAAATATCTACTAACGTTATAGTATTTGAAGGAAGAGCCAGAGATTAATACAAAGGTCACTGAAATTTAAAAAAAAAAAGTTTTCATCTAGACAAACTAGTTAATATTCTGGAATTCAAGAAAAGATAACAACAAACATTTTGATCACAGGTTTTGTTTGATTTATAGTAACTAAAAAAATAAAAAAGAAAAAATAAAATGCCTTCACTTCTGTATTGCTAGTTTGACTCTTATTTTTTGTAATTCTGTGATTCTTCAGGAATTATCATAAAAATGAAGACCCTGTGCAGGCATTCATGATGTGAATGATGTAGTCAAGACTAGCAAATAAGCTTTACTACAGAAGTGTATTAGAAATGAGAATTAAAACAACTATAATATAACCCTGATTGCTATGTGAATAAGGTCACACAATAGAACCCCTCCCCCATTTATAAATGTAAGAAAATTAAGCAGGTCCATGAGGCTGCAGTGCAGAGTAAATAATAGGCACAAATTAAACGTAGGCTGCATAAAGGAATGGAATAAATAGTCATGATAGAGAGATTTCAAATCTTCCTAGTTTCAATATTAGGATTTTGCTGATGCAGAATAAGGTATCCTTAAATATTTATATGTTGAATAGTACATATTTTGTAGTTACCATAGCTCATACTATACACTTCAAATGAAATATTTTTATAAACAATGTATGTAACAGAAACGTTATTTTTTTAAGATCAATAAATATAGCTCTGTGATTCAGTTGCATCAAAACAGGCACAACTAGTTGTGCAGCAGATACAAGACTACACTAGTGTTGTGAAATCTGGCGCCATAGTTTACTAAAACCTACAAGAAAAGCAGAGCAGAACTATGCAATGAATATGGCAATGGATTTTTTCTCATAAACAATCTAACATTTTCTACATCTTGCATGCTGTACTGTTTAAGAAGCAGTTATGTATCAAAATTTAAAATGCAAATTAAAGATATGAAGAGAAAACAGGCAGAAAATAAAGATGTGTGTACCAGTTTGAAACTCACGTGGTGTGTATTACTATGTCTCTATTCATCTCCTTGAAGCAACGTTGGTGACAGAAAAACAGCTGATGACAGAAAAGAACACTACTAGACTGCTCTATTACATTATGATGCAAGGTGCTGCAGTTTTTTCATTATTGACATTAAATCGTATGTATGGTCAGTATATAAACTGAATGCTAATTGTTTCACAGTTGGAATTCAGAGAGAAGCTCACATGAAAATAAGACACCTGAAATGAACCTTCCAGTTAAAGTCGCCTTTTGTAAAAGATTAATCTAAAAAGTTTGTATTGTGTTACAAAAAGCCCAACAAAAAGCGAAGCAAAAAAAGGAAAAAAAATCCCTTATTTCAACACCACAATCTTAAAGCCCATACTAATTCAAGTACTACAATGGGAAAGTCTGATGCCTCCTTTCCACGAGTCTCTCATACCAATTAGCCAAAAGGCAAGCCAGCGGGGAAGACAACCACCTTGGTTGAATAGTGAGATACTGAAGGAAATCAGAGATAAAAAGAGAGCCTACCGACTGTGGAAGGCAGGGCTGACTACTCAGGAAGAGTATAGGACTATACTTAGAACATGCAGAAGGAAAATCAGAGAAACAAAAGCACAATTTGAAATTAATTTGGCTACTTCTGTCAAGGATAACAAAAAGCGCTTCTATAAGTACATCAATAACAAAAGGAGGGGCAAGGAAGACCTCCATTCTTTGTTAGACCTGTGGGGGGAACGTAGTTACCAGGGATGAGAAGAAGGCTGAGGTACTCAACACCTACTTTGCCTCAGTCTTCACCAGTAGGAGAGGTGGCCCTCAGGATAACTGGCCCCCGGAACTCACAGATAGAGACAGGAAACCAAATGGCTTCCCTGTGTTCCAGAAGGAAATAGTCTATGAATTACTACGCCACCTGGATCACCGGATGGTGATGAGGGAGTTGGCAGAAGAGCTTTCCAAGCCACTCTCCATCATCTACCAACAGTCCTGGCTCTCTGAGGAGGTCCCAGATGATTGGAAGTTGGCAAATGTCACGCCAATCCACAAAAAGGGCTGTAAGGAGGACCCGGGCAACTCTAGGCCTGTCAGCCTGACCTCAGTGCCTGGCAAGGTTATGGAACAGATCATCCTGAGCACAATCACACAACACCTTCAGGATGGACATGGGATCCAATCTAGCCTGCACGGCTTTATGAGGGGCAGGTCCTGTCTCTGTCTGACCAACCTGATTTCCTTTTATGATCAGGTAACTCGCCTGTTGGATGAAGGGAAGCCTGTGGATGTAGTCTATCTGGACTTGAGCAAAGCCTTTGACACTGTCTCCCATGGCATACTCCTGGATAAACTGGTAGCCCATGGCTTGGACAGGTGCACTCTCAGCTGGGTTTAGAACTGGCTGGATGGCCGGGCCCAGAGAGTGTTGGTGAATGGGGCTGTGTCCAGCTGGCGGCCGGTCACCAGTGGTGTCCCCCAGGGATCAGTGTTGGGTCCAGCTCTGTTTAATATCTTCATCGATGATTTAGATGAGGGGATTGAGTCCATCATAAGTAAATTTGTGGATGACACCAAGTTGGAAGAGAGTGTCAACCTGCCGGAAGGCAGGAGGGCTCTGCAGAGGGACCTTGATAGACTGGAGAGATGGGCTGAGTCCAACAGGATGAAGTTCAACAAGGCCAAGTGTCGGGTCCTGCACTTTGGCCACAACAACCCCATGCAGCGCTACAGGCTGGGGACAGAGTGGCTGGAGAGCAGTCAGGTGGAAAGGGACCTAGGAGTGCTGATTGACAGGAGGCTAAACATGAGCCAGCAGTGTGCCCAGGTGGCCAAGAAGGCCAATGGCATCCTGGCCTGTATCAGGAATAGTGTGGCCAGCAGGACGAGGGAAGTGATCCTTCCCCTGTACTCGGCGTTGGTGAGGCCACACCTTGAGTATTGTGTTCAGTTCTGGGCCCCTCAGTTCAAGAAAGATATTGAGGTGCTGGAGAGGGTTCAGAGAAAAGCAACAAAACTGGTGAAGGGACTTGAGCACAAGTCCTATGAAGAGAGACTGAGGGAGCTGGGGTTATTTAACCTGGAGAAGAGGAGGCTCAGGGGTGACCTCATTGCTCTCTACAACTATCTGAAAGGAGGTTGTAGACAGGTGTGGGTTCGACTCTTCTCCCAGGCAACCAGCAACAGAACAAGAAGGCACGAGCTTAGACTCTGCCAGGGAAGGTTTAGGCTGGGTATCAGAAAAAAGTTCCTCACAGAGCGAGTAATCAGGCATTGGAATGACCTGCCCAAAGAGGTGGTGGATTCACCATCCCTGGAGGTTTTTAAAATAAGACTGGATGTGGCACTTAGTGCCATGATCTAGTAATCATGATAGTGTTGGATTAAGGGTTGGACTTGATGATCTTGAATGTCTCTTCCAACCCAAATAATTCTATGATTCTATGATTCTATGATTTTATTTTGTATTAAAAGATAAAAAAGTGGAGTGTCTCCACTGTATAGATATACACTGTCATTTAAATTACCAGCCAAAGAAACTGTTATCATTAAGTCTCATCAAGAAGTGATAAAAAGTGAGACCAATTCTTTTCTTTAACCTGATCCTCCCTGTCTTCACTGGGAGCTTATCCTCTGAGCCTTTTTGAAGTCATACAATGATACGAAACTATTTTTTAAATGCATTTTATGATTATTATCTTGTTTCTGATTCTGCTGTAAGTCTGATGAAACTCAGACATCTATGCTAATTATTTTTTTTTTTAAAAAAAGTCCATGTTTGCTTTCATGTGTTATCTTAGTTCTCACAATTCAGGCAAGGTTGGATATATTTACTACATTTTTCTGCATTCTAAAGGATGAAATACCCTTTGGTCCCTGAATTGTTTACAAGGCTGTGCACTGGACTTGGTTGATTACCCTTTGGTGTATCAGCAAGAATGGAGGTTGTCTGAAACACCAGCAATGGAAGTAGACGTTCAAGAAGCAATTATACCTTCTTTCAGGCTAACTGATAACAGTCAAAAGGCAATAAGAAAGGGAAGACTGGATGAAAGCGGCAGTCACATCAGAGCCAACTGGACAATTGTCATCTGCCTGTTTTATACTAAGATCTTTTTGTATTGTTTTCTTTGTCACCATTTCAGCTGATACTTGTCTTGTTTGGTGTTTGCTCCCTGTCCAAAGTCTGTGCCAGTCTTACCATTTCATCCAAACCCAGCCATTTGCACATAGAAAAAAACAATAATTTTCCTTCTAGATTAATTAGAATCCTTTTTTTGTGATCTAGATTTCATTTTTTTCTCTTTTTGCTCACTTCTCAAGTACCTTCTTGTACCATTGCCTCATTTCTTTGTTCTCAATGATATTTGAAATTTCATCTCGGACAGGTAACATTATATAAACACAATTGAATTAAATTCAGCTTTTGCTCAATGGTTCCTAAGACCATTCATCCATTTCCTACAACAATTAAAATGAACCGTTTATACAAAATCTTTGCATGAAAGAGAAAAGCTGAAATGGAAAGTAGTACAATAGAATAAATAATATTACGTTGCGCATAAAATAAAACTATCATCTCCAATATAAATGGGCAACTTCAGGAAGCCCAAACCTTGATAAAACCAACTTCTGTAACAGATAAAACCTTCATGAGATGCATACAGAATTACTTGACATAATACAGCATAATGGTGCAAACTCAAAGTCTTTGTTCCTGTATCTTTGGAATGAAAAACTAAAATGCTTGCACTACTTCTCCAAGAAGAAAAACTTCCCAGTTCTGCAAAACACTGGATTTACTCTTTTCAGAAAGGCCTGAATCCTTTCTGTCCACAAAGTTATACTCGTCATGTAACACCTTTAGGTTCCTCACCCAAGAAATCAACAATAAAGCTCATCAATTTTAAAAGTACTAATACCAGCCAACCAGCATGCAAGCCTCAAAGGGAAACACTGTGTTTTATTATGCAGCCTTTCATAGAGTAGAAGGGTAGTCACCATAAATCCCATATTTTATGAACCAATACAGGAATATGCCAATGCTCAGACTAAAGCATGCTTCAAAATACAAAACGTCATGGCAGCGTGGAAAGATGGGGAAATCACAGATGTGCTACCATATAGTACTAGAACTAACTCAAATTTATGTAATACCCATGAAAGCCTGTTTTATGACTCATAACTGGAAATTTTATTCATATCTAAGAACATTCAGCAGCAAAATAAAAAAAGCAAATAATTAATCTCATTTTTCTGGTAACGTTTTCTTCAATTAGAATGATTAGAATGCAATATTTTAAATAACAGTCAAAATAACTATGCTCTCATTTCATTATGAAAACTGAGACTTCTGCTTCCATGCATGTTTTAAAGAAAACTTTGAAAATAAGTGCCTGTAATGAAATAGTAATAAATAAACTAGATGTAAAAGGCTAATTGTCATACAAATGTTCCTTGACAAAATTGATACTTCAGGGTATCATATATATATATTTTTATATATATGGAGAATACTTAAAAAATACTCAGGTTCAGAAATACAGATGATCCTTCTGACTTTACTACCTGGGAAAATGGACTTTAATGGCATAGGATTTGCGTACTTGATATCAGGACTTAATACTATACAAATATTTATCTCAAAATTCAGTTGGACATGCACAAGCAAAAACACTTCTTATTTCTTAAAGACAGAACATAACCCAAGTAAGGTAAGTCTCAATAGTTTTTTTTTTCCTGAGGAGAACTTCTGTCCCCTTAGAGGACAAAAAATTGACTATGAGGAAAAACTGACAGAGTACTGTAAGTACAGGGAGCTGAAAGAGGAGCTGTGGAGTAGTATGTGACTAGATTGAGTGGCTGCTTTGCAATTCTGTTTAGCTTTACACTGAACTCAGGTGAAAAAACATAATCCAAGTCAGGAAACAACAAAAAAAAGCCCTCTAAAGTCAGTGGGGACTTTAAAACTGACATCAGCAGCTTTTCAATGACACCATGAGGTTAAAAAAGCCTTATTACTAATTCTTCTCAAAATTTCATCTACATTCTCAGTACTGGTGTTATTTAAATATTAAAGAATCAAGTAAAAGAACTCTTCCATGCTGAAGAGTATGTAGTCCCAGAATATCCTCTAAAACTAGGAGAAAAAATATACAGTTTTTTCAAATTAATTTGGTGCCAATTCTGATTACTATTCTGGTGTCTTATGCTAAACTATGTCAAAGAAAAAGCTAAGTCAAAAATTTAATTCTTCATAAAATATATAGATTTTTTTGAGGCATCCCATACTTGCCATATGTCATAATTACCTCTTGATCCCATTATTTTCTACATTTAGGAAAGAGAACTTGTCTGTTTAGAAACCTAAGTACTGAAAATTACGCTGTCATTGCTCAAGTGGCACCTATAATCCTTTCCACCTCAAATCCATATACAATAAATGAACTCATATAGACTAATGTGATTACAGCTTTAGAAGTGCGTAAGTGCTTCCAGAACTTGAGTCTATCCTTATTCTCACTACATTTACAGTCACATAAATTATGGATGTATAATAGAAAAATGCTGCTATGAGATACATTTTAAGCATATTAATTTCACTTCTAAGACATGGGGATTCTTGTGTTTCAATTTGATTCAGATTATTTTCCTTTCCACACGTGAATATCACAGATAACCAAAGCTAACTTTACCTTGACTATCTCTATCATTTATAAGGTGAATGCACTTCAGATCAATCACACTTTTGTAGATTAGAACAGCTGCCCTTCTAAGCTGTATTTAAAATACAGGTAGTATTACTGCAGAAAAAAATGTAATTTGAACTTGAAAGAATTAATTAGTTGAGGGGTAGAAAGTTTGCTCATAGGATCACAGCTTAACTACACAACATCCATGTCTCTACATTCAAGGTGCCTTTTTAAAAAAAAAAATAAAATGATACATCTAAAGAATGAAAGACATCTTAAACTAAGACCTGATGAATGAGCTGAGAAAAAATGAGTTTGAAAAAAAAAACAAAACAAAAAAAAACCTCAGAAAGAGACACTGTACTTCTGACCCAACTCAAATACTTATTTCCTATAGAAATGTCATTTGGACAGCATAAAATAAGAATATTAATCAAACACAAAAAAAAGTATTACAAGAAAAAACAACGGAAACTTTAAAAAACAACTTCCCCAACAAATATTCTAAAAGAACTACAGCAATAAAGTCATAGCAAGAGAATAGGTAGGACATTGTCAGAAGGCTTTGCTTCCACAGATAGCATTTTAGGCCCTGCTACCTATCTGGCTCTAGCAATTACTGAAGTTGCACTGCCATCTATTATAGTAAAGAAGGAAAGCAGTGGGCATAGCCTTGATAAGGCAAGAGGATTCATCTGGAACATCCTATTCACAGGGGAGAAGAGAAAGTATAAATAAGAAGAGAGCTTAATGCCCTGAGGTTTATTAATGACATTAGTAGCAGCAAAGGAATTCCAAACATTTAAGTTTCGCTTTTTTAGCTTAGCAGTCTAATTTTAGATGATGGGCTCCTCCTAAGACACCCTATTTGAATAGTTAATTGCTATTTGTTGACCCTTCATAAAACCTGAAAGAAAGCTGGCCAGAATGCCAAAGGAGAACTACACCTGTGATTAATAACAAATATCACACTCTGTAGTCTATTACAAGGAGGTGTCAAAATGTTTCTGTATTTTCCTACGAAAATTTGAGAAAATTCTGTGAAGTGCGTGGAGAATGTGAAATCACCACTTGCAGTCAGTAAAGGGTTTTGTCAATATATTTTTGTCAAATTTTGTAAGAAATTGCCTTTTATGTGGGAGACATTCTACCTGGGTTTCACCATGGGTTTTGTGTCATTTCGGATATCATGCTTAAAAATCACAATACCTCCTGCAATTTCAGAAGAGGACATAGACTCAACAGTTTATAGATATTACCCATAAAGAAAGAAAAAACGTGCAACTGCTGTCTTCTCACCTAAGCTGTTGCTATAAGTGGTGCTAATCAGAAACTGACTGCTTGTCACAGTTTAGCCCTGGGCTGGCCAATTTCGACAGCTAAAACTGGGCTCTCAGTTGCCTTTTCCCCTCTTCTTCAGGGGGAGAGGAAAGGAAAATGAGAGGAAAAAGACTTGTGGGTTGGAAACTAAAACTACAGTTGTAATGAAATAATGATGATGATGATGACGATGATGATGAAGAAAAAAAGAAAGTAATAAGATATCTACAAATAAATGAAATCACACACCCCCCTCCCCCGACCCCCCCTTTCCTCCATTGATTGTACTTCACCACAAATGCTGCAGAGCAGACGTAAGGGAAAACATCCCAGACTAGGAGGAAGCTGGGCTCAGTAACTGGATTTAGGAACACATGTATCTGGGATCAGAGGCAAACAGACAGACAATGGGCTCTCTGAAGAACAGAAAAGACCCTCATGATATTTCCATTTCATACCAAGTACGACGTATACGGGCTGGAATACTCTGTTGATCAGTTTGAGGTCACCTGTCCTGCCCGCTCTTCCCTGCAGGAAGGCCCCCTCTTCAGCACTCCACCAGCTGGAGGAGGAACTTGGTTACTACAGGAATAAGTATAAGCAATGGTCTTTCTGCATCCCTGTGCCCTGTGTTATCACTTCTAGAGAGAACACTGTCTAATAAACACGCAGTTTACTTTCAGAAAATGAAGTTACTGAGACAAGACTTAGCTGAAGTCAGAAAGTCAGAAAAATGATTCTGCTTTAGCTCAAAGCAAAACCCTGCTGAAATGATTTTCTGATAAAATATTTTTGTAAAAATACCTTTTTCTTTTTCATTGGGATGGGCAAGACAAAACCTGTCATCTCTTCTATCTGACTTACACTTTCCTGTGTCAGTCCGTTATCTTCCATCAATGTCTAGCTGTAACAATTCGTAATCAGTGCTAGAGCACCGATTAAACCAAACATCATAATATTTCATCCCTAGTGCTCAACAGAGTCTCTATATTCCCTGAAGGAACAAGAATCATGTTATTTCTAAATAAATGCACCTTAAATATTCATAGTGCCAAAAAGCTGGCAGTTGGGGTTTTTTTCTTTATTTTTTTTCTGGTGTACTCTGATCAGTGATAAGACAACTTCATATTGTCCAGCTTACATCAAAAAACAAACTGAGCATGGGCATCCCAATATTTGCAGCATGATAAAACAAAATTTGTGCTTATCCCATCACATGAATTTGTGCGATTTCGTTGCTTGACTCAACAAATGAAATAACTCTCTCTGGAGCTCTTGTGGTCTACAATGAAACAACCTGACTTCAATTAAAGAAAGTAGAATCGGGAGGTGTATAAGACATCAGTTTCTGATTTTATTAATTCTATTTGTTTCCTCTCTGTAAATTTTACTGCTGGAAAATTCTGCTGTATCTTGTAAGCTGCAGATAAATCTTTAACGTGACAAGAGCTGCATAGCCTTAAAAGGATACATTTACATACTGAAACAAACTAGAAGAGAGAGAAGGAATATACTCAGTGGCTTTCACATTATTAGAAATGTCTGTTGTACGTGTTACTATCTGTATTCATTGCCTCTTGTGACACATTAGCCATAATTATTACACATTATCTGCCTAGTCCTGCATTAACTAAATGAATTCTTTTGCTTTTAGGTGAGGAAGATTTGTAATTTTGATTATGATATGGTCCATTAGAAAGGAAAGAGCGGCTGGCAAGAAAGTGCATTAGATTAAAAAAAAAGTTACATGAATAGAAGAAAAAGGCAACTTTACTTGGAATATCCCTAAAAGACGCAGTGGAATAAGGCTTGATATCTGCAGCCAAGCGCTGTGTAGGTAGACAAGGAAGAGTAGTGAAAAAAGTGAAAGCAGAGGGAAGAGACAAGCTTGTATACTACACTTTATTAACACAGTTAACTGGTAGTGCTTAAAAATGTTTTCATGTACCCTGCTGAATGCTTCTCTGCTACCTGACAGAAGTGCAGAGATTATCAGCAGCATGAGGGACTTCAGGAACCGGACACTTGCCAAAAATGTCCTCACATGCACCTGCATCTTCTCAGACTGCCCTTGTAGAGGAAAGTGCCTAATTAAATAAGCAGAAGTATTTTGTGGTCTAAGTCCTATGCCCAAACAGATGAGGTGGTACCTTTAGGAGCATTTTTCTTTCCTTCTTGTAGCATTGTCCTGAAAACACAGATACATGAGCTCTATGCACTCATGAGATGTCTCTCTCTCTTCTTTCTTCACTCTCATTTCCATTTACAAAGTAGCCCTGTAACGTCTATGATTTTAATGCTGGTTATTCATACAGATTGCCAACATATGTTTCTTGCTCTGGCTCCAAGGTTAGTCACCCCTTAGTCCTTGCAGTAGTAAGCCCTGTGGCCAGTTCAATGTAAACAAAGCAGTCTGGGCTTTTATTAGAAGGAAGAGTCCAGGACTAGGACAAAAACATTTGTGCTATTAAAAATGTTTCCAGGGATGTTATAATATTTTTAATCATAGAAAAAAACCCACTTGTTACCCTTTGCAGCTTATAAAACAAACAAAAAAGAGCCTCACAGAAATTCCTCATTAAACCAATACTGAAGTTAGCACTGAAGACTTATATATCCAAGCCACATCTCTTCTCTGTCCTGGAGCAAACTTCTCAGTTTTCTTCTTTGATTACCTTTAGCTTAGGCAAACAACATCTTATTGTGCCAGTGGTGCTGCTTTTTTATCCAATATCTCTGGAAAACATTGACTTGCGAAGGCAATATTTTGGCCAGTAATGGTGAGATGAATTTTTTATCATCAAGATGGAAAAATATTCCTTTTCTCTCTGCAAATATATTACAAGGTGAGAAGAGCTTCATGCCTCCTCCACAAAGAAAAAATCAGTTCTAGCACCAAGTCATGAGGCAGCAAGCTAAAAAGTTATTTTAATTAAAATGTTTAAATATATAGGACTATTGAATAATAACCTCGACCTACTGATAAATTAACCATGTTAAATTATAAACTGCAAACTTAAATCTTCACTGTTGCCAGCAATTGCCTTCAATATTGCCATCTTGCGATCCAGAGAGATAATTTATGCATTAGTGCTGAGAATAAAACCTTTTTCTGTCAGGTCGAATCAAAAGGATCAACATTGTGTACAGTTTTGGTATTACAGCTTCATTTTCCTTTGTACTATTTCTATATTTTATTTTATTTTATAGTAGGAGTGATTGCTGTAGGCATAGATTTTGATTAACAACATAACTCAGCTAAGCATTCTCTTTGAAAAGAATTAACTATCTAGGCAGGGTACAACAAAGCATATTTTAACAAGAATATTTTACAAGGCAAATTACAAAGAAGACTATAACTAAAAATTTTGAGTAATGTTTTTCAAGATTTTCTAAAGTTAGGGAGAAATCTGTTGGGAAGGTTGTTGTAGCATATATTCATGAACTGATAAGCCTACTCCTCTAAAAGAAGAGTAAATCACCCTTGAATTCATTCATGGACCAAGTAGCATATATCTGAGGCTTCAAATTAAAAAATACTTAGAAATACAAAGATCTCTCACGACTTTCTACACACAAATGATTTCTACTAGCATAAGAGATACACTGTCTCAGAATTACATAAAATCTATATAGGATGGTCTCTTTTAAAATTTTTATTTTGTATTAGTATTTAAAAGTAATTGAAGCATAAAGCAATTATGGTTCTGTGTTCAGTACCAGTAAGTGTAAAATCAAATATAATCAACAATAAACCAGAAGAGATATATTGACACCCTTTGTAAGTCCTTACATGAGATTGTGGACGCTAACTTACTGCTGCATAGGTCAAGATGTCCTTCCTTTCCTTGTGTTGAATAGCTAGTTGGCAAGGTGAATCTTATTTTATGTTCTTCTTATTACAAAGTATACTCTTCATAATAAAGATATCAGAATGGTTATCAAAAAGCTTTTGCAATGTCACATAACAGAATAACTGCTAATTAGAAAATCAGCTTTATAAAATGCAAAGAGCACAGTTAAACATGGGACACTGGGGACACTCTATCCCCTTAATCCAACATTATTCTCTATGCATCACATGGAAATGCTCATGAGAATTTAATTATATTTCTTCTCCAAACCAGTTGAAGACTAGGTGTAAATCAAGAATATGCTGAAGAATAAGGTAAGAAGGTTTAAACCAACACTACAAAATAGCTGAAGAAATTCTTAAAAGATTTCAGAGTTTCCCTGAATCAGATCTGTTTTCACAGAGCTTTAATTAAGGTTTTACTTGGAGGAAAAGATCAACAAGAAGTGTTCAGAAAATTTACTAACCTCTTTTCCCTAAAGATGAATCTGGAAAAATGGTAAAACTGACTAAAACCAGTTTATGAACAGAAAAGCTCAGCAGGGTTTCAACATAAAGTTTGTGACATCTATATTTCTATTGATGCTCCTCCACTATTCTATGGTCTAATGAAGGTCCTAGGACATCTAGCTCATTGTCCTAGTCCTATCACATGAAAAATCACAAGATCTCCTTCCAAAAAGGAGCATCAGTTGAATAGAGGCCAAGGTAATCCTTAATAACAAGATAGCTGCATGATGTCCCCAAACTAAAAATCTTTTATGGTGGGAAGAGAATCATACGTTTCTTACAATATCAGGGAATGGAATGCTGACAGGTCTTTTTAGTAAATTATGGCTTTAGCACTAATTGGGAAGTGATTACTGTGGTTCTGGACTAATTTCTTTTAAGCAGAAGAGAATAGATAAATGCTGTTTAACTACGGCATATTTTGTCATTGGCTTTCTTCTAAGATGTTCAGATTTAAGATGTTTATGATAGGACTAATAGACAGATAAATGCCTCTGAATATGCAGGAGTAATCACATACTGAAGGTACACCATGTGCAGTTTAATTTCAGACTCTTCCCTCTCCCTTTCTCCCCACGTTTGTAACATTTCTTCCAGTCTAGTCTTCATTCTCTTTCCAGCGGTATTCATTATACTTCCTCTTGCTACAATCCTTTCCCTAATTTCTGAGCCCTGTCTTTCATGATTCTTCCACCCACTCACATCTACCATCTGCAAAGCATCTCAAAAACACCTTTTCATCCATCTATTAAATTAGCAGATCAGAAAGCAACATGTTTCCCACTGATATTATAACACTTTCTCTGCCAAAGATATGACTAAAAGATAGCAAGAGAAAACTAATATGAAGAAACAAACCTGAAATAATGAAGAACTTGATAAATTAGGGGGTTCCTCAGTTCTACTTTTAAAGTATCTGAAAATAACAAAAATGCCCTAGAAATGTACATTAAAACAAAAGATCAGAGACTAGATAATATGAATTAGCTTAGTTTCCCTGATCACATTGAAACTGATAACCTACAGCAGCTGATAAACTGAACACTCCTAGATCTATAAGTATAATGTCCAAACAGAAATATCTTCCAGCCGCTATATTGTAGTAACACACTGCTGTAAACAGGACATGCATCTGTACTCCAGAGTTAGATTAACCACCACTCAAGCTTACGAATCTGGGAATGAAAGAATATCGTGAACCTGAAGGGAGGTACCTGATCCTAGCCCTGCAAAACTGCCCCCTGTGAAACTGATTTTGAAGAAATACATTCACAATCAGTAAAGTAACAGTTAAACAGACTTATCTTCTATTTTCAGCGAAGGAAAGTAGACGCAATAGCTCTGGTAACCTTTACTTTTGTTAAATTATATTTACACTTTATCACAACTGATGATGGGGTAAAATTCTAGATTACTCAAATGAATCACAGTAACATTTGATTCTGCAAAAAACCTTTACCCTAAATAGAACATTTTCCAAGCCTGAACAACACAAAGGAGCCAAGTAGCACAGCACCTTCTAAGACAGATTCCTCCCTGTGCTAAAGAGATTTATGAAAATGTGCCTGTAGTTGTAGGAAGACAGCTAACTTCACTACTTCTATTTCCTCAGTGTATAAGTGTGGAATAAACAGACAAGAATTCATGTGGATGATACTGCTTCCTCGAGTTACGTCATATAACATTTTTTGTATGTCAAAAGACCGTATTTATATTTTAAGATGAAATATGTTTTTTTTTCTAGGAATGTTTAATATTACACTAGGTTAGAAATGTTGGCCATGAAACTTACAGTAATTTTTATACTACAAAAAAAAATAATATGCCATACTTAATTACAGTGTTTACTGATACAGTTTCCCCAGATCACCTTTTCTTTCTCATTCCAATTAGCATACTTAAAAACACATTGACAGTAGAAAAAGCTAATGACTATAGATCACTTCTGCAGCTGCAAATGAAATCCTTAGTACATGACAGGTGTTTTAGAAATGACATAAGAAGATCAAGGTCAGGAAAAAAGTTAACACTTATTCACACAGGCAGAGATTGAAAAGATAAGTGACAGAAAATAGATGGTATTTTGGAATAGCTAAAAAGAAGGGCTAAAATGTCCATTAATAATATTTTCTACATGCTCCAATTCTTATTGGCAGCCATGCTTTTAAGATCAGTACCTTTTCAGTAATTATTCACTTCTGGGGTATGGGACAGTTCTTTAAATTACTTTATGTTTCCTTTAAATAGATTTATCTCTAATACAATTCCTTTGACTTCTGGCAAACTATACCAGAGATAAGCTATTGCTTTGATTGTTGTACCTGTGACATCAAGACAGTACAGTACTCTTCTGCTCCTGGAATGTAGGAATTACATCCATAAAAAAGTTTGCAGTTCAGTTTTCAACTCAGATATCCCAAAGGATTATAGCCAGTTCACAGATTCTCAAATATATATAGCCCAAATTTGTTTACAACTTTCAGTAGAAGGTTCCATTTTAACAGCTACAGTGCGCTGAATCTTAGTACCTAAGAGAAAGTGGTCTCCTCAGAGCTGAACTACATTTCCTCATAGTTTACCTACCTTGATAATCTCCCAAGATTGAACGTCTTAGTTACTTCTTTATTTTTGTTGTATTTCTTGTACATAGCTCTTTCTCTTTAACATTGTTTTGCGGGGGGGTTTTTTTTGGTGGGTTTGTTGGGTTTTTTTTTAGCACAACTGTCCAGATCATGAACTGAATATTTCATTTTATAGGTGTTCTCATATTCTCGTTTTGTCTAGTTGGGAGTGTTGCAAGCTCATGAAGTCAGTTGCAACCATATTTTCTAAAAGACATTCCAAAACTCTGCAGAGTATCTTTGTATGCTGTAGAAAAAAATCTATGCAATTACAGTACTCAACCTGGTGAAATAAATCTTTTACAGAAAAGTTGTTGACCTTCAAATCCCTGCTGTAACTTTTTCCCCAATATTGTTTGTTCAATGTTCACATGGCTAGATCTACCTGCACAGGAAAATTTCAAACCTTTTGCTTTAAGGGGAGAAACCTAGCTCCTAGATTACTTATCAGTCTATCCTGTAATCCTCTCAAAAGATTGCTCAAGCTTCATAAAAAACTTTCCTGACTACAAACTTCAGCAATGAACACAAACTACTGTTAATTTAAACTAAAAATTTCTTCTGTGCATGTGTCTAATTTAGCACCTTGCACTATCAATGCTTTGAGACTTCCTATTAACAGTGCTGCAGTTAAATTGTATTAGGCTCCGAACCAGCTAAATAATATTTCAAATTACATGCAATTTGTCGTGTTTAGTACACTGTATGTACCTTGGACAAAATTCTGCCTCAGTCAATAGAATCAAACCAGCAGAGCTGTGAAAATAGTGACACAATTTAAACACCTATCTGTGTCACTATATTACTCCTGTTGCATTCCCAAAGCAAGATACAAAAACTTCCAACAAATGTTCTATTCCGCTATCATGGGAAACAGAGATTAGAAATACTAATTGCAAACTAAGGAAAAAAAAATAAGGTGTCTAGCTTTACCTAAACTTGTCTCAGCTTCTGTTGACAACATGTTGAAGGCCACCAGCCTCTCTGGCAGAATTTGCAGAGACTTGTCTTCCTGCTTTTCTTTTTTTTTTCCTATTTTTTTTCTTTTAAAAATACACATTAGCTAGGAAAATGTATAACATTATGGTCTGCTTCCTTATTGCCTACTCTTCTCTAAAGTGGCACTAAAAAAACACCAACCAACAAAGCTTCTTCATCCTAGTGTTTGAAAAAAAATCAGTACTGAAAAACATTTTTCAGATTGATTGGGATCACACACCAGTTCCTGGTATTCCCATATGTGCATCAGGTGCCTTTATAAGAATCCCTTACTTAATACTGATTTGTCACAATCACGTTAACAAACTTTGAAAAGTAGCCTGTCTTAAGTATAACATGTTTAAATCTCACAAAGTGAGAGTTAAAGGGTTCCTTCTCTCACTACAAATGTCGAAAGCGTTCTGAAAAAAATGAAAAACAATCTGAACACTTCTGTTTTAGAAAGTGTTCTTTTCTTAGCTGATCCATGACTTCAGACAATTTGTGTGCTGATAACTGAGATCTCAATTTCAGTGTTACTTAGCCTTGAGAGCTTCCTTAGGCTGTTTCTCATATTCAGGATGCAAGCTGTTCCCTCTGCTTCATATTTCTTTTTCCCCCACAGATTTCTTCCTTGCTCCTTGATACAAAGGGAAGGCAAAGAGACCTTAACAAAAACTAGTTATTGCAACTTCTGTTTCCTTCCCCTCACTATATTTTGTGGTTCAGTGTCTCCCAATCACCTCTTGAAAAAATGAAATGTACTAGCTGCTTGGGTTTGCTACTCCTAAGTGTGAATGAAACATAGCATACTTGGTGGAACAGCAGGAATTCCCATGTATTTGAAGGAAATCCACAATAACTAGTGGACCAGAAAGAGACCATACATAACTAAAACAATAAATACACCTCACAGAGCTAGCATTACTGGGCCTGACCCTCTAGTTCTAGACACTCCACCAGAAGAAACTAAACGGAAACGGAAAAAAACCCACTGATTGTTCTCTAAAACTTTACTTCTCAATGAGGCCCAACTGGGACCTGTTGGTAACTATGAATTTGGACTTTCTTTTCATTACCAAGGGTATAGGATTGTTTAAAGAAAATGTTTTCCTTTACAAACTTCTAAAACATCTGCTAGATTTAAATATTCTAGTGTGTGTAACAATAAATAGGAATAAAATTTCATGTTGATTTAGTCAAACTTTCATAACTGATTACTTGAAGTAGTTAGTGAAATCAAGGAAAATATTTGGTAAGACTTTCCTTCTACTTTTTGGGAAAATCCTCAGCTATGTTCAAGAATTAAATACCTGCTAATGCCCAGAATTAGCACTTCCCTTACAATTTTATAAGAAGGAAATTAATCATAAATACCAGGATGTAACGCAAATGGCATTTTGGGAGCCAGATAGAGAAGATTCAGGATACTTTTCCTCCCAAAAGAGATAGCACTGTAAAATTGCTCTGACTTTCTTCTTGGGAGGAAAAATAAACTTCACAGATAGTTCTTACATAAAAGGACAACTCACGTCAAGCATACTTTTCTCAGAATAAGGCTAAAATAAGTTTTCTTTAAAGATACAATTTGAACCTCTATAAACGTATTTTTAATACTTACAAGTGTGTTTTTCTATATTTAAAAAAAAAAAAAACAGAAGAAAGCAGGAAAAAAATTTTAAAAGCAGACTATACAGCTCAGAAAATTTACGACATTTCAAAATTTAGTCCTGACAAGGGTGGGCAAAATTTGGGAGCATTGTGCAAATTATTACAAAATAATTTTCTATGCTAACTGTCGGGGACTGAAAATACTTAGATCCATGACAAAATTGCATCTCAAAGAGATGAGATGTTGAGTGTCCATGTTTTGTTAACACAGAAGGTAGAGTTTATGACATTTAACACAGAAATATCACATCAAGAATAAAAAACAACAGCAGCTGAGATGTTACTGCAAATATAAATGAGACTGATGGGAAAAACTGTCATCAGTGGTAAAAAAAGAGAAAATTACCAGACTGAAACTACTCATTTCTCACACTTGTGATGACAGTCTTCCACTATTTCCCTCCTCCAGGCTGTTTATCTTCATATCAACCTGATTAAAAAAAAAAGGTATATATATATCTATCTATATATATATATAAACCCAAAGCCAAATAAAATAACATAAACCAAAACAAAATAAACCAATATAAAATAAGACAATGATATTAAAATATTTAGATAAAATAATTCTATCGCCTCAGACATGTTTCAATAGATCAATATGATGGGTTATGTTGTCTTCTCTCTTTCTAGTTATTTGTTATTTATTTTAAAGTCATAGAGCTTACTCTTTCACCTTAGAGTTTGAGATTGAGTACACAGCACTTCTTAGACCTTAAGCACAGCCCCTGAACACAGTATAAATGGTTAAAATTATAAAATATGGCTCCACAGTTTCCCTCTATTTATGAATTTTGGTAAATTACAATGGAAAGTTTAGACCTCCTGTAGTCGTAGATTGCAGGAAGTAAACTGACACATATTGATATGGATTGTAAGGATAGATGGTGACTTTTATGTCTCAGTTATTTTCAAAAGTCTACTTACTCTTACTGCAGGCTTGTGTTACTTAGGAGGAGCTTAAAAAGCACTACAATATTAATGCATTTATTATAAAAAAAAGGAAAAAGGAAAACCTCTTATTTTTATTATTAAAAGGAATCAGACATTGGAGAGTTTAATGTTAAAGTAAGAAGAGATAAACTGATGATCTAGATTCTTAGTTCAGGAAATTAAAATAACCTTCTGTAGTTTCCACTTAGGTCAGGAAATGGTCTACATAGGTCAGAAAATTATGACTTCTTTTCAAGATATTTATTTTAAGATAAAATGACTGTTTTGAATTCCCCACTTGAAACTAATAACAAACTGACAAGTCATTTAAGAAAATCTCAGGTGATTTTTTTTTTTCCTGGAATAATCTGCCATTGGTTTATCATAGTAACGGGACAGGCTGAGATTATGATTACTTTTATTTTGGGATGCTATAAAAGTCAGGGAGAAAGCTTAATTTGTTTTGCAAGTCTTCTTGCACAGCCCCATGAAAACCATAACAAACTGAGATCTACACATGAAGTAAAGCAAACAAACATAGGATAAGCTTTTCTCCAGATGCAGTCTTACCTGTGCATTTCTGAATTGCAGACTTGCTGAAAAGAGAGGTTTGACTTAGGTATCACAAAACTCACTTATATGCTTCTGAAGTTTCCTTCTGCAATTAATACTAAATCTAAATTTCAACTTCATGTCCTTAAGCTCTCAAATCAAGACAATGGTATATATGAGAGGACTCTCTGCTTCTTACATTTAGTTTCCTTGCAGCCTTTTAAAGCCATTGGATTGTGATTGACATCGAGAACTGGACCAACGATATCAGGCTTTTTGAAATTTTCTGTGAAGAATCGTAGAGTCAAACAATAACTCATTGGAAATGACCCAAGGAGGTATCCTGACCAACTTCCCACTGCATGTGCAGGATCAGAACTGAATTCAGACTAAGGATTTGTTCAGCTAAGTATTTCAAAAAATGTTTCCATGATACATTTATTCTTAAAATTAAATTCCATGTAGCTTGTTCAAATTTATAAGGACAGCTTAACCCCAATATATTTGGTTTGAATTTCTTCCCAGGAATTAATTGTCTTATGTGCTTTTCTCTTACCTTACTGCTATCTCTAATTCAATGCAATTTCAAACATGAAGGGGGAAAGAGGCAACACTCATAATCTTGCAATTCAGTACATGATTTTTTTTATATTGATCCATTTTTAGATATTGCTGCTTCTATATCTGATTAAAATGACTCAGTTGAAATTTACCCTGGTCCAAATTTATGTGGCAGAAAACCCTTTTCTGCTACCTATTTTTAAAGCCAGCAAAATAGCCACTTCAACCTTATTGTAACGAATGATATTTGCAAGGTCAATGAACAATCTGATATTTTCTGAGGGTTGTTATTTTTAATAATATTTACTTATAAGGTATGAAGTCTAAGAGAACTACTTCTGTGTTGTTTCATTACTAGTCTTGGAGAATGTTCTATTACTATTAAAAATAAGGAACACTAGTCAATTTCCACACTCTTCAAAAAGCTAGTTTATTTTGAGAATGCACAGTTTTACATACTGTTCCTGCTAACACATTAGGAGGAATTATATTGCATGAAGTGCACAGGTAAGTGGTACTTTAACATTGACCTGTATCACACACACAGAGCAAATGATTGAGGAAGGCTATAAGAACACCTATTTGACAAATGAGACATTTTCTAGAATGTTTGACAAAAGCCAAGGAGTTAAATCCAGCTGTTAATGAAGATGAAGACGAAGACGTGGTCAAGGTAAACCAAAGGCAAATATTAAAGACCTACATACCTGAAATGCAGGGAAAAATGTATTCTCCAGATTTTAAATGCTTTGCAGGAAACTCAGGAACAGGTGGAGTTCAGCATAGATATATTCTCTATTTAGTGCATGTGACAGGGTAGCATTGCCACCTACCATTGGAGACAACAGCTATCATCTTGGATCTATTCTAGTCCTCAGCAAAGGAGTAGGATGGGGTCATACCGTGTTTTTTTCCTTGAAATATCCCAGCAAATTTACTGGCAAACTCACAACTACTAATTTAATTTTATATTACCTCAATTCTGTGCAAACTACAATAAGGCCCCTTCAAAGGCTTCACTTTTAACCCATACATATCTAAGGTGAAGACAGCACTTGGCCAGGAAGAAAGAGGTTAAAAGATAATGTGTGCAACAATGCTTCTCATCTGAATTATCACTGAGAGAGTGGTAACAGACTTCTGCTTGGAGTTTAAGGCAATATAACTCATCTTCTTGAGATGAGATGAAAGATAAGACTAGAGCGAGAAATACATCCATATATGCCATGCCACTTTTTTTTATTAATTACTGAGAACCACCTGGGACTTTAATGCTATGTCCTTTACTGTTATTTAAGACATTTCACATTTTCTTTGTAATCTCAGAATGAAGTCAAAAGACTGTCCAACCACCTCAATTGAAATACTAATTATTTCACCCCTGTCTTGTGAAACATGCAATCTATTTTCTGAGTTTGAAACTGGCATTTATTTAAATATTTTGCTACTTATGTTTTTATGGTATAGCTAAACAATCATGAGCTTAAGTACATACTTAAGGCTTCAACTTGTTTGAGTTCTGAAAGTCATCTGGAACCTTTAGGTAAGAAAAACATCTTGTTTATTTATTAATTAAAATAATTATGTTTTAAAACTTTGTGAGAAAGGAAAAGATGAGCTTCACAACCCCAGAGTCAGAAGAAAAATGAGCACAAACTTTTGTACTTCTTCCTAAAGACTTGAGAGTGAAGCATACAAGATATTTGATATTTTTTCCTAAAATACTTACACACCTTAAAAGACTCAACAAGTGAACTTTCGGACTATGTATACAGGGTCACTTATAATGAAAAATTTAAAGTTGATATACCAAACATAAATATCTACTTAGCATCCTATATTCTTTCATACTGAAAAATCAGGGACAAGAAGAATTATGCTTAGTTCTGGCTTCATTCCACATTTTTTAACATTGGAGTAGGATCAATCATAAATTACTTTCTCATGGGGAAAGGAGAAGAAACAGAGAATATCAAAACTCTGTAGTAAGGATAATCCCAGTCAAGACTTTAGGAGAACTGGTCTTCCTGTGTTCCCCGATCTTGAGACAGAATCTAAGCAAAAAAGGTCTCCAGACAAATGGGACTAATAGAAAGACTGTTCTACATCCATGCTTTTATCATATTAGATATCTAATTTCCAGTTTACATGTGTCTGAGCCCAATTAATATTCATTTGCTCTTGGACAGACTTAATACAAGTCTTGCAAAAAGCAAAAAAGATCCTATTCTTTTTCTAATATGTGACTGGAATTTAACGGAGTGAGAGAAGCACCACAATACGATGAGAAAGTAATGAAATAAAAGCAAAATAAGAACTCAGAGCCAAAAAACCCCAGCAGATTCAAGAGATGTAGTATAGACTTTAATTACTTTAAAAGAGTCGTAATCAATCACTCCAGAAATATGTGCAGTAGTATAGCTCAGATTTAATTCGTGAGATGGAATACGGTTTTTGGTATCTTAAGTGAATGAAAGCATACACTGGCAGTACAAGAACTTGTTTGTTTTCATTTTGGAGAAAAAAAACATAGCAGCACAGACCCTCTATAGCAAATATTTCAGATTTTTCCACAAAAAAAGTAAGGATATGACTGGTTAAGAACTAAAACAATAGCTTATGTACTACTATCAAACACAGGCACCATATTCTTCGGATTATACTTCTGACTATTAAAACTTCAGTTATTCAACATACTGGAGGTATTGAGCTCAGATCTTTAAACTGTCAGTCCTGGAATCTAGGACGGTTTACTCACTTTATACGTGCATCCTCACTTTCCCTTAGCAATACTGGAAGCAGACTACTGCTGAGCTTAACATCTGGTCTGACTAAATAATGGGATTCTTATGGTGAAAATCACATTTTGCTAGGTAATTTAGGTGCCTTCCCAACTGAGAAATCAGAAATAATGTAACAAAATGACTGAGGACATTATAATCATTTGAATCAGAAGCCACAATATGAAATTTTAGAATTTTATTTGTTTATCCTTGATACAAGTACATACTACGAGAACTTAAAATGTTGAGAGGTAATCTGCTATCTTACTCACTAAACAGCACCTATTCATTTCAAAGGGACTATTTATAGACAAACATACTTTGTCAGCATAATCAAAGAATGATGAGGCTTGATTTTAATTGTGAGCTACAGAGAAAACGAGATGGCACCTGCAGAAACAGCCGCTATCACCAGTAGATCAACTATTAAGCAGTTAACAGACCTGCACGTATCTGCAACCTGACATTCCTAGTGTAAGCAATAGCTGTAATGAAATGTCTTAATCGATTTGTCAAAATGTATGCATTAAATGGAGCACACTTTCACCTAACAGAAAAGATCATGTTTATTACATTAAAAATAGATAGCACACTTTCTAAAAGGACACTGTGAACGCGTGCATTTCAGCTGAAAGGTCAAGGTGCTGTCTCTAGTGACAACTCAAAAGGAGAACCAAGTTATGACTTGAACAAGACACAATAAAGATACTAAGGGCAGTAGGCTTGAAAACTGACTATTTTATTAAATGGACCACACGTAGACACTCCATGGAATTTTTAATAGAAAAACTGGATAGCTTGCATGTACTGGATATCATAAACCACGGTTTATTTGAGTACAAGTGAAGAATCCAACAAAATGTTTGAAAGCAAACAAGCAAGACTCCTATAAGCTGAAAATCAGGTTTTTTTACTCATTAATAACAACTGTATTTTTATTATTTCTAAGTTCAGAAATACAGTGGCTCCTCACTTCTAATTTCTTATGCTAAAAATCCAGTTGCTATTTGATATGACAATAATCTTATTAGAAACAAGAAAGCCTGTGAAGAAATGTCCACTGTTAACGCACAAGTTTGTGAGATCTCTGTGTCTGGAAGGTGGAAAATTAACAATATAGGTAGCTCTTAAAAATGAGAGCCTTTATTAATAGCGTTTGAAAGGGACACAAACTAGTGGATCTTTAGACAGCTGGATACACTTAATAAATTTTTTTTCTTTGGATTAAGATTTTTTCCCCTTGAAGCCTTTATCACTCGAATATATTACATTCTTACATCATAAGGATACTTCTTGAAATTCACATCAGTAAGACAGTAGACTATTTGTTGATAAAATGCACATTTTTTGGGTGTACTACAGGCATTTGGAAAAGAGCTTTTGGATAAAACTAAATGAGCTCCAATATGAAAAGAATTGAAGAACCTGAAAAATAGCAGCAAGCACTAAATAAGGTGTAGATACAGTGTGAATCTGTGCAGTTGAAGTCTTGTATTAAGTAAAAGTTTTAACAAAGTATGCTATGTTATGGAGCTTGCATGCATGACAACAATGGTTTCAAACCTCAGCTCAGCTATAAAATTTTACTGCTGCTGGCACTGGGTTGGGGAAACCGGGTGAAAACAAATAATAAACCTAGAATTGTTCTTAGTAATGCCAATACTAACAGCAGCTATGTTAAAACTGCCCTTTCTAGTTTGATCAGTGTTAGAGAAAAAATGCACTTCTATTTTACATGTGTTCTGTCTTAGAAAATTATTTCATAAAACATTAAAACAGGTTTATCTCAGACCTTTTAAAATTTCAGACCCTTTTCTTGGTCCTGATGGGGCTGCCTCCCACACCTATGCTCCTCATTTACTGAACAATTGCATTATTTTTATCCTAACAGCACCTTTATTTAGGAATATGCTAAGGTAAAGTTCAAAAAGCTGCAAAATTCTCTTGGAGTCTCTGATGACGGTGAAGTGCAGGGCTCTCACTGTAGACAGTCATGAGTAGGTACTATTCTGTCCCTGCAGAACACATAATAGGCCAGATTCAGAAATTTTTACTCATTCACAGCTCATACTACCAAACATTTCCCTGCACAAAATAAGCTTACCTCATATTTACAGTTTGTATCTTTAATGTTTGCTTCTGTGATATTTCCTGCAACGACAAATTTGAAAGATACCACAGCATCGCATTTTTGCAAAAACCCTTCCTCAGGGATGTCTTATACTTCAACCAGTTTAAGTTGTGCAACAATGATTTTCTGAGAAGACTTCTTAGTTTTTAGCTGCTGTAGTCAGGGTACCAGTTGTGCCTACCTTTCACATGCAAAGAAATATGATAAATTATTCACATTTAGCTAAAACCCCTAAAGATTATTTCAGATAGAATTGTCATCTTAGATTCCAAATTATTTTAATTATAATAATTACAGTATTAAGAGTACTACCTCAGGTACTACAGTAACTAAAAACTGCCTTTCAAGCATGGATTATTTTAGCTCCTCCACTACTACTCTGAATTGTGCTGAGTTCTATCTTGATGTCGAACCATGTAGTTGTATTAATCAGTTCCTTTCTCGACTCTAACATCTTGTACTCTCCTATCATTTTACTCAAGCGCAAAATCCAACCTTCATCTACTTGGACTGTGCAGGATTATGCTTCTTTATCCTTCTGTATCACCTTATCTTCTTACATGTCAGATTTCATCCTCAGGACTCTATGAAATATGTTAGTCTGAACACAACATTTTCTCTTCTTTCCACCAAAGACCTTCACCCATCTTCCAGTGTTGGCTTTATCTCATCTTATCAAATAAACAACAGCATATCTGGAAGGGAATGCAGAACTGTGTCCTGGAGATAAATATCAGAGTACTGTTACACTTAAACTGCTGGTGACTAATAAGTAGGTAATGTAAAATTTTGAAATTTTACATATATATTTTGCAGTTGAGAACTGTTATCTTTTCATATACTATTTCATCTTCTCATCTTGATTAATATGTATTAATTGCAAAGGGCTATGGTGATTTTCTTGTGGGAGATATAACCCCAAGAGACATCTTAGTTTTTTCCTTTAAACTAAGACATTTTCTTACTCAGAATTTTTGACCTTAATCAGTAGCCTAGTGATTATTCCTTTTTTTGTTACATAGAAGCACTGCTATGTTTTCAATGATGCAATAATTTTACTAGGAAATACCAACATACAGGCTACTTCACAGTTTTACAGCTCTAACTTCAGCTTGCTATGCATTAAATATTCAGTCAGGCTATATTCTTAGTGTAGCTCTTATATTAGCACTTTTGCGAGTTTTCATCTCCAGCTTAGTTCAATTCTCCTCTTCATTTGCCTGTATCTGTATCTCCATTAGCAATCAGAGCTACAAATGTTTCTGTATATTATATTTCTGATATATTAATACCATATCTTAAATGTAATGGCTTATATGTAATTGATAATATTTGTATTTGCAATATTTTTGTTAGCAATATTTCTACACAGAGTGTTGATATTAATTAAGAAATACTAAACTCCCAAGAAAATGTACACAATATGGCAAGAATCCAAGAGAGTAACAGGAATCACAAAAGGTTTAAAAAATGTTCTCTAAAGATAACGGCTGTGATAAGTAAATCAGTTTGTTCAACAAGAGAGACCACTGAGGTAGTATATAACTTGACACCAAGAGGACAGTGATTAACTTCAAGTTAATAATTTTTAATCGTTTTCAAGTTGCACTGCAAGTCAGTTGAGAAATACGGATACAACTTGTAAAACCGAACTCTTTGGACAGTTAAGTCAATATTCTATTGGGGATGTAGTGAACTGTGATCTTGAATACATTTAGCAACTTGGACACAAATCTGTCAAAAGTCTACCTCAGGGCCTTGGAGACTTATAGCTCTCCATTTCACATTTCTTAGTAATAAAAATCTACTTGAGAAATTAAATATAGCTTCAGCAACAACCAATATTGTATGACTAAAATTGAAGTTTATGATTATACTATGTCTGAATGTGCATATAGCATGCTTTTTACAGAGACAGAGTTTTAAAGCTCTGCTGTGGCAACAAAAACTTTGAATATATTTTCCAAAAATGTGGCTATGATGCATATGCACATACATTAGATAGATCTAGCAAAATTCAGCAATTGCTGTGCAAGTAAAACAAGCAAATATTAGAAATAAAATCTGTGAAAACAAATTTGTGCCAAGCCCACATTTCTTTAACTTAGAAAGTGTATGTATGAAAAAATTTTTTTTGGTATTATTGAATTAGTGACTCATGTTCTTTTTTTTTTTTTACCTTCAAGGCACTTGAGACTTCCGCAGTTTAGGGACCTGCATAACTAAAATGCTTGAATTTCTGAGACCCTGATTTATGCTCTTGAGTTCAGCAGCCTAAAATCTACATGCTTAAAAACTAGCTTTATCGAAGTCCAATCACATTTCTCCAGGTAAGGCTCAGAAGTATGGAAGATTTATTCCTTATCCTTTAGGAAGGTGACCAGACAGAAATTTTATAGTGCCCACAAGAGGTAAGCGCCAGAAAAATCTCAAAGCTTAGGTTCAGAATTCAATCCTTGCCGAGATGTCTAGAGATTCTCTTTTGTAACCAAACAGTCCAGGTTTTGTTTTTGTTTTTTTACCTTACATAGCAGATCTAATGATATATTACCTGGGAATATCTGTGATCCGAAGATGAAATATAATAGAGGAAAGACATTTAATGTGTAATTTCAAATATCTCTCATCTCTTACTTTTGAGAAGTTTATATAATTTTCTTCTAGATGAAGGTCGTATGCATCAAAAGCTTGAGTCATTCAGATTAAATTCTGAAAATTCTAGTGGAAACCTACAAGGGACCAGAAGCAACTTTCAGAATCCAGCACTAAAGGGCATTTTAGATTAGTGAGCTTAATAACTTAGAGAACCTGAAACAATAGTTTATAGTCTGTAGACTACCTCAAAATAATCTGCAAAGGCTAAGCGCTATCACCTGTTACAGTCAGATTGTTACATCACGTAAGTTTTGAACAAGTATTTTAGTTCATGTTCATAGTAGTTAAATACCCTAAAATAATTTTCAGATTTTTTTAATTAAATTCTGTTATTTTCTTTTATTTTCATTGCCTCAAGGCTTTCCAAAACTAAATCAATATCCGTCTACTAGAATACTTGAATTTCAAGAAAGCAGAATCAAAATCAAGTATCACCAGTGCAGGAGAAACATTTTCAGTTGTAGTCCAAAAAGCTGCATATTGAAACTTTAGTAAGACCTACAAAGGTCAAAAATGTGGACATTCCACAGTTCTAATATACTGACAGACAGTCTTAAAGCTGAAATCCAGAGCTATTGCTGATAATCTATTTTTTTAAAGTCAGGTTCCTAGGTTGCTTTTAAAGTGGACAAAATATAATTTAAAATAAGAAATTAATTAAACAAGTAACTCCCACACTACAAAATTTTATTATTCACAACAATGTAACATAGCAATAAAAACAGCATTAAAAAGCCCATAATGCACAGCTATAGCATTTTAGTGCCATAAAAACGCACTTTCAAGACAGCAGCACATTATAGTTTAAGTGAAGCTCTTCATTAGATAGTATGAGAAAATGAGGCATGAAAGGAAGCTAGAAAAGACTTTTTAATAGTTCCTTTGCAGATAATGTGGGCTGAAGAGAATCAATAGCCATGCCTCATTTATTTTATGTTTTTGAACACTTAAAGGCAAAATACTAGTATTTGCTCTGCTGTTGGGCTTCACAGACCTGCATCAGTAATGACAAAACAGATTTGCATATTGTGATGTTCTTTATATGAACTTATATTCAAATGGCATGTGGTTATTGTTCACTACTGTGAAGCGTAACACCTACTCAATTAGTCTGAATTACTTAAAATTAAGGTTGGCTTGCTAATTTGGTTAGTTATCAAAATGACCCAAAAAATCAATCAAAATGTTCATAAACACATTATAAAATTACATAAAATGTATGTCAATAACTTAAACATCAAATTAAATACCCTAGTAAATCAGACTAACTTTGTACAATCTGTGCAGCTACTTCTGATTGCAAAATAAGCCTAAAAATATATACGGGTTTCAATTTTTTTTTCATGATATTTTAACAATTGCTTTCAAAGAACTTAAGTAGGATTTTGTGTGACAGTCACACTATCATGTTTCAAATCCTTATTAACTCAATCAGGTATATTTCTTAATATCAACAATGAAAGAAACTATTAAGTTGTATTAAAACCAGAACAGGGTGAGCCAATATATGAAAAAATATTTAAGAAAATGTGCAGGAAAAAAATACAGCATTTCATCATGTTCTTCTGAAAACACATAGTGGAGTAATTTCAAATTAAAAAACTACTGCAAGAGTTCTAGCTAACAATAATAGCCTAACTGAAATAGTAAAAGTTTTTCTAAAATTCATGAGACAATACACCTTGGACTTTCAAAGCCTTCTCCATGCATTTTCCTATATATTTAGGAATCTGAGTAACAGGAATTAAGTCGGCTCCAATAACCCTCCAGTATTTTTAATTTACTAACTTCGCTTCACATACCTGCTTGGCAGTTCCATTATTTTTTATCACTCCCCAAGGAAAAATGAAACTGAACGCATATTCCTAAGTAATCAAACTTAAGGATAAGGTTTGACCTCTTGTTTACAATAGGTTTCACTACTGGCATAAAAGCCAGACTATACTACTAACATATTTATAATATATATAGTTTTATAGCCTAGCAATTTTCTAAGCTTGTGTAGAAAATTAGTATTGCAAATACTTAAAATTGTGTTTTACTTCTGCTTAACCTTTTTTTTTTATGAGCAGTGTTAAACTAAAAACAAGAAAAGCTGCTACTTCATAGCAAGGCTGATTATGCTTACAGAATACAGTGGTACACCACACAGAAGTCAAGAAAGCAGCCACCTGTAGCAGATAACAGATGTGCACAGGGGATGAACACCTCAACCAGTGGCTTATAAGAACTTTGGATGTATAGAGTTCTGCGCATTAAATGTTATAGCTGAAGTTTTTGTCATCTATTTCCCAGAGCAGAGATATAGGCCTTAGTAAAAATATCGACTTTTCAGACTAACTCTCTCAACTACTTCCAACCCAAAGGTAAATGCATTGACTTCAGAATTTTCCCCCATTTACAATTGCACACAAGAGGGAGGTGAATTAGGCTCTTCCACTTTGGCACACCAGCTACAAAAATTAAAGTGTTTTTTGAATATACTCTTGCTGAATCCAGCAAGATTACTAAAACTCTGGTATTAATGAATGTTAAGGATAAATTACTGATGGAGATGTTGCCACAAATATTCTTATTTAAAGCTTAAGGCTTCCCAAAATTTCGAGTCAAAATACACCTTGCAATTTCAGTAAACGGAAACATTTTATTTGTCACCAATTGAAAATCTCACAGTACTTGCCATTAATAAAGCATTGCCACTCATAGGGTTACAATGAACAAAGCTATTTTCTAAACACAATATCTCAGAATTGAAGCTTTTTCTACAACAAAACAGAATTCTTGTTTACTTCTAACTTGAGAATTACTGACTATCAAGGCCTCAACACAGATAAATGTAATTTATAAGCCATATTTTTCTGTTTCTAATAAATTGCTAGAAAACTTGTATGCTTAGGCTGGAAGAAAATACATAACTCAAGATTGAGTTTGGTCAGTCTGCTGAAGAAATATGTGAGAATTGCATACAATGGCTACTGTAATCTAATGCTGAAACAAAAGACAGTGTCTTGTAAACTACCAGATAGACAAATTAATGTGATACAGTTTTCATTATAATTCTGCTAGAGATACACAAAATCCACCTCTTTCTCAATTTTTTACATATTGCTAGTTGTCCATAATAATCCATGAATCTGAAAGAAATGCCACGGATAACAATACCCTTCTAATGACAGGACATTACTGTTATAGAAAGAAAGAGGGAGAAAGGAAGAGAGAAAGAATGACAGAGAATGAATCAACAGTACCTGATAACTGTATGCTGGTGGTACAAACAAAGAAATAACTTTCCTGGAATATAATTTTGTAATGCCAAATAATGTTTAATAGTATGTTTTGTTGTATAGTCACTCCGTAGAGTATCACAGGATGAAAGAAGTATAGGTGCAACAAAAATTGATAACCATCAGCTTTAACTTTAACCTGTTCTTTCTTACGCATTTACAGCTACTGTAACTAATCTGGTTTAATCATAAAAGTCTCAATAACTTTTATTAACAGTCAAGGAAATGGTTGGAAGAAAAAGTAAAAGAGGACCTTGGAAGCAAGGTAGAAATTGAAGTAGAATTTTCAGTTTCCACTATCCAAAAAACGTCCTTTGTCATTAATTCCCATTATTGTTAAGACTTTAATGAAACTAAAGAGGAGATCTGTGTGATTTACAATGATTACAAGGTAAGACAGGAGGTAAAAAATGTAGAAGTAAATGATGTCAGGTAGTGTTAAAAAATATTGAAGTAATATTGATGTTCATTTTTTTGTTCTTAAATCATTAACAATTGTGCCAATAAAATCTGTCTTAGCATTTTTAATTAAATAACACTTTCTAGCCTCAATGTTTATCAGTATATTTCAAAGAAATCAGAAAAGATGTCAGTTATAATGCTAACATCTGCAAGGCATTTTAGTTCCCGTCTACAGTTCTGGGGTATTCACTTGGATCCATCCCATTCTTTCGTAATGTCTTTTTACTAAGTGGTGAAACAGGATTTCTGTTGTTGTCCCAACATTTCACTCCTTCCATTATGCAGATAACTCCCTTGCACAGACTGGTCTGGTAGTATATAATATGTACAAATCCTAGAGAAGGCTTTTAATTTTTGTCTTTGCAAACAAGGTTGGATGAACATAGCCCATTTTTACCAAGTGACAGTTGAATATCTTAAGTTTTCATGTTGGTTAATGCACAAATGTATAATTGCAGCCTGAAATGTAGGGATGGCAGAATGACAAAATAATTATTTTACTGGTCATCACAAGAATTCCTAATATGCCTTTCTATAATCCCTTTGATCTACTGGGAATTATTTTTAAAAGCAGTAGAAAAGAGGTATAATTCATTATGAATATATAGGCATGAAAAGATTTAATATTCAGTAAATAGCTGAAACTTGCTTAACCACATTATTTTTACACTGTTCATCCTGGTCAGCAGAGAAGCTAAGATGTATACCAAGTCTATGTGGTATTTCAAGGTTTATTCATCAGAAAGATTCCTTATGTATGTATGTATGTTATCATCATTAATTTTTGCTATCATACCGAGGTGTAAAGAACAAGAAAAAAATGAATTAAAAATATCCAGATCAGAATTCTGACGTTATGCAATGTTGTTTTACCAAGAGGAGTAACAGAGAGAGGGATGACAGATGACAGAATGATCATCAGACTCTGCAATTCCATTAACATAGCATAACTCTTTGCTATGTAATTATCTCTGGTGGAAACAGTGTCTTAAAGTAATATAGGCCATTAAAGACACTATAAAAAAAATAATGGAAGGGCATGTCATTTCTCTGTATGTCTCAGGATTCTCAGTATTTTTGGGGGGGTTTTATTATTTAAACTCTATCTGTCTAAACATATTTTGGAAGTCATTCATAACACAAACTTAGCAGAGCCTGAAATTTGATTGAACCCATAGGGTTTAGTGAACTGCATGGATTTTAGTAGTAAATAGGAAACTCAGGCAAGAAGTTTAAAAATTCATCATTAAATTAATGGGAATAGAAGAAAGCAACCTTTTTTGTTTACCTTTTTTTCTTTTTCAAAATAAACCTACTCTGGATGTCAAGACTGATTAGAGGACTTTGATTTAAGCCAAAGAAAGAGGTCCATGAGCTGAAAGACTTATTTCAGGGTGAAATCATCACCACTTATTTTAAAATGGGTTATTTCACTGAGGTCTGTGCATCGCCAGACAGACAGATAAGCAACTGGAGAGCAAGATTCACATCTACAGAAAAATATCAACAAGGACATATTATTTTTTTTTTTATAAAAGACATCAACTTAGCTTTGTGTGGACAGGCTAACTTAAAGAAGTACTGTAGTGCTTTTTCTTGAGAAATTGCCAAGTGTCAGCCTCACAAATGACTGTAACTAATAACATTATTTAGGAAAAGTTACAAAAAAGATTGTGGGTAGGTGCCACACAAACACTGAGTTACTAGAAAGCCTCTCATACTTAACACCAGCTTCACCCTTTGTTGGAGCCATTCGAAAAGGAGCTCCTACCAACACTTCAGATTCTGCTATTATCTTCAATCATACTGGCTACAAAAGTCAACTTACAGACCCTAAGAACCAACCAGAAATAGATATAACGATGTCTAAATGCATTATTTGCACTTTCTGCAGATTCAGATTGTGGTTCTGCTCAACTGCCTATCTCTGATGTGTGCTTTTTTACACCAGATACTACAGGATTCCAGTTTAGTCATACCTCATGTTTATCTTACATATTCTTCTGAACATTTTCGAGGTCCTCTTTCAGACTAACTCTTAATTTTTCTCAGCTGATACCCTATGTATGTTGACTGTGGAAAGAGGAAATCAAGTGTCAAACTTGCATTCTTCATCTGCACAGCTGGAAAATGAATACTTTTTCCTAAATACAGGTGCCCTACTGAGCTACTGACTGCCATTATTAAAGGTAACATCCCAATCATTCATGTGAAAAAACCAACAACCACTGAACTGCACAGCCACAATTTCCATGTCTTCTGGTTTAGCAGGACAGATGTGTCTCTGTGGTCAAGGAGAATGATGGTATTATGATATTGTTGACACTGCTAGTGGAATTCCAGCACATCGAATCATTGAGCTACGATCATACTGGTAACTCACAAATCGGTAGCTAAGACTTGTCCACATACCTGGGGTTGTCATCAGGCATTTTTTTTGGAGTGTCTGCTTGCTCTAGGCATCATGGAAAAATACGTTCTGCCCGCCTTTGCTTATACGTACTATCTAAATACATTCTTTCATCATATTCTTGGGTCTAATCAATTATATTACTGAGAAATCATTCACCTATATGAGCTCCTTTGAAAAAAAAGAGCTTGTTCCCTTTGTCTATGTTAAATGATCTACTGTCTTACATTAGACTGCACACTGTCATTTTGATTCTGTGATTAGCATTTTCTTCTAATATAATTAAAAGTACTATACTATACCTAATAAAACTGTAACTTGAATAATTATTTTCTTCTCTGCTTTAAAGTACTTCTATCAAATAATTTACCACCCTCAAGTCATACAGTTTATATACCACTGTAATTTAAAACAATAACAGTATGATCATTTCAATTCCTACAGTTCAACTCTAGCTTCATTTAAAAGCTAGCATTCAAGGAAATGACTAAAACAAACAGCTGATTGTGCAATTACGTAATCTTTTTTTTGTCCTTCCAAAACTACAATGAAATCTCCAATATTATAATATTTTAATGTTCCTTTTATGCCAAACTGATTATCTATAGTCTAGTATAATATGAGTATTCTAAAGAAATAAATGAAAACCTTCACCTTCACCTAACTCCTCAAAGGAGATTTAAACAAAAACATCAATGACCAGATTTTCAGGGAAGAATAAGCAAAATTGAAGGGAGGAGTCACTGGTATTAACCTATAAAAAGAATGAATATAGAGTTTAAATGTCTATGCATGTTTACTACTTTTGATTGTTACTTGAACTGTTTTGTCTAAGATTAGAATGAACATTGAAGACTACTGTGTCTTTGCCGCATTATATGTCATCTAAAAACATGCGTATGTCTTCTTCTTCTACACAACAGGAGAATTGCTGTAGTCATACTGAAATATGATACATAAGTCCTCAAGTTATTATTAACAACTTGAAAAAAAGAAGGATTTAAGAGGCCAGCATCATATTGAATGTTCTTAAAGTATTTTAGAAGGACAGATGCCTCAGCTTTTCTAGTGTCATTCAGTAGTGCTTAAGAAGACAGGAAAAAATACATTAAAATTCAAGCACAAAGAAATTTGATGAAAAAATAGAATCCATTTTTCTGAACAACAAGAAGTTTCAAGTAGTGCTTTGCTCAAAAAATAGCTAAAGGTGGCTTCGCAATTTGGTGGGGAACCTATAATAATAGGTTTAGTCTGAACAGCAAGAGGGACATGGAACCAAAAAAAAAGACAAATGCTTACTCAGTAATACAGTGAAGTGTTGTGGTGAGGTTTTGGTTGTTAGTTTGTTTTCTTATGATTTCACCAGTATAATGTGAAATATATTACTTGAAGCTGAGCATCCTGAATGGAGTGAGAGGAAAACATCAAAATACAGCCACAATGAATTGCACAAAATGGTGGTAAACTACAGAAATTATCTCAATCAAGTAACACATTTCATAGTGTAATTTTACATATTTTTCTTAGTTTGTCATTTTTGGTCAGCAGGTTAGCATTAGCAAATATTTTTCTAAGTCTATTTAATCTCTTTTAAAATTTGGATCTGAGGTATATTGCTTAAAATATAAAGCTTCTCTTAAAGCACAAGAGGCAGCAGCTCTAATAGGACCTATAAATAGTGTTTTGAGCTTCGCATTTAAATTTAAGAAAATGTAAGCTTTATATTATGGATAATAAGTTCTCTCTACAGCTGGAGGGCAAAAATATACAAGGAAACCAATAAAAATAAGAGTTGGACTCTTCAGATAGGAAATATTGCTCTAGATAAAGTGACACACAATTCTTTTGAAAGGAATTGTATATACCTAGTTCCTTTCCTTCATCTAGTATTTAAGACATAAGGAAGTTTATCGAATGTTGGGATGACTCTTTAGAGAATAAGACAATAACAAGCAGAAATACGGATGCTGGAAGTCACCCACTGCATGGACTTCATACTGTATTTAGCAAATATTGGTAGATTTTATTCTTCTACCACCCTTTTTTTTTTTCCTGAAGGAAGGAATAAAAAATATACAAAACAACTAACAATAATGACTTGGACTTTTTAAATGGAAATACTACTTTAAAGTGATACACTATATGAGTAACAGAGTCAAGCATATGACCTTGGAACTTCAAAACCAGATTTAGCTTACTGAGCTACAGCTCACAAAATGTCATTACTGCGTATGCTACCATATGTTGTTTCAGTATCTTACCATATAGAATTGGATTGCTGCATGACTTTCTGAATATTTCACCTAAATGCAATTCCTTCCTAAGCATACAAAATACAGACACTGTGATTTAGCGTGCACAAGGTCACAGTATGAAACTGGAATTCTGAGAGAATTAACATTGGCTTCCTGTTCAACACTGAATTGATTTTGGAACTGCTATATGACAACTTACAGTGTAAAGCTCTGCACAGTTTGGAACCTCTGTTTTTATCTAGCCTATTATCTTTAAGAGTTTAGAGGTTGTTTAGACCATCTGAAGTTGGCCATTTCAAAACAGTACACATCTGTTCAGTTGCTATGCTTGTCAATTTGAAATCCATTTCCAGCTGGGTTCTAGAACACTGATTCTGACTCATTTAAACATAAACTTTTACGTTTTCAGTCTGAAATCTTCATCAACTGAGCACTTGTGCTTTGTATTTTATGTAGCTGAAAGTACAAAAATAAACAGAAAATTACTGAGTAGAGGAATATTTTGCATCAAACGAGATTGTTTGTTTGTCCTTGTGCTGTAAATAAACTTGAAGCTGTTGCTAAATACTTGAGATTGCTTTCCAGTAAATACAAAGGTTTGATTATATATAGCAAAAAGGTGTACACCTTTTTAAGGTGCTTATAAAGTGATTTTTGGAAACATTTATAAAGATAGTCACATTCTGGTATTAGTTGGATATAATAAACATGATTATGCTTCTGCCCAGAAAAATGGACAGAATGCCAAGATATTTGAAATGTAATACCAAAGGTACTACTTCAAAGACTATTTATGTAAATCTGCCAGGAATACCTAAATCTCCAATAGCTATGTCCTATCAAACACTATCCATTAACTACCATCCTCATTCTTAGGATGAAGAGATTTAGTGCAATGTTTTCAAAAGAAATTGCAATTATTTTCAGTGACATTTTAGAAAAGTGCAACTAAATTTTCATAGTTAAACTCTTACAACTAAAGAAATTTATCTGGCTTTATACAAGCTCATTGACAGGAAAAGTATTACCTATTTTTCTGATATTTTTTCCTGTACAGTATACTATTACTATCAAGGTCACTTGTACTACCATAAGATGGCAGCATATAACACATTTATTTTGTTGATTTTGCATGTAATAGGGTATCTATTTTCTGTGTACTTTAATTCACATTGTTACAATTAACACAAATGTGGTTTTTAAAGAGATCACTTACAACATATTTCAAATTATCCCAACAAGAAGCTTTTTATACTGTAAAATCATTTGTGGATATCTTTATAAATCTTAAACTTTTACTGAAAGTTTTTCCCAAACAGTACGAGGTCAGTAAAAAATTAAATCCTATAGTTGACACAAACATCCATATAACTGCATTTTTAGCTGCAGACTTAGAAACTAATAATTGTTCAAGCAATCTTAAAATAAGAAATGGTTTACAGCTGTGCTTTAGTAGTTGATTGTCCATAAATCTAAGAGAATACCAATACTAGCATTTCTTGCATGCCTTTCAAACAACACCAACTATGTAAAATTGCCATCAAAGCAGTGTAAGTTGAATAAAAATCACAAAATACTGTTTTACTATGGTTGTACTTCTACATTTTTCCACATATTATTTTCAAGGTTCAGTGGTTCACGAATCAAAAAAAAAAACATCCCAGCTAAAAAGAATCAGATCGTAAAATGATTGATAGAATTTATATTACATAGAAAATTTTTGTCTAGACTGCATTTGGAAAGCTACTCAAATTTGCACCTTTACTGCAAATCATAAGTCAGAAAAGTATATTCCTGTTATATGCAAGGAGAAGATGAAAGATATTCATTGGGACTTAGAATAATCTGCTTCTGAGGTACTCCTTACTTTGGGGAACAAGTGAAGAAATACTAAATGGGGATAATGACCATGCCACTTCTACAGGCAACACCATTTGTTTCTTTCTTCCTTTCTTTCTTTTGTAAATCCAATCATGTTAGTCTCAGTTAAGATTACTGAATAATAGTACATGTGTGAGTTATCACATCACATATGGTCTCACTATGCATCATACTATTATATCAGCGAAAGGACCAATACAGAGATTTTTGATGATTTATTATTATCAAACTGTTTGCGTGATCAGTTCTCAAGCTGCTATGAATATGATAATTCACAGTTATCAAAGCGACAAAAAAAAAAGGTCCTTCTAATCCTATTTTTGAGTTGGCTTTATGAACTCTTCACGAGGAGAAGCAGGAATGTCACAGTACTAATCCTACATTGCTTTCTATCACATAATCTTTTCACAAAGTTCCCACCATCATTAACCCTGGAGCAAGACAAATTTATATCAGGGAGGTGCTCCTATAGCCCTCTGCTCTGCAGCTCCCACAAAAAAAAACCCCTTGGGATCATCTAGAAGCTTTTGCTTATTACTGCAGCATATTTTCGAGTACTCATTCCGACAACATTAAAACACAGACTTAGACTGAAGACTGTCAAAACAAATCAAAGAGATATTAAATCAAAAACTTCTCTACCACTTACTTTCATTATATTCATTTTTCTAGCACTGTCTTTTTTTCCACATTTGTATGACTATTTTCCACTTAGCTCTTAGGTTTTCACACGTACCCAAATATTATCTCTGGCTGTAAGCACAGTTTGTTTAGGGAAGGTTCCAGAAAATTCGTAAATCGGTTTCTAAGGTAAAAATATATTTGTCGACAGGTTCATTTATGTGAATCAGGACCTTTAAAGTAGGCCACTGTAGACATCTGGTCTACTGCACGTCGACATGAGGCTGAAGAGGTAGGTCTATTAGCCATGTGATTATAATGTAGACCAGCATCCCTTATGGGGTGAAAGATCCAGTTCGGGTTCTCTGAGCAGCCTGGTGCTCATTGACATAAAACCTCTCTGAATCCTGGAGTAAATGGCCACCACTACACAGTTTCAGCAGAGCAGAAGACAAAAATGAAGTTTTGGGAATTTTCAGGTTGGAACTGCCTCTTTACGTGCAAAGAAGGAATGTCATAAAATGGCCTTGGAGGCTGTTCATTCTCCTTCTGCATCTCAGCCCTGAGGCATATGTCTGCCTAGAGCACATTTTCACAGCTCAATGAAGAATCCTTGAAAATTACTGTTTTTAATGTACGTGCTAGCACAGCTTGTAACATGGGATAGCTTTGTGCAGGGGAGATGCAGAAGACTCAAAATTAAGAGGCAAAAGCTGATAAAAAATACATGTTAGAGCTCAAAAGGAAATGAAGGGTCAGAGCAATTTAACTTGACAGGACTGCTAGAAATTCTTTTTTATTTCTCTCCTTTCAACATTTTTAATTTCCCAAACAAAACACATCATGGTTCTGCTATACTCAGCCTGAGGAGACAGCTAAGAGAGTGGGAAAATTACCTTTAATGGAACCCTCTGATCCCACATTCACGCTGCTGCCAGAACTGAACCTAACTGCAGCATTTCTACCTGAATGCAGAAAAAAAGAGAAAAATAATGGGGTTGTACTACCCTTCAGAGGCACCAGGGAAAGCTGTGATGCAGGGGGTCTGAAGTTTGACTTTTCAGATAATTCTATTTCCTAGAATTCCCTCCCTTTCAGTCCAAAGTTTTGTTCTTTCTTTTTTTAAACAAAACAACACAAAACAAAAGTCAATATTCATATTTTGTAAAAGAGAGACACTTTGCTTTCTCCTGTGGATACTGCACTTCCTGCTTAGTAACAATAAGGATGTGCCTCTGTTTTCCTGTTCAGAATCTCATCTCCTCCCAAATGGGTACAAACATGTTATGCTTCAGTTATGGATGACCTCTCTTTCTGGATAATCCACCTCTAGTGAAGTGCCTCAATAGCTGACCTTATTTTCAGGTGCTGAGCCCCCAGAAGCTCCCTTCAAAACAAATGAAAGTTGCCAGAGGCTCGGCATTTCAGAAATCAGGACACTTAAATTTGTTGCCTGTCTCTGGATTTAAAAATCTGGCTTGAGGTTCGCTTTTATTTTTTACCTTTGCTCTATAATCCAACATCAAGGGAAAAGAAAAAAAAAGCAGACTTAACTACAAGAAAGAAGGATTCCAGCTCTGGAATGCCTTTTTCTATCTTGGAGATAGTTACTAAACAGACAGTCTTGGTTAAAATAATGCCTGTTAATTTGAGTATTATTTTCTAATCTGTTACAACTACGAATAAAAATTAAGAGTATGCAGCTCAGAAGGTTTTTTCTTCAACTTGTTAACTTCACCATTTTTTGACAAGACCTAGTAAATCTGACATTTGCTCAGACTTGGCCAGGTTTACCAGTAAAACTTCTAACATATCGTTCCTTTCAGTTTGAACCATCCCGAAGCCTAACAAGCCTGCCAATTCTTTAGTGGGCACTGAACTACTTTCTTAGTAGGCTAAAACCAAAAGAGAAAGCCATATTTACAGTAACACACTGTTACACGCTACAGATATTAGTAAAGCAAAGTCATCTCAAGAAACAGGTACTTGCTTTAAAGTGGCTAATACAGCTGGAGAAAAAATAAATCAAGAATTACCTTCCTTACAAACAGATTGCTTTAATGACACTGTATTTTCTTACACATCACTTTCCAATGTTTTGGATCGATGTTCCGCAGCTGAGTGGTTTTGTTTTTGGCCTATGGCAGAAGAGTATACTCAGACCTGAAGAGAGGTAGACACAATTTTTGGGCCAGAGTTTTGGGAAACTGAGTCAGTTACTGCAGGTGCTATCTTGTTTGAAAGGAAGTAAATGTGCAGTCCTGAAACTTCTATTTCTTCATGAACATATTTCCAGTAGTGTCATATTTTACCCTGCATTTCAAATCAGGTAATTTCCACTCTCTCTATAAAAGAAAAAGGAGATGGGTACAGTATGAGCTGAGGAAGAGGCTACCAAATTTGCAAGCCATCATAGCAGAAAAAAACACAATGAGCTTTTTTTAATCAGAAATCTTACATTTCAATGCCTAGTAAATATCCAGGGTAAGCAAGATGTAAAACCAACCTACCAATCAGTTATGTATGAAAAATCTAAGTGAGACTGAAAAAAAGAAATGTCAGGAAAAGTTAAAATCTACCTCTTCAGTGTCTCTGAACTATATACAATAACGTACAAAATATTTCAGATATTTCTGATGGTGGTGAATAATTGTGTAACACAATTGTGAGGGTCGCAAACATTTACTTGCCTATTCTCATGGGCAGCTTCTGCCTGTAGATATTTTACTTAACCTAACTGAATTTGAGGAAGAGCCCTGCAAACCACTATTGAATCAGAAGTAACACTTACTCTTGCCGTCCCATTTAATATTTGTACTTAGGAACTGTTTTATTGATAACTTTTTGTAAAGAACCCCCTCTAAAGCCACTGACGAAACACACTCAGAGACATCAATCAGACTCCATAGAAACTCATACCATGAAAATGTTTTAAAATACAATACTTTTAAGAATTATTTTTAATCATTATTGAGTCCTCAGTGTAAAATATTTAAGGACTTTATTTTTAATTTACTTCTGCATAATCTAGATTAGAAACTTTTTTAATGAACACTGAGATTTTGAAAAAAAATTAGCAGGAATGTAGATATTTAAAAAATAGCAAACATAAAATAAGGGCATAAAAATAGCATAATATTGTCTTACACAGGGTTGAGCAACAGTGCACAGAAACTGGCTAGAACTCATCACCGTGGTCATGGATCTTGGAGAAGAAGCTGTATGTTTTCGAGATAGAGAAGTATGAAACAGTTAGGAGGTCCTTTTTGGGAATAATTGCCTGATATTATACTCCAGTTGTGGCCTCATCAGTGCTGAACAGAGGTGAAGGACCCTCCCTCATATCTGCTAGCAACAACCCTCCTAAGGTAGGCCAGGATACAATTAGCCTTCTTTGCCACGAAGGCATATGGGTGACTCATGTTCAACTTCGTGTTCACTTGGGCTCCTAGATCCTTTTTCTGTCCAGCTGCTTTCCAGCTGGATGACTCCCAGCATGTACTATTGACTGTGATTTTGCCTCCCCAGGTGCAGGACTTTGCACTTTCCCTTGTTGAACTTCATGACGTTCCTGTCAGAGCATTTCTCCAGCCTACTGAGGTCCCTCTGGATGGCAGCATGATCCTCGTGATCAGCTACTTCTCCCAGTTTTGTGTCATCAGCCAACTTGCTGAGGCTATACTCTGTCCCATCATCCATATCATTAATGAAGATCATTCATTAAGACCCAGTACTGACCACTAGGATACATCACTATTTACTGGTCTCCAACTAGTCTTTGTGCAGCTGATTACTATCATCTGAGCCCAGCCATCGAGTTTTCGATCCACCTCACTGTCTGCTCATCCAGCCTACAGGTCAAAAGTCTCTCTATAAGAATCTTATGGAAGACAATGTCAAAGGTCTTAATAAGTCCAGTTAGACAATATCTACTGCTATCCCCTGTCTACCATGCTAGTTATTTCATTATAGAAGCTTATCAAATTGATCAAGCATGACCGTAAGGTGGTCAAGTATGACAAAGTTTTACAGTGGGGCAAGTCTTTCTCCAGACATCAGTAACTCTGTCACCTACATTTCACTGATAATAGTAGATGCTTGGTTAATTTGTAGATGCTATACAGAGATGCTTAGCATGCAAGGGTAGCCAAGACTTGCCTCCTGCATTGCTGGAACTTTTTTCCTCTTTGCAGATGTGTTAAACTCGAGTCCATCATTGCTCTTCCTGTAACCAAGGAATATCTCTTCCCAGAAGGCTCTGCTTTATTTCCTCTGGTGGCAGCACTGGATGTTTCCCATGCAAGCAGCCATATATACTTTCCACTGATCTCCCTGTCCTGCCACTTTGAGGTGCAATTCTGAGTTGCACATCTGTGCAACTTCTGCAAAGACAAAGCCTGATGAGTTAGGGATGGAAGTAGCTTGGATAAATAGGACGGACTGTCTCATTCAAAGCACTGTCTCCACAGTGCAAGCAATGTAAGGGTGTGGGGACCTATTTCTTTACAGCTACCAGCAGTGTTGCTACCCTTTCTAACCTTGTTATGGAGGAAGATAATGCTTTCATTTTTGCCTATAAGCAATTGAATAATTTTTTGCTTCCTTTCACCTGTAAAAGGTGGCAAGTCAAACAGAAACATCTTGTAAGCTGAAGCCAGCTCATGGGCTGTTTAGCACCACATCATAAACAATAAAGGCAGCGTGAATTAACTAAAAAGTGAATATTACTCCATGAATTAGTGCAAACAAGTTCTCACTACAACATTGCCATGTTCTAGGAATCAGCTACCGCTACCTAAAAGCAAGCACAAAACAATAGCAAACTACATCCATGCCATTTACATCCATTTTGCACTTTAATGAAAAAGTTTAAAGACTTATAGGAGCAGTTAGAGTCTATAAATCTATTTAAAAATTGCAATGTAAGAAACATCATGACATCCAATGCAAAACTCAGATCTATCTTTTGTACTCTGAAATCTGGATGAAGTCACCTGAAAGATGCATAAGAAATATTCAAGAAATTGAAATGAATTTAAACACATGCTATGACCCTGGTTGCACAGCAGCAATGATTACAGAGACTGAGTAGTTTGAGGTTATGAATTCTGTGCTAAGTAGCAGGATAATTAACTCACCTTGAAAATATTACTGAATCACTTGGCTACTGAGAAATGGAATTGCACTTATGAAGGTTAACTTTTTTTTGATTTGCACAATGTAAATAAATCAACTAAAGATATAGATTTGGAAATATCTATTGGGCTTTTACTTTGCTAACCAATCTACTGAAGTTTGCAAGTACATGAGTAATCAGATAATTAGCCAAATTTCTTTCTTCATGGAATCATAGAATGGTTTAGGTTGGAAGGAATCTTAAAGATCACATGTTCCTACTCCCTCACCACAAGCAGAGACACCTTCAGCCAGATCAGGTTGCTCAAAGCCTCATCCAGCCTTGCCTTGAACACTTCCAAGGAGAGAGTATAATTGGTAACATAAAGTAGGCCCTCTAACAAAAGATAAAAGGGGTTGGGGTTTGCTACAGAAGCATACAGAACATTTCACAATTTCCTTCTAGAACAATTATGAAGGAAACAACATCTCACGATCCTAAAATTCATGGTGATTCTTCTGTTAGAAATGCTATTTTAACGCTACCTGTGTTGCAACTGAAGTATCATTATTCATTGAAGGCAGGCATTTTTCCCCCCCTTCATTTCTTTTCACTGCATGGTCCTATTTCTGTTCTCAGTAGATTTGCTGTAAACTTAAACACATTTTGACAACTAAAAAAAAAAATTATAAAATTATAGATTTGGAGCATGTTGCTGACAAATATCAATCTACTTTCTATTCACCTTTTTATATGGAAATCCTGTTGAGTACCCTGGAAATTATAACTGAAAGGTTTACCAGAACTCTAACCTCTCCTTTATTCATGTAACAATATAAAGTCATACAGATCCACATTCAATAAATTAATTAAGATAGCTGAAGATCTGTCCATTCAGTTTTCAGAAACCGACTAATTTGTATGAATTAAGCACCACTCGAAATAGCAGCACAGGGAATCTATATGCTCACAGTTAAGTTAGTTTTTCAGCCTTAACTCAGAAAGAATGGAATCTGACCAACTGTAAGTTATGGTGCATTTCAAAGCTTCCACTTTTATTGGACAATTTATTCAATCTCTATTTTCATGTGACCTATGTCACTGTATTTCAATGCTCAAATCTCTTGGCACTTTAGGTAACAAAACAACAAATTGAGTAAACAATTTTTTTAGAAAAACCCTAATAAACTGTGTATATGAAGAAGTCTTAGTGAAGCTGTAGGCTATGTCTTAATTTATTTTAAATGATTTTTTCTTATCTTGTTTTATGATGACCTCATTTTTTACCGAAGAAAAAGACAAAACACAAAATCAATTATGAGATAACTCTTTGATGTCTCCTCCCAAAAGAAAAGCAAAAGCTCTCAGGCAAATATTTTAGGAGCAAGAATCATCTAATGCTGAGGAAAATCATCCACTGTAAAAATACATATAAGAGGGAAAGATTTTTAGAATAGAAAGAGCATCAGAAAACAGTGATAGAAGATGAATTAAAATAACAGTGAAAATCATAACAGTATTTGAAATCTCAGATTGTATTTAAGAACAAATATTCTAGCATATTTTACAGTAGTTCATTCCAGTTTTGCTATTTAACAAACCTCTTGCAGGCTGATTGAATTCTATCCTGTGACCATTCTAGCAGCAAAGTAAGAGCACAAACCCCAAGTAATATATATTTCATACTACAGGGATCTGCTAAATCACATTTCAGTTTTCACTGCTAATCACTTTAATATATGTAAAAGATGTAGCAACAGATCCTGCACTAAAAACAGGCATGGGCACCAAAAAAATGCTAGGCATAGGAGCTGTTTTTTAATAGCTTTTCTATAGGTTCTGTTGAAAAGAAGTCTTGCTCTTCTGTTTATCCCAACAAGATTCACATCTTAGTTTCAGATGCTTTTTCTCCTGAGTGGAATGTCGAAACAATAAGACACACTATGAAACAGTCTGAGAATCAGAAACTTGGGTAGCTGGCTTACTAACACCCCTTTTGTTTATGACGTTTCCATGTATGGTTTTAAACCCCCCCTCAGTGTATCTCTAGCAGGAGGAAAATTACAAGAATTACTATGACTGTATTCAGATATGAGCTTTATTTGTATGAGATGGACCCTTCATGCTATCCATTCTTGCCCTCTGTGCACCATTTTCTGTCTTACACTGAACAGCCATATAAAACCCAGTATGGAGTGGCTTGGATGGTAGTCTGTTTTTAACAGATTTACTGGCTTGCAAAAAGGCATACATCATTTTGCATAAAAAATATGTTTTCATCTTCAGCAGAACACCCATCTGATGGGAACACCCATCTGCAGGGAAATAAGGTGTAAAATTTGTAAAACTGAGTCCAGCAGTGGGAAACTTTCACTATGAGCAGCCAAATAGAATCACCTGTCAGAATTACACAATTTGTTTGGTAAATTATGGGGACTCATACCAATAAAACTTTTCTACAGTATTATGTTTATACCCTCAGCTTGACTAATTTAGTAGTGGCATGGGGTGAATGAATATATTACTTCTCTTGTTCAGCTTAGTCTTTAATACTGAAGGGACAAGGTGATCTTCAAAAACTGTTTTCAGCCTTTTCAGTGTTGCTGTTTTATTCACGTGTCAACAGCCATTTGGTGAGCACACACCGTGAATTGCTAATTCATCTCTATGCTCTAGATTTAGTCTGAGTTCTGGAAAGAGCATGAGGGCAGTTAGTAAAACAACGAATTTAACTAGTTTGATTGGATGAATGTACCTTACTTGCTCAAAAAAACTTGTGCTGCTTACTACTACTGATTTCAGTGCTGTCTGAAATTAAGAACTGACATACCTCTCACCAGCCTAACAAACAACAGCCAAAGTAAATAGGAAGCTAAAGCAATAATTTAGATTTAAAATAAATTCAGTTTTAGTTTAAAATGGAAAAAGAGTATTGCAGATGATTATTGGTACAGCTCACTCATGAAGCCCAGGACATAGTACCAAAATTTGCCTAAATCGGATATCCTGCTCCATTACGTTCTACTAGTAAAAAGGTTGCAGTCAGTAAAGGGAAGGAGTTTCTACGCTATGGAATCTAATCTTTTGCTTTACTATATTCACAACTTTGGACAAAGAGAAGTAACTAGACACTAAAACTTTCTCACTGCACTTAAGAGTCATCTGTTGACCTGTTCTCCATGAATTTATCTATCTTCTTTTATTAAGGACTCTGCTGTGCAGTCCACACACCCTTGGGCAAATGAATTCCACAACTTAGCAATACACTATCCCAAATAAAAAAACAATAAATCTTTTTTTCCATATTAGATCTGCAGCCTCCACAGATGCACCAGTTATCAAATGCCATGCGTTTGGTATTATCCACAGGAATGCATGACATACAGATCCCTCTGAGGTGTTGCTAACACCATTTACTGAAAGACACTCAGCAACGGTTTGTTTAATTTGGTAGCAGTCCCATCCAAGCAGGTCAGAATAGCACTGGGCAGGAACACAACTGGTACTGAACAGAGATGATTTATAGGTAAAGAAAAGGGAAGTACAAGCACTGGACACAGGAAGAACTGAAGTTCCTTGTTTAACAATACCAGCAGTAAAACTTGCTTTCAGTTTGTTTCGTTTTTCTAAACTTGTCTGAGATTATAGAGACTTGGCTTGAGTCTTATGTAAGACTTGGATAAATTTGTCTTAACAAGCATTAAATAAATTTGTCTTAACAGGCATATTAAAATCGTAATTTTAAAATGTTATTTTACTTTCTTTTTATGAAAAAGCTCAGAATGTTGTTCTTCTACAAAGCCAAAAGTGCTCTACCTACTTGCAACTTGTCACACTTTAATGACAACAATTTCCAATGTATGAGCAAAGATGGTACTTTCAAGCATTGAAAATAAGGATCTCAGTTAAAACAAAAAGGAAAAAATAGGAAATAAAAAGAAAGCCCAAAAGCTAAGTGTTATCATGGATTCCCCTGTGAAAGAAAAATGTATATTTTTAATGAAAATACTATATAACTGACAGCTGAGTATTTGATAATAAACTATTCATGAGCATTACTATTCCCTTCAAGCACACTTCCCCCACGTGCCATCTGTTTCAGTAGTTAGACACTGAGAAAGCTGTATGTGAAAAAGAGAATACACTTTCAGGAAATCCTGCTCATCACCCATTTGCTGTGTGGCAAGGCAAGATCAAGAAGGCCCCGGAAAATCCTTCCCCTCTCTGAGGGTGATCTGGATATAATTTTCTTCATGGTTCCTAAGGTCAGACCATTTCATCATCCACCCATGATTTTTTTTGGTACTTAATGCTTAAATATTTGCCCTGAAGTCCTTTAACATACCAGTTTTAATAAGCCTAACCAGCTGCCTCTTGAGTAAAACTATTGTGATTTTTTACAAAGAATAAACAACAAAGAATAATAAATCTTCTACTGCAAAACTGGCTTTTGACAGCTGTTAAATATGAAAGATAATGAAACAATTCCTTCTGAGTAACTTAAGGCCATAGAAAGACTACAAAGGCATTCAGTCAAGGTAAAACTATACCAACAAAGCTACCTCAATAAGCATCATTTATGTTCTGAACAAAGACTGGAACATCTATCAAGTTATATAACAGTAATTCTCCATTTTTTCAGAACTTGACTGAGATGACCCAAAGCTTTCCAGAAAGGGAATATACTACTTCCAACACATGCCTTGTATCACTTGCAAAAAAAAGAGCTTTTGGGTTTATGGTGGATTCTGAATTAATTATTTGAGACACCGTGTTCAAGTAGAATGGAGCCATTAACACATGAGGTGCTTGCCATCCCTTAGCCCTTTCACCATTTTTAGTGAATCATTCAGTGATAATATTACAGTATCTAAAAAAAAGCTGCATGAAAAGCTATATCATAAACTAATTTACTACTAATTAAATGCTACATTGCACCTTTATATCCAGATTTACCAGAAGGATGCTTTGCTGATATCTTTACCCTGCAAATAGCTCAGGGAAGGAACTACATCTGAGGAGGAGGGTTCATGCTGTATCACTTAAGGTCAAACATATAAAACACCATCTTGTGACTTCTCTTTCTTCCTATTGTCTGCTCTCTTCTGGCTCAGTGAGCCTGAATGATTCAAAGCATCATCACTGCCCCTTTTGACCCATATGCACAAGACAGCAATCAAGGCCAACTGCTCTCCTTACCCATCTTCACCTGCTATCCATACTCAGTAGCAATCACCATCTTCCTGATATTGCAAGTAGTTACAAGGAGTAGGCATTTTAATTTTAAATGGATTCATTTTTTGAAAAGTGTTCTTAATCGTATGTAAAGAGGAAAATATTTCTGAGGCAACATTGTGACAGGAAAAAAAAATCCTCTTTTGAGAAGATCACACAAACATTTTGTTCTGAAACAGAGAATTTCTCTACAATTTGCAGCCAGGATCTATCAAGAGAAGGATCTTTCCTTGAGGCATTAAGACAGCTCTCTTGCTAAGTTTGTATTCAATCTATTCTTGTACAGACAGAAAAATAAACAAAATAACAGTATTTAACTTTCATAACTGGTAGGAATGGGATGGATTGAGGTCGTCTTCCCCCAGTAACTTCAGTTTAAAGCTCTTTTCACCAGGTTGGCAAGCCTATGAGCAAGGTGCCCTCCTTCTCCTCTGACAGATGGACCCCATCAGCCCAGGTTTCTCAAAGTAAGTACCATGGCCTAAGTAGCCACACCCCTGTCTGTGGCACCAGTCATTTCCGATTTTCCCAGACTCAAACTGGCCTTTTCAAATCACATCCTTTTGACCAAGAGCATTGATGAAAAAACTACCTGAGCTCCAGGGTCCCTTACTTCTGCTCCCAGGGCTCTGTAATTCCTCTTGATAACTCTTAGACTGCCTCTGGCTATATCACTGGTACCCACGTGAAACAGCAGCAGCAGACAGTAGTCAATGGGCTGTACTAGGCTTGGTAGCCTCTTGGTGATATCCCTGATACAAGCTCCCAGCAGACAGCACATATCTCTGGGGACGTGCTGGTCAGGTCAGCACATGGCAGCCTCTGTACCTCTCAGGACAGCCACCCACTAGTATCATCCATCACCTTTTCTTTGTTGTGCTGTTTGTTATCTGTGGAGCAGGTGAAAACATCTTGGAAGACATACATATTCCTTTCTCTTTTGCAGCTGTTCACATCAGAGTCCAAACCAATTTTCTTTTCTGAAAATTCCCCAGTGACTGCAGTGACTATCACACCAATGATCAAATTATCTGATTAACACTGTCATTTGACAGTCTTGGTGCAAAATTTCTTGTGGCTGACCTGATCTCCTTAGTGAAGAAGCAGGCAGGAAAAGGTAAACTCTGGCTTTGGAAAAAAACCCGTTTACGGCCACAGAACATCATCAGATTCTTCCATTTCTTTCTTCAATATAACTTTTTTATTAATTTTTACTGGAAAACATTTGGAACACTCAGTTTGTCCTATAAAGCACTCATAGTACAAAATTCCATTTATTTCAGAATTTCTCTGGGAGCTGCCCATGCTGAGCATGTAACAGATTTTGCTGTAGACCATACTAGCAGAAAGCCAGGTGGAGTTCCTTTTTCTCTGCTCCTCATCCACCATGGGCCAGTAGCCAGATCGTGCAATTCTACTTATGAAATAGGGAAGAAGCATAACAGGGCAATTGAAGGCACCTGAAGCAGGCAGAAATTCTACATCTGTTTACTGCAAAACTAACTAGAAGATGTCCTCTGGTGATTGTAATTGGGTCCCTCCATCCTTGTCAGAGTTCCCAGCAAAAACTGCTGAAAATAAGTTCTTCTTAGGGGGTAAGCTGTTGCTAACACAGGAAGCTATAATTTCCACCCCTCTGTACCAGCTTTATTGACTTTTTTCCCTGTACCCAGATGGATTAACATTAAACAGTCCTGGAGAAATCTCAAAGAAAATCAGCAGGCTGCCAGAATTATTTGAAATTGCAATTTATAGTCATAGCACAATGATATCGGAGAAGTGCTTATGCATGTTTTTCACAAAGATCTTTTCAGTTAATGAGCTAAATGTATGGGAAAGAAAACTCTCTTTGAAGATGTACTTGTGCCTATTGTCTTTTGCAACAGTCAACATTTGCCTTGCCTCGGAAAAGCCCCAACCCCTCAGTCTGCAAATTCTCCCACCTCATCTGAGTAAGACATTATTCTTTGCCCTTAAGCTCTGAATATCAGAGCTAGGAATTGTGTAAGGCTTATTAATAAAAGTTGCCTATTTAGCTCCCAGATAAATTAAGCCATTTATAACTTTTTCCTTGGGTATATTAATCTTGAGAAGTGTCTAATGACAGTAACTTGCATTTATATCATAACTCCCTTACAATAAACACTAAACTTTAAAGTTTACTTCACAAACATTGGACATATTTTTTTCACTTTTACACTGTCCAAAGCTCCACAGACCGTAAAAGGTTTGTCAGATTCATATCAGTCAGATCAGAACCTAGGATCAGGACCCAAAGATGCATGGCCCATATTCAGAGCATTTTTGATTTAGAGAAAATCAATCAAGGTTGCCTTGCACCAGAAAGAGATGGGCATGTACTGTGCCATGTACCAACATTGTACCAATCCCTATATATGAAACTGAAGAATACATTATACTTATTCTTCAGATAATCATTGTCTATAGATGGCATATACCATAAAATCAATGCTTCTGAGACATCATTCTCATTGCAGACTTAATATACCAATATCTGTGGGCACAGTGAGTCAGCTTAATGCATCTTGACAGTCTCAAATACTGCACAAATACATTAATAGCAGTACTTTCAGAAAGAGTGACAGGCCCTGAGTATAGTCACTGTATACATTCAGTAAATCTCACGAGTAATTTCTGAAAATGCCGTATTTTTCTATACTCTTAGATTTTATTTAACAAAATATTTTTTTTTGAAAAAAATATTTCCAGAAAGATAGAACTAATTAGTCCCATGAAAGACTACATGTGGTGACTGCAGGGAAAAAAATGCAGCAATATTTTTTGCAGCACTCAATAAGACTCTGGCTTATATTGGAAGAGTAAAGTAAAAAATATTTTTCCATTTTTATGTTAATAATGAAACTAATGTTAATAATGAAAACATTCAGAAGCTGTAATATTATCTAGAAAACTAGGTAAACCTTACTCTTGATAACAAGTAAGGCTTCAGAGGACATGACTGAGAAGGATTTTCATAACTTGTCTCACTCAGAAGTAGCACACTAAAGTATGACAAAATTATTTTCAGACACCACAAACATGCATTCCAGCTTGTAATCTTCATGAAAAGGGGAAAGGAAAAAAGGTTTAATTTCAAATAATATGCATGTGTCATGATGCTACACTGAAGAACTCTTCATGCTGTCCTGTCTTCAGAATTGTGTAGAAATATCAACTTTTGAAGTTTAGAATGAAAACACCCTAGAGCTGATGATCATTTTTTTCTTATTCTTCACTTATTCCATTTCCACTAATATTGGTCCAATATATGTATTTGACTACCTTTTTAATTGGAAAGATTTTTAATTTCTATGTTATGCTAGGATCATAATTAAAGCTGTTTATATCACTGTAATTGCATGCTAGCATATATGAAACATTTATAAATTCTTCAGGCAATGGCCTCTCATAACTACAGGAATTATAAAATCAGAGTAGGAAAAAGCTTCCTGGCTACACAAACTGCAGTATAAAAGCATTAAAAATTTTTGAAACTTATCCCATTCTGAACCTACAAATAAAAAAAAATTAATTACCTGATTATTTCCTAAAATAGTAACTGAACCAAAATCTAACAAACATTCTGTTCTTTTCAGTCTACTTGTGCTGTTTATCAAAGATTTGTGGATATTATTTGCTGTCAGTAGCAATCAGACATGAAAACTTCTCAGTGATAAACTCTGCAATGATACCCTTTTCTGTAACTCTAGAGTAGCAGTGGGAAGTTTACTGAATGCTCTGGATCATCTTTCTCCTACAGTGTCAAAACATTCATTTAAGATGACTGTTTCTAACAAAGAAAAAGTCTTGCCCAACAGTTTTAATAAATACCATGTATTTATCCTTTAACTTCTTTTCAATCATTGCAGGTTTAAACATTCTTAAGGATGAAGTCCTAAAAATAAAACTTTGGTGAAAGAACTGAAATATTTTTTCTTTAGAAATGTAGGTAAGGGTATACAGTACTATGGGAAGTCAGACTCACCTACAAAAGGGAGAACATTTGATCTACACTTTTTTGTTGCTCTTTATTTTCACAAAGAAAGGAGTTGTATTAATTTGGCAATGTTTTTCATAGTCTGTTTCATACTGCTTCACTCAAAATGATTTGTTTAGTAATCACTCAATCTGTATATCATAGACTCATAGAATTCTCTGGTTGGAAAAGACCTTTGAGATCATCAAGTCCAACTGCACGCAACATCTGCTAAACCATGTCCCTTAAAAATGCATGTATCCTTTTTTAACACCTCCAGGGATGGTGACTCAACCACCTCCCTGGGCAACTGTTCCAGTGCCTGACCACCTTTTTGGTACAGAAATTCTTCCTAATATTAAGTCTGAACCTCCCCTGGTGAAACTTATGGTCATTTCCCCTTGTCCTATCACCTGTCACTTGAGAGAAGAGATCAACACTTGCTCTGCCACAGCCCCCTTTCAGGCAGCCGTAGATAGTGATGAGGTCTCCCTTCAGTCTCCTCTTCTCCAAACTAAACAACCCTCAGCCGTTCCTTGTACGACTCGTTCTCCAGCCCCTTCACCAGCCTTGTCACCCTTCTCTTCACCTCAATGTCTTTCTTGTACTGAGGGGCCCAAAACTGAACACAGTACTCGAAGTGTGGCCTCACCAGTGCCAAGTACAGGGCATAATCGCCTCCCTTGTCCTGCTGGCCAGGCTGGTTTTGATACAGGCCAAGATGCCACTGGCCTTCTAGGCCACTTGGGCACACTGCTGGCTCATATTCAGCTGGCTGTCAACCAACACCCCTAGGTCCTTCTCCTCCAGGCAGCTCTCCAGCCATTCTTCCCCAAGTCCGTAATGCTGCATGGGGTTGCTGGGTTCCAAGTGCAGGACTTGGCATTTGGTCTTGTTAAACCTCATCCCGTTGGTCTCAGCCCATCGATCCTGTCTGTCCATATACCTCTGCAGAGCCCCCTTTCATAGAATCATAGAATTATCTGGGTTGGAAGAGACCTCCAAGATCATTAAGTCCAACCCTTAATCCAACACTATCATGATTACTAGATCATGGCACTAAGTGCCACATCCACTCTTATTTTAAAAACCTCCAGGGATGGTGAATCCACCACCTCTCTGGGCAGGCCATTCCAATGCCTGATTACTCGCCCTGTGAAGAACTTTTTTCTGATATCCAGCCTAAACCTTCCCTGGCAGAGTCTAAGCTCGTGCCCTCTTGTTCTGTTGCTGGTTGCCTGGGAGAAGAGTCCGACCCCCACCTGTTTACAACTTCCTTTCAGATAGTTGTAGAGAACGATGAGGTCACCCCTGAGCCTCCTCTTCTCCAGGTTAAACAACCCCAGCTCCCTCAGCCTCTCTTCATAGGACTTGTGCTCAAGCCCCTTCACCAGTTTTGTTGCTTCCTTCAAGCAGATCAACACTGCCACCCAGCTTGATGTCATCTGCAAACTCGCTAAGGGTGCACTCAATCCCTTCATCCAGATCATTAGTAAAGATATTGAACAGGACTGGACCCAGCAATGAATCCTGGGGAACGCCACTCGTGACTAGTTTCTGACTGGATTTAACTCCATTTACCCCTACCCTCCGGGCCCGGCCATTCAGACAGTTTTTCACCCACCAGAGGCTGTGCCCATCCAGGCCAATGGCAGCCAGTTTCTCAATCAGAATACTGTGAGAAATGGTGTCAAAGGCTTTACAAAAGTCCAGGTACACCACATCCACAGCCTTTCCCTCATCCATTAACTGGGTAACCTTGTCATAGAAGGAGATTAGATTGGTCTGGCAGGACCTGCCTTTCATAAACCCATGTTGACTGGGTCTGATCACCTGGCTGTCCTGCATATATCTCTCACTTTTGGTAAGATGCTTGCCTCGTGTTTGTGATTCTCAAGTTAATCAAGCAGAAAGTCATTGTGAGAGGACATCTTAGACAGAAATTACGGGTACAAAGTCTGTGGTCAAGATCCCCGATTCTGCTTATAAAGTGGATCAAGCTATTTACTTTCTGTGCTTCCCCTTTTTAATGCAACTTGGGGTATTTAAAAACCTCATGACTTTGCTTGTAAAATCCTTCTTGCTGATGCACAATTTGTCATATAGGTTCAAAAAACCAAAAATTAGGAGAGATGAAATCATTGAAAACAAAGATCAGACACAAGATAATAGGTACAGCCTGAGAATTACTTAATCCTCACTGATATAATAAAGATAAACAGCACAGAATGAGAAAATGAGAAGAATAACTTTTTCAGTAACTCAGTCATGGACTATACAGAATAGTCAGGTCCAGGGAAACTCTTATGGAAAGTCCGGAGGAAAGGAGAGACTCAGGTAGGGATCCTTGCCAGTCTATCAGCAAGACAGCATTTTTCCCTTTTCTAACCACTTGGTTTTTTTGGTTTTTTTTCTGATTGGTGGATCAGAAATGGGAATCTTTAGTTCTCAGTGGAAATATTTTATTTTACATTGTATTACTTAGAGGGGTTTTCTTTCAAAAAACTAACTCCAGAAAGTGTTTCACATTCTGCTTGTAAAAGTAAACGGGCAGAAAACACTATATGACTGCCTGTACAGCTCTAGAATAAATAGACAAAATGGTGACCTTTTTTCAGTGCAAGCTCCTTGTAATTCATTTTAATATCCAACCTCTCTACCCTCCTCATCAAAAAAAGTGGCATTCATACAGACATAGCATTGCTAGCAATGCCTGTAATGAGACATTATTTTATAAATATGTAAATTGAAAACTGTCCATGACTTCTGATTAATGATTTTAACAGTCATAATCATCCCTATATTTGAAAAATCAAGGTACCCTTTCATATATATTTCATTTTTAGTACCTGCTGAACTGAAGTTAAATAATATTCGGTTTGCTAAATCCTCTAGTTGCTTCCTGTTGATTCTGCTTCAAGAGCACCTGGAGGTTACTCTACAGCAAGTGTAATATACATATCTGTTATAATCAAAACTGACTACAGTTCAGTGGTGTTCAGTGGCCTTTTACAAGCAAAGTGTAGCTTTTTTAAAATTATTTCTCCTGTTTACACATACTACAGATTTTTGTGTTCTGCTATATCACTTTAATACAGCCATTATCAAGAATATCATACCCAAGACTCTTTTTTATGAATAATATTTTTCTTTCCTTAGATAAAATTATTGAAAGGATGTGATGACCAGTATACTATGAAGCAGCAATAAATGTGAAAACTGCAACTGGAATAAAGAATTGCAATTTAGAGTGAAAATGGATAAAATGGTACTTTTAAAACTCCATTTATTGTTCTCTGCTGTCAGAATGACTTTATCCACATATTTTTCTAGCCTTCTACAATGACAGCAAAGTCTTGAGAGCTGAAGGTTGAAAGTTGTTAAACTAAAGGCAACTGTCATAAGGTGGGTAGATACGGACTCCTTTCCTAATCTGTAGCACAAGCCTCAACAAAAGCCAAGAATACTCTTCTGCAAGTGCCCTCATCCTTGAACACTGATGCCCCACTGAAACTGCCATAGGGCTGAGCAGTTCATTGCTTTTTCAGCTCAGTCTCAAAATGATAAATGAATGTACTGTATTTCCGTAGAAATCACAGCAACAAAGGAAAACTTAAAAGGCTATTCAGGAGCATTTTTCTGGCACAGAGGATTTGAGAGGCGTGTTGGCTAGACAGAGTACAAAAGAGAGACATACAGAGTCACACACATCACTGGGCCACTGACTAACAGTGTGAATTGTGTGAGAAATAATTACCCTTTACTGAGAAACTCCTCTGCTCTCCCTCCCCAAAAACTGTGGCTCATATTTTAAAATGGCACATCTAACTGAAACTCATCTGAAGGTATGGCAAAAAGGAAACAGATTAGGATTTTTCTCCTAAGCTTATATTTTTGGAGTTCCTCCTTGTTTTTCTAATAATAAGAAGCACTTCCCTGCTCAGCTCTATGATGTGGAATTTTGTAACACACTTAGTGGAACTAGGAAAAAACTTTTGGTGCATCTATAGACTCATCCCAGTTCACACACTAGAAGTGGCCTCATGCAAGGTTAGAAAAAACTTGTGAGAGTTAGGATAATTTGATAACCTTTATTATTTGTTTGAATCAGCTGTGTGGGAATAACAGTATGTGTGAGGCTATCTGCAGGAGTCAGACCTTGAATTTCCTTCTATAAAATAAAACAAATTACTGTCAAAACTCAATAAGTACTGCTTGACAGCAAACACAAAGCAAGTCATCACTGATCGTAAAAGGCATTTTCTGGTATCCTAGTAGTCATCACCATAAAAAAGTCATTACCAAATTACCAGAAGAGTATCTGAGATGCCAGTTTTCCCTTCACATGTTCAAAACAGGAAGTAAATATGGTGAGAGTGCAGGTCAAAACAAAAATTAAAACCTGGTGTTTTATGCAAATACAACATCTTCTCTGTATATTTAAGTGCAGCATCTTGCTTAAAAAAGTTACAGTTTGCCAGAGGTCAGGATTGACAGGGTACAATCTGGGATGTGCCGTGGAAACAGTACATTTGGCATACGTGCTGACTGCCATCCCACTGCTTGGCATTCGTGCACCTGGCAGCTCCTGACAGGATGAGCAAAGGGTGCTGATTGAGATGGTTGTCTCTGGCATTGGCTGCTACTTGGCCACGGTAGAGAAAATAACACAGCAGTCTGAAGCATGTGGGATGCTCTGGCTGAAATATTTGTCTCCAGCTATTTCTGCCTGCTGTCATCACCATATTGGGAATTATGGTGAGCAAGAATCAAAATAGATAGCATGGAGTCTCCGTTTTCGCTAACAGAGGATAGAATAATGTTGCCCAAAGTTTACCATAAACCTCCTTCTAAATAATTGAAGATTTATTATTCCTAGGAAACTTGTGTTTATCCCTTCATATCTGTAAATCTCCCTTGTGTATGCCATGCTCCAAAGTTTTCTTATGTAATAATGAAATGCTTAATTGTTCCCACAAAAAACATGGATAGTTGTAACTGTTGTCCATTCGAGTTGTTCCTGTGTACTCAGTCTCAGCAATCCCTCATTAAGCTTTCAAATCATAACCATGTGTTACAGCTGGTTGCTTCTGGCAAGATGGCAAGAGCATAAACTGGCTGAGAAAGCAAACTCCTTCTCCCCTCTTCACTGTGTTTGCCCAGGCCAGAACTGGATTAGGCAGAGGAGAACCTGCATTTTGCCAAGGTGCTAGGTTGCTGCCATTTATACTACATACTGGCACTTGTTTTCCATTTCCTGTCGACCATTTCTTTGCCAACATCTCTCCCAAATAGTACTTCGTAGACAATACCTAATATAATGTACATGCTCTGCAAATTGGCTTGCACAATACACATATACAAGTTTCCTCTTGCATTTGAAAAGTCAGCTGGCGAAAGGGAGGACTGGGTGTGGTGAGAAGCTAACATGTAGCTATTACAACATCTAGACTTTAACATGGCTATAGTATCATTAATAGTAGGTCCGTGAGTGAGAGAATGTACACATATGATATAGATGGATAAAGATGCAATTTGGGTATGAAACAGGTTGCATTGCAATATTGCAATAGAGTGGGGTACTGCTGCGATTGCAGTTCATGCTTTAGAAATGACATGAAGAACAAAACGTATTCTGGAGCTTTGCCATCAAAGATATTCCCATTTAATCTAAAACAGTACACGGAGCATCTCTCTATCTCACTCCCTGGAGGCAGCCTATAGAAGGGGCTTTGTGAAAGGATTTTTCTTTGACACAACTTGTGTATCAAAACAGTTACTATTCAGCTGTGAAAATTTTGTTTTCATCAGACAATTCAAAATGGGTGACATTAAGGTAGAAAATGTAACACTGTTTAACTTTTTCTTAGACGAATGAAAAACAGGATGATGATCATGATTAATATTACTATTATTACTATTATTATTTCTTTTAAGTAGTTGATATTTTGCTATATGTGAGTGCATCTGGGACTGATAGTTTTATTTGAAATGTTTTATAGGAAGCACTACATTTAACAGGTTATAGCTTCATCTCTTGGATGCACGGCTTCACATACCCAAAGGAACTGCCTTCCTGTAGTTCAGCTGCTTCTCACATTCCTTCAAGCCATCCCTGAAAGTCTGAAGTCACACAGCAGGTTCAGCCTCAAACTTTTTTGACAGAAGTCAAGACATTGCAGTACCCCAGTCACACTTGGGGCTACAAGAAAGCTTTCAGGAGAGAGATCCCCTGACCTGTGCTCCCAGCTAAAAAAAGCCAAGGAGCTCAGTTTATCCATCAGCAGAGAAAACCTGTAAACCTGAAAATTTCAAATTCAAGGACTTCTTCCTCTGCAGTCTGAGGATCATTGCAGTGCTCAGGTGGAAAAGTGCTCCCAATGCCATTCTGCATCTGTAGCTCTTGCTAGAGAGAGTGACCACTCTTGCTCTATAATGTTCCTGCAAGTCCTCTTACTCTTCCCTGCTCTGGCTGAAGAGTGGAGTAATAATGACCCTGGACAGGTATTTTTATTGTTTTCAAGACCAGCAACGTCCATTTCACAACGGAAAGCCAGTAAGTGTCCTTTCCACTTGGCTAGCCCAGTATCCCATACTTTTTTTCTTTATTTGAAGACTATACTATGGGAGAAAAAGGCTGAGGCAATTGCCACAAATGTATAGAGAAATACAAAGATTTCCTTCATCTTTTAGACCCTGCTGTCTAGAAAAGTCATCTCCTCTATGGAGAGCAACATGCAGTTGGAAGGACTAGCAAACTTCACTCTTTACTTCTGTGTCTCATCTTTCCTTTTGAGGGTATTCTCCACAATGCAGCTGAGTGCCCTTGAATTCATAAACTGCAAAGGGATAAACAATGTCATTCATCATGAACTGGCCATGGCTATCACTTCAGGACACATCAGTGGTACTGTGATGAATATAGTCTGCTCTGTACTACTTCCAATTTTCAGACAATTATCTTTTATTTTTAGTAACATTAATCTTTTCTTGTTTTCATATTCTGTACATCTGCATTAACGCAAAGCACATTAGAATTTCATTCTCCCACTATTTTCAATAAACCATTACTTCAGAAAAAACCAAACGTTTAACTTCTATTGAGGTAACTTCAAGTAGTCTAAGAGAGGATGTTTCACTGCATCTTTCATGAGGAAATCCATACTAGAAAAGTACATGATGCATTTTTGCTCCAGCCAGGATATTTTACACGAGTTTGCCTGGAGGGAAGCGAAGGAACAATAAAGTATAAACTGACAGTTTTGTGATATTGGTGCTATTTCCTTGAAAGATAATTTTGGACACTATGAAGCCTGAAAATCTCCTTGCCAACAGAAGTGATAGTTGCAGAGAAGAATGACTGCAAACAGTTGTCCTTCTCTTTTCATTGTTATGTAACTATTAACAAAGACATTAAAACAGTTTGTCTAGTTTCTCCAGGGATGATTTTCTTTAAGTAACCCACAGCTGAGCCCTTCATTACAACCACATGATTTCTGAGGTCAGCAAATTTTATTTAAAGAGATTTCTTCACAATGGCAAGAACAGAATAAAAAGTAGCAGACATTATGCATGTCAGTTCTGATTTATGAAGTGATGCTCATGTTTGTACCACAGGTATTCTCCAACATGAAAAGGCAGTCTTATGAAATATATATTAACTCTGAATTGAAATGCAAAAAAAAACCCCAAAAATGTTAAGGTCAGAATTTTCTTGTAACGTTTAGGAATACCTAATAAACTCCTAAAATATATTTAAAAATTCACACCACTGACAAATTTTTAAGTCCTGTTAGCTCAAAGAATTGAGTATATATTGGAAACTAAATAACAATGCTATACATAAATCACATTCCCTCTCTTTCCCTCTCTCTCTCTTTTCATTTGAAAAAGATAATAAATGGATAAAATGCTAGGTTTCAGATATCTGTGTTTGTGTTTTGAGCATCACAACTTAAAGGATGTTCTCTCTTCCAATGAAAAAAAGACACATTTCTCACAGAGAAGCCTCAGTGAAAGTCTCGGTGAAAATTAAGTCTCACATAATCTTTCCCTTCATTTAATCAAAATATAGATAGAACAACAGCAGAGAGGGACATGAGTTACAACTCTCATTGTAACATCTATTTTTATGCCTAAAGGACTATCAACATTACAAAGAATTAGTACAGTTCAGGAATCAGCCTCAAAACCCAAACTAACATTAACAGTTATCTTATAGGAGCTGATATATTCCCTGAAGATATTTCTCCTAGCAGATATTAATACTCATTGATACATCAGCCACTTTTCTTAACACTTTATTTGCCAATGCTGTGGTATTTATAAAAGTTAAAAGCTAATAGCACAAGAAATACAATTAATGGTACCACAGATGCATACAAATCTTGGGAAGAATAAATTATAAGTGTCACTGTAAACTGAAATTAATAGCACAGAAGCTGAGTGCCTAAAAGCAAATAGATATAGTTGTATTAGAAGACTATCTACTCAAATATTGAAGAAAATAGCTCTCTTGCTGAAGGCTAATTGCTTCCTTGGCATGATACTATACTGTGTTTGTATAAATATATAAAATCTTACTCCTTCAAAAACTTGTGGCTGAGCTGAGGCTGGGCAAGCTGAAGTTACATAATTTTAAAAAGGCAGGAATCTGAATAAAAAAGGTTTACCTTTCAGGATTGCAGAAAGAATTAAGACTTCTACCTGTGTACAGGTTGCTGAGAAAAGATCTCCTAAATCCTGAATGTCCTCCTGTATGTATGGACAGACAAAATACTCCTTTTTTCCATTCTTCCCTTTCATTCAGTCAAATTCTGTTTTATCTGCTACTTGAGTTTAAATTCCCTTACCAAAGGGAATAGCCAGACTTAGGTGAACCTTACTTTTTCTCTTTACTACAATTAATGGTGACTGCACTGCTTCTCTTCCTCTGCCAACAAGGAGGCAGCATCTTACTCATCCCAGGTGAACTGAATGCCCTTCGAGATAAGCTGATGCTGGTCAGTGCCCAGCTACAGAGGAGAGAATCACAGAACCACAGAATGGTTTGGGTTGGAAGGGATTGTTAAATTGTTAGCTAGTACAATCCCCTTACCACGAGCAGAGACATCAACTAGATCAGGTTACTCAGAGAAACCTGAACTCTGCTGCTAATCTGAAGCAGAAGGGGTGACTACATAGACACTTTTCTTAGTAGTAGCCTTGTCCTTAGCTGGATAGGCCATAGCATGGACTGAGGGAATAATGCCACAGAAACTGCACAATCAGATAACAGCAACTTCCTTATTGAATGAGGCTCCCAGGGAGACTGACACAGTGAAATGAGTACCACTATCTTTACACTTAGCCTGAAAGTTCTGTAGAGTGTTAAGTTCTGTTTTCCTTGCCCAGTATTTCTGAAAAATGTCAGTGGGCTTATAAGGCCACAGCTAAACATGGAGTATCAATGAGTAAGTTGAAAACAAAGCAACAAACAAAAACCAATAAAACAAAACAGTAAACCCATTAGCCTGAAGCAATATCGCTCTGAACTGTAATCTATACTTACCCTACAGGAAAACAGAAAGCCAGAGATTTTCCTCTTGCTTAATGACCTTGTCTGGCAAATTGCAACTTAAAAAACAACAGTGAAAGCAACTATATAGGGAAAATAACAAATTTGTCCAGCAGAGCTGGATGAACTGTTAGATTCCATATTGTTCTCTAGATCAATTTTTCTCTTCTGTGTTAATTTTATTTGGTGCCTCCCTCACTGCAGCTGCAGATCCTATTGCCAGGAAGCTGAAGACTCCCCAAAGTTTGCACATAACCAGGTAATGCAGAGTATAATGGGGTACACCAATGTTTTCTCAGCTGATACCTCATAAGATAGTGTATATAGAACACTTGCGTGACATCACAGTAAAATATAGAAAATAACCTACAGCTGTTTACAGATGTGAGGGCAGATGACATTAAATACCTTCCAGAAGCACTGCCTTCAATAATTTATTATTTTTTTATCACTGTCACATACTCTCTGATCCACCCAGGGTTAAAATACATGTGCAGAATATTCAGTAATTTGGATATCAAACTGTGTAACAAGTTGTATCCTTAAAGCACCTCCTTTTCCTATAGTTTGTTTCTGCAGAGGTGTATTTCATTTTAAAAGGAATATTAGAGGAACTGCATATTTAAAGATGTAATGAAGACATCAGGGCTAAGAAAGCATCTTTCTCCCCTACTTTTACCTTTTCACATTGATTCCTCATTCTGAAAAATACTTCCCTTCCACATATTTCATACTTTACATATAGTAAATACATTTCACACAACACTTGCCTTGTTTGGTCATTTTCTCCCACAGCTCAGTCACTTCTTCAAAAAATGATGTTATTCCTCTTATCATCTGCAGCATTCCCTGACACTTCGTAAGCAATGGTGCCATTCTAACAAAATCTTTGAAGTAGCTTGACTGTAAATGGCAAGAGAGTCTATCAGGAGAGAAAAGCTGAGACCTTTCATTTGAAATTGTGCTGCCTGGGAGGTTCTGACGTTCAAGCTCAAAGGAATGTAAACTGTCTCTGGTATTCCCCTTAGTACTTGTTTGATTTTTGTGGATTCACACAGTTCCTTGATTGTTCATTTCACGAGAACCTGCTTAGTGCTGCTCTAAGCAATACTCATGATTGACATGGAAGCACTAACAACCACTGCAGAGAAGACAGAAAAATATAATTGCCACAAGTGGGCTTGCAATTCAAAGTTAATAACCAGAGATGGTTGAAAAAATGCTAACCCAGCAGATGAGGTGGAATCCAGTGGAAACATTCTCACTTTATTCTATACATTTTTCTCAGCTTTTATATTAACAAAAGACCAATTCAAAGTATTTGAAAATTTTAAATTTTAATTACAAGGGTTTTTTGCATTAGAAAATTTCTCAAGATTTTAGTTTGCCCTTATTGCTGAGAATTACATTTTGAAATGCTGGAACTGTAAGGAGTACAGTAAGTCAATTCCTCCACTAATATCATGACCCTATCATTCAGATTTCGACTCATTTTGGCAAAGGATAGGAACGATCTCTCCTTGGTGGCAGTGGTAAAGACAATAGCACAGATGCTACATACAAGGCACTACCCTTGATGCTCTTGACAACAGAAAAGCAACTCTTTGCGGCTCTGAACAATCACACTGACCACTGTTTATATAATAGATTAGAAAACTGATTTAGTTTTTTAAATTATCTGTTAAAAAGGAACAGAAGTCCTTTCACTGTGTGGCCATCAACAAAGAAAGCAAAAATCAGAAGCTTCAGAAGTAGTTTCTTAAATAACAGATTTCCAAATGGATTTCAAACTAAAGAAAAAATATTTAAAAATTAAAACTTAAATAAGTGCCATCTTGGGTGATTTATTTTGTCAAGAAAAATGAAAAAGAAAGAAAAAAATTCAAGATTAATGAACAGTCTGAGTAACCCTAAAAATACATTTTGCTGCTCTATAGGCCTCGTTAATTTTTTTTGTTATGTTTTCATTTTGAAACTAAAGAAAGTTATTGTGAAATGAAAAATCAAAAAGTTTATGTTTACTGAATTTTCTCTGCCTTATTTCTGCAAAAGATATGTGACAGTTTCCAGGAACAGAAAAATGAAATATGTCAATTCCAAAGGACTTTAATTTGATCCAGAAGCAATTAATAGAAAAATCTCTGTGTAAACCAGTGTAACAAATGTATTATTAAAAATCTATTAAAAAGTTTAGGAACTGTTATACTTAAAATGTCTGTAACAAAATGGTTACATAACTTCACATTCTTACTTAGATTTCACCTCAATAACCATTTGAAAACCAAGGGAAAAATATCCAAGCCGCACAATAATCTAAACAGGCTTGGGCCAGATTTTATCATAGTTAAAAAGGTGATATACAAATTAATAGAACTGCCAGATTACTATGGTTTAATATTTAAAAGATGGAGGTAACAATTCAAAATTTGTGTGTGTGGAAACCTAAGGTTTCTAAAAAACCAGATGCCTTCTTGAACATTATCAAATCTCCTTTTTTTCCAGTTGCTCTCAATGGCAAAACCTCAGTAGGTTTCAGTGGGAACATACAGCTATGTTACTTGTTTCTGATTCTACCTATACCACATTGATTTCTTAAAGAGAAGAAATAAAGAAACTGAAAACCTTCTCTGGTGACCAGTCGGGAAGAAGGACTAAAACAAACATTAGAATCTAATAAAAAATTAAGTCACAAAGTATTAGACAGGAAAAAATATATGCTATATTCAGCTGTATAGCAGTAACTAAGACTGAAGTATCTTGCAATGAAGTAGCAGAGTCTAATTTGCAGATTTTCTCTCCAAAATGTAAGCTAGATAAGATTAAGAATACCACAGAGGACACTGTAAGTGACGTATAAATCAGAATCCTCAACTGAAGAGAAAACTTTGAATATAACAAAAGATTGAAGAAAATGTAAAATAAATATTTTTTCAGATAATGAAAAATTAGTCTACAGAGCTTTTTATCAGACTAGTTTTGATTTAAATTATTTATCAATACGAGACACTTCTGTTATGTGAGGAACACTATAACATTTCATTTCTTTTTAGCATAAAGAGATGTCCAAAGCAAATTCAATAAAATCCATAAAAATCCATTAAAGCAAACCACAACTGATGAAACCCTGCAATGTTTCTATGCTATAAGTGTCCTTGAATTTCACTCACTTTCAAACAGTATAGTTATCATATCACTGATTTTGCAACATTTAGATATATTTGCTTTTGTACAGATATTGTGACATATACTGGACATAATAGGTTTTTTTTAACCAGGCTAATAGGCTGCTTGCAAAAGGGAAAATTAGGTATATTTGCAGTTTAGACAGTGCCGTATATGTATTGAGACTGAAGCTGATAGAGTCACACTAGAAATACTGTTTTTCTATTCACCCTGTCATCAGACAAACACACGCATACAAACATATGTATTTAATTTTTCATTCATACTTATCCAACAAACAATGACAGGTAGAATCTCATAAAATTAGAGAATAGTCTTATTCATTCTGATTTATTGTTCCTAAACCATCTGTTATGGTAGGACAGCACAATATATTCCGATTGTACATAACAATAGGGCCTTTTAGCAAGATGAACTAACATTACTCTCAGAATTTATATATATAGTCATTTTCTATCATTAGCTTTACCACCCCTTTCTCCAAATTTTGAGTATTATTATTCTAAACAGTGTTTGCACTTATATAGAAGTTTTTACAGTGGTGTGCTGGTTCATAGTGTTCACTATTAAACCCATCTCCCTATAAAAAACATAACATAAAGATGCTGGATTTATACTGGTTCTGAACAAGTTTATCATTTTGTTATAATCTTAGATTTCAATTTATGCCCAACTGAAGGATAGTAAGGATCTGAGGAATAACATAAATTTAGAGCATTAGGAAATTCATCTTCAAATCATGTGTTTACTATTTCCTGACTGCAAAAAGAGAAAAGAAATTATTTAAAACATTAGATTCCCAGATAATCCAATAAAGAACATTTTATACCTGAGTGTTCCCTTGTTTATCTGTTAAAGCTCTGAAGTTTAAATTTAAAAATAGTACTTAATTAACAACTTAAGAATAACTGACATTATTGTTTTTCTTTTCAAGATTTATATTTATTGCTGTTATTTGCATTTGTACATAATGTCCCGAGTTCCTTTTCCGTGGAACAGATGACTTTATTTTCCCTTTTTTATGTTTTAGCTATGATTAAGCAAAGCACAACAACTTATGAATGTACTACACTTTCAATTTCATTGTGTTACTGTTTCTAATTCTGCATCAAAATAATTATACCTACATGAACATCGTTTGCATGCTGGTTTCTACTACCTGTAGTTTGGAGCATACAATAGGTGTAGTTAATTTTTGTTCTATTTCCAACATGCATTTAGATGTGTAATAACGTTTTACTAAAAATATTTTTCTGCATACTCAATGAAAGCCATTGTACATGTGAATGTCTGAGTCTTCATAAACAGATCTAGTAAGCTCAGTTAGAGAAAGCTATTTTTAATATTTCTATTGACTGCTTAAAAATGCCGGTAACAGCAACCCATTCAATAAAGAAACACAGAATGTTTACATTCTTTTTGTTCCTGAAAGCTATTTGGCTAAAATGCTTTAAGTTGTTATAGAAACTGGAGTTTTTCAAACATTTGCTACTCACAGCATGAAACTTTCAAGCTGCCTTACAAAGTAAAGTCAAGTCTCATAATGCATTTCAGCTGATTCTCCAGAGACTGAGTTTCCAGATAAACTTCATTGTGCACAAACTATTCTGTTATGAAATGGCCTGTCACTGTCAGGTGATGCACTGGTAAATTCTTCAACCATGGTGGTCCAACTTGTCCCTTCTTCTCTACAAAGACACTATTGCTGTGGCTTGTTCACTACTATGGACTTCTCTGTGCCTACATCAATTTTCAGACAATTTCTGCATAGTTGCTTTCTAGAGAAACCTTTTGAAGCAATGCAACAGATGCAGAATCTACTTTTTCTAACATTTGCACTCACAAATGTTCATGAGGCTTTGATCAAGGATTTACAATCTAAGACGCTCCTCCCATTTCCAGCAGGGTTTACAGAAACTGTATCAGAAAAAATTTATTCAAACCAACTCCAAAAAAAACCATGTGAAGTATCTATAGTAATCACAGTAGTCATCTCAAGACATTTCTTTTAGTGTGTAGTGTCCTAGAGTATTCTGGGGGATTCGGTAGAGTTCCTGCAAGAGAACACCCCCAGCTGCCTCAGCTCTCTGTGGAAACCGGTAACCCCATTTTCAGGCTGTTAACACAATAGGACACTGTGTGACTGTTGTGCGCCCAACAACAAGAACTGCCGGTCAGTGACTGTCAGTTCAGGATCTTGCAATACTTACAGAGGCCTGAACTGTTATACAGTTGAACTACAACAGTAAGACTGTTGTGCTTCTCTCCCAGTCTTGTTTCCAGCTTCTCCTGCCTAGACCTGCTCAGCTCCCAGCTAGTTCTTTGCAAAGCTGCCCCCCACTTGCTGGTACCTGCCAGAGGCAGTGGCATTCATTTACCAGGACTGAAGAGTAAATTATTCCTGTGGACATATGACAGGAGTCAATGGGAAGTGGCCTCTTTATTGTACAGTAAAGAGACACTAGGATATGCTGAATAGAGAGAATATACATTTTTAATTAAGCAGACTACCTTCAGTTCCCTTGTGCCTATGACATTTCTTAAAAAAAAAAATCCCATCTCCTTTTACATTTAATTATAAATCAGACTGGATATAAGAAGTAGGCAATGGAAAGCTTCAGGTATACAATGAGAGGAGGAATATTTATTGAGTCTTTTAACTGAAGGTTTATATTCTTTAAAGCCCCAAACCATTGACCTGGGTCTAGTTTAACCTTCAATTTACCCTGTTCACTTTGTGGAAAAAATTGGGGAATTTAGTCTCCAAATATGATTTGAGCAATATAATACTGCCAATTGGACTTCATATGAAGATTTACTGAATAATAAAATTTGCAATAGAGATATTCAGGAAAATAGCATTAGGGAATATTTCAGTAAACTCCCTCATGAATGCCGTGTTGTACATTAAAATCCAGGCATGGTAACACTGGAATTAATTTCTTGAGGATAACCACATATTATTTGAATCATCAGCCTATTGCGTAACTTCTACACAGCTGGCAATTTCTTTGTTTGCCCATGTGTGAAGAAATGATAGAGGTCTTCGTCTTGGGTCTACTGAGAAATGGTGCTTTCTGCATTCTAGAGCTTGAATGATTGCTTGATGCCATATCCAAATTTCATGGATTTATGTGTCTTTTATTTCAACTCTTTGTGCTGCTATTTTATAGTCTTTTCTGAAATGCATTTTCACACTCATTTCAGGGACATAATTCATATTGTCTTTTTGCTGTAGCTTGTGAGGCCTAGTCATCCTCCAATGCATGATCTTTAAAAGATTTACATTTCTTATTTATGTCACTGCTCTTGATAAGAAATTTGAATTCATTTTGCTTATGTTATGTTCTTTTGATTGCTACTAGATTGGTTCTCCATAATGCATAATTTTTTTTCCTGCTCTTTTAGTTGAGTCCAACAGGGAATGAAGGTTTTCAGAGTGGCTGAAGCTGTCTGGCTACACTACCATACATTCCCTTCTCTAACTTTGTTTCTGTGTTCTTAATCCAGATGGCTGTAGAATGTATTCTATGTTTCAGTGCAGGCCACTTTGATGCAATGACTTAATTCCAAAGAGGAGCTCCTTTTCATTATACTCACAGTCTCTTACCAAGTCTTTTGCAGACTTTTTATCAAACACACCACATTGCTGCTAATCTGTTACCACAGCTCCCTGGATAAATCAAGCAGTATGTTCCCAATTTTTAGCAATATGTAGCAATTTTGTAATGAATTTTCTTTGCATTATTGTTAATACTTCTCATTAGTAACTACAGCATGGTTGAGGTAAATTCATTTCAGCAGTCCCAAACCATATGTGGGGTGGAATTTCCAGTTGCTATTTATATATCCAGTTCACCAACACAGTTTCTTGTATTGCTGGCCAAGGCCCATAATAACTATTCTTTTACTTAGTGATGAAGTTCTCATATTATACTGGGCTGTTTAAAAAGGTCTAATGTCTTGCAATGTTACATAGGTACATGTCTATGTCAGCTCTCATAAAGTCTAAGTCACATGACATTTTGTTGCTCAAATTTTTTTAACCATGCTCACTTTTCCTTATGAATAGTTCTTGTCATAACCAGCAAAAAGTTAGAATTCTCCAGTCCATTTCTGACCCTCAGCACTGCCAGAACTGCAGATGCTTTCCTAATCCCACTGTGATTTAAATATTGTTGATTTAACAACACAATGGCAAATTTGGCTGTTGTATAGCTGACAGTCTTTTCACGCATTATGAGCACGCTGGGAGTTTTAGAATCTGTTAAAACCATATTCCAGGCAGTCTCCTTTGCATTACAAGGTTTCAGTCCTCAGTCATGCTCATATTATTGCTCCTCTTAGGAGAACCCTCTTATCTGCAATATAAAATGTGTATTTACCTTAGCCTTTACTGTCTACAAGCTTGGCATTGCCTTTGCTTTTTTTTTTTCAAATTTCTTTCCACACTGAGTATTTCAAACTGTTTATGGCATCTACATTTTTACTTCTTCTTTCTCCCATGTTTCTTTGGGTGATAACTTCATAACTCTTTTGTAAACTACAGCTGTGAACACTCTTATTTTATTTCTGGTCTAGGATGATTGGAACTGTTGACCTAGAAGCATTTCTATGAGCAGAGGTGGGCTATCTTTCTCAGATGTTTCTCCAGTAAGCTTAAGCATTGTGTACCAGAGCTATATGTTAATATCTGGGTTTGTGCACTGGCACAGATGGGATATTGGGCTAGGAGGAACTGTATCTTGACCCATTAAAACACAATCACATTCTTAAGGAACGTAAAATGTCTTTGATATCAACCTATCAAATCATTTTCCTTTTTTCTGCAAAACTGATCTACAGAAAATTCCTACTAGAAAAAAACAAAGTCTTTTGAAGTGTACACATGGAAATATGACGTAGCCAAAAAAAGAGCATGGGTTAGTAACCTCATGTATAGCAGATTTTTCACCTATTAAGTGAATAGCATTGATGCGACATCAGCTTGACTGCTGTGTGCAGTTCTGGGTCCCACAATTTAAGAAGCATGTGAAGGTAGTTGAATGTGTTCAGGAGAGGGAAAAAAAGCTGGTGAAAGGGCTGTAAAACATGTCCTGTGTGGTGTGGATGAGGATTTGGGCTTTGTCTGTTTAGGAGAAAAGGAGGCTGAGGGGTGACCTCGTTAATCACTACAGCTTTTCTCAGGAGGGGAAGTGGAGAGGGAGGTGCAGAGCTCTTTGCCCTGGTATCCAGTGACAGGACATGTGGGAATGGCTCAAAGTTGTGATAGGGGAAGTTCAGACTTGATTCTAGAAAGCAGCTCACTTCCTACCCTGTATAAAAGCACTTACAAGCTTTGTTTCATAAAAAATCCCACATTCAACAATTCTCCATACGGTTACAATTTCAGGTCCTGCCTGGTACTTTTCTTTCTTTTTTCTATCTGAAGAAAAGAAAATCACAGCACAGCTAGGAATGAAAGTCTCCCACCTACAGCTGTCTTACTGTGTCTTTACCTGTTATTCTTATAGGAATCTTATTTTTTTTTTTTTTTGAGTTGGTCAGCATAGGAATAGTGGTTTAGATGCAGCTGTGTGAGACAACGAAACTGCCATGGCTGCCAATGGTCTGTGAGAACAGAATTGCTCTGCTCCTCTCAGCAATTGAAAAGGAAGGATGAACTCGCTCTTGATCTCTTCCGAGGATATGACACTTTATGAGTTCTTTAGATAGGGACAGTAATTCCCATTTCTCAGCTCTGGAATATGACCTTGACTTTTTCTGAATGACTCAATAGAAAGGTATAGGTAAAAACATTAAACTATTGCCACTGAGATGGAAAAGGAACCAGCCATTAGTAAGACATAATCAAAGTCAATAGCGTAAAGGATCTAATACTGTCAAGTTTAGTAATAACATTATCTTAAGTGTCAGAGAACAGCAGATAACATTTCAACAGTCCCTCCCTTTGAATAATTTAAGCCATTTTTACACATTTTACTGCAGCACCAACTAATATATATTATCATCTGCCTTCTACAGATTGTGCACTTGAAAAAAGTGTGCTCCTCCCCACAAGATACAAATCAATTTTCTGAAGACAATGTTTATTTCCTGGACTGGCTGTCAGTGACAGTTGTGGACTCTGGGACCTTCCATCTAAAATAAATAGATAAATAGATTAATCTCTACTGGCTTATTTAACTCCTGCTGTCACAGTGCCTGTCGTCCCTCCTGTAACTCAACCACATTCCTGGAGGAACAAGAAAGAAGGAAAAGATAACCCTTTGAGTCTTTTTCATATTGATTTAATTTTGAAGGTAACAATCAGAAAAGTGATAATGTGCACCTCCTTCAAGGTCACACAGAAATTAACTGGGAAAGAAAACATAGTAAGTGTTGGTTTGGGTTTTTTTCAATTCTCGATGTGGGCATTATTTGTTTGTTTGTTATGTTGTTTAATGACATACATTGGTTCCTTTCAAGGCAGAGTTGAACCATGATGCTGCCTATAGCTTCATACTGGTGGCAAAGTGAGATATTTTCTGCTGAGCTGATAGTTACGTTTTCCCCCTGAATCAGCTTCCTACGATACTTTCCTATGAGTAGAGTCACAGAAACAAGGGATCATTCTGCATGGCACCTCTGGGGGTTTCCAGACCAATCCCATGTTTACAGCAGGTCAGCCACGGTTTTGTATCAGCTTTTTCTTTCATGCAAACAGGGAAACCTGGTTGACATGACTTACTGGGGTTCATTTCTCTGCATGCTGTAACATGTGTGAGCACTTCTAGTCGAGGGCACAGAGAGAAACTGAGCCAAACAGACTGCCCCTCCTGTTCCTGGCCTTGGAACAGGAGATTGGAGTCTAGATGATGTTTCACAGTTAGGGGAAGATTACACAGAAAGGAAAGATACTAGTGACTGAAAACCAAAAGAAGACAAGAAAAAAGAAAAAAACACCACGACATCTACACACAGCTTTAATATACTTATATTTGACATGTGCATTTCATGCATGCCTTCCAAATCTTCTGTGCTGACCAATCTATGACTGAAGCAGTCTGTTGGAAACAACTGGTCTTGCCCTAATCCAACCCCAGTTGTAAAAAACTTCAATTTCAGTTTTGCCCCAAGCTTGTGCTATTGCTGATATCAAGAATCCAGCAAGGAGGGCTCCCTAGTCATAATCTTAGTGTGAACTGAGAGTAAACACCTCTGCTTTCAAGAGAGTTTTCTGTCAACCAAAAATCACAAATATATGTTTTCAATTGTGTTGTCCTCCATATCTATGGAAGGAGACAAAAGAAGGATGCAAACCCTGAAATTATGAAGGTTTTTTTTTCTTCTCTGTGATGTCATATTTTGTGGTAGCTGAATCATTTGCAATAAATAAAAATTTAAAATGTTATCTGCACAAAATATTTCATAATTAATGTTTATTCTGACATTTAATGATTAACATATGGTCTATATTTAGGGTAATTTTTAGCTAAAGCGATTTTCCATTAGTAGATTAATAAACTTAAAAGGTAAACAAGGAAAAACACCCCAGATATTTATATCGTGAATATACAGTACATTTGTTTTTTGCAAATAGAACATAAACCAACACAGCTTTGTTTTTCTTCCTCTCCACCTCCCACCCCTACTTTTCAGGTATATTTCAGCTCTATATTTGTATCTACTTTGTTTACAATAGATCTCAAGAAGTAATAATGCACCAACTCTCTGCATGACATGGTGACAATCTAAGATCTAAGCAAAGAAAATCCTGTCCCCTAAAGAATATGGAGCTGTATAATAATGTAGTGAAATAATTTGATACTGTTAACAGGCTTTACATAACAAACAGTTATGAAATCAAAAGTTTCCTTCTCCCTATTTCCTCCATTTTCAGTTTCAAACCAAAGAAAATTTAGCCATGTAAACCAGTGTATGTAAAACATCTGTGTTTCTGGTGATGCTGAGTAACTGCCTAGAGGGAGCAGGTAATGATGACCAGCACTTGTTTGAAGATACCAGTTGTAAAGCACTAGTGACAATCCTTTAAGGAAGCATTATATCTGTGTCAGTATGGTGGAAACAAATAATTTTCCCTCACTCAGCAGCAGCATTGGTAACCTTTTCCTTGCAATTCCCACTTGTGTACAAACAGCAGTACATGGTCCTGAAACTTGACCTGGGTTCACTGTCCTTCAACATGACTGAGTCAACTTGGAGTTGACCTATAGCCAAATGTTAAGAAACTCACACAGGCACTGATGGCCTCAGATCAGAGTTAAGAGGAAACGGAGCTGTTTCTGTGTTCATTTAAATCTAAAACTCAAGAGGATGAAACTTACATGAAATGAAATAGACCAAATATTTTAATTAATCCTTGTGGGAACTGCAGCAGAACTTTACACAGCGGTGCAAGTAAAGACACAGAATATGAATAAGGGATGTCCAAATTAAAAAGTTCAGATAGAAATGTGAATTGCTCGTTCCCATCAAGGATATTCAGCTGAGATAGTTCAAATCTATTTATATTGTGCATGAGAACTTGCAGATATCTGCATATAAAAACCTAATTTTGACAGTGGTATTTACACATCCTGTAAGTAACCTTATCGTATGTACTTGATGTGCATACAATATAGAATATTGTAGGATACTGCCTAGGCCTGAGAGGTAAGATCTGATGAACAAGGCCAACTTGCATTTATAGAATCCTACATTAACTGCTAAGGTATCTAGTACATTTACTATTCTACATTGAGCTCTTAAATTTTTACCGTTTTATGGATATTAAGGACTGTCTGTATAATCTAAAAGTTCAGGAAGCTGAAAATCATCTGTCAGAAGTAGCCTAGGGACACCCTATACCTGCTGTGTCCAGGTAGAAAAAGTATGCACAGATTTCACAGGACTTTAAGCATTACGGTATATAGAAGAGGCAAGAGAGAGGCTACGTGGGGTCAGCACATTTCTTTCTGGTTTTCACTAGGTGAGATGGTGATAGTAGCTGATGCTTCATTTATACCTGGGTGTAAGTGGGAGTTCATTAAGTAGTCTACTCAATAGAGAAGCACACTGTTGCATTTCAAACTCCCTGGCTAATGTTCACTCACTGATCCCCTAAGAAGAATGAACTGATGGAGAGGAATAGCACAGGAAAAGACAGCTTTGCAGTCCCAGAGCTTCTGTCCTGATGGCAACCCTTGTCAGTGTCATACCAGTGAGTTAGTAATGTCTTAAAAGCTTTTGATTCCTGGCTTGTCATTTCGGTCTTCAACCTAGGCCATGTGAATCTTTAACAAAAAAAATAGATATTGCTAAACTTAAAAGGCTTGGAATCTTTGAAGTATTTTTTTTTATTTATTTCAAAATACATGAATCTGAGCAGGTATAGTATTGATGATAGTGGGTATTCTTACATTCTAGTAATCCTCACACTGTAATTCTCAAAGGAGTAACTCTCCAGCCATTTAATTTGTACTTCCTGTCTTTCTGGGCCATTTGAATTGTTCTCTTAAATGCTGCATTAAAGAGGAAAATGAAAAATTTTCATAATGCATTTCTAACAATGCAACTCAGAAAATGACTGACAGTAAGTTACAATAAAATAGCAATGCACTTTTCTTTTTTTAAAACCAAGGATCTGCTCAGGAGAAGAAAGAAAGGGGAAAAACCTACAGATGGTAAATTACCTTCACAATAAATACACAGACTGAAGTGTTAAAAATTATTCTGTTTGTGAAGAGAAATATACTGCAACTTCTTTACACTGACTTTATAACTTGAATAAATTTGATGTATTTATAACTTAAAAGAATGAATCTTTGAATGGTTTTATATGTTTTGCTTTACATGCTGCTAGTTAAAATGTATATTTTGCATGGGAACAGTCAACAATACCATACTTAATTTATACAGCTCATTTTTAATATAGCTAGGCTTTTACTTGCAATATGATGGGTTAACATCAGATTTTTTGATGAATAAACTTTTTCAAATTAAATGACAGAGGTTCCATAGGTTTCTTCACAATATTAGAGGTAAAGAAAGATGACTTCATTTACATGGAAGTAAAAGTTTGGTGTTCCCCACTCCATATCTTAGTTCTGCTGATCTAAGAAACTGAAAAATCAAATTAGGAAAGAATATTAGCTTTTGCCTTCCTTCAAACATTGCTAAAACATGTAGTTTGGGAATTAATCCCAGAAATTAAGTGAACGCCTTCTTAACCAAGAAATATATGTCCATTGAATTTGGTTCCAAAAGGGCCAACACCATTTTATACACCTGCCACCCAAAATTTTACTTTTGCTCAGCATTGCACTTCACTTCCTTTTTTTTTTTTTCATTTGGTTTGAACCAATTTATTAACTCAGAAATTAAAAGCAGGAATGAGAAAATTCCTTTATTAAGATCTAAATCATGTTCATTAAAAAATATACAAATCCGAAAAAGGAACACCACAGTGCATTGGGAGTTAGCAAAAAACATAAAATCTCTTCTAAAATATAGTAGCTTAGAAATAGTTATACTTTTGACATGAACCCAGAATACAGCCCATTCTGTCAATTAATCCATCTAATATTTTTCCTTTTAATCTTAATTAACTTCTCCCCCTACATCACTTTCACCTCTGCACTCAACCCATTAAAAGGAAAAGGTATTCTTCTAGAGAAGCAGCAGCCAAATTATCTTGTGTCCTCAGATGATGAATAATTACGATTGGGATACTACTTCTGTTAGATTGTGTTCTATTGGATTAAATTCTATTCTATCGGATAGAATAGATAGCTCTATAGGTGTCAAAAGATTATTTTCTTTAACTGTAACAAGACTAGGGAGTTATTAGGTTCATATTTAGTGACAGCTAAAGAACAAAACTACAGGGGAGATGACAAAGACATGCACCTTCTGCAAGTCTAATAGCCATTACTTTTGTTTTTATTGTATTGTAGTAATTTACAAACTCCCTTAAACAGCAAACTCAATAATATACAGTAGTTGGACTAGTGAGTCTGCTGTAAAAAAAAAGAACTTCCTGTTAGAATGTGAAAAATTGGCAAAAAAAATTATTTTTTCCATTTCTCTATCATAAAAAATTCACAGTCAGACTGTGAGTTACAGAAGAGCTGTTTGTCTTAAGTTTGGAAACAGATTGAAAATGAAAATGGAAAACAAATAAATAAAACAAGTCAGTGTTTCAGAAGTTTCTTCTGAACGTCAATTGTAACTCAAAATCCAGTTTTTCTTTATGGTTATGTCCATTTAGGAAAGTGATATAAATCTTCATTTTTATTTTACATAAAAAAATGCTGTAAAGGAATTGTGAAACAATAAATTATACCTAAGTTTTGAAAACCTTTTAAGTGAGAAATGTCAGTTTTTCAGCAAAGATTTTCACAATTTCTCTTGAGCAATTCTTGGGGGAGATGAATTATTTCTTTTTTTTTATTTTTTTTTTTTAAAAAAAAGGAAAAAATAATCTATTTGTCAAAATAGACTGATTTGGCATGAAACAGTCCTGAGAAATGCAGTATTGAGTGGAATGTCAATATGTATTTGGTTTCCTTGTGCATTGCTATTTACTTGGAAGTGCAAGGTCTAACACTGACGATCTCTGTGTTTTTTATCAATGATAGTCTTTATCTGTCATTTTCCACTTATGAACTTTCTCACAGTTTTTTTATTTAAGCTTGTGAGTGTCAAATTGATTGATGACCCAGCTCACACTGGTAGCATGTTTAGCAGAAGCATTACGCACCCTTACGAAAGTTAGCCAGCGGCATACTTTTTCTCAGCCTGTGAATAGATAGCATGTATTATTCACAAAATTGTTACTAATGATGGATTACGTTATCCACCTATCTGTTTCTCCTTAGGAGACTACAGAAAGACAGCACATTTGACTTTGTTTAATATGAAAATTTACTTCTGGTGTGCAAAATCTAATTAAAGATATTTATAAAGCAAGCATACGAACAAAACAAGAGCTAGGGAACCAGCCTACATCACTTGCAACTAAACGTCAATGCATTTTACTGCCTTGTACTGTGGGAAACAGGTATTTTATTGAAGAAAAATCTTTCATGAAAAGTTTCCTTAGGCTGAAGGGTGTGATTGATTCTACTTTACCAGACTTGACCTCAAAACTTAACTTATAAATAAGAAAATTAAAAAACTCTGAATGTTTTCCAGGTCAATTTTGCTATTTGTTTTTTATAATTTGCGTGCAAATTGTTCACTGGGAGCTGTGTACAACAATTAAAAGTCAGTGACTCATTTGCATTCAGGTTTCATGTACACTATTTGGCAACAGTTATCATTATTTCCTAATAGTATGGTTTGTGTCAGCAGTATTAAAAGAAAAAAAATCAAAATAAAAGATTCAAATTTACAGTTCTTTTCTGTATTTATGAATTTCCTATTAACAAAAGCATGTGGTTTTTACATGATCTAATGTTATGAATCTATACAACTACCAAGCAGCAAGACCTTCCATAATCAAATGTTTTTGGGAGAAAATATCCATTCATTGAAAATGCAGGATAGCGTTGGACTTGATGTCTGCTGTGTGACAAGGGAGAAAGGGAGCTCCCTAAGCAATGAAGTATGTAATTTTTTTATACTCTTCTTTATATTTTAAAATCTCCTAGGTTTAAAGGTGATATGTTTTTTACCTACTGCATCATTAGAGTTTTCGAGTTTGATTTTGGTGAAGTAATCTTATGAAAAAAGACGAAGTCTTGTAACGATAATTTCTTTGCCATCTCTAATTTTGACAGAATTTGGTAGTCTTTTGGTGTAGGAAGAGATTCTCTTCTGAAGTCTAGGTTGAACTTTCCCCCCATAAAAGCCTACTAACAGGAAATACTATGAATCATAGAAACATAGAATGGTTTGGGTTGGATGGGACCTTAAAGATCAGCTAGTTTCAACCTCCCCCTAGACCAGGCTGCTCAAGACCCCAACCAATCTGGCCTTGATCAGGTTGGTGAGGCAGGACTTGCCTTGGTGAAGCCATGCTGGCTGTCTCACATCACCTCGATGTCCTCCATGTGCTTTAGCACAGCTTCTAAGAGTATCTGTTCCATGATCTTCCCAGGTACAGAGGTGGGGCTGGCGGGTTGGTAGTTCCCAGAGTCCTCCTTTCTACCCTGTTTAAAAATGGGCACAATGTTGCCCTTCTTCCAGTAACCAGGAACTTCCCATGACTGCCATGACTTTTCAAATATTATGGAGTGCCTTTATCATAGAGATATATCTTGCATTAATGAAACTGAAGTTTGGAATCTTTTCCTACACAAAGGCTAGTATAATACTCAAATAGCATTCCATGTCTACTTTAAAATATTACTGTCAATAGACCAAGAGCAAAGCCCTCTGCAACAACGTTGTGGTATGATGCCAATTACCCTCAGTCCTCCTTGCACAGTGGAAGTTATAGGCATAGGACCTATCCTTGAAGCAACAATGTTAAAGACGCACAGCTTCAAATCAGTTTCAGCCCCAGAGAAATCATAAAAGGAAAAGCAAATTAACCTGAATTAATTTCTAATTGCATCTGTTAGAAAAGCGAATCTGATAAAACATTAGAAACATTAGTAATACCCCTGTTCCAAAACACACATAAAAACATTTTCCTCTTTTTTATTTTTTCTTTGATTTTAAGGTAGAAGCACTGATCTTGTCTTCATTTGGAAGAAATTATGAACGGGAAAACAGATGATGAAAAAGAATATGTCTTGACTCAACTTTCCTGTGATTTACACTAAAAGCAGCACAGGGTATAAAAGCAGAATGTAATTTATCTACAAATTCACTCTTAAAAAAGGAGAAGAAAAGCTGGAAATGCTTGTAAGTCTGCAAAGTTTTTGCCGTTATTAAAGATTATTTCTGTACACAACAGCAGAAGGAAGTCTTCTTTTAATTAGAGGTCTTGCACTAGCTTGTTAATTAAGTAGTAAATGGTAACCCTAAAATCACTGTCCTTACAAAATAACTGAATAGCTATAAGAAATTAACATTCTGTTTCTAGATCAATACATTTTTCAAGGAAATACGCGTCTCCCTATAGCGCTGGGGTAACTGGCAACTTGGCCCAACTGTGTCTCCATGCATGAAAACTTACTACAGTATGGAGCTTCTCTATGACAATGGAACTTATAGCTATAAGTGTTTTCCTCTATAATTTAGAGTGTACATGCATATATACAGAGAGACAATGCTGACAATAAAATTAAGATACATGAACCAGTATTAGTATTAATAATATATCGTCTTAAATTACTAGTAACTGGCATGCTTTGCAATCGTTGCTGTTCCGTGTAAGCTTACTAGGTACATATTTTGCAACTGAAATATTCTTATCTGAGAATTCTGATTTTAGTCAGAGGTTTTATTTAGCTTTCCTCTGGTCTAGTTGGATAGGATCATGCAAAACAAGCTATTAACTTAACCTGAAATTATTTCAGGCTACGTTAAGACTTCCTATACCATTCCATATTCCCTGGTCAAGCAAATCACATTTCCATTTCTAAAACTCACTGAATAAAGAATTAAAAAAAATAACTCTCAGAAAAGAAGCAAAGCTAGTATCAGTTCTGACATAATGAAAAGTAAGTAACAGGAGGGTGGGAAATAAGAGGGATGCTGGGAACTACCAGCCAGTCAGCTTCACTTCAGTGCCTGGTAAGGTGCAGATTCTTGTGGAAGTTATGTTGAAGCATATGGAACACAGGAAGGTGATTTGAAACAGCCATAATGGCTTCGCTGAGGCCAAATCATCCCTGACTCTGATAAAATGACTGCATGATGGACAAGGGAACAGCTATGGATGGCATCTACTTGTACTTCTATCAGGCCTTTGATAGAGTTCTTAACAATATTACTGCTTCAAAATTGGAGAGACATAGGTTTGATGGATGGACTGTTAGATGGCTAAGGAATTGAATGGATGGTCAGAGCTACATTAAAAGGCTCAATGTCCAAGTGGAAACTAGACTGATGTCCCACCCTCTGCCATGGGTGGCAGAGGAAAGACATGGACCTATCAGAATGGGTCTAGACGAGGACACTGGAAATAATGCATCATGATCCATGATCCATGAATGATCAGAGGACTGGAATGCCTATGATATGAAGCAAACCTGAGAGAGTTGGAATTGCTCTGCCTGCAGAAGAGAAGGCTCCAAGGAGACCTTATTCTGGCCTTAAAATACCTGAAGGAGGCTTGTATAAAAGGCCTCTAGCAACAGGACAAGGGGCAATGGTTTTAAACTGAAAGAGGGTAGACTGGGCATAAGGAATACATTTTTTTTATGATGAGGGTGATGAGACACTGGAACAAATGGCTCAGAGACGTTGTGGATGACCCCTTCCTGGAAATATCCAAGGCCAGGTTGGATGGAGCCTCAAGCAACTTGATCTAGAGAAAGATGTCTTTTTTCACAACAGGAGCGTTGGACTAGATGATCTTTGAAGGTCTCTTGAAACCCATATCATTCTATGATTTGATGATTTGGCTTTCTGTACAAAAGCTATCCTTCCAGAAGATGATTATGTTGTTTAGCTATTGAATAAAGAGCTGGATTAATACTGCGTGGACTGTTTGGTGGATAAGGAATTGGTTGGATGGTCGCACTCAGAGAGCAGTGGTCAATAGCTCAATGTCCAGATGGAGACCTGTGACAGGCGGTGTCCCTCAGGGGTCTTTATTGGGAACAGTGCTGTTTAATATTTTCTTTGACGATATTGACAGTGAGATGGAGTCCACCCTCAGCAAGTTTGCAGACGACATCAAGCTGAGCAGGGCAGTGGTCACACCAGAAAGATGGGATGTCCTCCAGAGGGACTTGGTCAAGCTGGAGAAGTGGACCTGGGTGAACCTCATGAGGCTGAATAAGGCCAAGTGCAAGGTCCTACACCCGAGTTGGGGCAATCTGAGGTTTTAGTACAGGATGGAGGCTGATGTGATTGAGAGAAGCCCTGTGGAGGAGGACCTGGGGTGCTGATTGATGAGAAACTCACCATGAGCTGGCAATGTGTGCTCACAGCCCAGAAGGCCAACTGTGTCCTGGGTTGTATCAAAAGAAGCATTGCCAGCAGTTCCCCTCTGCTCTGCTCATGTGAGACCCCACCTGGAATACTGTGTCCAGTTCAGGGCTATGAAGATGGTCAGAGGGCTGGAGCACCTCTGCTGTGAGGACAAGCTGGGAGAGATGGGGCTCTTCATCCTGGAGAAGAGAAGGTTCTGGGTGGACCTCATAGAGACCTTCCAGTACCTGAAGGGACCTGAAAGGAAAGCTGGGGAGGGGATTTTTACAAGGGTATGGAGTGATAGGATGAGGGGAAAAGGCTTTAAACTGGAAGGGGGAAGATTTAGATTAGACATTAGGAAGAAATTTTTCACACTGTGAGGCACCAGCACAAGCTGCCCAGGAAAGTTGTGGATGCCCCTTCCCTGAATGTGTTCAAGGCCAGGTTGGATGGGGTCTTGAGCAGCCTGGTCTAGTGTGGGGTGTTCCTGCTCACGGCAGAGGGGTTGGAACTGGATGATCTTTAAGCTCCCTTTCAACCCAAACCACTCTATGATTCTGTTTCTATTTCATGGCCAAACACCACTCAATATAGATAAGCATGTTGCAAATCTGAACACATGAATAAAATCATATATGTGTTCCTGAAGTTTTCAGACTGAAATTATGGCTGAAAGGTAAGTCCTACTGCCTTCAGCTACATCAGACCCATTTCATTTATTACAAAGGCAGTCTGAAATGATCCTTTCCAAGGTGACAAGAAATGGCTGAGATCCTCTCTCCTCTGAGACCCTTAGGGAAGTAGCCACCTTGGCTGTCATACAGTGTTACTGGAATTGCACAGCAGCACCGCAAAGCAATCACTTGTGCTTGCATGCACAGACATGAAATCCTGAGGCCATGACACCCTGATACACCTCAGCTTTGGCTCCTGTAAGCTGCTACATCTCATCAAGGTGCTCAGCTTTTGAATAGAAGTACTGTGGACCCAATCAGGATACTGCAATAGTTAAATATACAAACATTTCCAAGCCACATATTCAGTTCTCCCTGCCTCGAATACTATACATTAGTTATTGAAGCAGAATATTCAAAAATATGATGACATTCAATTCTATGTGTTGATCGATTTCCAACCTGGACATTGCTAAATTTGAAGAAAAACTTATTTTGCTCTGCCATTTGTGGATAGCTCATGGTTTAGAACTAAACCCAAAATCCATGCTCAAGATTTAATTTAAAAAATGACCCAATCCACTGTTTGCTAAGAGGCAATACACAGAGCTATACATGCAGTATGTGTCAACCCTGCAGCTGTGGAAAACAGGTATCAGATTTGGGATGCCATCCCCATCAGTCCCTACCCACAACAGAAAACTGAACGCACCCTTTTCTGATCTTACACAGAAAAAACAAACAAAAAAAGCCTGGAGAGACTGTTTTGGGGATATTGTGCTCTGCAGTTTCTTCCCTAATGACTCTTTAAAGTGGGTCACCCTGCCAGCTCTCTGTGTCAGGCAAGAAAAGAACTTGGGCTGAGTGACTATCTTCTTTAGTTGAGATTTAGTTTGGTTAATGAGAAGATGTAAGCAGACAAGCACAGATCTAACCCCAAATTATGTACGGCATTATGCCAGAATAAATCTTCAGTAAGGCTGTGTGAAATCTAACAACTTTTAAGCCAGGCATCCCTTGTCAGTGATCACTTATTTGGAGCCCAGAGGAACACAAGCTATACATTAGATGACTACTTTAGATAAGTATAATTATAAAATCCAGTTCTGCATCCTATCTGGACTAGGCAAGGTCAAACAGACTTTGTTTACTGCTTTATGCTGAAAAACCTGTCACTGCAAGCTAAATTTAATTATTATTTTAAAAAACTGTAACATTTATAAATAAAAATAAATAAGATCACAATTTTGCCAAGCGAGATTATGAATCAGGCAGATGAGAATCCATTTTAGGCTAATGTGATTGGTTAGTTGGAGTATTTGTAAAGACTGACTCTACTTGTATCACTGTCTTAAACATCATCTCCTGATTAACAGATGAGCTGTCCGTGCTGCTGCAGAGGAGGTGGATGGAGCAGGTGCCACAACTGACTGTGCATGTGGACCCAGAGGATTCAGGCAGAGGTTATTCTGGCAAGGGTTTGTTGAACTGCCAGTGACCCTGTGGCCCCCAGCCCCAATTTCAGAAATTTCCCAAAGGGGCTTCTGCACATAACCTGATCCAAGAAATTTCTCAGGAAGGCCATTCCTCGTATGCTAATAGGGCATGGACTTGCCCTTTTAATAGAGCCTGCCAAGAAGGCACAGCATGCCCATCACCCTACGGAACGCACTTGAAGATGAGCTCCAGAAGAACCACAGGACCACCTGCTCTTGAAGACCACTTTCTCTAGAGGCTCATGGAGTGGTGACTATTTTTCTCTTAATCCCCACTACTCTTTTATTTTTCTCTCTCTCTCTGACATCTCACTATATCTCTTTTTCATGGTACTATGGTGTATTGGATCAAATCCAAGTTGTGTTGTAGTTGTGTTCAGCTGCCTTGACTGTGTTCGGGGTATCAGATTGCAATCTGAACAGATTGAGATCTGGTTTTGCAACTTGGAGAAGCTGCAACTTGGGGTGCACCCAAGTATCTGATTTGTTATTTTGGCAATGCCCACAATAAACACTGTTTTGAACTTACCTTGGAAGATTTGTCAGTCTCCAGTTTACTGTGCAGACACCAGAAGACCCTCCCTCTTTGACTGTGCAGGTCAGGGAGGCTCAAGCACTGCTGGTGTCAGGAATGGAACCTAACAGTATTTATATAAGCTTTAGACACTTGAGAAATTTTGTCCCTAGAAGATCTACAGATCATTCTTAAAATAATACTGCAAAGCATTATTTGACTTAATTTGACTACATTACAGGAAATAGAGATGAAAGAAATTTACCCAGAGTTTTATGTAAGCACTGACTCTGAAGTAACAAGTTGTTAATTTGTTCTTTATTTTAAAATTTACTGCATCTGGAAGTACAGTCTTGCAGCTATTTCAGTGGTAGCAGAGAAATAATTGTATGGCAAACATACCTGGTTTACACTTAAACAGAAATTTAAAAATGCAAACCAAATTATTTATTTCTAACCTGTATATCTTACCGAACTATCAATACCACTCCTTTCATGAATATGACTCTCAGCAGAACTTGTTACTGAAATACAGTTGCGGCTTTAGTTTAAAGAAGATACCACTATAAGTACACCTCAAAAGCAAACCAAAAAATTCAAAACAAAATACTTCCTAGTACTGTAGCAGCATATCCACTGTCTGGCAAAACCAAGCAAATACTGAAATATTATGTCTGTGTTGGGAAGCAGTAGCAAAAGACCACATGGGAGTATAGGAGACATGCTAGGTTCCCTTACAAACACTTTAGTCAAACAGAAACTGACGGGTTTTGAAGGTCAGATGTTACATCATTTCAATGACATCAAAAACCTGCTCTATTCCACTTTCCTGATACGTTCTTCAAACTAGTAATAAATTGTCCTTCAAATTACAGGGATAATTAGTTCCATAAATCTTCCAATCTGTGGAAATATTCCCTTTGAAGCTCTTAATTTTCTTCCTGAATATTTCTTTGGTTGCCTGTATTCTTCTGAGAGGAAGTGGTTATTTATTCCTACTGGCGCTCTCTATACCCTATATCGCCTTCTCCCATATTGCCTCAAATGCCTCCTTGTCAAGTGAAAGAGATGCAGTCTTCATAGAGAAGCCAAATACATCTCATCAGCCTACAGCAACTATTTACTTTTTAAGTTCACTAACCAGAATTAATGTATAATATTACTACTAATAATAGTAATAATGCATCATAATTATTCTTTTTTACTATTTTTAATAAATATTCATAAAAATAATGAAAACCTAAGAAAAGTAACTTACCATACCTTGCCCTTTTCAAGACTCTTATGAGAGACAAGACATATTTTTTCCTTATGCTAACTAATACGTGTTAATCACACAGAAAAAAAACAAACAGGAGAAAGCTGATATTGTTTGACTGGGTCAAAAATTAAATCCTACAAAAGAACAGAACGTGGGAGGTTTTGGTCATATAATTTTAAAAGGTTATGAACTCATTTTTGATTTTGCAAGATGCTACTGTCAGAAACAAAGTAAATAATGAGGAAGAAATTGTAATTTGAAAGTTATTCTCAACTATACATTTTGATTCATTTTGAAAGTCTCTCGGTTTTATTTTTAGAAGAAAAATGCTCTCCAACTAAACAGAAGCATTTTTAAAGAGATTCACTTCTTAACTATAACTTATGTGTTATGGCTTAAAACAATTACCTTTTTGATCATTCTTCTCTGGCAAAAAGCTTAAAAAGCTTTTATTTGGACAGTTATGTTTCTGAAATTGTTTCATTTTTATGCCACCGTAAAAAAATATCAATCTGATACTCCAAGATGGTTTTACAGGGGGGCAGATATTGTATAATTAATTTAGATTACACCAGGCACAAAAGAATGAATGCTTGAAGTTAGAGAAGAGAATTATCTCCAAAATGAGTAATTAAAATCTCTTCATCAGTTTCTGCCTTTACTTGTCCTCCTTCTGTCCATGTAGCACTTAAAGGCAAACAAAAAAAGGTAAAACATAACAAGGTTCAAGGTCTATCTACACAATAAATGTTCTGCTTGCAGATCAGCATTTTGTGAGCACTTACCATGCATAAAATATTATACAATCTGTGGTGGTAACATCATCCAAACTACAGGTCTGGCAATTGTGCTATGACATTTCTGAAGCAGAAAAAGAAATACAAAAACCCCACAAATAATTGACAAAGTCTTCTCTTTTGGTCTTAACTCTGTACTAGCTGTGTACCAAAGGAGAATGAAGCACAGGAAATAGCAGTTTGTGCCTGCATAGCAAAACAGAGCACAACACGCATACCATCTACTGACGTTGTTAAAGTTTGCCTTAAAAGATTGGAAGAAACAAATGCTAATATAAAAGCAAACATAAAAACCTCCATATTTCGCTATTATTTTAAAGCAAAGTTCAATGTAAATGTAGAAATTCTTTTGAGAGGAGCCATTGGCAGGGTTTGAATGAAGTTCATGTCAACACTGACCATATCTGCTGCTAACAATTACAAGGAGACTAGAAAATAAGTTTGAAAGACTGCCTTTCCAGAACATTTAATATAACACTAAGCGTTTACCAATTTGGCATCTACAAAGAGCTTTTCTTTTTGGCCCCCAAATAGGTTTCAAACTTTTCACACTCATAATACACTGGTACTATATAACACGACCAGTCAGAAGCAGAGCAGCAAAAGGTCCAAGAAGTTCTTCTGAAGATTCGCACAAAATAATGCATTAATGAAAGATGAAGGCCAATGAAACAACACCTTTTACTATTACCTGGGAGAAGGGGGGAAGCAAAAGGACTACAAAGAGAAGAGGCTGCCCTTTGTACCCATTCCAGTTTAACAAAGGTTCCCTTGTTTGTCAGAAATGATCAGTGATACTTAGTTAAAGACTGTCCTCAGAATATGTTCAGATTTTCTTGAACTTCTGAAAAGTTTTGATTTTGTTTACCTTTTTGAGGAAGAAATACTAAGCTCCTGCAGTGAAAACTCTTTGAAAGTGAGTGACAAAGATGGAGAAAAGGGTGGAATAGCTGGGCAAAAAAAGTACTTTCATGATTTAAGGGAATTAATGAAAGTAAAATACTAAACACTAAAGAAAGTCTCAAATATATATATATTAAAAAATCCTGAAGATTAGCAGTTTGGAACACCATAGTTCATTTTACTTTCAATAAGTTTAAGTACTATAGTTTATTCAGGACTACATTGTCACAGTAGTGTTTCGCATCACCTCATAGGACACAGTCAGAAGACTCATAAAATCCCTACAACATCCTAGTCCTGTGTGTTCTTTAAAGCATGGATGCATAGGTGCAAAGCATTTCCCTCTCAGCAGTTCCAATTTCAACCGAAAAATAAGTTTATACACATCTGTTTGGTTTTAATATTATTGCTGTTTACACTTAAAATCTAAGAATTACCTCAAAAGAAGGATAAATTATTTGAAAACATAAAACATATTCAAAAGTACAATATGCTTACTTTAAAAGACCTAAGTAAAACAGTATCTTAAAAGGCAAAATTATCAAGAGTACTACTTTCCCTCAGGTATTCAAAAGAAATTCATTGCTCTGCTAAATATTTTTGTTTAAGAATTCATAGAAGTTCCCTTCTGGTTCTGGTAGGTTTTTCTCTTATCAAATCTATGACATTGTTCTAAATCACAATGCTAATTTTAAAGTGAACATAAAAATCCCCAAATTTTAACCTGAAATATGCCATTCGAATATTGTGTAAGGTAAGCTTGGTAATGTACTTGGATTAGGACCTTAGACAGTGTACTAAAGACAGGACATACACAGTTATGTTGAAGTTACTGTATGTGTTTTTTTCTTTGAAGTGCCCAGCCTTTTTCTGCATGCTGCAGCCTCCAGAGTAAGAGAATATTTTGAAAATGAAGTTCTCAGGTGATTGAAAAGAACAAATTTTCTGATGGATGGACTTTAGGTAGGGTGATTTTCCTTTTCAGTCCTTACATCAAAGCTCACTCCAGTATCTATTTTTGGAACTGGCATTCATGTTTGGCTGGCACTTGTCTGCTCACAGATACACCTTCCATGTCTAGCTCTGAGGTGAGTGAAGCAGGAGCATACATGGAAAGGCAATGCCATCCCTCTATTCAGACCCCAATGTGTCGGAGGCCTTCAGTGGAATTCAACTTGGCTTAATCTCTCTTTGAAGTTATGGGGATACACTCAGAGCTGAAGATAGAAAAAACTAATGCCTTGGAGCTTGCAGTGCACAGCGTTGCCCTGAGTGACTCTCAAAGAAATCCCAGTTATGTCTAGGGGTTCACATAATCCTGGAGCGACAAGGCTGAAATTGTTTTTATTTATGTAACTGAACAGAAAGAAATGAAAAACAGAAGGCGACAGCCCTCGGAGCACCCTTCTGCCTGACGGACACACTCTGAGCTTGCCTGCTCACTGAAAGAAATATAAATTTAAGACAAAAGCTGGAACTCAATAGTGGGTGAATATCCCAGAATCTGGTCAGTTCATAACAGAAGAATAAAGCTTTTCTAACTACCAAAACCTGCATTTAAAAGAATGAGGCTGTCCTTTTTATTTAGTGAACTAGTATCCCCAAACCACTGTCACCATAAATCTTCTAACATTCAATTACTATTGTACTTAAACTGAGAGAATTGACTATTTAGTGACCCAGAAAATGTGTCATTCTCCACAGGATGCAGTTCTGCTAACCGTTATCCATTTACCTGCTGCTGCTGACAAAACATACATTTTGCTGACTACGGCAACAAGAACTGTTTTATTCTATTTTATTTCTGCATATTGAATACCATCTCAGTAAAATGTATTCCTATAATTAACACACTCAGCAGAGCTGAGGAGCACTATAATACGGTTAAATGAAGCTGGAATATTACCACATCACATAATTTATAACTTAAAAAGTGAAAGCTCCTCATACTCTGACTGTAGAGTAGCTTTCACAATTGTACAGTCAAAAAAATGTAAAGGAATTTTGAGTAGTCAGGATCAGAATCTTAATTGAAATGCATCAGGTGCATTAATTAGAATGGTTTTCACTTAAAGTTCAAAAGTCTTTTTTCACCTCAGAGATTTACTGTTGCCTTCTCTTCAGGTTCATCTATCTGTCATTTCACTCAGTTTTGCAAAAATTGACTCTTACTGGAACACCACTGGCACATCTTTCATACTACAACTTAATTCCACATTATCTCTACATCCTGTCTTGTATTACCTCCACTTTCAAAATCTTAATCACTTTCACCTTCGTTGACCTGATTTTCACCTTTTGGGATGCTTTGCATCTTAAATACTCTTCTTGAGCCCCTCCACAGAGCTGTGCTCAAAGTTTTTTTTCCCTAGGTTATCCAAGCATAAGAGGCACAATCTCATTCACCTTCTGGAGCTGGGGTTGTTTTGCATCATGGTACTGTTGTATTGCATACATGCATGGTTATAGCATACACTATGGGTCCAATTGCTGTTTCAGGTTTCTTGAAAAATTCTGAATAAAACTTCAAATGACACATTTCTTTTTTTATAACAAGCAGCCCTGCTTCCCAGGGTTGCTATTGTCTAATTATGAAGAGCTATGTGATGCTAGAGGGTGGCTCATGAAAGAGAGGAAAAGAAAAATAAAAGAAAAAGGATGTTCTGTAAATAAAACCCACAAGTAGCTAGACAGATAAATCTTCATGTGATCATTTGTGACATTTTGAGAAGAAATAAGAAAAGGCCATCATTAATAATAAATCCCCCTTGAAAGTGACAGTGGTTTCCAAACACAAGAGGGCAAAGGAAACAAAAAATATTCATGCAATATTTATTCTATTTATGTATGTGGAAAGGTACGAAAACAACAATAAACAGTGCATAAGATAAGCACGGTGTTAGAAACATCTGACCGTACCAGTAACTTTATTGGGTCGGGTATTTGCAATTTTGTTAGTACGACCCAGGCAGTTTGGTGCTGACAAGATCTAGTCATCTTATTTGTCTTAATTTATGATTCTAAAAGAAATCATTCAGTGCAAAGACCATAACTATTGAACACATACTACCAAATATTTGAAAAACATGCTGTGAGTTGTAAAGAAACATACAGATATAAAGCGCTTACAGATTTACAAAGCGTGGCTCCTTACTTTCCTTCAGTACATCCAATTGTAAGCACAGAAGGTTTCTTGCATGAAGATGAACAACTCTGGTACATTTTATTTAAGTTTGAGGAGGGTTGTTAGCTTTTTTTAATGACTTAAGTCACTGTTAGCATTCCATGAATACTGTAAATATCCATTTTTGAGTAGGAACAACATAGTTGTCACTTTTTTTCCCCTTTCCATAACATTTATTAAATAATTACTGATTTGCAGTGTAGGCAATCCTAATATTTAATAACTGAAAAAAAATCAGATGTATTATTAGCTCATGGATAACATATGAAAACACACTGCTTTAACTGCTTTTACTGTACATTAAAATCTTCTCTGAAATTTCAGCACCTGGGATTTTTTTAGGCAGAACAAAAGTCAAGTTAAAAACATGTTACAGGAAAAGAATAAATAATAAGCAGTTTTAATTTGAAAATATCCAAATGAATAAATGCAGCAATTTCTACCAATGTTTTAACCAAAAATATTTTTTTAAATATTTCTCCATAAACTTTACTATGGAGCGAGTAGAGAGTCCTAAACAGGTCTAAGTGCTACCATAATTTCTTGTAAATTAGTTTACTTCCAGTGATATAATGATTTACATTAACTTAGAATATGGCCTTTAATTTTCATGCCACATGATATGAGTTTGACCTCGATAAAAATCAGAGGTATAAGGAATGCATGGCACATATTCATATATGCATGAATACTGCAGAAATAGCCTCCTTTGTCCCATAATGGCTTTGATTCTGAAAAGCACTGCTGTTATTCTACTGTCCAAACTAAAAGTAAAAGTAAAATATGGTTCTTGGTTCATTCTCTTTCCTCCATTTCCTCCCTCTTCTGAACTGAACTTTATGTCTGACGGAGGTACTGCTCTTCTTGTCTGACAAGACATCAAGAAATTGAAATGGTGGCTGCTTTCTGTTTAATTTATATGAATATTTTTAGAGTGAATACATTTGAACAAATGGTAAGAGGGAGATCTCCTTTTCCTCTAGTAGATGAAGGTGACTGGCAGGTACTTCGTCTTTATTTCCAAACAGTTTTCCCCATCAGAAGGCCAAATTTTGGTGCTCGCAGCCCAGAAGGCCAACTATATCCTGGGCTGCATCAAAAGTAGCGTAGCCAGCAGGTCAAGGGAGATGATTCTCCCTGTGCACTCCTTTCTTGTGAGACCTCATCTGGAGTAGTCTCCAGTTCTGGAATTCCCAACATAAGAAAGATACAGAACTGTTGGAAAGGGTCCAGAGGAAGGCACAAAGATGATTTGTGGCCTGGAGTACCTCTGCTACGAGGACAGGCTGAGAGAGCTGGGGTTGTTCAGCCTGAAGAAGGAAAGGTTCTGGGAAATCCTTATAGCGGCCTTCCAGTACCTGAAGAGGCTACAGGAAAGCTGGGGAGGGACATTTTACAAGGGCAAGTAATGACGGGACAAGGGGGAATGGCTTTAAATTGGAAGGGGGAAGATTTAGGTTCAACATTAGGAAGAAATTCTTCATGATGAGAGTGGTGAAGAAACAGCACAAGTTGCCCAGGGAAGTTGTGGATGCCCCATGCCTGGAAGTGTTCAAGACCAGGTTGGATGGGGCTTTGAGCAGCCTGGTCTAGTGGGGGGTGACCCTGCCCATGGCAGAGGGGTTGGAACTGGATGATCTTTAAGGTCCCTTCTAACCTAAACTATTCTATGATTCTGTGATTCCAGAAAGATTCCAAATCTACGCTTGACTTTGCACAGGCAGAAACCATGTGTGGGAAAAAAAGACTTATTCTGCATACCAACTGCAGTGACAGAGTTCAAGTAACAGCCTTTGGAACAGTATCAGTATGCTTCAGACACAGAATATCAGACTCAGCACAGGGGCTCCATGTAAGGATATTAAAGAATTCAAGAGTAATCTTGATGAAAGTTTGATGAGCCTCTAGGAAATTTGGAAGATTACTCCTTGTCTTAGCCTGCTATTTATATATAAAGAAAGGAACATGCTGCTTCTCTGCCTCCTTATTACCTAAACAGTGATTTATCATTAAAATATTCCTATTCTACTGAGGTGATACATTTTTTATTATTTCATATTCACTGCTCATCCTTCAGGATTCTGTCTTTAAGAATGTGATGAGAGTAGAATTTCCTCTTGTGATCTTGTTAGTAATACTTAAAGCAACAGAAACAACTTTGGAAGAACTATCTGCAGAAAAATACCTTTTTCTACATTTGAGGTACCCATAGCTCCTTTTTCATATTCCAGGAGAGCACACACACACACACTACACTACATGGCTTCTCCATTTGATTGCTCTCTCAAGACATGTCAAATTATATTACTTTAAAGTCCTATCGACCTATGGTTGTTCTCATTCAGATGGCTTTGTGACCTGTTCTTCCTTACCCTCTCAAAGGCTTTTGAATGGATTTGAGACATGGGTCTCCCAAAGAGAAGGCAGGCCTCCTCATCATAGAATCATAGAACCATAGCATGGTTTGGCTTGGAAGCAATCTTAAAGAGCACTTAGTCCAACCCCCTCTGCAATGGGCATGGACATTGAGCACTTGACCATACCTTTCCAACATCCTGTAATTCCTGGACTTTCAGGCCTGGAGTCTCACCTGCATTGACATCCGCTGGCTGGCTGAAAGTCCTTCTATGCACATGAGTAAAATTAGGCAGAATGCAGTGGCCTGCATGATTAAACTGAAACATATAGTGAGTCTGAGAATGATCTTCTATTCTAAGGATGATTTAATCCACAGTGAGGCAGTAAACAAGGATGGGATAATGCTCTGCAACTTGTTATCCACGAATGAGACTTAACATTCATATCAAAAGTTTCTAAACAACTTCTAGCAGTACTGACAATATATAGCAGAAATCACAGTTGCATCAAAAACAGGGATAAAGTGTAAGAATTAAGGGTATTAAACTGTGATTACCTATATATTCACTAAAATCTGTATATCACAGTATCACAGTATCATAAGGTTGGAAAGGACCTCCGAGATCATCGAGTCCAACCTATATCCCAACACTAACACCAACCATCATCTAAACCATGGCACTCAGTGCCTCATCCAGTCTCCCCTTAAACACCTCCAGGGTCAGCAACTCCACCACCTCCCTGGGCAGTGCATTCCAATGGCCAATCACCCTTTCAGTGAGGAACTTTTTCCTAACATCAAGTCTAAACTTTCCCTGACGAAGCTTGAGTCCATGCCCTCTAGTTCTGTCACTGGTCATCAGACTGTTGTTATATAACAGATTTTTACGTTTCATTTTTTGCCAGTAAAGAACTCAAAACCACTTTTTTGGCATGCTAATTCTTCTTCCAACACCAGAATAAACCAACTCAGTTCAGTTTTGGATAGTTACATATTTTATCTTGATAAAATTTCCTTTTACCTTTTATTACTACTGTAGCTCAGGTACTACCCTTGCATTGACAGTAAGAGTATACAAAATTATTATTTTTTCCCCTTCATAGACTTTCTGATTAATGAAATGTAGCACAGTATATTACTATGATGAGCTCTCATTCAAAAATTCTGTATCAAAGATCAGGCTGTAATGATGAACATGCAAACTAGAGAAATATTTAAGTTTCCACAGTAGGGTTGTGAGTGAGGCATGAACGAAAGTCAAGGAAGGACAGAATCCATTATTCCAAGGAAGATGCACAATCTAAAATGGTGTATTGCTTGTGACAGAAAATGGAAGCATACTGGCACTGCTACTAAAAGGGGATAACAGATCACCTAGCTTTCCTTAAGGTGTGTTTAACGTCTGCAAAACATAGGAAATGGCTGCAGAGTATTCATTTAACAAAACTTTGTAACATTTCCACACACAAAGGAATTTCCTTTTTACTTGTGAATTGTAACTTCACTTTTTCCAGCAGATTGTTTCTGTAAGATTTTGTTCAGCTCTGATTGACAATCTTAACTTTCAAAACAAAAGAATAATGAGGTTAAGTATATGATTTCAAAACAGTAGTTCTAGTCCCTTTTAAATGTAAACACCGTTTGATGCTCGGGGGAGGCCAGGGAAGAAACTGGATTGTTTTCACTGAATGAACTGCATGTTTCTCTAAATGAAGGTCTTATTTGCTGCACATCAGTTTTAGACATCTATTTATTATATTGGAATCTGGATGCCTACTGCCACCACTGCAAAACCTATTTCTGAATTTCACCTGGGAAATAAAGTCTCATAGTCAATAGATTTAAGAACTCCCAAATAATTCCTAACACTTATTTAAAGCTAAATTATAATACAGAATATAACTACAATTATAACTCAGGATGTGAAGACCATCACATACATAAGAGCTCAAGATAACACTTCAGAAAGATTGAAATGTGTTATTTTAATTTATTCTGGCAGTTTTAAGAATCAACAGGTTTTGCAGCTCCAGTGTAAAAAGATTTCTCTACATGGTTTTATGGGTGTGCATTTTTAATTCAGAAGCCCAAATTTCATGAAAGGAGTGGTCAGAACTTACTTGAAAATCGGATTCCTTCACGCCATATAATCTGAGCCGTCAAATCCATCTTTCACTTTTGAAGTTACTAGATTGGATAGTCAGAGAGGAGTAAAGCACATGGATTAAAATTAATGGTTTAAACCCGAGGAGATCTACTGTTTTTATTTACATACCTTGTAGTATATATTTCTAGACATTTAAATAGATGTTTGAAGAACAGTATCTTCAGGTCTTGAAAGCATAGCAGTTATGCCAGGCTTTACTTATTTTCAGGCAGTCAGGCAGACCTGGTAATACTCAGAGGTCTGAGAAATATTGATTAATTGTAACAAACCCCTGGATAGGTGCATGGCGTTTTGTTCCTTTTTTTGTTGTTGTTCATTTGTTTGTTTAATACAGGTTCTTAGATGAAAAAGCAGAAAAAATAGAATCATTCAGAATTTATTTTCTCCTGAAAGAGTGTTCAAGAGACGTATTTTTTTCCCAAATATACAGGTGTTAATCCATAAAGTTCAGGTAAGTTACTCAAGAAATATAGAAGTTTAAGCACAAAAAATTATGAGTCAACATAGAAGAAAATGAAAGTAGATAATTGTTTCTAGACAAGCACTGCACTCATGAAGTTTGGCTATATTTCATGATATAAAAATATTTCTCAGCTTGGTACTGAAAATGAGGGTAACCGCAAGAGTGAAAACTAGCTGCTACAGTACTGTTGTTCATGTAAGGAAGGAAATTGAGTTAAGTTGGTTACACAAACACACCATTAGCAATAGTCACTATCACTGAGTGGAAAATCTTCATATTGTTTGTACTCTTTTGACAAACAAAAGCATGTTGACCCAAAACAAAAGCACAGCAGTTTAGCACCAACAAAGCATTGTTCTCTTCAGGATGCCTTCTCCAGGATGAAAGGAAAAATGGAGAACAGTTCATCAGAAAGAGTCTTAACAAACAGTCATAGAGGATTTCTAGTCCAAATAGCATTTACTGATCACTAAAAGGATTATATGAAATGCTTAGAAAGAATTCCTAGATCCCACTGCCAGTTATGTGTTTGTACTCACCAAGAAAGAAAAATGACCTTTAATCAGTCTCTGGGTATCTAGAAACAAATCCTAGAATCATAGAATTATCTGGGTTGAGCAGATAATCAAGTCCTTAATCCAACACTATCATTATTACTAGATAGTGGCACTAAGTGCCACATCCAGTCTTATTTTAAAAACCTCCAGGGATGGTGAATTCACCACCACCTTTTTGCCTGATTACTCGCTCTGTGAAGAACTTTTTCTTGATATCCAGCCTAAACCTTCCCTGGCAGAGTCTAAGCTCGTGCCCTCTTGTTCTGTTCCTGGTTGCCTGGGAGAAGAGTCCGACCCCCACCTGTCTACAACCTCCTTTCAGATAGTTGTAGAGAGCAATGAGGTCACCCCTGAGCCTCCTCTTCTCCAGGTTAAACAATCCCAGCTCCGTCAGCCTCCCTTCAGAGGACTTGTGCTCAAGTCCCTTCACCAGTTTTGTTGCTCTTCTCTGGACCCTCTCCAGCACCTCAATATCTTTCTTGAATTGAGGGGCCCAGAACTGAACACAATACTCAAGGTGTGGCCTCACCAACGCCGAGTACAGGGGAAGGATCACTTCCCTCGTCCTGCTGGCCACACTATTCCTGATACAGGCCAGGATGCCATTGGCCTTCTTGGCCACCTGGGCACACTGCTGGCTCATGTTTAGCCTCCTACCAATCAGCAGCCCCAGCTCCCTTTCCACCTGACTGCTCTCCAGCCACTCTGTCCCCAGCCTGTAGCGCTGCATGGGGTTGTTGTGGCCAAAGTGCAGGACCCGACACTTGGCCTTGTTGAACTTCATCCCGTTGGAATCAGCCCATCTCTCCAGCCTATCAAGGTCCCTCTGCAGAGCCCTCCTGCCTTCCAGCAGGTCGACACTCCCTCCCAACTTGGTGTCATCCGCAAATTTACTTATGATGGACTCTATCCCCTCATCTAAATCATCGATGAAGATGTTAAACAGAACCGGACCCAACACTGATAACTCGTCCCCTTCATCATCCTGGTTGGGTGGTCTATAACAGACTCCTACTAGGATGTCAGTCTTGTTATCCTTCCCCCTGATTCAGGTCCACAAGCACTCAACCCTATTGTTGGTGACCTCAAGTTCTACAGAGTCAAGAGACTCTCTAACATACAGAGCCAGCCCTCCACCTCTCCTACCCTGCCTGTCCTTTTTGAAGAGCTTGTAGCCACTTATGACAGCACTCTAGTCATGTGAGTCGTCCCACCATGTTTCTGTAATGGCAACTACATCATAGCTTTCCTGCTGCATGATGGCTTCCAACTCCTCCTGTTTATTGCCCAAACTGTGTGCATTAGTGTACATGCACTTCAGCTGGGCTGCTGATTTTACTTTTAATTCAGTCTTATCACACCTGGGTTGAACTTTGGAGAGCCTGATATCAATTCCCTCCCCCTTCAGACCTAGTTTTAAGCTCTCCTGATGAGCCCCGCTAACTTATGGGCATCAACCCTTTTGTCCTGCTTAGACAGATGAAGCCCATTTGATTTAAGAAGAACAGGTTGTATGGAGTTTGCCCCATGATCAAAAATTCTTTAGCCACCTATTGATAAGGTAGGCTTTCGTAATTCTCTCCTCATGTATCTCCCCATTCATTCCAGCTACTACAGGAATTGAAGCGAATACTATCTCTGCACTTGTCCCATGGACTGATCTACCCAGTGCCCTGAAATCCTTTTTGATTACCCTGGCACTTCTCCTATTGATGTCATCACTGCCAGCCTGGATTACCAACAGTGGATAATAATCTGAGGTCTGAATTAGCTCAGGAAGTTGCCTAGCAATGTCCCTCACCTTGGCCCCAGGAAGACAACAAACCTCCCTTTGGGTTGGGGCCAGCCTACATATATGACCCTCGGTTCCCCTCAAAAGGGAGTCACCAACTACAACTACCCTTCTTTCTTTCTTACAGCTGTTGTATTTATCTGTCTGGAATACGGGGTGCAAGAAGAGGGCCCTCCAGACCCATCTCCCTCATAGCTGACCTTTACTAGACTGAGACTAGGGCCTCGTATTTGTTTTTTAAGGGCACCTGAGAATGTGATGGGGGTACAGGGGGAGTTCTTCTTCTTCTCCAAACAGGGACCTGTTTCCATTCCCCTCCATCTTCTCTATTAGCTCTATCTGCCTGATGGCAGGACGGGCAGGGGTTCACACTCTCCTGCTGAATTTCCTTAGAGATTGAAAGGGTTTGACTCCACCAGTCAATCTCCCTCTCACTATCTCTGATACTCTGCAGCCTTTCTACCTCTTCCTTGAGCTCCGCTACCATGTATAGCGAATCATTCACCTGCTCACATCTCGCACAGGTTCCTCTCACACTGTCCTCTGGAGCTAATGCTGCCAGGCTCAAACAGCCTGTGCAGCCAGCGACCTGTATAACTGCATCCTTCTTGTAGGGTTCCGTTTGTGTCGATGCACTCCTAGTGCTAACAGCAGTGACAGCTGTCTTTCTTTTGTAAACCATTATCAGCTTTAGTCGAGATACAAAAAAAAAAAAATCACCTGAGAGACAAACTAGGTGGCTGCTCCTTGCCTGTTCGCCCTGCCTGTGTGAATTGCCGTGCCACGCCCCTGTTTGCCCGCTCCTGTTCGTCGCCTTAACAAACTGCAGAGCCGCGCTCCGGTCGCTGGCGCGTCCAGAGAGACGTTTTAAATCTCCCGCGGGTGCTGCCGGGACCGCCCCCCTACGCCGTCAGCCACCCACGTGACCGCTGCCGCTTCCGGGGTTGCGGAGATTCGCGTACCCGGGGTTTTCCTTTGAGCCTTCCCGCTCTCGAGGGATTCGCTGCCCACCTCGAACAAGCACCCAGCTGTAGAACTTACCGTTCCTGCCGCCAATCCTCGCCAAGTTGGGTCATTAGATTAGAGGACACCACCTCTAACCTAATTTTAGTTTATTTTGAATGTCACAAGCACAAAAAATCTGGATTTTTTTCTCTTTGCAAAAGAAATATACTTGTACGGACATACACGGTCACAGTCTGAAATCATACCTTCCTTTTCTACATTACTGAAATATAAACAGCCATTACACCTGTGGCGGCTTGGCACTTTACATTAGTATTTAGTATTCTCTAGGTGAGTAAAGAAAAATTCTTGAGAGGCCTCAAGACTACTAAGGGATTTGGAATTTTTTTTTTCTTAGTACCCTAATATGAAATCAAAAGTACAGAGAAAACTTTCACAGCATCAGCTTACTCAAATCAATCAATGTGATATACTATGTATTCTAAATTCACAAGTATGTTAGGAAAACAGTTAAATAGGTGGTGATAAATCTTTTCAGGAAGATGAAATACAGAATGGGAGACAATTTCCTTCACAGTAATTATCCAAATCTTTTTAAAAATAGAATGACCAAACTACAATTTTGAACTGATTAAAGACATCTCATTACCCCACACAGGATCATCATCATAAAGATATATTAGTCTATTCTCACTGACTTATTGCTAAGTACAAACTGAATATTGATGTTTCGCTATTGAAATGTCAATGCCATAAATCACACATAACTCACTAGGATCAATGGCCCCTTCAGATTTAACTACACGTACAATCAAAACAAGCCCAGTAAGTCAGAAATGGTTATTTTAGATTAAAAGTATTAATACTAGTTTTTAGGAAAAAAAATTTGTCAATTGTGTTTTAAAACATTATATTATTTTTTGTGACTGTTATTTTAAGATACCAAGTTATCACACATGATGGAGAAAGTTCAGCTTGTGCCTGCTGCTATATCATATTTGAAAGTTTTGGAAATTTTGCTCATTATTAACACTATAACTTCTTTAGCAGCCATTAAGCCAAATATATTCCAATTCTGCAAGTGTTTAACTACATACTTAGATTTTTCTTAAACACAATGCAACAGAATAATGAAAATTGTATTTAAGCTGTTGCAAAATTATAGCTTTAGCCATCAGTCTGCTAATTGCTAGTGTTTTCCCCACTTCTGCTGGATTTGCAGACTCAAGATAGAAAAAGCCTACGTAACACAACACGAAGTCTGAGAAGCTGAACCAGCATCTCTTTTAAACACAGTGTTACCCCCACTTTTATCGTACATCCCATTGTTCAACATCTTTTCTGCATGGAAAATCATTTTGTTTGGGCTTTTCCTCACAACTGAAATTTTTCTACTTTTTCTAGCAGGAGAAAGAGAAAGGTAAGAATAGCTACCCTTTTTCAGTATTTACAAATAGCTTCCACCCTCAGAAGTTGCCTAGAAGGAAACTCTACTTCTTTTCTTCTTACAATCACCACCCACATCTCGTGGCAGGGTTTCACTCATAGCAAAGGCAGATTCACCTTTTTTTCTCTTTCTACTAAAGAAATATAATACATTAAAAAGCACGGCCTTGGGGTTTGGCTTGTTAAATAAATGCTGGAAAGAAGAATATTCACTCCCATATTTTAGGTGCTGGGAAGGCTGCTGGCTTTATTTTTCAAAAAGGGCAATTTTCCACCCTGAATATACAGCCCATAGTGGCACTTCTGTCATGGGGGGGTAATTCTTATGCTCAGCACTCCATTTAAAAGCATGGATTTGGAGCAGCTTTTGCATAGCTTCCAGTTCAACTCTTTATAATATGCAGTAAAAAAGCTTTTAGAAGCTTTTATTTTCAGCGTCTGTAAAAGAGCTAGTTTCAATGGCAGAAAGATTCAGAGAGGTATATTCTTTGTTATATACAACTAAGACAACTTCAGAGATGAAATCCAGGGACAGAACAAAGTGTCAAACGAAAGGATAATATTAAGCCTACACTGCTAACCAAAGCTGAGAAAGGTATTCAGGGACAGTCTTCCCTGGTAAAAAATTAATTATCAAAACAAGCTAGTTCTCCTAAGGTGTTTTTAAACTCTCAAAAATTAGATTTTCCAAATATTTAACATGTCTACCTTTCAAACACTATTCTGAAGAACTATGTTTAAGGGCAGGAATAAGAACCTTTCATTTCAAAAACTGTACACCAATGAAGATAACCAAAGATAGCCAGGAAGATCTCAAGAATCACCTTCAGTCTCCCTGATAATAAAGTCACCAATAAATACAGAATATAAAGAATAGATCTTGACATAATAAACACATTCATATTCAGATTTAAATCTTCAGACTCAGCCTAACTGTTCTTTCGCTCAGATTGATGGAAATACAGGAGCAATAACCCAGAAACTCACAAATAGCTTAGATCTTGTCATCGTTTTCCTTTCTTCCTAAGAAGGAGGTCTTCCTGTTAATGAATCCAAAGCAACTCATTGCATTTATTTTAAGTTGTAAGCATATTCTAAAACCACACACTGCTAGAAGCATAGATGAAACACTAAGCAAGCTCATTTTCTTCAAAATCTAGAGATATTATAAGGTCATTTTGGTCACTGGAAACTGTAATAGTAAACAATTACAGTTAATTAAAGTGGAACATTACCTTGTGAACCAGGCTCCATGGATACAACCAGAAAAGAAAGACCTTGCTGCCAAGTTTTCCAGCTTCACTGCTCGCTTACTGGAAAACAAAAAGAGGAAAATTTGTATAGACTTGTCAGTTATACTGAGCTTTCTGAAATGGTGGTGGTTTTGGTGAAAACTCTTTGAGATGTTTCAGGATCATATTTAGGTCCTATCCAAAAAGGAACAGAAAGGATTGTCAGAGCCATAAATGCCTTCGCTGAGGTAAATAGGGTTAGAAGCAAGTGAGCTCTTAATAATACCAAATAATACTATGTGCTCAATGGCACTCAAGGGCAGAAGACAACTGTGTTGCCTCCAATACATTAAAAAGCAGTTTACTAAAGGATCTGAAGGTGAAACTGACTGAGCATTGAGCCCAGAATGTCTCCAAATGAAAACAATCTTTTCAACATAGGATTAACTGCTTGTTGCTGCTGCTGATGAAATTTGGCCTCCTCAAGGCTTTCTCCATCCACGCCTCCAGCACCACAGTAAGAAAAGAAGGTTTTTAGAACTGTATTCTCTTCCCATATTGAATTAAAATCTGAACTATCCACTTATTTCAATTAAACATACAAAACCCAACTGTCTTCAGCGGTGAAGGAAGAATTAGAAGTTCTGACTTGTATGTTTGTCAGTACCAGAATAAGCCTCGATAGAACAAAAGAACTAAAGATTATACAATAACCTAGACACACACTGATACAAATAATTAGGAATGACTATACTTTCAAAATTACTCTGAAAAAAAAGCCATGAACTCTTTTGATCAACATATACCCCTAAATTTTTCATAAAGACAAACCAAAACAACAAAATTCTTTGGCTTCCTGCCATATAGAAATTACTTTTCCGAGACCTTTCACAGTGCCTGAAAAAGAAGACACTGCACTTCTACATAAAGCACATTACAATCTGACAAAGACTACTCAGAAAAGTTAAAAAATAGCATATTAAAAACCCAGAAAAAAAGTCTTTAAATGTTATTAGGATTTTACAGATAGAGCAAATTTATGGAAGAGACTGGGTATTGTAAATAAATACAAATTTCATAGTGAACTACAATGTTTTCTCTAATTCTCATTCAACTAACTTGTTATGTGGTATACAAATATGTGAGTTAATGCAATATTTCATATTACACTATACAATTGATCATAGACAAGGTAAAAGGACCAAAAACTGAACTGCAGAGGGAATCTGTAAATATAAGGAATTTATGCAATTTGTAGGGGTCTTGGAAGGCTGCAAAGAGCTGCCAGCACTCCTGGAAGGACTGTCTTCACTAAACAAAGCTGCTTCCCCAGAGAAGAAGTAGGGTTGTTCATCCATCAAAGCAGTAGTTTCAACATAAGATTTGCATCAATTCTATATTATCTCCCTAGTATATAGTTTTCAGCCAGCCTACTTTCAGAAAATAAAAATTTTATATACACTTATATTTTTGTAATGCAAGGTCACAATGGGACCTCACTGAAAACATCTGTCCCTCATAATGACAATTTTAAAGTTGTGGAGTGACTATGTAAATCCTCTAGAAATCCATCTCTTGGATTTCTGGAACCCTTTTCAGCAATTTCCTTGGCTTTCTCTTGTTCTGTATGAGCTGTTAGTACGACCAAAAAAACCCCCAAAACCAAACCACCCTCTCATTACTTAGGTGAGATTAACAGTTGTGGGCAGAAAGTTTGCTTTTGATTTTGATTTCATGGAATAAAAATTTAAATTGTCCAGCATTTTGTGGAAATTTGAACACTTCTCCAGACATTCAGAAACTATAGTTTCTTCTTGATGGAAATTCACATTTATGGTTAAACCTGACTGTACAGCTCTTATCTTGGTATCTACCAGAGACAGATCTTCTGTTAATAAAGAAGTCAAATTATTATTTGAAGAAATAGAAATAACCAGCAATACAAGACAGCAGGAAGGAAAAAGCCTCTAAGACAAAATAATATGGCATTGCCTGAACACACTAAAATGAAAAACTAGGTGTTTTATTACAGGCAGAATTAATCTCCAGTTTATTTTACTTGTAGGTTATTTTCTTTATTCCTGCTCTCTAAGTAGATTGGAAATGCCTTTTCTAGATGAAATAATAAGAAATGTCAAAACATATAGCAATTGTAAAATAACTTATTTCTGAATGTAACTCTGAAGATAGAAAAGTTGAGCACGGAGGAGTGAAATTGAGAATGGGAAGATGGGGGCTTGAGGGAAAGGTGAGTTTAGTTTTGTATTTATTCCATAGCATTCTACTCTATGTTTAATTCGCAATAAATTAAATCAATCTTCTCCAAATTGAGTCTGTTTTGCCTGTGACAGTAATTGTCAAGTGATCTCCTGGTCCTCATCTTGATCCACAAGTTTTTTAATCTTATTTTCTACCCCTGCCCTGTTGAGCAGGAGGATAGGGACACCGGCTGGGTGGGGGTCTGGCAGCTAGCCAAGGTTAACTCATCACAGTTTCTCTACATGTTCCTGGCAATTATTCATTAAGACAGACAGATAGAAGTGTCTGCTCCTAATGAGCAGACATTATATACTGCCATTGGGCTAAAGCCAAAATTATGAGGTTAAGTAAGTTAAAAAAAGCTATAGTATTTCAGTGCTGTTCTGCGGTGAAGGTTCCAACAGGACAATTCAGCTTTGGTTAAGAGTAAATATGTGGTCATTCAGTGCATGTGCTGTTACACTGAACAGGTCAGCTCAAGAGGGCTAATGGGTAATCAAGGTCTTCCACGACTGCAATATCTTACTTCACTATTACTGGGCCTTTTTACATGTTTCAATGACAAGGTACTTTCCTACAAAAGAAAATAGTGCTGTTTTCAGAATGGCAATCTTTCCATAGTGCTTTCCAACAGAAGCACCAGTTCTTTCACACCATACTGGAAGAGGGTCTTGCAATCTAAATATATATTCCACTGTTACATTAAAAGTTTCAACACTACCTTAAATTCTTCAATTTATTACTGTGTTAAGTAAAATAAAGATCATGCTTTGCTTTCACTAATGTGCAAGTAAAATAATAGCTTGAAAGTTAGTTTGTCTATTGATTTTAATGAAGAAGGGAAGAAACTTTATTTGAACTCATGGCAATAGTTTTATTTTTTTAAGCTTTTTCATTTCCTAGGGGGAACTGAAACTATTTTTTAAACTTGCCTTTTGTTACCTTTTATTATTCTCAGACTTAATACAGGATAAAATTACAATAAAGAAAAACCATACAAAAAAAAGCAAATCCACTATATCCCTAAAAATTTATTTCATTTTTTTTATGCTTAAACAAAAGGGAAGTATTTTAAGTATCATAGCCATTTCCCTTCACCTTTGGTTGCCCACATGTCAGACTTGAAATAAAGATAAGTGTGAGCCTCTGGAGGCTAAGGTAATTTAACTTTGAGCTGTGCTTTAGATTCTAACTAACTTTTAGAAGTTATTTAAATAATCAGATTTCTGTACCCCACAAAGCACAGAAGTACAATGGAGTAGCAATATTAAAATGTCCTCCATTGGAGAAGCTCAAAAATCAAACTCCCAGACAGCAAAAACATCTCCATCTAATTACTTCATTATTTCTGAGGGCAAAACCCAAGTGGCAGCTGAGGACTAGAAGGGTGTTGCTATGACAGACCCAAAAGGAATTCAAGGTCCATCACAAAAAGCCTATTAGAGAAACTAAGTTTTTCTGGGACAAAGAAGAGGTCCTTACAGAGATAAGTGATTGCCTAAAAAGGTGAGAATCAGAGGAACGAATCCATTTCAAAAGTAGCAGGATATCATTAATGTCTTAAAACTAGCTGCCCTTGGCCTCAAGCTCCTCTTTAAGTGTACAAAGAACGCAAGGTTACTAAACAGGAGTGAAAATAGTAGACAAAATAGAGTGTTGCTGTGCGTACAGTGATATACATGGTAAAAAAAGTACCCATATCAGACAAGTAGTGAGTTCTCGTATCATCACCTCCTCTGAGAAGTAAGATTTGGGACACTTAGAAAGCAATTCTGCAAGGACATCAGCTTAATAGTCAAGAAAGAAAACCTGAATTGTAAGAATTACTGTGAATGGAAGAGAGAAAAAAAAAAAAGTACTGAGACAAATGAGAGGGGAGGGACTACCACAATTTTCTACAAAATCTTCAGTGTCACAGCTGGTGCCCACTATGAGAACCAGTGCAAGCTATACAACATCCAGATGAATAAAAGTCCAAAATAAACTTAATGATTCATTTCAACCACAGATTGTGCAGGGATGCTGATATTGTCAAATTTTTTTTGAAAAATCATCATCAGGAACCTCCCCTTTGGTAACTCTGGAACACTTCACCTAAATTTGTCTATTGCTACAGTATTACTGCAATTTCAGTCAAGATGTTGCTTTAAGGAAGAGGATGACTGTCATAAAAATAATGTTGAGAGATTCACAATACCTAAACACAAAGTTATCAAAACTACAAGTTACCAAAACACACTGCAAAGGGATGGCCTAAAGATATTACAGAGATTTCAGCTGGATTTTTTGAATCATGCATAGGACATGTGAAATGAAATAAAATAGTTTTGCCCTAAAGAACACAATAAACATTAGCATCATGAAAATAAATTCTGTGACCTGCATGTTCTAAGATACTGAAAACATTAAAGGCCACAGAGCTAGAATGGTGAGATGTGACACAACCAAAAAGCTGACTGCTTTATCTGCCCAACAATAAAGACTTCAGATTTTAAAATGGTTTCAAAATATTATTAATAATAATGAAGATCCTCTAGATCTATATCTTGACATCATAATTAATTAGTTTTATCTATAATTAACAGTAGGGTTTCAGGTATAAAGTAATGAAATTCTTTAGACAATAGAATTTTTTAATACTAGTGGTCATATTTTTCCTCAAATTAAATGACTGATTTTTTTTTTTTTTACAGATTTCCAAAGAGATGTTACTCAAGGTGCACTGAGGACAGCAATAGTTTTGTAAATTTGTCGTGGTTCAAAACATTATCTTTAAATGTATGTTTCTTGTCAAGTATTAACAAATTGAACAAATACAAATTTCCATATAAGCTTAAGACAGGCAATGCTTTTTTTAATTTTTTTTTCAAACAGACGTGTTACATTGCATGCAATACATATTAAGCTAAGACCCAGTTTTCTAAAAACCTAAATGAATTAGCTAATAAAAAAGTAAAACTGCCATGTGTTGCCTGAAAGCATATCTCAGAGAATGGTATTGAAGGAATTAATTCACAAAATCTGCTGCCCACTGAGGTCTTGGAGAGTCAGCTTTACAAATATCAGGGAAAGTTTAGGCTTGATGTGAGGAAGAAGTTCTTTACTGAAAGGGTGATTGGCCATTGGAATGCGTTGCCCAGGGAGGTGGTGGAGTCGCCGACCCTGGAGGTGTTTAAGGGGAGATTGGATGTGGCACTGAGTGCCATGGTTTAGATGATGGTTGGTGTTAGTGTTGGGTTATAGGTTGGACTTGATGATCTCAGAGGTCCTTTCCAACCTTGTCATACTGTGATACTGTGATACTGTGATACTGTGAAATATGTAACAAAGCTTTAAAATAATTTACTGCTTTTTGTGGAGTTGATAAGTTGTGCTGGACCACTGTAACCCACAGACCCCTGTTTCTTTTGACTTCATTCTGCTCTTCCCAGCTAAAAGGAGTTTCACAGTGATAAAGAGGAGGTGTAACTTTCTAAGAGTAGGCATTGCAGTGAAATGTCCACTGCTTCCTATTTGGAATTACAGGGCATACTATGCTCTTTGACATGTAACTGACTTTAGCATATCAGGTCTTGCACAAGACAGTACTGGAATAGAAAAAAATATTAAAGTTGAGTTCAAACTGCAGAAAAAGAGATGAAGATGCCTCGGGGAGGAGGGGGATGGGGCAAGATTAAAAAGAAAAAATCTAATTCTGTGGATAGCTGAGCACTGAAATGTAATGTCTACAGCAGTTGTGGAATCTTCAGTACTTCCATCATTATAAACCTTAGATAAAAATCTGTCAGAAATTACACATACAGCAAGAGGCAGAACTAGGTTACATACTCTTGAGGGTCTTCCTTCCATGATCCTTTCAATAATTTCTAATATTTTAAAAATAGAAATTGGACACAGGCTTGGGTTCATATTTTATTATCTGACTGAACTGAGGCAGTATCTTCAGGTTTAAAATCGTCAGAAAACTGAACAAAATAGTTCAATTTTCCCTTCTAAAATGTCCTCAAAAGTTACTTATCTTCAGTTACTACAGTTTCTGTTTTAATCATATGCATGAGATTTTTGAAAACTAATCCGTTTCTGATTTCTGAAATTAATCCATGTATTATCTCATTTGCTTTGCACAAAGTTCATGACAAACTAAAAGTATATGTAAATTCTACACCTAAAAGTATGCCTAGTACATAGTAAGAACAATCGCCGTGACACCTCACATCCTACACTTAAGCTACTGGGTTTTGTGGGTAAGCTTTTTTAATCTTCTATTTTCTACTCAGAGTGGTCCTGTGTCTCTTCCAGGGCACAGAAAGGTAAGAGATGTGTCATGCTTCCACAGATGTTATTTGCTTTAGCCAGTGATACATAGAGCAACTTCAGTGCCAGCGGTATGGCTTAATGATATCACAAAGTCCTGCTAAAATCCATGGGGACTACCAAAGAAGGAAGAACAAATCAAGGAATTACATTACTTACAGTTTCTCTGACATACACTGAAACAAACTTGAGCTAGCTCTGAGATTTCCTGTTTCTCTTCCACACCCAGGTTTTCTCCATATTCATAGTCATATACAGAAACAAGTGCCTGAATTTAAAAAGTTCCACCTATAAAATAAGGCAGCTCTCCAAAATGCATAGATAAGAGGTACTTCATTTTATAGCTGTAATCTGCTTGTAATGTAATTGATATCTTTTAGCAATATTAAAGAGAAGAAGCGGCACTATAACTAAATCAACTTAATATGGATGTTCTTATACTAAAGCAAAATGTTATTTGACCTTGCACTTTAACTTGATGGATGATTCAAGTGTGGACCTGATTCGTTTTAGAGGACTGTGTTTATGAAAGACATGACATTCATCTTCAGGTTGGGAAACTGAGCTCTTGCCCTTGAGGTTTGTAGTAATCTTAGCAGAATTGTAGTCTGGAGAAGAGTTTATGCTTTTCTTACCCTTTGGCAACATTACTTTCGGGGTAAGAGCTCTAGCAGCAAATATTCTGTTATATAGTCATAACTTGGTGCAGTTAGTGAAGCAAATCAAAACACTCTAAACTCCAGATGCTTCATTTCATGAATTCACCCCAAAGCAAACAGATTACCATCTGGACATGTGAAACAGAAAGACAAAATATACACTTAAAGTAGACTGTGTTTGTGAGTACAGTGTGTGTAGCTTGAGTTTAGTATATCAGTATAGGAACTGTGTTATTTCAAAGGCTAACATACTATGAATCAGAATTGTTTTCTACTTGAGAAGTATTTGAGATATTACTGAGATGTTGAGCTGATAGTTTGGATTAAATGTAATAGGCTTTAATTCATCTCATAAATACTCTAAGAACATAAACTTTTACCCAACACAATTGATAACATCTGGACTAGTGATTTATTTTTCCAATTATTTTCTTCATTTCAGAAATTCAAAAAACATATTGGGGACATTTAGGGCATACTATCTCAGAAAGCAAATTGTAACTTCACAAGTAAATTGAAATAATTTCCCTCAGTCATTTTTACAAACCCTTTTACAAACTCTTTTCTTACCTCTATGAGAGGCTAAAAGCTCACATTATAAAAATATACAAAGCAGATCATAAACTCTTCCCTATTGTTTCTATGTGTACGCACTTCACCCTTCTTAAAAGACTGAAGTTCTTTGACAGGGTTTTGAATTCCTATTATAAAATTTTGGACCCACTGAAGACTTCCACCAATTCCAGCTGAGGTTATACTTCACCTCTTACTTTCTTTTGCCACTGAAACATATTTTATTGCAGTCAATAGCTGGAAATGTGTTTCCCAGAGGAAACAGAATGACCAAACCACAATTACTCTCCCTGACCTTGGAAATGCAAATGTATTCAAGGCTATGAAATTAAGCTCACAATCTAAGGCAGATTTGTGTACTTTCAATGATGCTGAATGTTATAGGAAAAGGTTTACAAGGTGTAGATCTTGTGATAATGTAGAGATGATACCCACGACTATTTTTGAGCTGGTTGTTGCAATATGAAGTTTGATGGGCTGTAATTCCGTAGCTAAACTGTTCAGTTTCTTCCAACCTTTACAGAACACAAGAAAAATGCAGGAGAATGACATTGAAAAATGGTTAGGAAGAAGAGAAGAGTTTTATCCAAATGCATCAGCAACTAAGAGAAACTGAATGAACGGTACGGTAGCTGAATTGAATTTTATTACTTTTTACAAGAAGTAAAGACATTTCTAAAATTTGGCTTCAGTCTATTTAAAAATTCCTTTTTATTTTCGATATTACTACTCAAAACAAAGAGCTGGAACTTTTACCAGAAAATTACGTTTCCTTTCAGGTCATCAATATTATCTGTCAGTGTCAAATGAAATCTTTTTTTCTTTAAACATTGTAGTGTGTTCTTACTGTTGTATCGATCCTGTCTCCCAATTTTTGCTATGAGAAAAACATTTGACTGTCCTGTATTGAGAACTCAGAGCTATTTAACTCCCATACTGAAAGAAATTTCTACAAAGGCAAGTCCAGTCCAAAGAATAGTCTGTTAGCTCCTGAAATGCAACTGAATCAGAACTGGATTTGCATCTTTTATAAAGCACTGCACTCATATTTGGAACTACAAACTAAGACTTAGGTAAGCAAAAAGAAGCTTTCATTTTAATTCAGTGAATGAAAACATTATATATGTCAAATCTGATCTGACAAAAATTGTTCCCTGTTTAAAAAACCACAACCATGGCATTTAAGTAATTATTAACATCTCTGAAGGTTCTCCACAGAAATGCATATTTTACAGTATACAATAACAAAGACTGGATTTCAAAAAGAATATTTAGGTTTGATGTTGATTATTAGATAAAAATTTGGTAATCACTATTGAAATTTACAAATAAAAAAGGTTGCCCCTCTATGCCCCTTTTCAAACTTTTCATAAATGCAAACTTGTGAACATCTTAGTTTTTCTCATGTGCTCATCATGTGATTACAATGCAAGAGCTGTATATATGAAGTATGTGATCATGCTATGTGACTACTCTATAGCGTTCCACAGTTAAAAAAAAATCTGCATAGATTTCATTGGTAAAATAGAATCTGTACAAACTTTCTCAGACATAAAAACAATCAAGAAGGTATCAGTTGGAATGCTGCATTCGTTTACCTGTGCCCCTGTGCTCAGCATTGGTGAGGCCACACCTCGAGTACTGTGTTCAGTTCTGGGCCCCTCACTACAAGAAGGACATTGAGGTGTTGGAGCACGTCCAGAGAAGGGCGAAAAGGCTGGTGAAGGGGCTGGAGAACAAATCCTACGAGGAACGGCTGAGGGAACTGGGGTTGGTTAGCCTGGAGAAGAGGAGGCTGAGGGGAGACCTCATTGCCCTCTACAGCTGCCTGAAAGGAGGCTGTGTGAAAGCGAGCGTTGATCTCCTCTCACAAGTGACAGATGATAGGACAAGAGGAAATAGCCACAAGTTGCACCAGGGGAGGTTCAGACTGGATATTTGGGGGAATTTCTTTAGTGAAAGGGTGGTCAGGCACTGGAACAGCTCCAGGGAGGTTGTTGAGTCGCCATCCCTGCAGGTGTTTAAAAGATGGGTTGATGAGCTTCTTAGGGACATGGGTTAGTAGTGGATAGGTGCGTTTGGACTTGATCATCTCAAAGGTCTTTTCCAACAGGATGATTCTATGACTCTACATTTTCCTAGTATCCTGTAGTCAACAAAGCATTTCTATCTCCTGAAATATTTGATTTAGTGAAAAGGGGAGAAAATTCTCAGATTTCTCAGACTTTTCTTCAAGTGTGCAGAGAAAACATTTGATCTTTTCTCCCTTTTATACGTAAAAGATAAAATATTTTCAGAAGACTTCGAGAAGCTTGACACTGTCCAGGGTTTTGGGGTTTTTTTGTTTTAATTAGTATTATCATTCAAGAGATAACAAAGCCAGTAGTTTTCCTTAAGAAAGGAAAAAAAAAAGCATAAAGATTCACATTTTATGAGAGCTAAAAGTTAACAAGGACCTGAGATAATTAAAGTCAGTAACTATGAACTTAAGGCATGACAACCAGGATGAGTAACTTCTGAAATGTGTCTTCTACCTCTCTCCACTCTATAGCTTCAAACTGTTTCTTTTCTTTCAATAAGAAAGGACTTAAAATGCAGAAACGGAGTGGAAATTCTAGATGCACTAAGATAGATAGGACCCCCTCTCTCTTCCTTCAGCTCTAGGTATGGCATTACTACAGCTGCTGAAGAAAAGCAGGAAATATTGAAGTTAGAATTTTTGAAGGAAGATATCTATAAATCAAAATTATTTTTGTCTCTGTTTACTGGCAAAGGTATATGTTCAGCTGAGACCATGAATCTCTCTCTCATAAAAGTCACAAGTTTAAAAAGCTCAAGATATGCCTGCAAATGCATCATGGCTCACTATAAAAGCAATAGCTAACTGTAAGTGAGTACAATTATATAGAGAAACTTTAATTAGGAACATAAAATAAGTATTAATCACTTGGTGTCATTAAGAAATTACATGGATGTCTATCACTGCCAACAGTCTGAGTTTAATATTTTGTAATAGCCTGAGGGAGTACTTACAGACCACTGTATAACAGAAAATTAAGATCTATTCCTCCTTAAGTGATACAATTTCCTTGATCTGTACGTATCAGTTTCTTCATTCCATTTAGCTCTGCTAAGGCTATTTTCAAATTGTGTGAATACTTGTTTCTTCCACTGACTTCAACCCTCAGTCCGTTTTCTGCACTTTTGGAATGAAGTCAGAAGTTTAAAGTAAGACTTTGCACCATTAGCCTGAGAATAATGCATTTTAATGTAAGATTTACCACATTGTTTCTCAAGTTAATGTTCACTTTGAATGTAGCTATTTGATTTCTTTCCTATAACAGGTGATATTTAGGAGAGTTCATGCCAGAGAAAAATAACCACCAGAAGCAGGAATGTGTGTGTAAATAAGAATTTTATTTTAAATGAGTCTGGATATTATGGCCATATGAAAACCGACTAAAAAAAGGAAAAAGCAGCATGAAAAGTTTGGTGGCTGCTGTCAGGATACAGAAAAGTAGGATTCTCTTAAAAGTATTAAACGTCTTAGTTGCATTGTTGTCACAAAACCAGCAGCTGTAATCCTGGAAGATATCACCTATTACAGCTATTTCACACCCAAGAAATTTTCCAAAGCTACCCTACTTTCTGCCTCTTTTGCATAAAAGATTTGGCAGGGTTTCTTGGTTACTCAGAACATTTTGGGAGGAAAAGAGCCAGTATTTTCCACGTCTTTCATATCTGAATCTTTAGGGACACAACTTGAACCTATGCAAAGATCATACTGAAGACTAACTGCATTTAACATCCATGATCAACTTGACTCAGAAGCAAAATTTTAAGTAAAGTACTGTTTACTGGTATTAATACCTACAAATAAGTAAGCATGTTTAGTACTTTTCTATAAAACCAGCATTTGTTTGTTTAGCATCCTTAAAACATAAAAAAAAAAAACCCACAAAAGCTGAGTACAAGACTTAATGCAGTCACGTATCTGAGACTAAATGCCAATGCAAAACAAAGTATTTTGTTAATACTATTTATGCACAAGTTTCTCTTCTTCAGGTAGATGGTGAAAATGCAAGATGGTACACTTATGTCCTGTGAGTGCTGTTCTCTTTATCACCACACAATGGTAAAACCAGAATGCACCTATCCATCACAGAGAAGCAGCTGAGCCATCTGCTTAACATTTGCGTAAGTAAAAATAAGTGGAGTTATGCTGCTGCTGTCACTATGTCTGAAAAGCTAATATTACTGTCAGTATACCTCAGACATCTGTGTTTAAATCATTAATTTTCCAAGATATCATTGCACATAGTTTTCCCTGTGACAAATAAATGGTTTCATCAACTTGCAAAGATTTAAGTAAACCACAGACATCCTCTTTGTGGTACATTTTTACTTGCCAGCAAGGTGACAAACTGAGATTGGCTTCCCCATATTGCCTAGAAGAACCTGAAATGAACTAAGACCCAGTGACTGGCACAACTGAAGTTAAAGATATCTTCCCATTGCCAAAAAAGCATAACAAGCAGCGCAGCTGCCATTCTACTGCTGATTTGTAACAACTGTGACATGAAGCAGAATACTTAGGTAAGGAGGGATAACGTTTTCATTCAAGTTTATATTTTTCAGAGTCACAATGTAACTATACGTTTCAGCAGCTTATTTAGCAATATATGCAAGATCAGGTTTTAAAGCACAGAAAAATACAAATCCCTTTTAAGGTAAATTCATTAATATAGAAAAAGTGTAAAATATAATAGAACAGAGACATACTGACTTTTGCCAAATCTTAATTATGGAGTTCCCTTATTTTCCATAATTAATTTACAGTTGAATAGTGTCTCTAACAGTACATGCAAATCAGAACTCCAATTCTGTGCAGAATTCCATGCTTGAAAGCCCACAATGCGCTGAAATAAATAAACCCTGATGAAAACATTTTAATGTGAAGCAAAAAAAGAATAGTTTAAAAACACAGTTCAAATTACGTGTGCTTGCAAAAATAAATCAGACTCCATTTCTGTTCATAATTTTTAAAACAAACTGCTTTGGCATCATATTATAAACTAGAACATTGTCTAATATCATTCTGTACAAAAGATGTGGGTCTACAAAATATGATTATTATATGCTTAACAGATTGTGTGTCAGAACTGCAGTCTTTATTGTAGTGAACAAATAAATGTACTTCAAAACATGTTGGAGTTAACCTATAGAAAGAATCTGATTATCTTCAAGTGTTCAAAAATGCATGAAGAATGCGTAATGGTGTAACTTCCCCCTTGGCCACAGGTGTGATCCTTGGGCTACTAAGTACGACACTTGTCTCGCTTGGAAAAATATCCCTCTACACCAGACCACTTGCCAGACAGAGTAAATCAGGCTTGTGTTGACCTAAAGTTAAGCTCACTGGGGAAAAGAACTCCCATTTTAAAAATTCAGTGAATAGGAACATTGAGCATACCCAAAACTGTTACGTTCAGGAAAGTATGCCCACTGGCCATAAAAGGACTGATGAAGAATCCCTTCTTGAACAGACATATAGTGGAAAAGAGTATTTCCTCATCTTTTACAAAAATGCAATGGGCAGAGCATTTAGGTACCCCCCTCAGTGCATATGGGCTCCTGTATATCTGGGACAAGATCGTCTTACTGTCTGAAGAAGACACCAACCATCAGTCACTTTCTGAGAGCTTAATAGGCATGATCCCTGAATCATGGTCCAAGTGTGGTAATCTTATGCAGCTGGTAGAGGGGGCCAGAATTACATCATCCAAGTGGTGGTCAGAATGGAAAATTATCTGAGAAAAGTCAATTATCTCAAAATCCTTTAAGTAAGTGATCCAATGGAAGGCCCTTTGGTCTCTTCTGGATCACAGCAGGCTGGGTGCTCCACCTGTGTTGGGATGCCTCTCAGGAGTAGCATGGGGAACTTAAGCATTTGCTGACAAAGCAGAAGGAAAGTCCAAGGCAAGGATGACTTTTTGAGACTCAGCTATCGCCTGTTGAGGAATGCCAACACATTGAATGAGTATTTTCATTAATCTTAAGAAGAGGGAAATTTTAACTACAGTCTAGTTTCTCTACTTACCTCTTAGCTATCTATATGATCCATATACCCTTTTATGTTTAAATACTAATATATCTATGTGTACACATATATCCTTATATGTCTGTGCTTACATATGATACTTCACGACTTAGATACCACATAGTAATTAAGAGTGAATCTTGTAATTCTGAATCTCTAAATAAGTTGCTGGTTTGATTATAGTAGATTCCATACTAGCACCTGTTAAATATAACATCGGTTTATGATTAAGTGTTGCTAAAAATCCAAACATTTGACCTACCTTAAATTATCAATAAATTCTAAATTACTGCTAAATCAAAAATGTGTAAAATAATTAATTCATGATTGAATGGAAGATATTTCTTCATGTGTAAAGAACAGTAACAACTAAGGTGACCAAGTTTTTATTCAGAGTTCTTTTCCAAGAATGTGTCATTTGAACCTTCCAAGGGCTGTTCTGCTTCTGAAGATTTAAGAATAAAATCCAGAGACTGAAACAAGCTTTAAGAAGCTAACGAGGACAAAAGACAACGCAACCCATATCCCACACCCTCCTCCCCCTATCAGTTTCTTCCTCAATTTTTCCATCTGCTTCAAGAAAAGAGAAGCTCAAAGAAGTATGGGAACTCTGTTAACATCCTACAGAGAAAAGGGAGAAAAAATAGGACCAACGGGCAGTCCTGACGCATTGTTGCTTCCTGTCATTCTGTTAGAGAGGAATCTCTTTTAAAAAGAGATTTATAACAAGTAGTATGCTGGGAAAGCATGAAACTGCATACACAGAAGAAAGTCAACTAACTCTCCAAGGGTGCCTGGGCTGAGCGTTAACAATAAGCCACTATTCTCCAGTATTAGGGTACAAACATTGGAATAGAAGAATGTGAACATGCGTTAAGATTTTCTGCCAAGTGCGAAATCAGAAAACTTATTTAGTAGTGTGATGTGAGTTCAGAGACTGTGTTTGCTTTCAGGATTATTTTCATGAAGCACGATGAAAAAAAAATCTGTTAGCTGACCTGTTGCAAAAAACCTTTGTTGACTCTGAAAGAGACTGAAGAGCATATTGAGAATTGAAGAATAGTGACAAAAGCTCTCGTGATTATGGCACTGGAGAAATGCAAAACATGGGTGAGAGGAGCAGTAAGGGAGAAGCCTGCCAATCAAAAGGGAAGTAGACAGAGAGTGTTCATACGGCCAAGTTGGCTGCATCTATATCAGGTCTTAATGTCCAGTGAGATCTAATACTTTCAAACTGTTAGTAAAGATTACTGCAATAGGGGAAATTAATTAGCTACACTATAAGCTTCCTCTCTATAGGAAAGCATCATAGAATCATAATACAGGTTGGGTTGGAAGGGGCCTTCAAAGATCATCTAGAATAAGAATGCAGGTCTTGGGACTTGTCTACAAAATTACAAAACAATGCCTAGCAGAAATAGGGTATCAAAGTTTATTTTAAAGGTCTGACTGCAGTCTTCAATTCACCTGAAGTTATACAGATTACCTTTGACATAGTTGATACTTGGAATACAATTTGTGATGTCCAGGCTACTCTGCCAAAATTCCAACATCCGTAATTTATTTTAGCTCTTGAGAAATCCTGTTACACAGTTCCTAAGATAACCACAAAAAGCAAAACTTTCTTTACTTCTCCTCTGAGTTTTATCCCAAGAAGTCTTTAGGAGCTCATGAGCTTTGGGCTCATATAAATTAATGACACTAACTTTCACACTAACTTTCATGTTGTAAGATAAGGGACTCAGATTCCAGACTGTGTTTCTTTTTTGTACCTTGATGGAGATAGAATATTGCAGTGATTTTGTCTTATGCGTTTTGTGAAGTATTTCAAGCATTTACCATGGACTATAGATAATGAGAAGAAAATGTGGTTATTTTGAGTAAGAAAAGATGTTTACAAGAAAAAGAAAATATAGCACTCTTTATGTTCCCTGTGGTACACAAAGCAGAGCCATGGTGTCTCCTCACTTTACAAAATAACACAAACAAAAAGGTCACAGAAAGAAAGGAGGAACAATGCACAGAAGAACCACCAACAAAACAGAAGAAATGAGATGCACTCAGAATTCAGTTCTCCCCTTAGAAAGAATGATTTACAACTAAAGTAAAGGTAACATGCTATCAGCCCTAAATATTTATTACAGCAACTGAAAAAATGCTCCTTTTGTGACCACTGTCTCCATCTAATATTGGGTTGATGGAGATATATATCGCAATATAACACAACTCTTTTGCTTCAGTGCTCACTGAAAGATTATTTTGCAGGAGGACATATAACCTCAGCTCACCCCAGGATGAAATGAGCAAAGGCCAGAGAAGCATTGGAAATTTTGTCTGACATTTGATGTACAGAATGCACAGAGCTGTTAAGAGAACATCATGTAATTCAAGTCTGACTGACATGTTACTTGGTCAAAATACAGGTACTGGATCCCAGCATGATGTATATTTAAATAGTGATTTGCTTGTTGCATGTATATTCTCTTTGTAATGACCTCTCTGATACAAGAGACATGGCCTTGGTGCAGCAAACTGTCCCCAAGCGTGTACTATCTCACTTGCAGAGCTGATCAGCAGCTGGTACCAGCTCACAGCTACTTGCACGGTGAAAGTGTAGTTTCTTCTTACTCCCTTTTCTTCCTCTCCTGCTCGCCAGTGCTCCCAGCTATGTGCCCCTGCCACAAACCCTCCTCTCTCCACGGCGCCCTATTAAAAACTTTGGTGACTAAACTCCACTGAGAAGTCCATCTGGGCCAATTTTCTAGTAGATCAGCAGATTGCATCAGCTTATGGAGTCCGATCGAAAACAGAGCCAGAAGAAAGTTGGCAATAGGAAGATGTAGAACTTAAGCACACAGAGCAGATGGCTTTGGAAAGGTAGGAGAAGCCTGGGAAGTGGATTTCACCTTTCTGAAACTTTAGGTTACTAAACAGCCTTGCTGTTTAGTATGTTATGATGTAACATATCATCATGCTATACACTTAGCATGGGAGTAATTTTTTAAGTAAGTACTCTATAACACCTGGATATACTGAGGGCAAAAAGATAAAACGGAAGGCATAGAAGATGACTGTGCCACAATTTACAGCCTGTAGAAAGGAAGAACTAACTAGCATAATAATGACTATTAGTAATAGCTGTTACAGCATTAGCAGACATTATACAAATGAATCCTTATCATTCTTCTGAGAATAAACAAATATATCTCTCAGTCCACAGGGAGACACAGAAGACTAAATATATTCAATCATTCAAATAATTAATACTATTATTGAGTCTTTTTTTAAAAACAATTCTCATTGTTTTTATGCTATTATCAATAGGAATAACTGCCCTTTTCAGCAAATACAGCAGAAGGAAAGTTCTAAATTCATAATACACATGGGAAGTATGATCCAAGGAGCTGCTGTATTCTTCCATCCAAGTAACAGAAATATATCATAACACCTGTGGGGTGTTTGAGCAATGGATAACTGGATGAATACTAATAGAAAGTATGGGAGCAATTTATTGCCTGAAATAGCTACTGAATTCATGAAGCAACTGACAACAAACAGTACATATTAAGACTGGAAATAATTCTAGTTGTTTCTTCGGTTGGTAACATAATTGTATTTGAGATACTTTGTAGATCTTATTCAGCTTATAAGAGTGAAAAAACCCAAAACATTCCACATGTTTGAGATACTTTGTAGATCTTATTCAGCTTATAAGAGTGAAAGAACCCAAAACATTCCACAAACTTCAGACATCTTCATCACACCATCCCAAGCTGAGAGAGCTGGGGTTGTTCAGCCTGGAGAAGGCTTCTGGGCAGACCTTACAGTGGCCTTCCAGTACCTGAAGGGGGCCTGCAAGAAAGCTGGGGAGGGACTTTTTACAAGGGCTCATAGCGATAGGACAAGGGGCAACGGCTTTAAATTGGAAGGGGGAAGATTTAGGTTCGACATTAGAAAGAAATTCTTCACAATGAGGGTGCTGAGACACTGCAACAGGCTGCCCAGGGAAGTTGTGGATGCCCCCTCCCTGGAAGTGTTCAAGACCAGGTTGGATGGGGCCTTGAGCAGCCTGGTCTGGTGTGAGGTGTCCCCGCCCATGACAGCAGGGGTTGGAACTGGATGATCTTTAAGGTCCCTTCCAACCCAAATCATTCTATGATTCTGCTCATGGGCAGAAACACACTATTTTCTTTCATACTATGATTATAAGCCTTTTTTTCAGGCCAAAATGGCTTTTGAACAAAGTCTTGTCTGTAACAATGAGTTTGTATGAGCATAGGTGAAAGTTCCTGCACATCAGTGAGATGGTATGGAGGCTGAGATCAAATGCATGAACTCACAAAATTGAAATCTTTGCTAAAAAAAAATCACTTGGTGTGACTTCTTCAGCTGGAAGCTGATTCCAGCATTTTGAATTTAATCTGCTCCGTCAGTGATTCAACGCTATGGGACTTCCCTGACTTAACTGAAGAAATTACAGCTAAAAGCTAAAATGAAAGCCAGAAATACTTTCTCCCAATCCTTTGGTGCAACTGTAACCTCACATCCAGAAAGAAAATTAAAAGTCTGGGACTCTCTGTAAAACAACTCGAACTTTCACTCAAATACAAGATGTTTCACGCTCTGCTAGTGCCCAAAACCACTGAGGTTGCACAGGTCTTGATATAGACTTTTTGACACAGCTGTTATCAACTACCTAGCAAAAACAGAAACCTGATTTATGTCTGAATTATTCAATATTTTACAAAATGGCTCAGCTAAAACAAAACCATGCAGAACCTGACAATTTTGTAGGGACAGCTAGGCCACTAAATGCTTTGTGTTGCCATTCTTTGAGTAAAGTAGGGGGATTTAGCTGACAAATTATTTGACATCCCAGGAAACGGTAAATTTTTAACAACAATACTTGGCACTTTCTTGAACTGAGGGGCCCAGAACTGAGCACAATACTCAAGGTGTGGCCTCACCAACGCCGAGTACAGGGGAAGGATCACTTTCCTCGTCCTGCTGGCCACACTATTCCTGATACAGGCCAGGATGCCATTGGCCTTCTTGGCCACCTGGGCACACTGCTGGCTCATGTTTAGCCTCCTGTCAATCAGCAGCCCCAGCTCCCTTTCCACCTGACTGCTCTCCAGCCACTCTGTCCCCCGCCTGTAGCGCTGCATGGGATGTTGTGGCCAAAGTGCAGGACCCGACACTTGGCCTTGTTGAACTTCATCCCGTTGGAATCAGCCCATCTCTCCAGCCTATCAAGGTCCCTCTGCAGAGCCCTCCTGCCTTCCAGCAGGTTGACACTCCCTCCCAACTTGGTGTCATCCACAAATTTACTTATGATGGACTCAATCTCCTCATCTAAATCATCGATGAAGATGTTAAACAGAACCGGACCCAATACTGATCCCTGAGGGACACCACTGGTGACCGGCTGCCAGCTGGACACAGCCCCATTCACCAGCACTCCCTGGACCCAGCCATCCAGCCAGTTCTTAAACCAGCTGAGAGTGCACCTGTCCAAGCTGTGGGCTACCAGTTTATCCAGGAGTATGCCGTGGGAGACAGTGTCAAAGGCTTTGCTCAGGTCCAGAGAGACTACATCCACAGGCTTCCCTTCATCCACCAGGTGGGTTACCTTATCATAAAAGGAAATCAGGTTGGTCAGACAGGACCTGCCTCTCACAAAGCCATGCTGGCTGGGTCGGATCCCATGTCCATCCTGAAGGTGCTGTGTGATTGCACTCAGGATGATCTGTTCCATAACCTTGCCAGGCACTGAGGTCAGGCTGACAGGCCTATAGTTGCCCAGGTCCTCCTTGCAGCCCTTTTTGTGGATTGGCGTGACATTTGCCAACTTCCAATCATCTGGGACCTCCCCAGAGAGCCAGGACTGTTGGTAGATGATGGAGAGTGGCTCGACAAGCTTTTCTGCCAACTCCCTCATCACCCTAGGATGGAATCCATCAGGTCCCATTGATTTGTGTGGATCCAGGTGGCTCAATAATTCATAGACTATTTCCTCCTGGAACACAGGGGAGCCATTTGGTTTCCTGTCTCTATCTGTGAGCTCCGAAGGCCAGTTATCCTGAGGGGCACCTCTCTTACTGGTGAAGACTGAGGCAAAGTAGGTGTTGAGTACCTCAGCCTTCTCCTTGTCCCTGGTAACTATGATCCCCCCCAGGTCTAACAAAGAATGGAGGTTTTCCTTGCCCCTCCTTTTGTTATTAATGTATTTATAGAAGCGCTTTTTGTTATCCTTAACAGAAGTAGCCAAATTAATTTCAAATTGTGCTTTTGTTTCTCTCACTTTCCTTCTGGTAGGTTCATTTACCTGCTGGAGCAGGAAATTATCCTCCATACACTCTAAGAATCTCCTAGACTGCCTCTTCTCTGCTGTGTTGAGCTCCCAGCAGATATCCGGTAGGTTGTAGTCACCCACAAGAACAAGGGCTGGTGATTTTGCGACATCTGCCAGCTGCTTGTAGAATAACTCATCCCCTTCATCATCCTGGTTGGGTGGTCTATAACAGACTCCTACCAGGATGTCAGTCTTGTTATCCTTCCCGCTGATTCGCGTCCACAAGCACTCAACCCTATCGTTGGTGACCTCGAGTTCTACAGAGTCAAGAGACTCTCTTACATACAGAGCCACCCCTCCACCTCTCCTGCCCTGCCTGTCCTTTCTGAAGAGCTTGTAGCCATTTATGACAGCACTCCAGTCATGCAAGTCGTCCCACTGTGTTTCTGTAATGGCAACTATGTCATAGCTTTCCTGCTGCACTGATGGTAGTAACATAGAACATTACTCCAGGCAAAGCCCCAAATTGCAGCAGCACTGTACACACCAATCCCTGACAGAAAGCCAGAACAATGTGTTTAGTGTTAGAGAAACCAAAATACAAAAGCATTACTGATACCCTTTCTCAGTGCAACCTGTTGTAATTTGTCCATGTAGTTCGTCACTGTGCTTGTCATAAGTAAAATACTTCCCTATTGACCCTAGGCCAAGAATTACTAGGACAAATACATTCATCTTTGCGCTTTGGCTATACTTTATCTGCAAAATGAAATCCTCAGGTCCTAAAACACAGAATTTGTCTGTTTTTCTTCAATTTACACATTGTGCTTTTTAGTGTGAAGTTGGAAGAAAACTTTCTGGTTTTAGGGGTGTTTTATAATGGATTATTTTATGTTTGCTGTGTCTTATAACTGATAATGAACTGATTAATGTCTACTGCACATGCTGGAAACTGAATCCCAGTTAAGTGCTCCAAAAAATTATAATATTGGTAATCCAATTATTATTCAAAGAGTACTAGGATTAGAAATTACACTTTTCAAGATAAAACCATTAGAAAAACACTGTCTGTATGGAGGTAAATTTTGCCTCCAAAATTTGCACATTCATTTCCAATACTTGCTGTAATGCAATATTTAATGGCAGCAAAAGCACTAAGTGCAGTAACAGGGTTTTCCCCATGAGGGGGGCCCTGTCACAGATGTTGAGCCTTTCTAAGGGAGAATTTTAAACCACGACCTTTATTTCTTATTTGTGAATGCAGTTCTTATGTTCCTCAAACAAATGGGAGTCCAAAGGAAAAAAATTAACATACTGACACCCAGGGAACTCTTCTCTGGAGCTGATACAACAAACTGAACAGTTCAGAGTGAGCTGGCTTGGGACTCCAGGCTTCTGTCAGGATATGTGCTATTCTGAGTAATGGGTAGCAAAGCCCACACAGTTCTCACAATGCCAAGGATGCTCCATTCAACTCAAGCAAAATTCTAACAAGGAGAAGGAAGAGAAAGAATGATAGCCAAACATAACTGGATGGTAACACCAAGCACTGTCCTACAGATTGTCAAGGCTCTCTTGCAAGAGGTAAATGTGGCTTTTGCCCAATATCTTCAGGTTCAGTTCAGAAAGACAAAATGACTTTGATTCAGATTCAAAGAAAAGTACAATTCTGAGTCTGCCTTACATATAATTAACTATTTAAATCCTTCAGAATAATCTAAGTGGATAATTTATAAAACAGAAGACACTTCTATATTATAAGAGATGAAGAAAAACATCCATATTTAAAGAACAAGCAGCATTCAGTAAGTTAACAGTATACATCCTCATTCCATTTTCCATAAAAATTATAATCCAGCACATTACTTACCTTACTTATCATTACTTTTTTATGGTTTTACCTTCCATGTTTTATAGTAAAACAAGTTTCATTTTGATTTCCACAAAGTACAATGGCAATTTCAGTTCTGGACCATCAAATTTTGAACACATTTGGAAACTAACCAAAACAACAATTGTGTTTGTCCACATTCAGCAACCTTACTAAATAGGCACTTAGCTATATGCATGTCCGTGTATCCATAAGCAAGTTATAAGCACATGTTTCATTGGACTACAAAATGAGTTTTACAGAAATCCAATCTGAGATCCTGCTCCTCTAAAAAGTGACGTGCAGGAAAACAAAAGAACTCAGAAGAAAAATATATAACCACTTGGGAGCATTAAAATACCTTAATTCCAATATGAAAAAAATATTAATGAACTTGAATGAGCAAAGCCTGACATTCTGAGCATCAGCAAGTTGAAACATGGTCATAACCAGAAGGCAGCCATTTGTCATTCTGTGCCACAGAAACATAAAGAATGAGAATACAATGAAAAGAATGGACATATCTTTCATACACAGAACCAAAAAACAGAGAGACCAAAGAAAGCTAAGAATTGTATCTGAAGGTTCAGCAATTACAATAGCAACAGAGAGATTTAAAACTCAAGTTACTGTATTAAAGCTAGCAATAACCAACAACAGGTTTTGCCCGAAACTGCTCATTACTAAACAAATGGAGAAAAAAAAAAGTAAGAATAAGTTTAAGCTCATAAATTCTAAACACATGAAGCTCTTCCAGAAAAGAGGAAGCCCATGACAAAGATAACTCTAAGCTAAACCTCAAATTCAAACACAAACCTCAAGGATAAATATCTTCAGACTGAATTAAAGACACTTTTCATCCACAATGCAACAATCGGGTATTTTGTTCTCTCCAGCTTTCTCTAATTCAATGCAGTGCATTTCTTCTTCTGGCTGAGTAAGATCTATAGATTCTTTCACATGCTATAGAAATCCATTAACGTAATGAGTGACTAAGCTTCTGGAAACAAATGTGTTGAAGGTGCTTAACTGAATAACTAAGAAGTAACAAAGAGGCTTTACCTACATTTGTTTGTTCACCAAGTAATAAACCCCCCTGTTCTCTAACAGGCTCTACATAGTTAATACAACCTGGTTTGGGCTGATAGATGGGAACAGGACTGTAGTTTGAAATATGCCTCAAAGGACACCCACATAGAAGTGAAAGAAAGACAGAAATTTGCCATTCTGTGGAGGGTCAGGGAAGATCAGACTGCTCAAAGACAAATTACTGTGAGATTGTAACAAAAAAAAATATTCAAGCATAAATATATAACTTTGCGTAGCTTTACAGATGCTTGTTGTTTTTTGCAGTTATATTTGCAAAAACAAACAAGTAAAAATCAAACGGTCCCCCTCCCAAGAAAAACACTGAAATACTACAAAACAGCGTAATGCCTCATACAAATGAAATCAAAACTTTCAATTGTATTCCTGGTCCAGTATCTGATTCAGTACAGAAAAAAAAAATCAATAAATCTTTCAACATATATCTTCATGATTTCCTTTTTAAGCTGCTAAAATAAGATACTAATGCACTATTTGTCTAACTCACAGAGATATATAAAGACCGATCAATATCTGAAAATTACATGGGATCTCCAAGCAAGACCAAGGAAAAGGACAAATTGAGTCTAATTCTTGATGATGCTCAGATTGCACTTTCTCTTTTCACAGTAGGAAGGTAAAGGATACAAGTTTAATTTTCAGTTCTATAAATATTTTCACCTGTTACTGCACTTCTTGCTTTATTCATAATAGACCCAAGTGAAGATGAAAGATTCAAATCACAGTGGTTATGAAAACAAGGATAACTTATGGTTTTAGAAAATACACACACATACACATTCATAAAGCTTCTTCTGGGAGCTTTAGTAGTGTCAGTAATGTAACACAATTCAGCTCGTTTATGTAACTGGGGCCCATAAATTTCTGTGTTTCCTTTTTGGCTTCTCTCATCTGCAAAGCTGTTGCAAATAAAGAGCTTCCACCAGTGCTTGTGGGATTTCTGTGCTAAAACAAGTTATGTATATTATGAAACCAGTATTGAAGTAGATCAGGTAGATCCATGAATACCCACAGAAGTCTAATGAATACTGAAGTAGTCCATTAATTCAAATTATCATGTATCCACAGCAAGTTTTGTACAGGGAGTGTACATGGAGAGTCCATGTTCAAAATCCAGCAAATGCTGCTACTAATCAAAAAATAATTCCAGAATGGGTTCCTTTAAAAAGGTCACACTTGCCTCTTTGTTTTAAAAAGTGAACAACACAAAGCTTCAAGAGAAAGCAAAACCTTGTGAAAAATAAATATATAAAATACATTGCTTATTATAATTATCATTGCATAACAACATACATGAATCAGTGGCCAAAAGGACATGTGTCACTGACAAGTCTGCACTCTTACTATGCACAACTGCTATTCTAGCTTGCAGAAACTATGTGCAAACTTGTTTAAAGCTATGTAAACTATGCTTGAACTATATACATATACACATAAATAAATACTATACATACATGACAAACACACGCATATAGCTATGCATATATATATGTACACTCATAAATATGTATATAATATGACAATACATAGATGTGATCCAAGCAAGGGGAAATTTGTACATGTGCATTTTATAGATCTAAAAAAACTAGACTAAAATTTATTAAATGGCGGTAACTGTGCTGAGTGGCAAGGACAGATTACATTAAAATAGGAGTGGAATTGCTGCTCCTGAGGTTAGGGCCATTTTAAAGGATTTTGTATGTTTTTATCAGAGGAAAAGAAAAGTAATGATTTTTTTTATATCAACTGATGGTTCTACGTAAGCTGCCTCATACTGAAATGAAAAAAAAACCAAGACAACGTAGAACAACATTTTGGGATTGCTCAGCCTAAAAACTGGCAACTCCTCAAAGAGACAGATGCAGTTTGATGACAGATTCATGGCTGAGGAAGGTGTTAAATCCAGGTGCAAACCATACACCTCTGAAATGTCTGGCTGCTCGTGTGAGATTCTGGCAGCACAGGAGCCAGGAAGTGATGCATACAGACCATTACAATCATCTAAATTCATCTAATGTAATCCGATCTAATCCAATTCTTACCCATCAGAATGTGGGTAGTTTCACCGAGCAATTCCTACCACAACCCAAGAGCTGCCGGCTGAAGTGGGATGTGCTTTCTGGGAAGACTATCAGCCACCCAGCACTTCTCACATACAATCATATAGCACTGAAGCAGTTCAGTGGCTGTAAAATTATAAATGAAATGTCACTGTAAGAGCTTTGCTTTCTACTGTTCTTGGTATTTCAGTGTTGCTTTTTATCATTAACTGGAAACTTAAAAAATTTATTATTGTAGTTCTTTTTTAAGTGAAAATGACCCAAATGTCTGAGCTGTCACTGAAAATACTAGAGCTACATTCCTGAAAAAAAAAGCCTTTCCATGACCTAATGGCAATCTCTGATCTTTGGCATCTCTCTACTGAACAGAGAAGACACAATTCTCTATTAAATACTAGAAGACTGGGAAACAGATTTCAAAGAAAAAAATATAGACTATAATCAATTGGAATGCAAGGGAAATCTTTAATGACAAAAACCAACTAAACCCCAGAAAATCTGGTTTCTGTATGTCCAGGTATATGCAGCTTCTCTCTTTTCCCAATTACAATGTTAGAAACTACTTCTAGTTTGTCTCACCAGAGTATTATGAGGTTTATCTTTACATTTCAATGTTCTTTTTTTAGAGGGAAAGTATTACTGTTTCTCGGAAGCCACCAGAAAACTTAGAAAACCAACTGTTCTAACTGTTCACTTTAATCTCATAAGCCAGTGAAAAACTAGAATGTCTGACAAAAGGGTGGATGGTATTCGGCCCTGGACTGTTGTATACAATGAACAATTACTAAGAAAACTGAATATGCACTAAATTTTGAAAAATATTAGAATAAAGAGGTCTATTGAAACCTCTTAGTCTGCATAAACACTATCTTAACATAACATTTCCTTTACAGATAATGTTCTCTAGTGCATTACACAAGAAAAAGATTAGTGCTAAACAAATCAAGGGAGTGATACACTTTCTTGCTCTTATTAACAATATTGTTTCAGAGAAGGATTATTTGGTATTTGTTTCTATTATGCCTTCAGTCTTTACATCCACAAGGTTTCTGAACGTGCCAATAATACTACAGGAGTTTTCTGAAATGGTCACTTTATTTGCATGTGAAGTTCAAGCAACACTAAAATGATCTCTGGCTAGATTTGAAAGGTTTCTCCATTTAAACTACTATACTAGTGATATCTATGTACACACAAGAAAAATCACAATTTATTACAAGTAACACATAAGGACTACCGTAATTCTCACTCTCATCTTTAAGAAGATCAATTTCTTGAATTAAAATACCTGCTGCCATTTCCTGGGTTGTTTCAGTGTTAGTCCAGTTGAGAATTTCCTCTTGAAGGGGAGAAAAAAATTTAAATTGGGATGACTCAGAGAAAAATATAGTCCAAAGACACCTCAGAGGCATCAAGGCAATCCTACCACCTTAATGCAGATTAGCTCTATTTACACCTTACTTGGCTGGCTGAGCTAATTCACACAGGAGATCCAGTACAATGTGTTGGTTGCAGAAATTTGGCAAGCAGCTGCAAAGTTACCTGAAAAATAGAAGTCTAAATCAGACTTTCCATCTCTTCAACTTAATAAATTATTTTACATTCAACTACATGTCCAATCAGTGTTAATAATGGCCACATTGTTGGTCACAGAATCATTTAAGAAATCAATGAAAGTAAATATTATAAGTGGAATTAGGTGGAAATTTGGGACAATATGCCAAGCAACCTCAGCAAATACAACCTGCCAAAATTAACAGACTACAGTTCATCCGTTACTGAGCCATGACAGTAAACATTTATCAAACGAATAAGAAGAATAAACCAACAGTGAGACAAGCTCTCCTTCTTAAATTCTGAGTGTCTGGTAAGTCTACCCTAATTAACTGCAAATAACAAGAGGGCAAGACTGCTGACAGTAATACTCAGGCTAGCACTAGTATATTGAATGCACTAAAAAACAGGTGGCCTTAAAATGCCTGGTTAAACAAATATTACATGCACAAACAGATGGACAACTAATAAATGTTCAGTACTCTCACAAAAGAAGCAGTACATCTGAGTCTGCTTTGAAGGACAGTAGAATTTCTTCCTTGTCTTGTCAGGTAAAAAATTGCCTCATTTGTAAAGATAAGCCCTAACATTGCAGTATGTATTGTTGGAGTATAATGTAATATATATATAACTTAAGCCATAACAACACCAGTTTTATAACAGGCAAAGACTTGCTACAAAGGTGTGTTATGGAATCAGTAAATCTGCTATAGTGTGTTTGTAACTAGATTCACAGATGTTCTTATGGATAAGCAGTTGCCTTTATTGTGGGATGAAAATGACCCTAAATGGCAATTAAAAGGAAGCAGGCCTTGACTGCAGAATTCAGTTCATCACTGTGATATCCATGCTATGCTGTAGTTACTCTAGTAGTTGTCTAATTTTATGACACTGTATTTCTACAGATTCCATGTGCAATACTGTCCTAATACACTGGAAGAAACCCACTGCCTAAACATAAGAGATGATACGAAATAAAGAAATATATTCCAATGTTAATGACGAAATATAGTGCAAATACTGTTGCCATTTTACTTTATTCTTGCCCTCTACCACATAACATTTAATTGCCAAACAATTACATCGCCAGATAATGTGATAATCAGGTAAAACAATTAACTTGGTATATGTTGCAACACGGGAATACGATTAAGTGTTTACTGTATCAAAATCTCTTTTTTTTTTGCAATTTGGCTGTTATAAGAAAAGTTAGCAAATGAATTCAACTAGGAAGCCAAGACTGGGCTGCATTGTTCGACATAATTTCATTCTTTCAGGCACCAGACCAACTAACCTACAGCTTTTCAAGCACCAGATACATTACACAAAAGCTTTCACAGCACTCAGGCCACCTAATTCAACAGAGGAAAATTCAATCAGACAAGAACTCTTAGTTTCCATGTTGCACAAGATTAAAGCAAAGTTCCTCCCTTACTAGACAAACACCTGTGTTATGGTAATATACTGAAAAATATATACTGCTTTTGGTGCAGCCTGATTACACCCAAGCCATTAAAACTGTAGGCAGTTTCCTGAAGGGGCTATTTATCAACTCCCATCTTGTGACCTCTGGTCTGTTGTTTTAGAAAGATTCCATAGAAAAATGTATTTTCAATAACTTTTTCATGAAGACCTTACACTATCATATAGCTACACAGTAACTCTCAGTGGAGATTTTACTGGCATTAGGCAGAAAAAAAAAAGAGTGCAAATGAGAAAGATAAAAAGGCAAAGACTACTTTTTCTGGTTTTCAAGGTGTAAGAACGAAATATTGAATCTTGTTTCCATTTTGCTGATAACAAATATTCTACATTAGTCTTGGGCTGGTATAGTATCATTCTGCGTAACTTTGATAGAACTACTAATGAACCACGTGAGAGAGGAATAAAGGAAGTTTTTAGTTTTATCAAGTTCTGGTGGGTATGGACCCCACAACCACCAAGACAAGAGCAACTTCTTTGTCTTATGAACATATAAGGTATGGCATGATGAAAAATGGATTAAGTGCCGATGATTAAGAAACACATTTCCTTGTATCAAAGTTGATCTAACTATAAGCTTCCTAAAAGAACACAGAGGTAAATATGCAAACAAAGAAGTGAGAAAACAGTTTGTGTAGAAGGCCATGATATGAGAATGTCCTTCAATAGTGCCTCTTTCATTTGGGAAACATAGAACAGAAATTAACACAATTCAGTTCTTCCTGTTAAAGCTGGGGATATAGGACATCTGTTACACTCATACATTAGAAACATAGGTTCAGGAGGTTCTTTATGAGACCTTTACTATCATAGCAAAATCACTAACCCTTTTGTTTCATGTCAGACCTCCTACAAGGAACAAGAAAAGGGAGAGGAGAGGGAAAGAAAGGAGGGCAAGACTCAGGTTATTGATGTACTGTTGTACAAGGCAATTTTTAAGGCTGCATCTTGTTATTTTTTGCAAGGTGATGGTTCTTCTGAAGGTATCAATTAAAAAAGAATAAATACTCTTCTTTTTTATATCTTAATAATTTCTAGTTGAGATTATTCTAGCTTTATAGTCCAGTTCTGTTTCTGTTAATATAACCCATTGCTTGTTAAAACAGAAAAGTGGTCATGTTATTATTACTAGTAAAACTATCTGTCCACAAAAATTCCTGGAAATTTGCCAAACTATCACTAAATACACAATTCTCAAGTCAGAATCAATATAATGGAAATGAATACTGAAAATATTTTCTTAATCTTTTATTTTCTTCACAGCAATGTAAAAGTATGACAGATATTTTAATGTGATGATTCATCATCACGTTAAAGTAGCCTTAGTGCTTTCAATGGGTTAGAATTGAGGCAAATGGCAAAAATCTAAGAAGGAGTCCAAAAAAGGGAAGCCAGCAGGAAAAATAAACAACTAAAAAGAAAATGCAAATTCCCCTGGGGATACAAATCAGAGAAGAGTTTGGAAACAGATTGGCAGAAGAAAGACAGCTGCCAGTGTTTTGTGGCATTTCTTTCAAGGACAAGGATATCAGCTCTGTCAGCTGCAAAATGGGCAACTTGTGCATCCTGGCCCTGTTGTTAACTTCATCCCTGAGCCTGTGGGTTCGGATGTGTATAGGGAGTATTGGATAAATACTCTGATGTCCTTCCCTCACCTCTTTTCTTGTTTACTTATATATACTTACTATTGTGTCCTTTACAGGTGGCCTTCAATTGGAGAAATATTCAGATATACCAACTCAACCAACCTTGTCTGCTGACCACTACAAGAAAATTATTATGTTTGTGTGTGACCCAATGTAATTCTACCTCAACAACTGGTCTGGAACAAACCTTCAAGTAATGTCTGCCTCTTGGTGGGTTACTCATGTAGCTGTAAAATAGAAAATAAAAAATTGCAGAAAACCAGTAATTCTACATTGACAGGAGATTCCCTCTAGTGGTAGCTACTTCAGTGTAAAAAAAATGTGTTTTTTTAAAGTTTTATGTTGCCCTTCCCTGTTATCAGTGTTTTCTTAAGACTGCCCCTAAATATGTTAATACTGGAATACTGATGCATAGTTTTCAACTGATGCACCAGTAATTTCTCTATGATTTATATCATTAAAACAATACTATGTGAACATACAAGCAATTCTTACACATCAGTGACCTGAGGTACAAGGTATATGTAGCATCTACGTAAATAATACAAAAATTAAAGAAAGACTTCCTTATGATCTTCTTCTAACAGGTCAGAAGATTCAATACAGTCTTTTCACTCCATACTGGCTTCTTACTAACAGGTATCAACTCTGTCCTTTACTACGTCTTCTGTCATTGTTATACTCTATTCCCCTGGTCACACAGGCAATGATAGACAAAGATTCTTTATTTTCAAAATCTTCAGCATCAAAACTGAATGCTGAGTAATTGAATGCTACCAGGTGATATCCTTCCTCTGTCAGGTAACAGCGAAGAAAGATACCATGATTTTCTTTGTTTTGTATTAACAGTGGTTGACAGAGTAGGCCAACATCTTTACTGTCCAATCACAAAGCAGAAATGAACAATTCACACTTTGTATACTGTTGCTAGAGAAAAGGAGTATTAAAATGTCTCAAAAATGCACACGTTATGCCAACACAGTATAAGTACAAAGATCTCCAATCAGCAGCTCTGTGATGGCCAATATTCATTTAGTTAGCACTTGATCTAATTCACAAGTTTGGGGCAAACACCTCAGGACTCATTAAAAGCAGCAGGTAAGTTTTAGTATTCTTTCTCCACAGAACTAACAACCTGTCAATTTTGGCAGACAAAGGCTGGGATGTTTATGCATTTTTGATATATAAATTTTTTCTCTTTCCTTCTCAGTGCATGGTATTATAAAACATTCAGCTATTAGGTAGCTCAAATCTACAGTATCCTTCCCACCAGCAGACTACAGTAAATAATGTGTCCAATTTCCATATTGTCAAGTCAAGTAGCAGAACTATTAGCACACTATTTCTGGGAAACCTGCTGGTTTTTAGTAACCACTTGTGGGTAATGCTTCCCTTCCTCCCCTTCCCACTCTCACTCTCCCCTCCTTCTTTCTCCATCTCTCTCCCTCTTTCTCTGCCTCTCACACACATGCGCACAAAGTCAGCTGCTATTTATATAGCCAGAACAATCTTAGCATACACAGCACTGAGTAATAGGAGAAAGGTGTCAAATCAAAAAGTCCTTGCCCTGGAAATGTGACAATAAAACAAGCACAGTATGGTAGAGAGTCATACTAAACAAGTACTGTACAGCAACTGGTCATTGTAGCCAAACTGGTTCATGCTGGCAATAAAGCTATAACATATAAGGCCTCATCTTGAATACTGTGTACAGTTCTGGGCCCCCCAGTTTGGGAAAGATGTCAGGATGCTGGAGTGTGTCCAGAGGAGGGCAACGAAGATGGTGAAGGGGCTGGAGCACAAGCCCTATGAGGAGCGACTGAGGGAGTTGGGGCTATTTAGTCTGAAAAAGAGGAGGCTCAGGGGAGACCTCATTGCTCTCTACAACTACCTAAAAGGAGGTTGTAGATGGGCAGGGGTTGGTCTCTTCTCTCAGGTGACCAGTGACAGAACTAGAGGGCATGGCCTCAAGCTTCGTCAGGGAAAGTTTAGACTTGATGTTAGGAAAAAGTTCTTCACTGAAAGGGTGATCGGCCATTGGAATGCACTGTCCAGGGAGGTGGTGGGGTCGCCGACCCTGGAGATGTTTAAGGGGAGACTGGATGAGGCACTGAGTGCCATGGTTTAGATGATGGTGTTAGTGTTGGTGTTAGTGTTGGGGTATAGGTTGGACTCAATGATCTCGGAGGTCCTTTCCAATCTTATGATAATCTAAATCTAAAATACTGATAAGCAGTTAATACAGCAATAGCATAAGTAGACCCACCACTGCTACACTAACTTAACAGCTGAAAATCTATCCTTTCCCTTCTATTTATCTGTAAGCTTATATTTATTCTTTTTCATTTGCTGTTTGTCTTACTAAACAGATTATTTGCCTGATTTACTGATTAAATTAGAGTCTCATCAAGCATTAAATGTCTGTTGCTTTTTCCACACTACATTCTTACCTGCGTTGCTCAAGTGGAAATCAGCCACAACATGTAGTTAAGAACATTGCATGTGATTTACTGGACAGAAATCTAAAACAAAACCCAAGTAAATGAAGTTTTCCCAAGACAACTCCATTGGTCTAATTGCTGAGTGACACTCACAGGGACATCGTAAATCCTCATGATGCCACGTGGAGCAGTTCTGGTACTTCTCTCACCTCTCAGGTGAGCCAAATGGATTCACGAACATAACATAAAGCAATCTGCCTCTCTTGTCAGGTTAACATCCTGACAGTTTAGCAAGATGAATCAATCCACTGAGCAGTCAAATGAGCACCAAAATCACTGCAAGGGAAAAAATCAGCATGGAGCTCCATGTCAGAAGGCAGTTGATGGCGTACATGAAAGAGAAATGGGAGGCTTTTGACAGCTGTGATTTGTTGGATCAGCTCTGTCATCTTGTGAAGCCTCACCATTAATCAGGACAAGAAAAACTGCATGAAACAGAGAAGCGTATTCTTTCATCTTTCCACAGGTCATCTGGTAATTTTTGGTTATGTGTCATTCTGACAGAGAAAGTATTACATTCTGGAAGACAAATGTGTCCGATTGTGTTTCATTCTTCAAAGAGAATTAAAAGTTGTTTCCAGATGTAAAACCAGAAAGTATTTCCCAAGGTAATGTGACAGTAAAATCTGGAACAGATCAGGAAAATAAATAGAAAACCAAAAAAAAATGACAGTCTGGGTGAAAAAAAAGTTAGCATCTCTCTTTGCCTTTTTTTTTTTTTTTTTGCTGTCCACCATCTCAAAGACAATGAAACTTTAAGTCCATACATCTAGCCATGACCATGTTTTATTTGGCAAATGGAATATCATATTCCTGATGACACATATATTTTTATAAAGGAATTGCAGAAGCTTCACAATCCAAATTGCCATTTACATAATACCATTTTGCATATTCCCATTTGTTCAGATTTTATTATTTCTAATGGGTGCCAGGGTCTTCTTAAGCTTTCAGTAGGTTTAAATAAACACAGTTACTAAAATTATGAAAACTACCTTTGTAAAAGATTAAGATTTTGGAGAGAAATGGAGACAAAATGCCTGATCCAAAATCAATACGAATTCTTCTGACAACTCCCAGGTTAGTAAGACTACGTCCTTGCACAACTGTTGCTTCCTTCATGAATTTCTTTTTTAGTTTTTTTCTGTCACTTTCTTATTATTATTATTGGTTTGGGTTTGTTTTCCGGAAACTTTCCTTCCTTTCTTCTTTTTCTACAAAGCCCAAATCTTTAAGATCAAAAAAAAAAATATAAGAGCTAAGGAAATAAAAATCATCAAGCTGCAGGAGATTTCAGGTCAGAAAAGAATTTAAACCACCAATGACAAAACACTAGATAATGCAGAGAGCTTGGCTTCTAGCATGAGGATTCCCTGGTATTCTGTCAGTCACCACACATCTAATTTCTTGACCTTATGGAAAATTTAGTAGTGGGTTTTTTTTCTCCCATGTTACCCAACTAGTATACATAAGAGTCCACGACACAAGATGCATCCCAAGTTCTGAATTCTTCCTGGAACATGAATTTTCTTACAGACTCATTTTCTGAGCATCCCAGAAATTTCTCAGAAATCACTCGTAACACGTTTTTAAACAATTTTTTTACATCTGACTTAGAGCTGAAGTCATCTAGAGCTGCTCACATGTCCTGAGCTACATGATCCCAAAAAACCCAAGTGTGGTTGCGATGCTCGTTTGTACCCACTTAGATTATTTGAGGCCTCTCTGCTGCAGTTTTCTATCACTGCCACCTGTTAAGATCTTAGTCTAAAGTCTTCTACTCTGGTCTTTTTACATTGAAAGCACACATTCACAAATATTGTACTGATATCAGTATTTCTCACATCCCCGTCAATCCCAGAAACTAAACAATCCTTGAGGACTGTGCTTTGTAGCAGCACCCATGATTTCTATACATCACTTCTGACCTATTATATGTTTCTAGCCATAAACAGTCATAAATTTTTCTCTTTCAGGCAATTCTAAACAGAGAAAAAGAAATGGCATGAATAGGAAAGCACTCCTTTTAGCTATGAAGAGATGCATTAAAAAAACCACACAAAGCAGGGGAAAAAATAGACAGGAGAAAGGCCTGCATTGCCATACCAGTATATGTATATGTAAATTGTTTTATATACTTAGAAGAGCTGCCTTAGCAATTAAAAAGCAGTGCACTTAGGATAACAATTAACTTAGAGGCTTTACAGACTACTTATAATAAGCGTAGAAATGAGACACTGAGGGAAAGTATTCTTTCAAAGATATCTTGTAAAAAAATGCAAAAGCATAGAAAGACAGATCTCGAAGTGGGATGGTTTCAAAGTGGGATGCTAAGATGAAACCTTGGCAGTATCCCTCTTTACTGAGAATTAAATTAAGTACATCTTCACATTATTTGTCACAAAAAAATGGTAAGCAGTGAAATGTTTGATACAATCACATCTATTAAATATTAAAAGCTCAGCCATCATACTGCTGTGAGTGAAGGCCTACAACAATAGCAAATTGACCATATTACTTGGGCTAAGCTATCTTTTTGATAATCAAGAGCACTTGTATTATCCTTGATTCAGATGCATATTAAGGCATACAGGAAAAACACCTGTAGAATTCCAATGCATAATAAATTTGCAAAATAAAAGTGTTCATTATATTAAAGTAGAAATTAGTAGTTGACATCGCTGGAAAACCTGAAGGCATTCATCATAACTTGAGATTTGTGTGTATTATGAATGATTCAGAAGCAGTGAAGCCAACAAATTTGTTCTAGAACTATACTTGAAATTTGGTAAAAAAATATTATTGCCAAGCTCAAAAGTAAATGATCCATGCAGCTAAGCGTTAATGTATGCCCTCTGCAGCTAGTAGCAAGCAGAGGTCTTTACAGCATTAGGAAATATCTCTCTGACACACATATACACTTTTTCACTTGCCTGTGGACACAGTTTCATGAGACAGCTTCAGAAGGATTAATGGCTCATTGCCATTGAAATGGAGAAAGTGCAGGTTCTCTCTTTTATTTCCTCTCCTTCTCATGCTTTTGAAATGTGATTTCAGAACTTTTTTTTTGTCAAACAGAAAGCCAATCCCTCTCATTGCAATAGAAAAAAACTAGCCTGTTTTCTTCTGTTACATGGTGGGAGAAGGGAGGAAGTAACCTTATATTGTGTTAATGTTTAAAATTTGCTTAGTGTGCTATGAAACAAACATAATAGTTGGGATCAGTGGGAGGCAACAGATGGTGAGGAGTAGAGACAGTGGGAAAGATACTAGCACCTTTCTTTCCAGTAGCTTGGAAATCAGACAAAACCAGGGATACCCTGTTTGAAATTAAAAAAAAAGTACTTATTAGCTGCTGGCTCTGGTGAGGTCTCCATTTACATAATGCTGGAGTTAGTTGGTCTTGAACTTGGCAATTAAGGAGTATACCTTAACCATTGTGCCCCTACCTATTGCCAAACTATTTCTTAGAGTTGTTCTTCTGTTCTCAGAGGAAGCTGTAACGAAATTGAATTTCCTACAGTTCCTGCAAAGGTTAATTTCTTGCAGGCATTCTTTTAACTATGCAAGGAGTTATATACACTTGCATTCTTCCTTTTCTTGTTCTTTTCTTGCTTTCCTAACTGTACCAGGTAACTCTACAATTCACCACCCCTTTCTGTTCTTTGTCACCTACACTTATCACTAGGCATGCAAATTCACGGCTTCCTTCCCATATATTCTACATGCTGCGGCATCTTCTCTTCCCTACTTGCCTTATAGGTAGGACCTTCACTTTCCACCAGTCTCATACTCCCTTTCATATCTTGGTGCCTTCATTTGTTCCTAAAATTTGGTGACATTACAGGTCTTAAATCATCACTCTTCATATGACTGGATTTCTTACCCATCTCGATTACTTTCTGGTTAGTCTCCAAGATTCTGTATCCTTCTCAAAGAAACGCAAATGTTGATTTTCCATGGTGTTATCTGATATTACCACAGAGTTGCACCATGACCTCCTGTACTTCTGAGAAAATCGTAACAGCACTCTTTAGGTATAAAACTAGGAAGTGATCTTTCTTGTGTTTGCTAGTTATGCAGTTATTAATTGAACTGCTAACTAAAGGGACATATTTTAAAATATTTAGAGCAACCTCTGTCACTAGCGTGAGCCGGAACTGTTCACCTCTGGTATTTGAATGCACATCTCCTTTGTAAATTTAAACTGACTGCAGTCATGCATTGCTGTCTTCAAGGTGCACAGTCAGTTCTGAAGCCTGTATACACACATTCACACAGTTAACTAATAAATGCTATTTTAAAACTGATTTGAGTATGTTAAACTTGGTGTATTATTATCCTAAGCTGAGTCAGTGACTCTTTTTAGTATCAGAATATAAAAAATATCTAACAATTATTTCTTTTGAAAAAATATTTCTCTTCTCTTTATATACCAAAGTTCTCCTAATAATTCCCCAATATTTTTATTCTCTAAGCATTGTCAAAATCAGAGGTTTGTCTGTTTTTTTAAAGTCTTTTTCTTTTTTTTAAAACATGTTAGAGATGAACCTACTTAAAAAAAAATCTGACCAATTAACAAGGACACACAATGCTTCTCACCCATTAAATACAAAATAATTTAGCTTCATTTGCTCTAATTGTATTACAAGCCTTTTTCTCCCGATGGTAGGTATTACAAGCAATGAGTTAATCACATTTCTATAATCATCGTATTTTTTAAAAATCTAATTTTCAGTTAATTGAATGCTGTTTTCTAGATCTAGTAATACAATTCATCTAGTTTACCTACTGTCCACATCGCCTTTCCTCATACAACAGTGTTACATAAATTATATTTAATTCACAAATTCACCATGCTGTAAATAAAACAATTAAAATTTATTACTTCACAACATAGTACACCATATTAGCCAGCACTAAGAACATGCAAAGAAGACAAAGGTAACATAGGCTTCTAACAAAACACCTTCCTCCCACCTCTCATGCCCCTGATCACTGTTTTGGTACTTATTTAGTAAAACACATGATTCATTTAAAGCCTAGGAGACATTTGCATTTAAATTATATGCCTAAAAAATATTAAGAATTCACTCATGTGTTCTGTGAATACAGAATCTAATTTAGCACTTGCATGTGAGAAAGTTAACTTCTCCTGTCAAAAAACTCCAAAAAACCAATCCAGACTAAGCAGTCAAAGGGTAATAAAGGTATCCCCATATATTTGAAATCATGAATTGGATCACAGGTCCTACTCCCAAAATCTTCTAGAGTAGAATAGCAACAACTGACAATAGCAACACTGAAACATGTGCAAAAGCTTTTATTCCCTTACAGAGAATATTGCCATGTTGTTGGTTGGGTTTGGGTTTTGGTTTTTTTGGTTTGTTTGTTTTTTAATATTCACTTTCTAACAAACTGTTCCTTAATATTATCACAAAGTGGCCTATTACCTTTCTAATGTTTCTGAACTGAATTATCAAGACAAAAATCACAAAATAATTCTCCAAACCTCCACAAATGTTTCAGAAGAACACATTTAAAGTCATCTTTTCTTCTTTACAGCACAACTTCTGTGATTCTCTTCCCACAAATTTGTAATTAAATGCCAACAGCAAAGTACACCTCGTGCTATGCCCAGACAAGAACAAAGCAGAGTTCAGGACCGATGCAGCAGTTGTCACTGTCCTCTGCATGGATTGTCTCCTCGTGCTGATTGCCTACAATTCTGCACTGCAGCTGGCATGAGTGAGAACCAGAAAGGATTTTAAAATAATGCAGAAAGCCCCTCTCTACTCCCATACATTATAACAACAATCTAATAATAATTTTGCACACTTACTTTCATTTGGTGCATGCGGCCATAAAGTTCACTTGACAGCAGTATAGGTTAAGTATACCACAACACACCCATGGATATCAAGAAGACAACGATATATCAGGGCCAGTGAAATGAATTCTGCTCATATGTAACCTTTGTCAAAAAACATTTTCTAACTCAAGTTGTAGTTGTACAACAAAAACACAGCAGCTTCTGTGTTAATCCATTTTATCTTGCCATGGGAGTGCATTACTGCCTATCAGCAGGCAGATGATGGGCAGTAATATGAGTAAGATCAACAAACCATATGCATAGATGCTTGTCAGAAAGTCCATTTGCTTGCTTTATTTTCATTCACTAAATTTATTAAATCATTGTGTCACTCATCATAATATTTCCCTTTCAGAAAGCAAGTGTACCTTTATTTTCCTGTACCTCATTTCACTGAAAATGTGTTTCTAAGTTTCTGTAAGATTCCCAAAACTTTCACAAAGAAAGGATGATATAATATAAAAGCACTAAGGATGCAAAATCCATGTATGCACAAAGCACGTATTTTTATTTGGATAATAAATAAGCCCATGCAAAATCATATTTTAATATATGAAGAAGGCAAGTACTTCTGTTACTAGTTTAGCTGACAGAAGAGAAAAGAAATATGGGAACTGCTGGCTTAGCAAGGATAACTAATGAGGTATTGAAATAAATTCTGGGTTTTCTCAGTGTGATTTGTAAAGCTATTAACCACTCACAGATCTCATGAATTCATTATACTTATAGGCAACACTCTCCAGTAATTCATCTTTTGATGTATTTAGGCAAAATAGGAAATCACAAATTATCTAACACAATGTACTTAGATAACAGAGAGCATACAGGCAATTAAAATGTTCAAATAACTGCAGTTGGAGCAATTTTGAAATACTTTAATCTGGATTTATGAGAGACTTTTTGCTTTAAAATGAGCCTCTGTGAATTCACACCAGGTTAGAGTTGAACAATTTTTTTAAAAAGAAAGGTTTGAAAGCAAATTCTCTAGTACTTTCCACAAAGTTCATAGCTGAAGAAAAAATGGTGCCCAAAGTTCACAGTTAAAGACCACTCCCGTAGTTTTACTATTAATTTAGTAGATTACTGTGACATTCTCAATATAAAGCCTTATATCAGTTTCAGCTCCAGGACTATCAGTAAGTGATCCATGGCTATGGAGAGCTGTCAATAAAAGCAGACACAGACAGCAGAAATAGAGGTCAAGGATACGTAAGAATCAGGACCAGAAGGCTGGCACAGGGAATGATGAACTCTGGTACAATAGCAAAAGCAGACATACTCCTGTTGGTGCACTCTGCTACTTGTTGCTTTTCCTAATGTCACCTGCACTACAAACAGCTGGAGCTTAATTTGGCAGAATTTGGCATCTAGATGCAGCTAGAATTACTCAGAGCTTCTTCCTCAGAAAGGAAAGGATCTATGCCATTAAGCTATTCATTTCTGGTTGTTCAGAGGTAAAAATACTTCAATTACTCTGCTACTGTGCAAAAGACTGCATTATCCAAGGGCATATACCGAAAAAAATGATTTTCATTTGAATCTGTATTTTACAGTAATTCTTCACAAAAAATACATTTAAGATGATAAAACTACTTGATCTTTGTTTTCATAAAAATTAAACAGACCCACTCTACACCTAACTGAATGGTATATCTGCATAAAAAGTTGCAAATTACTAAATGAATGTAACCTGAAATAGTTGTTTCTTCCGGCAGCTGAGAAAAACTTCTAAGTAATTAGGAATTATTGCCATAGCTTATATAATTTAGCATTGCATTAATCTTATGATCCTTTTGAAGAACAGAAACAATTCTACCCAAACTATTAACAAACTGTATTGCTGTTTAGTAATACACCTTAAAACCAGTAAGTTTTACTGAATACCTAAGACATCTAAAGGCTTTGCCTGACTACTTTTTTAACCCTTTGTCAACGGCTTTTTTAAAAGGTGAAATTACCTTCCTATTGGTTAAAGATTCCTTGATGTGAATCAGCAAAAAAATATAAACGCAAGTACCAAAACATGTAAAATTTTGATGAAACGTACACTAGACTTTTAACTAGACTTTTTAATACAATATGATGATCAGAATATGGGGAAAATATGGACACATGAATGACATATGGACTCAAAAAAAGGAAGTAAAGGTGTGCAATTATAACATGAAAAGCTAACAGTTATCTTGAATTCTGTAACAGGATTACCTTCTGTGACCCAGAAATTAAGATTAATTAAGTTACCAGCAGGAGTTTTGCACTTCTTTGTCACCTCCCAGAAGATCTGAATAGCCATAAGTTACATCCCTGCGCAGCTTTAATTACAAACATTGCTTGAAATGCAATCAACTCTCTGTCTTTTCCATCTGCAGTGGCATTATCCTACTACTCTCTCATAAAACGAAAAAGCTACAAACTGTATGTTATCATCAAACCTCTCCTCAATTTTTAATTCTTCAATTGCTAAACCATGCTAAGCCATCAAGATGTCTTTTTTTGTGTGTGTGTCAGCTCTTTCTGTTTCAAAGCTCAATCTACCCTCTTTTTTCTTTCATATATAATTTATTTCCCTTCTATGGCCACAGCCAAAATAATCAGCTGTATCAAATAATTTTCCAGTAGAAAATCTCCCCTTGCAGTAAAACACACATGAAAATTACTGATAATCATGAAATATTCGACATGTCATTTCATTTTAATGTTATTCTGCAGACATCTCATTAGAAAGAGAAAATCCAATGTGTAAAACTAACTTCCGCTAGTTAGTCTTCTAGAGTAATATTTACTCTATACATTGTTTCATTTTCTGCTATTCAATATACAGACAAAATAAAAAAAAAACAAACAATTTCATGATCATGACTAGTCACTGTTATCACCAGTATTGAAATAATTCAAATAGACTTGTGGGACAGTAATTTTCTGTTAATAACCATTAATCACTAAATCTCTACTTTAATTTCACCAAGCTTCTTGTGACAAATGCACCATCATTACTGGTAATTATAAAACTTCCCATATTATTAGGCAGTGGAGTTAGGCTTGTATTGCCCTTTACACTAATATTTTTGTTCTAGAAAATAGATTTGTCTTCTCAGAAAAAAAGAAATTGGTTTGAACCATTTCTACTTTTATTCTTAGAACACAAGACAGCCATTTGCAGAAGTCAAATGCAGGATATCTTGGTACTACTGAGCTTTGTATTTTCAAGTAAGACAATTAAGATGATCTAGTATTCTAGTGGAATGTCAGGTGAATATTTGGGAATAAAAAAGCACCATATATAATCATATGTTGAGTCATAGCAAGTACACAGAACTGATGTGACACAGATTTTACAATACATAACTAAAGCACTTGCAAGCTTTAGTTTATACTTTTTAATGCTAAAAGCGACCAATAGGTAATACAGTCTTGACTACAGTTTGAATACATCCTACAGTCTAAAATGCTTGAGGAAAAAGTTTATATACAACTTAAAAGAAAAGCAAAATCCTAGCAGAAATATGCATATAATAAAAGGAGAGTAGACATGAAAGGCTTTTAGTTTAGTTCAAAATAAGAAGTAGAACAAGGAATTTTTTTTTTCTTCTCAGAAATACATAATACTGGCTGTCCACTGAGGCAGCTATGTAGAAGATATTAATAATCTATTCCTATTTCATATATTCATTACTTCCCTACTCGGGACTACCACTTACCTTCTCACAAAAGAAAGACCACAGTAATTAATGAAAAAAAAAAAAAAAAGGACTAATCTGTTCAACACTCTTCTTTCAAAAATTCAGTTTTGACCATGGGAACTTCCATAGCCTAATCCAAGGCACATCAACCAATGATTATCAAAGTTTACAGAATACCAGGTTAAAACATTTGTGCAACTAGGAAGCTAAACAGAGCTGGTAAAAACATTTCAACTATATTTCTGTTGTTAAAAAAAAATTTCATGGGCAGACAAAATCAACAACTTAATGCTGAATATTTAATAAAAACTAACATTTTTCAAAGTAAAATAAAATTGCTTCAAGCGATCAGTTTGTTATTTTGGATTTTGGAAAGACTATGTAGGACCAATATGCAATTCTATAATTAAAAAGGAAAGTGGTAGACCTTCTCCTCCTTCAAAAGATTTAAGCTTTTCACAGTCTCAAAGCGAATTCTAATGGAAAAAATAATAATGCATTTTTCTCTAAATCTTGCAGTCCTCTATTGAGTTCCCTTCCTTCATTGAAATGCTACACTCTTATGTTCATTTGTTGTTAGGTACGATGATGTAATTGTCTCCATTTAAGGTTAATTAACATTGAAAATTACCTTTTCTGGGGAAAAGAAGGAAGAGAAGAATGGCAAGTGCAACTTACATGAGTTCAGGTTAAATTAGTCTTTCCATATGCACAATTTTGCTACTGCATTTCTTGAGGCAGAAGGTCTGGTAAATAAGGAGTGCTTTATCAGCCAAGAAATTAATTACTAGGTAATAGCAGCTTTTTATTCTGTAGGTCTCTCTCACCAAATTATTGAAAGTACTGAATTTGCTCAACTACCATAATTTATAGAGTATTCTTCAGGTACATTTTTCCTTATTCATTGTGCCTAAAATGCTAAACTTTAGGTTCAGAAGCTCTTAATTTTAGAGGCTAAACTGTAAGTGCAGAATACTGCTACTCAAATAGCAAACATAAGAACTTGAAACTTACCTATATATGGTCAGACAAGTCTGTTGTACTGAGTTACATTTTATCAACCACATTTCTTAAGTCAACCATTTAACACAATATTTTGGGTTTTGGAGATGGGAGGACAATTAGGGGAAGGAAGATTTAGGGCCTTAATTGCCTGTTAAGATGAACACGCCATGAACTTCAATAGTCACCATTTCCTCTGGTGTTAAAACAGCTCTGCTCTAAGCAAAACCTTTTACTACATTCAGTCATATGTCTTCAGAAATTAGTTACGAGATGAACTCTCTTCATATGTAATAGTCATGCATTTCCCCCTACTTTGTACACTGGTATTTCTGTAAAAAAAAATATACAGAGAATAGTTTTAATTCAAGGGGAATAATTAAAGGCAATGTGGGGGAGTGAAAGGAAGATGATGCCATTTTCTAGCTAACTGGAGCATTTAAAGATTCACTATCCTATTCTTTGAGCTTAATTAAATCTTTTAAAATTGGTTGTGAAGCTAATATATTCAAGCTATGAAAAGTGACTATGATTTTGTAGCTTTTAAACATAAACATTTTCAGATTTCTTCACTTTCACAAAGTAACTTGAATTTGTGATCACGGCAAAAAAGAAGTAGAATTTGTGGTTTATTCCAAATGCCATTTTCAATCCACTGTCAACATGTCTTTATTGTGCTTTGAACTTATCTATAGTAGAAAGCAAAACTTCAAAGTGACACAAAACAACCTATGTCGTTCCCTTAGGAGATTATCATCAGTAAAAACTTCAGTAGCAAGTGCAGCACCTACTGACCCGTCTTTTGACCTGCAACTATTTTCCTGTTTATGTGTTGTCTGATTTCACCTGCACTGAACCCAACACAGAATTCATCTGTGACCACATATCTTAACTTTTCTGCAAGGCCTTTGTGGCCTCATAAGCTCTGCTCCCTAAACACAAATATTTTGTTAATTAAGCATAATGCAGAATGATACCTGAAAAAAAGGAACATCTGAGATTTTTTCTCAAAGGCAGATACTTGATACATTAGATTATTTAATGCTGAGGCATCCTTTGTGGATACACTATTAAGTGAAAAAGACAAACAGAGCATTTAGTCGTGAGTCCCTCCATTATGAAGTCATAAAACCACAGACTCCAAAGGAAAGTTTAAAAGATTCTAAATAAAGGCTTTTCTTTTTTTCAACAACATCAATATTTCAATACAGATCAACTGAAAATAAACTGCTAAAACAACACTGTTACCAAAAAAAAGATGAAAAACATCTGATATGAAGTTGCCACTCATTTCTGTATCAAATTCCTAGTTAATAACTGCCAGATATACTTTTAACTAAATAGTGTAAAGTAATTTGTCAAAATGTTGGCGATTTTAGTCTAATGTGACATAAACATTTTGAATAACATTTCGGATATCAACATTGTAGTACATTTTTTGACAATTACCATGTATTATACAGCAATTGCTTATTCACAGAGGACCAGACTTAGATCGCTCTTGTAAACACTGTATTCATAGAATCACAGAACGGTTTGTTTGGAAGAGATCTTAAAGACCATCCAGTTCAAACTCCTCTGCCATGGACAGGGACACCTCCCACCAAACCAGGTTGCTCAAGACTCCATCCAACCTGGCCTTGAACACTTCGCGGAGGGGGCAGCCCCAGCTTCCCTGGGCAACCTGTGCCAGGACCTCACCACTCTTATTCTGAAGAATTTCATCCTAGTATCTAATCTAAATCTTCCCCCTTCCAGTTTAAAGCCATTCCTCCTCATCCTGTCACTACAAGCCCTTGTAAAAAGTCCCTCCCTAGCATTCAGGTACTGGAAAGTCGCTATTTGATCCCCTCAGAGCCTTCTTTTCTCCAGGCTAAACAACCCCAATTCTCTCAGCCTGTCCTCATAGCAGAGGTGCTCCAACCCCTTGATCATTTTCATAGTGTTCCTCTGGATCTGTTCCAACAGTTCCATATCGTTCTTATTTTGGTGATTCCACAAATGGACACAATATTGCAGGTGGGGTCTCACAGGAGTGGAGTAGAGGGGGAGAATGACCTCCCTTCAACCTGCTGGGCAATGCTTCTTTTGATGCAGCCCAGGACATGGCTGGCCGTCTGGGCTGCAAGTGTACATTTCCAGCCCATGTTGAGCTTCTCCTCAATCAGACCCTCAAGTCCTTCTCTGCAGGGCTTCTCTCAATCATGTCATCCCCAACCCTGTATTGATACCAGGGATTGCCCTGACCCAGGCTCAGGACCTTACACTTGCCCTTGTTGAACCTCATAAGGTTCACACAGGTCCACTTCTCCAGCTTGTCTATGTACCTCTGGTTGACAACCCGTCCTTCTGGTGTGAACACTGCCCCACTCAGCTTGGTGCCATTCAGTATGTTGCAGCAGAAAATGGGGTTTATCTATAAAGAAAAGTTAATGATTTATCTCCGGCTTTTGTAACCTGAGCAGCAGGTGTCTGTCCTATTATGATTTTCCACGTACTCTGGTACATTGGCGAATAAGACACCTAGATGTAGAAGTTCTTGGCACGGATGGGTGTACATCACTGTGTAAAACCTGGCTGACTGGCCCCAGGAATTTGTGGTGAATATAGTCAAATCCAATTGATGGCCAGTCACAAGTGATGATCCATAGGGCTCAGTGTCAGGGCCCGTTCTGTTCAGTATCTTCGTCAAAGATCTGTACAAAAGGATTGAATGCATTCCCAGTAAGTTCGTAGATAATACCAAGTTGGGTGGGAATGTTGATTTGCTTAAGGGTAGAAATGCTGTACAGAGGGATCTGGAAAGGCTGGTTCAATGGGATAAGGTCAATTGTATGAAATTCAACAAGGCTAAGCACTGGGTCCTGCCCATAGGTCACAACAAGCCCATGCAATTCTATAAGCTTGGGGAAGAGTGGCTGGAAAGATGATCAGTGTAAAAGGATCTGAGGGTTCTGTTTGACAGCCAGCTGAATACGAGGCTGGCTCAGGTGGCCAAGAAGGCCAACAACATCCTGACTTGTATCAGAAATGTTGTGGCCAGCATGAGTAGGGAAGGATCATCCCCCTGTACTTGGTACTGGTGAGGTTGCATCCTGAATCCTGTGTTCAGTTTTGGACCCTTCATTACAAGAAAGACATTGAGGTACCGGAGTGTGTACAGAGAAGGGCAACTAAACTGGTGAAGGGTCTGGAGAACAAGTCTTATGAGGAGCAGCTGAGGGAAATGGAGCTGTCTAGTCTGGAGAAAAGGAGGCTGAGAGGAAATCTTACTGCTCTCTACAGCTACAGAAAGGAGGTTGTAGCATGGAGAGTGCTGGTCTTTTCTGAAGTTACAAGTGATGAGCGGAAATTGTCTCAAGTTGCTCCAGGGATGGTTTAGATTGGATACTATGATAAATTTCTTCACTGAAAGGGCTGACAATCACTGGACCAGGCTACCTAGCAAAGTGTTTCAGTTGCCATCTCTAAAGTATTTAGAACATGAGCAGATGTAGCACTTAGGGACCTGGTTTAGTGTTAGGTTTACAGCTGGAGTTGGTGATCTTAAGGGTAGTTTCAAAGTGAAAAGATTCCATGATTCTATAAGCACATATATATGAGTGTGTATATGTACTGACATATGTTTATTAAACTGGCATGTTTGATAAGTCTGAAGTACCACGGAGTATACATTTTTGGGGATGACATTACATTGTCATATGGGGAGAATTTTCATTTTTGGTCTAAACAAAAATCCAAATTCTGGTTTACTTGGCATTACTGATTTTATACCACTGATAACATTTTAAATTAATTTGAGACTGATATCCACACAGGTCAATTTAATATTATTGAAAATGTCAGAATATTAACACAATTAAATAATTCATGCTTGGTTACTGTATAATCATAGCTCAGCACTACAGCAAGAACTTCCGCCTGAGTCAATGTCGGTATTACTGATGTTCATCTAAAAATCTTGTTTCCCTAAATGCTACAAACAATTTTCCATACAGATTCATCTGCTTGAATGAATTATAACTTAAGTTTATTTCAGTAGTATTTGCCATGGATTATTTCTTTCAGTTTTTAAATTAACAAGAACATAGAAGTAAAGTATGCTGTCTATATTTCAGAACTCTTTTTAAAACTGAAGACTTAAAATTGATGGAAACAGAAATGATATCTTAAGAAGTTTTAGGAACCATAAACAATGAAACATTTCCACATGACCGACTGAAATTCAGCACAGTTTATTCAGCTGGCCAGTGGATTTATTTTCTCTAGGACACAAAAGAATAGATAATCTTCTTCTTCTTAGGTTAATAAATAAAGGTGAAATTAATGTCAGTGTATTACAGATCTTCTGCAGTTAGCAACTGGTGCTTTTAAACATTTTATATGTGAAATTCTATACCACCTTCAAAGAGATATGACTTAAATTTCAAGCCCTTACTAAAAATCATAGTGGCTTTGTATAGATGTTGTTAATTCTGAGGTTTTCTAGGCCATGTGCCTTAACAGAAAAATTGAAATACCGGGTGTTCTTTCCCTAGGGAGATACAACGGTGTTTGTGACAGAGCTCACTAATATAATCTCCCTACCATCTGGATTTGGACACTAAATCCAGGAGTGAACCTGCATTGCTTTTCAAGTTCAGTAAGACGTCATAAATTTTATTCTTATTTGTATTCCAGTTCAACTGTCTGTGATGTTCCATAAAGCATAAATTGTCTGTCTAGCATAAGAATTATAGAAAAGTAATACATCTATGACAAACAATGTCCCTACTCCAAGGGAAAAAAAACAAACCTTTGAGTAACTCAAGGTTATTCCTAATGCCTTATTAAGAAAAAAAAGAAAAGCCAACCAATGGATTTTATATGATCTTAACTTTATAGTAAAAAAATTGCCATCTAATTGCAACATTTGTGCAACCAGCCAAAACCCGTGCACTTATGATTTAGTGATAAACTTCAGGAATTATGTGTCACATGTTCTCTTCAGCTGCTAGTCATTGTTCTTATGTCTGTACATGCAGTGTCTTCCAAGAGTTCAGTACCAAAAAAAAAAAGAAAACATTTTAAGTAAAGTGCAAATTTTAGAACAGATAACTTATACTTAGGGAAGAACTTCAATACACAATGTTTTTTGCTTCTACACATCAGCTTTTTAAACTTAACCCTCAAATATACCATGTTTTACATAAAACATATGATACGGCTTAATAAAATTTATTGTGGATGATGGATAAGACTGGTATGTGTGAAATCATGCTACCTTTCCACTGTAACTGATTGTCACAGCCTGACATGTGTATCACTGTGGAACTGTTATCTAGAAAGGGTCATCCAGTACTGCTAAAATAAAATAATAACTCTGGCATTGCATGTACAAAAATGGTGGTTCTTGGTATACAAAGCTGCTTGTGAGCTCAACAGCAAGCATCTTGAAAAAAACGTCTGTAATAGTTTAAGTATGTACGTTAAAAAATGTATGTTTTAAATGCATGGAAAGCAGACTGGAACTTTGCTGAAAGACTATGAGTAAGACACATTTGGAACTTTCTCTATAGTCCCCTGTCTCCCTCTTGAACTTTACTCCAAGTCTGTTCCAGGACATCTTTAGCTGCTAACCAGGTCTGTTAACAACAACTTTGAAATACATTGGAATAAAAAATAAACCATTCATGTTGCACTTCATTAAATGAATAAACCCATATTTTCCTGATCATGAATTTCATGCCTTTGGTTTTATGAGCTTCTGAGTAAGCAATGAAATTTGTAAAGCAGACACAGAGGTGACAAGTGATTCATACATTAAAGTTACGGTGTCCTTAAAGCAGAATCATTTAGGCTATAGAATTACAAATCACAAGATCCAGAGACAATACCAATTCTTTGTGTCTTCACAGTATATCCTTTTCTAAGCCTACATTAGCACTTGCAGAGAGTCCTAAAAAGCACTTATGAAAGTAATGAGGACAATGCTTTATATTTAATTTACTGTTCTGCTGAAAAGACAAGTGTGACTAACAATGTGACATCTGGAAACATCTCACGAATTAAAGATGGACAGACTTTAAGATTTAGCACCAGACATAAGGTTTTTGTGCGAATTCCAACATCATTCTTTCAATCAAGGAATTTTTTCTGCATTTCTTTTATAACAACTCAAGTTCCCTTTTCACAATAAGGCCTTAGAATAATTTCTTAGCTAAACTACTGTCCTTTTGTCCATACAGCCATTGTTGTCAAGCATCAGGTCAGATTTGTTGACATGAGACAATGGAGAAGGAGGGCACACAAGACACACTGTAAAACTACAAGAAAAGACTTCAAATAACAGAAAATGCTGATTCTGAAATTCAAGGCTGATGCATTTTGTCTTAGAATTGAAACAATAATTTTTTGCCAACCCAATAAAATAGATTTGTTTTAGAATTCAAAATGTAGAAATAGTATGATTTCACACAGAATTGTTGACAGACTGCAGCATTGGCAGACTGCATCTCACTGTTGCTAACCAAATAAATTATCCAGAGCAATGCAGCTGAGCTAGTATTATGAAAAAAAAGGAGTTTAATAACCTTAACAAAATCTTATAATCATTAAATTATATGAATGAGTCAGCTAAATGTTCAGCAAAATATTTTTAATACTAGGTTTAGAATACATAGCAAATAATGGTTTCTGCCAATATTATTACCTAATCAATCTGTTAATTACTGACCATGCAGAAGATTCCATAACTTATCCTTCTCTTCAGATACTGATAGACTTATGTCTTTCAGTGAGTAGTCTGCCTTATCACTACATATACTGCAGGTGTTCTGAATAACTGACTGATTGCCAAGCAGCTAGCCCATTTGAAAAAATGCAGAGCAGAAAATTGCAAGCCTCATGGAAGAAAAAAGGGAGTAAGTAGCTTCCTACTTTAGCTAAAATAATATAGAGTACACTCCATATCCATTTGTAAAATACAACTGAATTTAATAATATAAAATTTAGAAAAAATAATTATAAAAATGTTTGGGACCACCTGATAATTGCACAATGCTACCACCTGAGCAAAGAGGACTGTTGTGTCTGATGAGATTGAAAACGAGCACTCATCTCCTATAAATTCGCACCTCTAAACATCATACTGAAGGAATCATGCTTAATAGATGCTTTATGCAAAAGGAGCTTGATGTTTCAGTGTTAAGGGGTAACAAGAAGCAGGTTAACGACTTTTAAGAATTTTTTTACCTAAAAAATAAACTAGTCTGCATTTTATTAATTAGCCACCATCTTTCCCATATAACAAGAGATAAACTTTAGAAACTAAATGCTCCAGGGTTTTGTTTCAGGTTCTAGCTAAACTAAATCTCTAATCAGTAGCTATTTCACATACGTGCATATGATTTACCTTCATCAGCAATATATTTGAGTAGTTTCCATAAAATGTATGTAAAACAAAATATTCAATATGTTGTAGCAATGCACTATTCCAGGATCTCTTGGAGGCATTAACTTTGCTTTAGCATATTTTACCCACAAAATAAAAAAAAAATCCACTTTCCCCACTCAAGTCCTCCTGCTATCCAATGTATACCCCACATACTTTCCTTGCACTAAAAACTTTCTGCCTTTGCTAGTCCAAAATACTGAATCCAAATCTCTGTCTGAAGCAAAACCAGACAACATATACAGTCTACCACAGTTTTTTACTTACAATCTTTTACACACACAGGTATTCAAAACAGATCTTGTTCGCATTGCAAAGTACTTCAGTCTCCAATGAAATCCTAATGCAGATCCCTCTACTCAAATTCAGATTTCTGAAGAGTTTCAAACCAATGAATTTACCGGCTGATAGACAAATGAAAGACAAATTACTTCAAAAAATAATGGAAGTAGGAGAGAGCATAAGGGTATCACAGAGAAGAAACAAATGTAGTTTCTGACAAAGTGTCATCAAATAAACATGATTTACATAAGCTAAAAACAAGCCACCAATCTTAGTCATTTTAACAAATGTAAAACTTTCCTCAAACATCATCATTATAATTCAGTCTACCCACGAAACTTAAGGTGTTAAAAGAACTGAGATTCAGAAGATACCAGAGAGCACATATGATGGGAAAATCATTTCATTACAAAGGAAACCCATATGAAGCCAAAGTGAAGGCAGAAAAGAGCTACCCTTAACACTGGTTTCCTATTCAGTGCATCAAATATCTTGTTAAGACTTCTGAAGTAATTTTGTGAATTACTTCCTAAACTTTTCTGACGTAGATATTAGATATTTACTTAGCCCTTACTAAGGCTAAGTGGGCTAAGTAAATATCTAATATCTACGTCAGAAAAGTTAGCCCTTACTCAGAAGTAACAAATCTTATTTATAAAAATGTGTGGTCTGAGCCTACAAATGTACATCCAATTAAACACTGTACTTAAGTTGTTCTGTTGTTTATACAGGAACATTTCTAGATGCAGGGTTAAGTACAAACACACAAGGACTTCAGAGTTTTAGACACTCGCAAACTTTTTTCTTATTAAGGTATATTTACCACATTCTGTTAGGAAAAAAAGATACATTTTCCTGAAATAATGAAAAGAAACTACAAAATTTGGAATCACATTGACAAGCTAACCTGTCTCTGTTCTTTCAATAACTGCATATTCTGAATATGACTGAGCACAGGTGAAGGAAGTTTCAATCCTATCACTGACTGACATGTCTATTTCTACAAAGAAACTAATTCTTAAAAAAAAAAGGATAATGTTGCAAAGATGTGATAAATCAAATCTGATATTCAGCACTTCTTGGTTTTGAAGATTATGGTGCATTTTGAGTTGGTCATTACATCTTTGGGATCTTTGACATTACATCTTTGAGTTGGCCTACATGCCAGGCTTGCTGGCAAACGATGGGGTACATTTGTCCCATAAGGGCACAAGGATACTCTCTAAAAAGTTGGTTGGACTAATCAAGAGGGCTTTAAACTAGATTGGAAAGGGGAGGGGGACATCACTTGGCTCAATAGATTAAATCATGGGAATGGCACCTTCAGGCTCTGAAGGACGGTCTGGTGGTGAGAGAACCTGGTCTGCCACCTCAGTCGAAGTGGAGAATAGCACTCCAGGTGGCAGCCAGAATTCAAAGCTTATCAGTGGGTTACAAACCATTGGTAGTGGACAGGCAGGACTTGAGCCTATTCCACTTAGGAAAGGGGTGGAAATACCAGCCCAACTGAAGTGCATTTACACTAATGTACGCATTATGGGCAACAATCAAGGGGAGCAGGAAGCCATTGTGAAGCTGGAAAACTATAATTGCCATCATGGAAACATGGTGGGACAATTTGCACAATTGGAGTGCTGCCATGGGTAGCTATAAACTCTTCAGGTGGGACAGGCTAGGAAAGAGAGGTGCTGGGGTTGCCCTCTATGTTAGAGAAAGATATGATTGTGTAGAACTAAAATATGCTAACAATAGGGTTGAGTGTTTGTGGGTTAAAATGAGTGGAACCCACAGTAAGTCAGACATAGCGGTGGGAGTCTGTTATCGGCTGCCCAGCCAGGATGAGGAAACTGATGAGCTCTTCTATGAGCAACTGGGAGAAGTCTCACAATTGCTGGCCCTTGTTCTTGTGGGAGACTTCAACCTTCCAGATATCTGCTGGAAGTATCACACAGCAGAAAGGAAACAGTCCAGGAGGTTCATCGAGTGTACGGAAGATAACTTCCTGACACAACTGGTGAGTGAACTGACTAGGGAAAGTACCCCACTGGATCATCTGTTTGTAAACAGGGAAGGTCTTGTGGAGGAGGTGACTGTTGGAGGACGGCTGGGACTCAGTGATCATGAGACGATAGAATTCTCAGTTCTTGAAGGAGTAAGGAGAGCGGTCAGCGGAACTGCCACCTTGGATTTCCGAAGGGCTGACTCCAAACTGTTTAGAAGGCTGCTTGATAAAGTCCAGTGGGAGATGGTTCTAAATGACAAAGGAGCCCAGGAGGGATGGATGCTCCTCAAGAAGGAAATTCTGGCGGCACAAGAGCAGGACATCCCCATGTGCCATAAAATGAATAGGGGGGGGAAAAGGCCAGCAGAGAGCTTAACAGAGAGCACTGTGTTAGAAGGAAAAAGAGGAAAATATATGAACTCAGAACAAGGGGACAGGCTTCCCAGGAGGACTATAAGGAGCAGGTGAGATCATGTAGGCAAAAAATTAGAAGGGCTAAAGCCAAACTGGAGCTTCAATTGGCCAGTTCAGTGAAAGACAATAAGAAATGTTTCTTCAAGTATATTAACAACAACAGGAGGACCAAGGAGAATCTCCCTCCTCTACTGGATGCAAGGGGAATAGTAGTAACAAAGGATGAGGACAAGGCAGAGGTACTTAACACCTTCTTTGCTTCAATCTTTAATAGGAAGGTAAGATGTTCTCTGGGCTCTATGCCTCCTGAGCCAGAAGACTGTGAAGACCAACCCTCAATGTTACAAGAAGACTTGGTTAGAGACCTCCTTGGCCCATTAAACATCCACAAGCCTATGGGGCTGGAAGGGATACACCCAAGGATATTAAGGGAGCTCGCGGAGGTGCTTGCCAAACCCCTTTCCCTCATCTATCAACAGTCCTGGCTGACTGGGGAAGTGCCGCTCGACTGGAGACTGGAAAATGTAACTCCCATTTACAAGAAGGGTCGGAAGGAGGATCCAGGGAATTATAGGCCTGTCAGCTTGACCTCAGAACTGGGGACGGTCATGGAGTAGATCACATACTGAATGCTATCACACAGCACATGCAGGAGAGCCAGGTGATCAGACCCAGTCAACATGGATTTATGAAAGGCAGGTCCTGTCATACCAACTTGATCTCCTTTTATGACAAGGTTACCTGGTTAATGGACAAGGGAAGGGCTGTGGATGTGGTGGACTTTTTCAAAGCCTTGGACACTGTTTCTCACAGCATTCTGACTGAGAAACTGGCTGCCATTGGCCTGGACAGGCACACCCTCTGCTGGTGAAAAACTGGCTGGAAGGCCGGGCCCAGAGGGTGGTGGTTGAATCCAGTTGGAGGCCGGTCACAAGTGGTGTTCCCCAAGGTTCAGTGCTGGGCCAGTCCTGTTCAATACCTTTATTAATGACCTGGACGAAGGATTCGAGTGCATCCTTAGCAAGTTTGGAGATGACACCAAGCTGGGTGGCAATGTTGATCTGCTTGAAGGAAGGGAGGCTCTGCAAAGAGATCTGGACAGGCTGGATCGATGGGCTGAAAACAGCGGGATGAGGTTTAACAAGACCAAATGCCAAGTCCTGCACTTGGGACACAGCAACCCCATGCAGTGTTACAGGCTGGGGGAAGACTGGCTGGAAATCTGCCTGGTGGAGAAGGACCTGGGGTTGTTGGTTGACAACCAGCTGAATATGAGCTAGCAGTGTGCCCAGGTGGCCAAGAAGGGCAATGGCATCTTGGCCTGTATCAAAACCAGCATGGCCAGCAGTACCAGGGAGGTTATTGTACCCCTGTACTCGGCACTGGTGAGGCCACACCTCGAGTACTGTGTTCAGTTCTGAGCCCCTCACTACAAGAAGGACACTGAGGTGTTGGAGCGCATCCAGAGAAGGGCAACGAGGCTGGTGAAGGAACAAGTCCTATGAGGAGTGGCTAAGGGAACTGGGGTTGTTTAGATTGGAAGAGGAGATTGAGGGGAGACCTCATCGCTGTCTATGGCTGCCGGAAAGGGGGCTGTGGGAGAGCGAGTATTGATCTCTTCTCCCAAGTGACAGGTGATACGACAAGGGGAAATGTCCATAAGTTGCGCCAGGGGAGGTTCAGACTAGATATTAGGAACAATTTCTTCAGTGAAAGGGTGGTCAGGCACTAGAACAGCTGCCCAGGGAGGTGGTTGAGTCACCATCCCTGGAGGTATTTAACAGAAGGACAGATGAGTTTTTGAGGGACATGGTTTAGCGGATGATAGGTGCGGTTGGACTCAGATCTTCAAGGTCTTTTCCATCCAGAAGATTCTATGATTCTATGATTAAATTTGCAGTAGCAGATCCAAGGCAGACTGAAAAAGTAGGCACAATTACAAGCTGATTTTCATGGCATGAACTGAAAAAAAATTAGAAACTTTCAACAAAATCTATTATGGCCTTTGACAAATTTTCACAAGGGAATATAGGCAAAGCTCAGTTCCTAGAAATATGCAAGAATATGTGGACATGAAAGATGCAAACTCTTAAATTCCAGAAATGCAGTACAGGAAAACAAAGAACTGAATTTACTCTTTCCTAGACAGAAAAGGGGCTACCATACTTATTTTAAAAGTAGAGAATTCTTTTCCAGTAGTAAAAGGAGTCAACATCCGACCATGAGTTTACATAGTATGTCTTCAGTTGAACACTCATTATATTGTCCTGATTTAGACGAATGACATGTCTAGTCTGGACTTTAACCAACACTTAAGAAGTGTATAAAACACTTCAACATTCAACACCTAAATAACTATTACCATGCCAACACATCAAGAAACACAGCTCAAGCTGTTTGTGAAGGAATAGGGCAGACTGACACTCTGGAATCACCATGGAGTTAATTTCTTTCTTCAGATTTCAGCTGAGAACCTGTCATCTTCTCTGAATACTCAACAGAACTCAGAAGTAAAAAGGCATCTGCAGTTCTCAGAAAATGGGCCACCTAAATCCCTCAGAGATTTTCTTGTTTCTGAACTGCATGCACTGAATAATTTTTGAGATCTAACCTTGGTGCCACAGAAATAAATTTAAGAATTTCAAATGATTGTAGCTGTTGTAATAGTACTGATCTCATAAATTTAAAAATTCTTCCACGTTACCTATTATTATGTATTTTGATACACTAATTTTTTTTTGTCTGTTTATATGCTTTTGAAATACAGCATGTATTCTTAAGACTTTCTGAGGCCAAACACTTTAGGAAAAAAAATAGTAATAGAAAACTGTTCTTCAATTTTATGGAAGGGAACCAGTCTGAGGAAATTAGAGGTCATTTTTATAAATCATGATGTATCTCCAAAAAACCTGCTAAACGTGCTATTAATTTATTCATATTTTTGTTGTGGAGCCAAATAGCACGGCAGCAAAACTCTTACTACCTTGTTCTATGAAGCAAGTAGCAAGCACTGATTTTCAATCTTCCTCCATTTAGTACCTAAGCTGAGTAAGCATTTTACTAAGTTAATTCCAGATAACCAATATCTAATATAAAGCACATTTGTCCAGCATTCCCATAAGATGCCTAAAGAGGAATAAATCCATTTACACCGTCAAATTGCTGTTCATTATGCTTATAAAAGCATATATAAATAGGTAGCTTGATACATGCATAGTAATTAATTTTCTTACTCAAAGAGTACAGCAATTCCTATGTAAATCTTTATAATTTTCAAAACTGTATTAAATACAATTTTTGAAGTCACTGCTGCAGGAGATCAGAAACAGATCCCATTCTGGGGGCACAGTTGCTGAGCTATAAAAAGGTGAGCTTAGTTTGTGCAAAGGAGGAACTATACACAATTAAATGAAACAATTTTTCCAGGGATGTATCTTGATATACGCCAGAGAATTATGGTCTAGAAGTCCATCACAGTTAACCATTCTACCATGAATTGCCGTGCTATCCTTCTTATTTTGCTAAAGATCAAGACTAATTTTTTTTTTCCCCAAGACCAACTTCTTAAAGCTTTACTTAAAGAGCCGCAAATCACTGACTTGCAAAAATCTAGATAAAGGTACACTACTTTTTGGCTGAAGAACTCTGAGTTCTTGGCAGGAGCTTTTATAAGGCTACAGATTGTTCAACTTCAATCTCAGAAAGAAAGATGGCAGAGCTGATGCACACAAAAGGGACACTGGTCTATTCTTTCTTTTTCTCTAGTTATTTCTTTGTTATTTTAAAATCATATAGTTGCCTCCTCACCTCATCTTAAAAGTAAACCTATCAAGGCATATTCAGTTGACACAAGGAAAAGAGAAAATGTGGCCATATGCACGAATGGAAATCAGAGAAGTATGCGATTAATTTCAGAGTTTACACCACATTACTAACAGCCTGATAGCATTAAGGGTCATAATGTCAGTCTCTAGAAAAAAGTATCTGTACCTCTCACTGGTTCCTGTGGAATTTGTAGATATCTCCTTTCCACAGCCTTGGCTTGGCTTATGCTTATGCTTGGCTTGGGATAGCCAAAACAGTGGCATCTAGCAGTAGAGCCCATTGCTGTTACTTGTTGCATAGACAGCAGATGCTGAGGAATAACACTAAATATTTAAGTGACACCATTCTTTATTGCCTTAAAGTGGATACATCATGGAAGAAAAGCAATAGTCAGACATATGGAAGTTGTTTGGATAATGTAAGAAACAGAGAAAAAGAATATACAGTGCAATGCACTCTTCCACCATTTACGTTCTACAGAGAGGTGGTATTGCTAGAAGTATATTTAAACAAGAAGAGTTATGCAAGCAAAAAAGAAATTACTGGAGTGAGAACAGACACTGTGGAAAGTATAAAGGCAAACCCAATAATTTCAATACAAAGGCATAGCAACTGAAAGTACAGAAGAATAGGAGTAAAGAACAAACATCTGAGAAACTCCTGATCCCCCTGGGATCCAGTGACAGGATGTGTGTGAATGGTTCAAAGCAGCGAGAGAGGTCTGGATGTGACAAGAGGAAACATTTCTTTACTGGGAGGGAGTTCAAATACTGGAACAGGCTTCCCAGAGAGGTGGTTGATGTCCTATGCCTGCCAGTGTTTAAGAGGTGTTTGGGCAATTACCTTAACAACATGCAGTAACTTTTGGTCAGCCCTGAAGTGGTCAGGCCATTGTACTAGATGATTGTTGGTCCCTTCTAACTGAACTATTCTATTCTATTCTATTCTATTCTATTCTATTCTATTCTATTCTATTCTATTCTATTCTATTCTATTCTATTCTATTCTATTCTATTCTATTCTATTCTATTATATTCTAAAAAGAACCTCAACAACTTCTATTCTATTCTATTCTATTCTATTCTATTCTATTCTATTCTATTCTATTCTATTCTATTCTATTCTATTCTATTCTATTCTATTCTATTCTATTCTATTCTATTCTATTCTATTCTATTCTATTCTAAAAAGAACCTCAACAACTTCTATTCTATTCTATTCTATTCTATTCTATTCTATTCTATTCTATTCTATTCTATTCTATTCTATTCTATTCTATTCTATTCTATTCTATTCTATTCTATTCTATTCTAAAAAGAACCTCAACAACTTCATCATGATTACCTAAATACATTCAGGTTGACTTTTGAGTAGATCTAACCAGAGATCATCAGCTATTTTCAAAAGCTTCAGGACTGAAATAGAATTCTATATTAACACATAATTCAGATCTTATTATGGAGGTATGAATGAACAACTTACATTATGACAGCAATTATATTGATCTGGAGTATGGGCTCAAGTTAGGAGACTCCACTCTCCTTAATTACAGCAAAAAATCTAATTTTAGTGGTGGGAAGGAATTGCACTACATGACTTATTCAGGGAGCATCTACATTATGATTAACTGAAGCTACCAGCATTTTTTTTTTGTCTTCTACTGCAGCACAAAAGTCTAAAGCATAACTGTTGGCTGTCAGGGTATCAATCCATGTACTGCTCAGCAGATCCTGCTCCAAACCATTTATAAAATTATTCACTTTCCACCTGTCTGCACCAAAACCCCTTGAGATAGTCTGAGGAACCTGAAAATTGTCTCTTTTATATGTTGAACCTGCTATTTCCTAGTTCCTCACAGAATTAATTAAAAAAAAAAGCTACTGCCTCTATAAAGTCCAAATCTTCAAATTTGCCAAGAAATTCTTCACTTTTTCCTAATCTTGCCAGCTTTACATAGAAAAATTAGAAGGCTTCCATGCAAAGTGTTCTGGAATATCAAATGCTAGAAAACATTCTTTTTAATGGTTAACCATACACTTACTGTCTTCCAAAAAGAAATCTGAAACTTTCTCTTACAAATAACTTTCTCTTACAAATTTGAATGACAGCTTTATTTGTTTGTTTTTGTCTTTTAAGCAGAGAAATGTTTTAAAGAAGGTTTAGAAACATTTTCACTAGTAAATCATAAGTAAAACTACGGATACATAGCATTTCACAAAGTATAAATGGCAGATACATATTTTATTATTCCAAGGAATACTGTCATGACACACCTATTAAGCAGTATTAAAAACGTCTTTCTAGAATCTTAAATTAAAATACATCTACCTTCCCCTGTATTTCCTACAAATTTTCTTATTGGTATGGTAATTGAGCAGAATTGCCTTTGCACCACATTCAGAACCGTGTTAATCTTATCATGTGTGGTTGCTACTTTGTTTAATTTATCTTGGTTGACACATTATACAGTACAGATTTGCATCATGTTAGGAACTGTCCATACTGGTGAAGATTAAACCACACACCTCATCAATTACTTAACCTGCAGTGGTTTGATTCCTTGGTGTTCTCTGTTACAGTGACAGTCTCCTGAACTATTTAAATCACTGATGTGATTTGTACGCTATGGTAAATGGAGACTGTGAAATTCTGATTCATCTAAATCACCGAAAAGCTTGAACACCTAAATAAATATCTGCGTAAAACTGACACAAATGCTTACTGAAATGACTGTTATTTCCTTGCATAAGAGAGAAAATGTGAAAAAAACAGGATTACAAAAACCTTTCACCATTTTGTGCAAATATGGAAATTCAATATAGGAGTGATTATAAGGTAGAATAAATTGGATAGATGACTTCTACTTTCGATAATGCAGGTTTTCTCACTAAACTAAGTGCAAATGGCATGAGAGGAATACTAATTTTCCATATTTGAAAGCTGATGTCCTGAGAAAACTCAGGTTTGATCTGTAACGTAAAATATTCATACTTCTAATTTCTTATGGATACTATAGGGGAAAAGATTAAAAAACCTAAACCTCTTTTTATGTTGGCAAAAAATGGTTTCCCAGCTATTTAGAAACTGTAGCTATACTAAACCTGCAACACTCAACATTATTTCTCAGGATTTTATAGGTGACATGAGATACATAAAAAAAGCTTTTTTCTTAGACTCTAGTAATCCAACATTTATACTGCCCATGGCACGCAGATTCATTATTCCTTTTCCACATATTTTATTTCACCAAATTAGCTTATCTAAGGAAATGTAGATTTAATAAAAAAAGAGAATCCAAGAAATGTTATCTGCAGCTTCTTTTGTATACTCATCATGCCATCACCTTCCTGCAAAAATGCTTACAAGGTACTGGAAAGATTTTTATCATTGTACAAAGAGAAAAGAATCACACTTTTGGAAAACTAACTTTAAAATTAGCTTCTGTAAAATTAAAAACTTATCACTGCAATATCATGACAAGTGAGAAAAGAGAAAAAAAAAAGAAAAAAGAATCAAAGATCAAATATCCAGACTTCCTGTAAAAGTAGCAGAACTCAGAAAAATGTTGCAGCTGCAATATTTAACAGTGTTCTGGAGGCTTCAGAAAGCTGAGATGAAAAAAAATTCAAACACTATATACTTTACCTTAGTAACTCACAACCCTGTTCTGTTCCAATTGTTGACTCTCTCACAGATAAAGACAGGACTGATGTCACTGTTCAGTTTATCAATTCAGCACCACACATAGCCATTCCTTCCAAGTGGCACAATTCAATCCTCTCAGCTCTCTCTCATACCACAGCATTTTATATTAAGAAAAAAAAAGCCCCACAATCTAGAACAAGGTTAGGCCACAACACTGCCTAAAATACATATTTAATTATTAATCAGGTTTTTTCTCTTATTGCAGTGAGATTGGTCTTATTAGTGAGTTTGCGTTCTTTGATGGTAAATCTAGAAGGAATTTAAAACTGAAAAACATAACAGTGAAGAGAGATGGGGACTGATGCTCTCACTCCTTAACTGCTATAAAAAGCCGTATCATCTTCTCAGCGGACTAGATGAAAATGGAGTCTTTATTAAAAAAAAAATATAGCTATCAATATAACCCAGATAAGAATGTCATTGGCTTGTGTACAGATTAGACTTTGCCTTACTGGGAAGTGAATGGCTTGCTTATGAGTAGTACTGTTATAACATTATGGAAAGAATAGATTTTCATAATTCAGATGTCCTTTTCTCCTCCTGAATTCTGCTTAGCACATTGTTAACAGGCATTTCCTTGTAAGACAGAGTAACTCCTTGTAAGACGCAGTGATTCCGCTGTTGCTGAATGTTAAGTATGTGATATGCCTGAAGTCTGCATTTTCAATGAGAACAAATGTAGTGCATAAACCAAGACATTGCTGCAGCTCTTGATAAGAAGACTCCCAACCTAAAAGTTACAGTCAACATCTTTCCCTTTATTATCTTTTCTTCAAAGGTTACTGACATCTCTAGGGACTTGTTTCAATGCAAGCGAATTGTTCAGCATTTTCTGTAACCTTAGCCAACTCTGTTCTAGTTACTTTACCATCTGAAGAAACGGCAGGAGGGAGAAACACAATAAAAGTGGCTAAGCTGTATTTTTACTTGTGCCAGTCAAAGAGTTAACAATGACCAAAAAAAATTACACAGAGAGCATAACTGAAAAAGGAATGAGTCTCATTAGTAAGGTCCGTGTATTAGGAAAGTTTTAAAACCAGTATTTTTTAAATATGTGTATTCTGCAATGGAAATATGCAATGGTCAATGCACATGGTCAATGATGAAGATTAAGAAATATTAAGGATTCTTGCTTTAAAGTTGCATAATTAAAAGATGAAGAAAAGAATGACACTGAATGAAAAGAGCAAACAAGAAAAACATTTTGCCCTACATAGAACAGTGAGAAAAATACAGGTATTTTTCATAAAATGAGAATAGGTGTCCAATACAATGGATATTTCTGTTACATTTTTTTTTTCTGCTAAATTCAGAGAAATTTTATGCATATTATATTTGTGTGGCAAGGGTTTTAGTAGCGGGGGGCTACAGACGCAGCTTCTGTTGGAGGCTGCTGGAAGCTGCTAGAAGCTGGGTCAGCTTGCTCCGAGGCAGATTCACCTCTAGCACAGGTCAAGCCAACCACTGACAGTGGTAATGCCTTGGTGCTAATATACTTAAGGAGGAGGGAAAAAACCAGCAAGAGGGGCAGTAGTAGTAGAGACAGGGGGAGGCATGGGTGGGGGAGACACTGGCCTCTCTGCCACCCCCAGCCTGTGGCTGGGCTTTTAGAGCTCAGTGGACCAGTTGTGCTGGGTGGCGGAGAGAAAGGGAAGTAAGATGTGTGACAAACAGTCCTACAGACACCAGACATTAGAGAAACACCAAGACACAGAACACCAAGGCCAGTGTAAAAGGAGGGGGAGGATTTGCTCCAGATGCTGAAGCGGAGATTCCCTTGCAGCCCATGGAGGACTGCTCCAGCAGGCTGCTCCCCTGGAGCCCATGAAAAGAGCCAGCGTATGTCCACAGGCAGCCTGTGAAGGATTCCATGCTGGAGCTCGTGGAGATGCCAGAAAGAGGCTGTGACCCCATGGAACCCTGTGTTGGAGCAGATTGTGGAGGACTGCAGCCCGCAAGAAGGATCCACATTGGAGAAGTTTATGGAAAACTATCTCCTGTGGGATGGACCCCACACTGGAGCAAAGGAAGAGAGTGAGCAGTACTGAGAAGGAAGGAGTGGCAGAAACAACGTGTGATGAACTGACTCCATTTCCTGTTCCCTTGTGCTGCTGTGGGGGATGGAGGTACAGAATTTGGGAGTAAAAATTAATCTCAGGAAGAATGAGGGAACGGAAAGGTGTTCTTTTAGGGATTTGGGTTTGTTTCTCAGTATCTTGCTTTAATTTGATTTGCAATATATTAGATTGATTTTATCCCCAAGTTGAGTCTGTTTTGCCCAAGACAGTAACTCGTGAATGAACCCTCCTTGTCAATCCACAAGTTTTGTTCTTGTTTTTTTCTGTTCTCCTCCTCAGAAGGGGGAGAAATGAATGAGCAATCACATTGGTCTTAATCGCCATCTGGGGGGCTCAAAACCACAACATAATAAAAACTATGCAAATTATACAAAACTTAGGTTCTCAGAGAGCTATCTGAAGAAAAATAAGTACATAATTTATCTAGGCTTCTAACTCTTATAAAGATTGTTTACCCGACCAGGTTTCAAATCTGTTCTACTTCCTTCTGGGAGTCAGAGATCCTGATAATGGTAAAAATTTTGCCCAGCTGTTGGCATTTCAGTTTATGATGGACAAATGCAACTGTGTTGTCAACCTACCTATGAATAAACCACTACAGGAAACCTTATTTTTCTCTGTTCTTCCTCTGTCAATTGTATGCAATTTGTCATTGAGAATTATACTGCATTTTTATTACATTTTCATTACAAAGAATTTACACAAATAATTCTCTCTTCAAAAATGAGCTCTTTCAAAACACCAAAACATATTTTAAAATTAACATCACCCTTCATCCCCATCTATCTGTTTTTAAATTTGGTCCCAGAAAAAGTTTCTCATTGACAGAATACCATTTTAGGGGAAAATTATATAAACAAAAAATCAGACAAAATCACTTTCCTAGCTCTAAAACAGAGAAATAAAGGAATTTAAAGATTATATAGCTGACAAAAGCTATGGAGAAAATTAAAATTGGGAATTTAATTTAGTTACAAAAATCCTGGGCACCCCCTATAACTGAAAGACAATCCAATCAGCTCTCATTCCTAAGCACAAAATAGAGAAGAAAAAGAAGCACCCTAATGTTGTTCAAATTAAAAATTATTGTGTGACAATATTCCTGGGTTTAACTCCCACTGTGTCCAGTAACTACTGGAAGTTAAGCAAAAGGTCTCAAAAAATGAGCTTTTCTTTTCACAAAATATATTTGTTTCTGTATGAAAGTCTAGAAGTGTATTAAAAAGCTCTTTTCTTCTAAAGAGTACAGTTACAATTCTATCTTTGTGAAATCTATTGGCAATTGCAAGGTTTTAATCAGAGAACGAAAGAGAAGAACTGAAAATCTACATAACGCAGAGACAACAGTACTAAGATTCAACAATGTTCTCACATTTTTATTTTTTTAACAGCTTCCACGAAGGACATTATCATTGTGTTCTTAACCATTGGACAGATTGCCTGCATAAAGATTCTGCATACAGGGTCTGAGAAGCAAAACTACTTAGTTGAGGATAGCCATAGCACAGAACACATTTTCACTTCAGTGGCCATCTTACAAGGACCAAGGATTTAACTATTTTCATCATTATTTTCAGTTTCAGCACCAAAGATTACTGATTGAAAAGTTGAAACAAAAGCTACACTCTTTCTTCAAAACTAGATATCAGCCCAGATACCATTTTCCAAGTTTCAGACACTTCTGACCACAACAAATGCTGTTGTGTTTGCCAGGGAGAAGAGGAGTATCACAAAGAAATTTAAGTATGTCCATCTCTAGTGACAACAATGTGCAGAATGATTTCCTTCATTAGCTGTTTCTTACCACTTCTAGTAAGAGTATAAATACACTTATACCTGGAGAAAGAATAAATTTATCCAGGCAAAGATTTGTTTTGAGTAATGTATCTGGTCCCTTCCGATATTTTAAGTGCATTTGGAACACATTTCTAGTTGTCTTATCTAGCACGGACCCAGGCAACAAATTCTTTTTCTGTTCCATTCAGTGGCTTTTGAAGAATAACTTAATTTCTAGCATTGCCTGTGTTTCATCAGGCTAGAGAGTAGCACTTGTCTAAGAAGACATGGTTCCTGCAACCTCCAGTCATTCTTCTGCATCAGCTTTCTCCAGCTGAGCTACTCTGCCCTGTAACTCAGCACTATGGTTTTACTCTCTTTCCCATATTTGAAAAGAATAACAAATACATTTATGTTTTTAATTTCTTAACTTAAGCTAACAGTGAAAACTGAAACACATTCCCTTCTACTTTCCTTGGAAGTCAGTTTTAATGTCATCTAACACACTCACAACATTTTTCTATACCACATTAAGTAATTTGTTCACATCTACAGATCATGATGATTTACAAATTCAGCACCAGCCACTTCTGCATCTGCTTGAATGCCATTTTCAGAGATGTTTTTAGTGACGCCAGTCTCTTGCAGAGACTTTAAATGAAAGATTGTATTTACCTGAAGAGTTCCAAGTAAGCAACTAAGCATGATTCCTGAAAGAAAGTGTCCATTTATGTTTTCTAGCATTTTACATTTAAACACCTATCCAGTCCTCCAAGTCTGCTGAAACTCAGTGAAACTCATTAATATATTGTAAACTAACTTACTTAAGTAATCCAGTGCTCCTTTAAAAAACATTGTAGGCTTCTCTCACTTGACTGTTGTTTTCATTTTTGTAGACTTACTTGTATTAGGATGAGTATAACATTTTTCAATTGTACTGCAAAATTGTAATGCGAAAAAAAATTCTGAATGTACCTACTCACAGAAACAATAAAAAAAAGTGTGGTTATTAAACATTCATTTTCTTATAGGAGGATATACACAATTCTCATCTTCACATGACAATGAAAAGCAATTTGCCTCCTATTGATAGTGTGTTGGATTCTGCATAGGAATTAATAGTTTATGATTTTTTTCTTATTGCAAACAGAGGATGGTAATGCTTGGTTTTTCTGTTAACTGAAGATGTCAGTAAAAAGAAATTCCAGTAGTGTACATAAAGTATTGCTACCTAGAGATCATGAATATGCAGCCATAATCATGACATGTTTTACAATAGGTGGTATCTACGGAGCTTTATAGTACTGCTTTCACAGATGCGTCATTCAGTCAACAGATCACAATCCTATGAACAGGCTAACAACTGACGAGGCTAAAGCCCCTCTGGTTAAATGGCAGAAGTGTCATTGCTGCAAAAATTTACATTTATGAGTCTTGGAAAGAAAATTCTGTCTCCTCAGTGTCAGGTATAAAAGGATCTAAGACTAAATATACTTCAGAGGTTTCTGACTTAAATCAAGTATTTTCACAAAAGCTGCTGAAACAATTGGATGTTTTTACCTAGTGTGAGGCAGCATTGATTTTAAAGAAAAGTGGTGATACTATTGTAATACTTGCAGGATTAGTAACTATACCAGAAAGTGTGCCTTGTACAATAGACTACATGTGTTTCTTTAACCCATACAAAGTCTTAGCACTAGTTTTATTGGGTTCAGGTCCCACAGATCTGCTGTAAAATATTCTGCAATAAAATCCCAATATCCTGTACTCCAGAGAACTACAAATGCTTTGTTCACTAGACAGCAAACCCTGCCACTAAAGCACAAAATGAGTGTGTGATGAGCATATGCCCCTATCAAGAGTCAAGATATTAAGCCAGAAATCACGAGGCCAAAAGACTCACTTTGTTCTTCCCATTACCTTTCCAGTATATGCTGACACACTCACTGCACATACAAGAAATATGCAGTAAATATGTAAAACATGTATGCACATAGGTTTTAACCCTACACAGAAATTACCACTTCTCTTTGTCTTTGGTTTTTAATATGGTAAGGTTTCAATTGGTTCAGACAGCAATTTTATTACTTTGACTACAGGAAAATGTCTACTAGTTCATCTACAAACAAAACCAGTGTTTAAGTAAATCAGAAGAATCCACACCTGCCAATTTAAAGAGTCTTCAAAAAAGTCCTGATGGACAACTCATTCTTCCAACGTCTCCTTATATCCTCACCTATTCCTTTTCAGGCTACAGCACAGAAAGCTTACCCTCCTCAGCTGCTAGCCACAGGAGCTTTGTTTCTCAAGGAGCACCGAATACAATACACACAATTTCCACTAATTCATCTAGGTATTATAATTAATTAATAAGAAGAAACATCACAATACAGTTTTTTTACAGATCCCTTATTTTTTCTCCCCTAATGTTAGGGAAAAAGGCCTGCAAAAAGAACAAAAATTCTTAATATTCCATTTTATTACTTCCATCTTGACTAAAAATTGGTATCTCCATACAAAGTAATATACACTCTGCAATATAAAGGATTGATAGCAACCAATAATAGGAAAAAGACGTCCAATTCACTAAAGATTGAAATTTTACAATACTCTTTTTTTTGCATCTCTAACCTAAAAGCATTCCAATTTCAGAGTGGTTGGACGAAAGAGGATTCAATTTAAATTCAGGCATTATTAATAATACATCTATGGTATGGTAAAGAGTTTCACTTTATACCGTGTTTTAATTTAAAGGAAAAAATGACTGTGCACAGCATCATAAGCACTTTAGAGATTATATTGGATCTGCTCTTGCTGCTGGATCATGTTGTTATTCTAATTTTCACCTTCACAAGCAGGCAAAAATGTTTATACAGAGTCTCTGTAAAGACTTCAGAATAGCCTCTGATAACATATATATTCTTCATACCATAAACCAGTAACATCAGTTTTAGGAAAAAAATGCTATGGAAAAGTGTGTACAGCACAGGATAGACAACAACACTAAGACTCAACAGATCTAGCTCCTGTTCCTGTCTCTAACCTATGGAAAAGCTGTATAAAAAACCCGAGTTCTCTGTAACACTTTTCCTACTCATATTTATTGCTGCTTTTGTGTAGATTTGGATGGATTATCTCCCAAATATTTGCATAAAACAAACTCAAAGGTCTCTAATGGTGTCTTGGGCCTCCTTGTCATGCAGCAATTCAATGCAGCCATTAAATCTGTGTGCATGCTATAAGCAAATATCAGCATCAATTATCATATTACTTCCATTTTCTAAAAAAAGCAGCAATGCTTATACCCTAAGATAAAAATGACACTGGCAATTCATTTCAACATTTATGCAGTAAATGATACAGTGTTTCTCATGATAACTACTACGCAAGTAACTGGGCTAAGACATCCCTATTGCACCACCATTACACAAAATGAAGGAGAATAACAGCTTTGAGGAACACATGCAATTTTCATTGCTTGTTTGGAATGATTAGTGCAAATATTTTTATTTTTTTAATTATTGTAGCTATATTTTTACTGGTGCATACTGATCAAAAAGATCACAAGACTGATTTATATACAGTAACTTGAATGATCCCTTCTTCTCATTTTTTTCTTTTTCACAAATAAAATTCTTGTATGTTCCTATTCTCAAACTAAGCTCCTTCTTCTATGACCTTCTGTCCATACAAGTACCATTGCTTTTCCATATCCCCTTAATTTCACTACCTCTGATACTCTGATTAGAAGAAATTTGGGGAAATTCTGCATATTACAGAACAAAATTTGCACTATAATTACTGCACTATGATTGCTGAAGTTGATCTGAAAGAAAGTGGAGATTGCTTTATCAGTACTTAAAAAAGAGAAAAGACAACAAATTAGGGTATTTATAAGATTTTTATTCACAGTGACTAAAACTCCTATAGGAAACATGCAAATGATGAGAAGCACTAGAGAGCTGAACATACTTAAAGACTAGTTTTAGAAGATCCAAATGTATTTTTTTGTTAAATGCTAGGAATAAGATGAGCAATGCTAATGAAAATATCAATTCCCAGTCATCTGAAGCCATCCACAAAAATGAAGAAAGCAGTATTTTTATGTAGGGTTTTGACTCATCAATATACTTCTAAAGTTTACTATGAACTCTGAAAGTGTTTTGCACAACTTAGACAACTATCTGTAGACTTATTTTATTTTTTCTCAAGGGTACACCAACTTACAGTAATTTAGTATCTCAAACAAAGCAATGTATGAGAAAATTAACATTGCACAAAACAACGCCAGAAGAGATTTCCAGATATGAAGGGCATCTACATAACAGTCCCTTAAAAGATTTTCAAAGTTCCAGAAGTCAGCACCTCAATGATATGAGCAGCATCACTCTGGCTAGACAGATGGCTAGCCACATCTGTCCCGGCTCCTGGACAAGCTTCAAGACATGAAGCTTCTGGAGAGACACCTTTGTAAGCACTCCACCTTGGTTTTTGTTTAGCTGCACTCTTCTTTCACCCCTCAAGAGAACATGACAACCCACTCTTCCAGGGTGAATATTTTTACAACAGTCAAGATCTAGATATCAGCATGACCAGCTTTCCTCTTTTCAAAACCTGGTTCAATTAATTCACTTCCTCATATTCTGTAATAACTTGTGTCTAACTCATTATTTAGAGAGGACTATTCAGGTACCTCAATAACAATCAGGATTGCAAAACAGATCCATATATTTCGAATGTATGCAAAACTTTAACTTTCATGCTAGAATGTAACTTCCAGGATAAAGCTCCCAAGTGTGTATCTATTAATGTTGATTTGTTTAAGGTCTTAATAGTTTTTGTCATCTTAATACTCAGTTGATTGTTTCCATCCTTTTTACCATCGTAATATTTTGTCAAAAGCCACTAAGATACGCTACAGAACCTTAGGTAAAACACAAAATAAACTTGCCAGCAGCTTCCGTAAGTGTACAGCACTGTTGACAGGCAACCCATTAGCAGGAGACCATCCCTGCTTTCTGGCAGCAGTAGTAAATCCAAGCATCCTGCTGCTTGCAGAACTTTATCTGAATACACAATGCTAGCACAGGCCGATCTCTTCAGGACTTTGACAAGTACCTGGAGAGTTTTGCAATTAATATTATTACGATGTACTTTCTGCCAGGAATGCCCTTGAAACTATGAAATGTTTCCTACTGTATCTGGGAAAGAGAAAAACACTGAGGGACAATGAAAAGGAGTTCATTTCTTAACAAGAGCAGTCTTAAAATGTTAAATGGTGCAGTAACAAAATCCTTTTGAAGTTGATACTAGTCATTAGCATTATTTTAACTACAGTAATTTAAGAGATTTGTGACCAGTGCTGGAAAAAACAAATAGCCCCATGCCTGTGAGTTCAGGGCTGCATTTGTGTTCTCAGCAAGGAATTTAATTATTCCAAGTATCTTGTAATCAAAAGTTTGCTACCTCTCTATCAACATGTAAATGGACAAGTTATGTTTTTATTTCTTCTTATCTGATTATAAGATATGTCTAAATCCAGCTTAAAGTAGACACCCATTCACCTGACTCACCTCCACGTATTTCTGATGCAGCTGTGAAAAAGCACTCCATGACAATTTGATGCAAAGCACTGGAGAAACTATCGAGTGTACTTCTAAGGCTGAATGTTTACACAATATTTCAATTCATAGCAAAGAAACAAACCAACAAATCTAAACTCCCACAAATTGTATTGTTTCTGCTATCCTTTCCTATTCAGAGTCAGTCTTTAAAAGTTCTTAAATTTCTGTTGGAGAAAAGGATAAAATTCAAGTTTAGTCTCCTGTATGGAATTAAACTAAAACAAATAAATTTAATTATTTGAAACTTACACAAAAACTCAGAGCTTTTGTTAGTACTTCTCACCAATCTAAAAATACTGAAAACAGAGGTAGAACCAGATGGTTTCACAGAAAAGCAGAAATTATTGAATTGTATCAGAACAATGGTTCATATTTTTCTCTAAAAATGGCTAATACCAGCTGTTTAATGAAAACTACAATAAACCCAACAGTAGGCTGCTACTGCTTTTCTTGAATCAGAAATACCATGGAGCCAAGTAATTAATTTTTTTCTCAGCAAATTCTCTGTAATAAACACATTCAGAAATTAAAATAACTATTATAAATGGCTGTGTATTTGAGCAAGAAAATGTAATTATTCTTCCATAATATTTCACATTAGGCTTCGAAATACTCTAATCATCATTAAGTTACAGAAAAAATGTACATGAAGGACCAAGGCATAGTGTTCATATTTTTCACAGGATGCCACAAATATCTTGGCTATTCAGTTTTTGTGAAAGCTTATTTCTTTACATATTTTTTTAATATTTTAGAGGGTCACAAGGGACAAATGAGAAAGGTGGAATAATGCCACCTTTTCTCCATTACCTTCAAGCCAAACTGCACATCAGCACAAGTTTAATAACCACCATGTTGGACAGAAGCACTGAACAGTAAATATTGAGTTCAACTTCTAAATCAGCAGCATGATCTTCCAAGGATCTAGGGAAACCATCACTTGCAGAAAGAAAATGGTGAGTAGCAATTACTTCTGGGACTGAGGCATTAAAAAAACCCCAACAAAACAACCAAAACAAAAAACACACAAAAGCAGACCTCCTCTCTAAAAGAAAACAAAACCATTCTTTGTGTCTTTAAGCTATGTGATACACATACGGTGCCATTTCAAAAGATCCAGTTCATTACATTCTTCCACCTATTGTGGATTATGTTTTGGTAGCTTGTTTGAGAATGAAGAATTGGAAAGAAGAGGAATTCTACGTGCCAGAACGCTGTTTTGCTGCTTTCTAGAGGAAAAATTGTTTTATATGTGTTCTTAATTCTTCAATTAGCTAATTTTAATTAATACTTTAAAAAAAGTTTTAAATCTCTTTAGGGGTCAAAGTTGAATAAAAGTGTTTTGATTGATGTTATTCAAGTCTTGTTTGCATCATAGATATCAACTTATAAATGAAATTACCTTCTGATTTTTGTTCTGTCTTTATTATTTCAGCCATCCAGAGGGCGTTTAAAGTTTTTGCTATCTTGGTGGTATAAATTAAGATCAGTTTTGAAAAACTCTAACTCACTAGTACATCACATTCACCCAGGCAAGTCCAGAGGAGGGCCATGAAGATGGTCAGAAGGCGGGAGAACCTCTGGTAAAAGACAGTTGAGGTTGCTGAGACAGTTGGGGCTTGTTCACCCTAGAGAACGCTCTGTAGAGACCTTATAGCAGCCTTCTAGTACTTAAAGGATGCTTAAAGGAAAGCTGGGGAGAAGCTCTTTATCAAAGAGTGCAGTGATGGGAAGGAGGGTTAATGGTTTTAAGCTGAAAGACAGCAGATTTAGATTAGATACTAGGAAGAAATTTTTTACTGTGAGGGTGGTGAGGCACTGGCACAGGTTGCCCAGAGAAGACACGTATGTCCCATCTCTGGAGGTGTTCAAAACCAGGTTGGATAAAGCTTTGCGCAACTTTATCTAGGGGAAGATGTCACTGTCCATGGCAGGGAGAGGTAGTATTGAATGATCTTTAAGGTCCCTTCCAATCCAAACCATTCTATGACACTATAATTCTATGATTCTCTTGATACCACATCTGCTTCCTACTGACCTCATTAAAAACCTTACTCCCTTCTGATGAAGTAATACAGCTTTTGTACTGTGAAAAATTTTCTCTATCTGTACCTACCTGATTTTTTTCATGAAAAACACAAGAACTAAATTAAAAGTTTAGAGACTTTTCCGGGCATACATTACTGGAGGTGAGGTGAGCTGAGCAGAGGCTAGGCAAGGAAAGGGAAAGAGGCAATCTGAAAAGTTTCATAATGAGCATTGCTTTATCATTTCTACTTAAATATTTTTATTCAAGATTTCACCTCACAGTATGCAAGGTACTATGAAAAAAATAATAAATCATAAAGGGACAAAGCCTTGTCAAGTAGCCCTTTCCAGTTATTTAGGGGAAAACCCACAAAAACATAACAAACTCCACCAAAAATGGCTCATTCCAATGGGTCCGAGCTGGACTTCCCTCATGCTGCCTGTACATGCTACAGTTGCACTGGCTATTTTTGCAGGGGAGTGACCTTTCCACAACCATTTATCTGTGCTTCACTCACTATTCAGTCTCTTGGGAGGGAGAAGATGTTGCCAATGCAATGGCTGAGAAGTGCTCATATGCACACTTTGGCCGCCACTCTCTCATTCAAACAGCTGTCATTCACCAAGGCAGAAAAAAGTCCAGTACACCAATGCTCTGATGCAGGATGAGAGATTGAGGACAGCAATTTCAGTGGCAGTGCAAAAATAGCCATGCTGCTTTTAACTGCCTTCACAAGGAGAGTAACACACTCATTTGAAGTTTTGTTGCATGCTCATTCTTTTTTTTTTCTAAAAATTTAACAATTACTGAAAAATCAGTCAAAAATAAATAAAGTGTTCCCTCTACTATTTGGCAGTTGAAGAGGCCATCGTGCAGTCAATCTACTCTCAGAAACCCCATATTCTTGTTCATAAAGTGTGAGTTTACTGTTTAAAATCTTGCATGACACAGGAACAAGACCTATGCGAGGTCAGTACCTAATAACCATCACTATCGCTAACCACTCTCAATTACATTCTGCCTTTTTCAGACTTCCAACAAAACATATGCCGATGAATACAGCAGGATTTCACTCCTCCTCAATTTGCCAGTAATAAATGCATTGCCTGAATTAATCACGTTCCTGTCAGGCAATGAAAAAACCCAGAGCTGTCAGTGAGCAAGGCCCCTGGAGTACCAGAAACCACGTGCGACCTGAGTACACTAAGGCATCCAGAGTTATCTTTGGCCTCTGGCCTATGAAATGACCCAAGGAGAGCTACCTGGAAATTTTCATGTTTCAGATCAATGTCTGTTCCACTAAAAGATTCTGGGATTCCTGGCCTGGACTGTGCCCACAAGCAGTGGGCACCAGGAGCTACGAAAGAGAGGACGGGAGCAGCACAGGTCCCCTAGGTTTGCTGCACTGGAAGAAATCATTCATCGGAAACACTGGGTCTCCATGTCTGCACCAGCCACATTGGGATCCATGCTGAATTTCATTGTGTCCCACTTGTACAAAAAAATCTATAGCTATCTATATGCTAATAATAACTGCCTCAGTGAAAAAATTGTAAAAATAATATAATGTAACAAAAGATAAAGTAGCATATAGGATAATGTAACATAACATCACTGAACTCCAATTTCTGCCTCTATTTGTACACAATGATGCCAGAAGACAGTACAAAGCAGCATAAAACCAAAATAATTTTATCTCTTATTTCTAAACAATACCCTCAGAAAAACATGCGCTAAAATGATACCCAAGAGCTATAAACACCATACAGTAATATTTCCTAATTAATGTTATTTGAACATATAGTTTTATCAAACGTGCCACAATCTAATCAAGATTAAATTACTGAAGCTAGGCATGTCTCAAGTTGGCTTCTGTAATTTAATTTTCGATTCTCCTAATTACCCAATAATGTAACTAGAAGTTAGGTGCCATGACATTTCTTTAAAGATATCAAATCGCATTTAACATTTGTTTATGGTAATCACAATATACTTTCCAAAGAAGCCAAAATAATCATTGGCAAGATTGGAATTACTTTATGCCCCTAGTCCAATGAAGTATGTGAAGCCTGAAATCAAATGTCAAAGCTGAATTTTTCTCTAGAGTATGCATCTCCAAATAGCAGTTTCTCTAAAGGATTATTAATGCTTAATCCTCTCTAGCAACAGTGCACCCCAATTTACTCTTTAATATGCAAACCAACTTCTGATCCTGCTGATAATTCCATAAGAAAGTACACTAAACGTTTCTGGCAAGTATTCAGACATGGTAACACTCAGCTAGAAACTACAGCTGTTCAATGCCTAGATAGGACACAGCAGTTCAGCTTTGTTGTAAGATGTTCCTGCAAAATAATTTAATCCTACTGCTGTTTAAATAAAACAGAACTCCCATAATTAAGAATATCAAGGACACAAGAGTATGCTCCATGAGGTTGTTGCTGTTCAATTACAATCTCGGGATGTCATCTTTCAAACCAATCTACTAGGAATACTGTTGACTGCTGTGATGAAGATCAGTTTCAATTTCCTTGTACTCCCTAGAGATTAATCCATGTACCAGACTGTGTCCATAAAAAACAGAAGCGATCTATTTAAAGAGAAACATGGAAGCTTGTGCTGATTTGGTTCCTAGAAAATAAAATGACTTTTTGGATAAATACTAATGAAATATACCACTTGTATTATTTAAATTTTTACTTTAAAATATTTTGGAACAGCCAATTTCCTCACTATCCTTCCCTCAGACATTTCTGTCTCTTCTTCCTCATAACATGTAAAAAAAATTGTGTTAGGAAAACAAAGAAGAGGAGGAGAAGGACAAGATCACCAGAGACTTTTTAGGATCAAAAGCCCTAAAAAGTGAAAAAGCAACAGCATAAGGATGTAACCTTGTACCATCATTTGATGCAGCTATCTTGCGACTGGTTAGACAAATATTTGTGAGAGCTGAAAAATGCTGGGTATCAGGTTTCTGCCTTTTTTCCTTGGTGGCATCTGAGATGACAAAATGTTAACAGAGGACAGACAGAGGCACAGATTTTGAATCTGACTCTGGAAGACCGTGAGGCTCAGGTAACATGCATCTCTAGCCTACAAAAGACAGCATGGGTTTCTGTGCAACCTGGAGTTTTTGTGTGTCACCCTATTCTGAACTATTCCAGAAAGGGAAGCAGCCCTAAAAAGTTCAGGGAAGCTCTGACGCTCTTCTAAGTCACATCAGCATCTATGATATTGTCTGCAATTTTTAATACCCTTTTCTATTTCCTAAACCATTTTCTTCATAATGGCTTACATAAAAATGTTTGGAAAGAAGATCAGTGATGTTTTTTCAGAAAGTACTAGGATTATTAATTTCCTGGAGACTCTACAGATCTCAGAATGTTACTCAGATCATTAAGCCAGTGACTCTTTTTCCTGATTTGCTAGGAGTGCCATTGGGAAACTAGCTTTTGAGATGCAACATGAAGATGTGAACCTTGCCCAGTATATACATAATCCCCTTCATCAAAGGTACTCTTGGGGTGCAGTTATGTAATACAGTATAACTGCTATTGTCTAAACATGGCTTGTGGAAATAGAGCTGCCAAAGGCATGGCTCTTTAGAGATGTATGACAACTGGAAAGATGCCACATACAAGTTTCAAATACCACTCACTGCCCTTCTAAAATGATGTTTCAATAAATCCTTTATTCACAGGAATAATTATCAGGACTCTGATGCTGTTCCGGAGTGCTCTCCAAGACATCGGAAAAAAAAAAAAGAGGGGGGAATAATGATGGCACTATATAGAGAATACAGCGCAATCAATGCAGAGAATCAAGAGCATCACAGATGAAGTCCTGTATTCTTGCCTCACTCACAAGCAAAACATCTTTACCTGATATAAATGGGAAGACTCAAATCTTGAGGGATATTAAAATGTTTTTCTGAACATCTGAGCTTCAGAGATGATCTCAGGACACAGCTGTCAGTCCTGACATTACTAGCTGTGTCACAGCTTTGGCTTGTCTCGAAGGCATCTCCCACTGAGATAAATGTTGCTAACTGATGCCAGGAATTCTGTGGAGTATTGCCAACAAAAACTAGAACCCATAGCATAGAGGCAGTACCTGTCATATACCTCCAGCCATTCACTACCACTTTCAGTAACAGCCTTCCCCTTTCCCCCTTGTTTACTTGGATTTTTTACCTCTCTATTGCAGGTGACATAAGTGTTACAAATAATTTGTTACTGACTGTTTTTCCTTATGTGTTGCATATTCTGGCAACACAAAAATACTCATATAAAAGAGCACACTTCTGTACACTTCTCATTCTCCATTTTTAGGCAGTCAGTCATAAAGAAATGAGAGCAGAGAGTCTGAAAGACCGGCCTCCTCAACTGTTAGTTAAAAGTTTTTGCAGAATATGTGACTTCAGATAGTAGACTTTTTGAAGGGTCTTACCAAATCTAAAGAAAAAATAATTAATTTCACTGACCTTTGTGTGCTTGGTTTTTGTACTAGCAGTAAGTACAGCACATTTGGTAACCATTTGACTGAAGCCCAAGGTAAGCATTCTCAGGCTGGTGCAGACTACAATTATTTAAAATGGCATACAGGAGCCTTATGAACATAACAAAGGTGACATGTGAAATAAGCTGTAATTACTACCGCATGGTCAGCATAGGGGTGAGAAGGGTTATTCATTAGTGGTCCAATAAACACAAACTGAGTGCTATGCTCATCAACTGGCAGTTGATTACAACTAATTAGACAATCCATTAAACTCTATTGCCACTGACGAATGAGCACACCGAGAAGCAGAAGTTCTGCTTGTGTAATGCCATTTGCCACTGCATGACTATACCTTCATTCTTTTCCAATTCCTATCCCAAATAATTGTCTGTAACATGGCACCTAAATTAAGCATTCTGCTTTTCCAGAGCATGAGGCTTCATCGAATTATTTTGCCAGACTACACACGTACCGTAAACTGCTAAGTTTGTAAGATGCAGACATGTGAAGTGCTCACTTTTCAAGGAGTAAGTTATTTCTCTTCACATTAGATAACAAAATTCATTTCCAGTTGTCCTTTACTGATATAGTAAGATATGTTCAAGATAAAGAGAACATAACCCTTCTTTACACCACCTGCTCAACTGTATCGTTCACTGGGAAACCAGGATCCAGCCTAATGTTGAAGGCATTTTTTTTTCCCTTTTGTGGGCTGTAAGATTAATTTCCCTCTTGCTTCCCTGTAATAGAAACAACTTGAACGATATGTTACAGCTCATGATGGGGAGAAAAAAATATTTTTTTATCTGTAAAATATTGTAATTCTTAATGATCAATCAATCTGCAAATCACAGGCATATACTAGTGAGTATCATTCTTCATCATTTATGTTTTCCATCACACTGCAGTAGCAATTATAAGCTTCCAGAATATATATATATTAAGCTTTTATCTAACCCTATGACGTATAAAATAATGCTACTGAATCACTATGTATAATTAATACACATTCAGTTCACAATGATTCACAATATGCAATGCTGTAAATACTAGCATGAATGTCTTTCAGTTTTACCGTAAAAATTTAATTCAAAATATTCACTTATCATGAAAGAAAATGAGTTCCGTGCAGGCTTGATATCACAAAACTTTCAATTGTGCTAATTTTGGACTGATTTGGCTGAAAACAAGTGTGAATTTTACTTCATCTCACTCTATATACAGGTAAAGTGAAGAAAAGGGGAAAGGAGAAGGGAAGCAGTGAAGTTATGTGCAAACAGCTTTATTTCTGATTATCAGGAACAGAAAGAATAGTCAGGAAACCTTTCATCACAGAGTACTTAAAGGTGCTTCTTCCCATGCGTGTCAGGAAGATATAAGCCTGTAATACAGTGGCAAGACTTTGGTGTTAATGACTAATTTAGCAAATTGCTTCTCTCATGGACTGTTTATCAGTATTTCTTGGCAGAAAGCCTTCTTTTGTCTTGGTAGCTGTTTTTCTGTCTGAAGATTTTCTACAGTGCTAGGCATTTCACTGAACCAATTATTTTCTAAGCTTGGAAGTTACTAGTGAAATCATTTTTTTTTTATTTAAAATCACCTGTCTCATTTGCAGGTTTTAGAAATTGTTCTAACGAAATGACTCCTTTCAGTACTGATAATACATATGGGACTTGAATTCAGTTCAGACTTATTCTGTTTGCCTGAGTTCTCAGAGAAGCTTGAAGGAGTTTTGTTTCAGGTTGATAACGCTTCTGTTCCTTCTATGGTTTAGGTTCTTCAGCAAGCTATTTCTATAACCTGAACAGCAGTTAATTCATCTGTGGGAAAACAGCTTGAGTTTTTAAGATGTGTAATTACTCATTTTTTTTTTTCAGATACACATTCTGATATTTTGCCTAGCATTAGTGTAAATTATAATAATTAACAAAAATAATTAATGGTAAAATATTAGTAGAGGTTGAAAATAAAATGTTAAAAATAAGTTATTACAACACCATGTCACTATAATGATCACCATTACAAATAATCAACTGGAATATAAGCAAGCTGGGTATTTAATTTTACTTTGCAGTCTCTGTTACTTTTTTATTTTTTTACAAATGGTAATTAAAGAGTAGAATAATTGCCTCTGTAGTTAGAAAGTGCAAATGTTTAAATTAGGATGAGGAAGTTACATAAAGCCTTGTAATAAACTGAGTCTCTTATCAGTTGATACATACATGGCACCGTGTTTCTCAGGCAGACAGGAAAACCAAATATTAACAAATGCAGAATGACTTTGAGATGTCATCTAGACAGGGTGCATGCTTTGCCCTTTGTGAAAAAATCAGTCCGAGAACTGGTGATACGGGCACTCAACCGGCACAGCTAAGTTTTCTTCAGTTTGCAAGAAATGGTAACTAGAGTTTTGGTGAGAAGACAGAAAACTGCATTAATTTTTTACAAGGCATAGACCTCACACTTAGAGAATCAAGTAGTGATTATTCTGTGGTATCTCTAACATATGATTATAATTCAGGGCTATGGATGCTTGAGCAACTGACTATAAATTTTACCTACTGAAATGAAATATTTTAACAAAAAGCATTTTGCTTGCCACCCTACAAAAAAAAAATTAAAATCAGCCATCACAATTACATAGCTAAAAACTCATTCATGTCCTAGGGAATATTCAATAAATTCTAACATCCTTTACCAAGACCACGAGCTAGAGACAGTGGGAAATCAGACCTAACAGAGAAATACAAACAATAGCATGAAAACCACAGCAGAAAGAAACAACTTGTGGTTCAAACTGCAAGATTAATTCTGCTGGGTTAGCTCACAGGTAACAACATAAGCAAAGATAAATGACCCACATTTTCTAAAGAGAACTAGGTGACTGCAGTCTTCCAGGTAACATTTTTCTGCATGTTATCTTCTTCTGAGTCACCAATCAGACTAAAAAGAATCATAAGCAAATAAATAGTGTAAATTAGGACTGCATGCTTAAGCTCAGGTAGCATATAGCATACTTTCTTTACAACTGCCTGCTGAAACAGAAATTCTGCAGTTGGAGAGAGGCTAGTCATTACTGCTGCAGATCAGCATGCAACTCCAGGACTATAGATCTATACTGATGGATTCATAAAAGAGAGCAACCTTAGCAGTTATTACTCTATGAGTGTGGAACTCAGCATCTTAAGTCTAAAGGGAATGAGAATATTGCAGCAAGAAAGAAACTTCATTTCATCGCTTGGAGTAGATGTGAAAATAATAAAACCAAATACATTCTGACAGAATGTTCTTTCGTATTTCCTTTCAGGTCTCTTTTCACAAAAGGAACTAAACATCACACTGTACTTTGCCCACCTAGTTCATCGTCTTATATTTCCAATATTCTCCTAAGCAATAAAGTTGATGATCAGACCTAGTTGTCCTTGATATTCTGGAAGAATTACCATGCAGATTAAAAAATACTTCAGCCATATGTGGCTCAAAATTTGTCTCTTTTTTTTAATCTGAAAAACGTGTGGGACTTCCTCGAATCTGTTATGCCTCCAAAACCTACAAGTCATGTGGGTTGTACACAAGTATAATTTAACAAACAGTTAATTAAAAACATGTTGAAGAAATTTGTGCTCTTGCCCAAGTACCAGTAAATCAATGATTCATCTATCACTGCCCTGGAGTATATCATATGTTCCTGAGAAGAACTGTAGATGTTGACTAAGTTGACGATGAACACCATATTAAATGAATGCATTATTAAATTCAGAAATCATTACAAAGCTTACAGGGCAGTTTAGTTTGTGGATTTCTTTTCTGAAGATGTGACAGTCATCTGGGTCATCTGTTTTCATGATCATTCACTTCCATGGGTTGATATAAAATGAATATGGATAAGGTGCTAAAATACAGTTCCAATGACCTGCTAAATTTGGTACATATATTTCCCATTTTCTAGATATAGAACCTAAGTGTTTTACTAATATTTATGGGACTGAACTGTACATTTATTTCCTTTATTCACTTATATGTAAGGTGCTCTTCCGTGCAAGGTTTTATCTCTATAACAGTTAACCTGGAAATCAACTTAAAATCTACAGCTGACTGTTCCAAAAGAGGACATTGCTCAGTTAAATCTCCTTTTAGGATATATAGGATGCTTTTATATAAATTTCTTAAAAGATAGTCAGGGAGAATAAATAACTTGGCTTTAATATTTCTGATGTAGGACTTTTCTACCTATATAAGAATTCTGTGGTCTGGTACTTCCTAGTCTTACACGTACCGTCACAAGTGTAAAAGGCATGATTAAACTCTACATCTTTTACAATATTAATGGTCTATTATTTAAAAAAAATGAATGACAGACATAGACAATCATGATGGTAAACATTATAAGATAATCCTGGTGGTTTTAATCCATAGTCTATAACACACAGTTACAAGAGACTGGAAAAAAAAACCCAGTAAGAACACCTGAGATGCAGATAATGAAACAACAACATGAATCAGCCAGAGGAAGTCTCATCAAGAAACTCTAGAATCTCAGCTACTTGGGACAGTTAAATTCAGCTGGTGGGGGTGTGGACAAGGTTGCAACAACCTGCAAAGAACAATTAACACTAACAAACTCAGCTAAGAAGTCTTCATAGTGCTTGAATCAGTAGCAGGATGAATCTGTCACAAAAACTGTGCCTCACGTTTATATTAGTTATGTACAGAATGTAAACATTCTCCACCTATGATCTTGTATCATAACATAAATAAACGTAGTCCACACTTTTCAAGCATGTTTGAATGCTTACAGTAAGACAGCTCAAAAAAATACATGTGACATGAGGTTTGCAGTAGTCCATCAAAGTTTTTCCCATTGTCATGCAACAACTGGAATGAGAGATTCCTCAGCTGAAAATCAATTTTTACAATATTTTCCCTTCTCAAGAGGAATTTAGTCTATGAGTACTCTACATCATCTACAATTTCCAATAGCCTGACACGTAAAACAAAAATCCTGTAAGAACATTGCAAGTCCTTGGTTTAATAACAGGAATCCTTAGTCATTTAAAAAGGTAAAAATCATACAAATACCGTATCCTAGAGATATATGACTGTGTTTTTCAGCCTTCATAAGTATTTCTGTTGACCTATAAAACTGAAGCAAAATTTTAACAACTTTTCACAACATTCCAGTACCTTTTTGTTTAATACTTCTAGTTGTCTATAAGGCAGTACATTCCTCTCCTTCCAATTTTTTGATGCGATCTTAAAAACATCAGATTGTGGATGTAGACAAGATAATTGTTTCTAGAGTAAGAAATGGAAAAGAAGTGGGAACTTATAGATGGATAAGAACAAATGTTGGATTATCAAATCACTTCAATCAATTCTGAATGTATCAAAATCTGGTCCTATAATTTAAATATAATCACATTCTTTGTTGATGCTTATCACAAATATCTTTTGACAGAAATCCCAGCAAAGAAAGTTTTAACATACTTAGGAGAAAATGGGTATTTTGTTATATCTCTAACATGTTTTACACTTCTGTAGGACTTTCTAATCAGCAGTCACTACAGAGCTTTACATATATATATAATTATATTTATATATAATCAGGGTCACCCATGACAAGCCACTGGATGGCATGCCAGGGTTAGAGGGATGGGGTGCTAGCAAGGCTCCTCAGCCTGTTGCTCTGAGACTGCTGGGTACACTGCAGCACACTTGGAAGTCTTATGGAGATGAGCCAAGGGCTCCTGAAGCAATAGGAGACAATAGGGGAACAGAGCTGAAATACCTCAAAGGAATAATGGGATGTTCCTTTAGAAAGGTCACACAGCCAATAGCTCAGCTCAAATGCCTCTGCATCATGGGCCACAAACAGAAGCTGGAAGCCACCATGGAGCTAGAAAGCTACAATCTAGTTGCCTTTATTGAAACTTGGTGGGACGAATCTCATCACAGTGTGGTTTCCGATGGCTACAGACTGTTCAGTATAGATGGATGGGAAAGGAGGGGCAGAGGGGTTGCCCTCTACATCAGGAAATGGATGGAGAATGGAGAGCTGGTTTTGAAAAACTGCACAGGAAATTGAAAGCTTACAGATAAGAACCAGAGACTGAGGCGACAAAGGGAATGTCGTGGTTGGGGTCTACTACAGGCTGCCCTATCAAGGGGTGCCTATTGATGAAGCCTTCTTATTCCAGCTAGAGGAGGCATTGTGCTCAGAGGCTCTCTCACCCTGCTGAGGGACTTCAACAACCCCGACAACTGATGGAAAAGTAGCACAGTGAGCTGTAGGAAATTCAAGAGTTTCCTGAAGTGCACTGATAATGCCTTAAGCCAGATAATTGACAGCCCTGTCAGAGGGGATGCAATACTGGATCTCGTGGTCACTAACACAAGAGAACTAATTGATGACATCAAAACTGGAGGCAGCCGGAGCTGCAGTGGTCATGCACTGGTGGTGTTCACAGTCCTGGGGAATGTGGGACACGTGAAGAGTAAAGTCAGGACCCTAAATGTTAGGAAAGCAAAATTCAACCTGTTCAAGGAGCAATAGGACCTAGTCAATAGGAGCCTCAGGGAAACTGCCCTCAGGAACAAGGGAGCAGAACAGAGCTGGCAGATCTTTAAAGCATGCTTTTGATAGAGCACAGCACAAGAGTTCTTGATCCCCAGGTGTAAGAAATCATGAAAGGAAGGCAAGAGACCAGCAAAGATGAGTCAACACATTCTGGCCAAACTAAACAGCAAGAAGGAAATGCCCAGGCAGTGGAAGCAGGGACAGATATCCTAGGAAGAGTACAGGGGCACTGCCCGGTTGTGTATGCATGGAGTGAAGAAGGCCAAGGCACAGCTGGAGCTGAACTTGGCAAGGGATACAAAACAGAGATTCTACAGGTATGTCAGCCAGAAAAGGAAGGTCAAAGGAAGTACACCTGCCCTGATGAACATGACTGGCAAACTGGTAACAACAGACAAGGAGAAGGCTGAGGTACTCACCAAATTTTTTGACTCAGTCCTCACTGTCAACTTGTCTTCTCATACCTCTCAAGTGGATGCCCTATGAGGCAGGGACTAGGGAAGCAATGTCCCTCTCACTGTAACAGAAAATTGGGTTCATGACCACCCAAGAAACCTGAACACACCTAAGTCTAAGGGATCTGACAAGAGTCCTGGGGAAAGTGGCTGACATAATGGCTGAGCCAGTCTTCACGGTATTTGAAAATTCAGGGCAGTCAGGTCAAGTTCCTAGTGTAAACAGGAAACATTGTATCCATTTTTAAAAGGGGTAGAAAGGAGAACCCTGGGAACTACTAGTCTGTCAATGTCACCTCAGTGCTTGGGAAGATCATGGAACAGATCCTCCTAGAAGCTATGCTAAAGCCCATGGAAGATAAAGAGGCAATGAGAGACAGCCAGTACAGCTTCACCAAGTGCAAATCCTGCCTGACCAGTCTTGTGGCCTTCTATGAGGGAGTGACTACATCAGTGGACAAGGGAAGGTCCATGAATGTCATCAATCTGGACTTCTCTAATGCGTTTTACACGGCCCTTCTTCCTTCTCTCTGACCTAGAGAGGTATGGATTTGATGAGTGGACTGTTTGGTGGATAAGGAACTGGCTGGCTGGTCACATCAAGGGGGTAGTGGTCAACAGTTCAATGTCTAGGTGGAGATCAGTGATGAATGAAGTCCCTAAAGGGTTATTGGGACCAGCATTAATATCTTCATCAATGACATGGAGAATGAGATCCAGTGCAACCTCAGTAAGGCTGCAGATGACAACAAACTGAATGGTACAGCTGACATGCCTGTGGAACAGGATGCCATTCAGAGGGACCTGAACAAGCTCAAGAAGTGGGGTCATGTGAATCTCATGAGGTTCAACAAGGCCCAGTGCAAGTTCCTGTACTTGGGTCAAGGCAACCCCCCTGATTCAATACTGAGAGACGAAGGGATGGAGAGAAGACCTTGGGTGTACTAGTGGATGAAAGACTAGATATGAGCAGGCAACATGGGTTCTCAGCCCAGAAGGCCAACTGTATCCTAGCCTGTGTCAAAAGAAATGTGGCCAGCAGGCTGAGGTGATTCATCCCCTCTACTCCAATCTGGTGAGACTCCATCTGGAGTACTGCGTTCAGTTCTGGAGTCCTCAGAACACGAAAGACATGGATGTGCTGGAACAAGTCCAGAGGAGGGCCACAAAAATAATCAAAGGACTGGAACACCTCTCCTATGAGGAAAGGTTGAGAGAGCTGGGGTTCTTGAGCAAGAGAAAAGAAGGCTGGAGGAGAGAAGAAGGATCCACCAAGACCTTACTGTGACCTTTCAGTACTCAAAGGGAACTTACAAGAAAAACGGAGACAGAATCCTTAGTAGAGCCTGCTGCAATAGGGCAAGAGTTAATAGTCTTATGCTGAAAAAGGGTAGATTCAGACTAAGTAGTTGAAGGTGTTCCTGCTCATGGCAGGGGGATTGGACTCAATAACCTTTAAATGTTTGCTCCAAAACCATTCTATGATTCTATGATACATTATAAATAGTAATACACTAATGAAACTAAAAAGTTTAGTGTTTATATCCATTTTCTACTTCTACTTTAAATTGCAGTGCAGAAGTGAAAAATATTTAAAAAATTCTCTAGCTAAAACATATTTATTTCTAAGTATACTTAGTAGCAAAGGGAGTACAAAAAGCAGTAAATCCTAATTAGCCTAGAATGAAGGTGCCTGATAGATTCTTTGGCAGATGGCTTAGACAGTAGGGCAAGCAAGGATTACCTAATATTTTTGTTAATTACTTTCAGTAAAATAGCAATGTCCATGAGTTACAGCCTTGCACTTCACATTCAAATCATTTACCAAAAGATGAGCATTCAGAGTTACAGATACTTGTCCTTAGCTTTTACTTAATTTCAAAAATCCTAGAGGGTCAGAACCAAAGTTTTACTTCCAGGATCTGAACCCACATTCTCAGATACCAAGATACAGCTTTTTCCTGCCTGCAATGTGTGGTTCCACAAACAGATCTAGCAATAACATCCCAACACAGATGGAGAGAAAAAAAACAATCAAGTGTGCCATAGCAGTAATTATTGAGAAGAAGACAGAACATTTTTGAAAAAAAGATTTTGAGAAGGAAGAAAGCAGTCAAGGAAGACAGATTGATAGCTTTGAAGAGCTTACTTGAGGCATAAGACAATGGTAATTTTCACTGATGGGAAAGGGTAAAATCTGAATACAAAAGCAGAAGTACAGGGAAAGAAGGCTAAATAAAACTGTTACTAGAGACAATGCCTGGAGAAGGAGGCAACATCTTCATTCAGCAAGTACTAGTTAAATGGTGGCAGAAAACATGAATTAAAGAGCTGGGAAATAGTAAAGAGAAACTATGGCAGCCTTAATGACAAAGCAGGTAATACAGCCAAAAAGAGGCGATAAAGGCATACTATGGCTGGTGTGAAGATGAAACCTGCAGTCACATCACTACAATATGTCCATTAAGTTCTCATTCTTAAGTCCTCTTGTGAGACGCGACATTGCAAATGCACATGGGTGAGACAGCTTGGTTAAAATAGCTCTAAGAAATGCAAAGCAGCACTTGCTGGCCTAAACTTCTAGAAGAGGCAGAAGGATAGTGCTGCTCAGTCAATGAGATCATGCATGGAGAAAGTCTGCCTGTTAACACCACCACTCTCCAAAGCTACTCAAAAGGAGTAGCTGCAATGCAGAGACAGGCAAGAGACACAGAGATAAAAGCATGCCTCAAGAACCACAGAGAGCATTTATGACTAAATCAATGGAGAAAATGGAGAGTGGAGGGGAAATCAAGGGAGAAACATGCTGTCCAGTACACTTGCAGATAATGAGACAACTTGAATGGTTGTAAATTATTAGAGTGGAATTATTGTTTATTAACTGCCCCTTTTTGTCATTTAATGCACAGAGCAGGGAGTCAGGAATGCTGGCAAAGCCAGCTAGCGGGAAGGTATCCTAACTGACAACTTTTACAAATACCAGGCAAAAATTCTGGAGAAAAGATGAAAGACGTAGAAAACTTGTTCTCCAGAAAACAGTTTTCTTGGAGGACCGAAAGTGATACTCCAGCTCTGAATTTATTTTGGATAGATTTTTATCCATCGCCATCAAGAAACACATGCAGATTTATTTAAGTAAATGCAGCATGGAAAATATTCGTACTGTTCACTTATACTCCACATCCAATAAGACAACTTATTTCTCCATGAGATTAGCTCAAGTAATATGTGCTTGTACTTAAAAGGAATACATTGCTGAAGGATTGGAGACTGAAAATGGACACAATATCCTGGTAACTCAGACATTCACCAAAGTTACCAAGAAAGACAAAATGGTTTGAAACCTGACAAGGACACATATGTCAAAAGCCAAGCAATAAGACCATAAAACTAAAACCCACCTGCTTTAAAAGTTATTTTGAGATGGTTAGCTGAAACTAGGCCTAGTTGTGCACTGTGTACACAGTAATGAACTAATTTTGTAAGTGCAATCAAGAGTTTTGCACAGACAAATTATAAACAAATCAAAAGACACTTATATCCTGAAGGCCTGTAGTCTTACCTAATGCTCATTCAAATCACAGCATCATTATTAACACTCTGAAAAAAAAATTCTATCTTCCTTCTATGCTAAAGAGATAGAGACAAACCCTTGGCTAAGTAAGAAATTTAAGGCTTTGATACGCATCAAGCATGTGGCTCGAACCACATGCTGACAGACTGATTTTGGGACCAGCAATCTGGAAGCCCTGCTTATGCTTTTCACTTCTAAAACCAAATAGGGCAAATGCAAGCTTTACAATGCAAATAATGCAAGCATATGCACAAAAGGTCACAGTAGATTTCTAGAAAAAATATTATTTTTAATTGCAAGATTAAATGTTTGTAGAAAAGGAAGCCGAACAGAATATTCTCGTTTTAACCCAGAGGAAAGGAATTAATGATAAAAAAAATTGTTCAAAATTCTATGACACATAAAGTACTTCATTTGAAACTTCACACAGCTCTATAAAAACCCTTCCTACATCCATAAAATATTTTTCTTTGAGAATACAAAGAAGGTAATTACCTGTAAGATAAGTATTTCTTAAATGAATAGAACTAATACAACATAAACCAATTTTAAAGACAGTTTTCCAAGATATTCTGCTTTGCATGCTGAGTCTATTTCAAAAGTATCAATTTTTTTTCCAATTTTCCGTACAACATTTCTACACAATCTACAGAAATAAACTTGCTGATAGTCAAAAACAAGTCAATTTCATACAATCTACTGTAAACTATAGTAACACTTTGTTGAAATTTTGGCATGCAAAAGTGAAAAAGTTAATTATCACATGAAACACACACTTTTTTTTTTCCTTTCTCCACTGGAAGCTGGCTGTCAGGAATAGCTTCTGTGTTTGTAAATAAATCTCATCTCTGGAGGTTGTAGGACCTTGGGCTCCCACCCCTTACTGAAAGAAGGTCTAGAACTCCCTGTAAAGTAGGCATGATAGAAGAGCTGTGATTTAGAACCCAAGAGCTCCCAGGTTTCAACAAACAAGAGACAGCACTAAGCCAATTGTCATGATCTGTCAAGCACCAACTTCTGACCAAATCTATTCCACTTGAAATGCTTACATAAACTTGGAGGGAAAGAACACAGGATGGACTCTTTCTCTTTAAGGGCTGGAATGCCTATATACAGAATATTGTAAAGGTCTCATAACATTTTATATGAATAATGACCCACAAAATCCTACACATTAGTCTCATCTTCATGTAACGAACCAGGAGGACAAAAAGGGTGAATATATTCAAACATGGACTTCTCAATGTATGTCTATGTTGCCATGATGCATGAACTTGTATAAAAAAGTATGACTGCCATCAACAACTGAGATGAGAATTTTGCAATGAGGCTGCAATTTAATAGAAATTTACATAATAAAATACTTAAAAGCTGAAATGCTATACTATGATTTAAATGAAGGTAAAATAAATTGTTATGCAATGATAAAATTGATCTGTACTGGAAAACTTAAAAATAACAAGAGATTCAAATAATACGGTTGTAGCTCATCAGGAACAGTTGCCAAAAGAATACAATTTTGTAAATGCGATTTCTGTATTGAAACAAAATTTTAGCCATTTCAAAAAATTCAGCAAAGAAGCTGTAGCTGACCGTGCTACTCAATAAAACCCATAAGCTACAGAATAAAAAAAGACTTTACTACACCTCCCCTAAGAAATGAATTTGCAACTTGGTGGTCATAAGGGAGACATGTCAGTTAATTAAGTAGCAGAAATGGCAAATACATGGGTTAATGTGCGTGAAAGTATAAATCCTCATTCTAAAAGCTAATTTGTTTCATAAGTAATCATGTTAAAGATAAGGCATTCATCTTGTGGGAGCTATATGAATAGATATTATATTCTAAACCAGAGCATCTGCTAATCAATTACACAACCTAGCAGTATAAATAGTTTCACTCCAGTAAATTTATTTTTATTTTCAGTATTTTTTAATAAAAGGATCTGGGAAGGAAGAAAATTTTCCAAGCACAACCTTTATCATAGATGAGACTGTCAAAAATTGATCCCATGTACTCTTACTATAAATTTCCAGGAACAACTTTGTCAAAATTACAAACAACTCAGCTGTAGTATCCCAGATTTTTCTCATTAAAACAACAGATACTTGGTAAACAACTAAGTCATTATTTTTGCTTAAATACATAGAACTAACAAGTATAGCAGAAAATAGCATCCAAAAAAGACAAGCTAGTAAAAGCAAAGGTTTCATTTTTCTTTCATTTCTGGAAAACAAATACTTTTAACAGTTAAAAATGTTGCTAAGAATTTGAGTAATTAGGCTGCACAAGAACTTTTAAGCCTATTTGAAGCAAGAAGTGCAAAACTACTTTTCAATTTGATAACCTCTATTTTCTTGTACAAATGAGCACTCTCCCAACACTTTTCATTTCTTATCATATTTCTTAGTCTTTTTCTTTTCTTTTTTTTTGTTTTAGTGTTTGGGGTTTTTTTTGAAGATGAGTAGTATATGAAGAGATCTAGAAATATCATGGCCTAATAATGTAAAAATATTTTCAGATTTTTAATTCCATTGGAAATTTTTGGAGATTTCTGCAGGACTCATATGTACTACTCAATATCTTGGTTATAAACATTTACCTGCACACCTACTCATATAATGGTCAGCTGTTGAGTTAAAAGGCACTGTAGCCCATTGTTGTTTTCTGTATGTGGGAAACACAACAGTGAAGAAATGGTACCAGTGGAGAACACACACACTAACTCAGCAGTTGTATGGGTATCCATTCCTGCTTTCTGCTTCTTAGCAGAACAGATGTTTCCTGCTGAAGCTGTTTCATGCTGCAGAAAAGTGAGGCATGAAATTTCTCACATTCTTTTGGACCTCTTTGAATATCTCAGCTCCTCATTTTTGAACCAGAAAGAATGACAGGTAAGGAATGGGCCTGGAAAACAGGAATATGCATAATACAGATATAGATCCTGGTGCATGTTTTGAATAAAATGAGAGGAGGTGCACAGCTGTAGCTGTAACAACTTCATAAAATTGCGACATGTTGCTTTATATACTTTGTACAGTCTAAGGCAGAATAGAAGTCTGAGTCACCTGTGGGCATCCACGAAGGCTGAGGCCTTAAAGAGACTTCACCCTGTGAATCTGAAGTGCTTGCAGAGAAAAATGTGCCCAGAACTAGGCAGCCATTGAACAAGAGGTTTAGGAATCACAGACTGAGAGGGCTGAATTGCACAAGAGTCTTCATTTCACACAGGCTTCTCCTTGGATCTGAGCCAAATCCATTAGCTTTTTAAGAAAATACTACTAAGAAGGAGGAGGCAAAAGCCAAAGTAATACCTCATTCAGCCTAGCTATAGGGACAGTATGACAAAAAAAATAATTTCCTTATTTTTGTCTTCTTCCAAAATAATAAAGTGTATAGCTAATATTCTTTGGGAGCACATTCATTCTCCTGTGGAATTTTGCTCTGCAGAAAGCATTCTTTAAAACGTATCAACAAAGAACCATGAGCTCCATTTAAGGCCATCACTCTACTTAATTACTTTTTTCTCTGGCATTTCAGAGACTCCATAAACCTAAGGGCAAAAAATCAGTTTCATTAAAAAAGTTACAAAAAGTAAAATTGCACAGGAGGATGCAGCAGACCAAAAGCAGATTAAAGAAAGTAAGTCTTTCACAACCAGTTAAAGTTCAGCTAAGGCCATGCCTCTGGCATAGCCTATGAAAAGGATCTCATACACCAGCTACAACTGCAGCAGCACGGAAGGCAACTCAATCTGTTCTTTATTTTATATTAAGAAACTGGAAGCCAGGGGATCACCTGATTCAACGTCTAGTCCTTTGTTGAGGCTTACTTACCTCCTATATATTTCTCTTCATGAGGACCAAGTTTCACCTTAAAAGTAGTCAGGATTTTTGTATGCATTTATCCTAACCAAAAGACTACTACAACCACAAGGACAATGCCGCACAATTCACTGGCCATACACAATATGTCTGAGTCGTGAAACTCAATGCAAGTGTACTGTGGAGTCTGCTATAACATAAATCTTTCGTGGACATCAGAATAAACATGCTTTACATTCCGCTGGTCTTCGGATACAAGAAGGTGTCTCAGTTGTTACTGCCTACATGAGGGAATGATATTTAAATCATTCTACATGGTCTTCTCCGTATGTCCACTCCCTGCACGGTTGCTGTGCAATCTTTTTTTCATTCATTAACATCTCGGTAAGCCTGGAGCAGTTTAGGTTCACCAAGAGACAGAAAAACAAGAAATCAAGCACTAATTCTTAACCACTCCCTCCACTGTGCTTGAAAAGCTATCAGTGGATATGTGATACTAAAAACTCAGCTTTTGAAACCTTGTGCTCTTTCCTCGTCAGTTCACTTAAGAGGAAGACAACTTACTTATTTTACAAGCAAAATCAAAAGCTAAGTTAATTCTAGCTAGGCAAAGATACATTTAATCACAGAACCTAAGAAAAGAACAATATTCAGTGGGGACAACTTCAAAGGATTGTCTGGGAGGAGATACAGAGCTGCAAAATACTGCAAGTAACAGCAAATTCCGCTATGAGAACCATTTTACAGAAAAAAATGCAAATCAAAGATGGCATCTCAGCTAACTTAATAAAAGTAGAGGGTTTTGAAGACAGTGCTGTTTGGAGTTAGGATCCTACCAGGTTAGAATGCCTTGAGATTGCTTCTCTACCAATAGTAATTAATGCATGGCCATGGCTATGCTGTAATTTCCACAGTTCACACCAACACACTCTACCCTATTTATAGCGTCCTATAAAAAATAAGTAGAAATTTCTTATGTTTCTTTAAGACTCTGTATACCTGCAAAGCTACTTGATGTGCTTCCTTGTGGATTTCCTTATTTGAAATATGCCTAAATGCATCCCAACCTCATGATGAGAACACTAGCAAAACAAGCATGCTTTTTTATGGGAGGAACATACAGGACTACATCATGAGATGAGAATTAGGACTTAGATAGAACCAGAAACTCTTTCAGATGAGAAAGGGTGTCAAAAAGGGGAAGAATAACTCAAAGCACAAGAACCATCAAAATTAAGAGGGAACCAAGAATCAAAGGCATGAAAGACAGAAGCTTTAATGCAACTGCTAGGCATTTTCCACAATGTCCAGAAATTGATTCTCCTTTCACTTCTGCTTTCCAATCCACTCTTCTGCCTCCCCCTACCAAACTCTTACTGACTGTGAAAATACCATTATGTAAGTGTTGATTATTCGAGACATTTCTTAATTCAGACTTGAGGGAAAGTTTCCTTTTCTTTCTCAGTCTCCATAAAAATGCTGAAAGCATTACCTTGCTGTTTCTTAAGCAGTCATTTGTATCTATTTTTTTAATCTAAAATGAATAGGGAAATTTATTTATGCATAGGCATAGTATGCCTGGTTAGAATGGAAACCAAAAGAGAGGCAAACTAACAAACAAAAAGGCTTGATTTTTCCCTGCCTTCCCCCTGCTGCTGCTATTTACACAGTATCTTAATTTTCCAATAATTCAAAATCATGGTTCAGCTACCTTTCGCCCCCCGAGATTAATTTACAAGCAAGTAAAGCTTGTTTGCTTTTTAGCTATTGAGTTTTAAGAAGACACACAGAACACTTTTTAAATTTATTTCTGTATATATGCTTTTCCTTTGCCTTTTTTTAAGGAAGAATAACTGAGGAAGTCCCTGCTGACTGGAAGCTAGCCAACGTTATTCCAATTTACAAAAATGGGGTGAAAGGAGACCCAGGAAACTACAAACCTATTAGTCTAACCTCAGTTCCTGTAAAAATTATGGAGAAAGTCTTACTGGGTGTTATGAAAGGCATTTAAAGAACAATGCAATCATCAGGCAAAGTCAACATGGGTTCACAAAAGGAAAGTTTAAAAAATTGATATCTTTCTACACGCCCATCTCATGAATATAGGTTGCTTCTAAATTTAGTGGGGTTTTTAATGCTGTCCCTCACAGCATCCATTTGGACAAGTTGTCCAGCTGTGATTAGCTGTACATAGTGTGCCTAGTAAAGAACAGGAGGGCTCAAGGGGGTGTGGTGAGTGGGGCTACATCCAACTGGCAAGTGGTAACCAGTGGTGCTCTTCACGGCTCAAACCTAGAGCCAGTTCATTCAATACATTTATCAATGACAAGGATGCAGAAGTTCAACACATCAAGAGCAAGTTTCCTGATGATATCAAACTGGGAGTTGCTCTTGACTCTCTCAAGGGATGAGAGGCCTTGTGGATGGATCTAGGTAGATTGGAGCACTGGATAATTCTCAATGGTGTGAAATCCAACAAGACCAAATGCTGGATTCTGCACCTGGAAAGGGATCTGGGGACGCTGGTCAACAGCAGGCTCAGTATCAGTTGGCAATGTGCTCTGGCAGCACAGAGGGCAAACTATATCCTGGGGAGCATCAAAGACAGTCTGAGCAGCAGGTCAAAAGATGTTGTTACCCTGTTGTATTTAGCAATGGTGTGGCCTCAACTTGAGGGCTATGCGCAGTTCTACGAGGAGTGGCTAAGGACTTTGGGTTGTTAGGAGAAAAGGAGGCTAAGGTATGACCTCATTCCTCTCAGCAGCTTTCTGAGGAGCAGAAGTGGAGAGCAAAGTGCTGAGCTCTCGTATCCAATGACAGAAGATGTAGGGTGGTCAAGCACTGGCGTGGGTTTCCTGGAGAGGTGGTGAAAGAGCTATGCCTGTCAGTGTTTCAGAGGCATTCAGAAAATGCCCTTAACACCATACTTTAGCTTTTGGTCATCCATGAAGTAGTCACACAGTTGGACTGGATGATTGCTCTAGGTCCTTCATAATTCTCCTCTCCTCTCCTCCTCCTAGGAGGTGAAGACTAATCACACAATCCAGATGCAGGGATCAAGGAAAATCATCAAATCTCTCTATAAATCATGACAGTTGAACAACAAAGATGCGAAAAGGAGATAAACTTATCTGACAGTATTGCGTATTATGGACAACTAGAACAAAGTGGTTATGTTTAAGACATGTTAATAGGTCTACTGCCTTGACAGTTAACAAACACTCAGTATAGCCACAGATCTCCCCCATAAAACCAACTTCTACCTGTTCTTCGTCTACCTGCTGGCTAGAAGAGCTCCCTTCTTTCATGTCTGAGACCCTCTTTATCATTCTGCACTTCTAAAGCAAAAGAGCACCATTATGATATGTTATGGGAGTTTTTTATATAAAAATGCATTGACACACAGAATCCATTTCTAACCACATAGCTAAGTGAAAAACAATTAGTATTTACAGCTTATTAAGACTGGATTTGTATAATGGAATAGAGCATCTAAAATGTATTATTCCTTTATTCCCTGATGCTTTCAACAGTACTCTTTTTAGATAATTTTAGACATGAATCTAACGCATCTCAAATCCAGCAAACATGTCTCTTTCAAGCTATTCACCTACTTCCCACATGCAAACCATTGTAGCTAGGGTGCCTCCATTTTTCTGGAAGCCTGAAATTGGCTGCTAGATCAACAGCACAGATTTCTCCAGCTGGATTGAAAAAAGTGGTACATCACACCTACATGAGAACAACAAAATTACTCTTCTAAAATTATTACCACCAAAATTGTCATCCAGCACAAAATAGACACATTTTGCAGTGCTATTCTGACTACAGTGACACAACACAGCCAAGGGTCACAAATGTTGCAGATGAAAGGAGAAAATATCTTGCTAGCATCTGCCTCGAGATGCAGAAGTGGTTGAGAAGAAGCAGAGAGCAGCGTGGGTGGAGGGTTTAATCCACAGCTATATTACTGCAACAGAAGCAATAACCAGATTTATTGACCATCAGTTTGAAGGAAAAAAAACACATCTCTGGCCACCCTTATCTTTCTCAACGGCAAAAACCCAGAAAAAAGTTCACACATCGATGGTTAAAGATGAACGCTATCTCTAATGTATGTGCCTCCAGAAATACACAAGTGGACTTGATTTCAAATGTGGTTATTATCCAAGAAAAAAAGTATTCTTCATTAAGCATTACCTTAATATTTCTATGCTTTACAAGATAGTGATGAACTATCACTCAATTTAAGCAGAATATTTTATAAAACATGGCATTTGTGTTTGCTATGCAATAATTAATAATCAGTGATTCTGGTGAACTGCATCTAATTGCATTCCCATGAAAGTATACAACATGCAGTTAATAATTAACTGGAACTTCAATTTTAATCTGCACAAACAAACATTCAATGCTAAACAGTCCCTCGTGTGATCAGACTTTACTATGGTACTAGCTGAGTTGAGCTCTGACCATGTAAACTATTACTCACATGAGAAAGTCAGCTAGTACACCTAATGAAAGAATCAAGGAAAAAGGATTAAAAAACCTTTCCATTATTTCTCCTTTCTATTCTGTTTTAGGAGGTCTTGTTGTGAGCACAGATTCAGATCTGCAATGAACACCATTTGTTTAATTAACAGATAGATAAAATATTCCTTATTCATTTCTATCTTTGGATATTCCTGTCTGTAAGAGGAAGGTATTACTTCACCTGTTATATTTAACAGATGATCCAAACATGGAACTCTGCCAAACATTTTTAAATACTATTACTTTATTTACATATTCCAACATTGTAACAGAAAATAATTGCCACCTCAACAGTATTAAATTCCTAATTCTTTTATGCATGGCAAATACCTTCCTAAACACTGATAGTTATTCAGTGCTCATTTCACACAAAGATGAACTTGTAAGTTTAAATTCACCTGGGACCTTGCCATTGAACTGACAGGGATTAAGGACTTCAGGTTACAGGTCCCTTGTCTTCAGGCGACACATATATAAGTCATTAAAGCATTTTATTCTGAATACTAAGGTGGCAAGAAAAGGGCATTAGTGTGTGTGTCTTGAGAACAGAAGAGTCTGGGGCTGAATAGTCAAAATGTCTTCATAGCAAAGGACATTTTATTGATGCACTCTGAACGTGTGATACAGCTGATGACTACTTCACAAATCAGGCACATGTCACACAGCATTTTAAGAGTACATATGCAGTCTCAGCACTACACTGGCCAAATATCTATCTGCAAAGCTGTACTTCGGCAACTTCAAAATATTTAAGGATTTAATTTTAAAGACATTATTCAGACAGTATGTTAGAAAATATACTCAGAGCTTGGCATAAGTAAGTAATTGGTTTTTATTTTCTCTTGGTGTAATGTGTTATTGATTCTAAATTTGGAATTATTTTGTATTTATGCAACATTATGAAACTGAATATAACTATCTAAATAACATTTTTATTATACAATATTTTTACCTTTCCTTTTGTTTTGTCTTGAAAAAACCCACAGCAAGGGGGAAAAGAAAGTAAGAAAAAAATATCAGTGAACTACCACAAGAAGCATTTCCGAGAGAGAAAGCAATAAAACTGCATATAGAAAGACCCACATGTTTTGTACAGGTCATTTTCTATCAGTTTATCCAGTTTAAGAAAGCACAGAAATTAAAAGAATAGTATTTTAAGTGCATAAATTCCATCAGATTCTTTTACTTCATTCTTAAATAAGAAGGTATTTAAGCATTTTAAGAGTATTCTTTATATAATAAAGAGCTTAAGTGCCCTAAAAGATGGTGGACATCATGCTCACTGCAGCTGCAATGACTCCCCAGAGACTAATATTTCTGCAGTTTAACTTCGCATATTTTTTGACCTTTGCATTAGCGGAAGTAGAAAGAGACCATCAATTTATACAGGACCATAAAGAAAGAAAATTTCTAAATTTAAATGCATCAGAATTATCTACACAGCATCTTGTGCCCATCACTTAAGCTTGCAAGCACTATGTTAAATACAGCTAAAACACGTACCAACATTTCATACTTTAAGTATTTTTCTGCTTTGAAAATATTAATCTACATTCCAGGATTTAATAAAAAAAAGGATTTGACTAAAAATGTAATTACTGTATATTTGTTTTATTATTCATCAGATAATAAATCAATTAAACTTTCAGAATAAAGAAAATGAAGCAAAACATACCAGATCCTGTATACTACAATGTGGCAACATCAAGAAAAGTACATTGCCCACTTAATAATTTAATATTCAGATGGAAACGTGAGCTTCTGGTTATGGTAACAGACTGAGACAAAATTCAAATTAATTCACCATTCTCTTTTAAACCCCTCTTACAACATTAGGCAATATGTTAATTTATCTTCTCTATTTGCTACAAACTCTTTTATTCAAGGTGTTGAGAATTTTTATTGCTAGAGAAATTGGCAATGGAGACAAATTATTTGACGGTACGACTTCCATATGGCAGAACTGGAAGGCAAGAAATGCATTCTCATCTCACACATAGACATATGTGCTAAATAGTGGTCTTCAGTATGTTGTAGAAGTGGTTGGCATGGGTACTACCTGTTCACCAGAAACATATTGTATTTTTCAAGGAAAACTACCAAGACTGTATCTTTGTACTGAACAGTTATCATGGCCTTTACTTCTTTTCAAGGTACTACACTGAAACAAATGCAGATATATGGAGTACTTCATATGATTATGAAATCATAAGTCTGCTATACTAATGCAAATAGCTTGAACTTGCCATATTACAAATAAGATTGCACTGAAAAGTACCAGCTGTTGACTGAGGGTTAAACCACTCCATGCTATCAAAGAAACACACATAAACACGTTCCCACTGCAAACTCTACAACTGACACAATAGCTCTCTGTAATGTAATTTACACTTTTCTAGAATGGAAATTATAGGTTTTACTGATTTCTAATTGTTACTCTTAAAAAATTGCTGATACCTTTACACTACATTATTGTCAGCCACTATTCCTTCTGCCACTTTAGAACCATCACAACTTTAATTGTGAAACTTGCTTTCCAACAAATACCAAATAATACGGAGGTGGTCAGAGTGGATGGATGTTCTCCTCTACAGAGGTGCTGGTGCTCTAGTTTGTGTGGGTGCATCCTGTGGGTGTCTTCTGGATGGAAATCTCAGAAATTTTACAACAGAAACTTCAACCCAGCCACTGCACTCACTGCACTCAAAGTCACTGTATGGTGTGGTTCTGTTCTCACACGACATTTGCCTGTATCAAACACAGTAATAAAATAGTCAAATATTTGCAGAATCTGCAAGATATTAGTGTTTGTGATGCATTTAAAACCACATATACTCTAACTTATGAAAATAAGATATTTATGTTCCTTATAAATTTAAAACCTTTACAACTCGGTTGAAGAATTAAAAATTAAATGTTTGCACGTACAAGAATTCCACAAAGTAAGGACATTTGCATACGTGCCTGTAACAACCTTGAACAGGATTAGAATAGCTTAATATGGCTTGAGTAGAGTTGCATTCAAGTCAATATATTGAAATATTTGAGACTGGGAAAAAAAGTACTGTCATACTCAGAGTATCATTTTAGTATACATATATATTACAGAGCTAGGCTAGAAGAATTTAAGACATCTCTGTTTTGTTGAGCCAAACTAATGGACTCAAGGATACAAAACATGCACAGGCTCTTATTTAGGTATTAACCACAAAACCAATATATAACACTGGTTTATAATGAGCTACAGAGCATCAAATCACAACACACTACTTTTCAGGAAACTCAGATTTCATTATGAAAGTAAACTTATTAACCATGTATGTATCACTACCAGAAATATTTCAGGATAACAACACCAGGCAAACCATACAAAGGGAATTTTTTATTTCAACTACTGATATTGGATAAATTTGCCCCCATGTTCATTTTGGAAGTATGTTTTTCTCCAGTAATAAAGCCTTGAGTTTTCCCAGGACATTTCTTCAAACAACATCTTTTTTTTTTTTTTCTCATCATAGAGCCTTGTTGACTACACTCAACCCAGGATTTAACCCACAATATTTAATTGTACTATAGACTTCATCAGGGCTAGACTGGCAACCTTCTTTTCCAATATCCTTAGCTAATAATAGAAATAAAGAAGTTTTGTTAAATAAAATATCCTGTCATCTTCTGAAGTCAATGACCCTATTTACTAAATATATGATGAATCATAAATAGTGTAATTTGTCTTAGTGAGTGCTGTTCAGGAAAAATTGGGGTCTATTTTACAGATATCACTAAATCCATTGGGAAAAGAATTTGCCCAGAAATTTTGTGAAAATCAGTAGCTTTTTGGTACAACAAAGAGTTATTGTAACATTTTCAATCACATTTATATCACATTACCAATTGCAGAGCTATTCCTGTCGGTGCGAGCTATTTACACATATTACCAAAGTAATGAACTGTACAGGAATATATCATACCACTGCATTAATCAGTACAGCCACACTACCTGGCATTGTTTAAAAATTGGGAGCATAATTGAAAAAAATATTACATCATCTCTACCAATGCTGCAATTCTCATAGTTAAAATAGTCTTAGGTTCTACAAATTTGGATGTCACACATTTTGACAGCTCAAGGATTCTGTTTTTCCTGAAAAGACAAAGCAACAGAACTGCTTCTTCTGTCGTTACCATATTTTACTGTTCTCAAGATCTTATAGTAGACTTCATTGCTTTTTAAGCCTCAGCTCCAACAGATCACGGACACTATTTAACAACATCTAGTAAGCAGCAGGCTTTGAGGACTGCTAGTTAAACTCAACAGCTTAAAATTCTTTGCCTTACACATTGCAGCCTCAAATCTTATAAGACAAACAAAAAACTTAAAATGAACCTGACTATTGATATTTGAGATTCTTCTACTGTTTTCGGTTTATATGTCAGTGGAGTTCTGTGGCTCACACCTCAAAATATGCTGGAGGCAATGATACTCGGGTGAACACAATTATTCTACTTTGACTTCATGACCACCATGAGTAGAAAGTCACTGTGTCTTAGCATGTGGATGCAACACCTGGTACAATTTAACTCTCTATGGGAATTGTCACATTTATAAAAAAAAAAAGGTGTAATATGTAACTATTAAAGTATCATCTGCCAACCACACCAAAAACATCACTCTCTTGCATCGTCCAGAAGGTTCTCATAAAACACCTTTTGTTATTTAGGTGATAACAATTACTTCACTAACTTTGATGTTTCAGGTGCCACAACTCAGTCTTCCCATTTGTTGTTTCTGCCGCAGAGTCCTCTGTGCATTTTTGCTGTGGTATTTTTGTGCATGTGTCACTACTTTCTATTGAAAGAGCAGGTTTGGGGGTTTGGGCTCTTTTGTTTTGCTTTTGATTTTTCTTGTTATCCTGTGGGCATCTACCTTGTTTTAGAAGGTGTTAAGTACAAATCTGCAGGTTTCAGGAAGACACTGCTATCACTTATTAGAAAATCACCTGATGCAAAGATCAGCACATGAAAGACAAAACACCTTGCAGTGTTCCTCCCCAGCAATACTACAGCTCCATGTGATAAAACAAACTGAATTTAACAAGACATCACTCAGTTGTCATGCACTTCTCTGCATACACACCCAGAAACTGTTTTGCTCTATCCAGTTTACATGAAAGAAGAAACACCAAGCAATAAAAAAATTGAAATAATGAAATGTGAAGAGAGCAAACTACACAATATATCTGTCATGGTAAGACTAATATCATGATCACAATAAAATTAGTTGCAGCAGTAGCCTCTGTAAACATTTTCAAACATTAAAGCATGCGAGTAAGAATAGCTAAATAATTTTCTTTCTGCATGCATCAAACAGCTCTCCCATCCTCAAAATAAAAACAAACAGATATTAAAACAATGGTAAGATATAACAGTATAATTCTACTTACTAAAAAGGAAGTCAAGGATATTTACGTTAGTGAAGTGATCTGATGAGACTGTTCACTTTCATATTCTTTTCTGCAAGTAGAAATTTTATTGATGAACATACGCTGTATCTTGCATAATTACACTGAGAATGTTACATTGTGCAAAAGATAAATTCTTGTTAGAGGCACCGCAAACAGGGAACTCAACCCATCTGTCAATGATTAGATTTTAAGAGTCCACAGGGCTAGAGACAAATGTACACCATGGATCAGGATGATTTTTCAATATCAAATTTTACCCAGATGATGGCTACCTCTTGAAAATAAATAAATAGATAGATAGATAGATTAGATAGATAGACAGATAGATAAATAAATAAATAAATTTGGCTGTAACGGCTGCCAGCCTTTTGACTTTCAGTGCTCTGGCAAACTTAGCATTATCCTCAGAGGATGGCAAGTGGCTGGACCATAACCTATGTTGCACATGCAGGAAAAAGTTTTAAAATATCACAGTCCTGATACTGGGCTGCTGTCTTCCTCCAAACTGCCATTTGCCCCCAGAGATTCACCAGGCACAAAGGACTCCTTGGTACCTTAATAATTCCAGAACTGAAGTCTCATCCTTCAGTTTCATTGGTAACCATCCCACTAGCTCCTACAGTTCTTGCACTAGCCCCTTGCAAAGGTTTCCTAAATTCATGTGGTCATGTGGTAACAACAGAGCAGTTGGCTTGTTTTCTTCCTTACTGCACAAAACTGTATAGCATCAAGCACAGTCTTACTTTACTTATCATAGAAAAGCAACACTGGAAGGAATCTGTTATTTAGAACAATGAGACAGAGTCTATACTGCTTGACTTTTAATGAGTTGAAACATTACTGAGTTATTTCTTTCATCAGTCAGAATTAACCAATGTAGCTCAGTTTTGAACATAAAATATTTAGTTCTTGCAGTGATATATTGGCAATGAACACAGGTAAAAATCTTTTTTTACAAAGCAAACTGAGGACAAAGACACAAAGGACAGATGAGAAAAAATCATCACCTGATCACGTAAGGAAAAAAAATCCCAAATCATTTAATTCTAATATAAAATTAAACCCTATATCTCCATCTCCTCCGTAAAGATGTGGAACAGCACACATCCATTAGGAGACTGCTGATTTGTAGTGGAAGCTGCTACAACATATGTGTGGATTGCATATACACTGATGGAAATCACAGTAAATTAAAAAGAGCATCTCATAACTATCAAATTTTTTGGCCTTCTTTGGTAGGTTAATCCTGGCTAGCTGGTCTATAACTCTCCCACCTCAACAAGACATAGGGAGAAATTACAATAGAAAAGTTTGTGGGTGAAGGTAACGACAAAGAGATCACTTACCAGCTACCATGAAAGGTAAAAGAGACCTGACTAAGGAAAACTAATTTAATTTATTACCAGCTAATAACAGAGTAGAAGAGTCAGAAATAAGAACCAAACTAAAAACACCCTTCTCTCACCTCTCATCTTTTCCAAGGTTCAACTTTACTCCCAGTCTGTCTACCTACAATAGAAGGGAGACAGTTCTTCACTACATGCTTCCTTCCCACAGGCTGCAGCTCTTCATGAATTACACCAGCATGGAGCATTTCCATGGAGTGCAATCCTTCAGGAACAGACTGCTCCAGTGTGGGCCCCTCTTGATGTCACAAGTCCTGCCAGAAAACCTACTCCAGTGTGGACTCCTCTTGATGGGCTGCAGCTTTCTTCAGGGTATGTACACTTGCTGCACCATGGGGTCCTCCACTACAGATACCTGCTCCACTTAGACTTCCAGAGGCTGCAGGGGGATCTCTGCTCCAGTCCCTGGAGCACCTTCTCCCCCTCCTTCTTTAATCACTCTGGTGTCTACAGGGCTGTTTCTCTCACATATCATGACTTCTCCCTCCCAGCCACTCTTGTGCAGTGTTTTTTGCTTATTCTGAAATACGTTATCAAAGAAGCACTACCACTGTCTCTCTCTGATGGCTCAGCTTTGGCCAGCAAGGGGTCTGTCTTGAAGCCAGCTGGAACAGGCTCTGTCCGTTATGAGAGCAGCTCCTGGTGGCTTCTCAAGCCAGGAAGCCAAGTCTGCCACTCCTTGGTACTAAAACCTTGCCACATGTACACAATCCACCCTTGAAACAGAAATTCTTCTGGCAGTGGAAAAGCCTGAATTTATTTAGAGATACATACTGTGATTCCATAAATAAAAAACACATGAGAAAGAACATACCTTTAAAAAAAATGCTGCTGGTATGTACAAAAGAAATCCCTGCTTTAAAGGACTGCAGAAGTGATGGTTTTGCTACAACAAAACCATAAAGTGACATTGTGCTTTTGAAATGCAGAACAGAAGCAGGTCTGTGAGCAAAGACAACTGTTAATATTGGCTATGGCAGAAAACAGATTATGTACAGGAACTATCATCTAAACATAATTATTTAGCTATCCAAAAACAACAGTGCTACTCTGTGCTTTCAGGAACATAGGGAATAGATGGCTACAGCTCCTTACTGTCTAGTAGGTCTAGTAATCACCTACCCAACTCTACCCAGTTTCATCTGTGTATCAGGTTTGTGATGGATCGAGGTATTCTCAGACACTCTCATCCAACAGTTCTACAGTTTCTACATCAACACAGGTTTCAACAGGTAGAAAAACTAGAAAGAAGTCATGCTATAAAGTTTTCCCCCAGCCGAAAAAAATAAAGTTCCAAATTGAAGCTTAGAACCAGGAATATGATTTGCTCATTATGTGACGTTATTTTTAGCATGGCCAATTAACTAATGCATACACATACGCTGGCACATGTAGACACAAACATGCACATTCAACAACGATGCTCTTCGAATGGGTATCCTGGCCATGTCTAAGTATCACATTGTGAGGAGGAACTCTCCCATCCCTCTTTCCTTTTCGGAACACAAAAACACTTTCTACCTCTCATTTCCAGGACAAGAAAATACAGGGTGCATATGGAAACAGAAACATCACACAAAACCCACTGATTTACTCATTTGAAGGACTGGAGGATAGCAGTAGAATGTATTGTTCCTGCAGTCTAGACAAGGGTGCAAACACTAAGAAAAAGGACAGGAGGAGGTGCTATGAAACATCTACATTTTATTGAGATTTTACACTAATATAAAAGGGGCAATTGGGAGTGTGAATTAAATATTGAGATTTCATGGCTATAGGAAAAATAACATAAAATCAAGCCTCAGAAAAGGAGACTTGCATTTCAAACATGGTAATTGCACACCTCTGCATCATAGTTGATGTACTCCAGATTCAGAGATCAGAGCAGAATGAAATATGTTCACTATGCCTCCAAAGAAGCAGTATAACATCAGATCAAAACTGAAGCAGGTCAGTGCTCATGTGTGTAGGTTTCCCCATGGAGAAATACATCATATTTCTCATATATATATAATTTGGAAATATGTCTAACTAAGAACTCCAGGTTCATGACATGCAAATAATTTACGCAAACCAGTACATCAGTCATGACAATGAGCCCGCAACAGCTGTCAGCACCTGGTGGTGCTGGAATATGTTTCAAGATCTGGCAGTTAAAAGATTCTAACTACACATAAGGATTACATCACATAAATCTTAAAGCAATTGTTTCTGATTATACAAACTGAACATTTAATCTAAAATGTCCACATGCATGTCATTCACTGACAAATAAACAGTTCACTATTCACCCTTCCAAAACTAACTGTTGTATTTGAATCTCTAATGCTTGCCTTCAGACATTACATTTTTGGATTGAGAACTCCTTATCTATTAATTCTCCTTGCCAAACTGTTTTTCCCCTTCATATTTTCATCCATCACTGAAGTAACAGATCCCCTTTCTCGTAGTTCTATGAAATCTTTTTCTGAAGAAAATAACCAAGTAGCAGAGATTTTCATTACAGGGTTACATAACCACACAGGCAGAAGGGAATCTGTATTTGGTCCAAACCTCATCAAAGCAGGTCCAGTTGAGCCTACTGCTCAGGGACTTACCTAATGAAGTCTTGATCACATCCAGAGCCGAATGTCCCTCAGCCTCTCTTGGTCCCTGTTTTACTTTTTGGCTCCACAATTCATGTTTATCAAGACAGAATTTCCCATATTCCCAATTAAGTTCACTGTATCTTGTCCTGGCCCTATGAACATTAGCCTGAAGGCTGAGCAGCAGCACCCTGACCCTGGAGCTTCCTCTGTTTCTAGGCTTCTGCTGTACCACAGGGCACTTTGCCACCACTGCAGTGTAGTCTCCAGCAGATTCTGGGCCCCCTTACATCCCTCTTGCTGCCATGATCCTGGCATAACTGCTCTACTCCTAAAACTGACCAAACAAAAATTCACTTAACAAAACATCTCAAAAAAAATTCGCAATCTATAGTAAGCAAAAGTAAAAAAAAAAACAAATAAACAAAAACACTGCACGCCTCATCTCTTCCCACAAAGAATGAGAAGTTTGTCATACTTTGACGAACTATCAGTTTCTGCCACAACAGATTATCAATATTGCTTTAAAGCTCCCAGCAAAGCAAGTGAAAAGAAGACTGTATCTTCCAACACATTCCCACTGACAATTGAACATAATTTTGAATTATCTTACATTACATAATTTATGCTGTCCTCTGTGTGTGGCATGGGATACAACAAGTCCCCAGAGAAAAAACAGTATCAAAAAGTAATTTTGCTGAATTCTTAGAGAAATGTGAACATCTATTATGTAATGTTTCCTTTAGAAACCATATGGATACAGAAATGTTGCTGAATTTGATGCTATAAGATAACACAAAACTCTAGAAGTTATACACAAAGAAAGGGCAAATAATGAAGGATGATGACAGAAAGGAGGAAACAATTATGGAAAGACATAAACTTCCAACTTTATAAAGTCACAGTTATTCCTGTATATTTTTATGAAGTATAAAGTGCTCAGCCAAATTCCATTCAATTTCAAAAGGTGATAGCTGAGCCTTATACTAATTTTCACAGAGGTTTGCCAAAATTCCTGGATGTAGAAAGCTTCTGGGGTCCTCAGTGTCACCACTGGCACGTCACTGCTTTTTCTGACCAAAACTTCAAGACATTGGTTTGCTTAACATAGAGCTCTGAAGCTTGTTTAATCCAAGTCCAAAGCAACAACTAAAGAAGAAAACAGTCATGCCTCTGAACAGAATGCTAGTGTGCAAGCTGCATGTAGACCAGCTGTCCACTGAGAAAACTGAGGAAGAGGCAGTCCAAAGATAAAAAGAGCTAAGTAATGCAACAACTCATGCTAGGTGTGATAGCAGCAATCTGGTGGAAATTTATTGCTGTATAATGAATGCCAGGAATATACTGCAGACAATGAATCAGAGGCTGAATTTATCAGTTGTTGTCCTAGAAGAGGAAAAAAAATCTGGTACTTAAAAGTTCAAAAAATAAAAGAAACATTAAAAAACTACATTCATATGTATATACTCTCCTCTGAAATATTTGGATCTGTTGATTCTCTGTAGTCTCAAAACCTACCTTACTTTGCCATATCAAAAAAAGAGTAAAAAAAAGTAATGCTGTCATATTATAGCATTTTACTAAGAAGCCAAGCAACAGAGTGTTACATTTTTGGAAAGTATTTTAACACAGCAAGTGCTTACAACTCCGTAACTTCTTCCAAAAGGTTTGATAGCTTAGTAGTATTTTTTGTTGCCTTTAAGTTTTACACTATTACTTTGTAAATTTTTATTGCCCTGATGACAGAAATTCTGTTAGTATACCAATAAGCAAGTCCTTGTGCTAATAAAGTAAGGGTAAAAACCCAAAAATAAAAAAAAAAACACACCAAGCCCTCACCAGTCCTAGCACTCTGAAATAATGCTCTACAAAGCAGTCCTAACACCACAGGAATCTGGATTCCCAAGAAATTATTTCTTTCTTTGTCACTCTTCCAACCTAACTTCTTCAAGAAGTTCCTAAAAATCTTTCACACTGGTCTTGACTATATGCAAAAAGAAATCTCTCCAAACTGAACATGGATCTTCAGTCGACTTTTCATTACCCTCAGTGGCACCATTTGTCTAACTGGATTTCACAGCCGTGAGACTTACAGTAAACACTATGTAAAAGGCAAAACCACTCATGTAAGTAAAGAAGAATGACATAAGGCAGCTGTCACTGTTAAGGCACAAACCTATAAGCATTATTTTGACAGGAACAGTTTTATTGTTTTATTACACTTGAAGACTAGAATTTAGCCCAATTTGCCAAGGACGAACACTTGCCATTAATCATACTGCTTGACTGTACTGCTATCACTTTAATTTGCCCTTCCAAACATTAAGTTTATTTGGCAAAATGAAACACTTTACCCAAAAACACAGCCCCGAGTATATAGCAAGTCGGATTTCTTAGACAGTGTCAAATGTAGCACTCATTACTTATCTTTCAAAGGAATCCATTTAAATGCACACCAAGCACAGTTATTCACCGTACGACCTGACAGTGGTAAACTCAGTCCCATTCCTTCTTTAAGAATCAAGCATTCAATTTTCAGTTATTAGTTTAACACATCACTCTGCAAAACTAACCTTAGTAAATTAATAAGCTTGTACAAAACCAAGAGTATGGAATGGCAAAACTACAACAAATTAGAGAATTCAATGCTACTAAATTATTTACACTATGGAAATATGCATTATAATTTTGATTATAACTAGTACAAAACGATAAAAGATAATACCCAATGGGGAAGTGGTGTATGAAATGTAGCCCACAAAACATGGTTATTAATTTAACCACATTTAAAAGGCTAGTAAAATTTGGATACTTTGAACACTACTTGTATCTTTACAAGCGATATAAAATACCATAGGTTTAACATCTCCAAACAAACCAACTGCGCACCTGATTCTGGTTGGGTGGCCTGGCTCTCAGAAAGCTATCAAAAAATCTGGGCACCTGAGTTAAAATAACAGGAAGAGTCTCCCTTATTTTCTTTACAGAAGTTCTTTGTGATGAGAACTCATCTAACATATGCCATGGGCATATGGACAACATATCATTTCTATCTGCACTGGATCTTCTTCCAGTGTTTCTGAAGAAGTTGACCCGTCTGCGTGTTTCAGCCACGCTATATGGTGTTACACATTGAACAACATATTTCATTCAACTGTACGCAAGCTGTTTGCTCACTAATTCTCAAATTTCCTGAGCAACATCTTGTCTGGTAGGCGTACTGGTTCTTAAGGAATGTGTATTTCGTCCACCTGGGGCACCCTCTGCTCATGTTCGATTTTGTGTTAAATTAAAACTCCCTCATCTGTCTCAGACATTTAATTCGTGTTTTTGATTGTTTCTTCCCTCCTTTGTCCTTTTATATTTCAACAAAACCTTCCTCTTGGGCAGATCACATCTAGACAAGGTAACATTACTCCTTGCAGATAGCTGGTCATAAGGAATAGGAAAGGTTGTTTTCATTACCTGACTAATACCTCATGTTCTTAGCTGGCATCAGCAATAAAAAAACCTCCTCTGTGAAAGCTGATACTGGCCAAGCCCTGTCAAAATCCAAACTCGACGGTGCAAAAAGAGAACTAGCCAATGTCAGCTTTATTATGTCAGGAAAAAAATGAACTGGAATTTTAACATGCAAAATATTTTAAAATTAATCATACTTCAATTACTTGTTAACACTTGGCTATACTGTCAGAAAACATTAAACATACTTAATATTGTTCTGAAATGCAAAGCAAGAAGCTTATCTTTTTCCTATTCTCAATGCCTACTGATACCCGGTGCGTAGGCAAGTGCAGCATCATATCAGAAGTGGTTCTTCATGGCAGCAAATATTAAGGTAGCATGAGAGAATTAGTTCAGAATGAACCTGCTTTACAAGATATAGAGTGATTCCAAAAAAGACGCTTTTCAAGAAAGGGAGAAGAAAATTCTTTCAATGTTCCTCCCAGTGTATTGCGCCTCTCATAACTTACTATTTATGCTAAAAATCCACTTTCACTGCTCACAGGGAGGACAAAGTATGACCTGAAACCAAAAATTACCAGAACTAAATTTGATTTTACTGCATTATTTCAGCAGTTAGCAGGATCTTGTTACCACAATAATTTCTTGTGTTAAGTTATGAGTTACTTGTAGCTGGCATTATAAATGGGTGAATTATTTATTCCAACACTATGTTTTGAGTAACTGAAAAAAAAAAAGTATTATAAGGTATATTTGTAAATTCTGTGAAATCCTCATATGGTGAGAGGAGATACGTCACAGGATGGGTGGGAAGCTACCAGCAGAAGAAAATGAAAAACATTTTGCAAAGATTTTTTTATAACCAGATTGCTTTTTACCTGAGAAAAGTACAAAGGTATAACACTTATATGCTCCAATAAAATTGAATTGTTTCTTGAGAAAACGTGTGCGCTACTGACAGCTCATTTTATCACTAGAAGGCCCTAACAGAGCAGCTATACACAGTATTATAAGATAAATGGATTTGAGCAACCTCACTAGCTAATATACTAATAACAGATTTTTTTTTTTATAAAAGCCTTGCAAAAAACACTCAAAATCCAAACCCACAAGAAACAAACAAAAAACCCAAAACATGTCAAACCCCAACTTATTTTGTTTGATGCCTATTGGGACACCTTCTCTTCATTCACACTGAAATAAACCCTAATTTACTTCAAAGACATTTCAAGTGAATATTGACGTGTGGGCTAATAGCTCTAGAGTAAACCCATTCCAAGTGGCAATTAGGGCCCAGGATCAGTGTCAGTGCTTGCTTAATAATTTTCTTTTGCTTTGATATTGCTTATTCTGCTGTGGATTTCTTCTTCTCTTATTATACTGGAAAATTCTCTGTTCTGCAGTCTTGGTCCTGCCTTGCTGCTACCAGCACCTGACATTGTTTTCCACTATAGAGCCAATAAAAAAAAATGTATTGAAGAGCTCTTGCTCTTCCTCTCTGCTAGGAAAGCTGTCACTGAAATGCTCCCCTAACATTACATTACACATTCCAGTTTGGCAGACTTTCTCTCCACTGCAGAGGAGCCAAAGAAAAATGGCATTCAAGGAAATGGCCTAGGAACAGGGTGAATACACGCCAGGGCAGCTTTACAGTGAGTTTATCAGCCAACAGTGCAGTCAGACCAGCAGAAGCAAGAGGAGATCTGCCAGAAAACCAGATGAGAACCCAGATGTCAGTGCTAGAGAGAAAAAAAAACCACAACAAAATCCCCTACATTTCCAAGCATTGTCGCTGTACAACATAGTTGCCAATTTATCACTTTAGCTGTCACACGAACTGGCTTGAAATGCAAGATCATTCATAACAGATTGATAAAGTTTAGTTCTCTGATAAACGTTAATAAAACAAGTTAAGCTGAAAAAAGAGATAAAATTGATTTTCATTACACAAAATTAGATATTTGTGATTCTCTGTCTGGATATATTAGTGATAGACTAGAACATCTATAAAACATATATACCTCTGCATTTATCGTGATTTTTAGAAGTCAGTGCTTTACTACCACTACATTTCTCAAACTGTATCTGAACTGAGCTATTTTATTTTTAATTTATACTGCAATGTATACTGCAAACAGAGTGGGACTGATAGAACATTCTTTGAAATCCCACTGGCTTCCAAACACTCTGATTATGCCCACAAATTTACATTTCGTAACATACAAATAAATGGCAACTAAAATTTTCAACACAGGTGTTGTAGTGTCAAAAAACCCTGCAAAAAATGTGAACTGCCCAAATGAACACTGCCGTCAGAAGTGTTTTACTTCTTTCCAAACCAAAATTAGCACTCTCTGTCAATATAGCATCTGCTCACATTAAGTTTATAGAAAACTGTATTTGCTCTAAATCCACTACAACCATGAAAACTCAGTGGAGACTGCCTTCTTTTATATCATATTACCAAGTATTCTATTCAACCAATGGCAGAGACAATTTGATGACCAGTAGATAATAAATACATTTTCCACTTAATTTCTTTCTCTTATGACACACATACCCTCAAATAAGATTTCCAGACATGCTGCTACCAGTACATTTTTTTTGCCCTCCCTTCAATGCATTTAAATGCAACCTTTACTCGTTTAGACTGTCTTTTGCAATGTCAAATTGAGATAGCTATGGAAGCTTACAAACAGCAAAGACCATGCATGTTACATGCATACACATGGTATGACTACTACAAGGGGCCAGTCATCTGAGAAAAAGGAGCCTTTTATATTAAAGATAAGGGCAATACAGTATCTGAGTCATTACTGTAGCTACAACAGAGCTCTTTCTGGTTTAGAGTTCTGTAGTGCCAACTACTACCTGAGATATCCAGAGTTTCCAGTGCAAATTTAGTAGCAAAGTCAGACTCTTTAGGCAATTAAAAAAAATTACTAGAAATAACACACCTGCTTCTGCCAGGACACTGCAGCAGGGTCTGTACTGGAGCTGAACTACATTGAAATTAATCCTTTTCGATTGAAGAGTGGACGATTAGCAGGTAATCGAAAACAAAACTGTTGAGTAATGCTCCAACACTGTTCTGATTATGTTGGCTGACCTAGATTTTGACACACAGTTCCAATAAGGTCAGCTGATTTTCTCAAAAGAGCAGGTGTTCACACCATTTGTGACGCATTACCTTCATTATAACCAATAAAATATATGCTGAGTACAGACATTCACAAATACACACATAAAAACCTACAGGTTATGAATACATACCTCACATATGTGGTACAGAAAACTGGTCATTTTCTAGGCACTAAGTGTATTAAAAAGATCTTATCAGTAATAAATTCACCAGTAATTCCTTTATTAATAACCATATATTTTCTACTATGACATTAACAAATCTACTACCAACAGACTGAACTGGTATCTAAATCTGAGTTCTGTGGCCCAGACTAGCCTTGCCCATAGGATTTCACGCTTAGTTGTTTCTTCTGCTATTGAATATTCTTAGAAAAGCAGAAACAAGCTACTGCCACAGATATGATGACTGCCATTTAAGGAAAATAATTATATTTGTAATTGTACAAACAAAAGCTGCTAATGGCACTAATTAACAAGTGTCATTAGACAATTAAGTGACTGGGGATGTAAAAAGCTGATGCATTGTGTACTTGATGGTGTGCCTGACAATACATACATCACATTGAACAGATGGCAAATGAAGTGTAAACCTTAACTTCTACGAAATAATTTTTTAACTGCCTGTCAGAGCAAGGATTTCTTAGGACCAAAAGGCAGAAGCAGGGACTTCCTTCAACAGCAATATACTAAGATGTTCTGTATTCAGATGCCACAATGTTTTGAAGGCTTCCTAAAAATTTTGTCACACCTGCAACTCAAACATAAACGGGTAAAATGTACAATGATATTTCCACCAGTCGTAACTCAAAACATTCATCTGATGACATCTATGCACTAGGAATTCTTGGGAGAAATGCAGAAATAAAAATATAAGAAGAACATCACATTCTTTCACTTTTGAAAAGAAAGAGCATGCAGCCCAATGGCAAGCACTTCCTGCAAACACAACTGTAGCTTACAGGACAGGGTTCTACACAGGAAATTCGTTGTAAACAGTTATTGACTGACAACTCTCTTATTATCTGCTATCTTGCAGCATATATAATGTGTGCATTTAATGTCACTACAAATCAGTAGGCTGTTTTTTTGAATATATTTCATCTAATCTATATTTATTACAAATTTAAAACCTGGAAGGTTTCTTCAAAAAGAATGTCCCAAAATGAACAAATTACTTCTAAATGTAATCTCTTAACTTTACAACTGAAAGAAACACACCTCATTATAATTAACCACTTAAATAAATGTGTAATTGAGAATATGTAATATGAAATGATTGTCATAGGAAAAAAAGGATGAAATCAAACCCCTCATATAAAAAAAAGACATTTATTTTTATGGTAGTCTTTTTTCTTTTTCTTTTTTTTAACTTTCTGAATCGTTCAGCAAAAATTAATTCACAGAATTTCATAAGAAAAAAATAATATCAAATCCTCAAATCTGAAAAACAGCTAAAATGTTCAAATAATTATAATTTCGTCTCTTCCATTAAATAAAGGAAATTAAAACTAACTGAATTTAAGTGAAACCTAAAAAAAGAAGGCATGATTCTTACATCACATACTGAGCTTGATATGAGAATGATTCACTTCCATATAATTACTATACAACCAACTGACTTTAAGAAAACCTCAACATTCAACAAAATTTCAAAATGCCCTAAACATGTAACCAGATAAGTCCCAAAGCACTGACTCAGACTTCAAAGGTTTCTGAAGGAGTATAGGTATTCAATACAAATAAAACATTTGGTAGCATTTGACACCTCTATTAACAAGACATATGCAAAAAAAATGAGAAGTGACCAAGCGATTTTTTGAAACGAGAGCAAGCAACTAAGACATAAAATTATACAACACTGAAAAGAACAAGGCATAAATTAAGCACAATCCAATGTTCAAAATTCTATATTTAATATCCAAAAAGGAGACAATTATAACAAAATAACTGGAGGAACATAAAAGTCTTAGACCCTCTCCAAAGCACACATGGAATGTCCTAATGGACAACTGTGTTGCCTTCAGTGATATACATTTCCAATCACACAATTATCTATGTGCTCTTATATCTTGTGGACTTTATTGATACAGGACAATGTAGTAAAGCATTGTATTGACTCTGGCTGGACACCAGGTGCCCACCAAAGCCACTCTATTGCTCCCCTCTGAGCTGAACAGGAGAGAAAATACAACAAAAGGTTCGTGGGTTAAGATAACAACAGGCAGGCTACTCACTAATCACTATCACAGGCAAAACAAACTCAAAATTAATTTATTAAAAGGCAAATCAGAGCAAGATAACGAGAAATAAAACAAGTATTAAAACACCTTCTCCTCACCCCTCCCTTTTCCTAGGATTAACTTTAGTCCTGAATTTCTTCACTTCTTGTCACCACCAGAGCAGTGTAGGTGGACAGCGAATGGGGGGATTGTGGTCAGTTCATCACACATTTTTTTCTGCTGTTCGTTCCTACTCAGCGGGAGCACTTCTCACACTCTTCCTCTGCTCCAGCATCAGGCACCTCCCATAGGAGACACTCCTCCATGACCTTCTCCAAAGTACTTCCCATGGTCTACATTTTTCATGAACAGCTCCAGCACTGGTCCTTTCCATTGGGCACAGTCCTTCAGGAACAGAATGCTCCAACGTGGTTCTCCCATGGGGTCAAAAGTCCTGCCAGCAAACCTACTTCAGCATGTGCTTCTCACTGGCTCACAGCCTCCTTCAGGTGCATTCATGCTCTGCTGGGTCCTCCATAGGCTGTAGGGGATACCTGCCCCACTGCTGATTTCCACAGGCTGCAGGGGGACAGCCTGCCTCTCCGTGATCTTCATCACAGGCTGCAGGGGAATCACTGCTTCAGCACCTGGTGCACCTCCTCCTCCTCTTTCACTGACCTTGCCATTTGCAGAGTGGCTTCTCTCACATATTCTCACTCCTCTCTCCAGCTGCAATTGCTGTTTTGTACCGCTTCCATAATATATTATACCAGAGCTGCTAGCAGCATCGCTGATGGGTTCTGTCTCAGCCAGCAGCGAGTTCGTCTTGGAGCCAGCTGGCATTGGCTCAATCAGACACAGGGGAAGCTGCTAGAAACTTCTTATAAAGACACCCCTGAAGACCCCTCGCAACAAAAACCTTGCACACAAACCCAGTCCAAGCTCATTTTCTCATTTCCTCATTCTTAACATTTGAATTGAATGCTCTGTCAGAAAACAAGCTTAAATAAATAATATTTTAAAATAACTTAAAGATGAATAGCAAAGAACTCTTTCTGAAGAAATGACGATTACTACCTTGTCCTATACCACTGAAGTGTAATTTTACTTAAGTTGAGCATTTCTCTATTATTTAATACCTAATGGTAAAAAAGAACAAAATCATGATCAATAGACTTTCTAAATGAGATAAATAATATTAATGAAGGAAAAAATACCGAAATAAATAGTAGAGGTTTCAAGAGAAGCCCTATCTTCCAGAATGCTTCTGTCTTCTAGAAAATGTGATACTGTCTTTCAAACAGAATAATTGGAAGGTGCTCTGCTGTACAGCAAAGGTTTGAACTAGAGTTTATGTGCCTTTTTCAGTTTACTTGGTAATTAAAACTGAAGTAAAGGTCAGGAGGAGGGACTAAAGATACCTACCACTGCTAGTGATCTAAACTGCGCTGAAAAAGGCTTGAGTGTTCTGATCAGGAATTTCATTTTGATCATTTCACTTCTGAGTAAAAGGTACACTAAGTGCCATTCTTTTTAATAAAAAAATATACCTTGTAACATCACAGAAACAATCATTACCCTTTAAAATATTAAAACAATAAATAGTCCTCTTGCATGAACAGAAAATGCATATTGAAATTTTTGCTTTTTCACAGGGGAAAGAAAGAAATGGAAAACTATTTTCTAATTTGTACCTTTCAGCCATATAACAAACCATGTCAACTACCAGCAATTCTCATCCACTTCAATGAAAATTCATTTCAGAGGGACTAACAGGTGTGCAGAACAACCTATAATCAGTCTACAGAGTTCTTACTTTGGTCAGAACTGAAAATGAGTAACAGTATGATTCATCGTTCAATAAATAAGAGAATCCACCTGTGCCCTACAAAAAGAACAGTACTCTGTGTGTCTCAGTGGACTCAATGGGTTTGACTATACATATGTGCTTGTAATGCTCAAATGGATCCTACAGAGATATGTTGGCCTCCACACTGAAAACAAGACCATGAAAACAAACTGAATTTCCTCATGTTCATAAATACCTAATTCAGTTCTCTTAGTGCTTCACCATAAGTCGATTAAAATTATACCAGGAATCAATCTGGCCTAAGGGTACTTAGTTGTAACAGTTTTTTGAATGTGCAGCCTAAGATTTTCAAATATTGTTTCTTTAGAAAAACAAAAGCAAGGCTTTCCTCTCCCCCTTACATAACGTGAATCCAATATGATGACCACTCAGGACTAGGTCCTTAGAGATGTGTTATAAAATCAAAGTTTTCTCAAGCTACAGAAGCATGCACCAACTGCAGAATCACAGCTTAGTTTAGTAAGTAGAAGAGACACTCACTGTATACTTCTTACGCTTCATAGTAAGACAGAAAACCCACCTGAATCACACACTTTGTGGCTTAAGATTTTTGTATGCAGCAGCATACAAGTCTTATATCTTTGAACTTCTTGCTTTATTTCCAGCAATTTCTTGCTGCAAGAACAAAAATAAAGCATTGGATTTAAAGGTAAGTATGTGCATTAGTCGGTGACTTTAATTTGTGAAAGCTTTATTTCTATGTATCATCTGTATCTATAGCTGTATCTACAAATACTTGAACACATATATCCTGTTACATAGAACTCAGGGTGAGTTCATCAATTAAGAATTATACTACAGTCACTTTTAAAACCTATTTTTTGTGTGGTTTGACCTTGTATGAATCTTCCCTTCAGGACACTTAAACTTTTAGGTTCCACATTAGGTACTGCCCAGTCATATGCAAATCATAGAATCATCGAATCATAGAATCTTCTGGTTGGAAAAGACCTTTGAGATCATCAAGTCCAACCATATCCATTCTCTGCTAAATGATGTCCTTTGAAAACATACCTACCCATTTTTTAAACACCTCCAGGGATGGTGACTCAACCAACTCCCTGGACAGCCTGTTCCAGTGCCTAACCGCCCTTCCAGTAAAGAAATTCTTCCTAATATCCAGTCTGAACCTGCCCTGGCGCAACTTACAGCCATTTTCCATTGTCCTGTCACCTGTCACTTGTGAGAAGAGATCAACATTTGCTCTGCCACAGCCCCCTTTCAGGCAGATGTAGACAGCGATGAGTCTCCCCTCAGGCACTACTGAAACTCTACAGTGTAAAAGTGATCGTTAGCATCAGTTTTCCACTTCCAAATGATCAGCTTGCAGAATGAAAGCTAAGACCCATGGCCAATGCTCCAAATGTTACTGACTTTTCCATCCACCAACAGTTTTGTAGGAATTAAAGATGTTTATCTTTGTGGAAGTCTTAACTTAAAAACACTCAAAACCAAAGCAAATATTCTATTCTACATAACACCCTCAAGTCCTGATAGATCTATTGTTCGTGCTCTGAGACTTCATCACCCTTTGATCCACAACAGAGTGCACAGGTTCCACTAAAGAAGAACTGTAAACAGGTCTTGAACACAGATAGGTAGCAGGTTGGATCTCACCCACAGTGAGTGCTAGATAATCACTTTTGAGAGAACCATCCAATATACAATTACACAAAACCAGGAAAATTTTACCTCTTCCCATGTCTTGGTCCCTTTTTGATTTTGATCTAACAACCTCAGTCTTACATATCTGTAAGTTATCATTGATTATCTAGTCACAACAGTGTGATAGTAAGAAAACTATACTAGTCTGTACCCTCCATTCCAACACGCCCTAACAGAATCTTAAATTACGTGATCACCCTGAAACATAAATCACATAGTTGTTTTTGGTTGGACTGATAACCCCTGAACTGAATTGAGTCAACCCACTGAGTCATAGATAGTGTCCCAAGCCTAGTGCTGCACTATTTAGGATGATGAATCACTCTAAACTTCCAATTATTTCTTCCTCCTAATGTTTTCACACTATCATTATTATAACTAGAACTACTTAGAGACTGCGAAACTGCTCTGCAAGATTACAACTATGACTGCATAGATGTATACTCAAAAAATATACTGTTCAAATCTTCACCAGTAAAATTTTAGCTAAAAATCTATGTTAAAATCTGTTTCAAATTTCAGTGACCAATTCTTATCTTTCTAAAAGTTAGGTGCATTTCTTTGTAAAAGCAGAACTATATATAAAAGCCTGATCTAATTTTATGCAAACAGAATTTCTCAGCAGTGGAAGGTAGTCGCCACAGCAAAAAACTGGACCAGAACCTGGAAGATCATGTTAGCAATAATATTCTTTCGCCTTTCTCAGTGCTCTTTCTGGAGTTGATACCAGCAGATTTCGGTACACAGAAAATCTGACTATCAGGAAGTCAGTCACTTCTCGCCATGTCCTCATTCTTGAGGCTCCAATGCCTTAAGTTATATAGAGCATCAACCAGACTAAGAATGACCATTGGATTAATCTCACAGCAGTGTATTTTGGGGGTGAGAGAAGGAGTGAGTAGAAGTGAGCTGAGAAAAGCTAAGTGGAACTATTCCTGAAGGCAAGTTTAGCATGTATTCAATACTTTACATAATCATGACCACTACTCATTACCAGTTCCTGGAAAAAATTGGAGTTTATGCTCTGATGTTGTCACTGTGAATTCCTATCGTTATCATGTGAATGAGAAGACTACTCCGATGTTATCTCAGTGACAAATAAACCATACAAATATTTTAAGTCTTGGAGAAAAATACAGAAGAACACATAGAGATGTAAGCATATGTAAGCATAGAAGACCTGTGGAAATTTTAAGGCTCAGAGTGACGAACCTATAGCAAAAGCAAATTAATTAATTACTGATACTGAAATATAAAAGTAAAGAAAAAAGTTCCTAAGCTTTCATTTAAAAACCGGGGAGGGGTCCTATTTTTTTGCTTGGCAATTAAGAGCAGCTTTTCATCTTTGTAAAAATAAACAAACATAGAAAATCCAGCAAAGAAATCAGCTTGGCATCAAAAACACTGAAAAACTGGCCAACCATTTTCTGCATGTTTTCAGCATACAGGTTATGACATCAACTTTAGTGTCTATAAAAATGTAACACTTCTTTTCTAAGTAAATTTACCTTAAAAGTTATATGAATCATAGCATCATAGAATCATAGAATTATCTGGGTTGGAAGAGAACTCCAAGATCATCAAGTCCAACACTTAATCCAACACTATCATGATTAATAGAGAATGGCACTAAGTGCCACATCCAGTCTTATTTTAAAAACCTCCAGGGATGGTGAATCTACCACCTCTTTGGGCAGGTCATTCCAATGCCTGATTACTCACCCTGTGAAGAACTTTTTTCTGATATCCTTCCCTGGCAGAGTCTAAGCTCGTGCCCTCTTGTTCTGTTGCTGGTTGCTTGGGAGAGGAGTCCAACTCCCACTTGTCTACAACCTCCTTTCAGATAGTTGTAGAGAGTGATGAGGTCACCCCTGAGCCTCCTCTTCTCCAGGCTAAACAACCTCAGCTCCCTCAGCCTCTCTTCATAGGACTTGTGCTCAAGCCCCTTCACCAGTTTTGTTGCTCTTCTCTGGACCCGCTCCAGAACCTCAAGATCTTTCTTGAATTGAGGGGCCCAGAACTGAACACAATACTCAAGGTGTGGCCCCACCAATGCCGAATACAGAGGAAGGATCACTTCCCTTGTCCTGCTGGCCACACTATTCCTGATACAGGCCAGGATGCCATTGGCCTTCTTGGCCACCTGGGCACACTGCTGGCTCATGTTTAGCCTCCTGCCAATCAGCAGCCCCAGCTCCCTTTCCACCTGACTGCTCTCCAGCCACTCTGTCCCCCACCTGTAGCGCTGCATGGGATGTTGTGGCCAAAGTGCAGGACCCAACACTTGGCCTTGTTGGACTTCATCCCGTTGGACTCAGCCCATCTCTCCAGCCTATCAAGGTCCCTCTGCAGAGCCCTCCTGCCTTCTGGCAGGTCAACACTCCCTCCCAACTTGGTGTCACCTGCAAATTTACTTATGATGGACTAAATCCCCTCATCTAAATCATCGATGAAGATGTTAAACAGAACTGGACCCAACACTGATCCCTGAGGGACACCACTGGTGACTGGCCGCCAGCTGGACACAGCCCCATTCACCAGCACTCTCTGGGCCCGGCCATCCAGCCAGTTCTTAACCCAGCTGAGAGTGCACCTGTCCAAGCTGTGGGTTACCAGTTTATCCAGGAGTATGCCGTGGGAGACAGTGTCAAAGGCTTTGCTCAAGTCCAGATAGACTACATCCACAGGCTTCCCTTCATCCACCAGGCAGGTTACCTGATCATAAAAGGAAATCCTTTTGGATGAAAAAGTTAGTAATATTAATGAGTGTACAATTATTTCTAAAAGCATATTAAACTTACTAAAAGATTAGGTGATCAAAACAAATTTTGCCATTTTATTTCTTTTGTCTCCCACCATCTATTGGCAGAAGAGAAAATATTTGTCAGCAAAGGAAAATAACTCCACAAGTACAACTCTCTTAACCTGTTCTGTATGTTCTGTTGAATTGCCCTAGTGTAAGCAAGAGTAATGTGAGAAGCTCACCTTGAACAACTATTATGCCAAAATTTAATGGAACGTAACAATGTTTTAACCTCCTTTGAACTATTTGTCAAATTTGATTTGACTCCGCCCAGGGAAATCAATCCTGCTGTTTTAAAGAGAACTAGAGAAAGACTTCTCAGTGTCAAATTTACACAAAAGCGTAAATCTTACTGCACCTTTCCTTTGTAGGTGTTCTCTTCCAATGATGATACTACAGAGGAACAATTTCCTTTGATACGGTAACCTTTGAATTCTACCTCTTTTTGGTACTACTGATTTTCTATCATATTCATCCTTCCAATTGAGAGTGTTTCACAGGATTACTTAAAAGCAGTTCAAGTATAATAGTGATATCCCAAGTACAGATGTATTTCTTTGGTAAAATCAAGGTGTAAATGAGGAAATAATGTAGCATTTCTGAAAGTCATAAAAAAGATCGCATGTGATTTACTGCAGGAGATCCAGCTGGAGGCCAGTCACTGCGGAAATCTAGGAGAGCATACAGGGGCCAATAATGATTAACCTTTTCATTAATGACCTAGACAATGGGTAAAGTCCACTCTGAGCAAGTTGCTGATGATAGAAAACAGTCAGAAGTGATTGATAAGCCAAATGGTTGCACCACCCTTCAGATAAGCCTCAACAGGCAGGGAAAATGGATCATAAATTTAACAGCTGGAAGTGCAAAGACCTGCTCCTGGGGCAGAATGAAACCAGACAACAGCTGATGGGTAACTATACAGAAAATAACCCTGCTGAGTGGGACCTGAAATCCGCAGTAGACCACAAGTTGAACACCAGCCAGGAGTGCGCACTGGGAGTAAAGAAGGCCAACGGCCTCCTGGGCTGCATTAAGAGAAGCAGATGGAAGGAGGTGATCCTTCCTCACTACACAGCCCTGGTAAGACACACCTGGAGTGCTGGGTCCAGTCTTGGGCTACCCAGGACAAGCAGGTTCTGCCCTCCTCCAGGAGAGACACGGACGTACTGGAAGGAGTCCAGTGAAGGGTCACAAAGATGATAAACATATCTAGGAGGAGAGACTGAGAGAGCTGGGATTGTTCAGACTGCAGAAGCAAAGTCTCAGGAAGGGATCTTAGCCATACGGAAAAAATACTTGACAAACGTAAAGAAGAAAGCTGGATCCCTAAATATCCAGCATATTCAGTGTCAGGACAGAAGTCAACAGGCACAAACGGAAATGCAGAAAATTCCATGCAAATCTAAGAAAAAGACTTTTTTACTGTGAGGGAGGTTGAACATTGAAAAAGTTGCACAGAGAGTTTGTGGACTCTCCATCTTTGGAGACAGCCAAATGCAACTTGACACAGACCCAGGCAACCTGCTGTAGCTTACCTGGCTCTGATCCAGGGACTTGGAATAGCTGACTTCCAGGCCAGTCTCCAATCTCAGCAATTCTGATATTTCATAATAATGTTGTGTGAGGGTTGACAAAGATCCTTGTTTTGACCAACAAACTACAGAAGGGAATGACTGTTCTATTCAGGATGTACTGAACACAAGCCATGCACTTGAAAGCAGCCTCTCTCTTACCTGTAAAAGGGAGACCTTAACCCTAAACAGCAGTCCTTGACTTGCTGGATAATAGGAGACTTCAGAAAAGAATTTATTCTTTATTTAGACCACAATGTTTGAGCACAATACACCTGAAGACATATATCTGATGAGTAAATGTTTGTTCTGTTTGTTACTAAGCTCATGCTGCTTCCTAAGAGAATGAAGAAACTCTAGAGACGGGAAAAAAGATTTCTTTTGCCTTTAATAGGGAGGCATCCTACACCAGGAAACACTAGTCATTATAGGTAGATTAGGCTGATATTATTACAGTTTATAAAAAACTTCTCCCATTGTCTTCTTTAAATATATGTGCTGGGTGCCAATTTTATGTGAGCTGAATGAAACAATGCTGAAAGACCAGAACAGTTCTGGAAGTTCTTCTGTAGAGACTGTCCAAAAATGAAAACACTGTCTTCTGCCCATGTCTTCATTAAATAAATACTTTAGAACTCTTCTTTTAGCTATTACAGTTAATTAACTTAGAAGATATATATACTCAACATGGATAAAATAGAAAATAAATATCAAAAAAGAGACCATTCAATAAACTGTTTCTCTTGCATATAGCCAGAATCAGACTGCAAATTTTAGTTGTTCAGAGCTGTGTCAAAATTCTGAATTGCAATATCCATACAACTATTAACAAAATCATTATCAGGTGATGAAAATCTACATTCTAACAGCAAAACAGTAAAACTAAATACTGTGAAATTAATATATTTTCATTTCTCTACTTTGTCTTTATCATTGAAAATACTTCTTGGCTGTGATCTGTTAGTATGACACCTCTTTCAGCAGACATAAATCCGATAATCCTGAACAAAAAAAAAAAGAAAACCGTTATCCAGGGATGAATTTTCCACACCAAAAAATTAAAAACGGTCCCCATTTAACAAGACAGCTCCACAGATGTGTGAAATAGACACGTATATGCAATAAGGGTTTAGCACAGAGAAACTGATAGTCCTTCCCTTTCTTATGCATCTGCATCTATGCACTGTTTATGACAGTATTCCCACAACTGTGAGAGTATCAACAGGTGATCTGCAAAGTGATTTAGTTTTGTGCATCTGTTCCAGAAATAGACTAATTAAAAAAAGAAGTCTGAACTTCAGGTATGCCTTACTAATTTAGAGCTGGAGAAATCAACGGATCACACAGTCAATAGCCATGGTAGGAAGGAAGAGAATTTCTGTATCTATTTGACATGTTTCCAACTTCCTGTTCATTTGTAAACAGTTGCGAAAGCACTTGTGCATGATAACTAGCATGACTATCCCAGCCATATCGCATATTTCAGTGCATTTTTCTGGGACCTTTATGCTGCATTCTAGTCCATGCAGTTCTGGGATGTAAAGACAGTACTCTAACTTACTATTGCACTGAAAGCAAAATACATTGTGTCTTTGCACTACTAAGTACAAATTATTCATTACACAGAAAACCATCCTTGATATTTTACAGTCAATGAATTTTCTCTACATGATCATCTGAATCACAAGAGATGTTCAAACCACAATAGCAAATACGAATGCCAGAAGAAACTGAAATTTTCTGGATTATACTAAGGATATATATAAAAAGACAACACATACAATTAAAATGGTAGTACTATATCTGTCTCCGAATACATTTACCATGATTTGCACCTGAAAGTTAATAACTTCACTCTAAGTAAAATGATAATGTTCATATGCTAAGTTATCTGCAGTGTCAGCTGTAAAGTGTAAAGACTATGCAACACAACAGTACTCTGCCTGCTCCCCTGTTTTGTGCGCACAAATACTTTTAGCTGTTGGAAAGTAGTACCTTATGCTCTGTTGGCTCTTCTGAGAGACAGCTTTAAATGAATACTTCCACTTTTTCCTTTAATTAAAGTTTTGATTTTCAGCAACAGCTTAACCAGAATTTTCAACTGGGATTCAACAGTGTGAAATCCCAGTAAAGGTTTTGTTTTTTTTTTTACTTGCTTGACTGGATTAGAAAATACAGACTATGTACATTTTAATTACACAGATACAGCTAAAAAAGAGGCATAAGCCCAGGTTCTGCTTGCTTGGCCTTGGAGGAGAAAGAGAAGCTTTGACATAATCAATACATTTGGAAGACAGACATGCCACATTTGCTGTGTCACAGTACCATAGGTCAAGTACTTCCATTCTCCCTGCTCTTCTCCCCCTCAGTTTTTTCTTGTAATTCATGTACATGTACATGTATAAAGTTCCTCATGAACATATTATTACCACAGAAGCTTAGAAAGTACTTCAGAAACACAGCTCACCTCTCCACTTGCTTCAGAGTAAAAACAGCTACATGGGTAACACAGCATCAAAAAGATATATGTTCAGCTTGGTTTTAAAAACCTCAACAATGAACCAACCACAATTTCTGTTAGCGATGTTCAGTTATCCTTACCAGGAGAATGTCTTTCTAATGTCTAACACGAAATTCCCATCAGTAGATGAGGAAAAGCACTCCAATGCAAGTGAACACTGCAAATTTTAAATTATGTTTTCCCCTGCATAAAGCAAAAAAGGAGGAAAAATTATCATGCAACTTCTTTCTTTCTACATATTAGATAGTTCCATTTCTTTTATTATTTCTCTTACCTTTGCACAGACTCTCTCCCATTTACTGACATGCAGAACCTCATTCATTTTGAAGAATGAATTTCATAGAATCACAGAATCCTCTGGTTGGAAAAGACTTCACAGATCATTGAGTCCAACCGCACCCACCATCCGCTAAACCATGTTCCTTATAAACTTATCCATCCTTATTTTAAATACCTCCAGGGATGGTGACTCAACCACTTCCCTGGGCAGCTGTTCCAGTGCCTGACCACCCTCTCACTGAAGAAATTCTTTCTAATATCTAGTCTGAACCTCCCCTGGCGCAGCGTGTGGCCATTTCCCCTTATCATATCACCTGTCACTGGAGAGAAGAGATCAACACTCGCTCTCCCACAGTCCCCTTTCAGGTAGTTGTAGACAGTGATGAGGTCTCCCCTCAGCCTCTTCTTCTCCAAACTAAACAACCCCAGTTCTCTCAGCCACTCCTTGTAGGACTTGTTCTCCAGCCCCTTCATCAGCCTCGCCTTCTCTGGATGTGCTCGAACACCTCAATGTCCTTCTTATATTGAGGGGCTCAGAACTGAACACAGTACTCGAGGTGTGGCCTCACCAGTGCCGAGCACAGGGGGACAATAACCTCCCTGGTCCTGCTGGCCACGCTGTTTTTGATACAGCCCAAGATGCCTTTGGCCTTCTTGGCCACCTGGGCACACTGCTGGCTCATATTCAGATAGCTGCAAACCAACACCCTCAGGTCTTTCTCCACCAGGTAGCTCTCCAGCCAGTCTTACCCCAGCCTGTAACGCTGCAAAGGACTGTTGTGTCCCAGTTACAGGACTCGCCACTTGATCTTGTTAAACCTCATCCCGTTGGTCTCAGCCCATCAATCCAGCCTGTCCAGATCTCTATGCAGAGCCTCCCTTCCTTCAAGCAGATCAACATTGCCACCCAGCTTGGTGTCATCTGCAAACTTGCTAAGGGTGCACTCGATCCCTTCGTCCAGGTCAGCAATAAAGATATTGAACAGGACTGGACCCAGCACTGAACCCTGGGGAACACCACTTGTGACTGGTTTACAATTGGATTTAACTCCATTTACCACCACCCTCTGGGCCCGGCCTTCCAGCCAGTTTTTCACCAGCAGAGGGTGTGCCTGTCCAGGCCAATGGCAACCAGTTTCTCAATCATAATACTGTGAGAAATGGTGTCCAAGGCTTTACAAAAGTCCAGGTACACCACATGCACAGCCTTTCCCTCATCCACTGACCGGGTAACCTTGTCACAGAAGGAGATCAGGTTGGTCTGGCAGGACCTGCCTTTCATAAACCCATGTTGACTGGGTCTGATCACCTGGTTCTCCTGCATGTGCTGTGTGATAGCACTCAATATGATCTACTCCATGACCTTCCCCAGTTCTGAGGTCAAGCTGACAGGCCTGTAATTCCCCCGATACTTCTTCTGACCCTTCTTGAAAATGGGCGTTACATTCGTCAGTCTCCAGTTGAGGGGCACTTCCCCAGTCAGCCAGGACTGTTGAAAGATGAGGTTTGGCAAGCACTTCTGCCAGCTCCCTTAATATCCTTGGGTGTATCCCATCCAGAATTTCTGACCTACAATGCAAAGGAAAGTATCTAACAATATTTTCAAATTACAGTTTTTATCCCTTTATGTGCTTGCTCAGTATGCTTCTAATGTTTAAAATTCTTATTTCCCATATGTTCCATTTTCATCCCAACTTGACTTTTTCAACAGACACTTTTGAGGGTCACTTATGGATGATTGATTTTAGCAATAAATGAAATGATCAATATCGTAAAACAAACAAAAAATCAAATGGAAACTTTTCAAGCATCTCCAGTTACTACTATTGTGACATTCTATTTCAACTATTACAAAAGTCCACCTGATAAATCTGAAGACAGGTCTATGATTCTACAGAGATAAAACATATGTTCCAACAAAGCCTGAACAATTCTTTCCCCTGGAAACCCTGGCGATAAGCAGATGGTACAAGTAGCACTGATATCAAATTCAAAATCAATAGTAAAACTTATATCTTTAGCCATAAGTTAAAAGACAACATTTCCTCAGCAACATTAAAAACCTCACAAAGATAAGTACATGCATTCATCTCAAGGATATTCTGGCATATATTGTCCTGTTAGAACTAAAGTTATCATCCTTATAAATGATCATTAGAAAAAAATTTGCACACTCTTGGGGAATTTGGGGTAGCGCAATGTCAGTAATATCTGTCAAGCATCAGCTGATTCATCTCCCAGACTAGCGTAATTTATCTGCTTTTCAGGAGGAAAAAAAACAAGGAAGTATCACAGAAAGCAGATTAAAGAGTAAACTTCACTACCTTTTCCATCTGTTTCTTCTAAAGTCATTTCTCTTAACTGCACAAGTGACAGGGCTAATCAATTAAAAATGTATGGAGCAGCATAAATCACTGCCTTTTTAAGCTGAGGAAAGATTATACAGCTTATACAAGTATAAAGTTAAATATGATTAGATTCAACATGTTCCTTGAGAGGGACAAGCAGGAATGATTAGGGCTCTCAAAATAGAGAACGGAGAGAGCCAAACTGACACACAGAACAACTAGAGTGCTGAGAAATCACAGAAGATGATGAATTTGTCATCTCAGAGTAGAAAAGAGGTACAGGATTTACTCTGTAAATCTTCAAAAATCGGGTTTTCGTTTTCACTGGTACAATTCCACTTAATTCCACAGTGTCACTCCTGATATAAAAAAATCAGTTGAAGAACAGAAATTAACTATACAAGCTATCTTCTAAGCAGATAAATGTGAATTAACCACATCTAAGAAAGTGACTACACATTTCAAGCTCTACATTTAATCATTAATTTTCTTAAAGAGCAAATAATTCTAGCTCTCTCTAATCTGAGCAGTACTGCATAAAACCCACAAAATTATGAAACAGCTTTAGATTGGAAAAGGGAACTTTTAGCAAATATACATTTCTACAGGTATTTTAAGAAAGACTAATGGTTCATTAAAATATACTTGGTTTCAATGCCTAATGCCTAAATATTACTGGTATCCTTAACAATTTACAAATTTCCCTCCCTTGTATCATCCCTCTCACCATTATTGTTCCCCCCAGCCCATCTCCACTCCTTCTTCAACTTGCAACAAAAAAACCCAAACAATCAAACAAAAAAAATCAGTCTAAGAAATGGATTGTGTGAGAAGGAAATGCAATTGCTATATATAGCAAAGAGCTGTCTGTCAGTAATTACAAAGGCCAGCAGTGTAATATGACTGCCAAGCACATTTTAGCGTAATTCTTAGTTATTTCAAAGAACTTCAGCTAAATGGAAATGGAGAACAGTTTTGCCAATCGTTTCACTATAAAAATTATCATTATCAAATTCCAGTCCCCGACTAACCTGTGAAGAACTGGTCTTTCTATTTCTAGTGGGTGCAAATGGCAAGACTCTGCAATAGCCCCCTGGCTGGCCACAGCCACCCTGTGGTGGTGTCTCTGTAAGAATATTTAAGAAGGGGAAAAACACAGAACAGGCAGAGAGAAGTGGGAAAAAAAATGTGAGAAACAACCCTGCAAGCACCACATGTAGAGAACGGAAGAAGAGGAGATGCACCAGGTTACCAGAGTAGAAACCCCCTGCAGTCTACAGAAAAGACCATGGTGGAGCAGGTGAATGTTTTCTGATGGACTTCAGCCCTTGGGAGGAACCCCGCAGTGAAGCAGGGGATCAGAATGAGAAGCAAGAGGCAGTCAAGAGGAGCTATTATGGATTGACCACAAGCGGATTCCCCTTCCCCCTGAGCTGCTCAGGGTGCTGGATGGGGAGCATGCAGAATATTTTGGAAATGAAGATGTGATGATGATCTTGGGAGAAAGGGGTGGAGAGGAGTTTTAATTTTCTCTTTGCATCTCACTATTCAAACCTATTTTAATTGTAAATAAATTAAAAGAGGTTTTCCCCCACGCCAAGTCTATTTTGTCTGTGACAGTAATTGGTAAGTGATCTCCCTATTCTTGTATCAACCCATGAGCCTTTTAACCTTGTTTTCACTCCCTGCCATGCAGAGGAGAGGGTACGAGAGAGCAGTTAAATGAGTATCTGATAGCCAGCACAGGTCAGCCAACCATATCACTATACACAGGAACATATGTTCACAGGAATATCAGATGAATTTAACACTGTCCTACCGTACTGAGCATTTTCACTCAAGTATTGAACAAGTCAGCCAGTCATACATCTTCTATTTACTATGAGGTCAAAAGAACTTCCCCTTTTTAGAGAGAGTAATTGTATTTAAAAATTTTCCAGAAATGAGCATCACACCCTTTTCACATTTAAAGCAATATGAGTGGAATCATATTATTATTATCATCATTATTATTATTTTTACTATTATTATTGTTGTTGTTACTGTCTTTTGTTATATTATATTATTACAATATAGTTTGTTATATATTATTATTTCCTAAATAAACAATTAAAGAAATGACAGTATCTAAAAGGAAAAAATATATTTGGTTTTGTCAGTAAATATATTTGGTTTTGTGAGTCCCTTCACATGCAGATACACAACGCCCATATTTCAAGTAGTAACAGGTTCATATTCAGGGTAATGCAAGAGGCTGGGCAGGTGGAACTCAGAGATGCTGCAGTTCAGGATTCAGCTGTTCTGGAGACACCATTCAGGAAATTATTCCAAAATTCTCTTGGCCACACAGGTGCGGTGGTTGTCTTATACATAGCTACTCCCACTGGAGGACAAAATAACTACTGTTTAGGTTCTGCAGTCAGTCCATGTCCACCAGTATGTGAAGTGAGGCTATCTACATTATCAAAATCAATGTTTCCTCCTTATCTTTTTTTTTTTTAAATAGGTAAGGGTGTCCTAAATGAATTTTAGCTTCATTGCATGTAAGCTAACATCTTCGATGAACGTCATATAGTGCTAACGAGCTACCACAGCTTAGACTTTACAACACAACAACATAATGCTCTAAAACGTACAGTACTATCCAATACTATTAGCTTCTACAGGTATATAACTTTTTTTAATTGCAGTCTTGTTGATTCCAATGTCAATACATAATGACAGTCTCTAAAACATTGATTTCCTTAATTCTGACTTTACTGACTCAGTTTCACATGCTACATGATTGCAGCCTTAAGCTTTCAAAATTTGTTTTAACATCAAGGTCAATGGTAAGGTCAGTTGTTCAGCTCCTCCAGCTTACCTGATGTTCCACCAATCTGAAATATGATGGAGCTATAATAAAAAATTTCTCATTTAACAGTACTTCAGTAAATCAATTCAGTTTTTCAGGATGCAGGTCTCCTTTTCCTTTGAATATAAATAATACAGCAACATCCTAGAAAGCCATATTATTAAATCGTCCCTAACATTTATTAACTATTTGAACTTGATGCAAAAGTGGAATTTATCAGAGAAGCATTGAGATGCGGAAACAAACTGGCAACTCATTATTGTACTCTCTCCTAGTTTTATTTTTGCAGAGCCTTCACATGCTTTAACAGCCTGTACAAATTTCTGGCTAAGCATGAAGACATGAATTGCACACTATGACATTGTGCAAGTATGGAATCGATAATATTATTCACCAAACTATCACAAAGGGTCAGATGAAACAAAAAAAAAAACACTATTTAGTATTATTGCTAATGAAAATTTATCCAATGGAAAACAATACGAAGTATGACTGAACAGTAATACATATCAGCATAGTCAGGAGTCAGTCATTCAGAGAAATTACTGCAGTACCACAGATCTTACAGCACACCTCTCATTGACTTAATACTATATCTGTAATACAATTGTTTTGTTAACACTCTTTTTGATAGTAGGTCACACTTCTGACAGAACAAGATCACATGATTACTAGAAAGTTTATGTCTGTAAAGATAACAACTGAAAATCAAGATATTAAATGTCAGTTTACTTGAATTCCCTTCAACCCTTAGATCCTGTTGTTGCTCAGAATGTATTTTCATTCAGAATATTCAGGGTTGGGGCAAGAGAGAAAGCACAGAAATTGTAAAGGCATTTTAAATGATAACTGTAAATGAAAATAAGATGCTCAGAGGGCTGGAGCACCTCTGCTATAAGGACAGGCTGAGAGAGAATAGCTTGGAAAAAAGAAGGCTCTGGGAAGACCTTTATAGAAGCCTTCCAGCACCTGAAGGGGGCCTTCAAGAAAGCAGGGGAGGGACTTTTTACAAGGGCAAGTAGTGATAGGACAAGGGGGAATGGCTTTAAACTGGAAGCGAAAAGACTTAGATTAGACATTAGGAAGAAATCTTCACCATGAGTGTGGTGAGACACAAGAACAGGTTGCCCAGGGAAGTTGTGGATGCCCTCTCCAAGTGTTCAAGATGAGGCTGGATGGGGTCTTGAGCCGCCTATTCTAGTGGAGGTGTCCCTGCCCATGGCAGAGGGGTTGGAACTGGATAATCTTTAAGTTCCCTTCCAATGCAAACCTTTCTATCATTCTACGATTTCCTGACCTGGGACTCAACTAGAGGAGAAAAAATGAAATATGCATTTATTAAGTAGTACCTACATGTATGTTTTCATAACACTACCAGAAAACAGAAATGATACAGTGCTCCATCTTCTCTGCTCAGAATTACAAACAACAATTGTATGTTTGTATATAGATTCAGTATAACTTGATGTCAACTGAATTCGGGGAGATAAGAGGTACTAAAATAGAGAACTGAATTTACAGAACTGATTATCCCAAGTTGCAAATAAGCAAATTAAATTAAAAGTAATTAATGCTAATTAGAAAAAAAAGCTAAATACCTACGAAGAGTTTTACACTGACAGCAATCAGATTGCAAGAAATCTCTGAGAAATGAAGCTGTAAGATGATGTACTGGCCAATCAATGAAAAGGTCATACTTTCATTTCTCATATGCCAGGTTCAGAAAAACTACAAGAAAAGGGTTCTCTTTTAGAACAAAATATAATTTTATAGTGTTTCCGAATTATTACTCTCATCATGAAGTTATAACATTGATTGATATTTAATCAGACTTTTAACTAATCTTAGAACTAGGTAACAAATCACATTCACATGTTGGCAGAGCCTTCTCTACTTTATCCTTGTCAGATAATGATTTTACATACGTCAAAGTATCTTATAAGACTTTTTATCCTTGAAGCTGTATTACTTTATTTATTCAAGTAACATATCTCAACATGGTTCCCAAAGATTACAAGCTTTTTTGGGGGTATGTTTCACACTGCTGCACGATATAGTTTGCTTCCTGAAAGCCACATTGCCATTAAAAATAACGTTTTAATAGTATATTTAGGAGTAAAAATAATCTCACTATCATTACAATGTACCTATGTTCCTACTCTGTCTACGTACATGATGTAGGCAGCAATTAATGCTGGAGTGTCTTTTTTAAAGATTCTGATAATCACAAAAATATCTGTTGAACTACAACTCCATATTCCAATTTTTAGCTGGGTTCCCAAAGCAAAGAAAGCTCTTGCAATCATCTCCAGTGTAGATGCCCACACCACCCCATGCCATCAACATCTGCTCACTCTGGGGACAAAAGAGCAGAGATTTCAAAGGCATTAAGTTCCTGTAGTTTCCATGCAAATCAATAGCCACAAGGTGTGTGCCCTGACTAACAAAGGAGTTGGGAGACTAAACTTACCCCTTTCAAAACCACCAGAGATTTCACAGGGGAAAAGAGACAGCAAAAAAAGTCACCTTAGCTGCAGGCTAACTTGGTTAAAAAACAGAAGAACTGACAAGTTCTGAGCCAGTTTTGTCTAGCTGTATATAGTCACCCGAACATCACAACTTCTGAAAGAATAAAGTATGCCAGGTTAGGCACCACTGTGGAGGTGACATCACCTATCACACAGACACACACGTATCGTAAAGATGATAGTACATTCAATTCTTTTCTTGTACCTTGGGATCTTATCAGCAACATTCCCTGCCATCATGACTCCTGTTCAGAAATGTGATTCAGCAATCACTGGTTTCCTGACATGTTAACATGTAAACCAGAATAGCTAAATTTGAATACACTAGGATTTCATGACTCTTTTCTTATTCAAATATTTCGTCATATGTCAAAACATGAATATGAGAGTTCAGAGAAGGCGCTACCTTCATTATCCATAGTCTAAAATATTTTGTTAACACTCAAAATCTCTTATGCATTTTAGATATATGTCTTTATTTCCTTTCAGGAGTGATAACAAAACTAGCATAAGGGCTCTGACACTATTACCTGCTGTCAGGATTTGGCTACCGGGACAGAAAGCAACTAGTCTCCAGCCCCAGGTAGTGGGCACTATCTTGGCAGCTGCCCTGCTTTCTGGTGGGGTAGTGGGATGGTCCTGGCTGCCAGGCCCTGCCCTGCTACTCCCATGGAATATGCTTTTTAATTTTTAAGTAATTACATGTGGCCTTAGCATGGGCAATAAAGAAGGTTAGGTTGAGTCAATTGTGTCTGATGAAAAAGGCAATTTGAGATGTTGTAGAGCAGTCATCAGAAATCAATTTTGTACATTCTTCATGTGCAGAAAATCCCTCTGAGAGGAAAGATGAAAGAAGGGAGAATCATCTCTCACCTCTCAGGGGAGTGCAACTTGGGATGAGCTGCAGACTTGAAAGTGTCTCATAAGGAAGGAAATCCATTTCCCTCATGCATTAAATGGTGGCTCCAAACATGAAGAAGGACCCAAGCATTTCCTGTCTTCAGGATTTTGCTTGAAGCAGGATGCTCGCCTTCTTCAAATACTCCTATGAGCCATAAAACATTGCAAAATAAAGGCACACAGAAAGGCCTGCTTTTTAACATAACAACCAGCAGTGCTCATCTAATGTTAGCAATGCCTCAGCATCCCTCTCCGTCATTTTTTTTTTTAAATCTGAGAATCAGTAGTCCATTATACATATAATTTGGCTGTATGATATATTGATTACAGTGATAAACCACAGTAAACAGAAGCAAGAGTCCTGTGAATAATCTTCCTCCTACTCAGTACAATGAAACAGCTATGTTTTGAAATGAGTAAATTAAACTTCATTTGTATCAAGTTTAAATGACTACTTATAAAGCCCAGAAAAGGCATCCTTCAACTCTGATATCCATGATTTACAATATAGCTACATAAATTTCACAGTTTTTACATTCAGAATAGCACTGATTATAATTCTAGGGGGCATATGTTACTACTGTATCACTGTGCTTCACTGCATAAGATGTCTTAACACCTACACACATTTCATCATTCCCTCGGTAACAGAAAGTTAAGAGCAGACTACATCTTGGGCAAAATATTGCTGTACAGTCCAAGAATAACAACAAAGTTTTGCCAACTTGAAAATTCTGTGTAAATATTCATCAATAATTTTAAAAATTACAGTTAATCAGGAGTGAAATCATTTGCCCAGGAAAAAAGAACAAATGCAGAAGTATAGCATTATACTGTTTAAAAAAAAAAAATCTTCCTAATACCACCATGTCCTGAGTTTCACCTTCCAAACAGGTAATGCACTGCACATGCTTCTCTCATGTAGATTTTACTGTGAATGTTAAAAAAAAATATGAGATTGGTCTTAAGAGACACACTAAAATAAGCATGCTAAATATTTGTTTTAAATGATACCAGAGAAACAGACACCAGGTATATGTCCTACTATTATAGGGATCTTTCTGATTTTCCCTTTTCTGCCCTTTACACACTGGCAACATCTGTTTTACCAAGGATGCCAACATGCGGCCCCATGGCAAGCAATTTTTCAAAGCTAACCTGCCAGAACACTGTTCATCTTGTCTGCTGACAGAGAAGGGCCAATCTCTTTCTAAATCACTGCACTGAATCAGTTCACTGTGACAGCCAAAGGCAACCTTTCTGGTGCAGCTAACCTGTAAATGCGTGAGTTATATCATCTAAACACATCCACAACCTTCGAGACGCAGGAAGAGAGTTGTACACGTAGCTGGAAAAGTAAATGACTGAACAGAAAAGCACAAGAAATGAGACTCGGTTCAATAAAGAGAATGTCACACTTGCAAGAAAGTGCAATAATGCTTATTATGGTGAATATCCAGACAGTTGTCAAGATTAGAAAGAGAATTTTTTTTCTTCAGAGAAAAATGTAATACCCAGAACATCTGGGAAGCCTCAAAGGAAGACTGGTGATAAAGGCTAAAAATGCTGCACTGAGAATGGGTAATCTCTGACACCCTGAAACATGAAAGTACACAAAGGCAAAGCACCCAAACAGCAATCACAGCACATCAGCTTAATAGACAGAAGACGTTTTTCAGTTCAAATTCAATGTTGAACACAATAAGTGTAGCTTTCCTTTTGATTGTTTAGTGAAGCTTTTCAGAAATATTTCCAGTTATATCGCCTATTTTAAAGACTCTCAATAAACCCTGAAATTTAATTGCATTGGTTGAAATAAAGTGCAAGTGCAAGGTACCCAGATAACAAGGTATTCTTCTTCAGCACTCTGGAACATTTTGACAAGTGCTCTTACTCCCAGGATTTTATTCACAGGACAATAGAACGCACCTGCATGTTGATGGGTCTGAGAGGGCCTGGAGAAAAAGTACCAGGAGGGCTAGATTAGGACAAAGTGCCTTGCAGCAGCTAGAAAGAGGAAAGCTCTCTGGGATTTGAATGATGAAGAGGGGTGCACAACTGAATTCAGATGGTCCCCAAGGTATTTGGAATGGATACTTAGCACAAAGGCCTATAAACCGGAACTGTGTTTAAGAGACTCTTAAAACTGAAGACTGGGTATAACTATTTGATAGTATGATCATAGCTAATTCCAGTGGCTCAATGTAGTTATAATTATCTTACTAATGCATTGTGATGTAGATGGCTGAAGCAATTTGTTGGTGCAAGACTGCTTCTTAGAGCAGATGCTTTGGTCAGATACAGTAAAAAAAAAGAAAAAAAGCTTTGCTATAGAAAAGTAGTTAGTTGTCTTTAAGTGCAGGGGACACAGAACCTAATTATCACTGTCTGACTAAAAATATTTGTATCCATACTAAAAATATAACCCTACCCAGCCAAAAAATTTGAAGAACTCTTAACAGATTACAATGTATATATAAAACCAGAAGTAAAAGAAGGAAAATGTTAATAATATTGAATGATAAAGACTGAATTTAATGAAAATACGGGCTTGCACATATTAGTCCAGAAGACAAAGTAACACAGCAGCTATAAATGGGCTTCAAAGTTCCTGCATTTCTAAAAAATGAAGTAAAAAAGTGGCATGAGAATGAAATACTTACCGGGGTCAAAGAAAGTAAAAGCAAAGACTTCTAACCATACAGAATAAAAATCAACAGTATCATCAACACACTCAAAGCAGTATGCTGCCTGTTCTGCGAACAAGCACAGGACTTCCATACATAGGCCTACCAGCCTATGACTTCTCACTACAACTAAATTTTCTTCTCCCAGTAGGTGGCAGAAATTCAGTCATGCAGGGAGCAACTTTTCCTCTCCCAGATACCATTATAGACTGATTGACTGAGGAGCCCTATTTCTCATGAAACTATCTATCTTCTCCTGATGATTAGATGTTACATTTCATGTTATCATTGCAGCAGGAGGGCAAGTAATCACAAGAAACAAAAAGAAAACTATTTTTTGATGCAGTTTCTCATGAGGATGATGATGAGGATTTGCTCCTGAATAGAATAAGAAGGACAGCTAGAATTCAAGATTTATATCTAACACTATTCCCATGAAAGCTGTATTCACTGAAGCCCACGGGGAAACTTCACCGTGACCCTTAATGCCTTTAAAAGAGAAAAAACTATGACTATCAAACAACCACCAATACTGATTCACAATTCTTTCAATTCATTACATCTTTCTACTGGTACACATTTGGTGTACAACTAACACACAAAATGAAACTACTTTTCCTGTTAACACTTAGCAATTTAAGTATTCTCTGAAAATCTTAAACAAGCAATTTCCTCTCAGAGTTCCAGCAAAACTGATGTATTGATCTTGAGAAGACCTATTCCACGTTTCCACAGGCAAATATCAGCTATTGAATATAAACTTTCTGAAGTCCATGTGAATGAGTTCAAGTAATTTCTGCCGGCTTTCTCTGCTGCTGAAAACAATTGAGACTTTTAGGATTAGATAGGGCATCTAAACTGTTCAGTTGCTGCTTCACATCATTTTAGATCCTAGGCTGTAGTTTCAACTTTTCTCCTTCTGTGCCCTTAATTTCAAAATTTGAATCCTATTTGAGTATAATCCATGCAGCACTTTAGTGTAGTCCTCAAAAAAAGAAAAAAAAAAGAACAGCAATATGGTTCTTAAAACACACACTTAGTTCTACTATTGTAAATCCTCCTTTGGGATAATACTGGAGAAAGATGAAATTCTACCACTGTCAAGGGAAATTAAACAGAATAAAGAGGTGGTTTAGACCAGAGGAAATAACACCCAAGACCGCTACATGATAATAATCCTTGAAAAAGCAAACAGTAGACACAAAAGTAAAGGAAAAACCTTTTTTTTTCTCTTCCTACTACAATAAGATAGGACGTAGAACAAGTAATGCTTACTTTACAGTAACAGTGGTATTGTGTTAAAGGTAATGAGAAAATTCTCACAACACAGACTGGAGTAGACTGCTTAAGGAAGTCTTAAGAATGAACGACTGAGGTGGCAGAGGAGAACATATCCTGCTTAGGTACTCTTTGACATATTTTTATATTATTCTATAAAGGTCTTAGTCTATGGTTTTAATTATCACATTCCTGTTTATTTCTATGTTTTAAATTAATCAGCTTTCCTAGTATTTCTTCATCAGCCAGCAGAAGGCTCAAGTATATGGAGCATTTTTGCCTTCTGCTCCATAGTCTTTTCTGCTAATATCAGCATTCTGTTAGCTGTACATTAGCATGTTCTCAACCTATCTCAAAGGTTACCCTGTTGATTCCCATCATCTTCAGTGGGAAGATTTTTAAACTAATCAGTGCTTCCATGCAAATCTAAAGCACTGGAAACAAAAAAATTTTGTGACCAAGCTCTATTTGTGTTAAATCATGGCACACATAACAGAGAAGTAGTACAAATTTACATACTTGAAATTAAAAGTTTGATTTGTATTAATCATTAAAAATGGGAACTGGATTTAGATCTTCCAAAAAGCAGACTGCAGACTGCAGAGTAGGAAACATTTCCTGACTATTAGTTCTTCCACAAAACATGAATTACTGTACAGACTTTCAAAGCGAGAATCCAGAATTTGAGTTCAGCAATCATACTGGACATCAAAACTATTTTTAGATGTGGAGTTATCCAGTCAATGAACGAATGTCTTGAAAAAGCTTCTTTAATTTCTCAGTAGAAACACCATCTTCTTTTTTTTTTTTTAAATAATAAGAGCATACTATCCATTTTTAGGCAAAATTGGTAATTAAACTGGCAACAGGTAGCTCTTTCAGCTTCATTATAAAACCATAATAAAACAATGAGGCATTCTTGATGTCCAAATAAGATCTAATTTCCAAGAGAAACTAATTTTGCCGAACCACATACAGTATAACACTTTTCTGCCACCCATCTGGTTTATGACGTATTTATAGATTTCCTTTTGTAATTTTTTTAGTCTGAACAAGCTCCAACAACTGAACTGAATCAGCAACTTTACTAAAAACAAAGAACTTTGCAACATAAATGAAAACAAAAGAGCTCTCTAGTACAACAGCATTGTATATAGTCTCCAGGCAATTACTTTCTTCATTACAGTAGAGGCAAGAGAGAAAGAAGCAGCAAAAGAAGAGGCAGCAACTCAAAATACAATAGTCTGGGGGGGACAAAAAGTTAGAAAAAAATTATTAGGATAAACTAAATAATATTCCATGAGGTAAAGCAGAATGAGCCCATGTGTGACTAAAGCAATATTATCATGAGAGCAATAGTACAATGCTAAGGTTTTAACTATAAATTCAGATACAAAGGGAATGAAGAGGGATCAATATTACCAGTCAGAATGGAAAAATTAAAGAGGAGACAGGGGATATCTCAAAGATCTTGAAAAAGTCTGTTAATTTCCTTACTCTTTGGATAAATGTTTCTCCAGGAAAAAAGTAATGGATTACAATATTTACAGCATTGAACTATTACTTAATAATGAAGAAGTCATGTGTGACATCCTTACCCAAAGAGAAGAACATCCCTGCCTACAGGAATACACAAAAGTTAAGACAATTCACAAGGACAGATCCTGACAATCACAGTGGAAAATACTGGTTAGTAAGATAACCTCAACTTTGGCTCCTGTCAGATTACCTTCGCCCACAACATTGTGTCACATAGGAGAGGTTTGGAAAGGGAATTGAAAAAATATAATAGCGTATGTTCCTTGAGTGTGTACACGTAATTGTTTCCAAAAAAAAAGCTAATATGACAGAAAGTGTGTGGAGACATTTGCCTCAAAAAAGTACAGGCAAGCTGGCAGAAATGTAAATTTTGTTGCACATCTAAAATTGTTTTTGAAATACCCTTATCAGTTGTGTAAATTGAGAGTCCCATGGAAAGCACGATTACAACAGCTAAAATAAACTTTTGCTCAAGTTCCTTCTCTATCTTGATCTTTAGAAAGATGCTAGAATACCATTCTGACCATGGATACTTCACCTACATACCTGTATAATTTTAAGTTCACATGGTTAGGTACCAGTTGCCCTTGTTATACATACATGGTGTTCCACTAATCTTAAGGAAGACAATAAACCTCCTTTTTAGACTGTCAGGTCCTTTAACTTACTCTAGTCTTTCATCCTTGGTTCAAGACCATTGAGCATTGCCACTACCCTGAAAAGCAACCTGGATTCCAGGCACACTTTTTCCTCTCCTCTGAGACCCAACAGTCTTTTTTACTAATAAATTTTCCTCTTAAAAAAATCTAAAAATATCATTTTACCTTTTTAAATATATTGTTGGAACAAGTCATCATGAAAAAAATATCTACAACTCTGCAAATTTATTCTTTCTCATCTTAAAATCCATTTGCACTTCAGAAAACAGGTTTGGTTTTTTTCTCCACAACAGAAGAGAACATAATTACATCCCTGTAGCACAAAGCAGACCCTCCACCACCTGAAAGGCTCCTAATCTCATTCTTCCTAACTGCGTCACATTGTTCTACATATCAGGATATCTCTATAAAAGCAGGGTAAGGCCATTAATACTATAGTTAAACAAAAGACCTTTCAATATTATGAAACGCTACTTTCATCTTCCTTTATGAACATTTACAACATTATGTAAAGAACTTGCAAAATCACCTCAGTCATGCACCTGAAATCTTGCGAATGAAATTTTTGAAACAACTTCAGCACAAATCTAATATTAGGAAACAAAGAAGGACCTCTTTCTTAACATTATGCCAAGATGAAGGAAGGAAAAGAGAACTGTGGGAAGGAATCTAATTGCAACAGGTTCCAAGTTTGGAGAAGACATGTTTCTAAGGATAAAAGAAATCACTATTGGCAATTGAAAATGTTATATTGAAATGCACCTTCCAAGGTCATATTTTCCAGTCTCCTTCCTCAAAGCAAGATGGGCTATGCTAACATCCAGTGTCAAGAATATTACTACCTCACTTGGCAAACTGCTACAGTGCTTCGTTTCTTAATGTGTATGTCCCAAAATCAGCACATCGTATTCCACCCAAAACCATCACATATGTAGAGGAAAGCGGGATTTAGTAACTAGCTGCTTTTTCTTCTGCTCATACATCTAAGAAAGGTATTTCATTCATTAATCTTATTCAAGCTTATTATCCACTATGGCCCTTTTCTAAAGAACTGCACATTATCTGTTTTTGTATAGTTGTCAATTCATGCTGAAGTGCAGTACCCTGCAATCATTTCTGTCAAATTGTGCTCAATTTCTTTCAAGCAATTTCTTTCCTTAAGAGCAGCTGGAAATCTAATCCCAGAACTCCTGCAATATTTCCCAGCTTCTTGTCATCTACAGATTCAAAAACTATACCTTCTTGTTGCATGAATCATGGTATGAATCAAAGCACAAAGTAGAACTAGAATGAAAACAGAGCCCAAGCAATACACTCTCCTCACTCACTTGTAGGGCAGCATGTCTAATACTGATGTCAGGGTGAGGCAGATGAGACAATCTGCTTCTAGAGGAAGCCTGCACTCAGCTTCTTTGAGTTACTGCTCTTCACATATTACTGGCAGGCAGCTTCTTCACGTGCCTCTTTTATATGTTCACATGTGACACATGCCTGGTTACCCACTCCTGTTGTCTTCAATCTGTTTCCAAAGAAATGTTACCAATATACCCTTCTCATATGTTATATTCTACTTCTTAAAGACCTCTGGTCCACAGTCCCAGCAAATGGACAAAAGTACTAAGTGCTATCGCTAGATTAATTCAAGTTAAGAGTTTGCCAGCACAGCTGCAAGAAAAGAGGAACTGGTTAAATCTTGGTGCTTCTCCTTAAAAGTTGTGCCTCAAATCACTTCAAAAATCACCTTATACCATCATCCAGACTAACAACTGTTCCTGGCCTAGTGGAGCTGTGCTTTCTTCATAGGAAACAGCAGCACATTCGGCCTTCACCACATTCAAGCAGTATCTCAATATATCCAGTACCAAGTTTAGAACTACAAAAAAGTTGATCAAAGAGGGAGAAGAAAGGGCAATGTGGACTGAGTTCAAAAGTGTGCTAAACCCCTTGAAATTGTTAGGTTTTATGTCTCTTTTGACCAATTTCAGATGATGAAAATGTTAAACTGCACTTGAGGAAGACTGGGATATGGGCTTAAATTAAACAGGAATAGCCATATATATTTAAAATACAATATTACCAGCTCATGGCTATACTTGGGGTCAGTGACCCAGATTGCCATGTTGATCCCTTAACAATTTTTCAAGGATTTCTTCTGTGAAGTATTATCTACAGAAAAAAATAACATAAAATCCCTCTTGCTCTTTCGATTACAAGTGTCTATCCTTCCTCATCAAAAACAATTCCTTCCCCAATGAGCTAGGCAAAATTAGTGAAAATGCAGTACTAACTTCAGTGATGTCATGTAGTATGTGGTGTCAGAAATGAAAAGGTGTACTTTGTACAGGAAACTGAATCACTTAACTCCTGAGAATACAGAAAAATATCTGAAGTAATAAGAAAGTGAAAAGTAAAAAGAAAAAATGTTTCACTCTTGCCTTAAAGGAATTAAGACTAACACGATAAAACTTGAAACAAAGCGAAGAGAAAATGGAATATTAATCAGTTATACTCCTCTTCCTCTCTCCTGCCTCCACAATCAATTTCATTTTCATAGATAAGACTCTGCCAGATTTTGATTACCACATCTCTTTGCTGAACAAACTGTAATAAGTATGATACTGTTAAAGAACTCACACTGCTCTATCCAAACATTTTCCTCAAAATTATGATAATAGCCTTACTTCGTAGAAGTTCATGCCCAGGATTTTCTGATTGTGATATTCAATTTATATCACATTTTTGAAATGAGTACAGTTTGAGGAAAAAATCCTCATCTTTTCTTCTAGTAAGTATTGTATGAAACTGTAGAAAGAAATTTGTTGGTATTGTAATTAATCATGTAAAAGTGACTATTATAGTTTTAATCTCTACAGTTACTTATAGCTGTGATAGAATATGAGGAAAGAGCTCATAATTCTGAACACTCCTTATGTAGAGTCCCAGGCCTCAAAACACTCTTGGCTGCAACCATGAATTTATTTCTGTCTCCTTAATACTATTCAGAGACTAAATTACGCAGGTGTTACTTCTTTATATCCCTGAGGAATCCTACTCAGGTGAACTCCCTTCAGATCCAAGGGAGTGGATCCTCAGGTATCTCACAGTGAAGACTACATACTACCGGCACTACATTTTGAGCTCAGAATATCCACATTTCCTTTCACTAATTTCCTTAAATAATTTCTCTATTTTCTGATAAAAATTAAGTATTAATATTCCAACAAAATTTATACAGAAGATTATTTCAAAGATTCTTGCAAAGCGTAGTATGCATCATCAAATCTGCACTTTTGTATCACATAGCAGTACAAATGTGCCAGCTTCATGAGTTTCTTGTATGTCAACATTGTGAAAATGATTAAAAAAATAAAGATATATATTTCTACAGTAGATCCCAATAGAAGATCCCATACAGAAACTGCATTGAGAAACATAGCCATGCTTGCAATACTTATTCATAAAAGCCATGTTTAAAGAAAACTTACACATTTTTTTCTTAGGGACACAATGGCTTCTTCAGTATTTTCTGTCACAGAGTCAAATGATGTTACAATAAGATGTAAAATATTTTTCCTCAAATTCAGTATTTTCAACAGCATAGTCTCATGGTGTTCCCACTCAGTTCAATACAGACTTTAAGCAGAATAGACAACTTTTGTTGAACTCCCCATGTTCACAGAGATGACAAACCTTTATATACTAATCTTGGTACCTACTTGGTATTGCAAAGACAAATGAAACTATGATATTCTTCCTGGCAAAGAATTTGGATCAATACTTCCAATGTTACACCTTCAGAGGGGGAAATGAAGAAATATCACGAAAGGCTAAAAAGTCTGCAAGAATTCACAAACGCCCTGGATATTCTGCAATGCCAAAAATGCTTCAAAGCTATGCTTTCAGAAACATAAAAAAATTCTATCTGCCTTCTGCTTCTTTACACAGCAACATGAGACATAGCAAATAAAAATGAAAGATGATTTTAGAACTTTCACTTTAGTGTAAGCTTCCAAAATTTAAAAAGTAAAATAAAAAAAATTATTCTGAAATCCCCTCTAAGATCAAACATTGTTAATCTTATATTGTAGGTCATGAGAAATCTTGAGCCTTTAATAAATTGCTCCCAATATTTAGAAGATGTTATCAGAAACCAGGATTACTAACGAGATGTTATAAAAAACATCACAAGCTATACTGAGAAATTAAGTAGCTGGGTGTATTCACCACAAAATGAAAAGATTGACTAGCATAAGGACAGTTGAATTATATTTTGAAAAAGCCTTGCACTTCTGTATGTTGTTAAGGGAAAGATAATTTACACTTAAAGATGCTTTTTAAAAAAAAAATTTTTGAGGAAAAGTAGGTTTTTATGAAGGGCTGAAATTGTGATGGAAGATCTACACAAACATAGCTAAAAAGTGTGCTTTTATAGACCTCTGTATCCAACATGATATTAATGAAGTTGCTTCAACAAACCAAGAAGATAATTTACACAGTATAATTTTTTTACGGAATATAGCAGGTCTGCCATGTTTGAGATATTTTTAGCATTTAGAGAATAAAAAAAGAAAATATTTTGGAAGATTTCATTATTGTTAACCAGCTCCTTGATCTAAAATACTTAAGCAAGATTCTTTTATTCAGTACATATCTATATGACTGCTCTACGTGACTATGTTCTTTTAATTCTGTCAACTGAACTTTTCCATTTTGCTTTGATCTTTGCTCAGGTGTTATCTCCATCTGAAAATGTTTAGGTAGATTAGATAACACATATGCAATATTAGACAATACATATGCAATATTAGACAGCAGGTAAAGAATTGTCTCTGGTTATGTACCAAACCAGAGCTAACTATCTAGCATGGATGCATGTTCTTCCAGATAGAGACCACCTTACCCTGACAGTGTATAGGGACAGGTATATGGCAGGGGTGTAAAAATCACAGCTCCCTTCTTGCTCCTACTCCTGCAGCGAAACACACACATCACACAGGCTGCAGATGTGACCAGTGCCAGCAGGAGCATAGGGGCAAGGAGCTCAGCACGGCTACTGGGTAGAAACAATGCACCAGGACATAAAACAAGGCGGAGGGTCAGATTTGGCCAGTGGGTCCTGAGTTTGATATCCCTGGTATATAGCACAACTAGCTATGGCTCCATCAATATAAAAAAAAAAAAAAAGCCTAAAAAAAAGATTAAAAAAATCAACTGAACTGCTAAAAAGCAGTTATAAATCTTGTGCTACAAAACAGGAGCATTGTAAACCTGTCCAACATTCCAGAATCAACTTTTAATAAGGCAAAATTGCCTTCAGTGCCACATTTGGCCCAATGTGTATTCCTGTCAAACTGTATTCTCTTCAAACAAGACTAGAGAAGATATTTCTTTCAAAATGTAAACTGGACTTCATGTGTTTAAGTATAAATATGTCTTCCTTATGTACAGATTCCTTAAAATGTCTGCAAATTACATCTGCATGTAAAATAAAACCGAATGCTGGAATACAGTTTCTCAGTTTAACCTCATAAAGTTCAAAGAGGCCAGATGCAAGGTTATTAGCACAGACTGGCATAAGGAGCGATGCATCAAAAGAAGTGTGGCCAGCAGGGCAAGGGAGCTGATTCTGACGCTCTACTCTGCTCTGATGTGACTCCACTTGAAGCACTGCATCCACCTCTGGAATCCTCAGCACAGAAAGACAAGGACCTGTTGGTGTGGATTCAAAGGAGGGCCACTAAGATGATCAAATGCCTGGAACACTCCGCCCTGTGAAGACAGGCCGAGCGATTTGCGGTTGTTCAGCCTGGAAAAGAGAAGGCTCTAGGGAGATTTTACTGAAGTCTTTCCAGCAGGACCAGGGAAGGGACTGTGTCCAGCATTGGTGAAGCCACACCTCGAGTACTGTATTCAGTTTTGGGTCCCTCACTACAGAAGGACATTGAGGTGCTGGAGCATGTCCAGAGAACAGCAATGAGACTGGTGAAGGGGCTGAAGAACAAGTCCTATGAGGAGTGGCTGCGGGAACTGGGGTTGTTTAACTCAGAGAAGAGAAAGCTGAGGGGAGACCTCATCACTGTCACCTGAAAGGACATTGTAGTGAGGTGAGTGTTTGTGTCTTCTCCCATGTGACAGATGACAGAGAGAGGTAGTGGCCACAAGTTGCACCAGGGGAGGTTCAGACTAGACATTAGGAAAACCTTCTTCACTGAAAGGGTGGTCAGGCATTGGTACAGCTGCCCAGGGAAGCGGCTGAGTCACCATCCCTGCAGGTGTTTAAAAGACAGGTAGATGAGTTTCTCAGGGATATGGTTTAGCAGTGGACAGGTACAGTTGGACTCGATGATATCAAAGGTCTTTTCTTACCAGGTGATTCTATGATTCTATGAATATACAGAGAGTATTTACATGAAACACAAAGAGAGACTTTTTACCAGGGCATGTAGTAGAATAGCAAGGGGAAACAGTTTTAAACTCAAAGAAGGTACATTTAGATTGCACAAAAGGCAGACATTTTTTACAACGGCGAGACATAGGAACAGGCTGTCCAGAGAAGTTGTGGATTGCTTGATGCCTGGAAGTGTTCAAGGTCAGACTGGACAGGGCTTTGAGCAACCTCATCTAGTGAAAAATGTTTCTGTCCATGGCAGGAAGGCCAGAGTAGATGATCTTTGAAGCTCCCTTCCAAGCCAAACCATTTTGTGATTCAATGATTCAGTTTCTGCTATTCACTTTAATGTATTTGAAGTATCCTTATTACTTGAGTATTCACTTGGGAATAAAAAGTGCAAAATGGTAAAGGACAATTTAAATTTAATCTTACATCTCACGGCTTTCCCACTGTACAGGTTGTTCCTTCTATAATTATTCTGGATTCTTTTTTTCAGCAAGGTAAACTATGATTTTTCCCAGTTTTCTAGTTACCAGATTTATTAGTTAAATCATATGATATGCCTAGAATAACCCAAAGGTATTAAAGAAGGGTCATTTACAACATACATAAACGAAAGAAATACAGCATACTGTTGGTAAACATACCATAGTCTTTGCTTTATAAAGAATGCTTTTAAGAAGCAGACTGGAACGGAATGCCAAGCTTTCCAAGATTTTTAACTATTGGGGTTCAGTTTTGACATTAAAAACGAGACCTTCTTCACTCCAGATGTAAAGTGAATCCAAGACTCCTGCTTCAATCGTCTTCAAGTAACGTATACCACTTACCCAGCACCATTTATAAATTTAAACCACATACTTCTCATTGCAAAATTTTAATGAGGAAACACTGAAGCCGGTGCTGATTTAGAACACCTTATTTGAGTTCTCCATGCTCTCTCTCATACAACCTCACCACACTCATTAACTAAATTATATCTTAAGATTTGATTTGTGCCTCTTCAATTCTATCAATTCTCAAGAACTGTTAAAAATGGTGATGAGTAAGGGAGATACGTAACATCAGTAAATCTATACAAATATCCCATACAGGATATACAAGAAGAATCCAGAGAGAAAGCTCATGTAGTTTAATGAGAAAAGAAGTCATAGTTTAATGCAGTTTCAGTATGTCAGAGTTTTACCACATGCATCACTTGTATTGAGTTGTAAGAAAGAAGTAGATCAGAGGGAAAAAACCAATATGGGATTGCATTTCTTCATTTTCACCTTGTCAAACTGGATCAACTATAAATGTTTCATTACTTCAATTAAGCTTTTATGTAACTTAAACGAATCAAATCTGAAGTTCTAGCAGCTGTAGCTCAAGGCAATAAATCATTTTAAGAATCATAGAATGATTTGATTTGGAATGGACATTAAAGATAATTCAGTTCCAAACCCCTGCCTGCCTTCTACTAGATCAAGTTGCTCAAAGCCACATTCAACCTAGTCTTGAACACCTCCAAGGATGGGGCATCCATAACTTCTCTAGGCAACCTGTGCCAGTGCCTCACCACCCTCACAGTAAAGAATCTCTTCCCAGTAGTTAGTCTAAATGCCCCCTCCTTCAGCTTAGAACTGTTCCCCTTTGTCCTATCTCTGTACTCTTTGACAAAGAGTCCCTCACCAGCCTTCCTGTAGGCACTTACATGAAGCTCTTGTGTTTAATTTTAACTTAGATTTTTCCAACATCATCCATCCCTCAATCTTCTATTCCAACTGTTCCATGCCTACTCTGAGACTCAAATGTAAAACTAGAAGGTCTATCTGTCTACTCCTTAGCGGATACATTTATTTCAACTGTTATCTAAATTTGCATCAGAACTATTTCAAAAACAAATCTAATCTATATGACACCTCTATCATTTTACAACATAAATTAGTGTAATGCATTATTTTAGAGTTTTGTTGTATTCTAGCTTGACATTGTTTTTAGTAGTAGTTTGCTTTAATGGAAAAAAAAAAGGTATATATACAAGTCTTGCTGTGTGCACTAAAAAAGACCACCCCAAATTCAGGAGAAAGGATAAGAGAAGGGATAAATGATAAAACAAAACAGAGAATACAATGGAAATCAATGTTTTTAGGTTTGACTGGGATCGTAAGTTTATTTTCATGGAAAGTTAATGCAAAGGAGAAATTATTTCCTTTCTAATTGCTGTATTCACACAGCTCTACCACTATTATAAGAAATAATTACAAACTAATTGTTTCAAGCAATGTTTAAATCTCAAAAGACCCAGTTTTTCTCAGCACTGCCACAAATTTCAAATAGTTGAATCTTATTCCCTTAAGGAGGAATCTCGGATTGTATAAATAACTTTTGCATTGTTTATTTCAATTACTGTCTTGCCAAATACAGAGTCAATGTTTCATTAAAAGCAGAACAAGTGGGCAGTGAGGTATAAACCAGAATCTTAGGGACTGATTTATCTGGCACTTATCTCAGTGCCCTCATTCCAAAACTGGATAAAATGTCGTAGTTTAGAAACTGCAATTTTAAACAGCTCCATTTTTAAGGGCAATTTCAGCAGTTTAAAACTTCTGTAAATTGTTTTTGTAAACATGCTCTATAATGACATATTATGCCATAGACCTATCTTGAAATTCAGCTACAAAATCCTAGTCCTCAATATGACAGGTTAATGTTGAAAGCACTCTAATATTAGATTTAAGAATTAGCCAGTTGTCCTTGGTGGACTGGAAAGAGAAAATAAGTTTTCTATACAACAGAACACACTAATTGAAAAGCAGTATTTCAATTTCATTTTAATGAGTGACAACAGGCATTCCGCAGCATAAAATACATTTTTCTAAAAATTTTATTTTATTTTTTACAACTCTTTCCTTTGATTATGTAGCTGTCAGTCACAAGGAGTTCCAGGCAAAAAAGAAAAAATAAACGGCTTTCATTTAAGCTTGCAGCTTTCTTAAACTGAAGTCAGAGGTAAAATGTAGCCTATTCCATGATAACATCTTATTTCTCTGTAGGTACATTTAGGAATCCCTAAATAAAACAGCAAACACGTATCATTGCATTCCAGTGAATCTTTCCTTGATAACACTTAAGTATGAAGTTCTTTCTATACTGATTTGTATCCTTGGTTAAGCAATATGCCTACAGCAATTTGACGGCTAATTAAGAACTATGCTTATTCTTCAGTTTGCCGGCAAGTTATCAATAACTTTTTTTAAAAAAAGGAAATTCAACAGTTGTTGGAATATAACAGTATATAAACTAACAGCTGTTTTACTAGTACTACTTTCCATTTCACCCATCACTACTTACACAGTCCAAGCCTTGGGTTGAATACAAATTCCTCACAATAGTTTCACAAATCCTTTATTTATTTTACTAGCATGATTAGCCAGGTCAGTTTAGCCACATGAAAAGGGTTTAAAATGTATGATTTGTATCATGGGCCAAGCACACAGAAGACTTCCCGGAAAGTTTTATTGCACTTAGAGAATTTTTTACGTCCTACATAATGAACACAAGCATCATTCACATCCACAGGCTTATTATTATCCACAATTATTTCTCATCTACAAGAGTGCCAAATCATGCAGTTTTAAACAGTCATTACATATTTAAATAGTTTTACATATTTACGAGTTTCTGTGTAGGATGATCTTTGTTGTTCATAGATGAATCATGATTCTCAGCTGAAAGTGAGAGAAAGCAGAACAGCCTCTAGGAGACAAAGTGTTATTTCAGCCATGTGCCATTTTTGCTTACTTACCTACAAAAGTTTTTAATTCTTAACTGTTAAGCACTAGGATTTAGTGCCATCACAGGATAAAGGAGATGGTAATGAAAAGTAATGCTGATATATTCCCAGTCACAAAAGGCCTCTGTTGGCATCAGTATTACCAAATTCAATTTGCTACAGTTTACAACAAAACAAAAAAAAAACCCAAAAAAACCACTAAAAGTATTATTAAAAATTAGTAGGTTAATTAAAAATTATTATTATTTCTTTGGAGGCAGAAGCACTGAACTGAACAAAGCAGTTATGCAGGGTAACTATATGTAACAAAAACATGATACCTGACAGACCTGATCTTGATAAATTTATCTTCTGAATGAAACTGTGCTATAAAAATTAATCTCTCTGGATCAACAAAGTCATAAGCATTAAAAAGCTTCTTCTGACTTCAATAAGCTTCTTCTGACTTCAATATCAGGTTTGAATTGTACACACTGCCTAAGCTACTTTAACAAGTAATGTAGTGCATCGGTACAGTAAAATAATCCACATCTCCTGTATTTCAGGGAACCACACTTCAAGCCTGGTCTAATTTGGCCCAAGAGTCTGACTGTCCAGATGTGGATGCAACTCACTTCTGACTGACGTCATCTGTCTGAGATTGCTGTGCACAGCTGGGTTGAAGCAAAGAATAGCAACTGGATACAGCTACGAGATTTGCTTCCAAAAAATCACCTCCTTAATCCAAACAATGACATTAGTGTACTCACACAGATGACAGCAGAAGGCAGAAGTAATTAGTGATCCTTGTCCAAAGAAAAACTCTGATAAAAATTAGTATAATTAAATTATTTCGGGGCCAAACATTATCCAATAGTGAAGATATATTATCGACAGAAACGAGTATCTAATACATATATATTTATGAGCTGTCAAATGATTTTTAAAAGACTGGCAGTAAACAAATCACTGAAACATACAGTACCCTTTTCTTCAAGAAAAGCTATTACATAGCCCAAATTTATCCAGAGCTTACGAAAAATGGAAGCATGATACTAACCACCTATTACAGCTTCTCCCAAATGGAGAACTTGTTTACCGAGCAAATTCCTCAAGAAGAGAAAAAAGCCTGCCAAAAAACTCATATAGTCTCTACGCATCACCTGCACTAGTTAAGGTGCTCCATTTGCAAGGAATCAGTGGCAGGTAAAAATATGACAGTCATGAAATTTAGACTCCCTTTCTAGTTCTTTAGAATGATTCGTAGAAGACATTATTCACTGTTCCAAGAAAATAGAGGCACTACGTTTCCATATAAACTACCAACAGGCGATGTGCGTTACGGCAGTTTATACGGCTTCTGTCATGCAGCATGAAGACAGAATGTATTCGTTTCCCATAAATGCATTCCTGTCAAGGCATAAATGAGATAGGTACAGTAGCATTTATAACAGACACACTGACATCCTGTTTAACTAGACAATTTTGAACAGGAATTGTGTACAATACGTTTAAAAATTATTACACTGAGGCAGGTTAGATCAATATGCATTTAATTATGAAACAGCATTTTTCAATTTTACTTAATCATATTTCACATTCTACTATTTAAGAAAACATATTTTTTATGATGCAGGAAATTCAGATTGATAAAAAGATGTTGACCTTCTTGAAGTTGATAGGGAGTCTGCATTGTGTAAGGACCTGCACGGACCTAACAGCAAGAAAAGAATATTCTTACTTTAAATTTTATTTGATGAAATATTTATATATGCATGCCTGAGCAGCATCTGTCATATTTTATCTTGATCCTGCTGAGAGGCCCAATGATTACTGATAATAGAAAGTTATATTGCATTGATTATTTTCAATGTATTTGCATTATCTTAACTTTAAAACTAACTTTATAAAAATTGCTTCCATTACCTATTGTTTTAATGTAATCGAAACAGAGAAAATTACAGAAACTGGCAACAATCAAATATAACACAACGCCATACCAAATCAAACTAAGTACTGTATCACTTAAGTAAAATGATGAAATCTATATTAATGACGAATAAACTATGGGAAGAAAGTGTACTAATATTCCTGCTCTCTAAGCTGCCTCGAACTTGCAATTGGAAGCAGCAGATGACTACTCACTCTGAAAATTGGCACAAAAAGGCTTTCACTAAGGCTAAAAGAGTGCTAAAACCAAATTTCACCTCCTACATTTCATGGTTCCACATAAAATCACTAGATCTGTTTACCTTTACATGTCAGAAACAAAATTTTCATTTTGTACCATGTATGCAGTATAATGACTATTTTCTCATTGCAAGAAATGGGAAAAAGGATAAATTATCGTAGCTAGACGAACAGAAAACTTATTTTATTTTGTTCTCTGATTTAACTCTGATTTCCAATTCAGCTCAAAATACAATGAAGTTGGCGAACGACCTGAAGCACAGCACTGGAGTGCATAAATTGAAAGTTAGTGTTCAGCTTTTAACATCTACTGATGCTTGTATTGTCCCAGGATATCATCTTTCCCTAAGACAGAAATTAAAAGATAGGTCAGATAAAAAACATATTAAGCTCTTCTTAAAAATCACTCTGAAAGTCACTAAAATGTACTACTTTAGTTGGTTAATTATGTCCTCTTTTTGATACATGTAAGATGGTCATTTGATTTATTTGAAAATATTTTAGGTTAATACAATTACACTAAAAGTAAATGTTTTGTTAAAAAAACTTTCAATGGAATGTCATTTCAACAATAGAGTGAAAAAGTTAACACTTTTATGTGCTATGTCTAAAATTAACAGTGAGAAATGGGGTATTTCTGTCTACATCAAGGAGAATTTGCTTAGCGGGTTTTGGCACTGCTTCCATTACACTCTTTGAAGTTCTGCTATTGCATGCAAAGTGTCCTTAAAACATTTTAAAGTAGTATTAATTTATACAAAGGACAACATTAGAGCAATCAAGAAACATATACTTCTTCTGTGGGAAAGAAAACTTTAAAAGAAAAATAACAGCTGTGTGTAGAGTATTAGTCAAGTTTCAACAACTCTCAAACCAGTAAGAAAAATAGTCTAACTTGGTGCTTATCCATTTTTCCTGAGCAGTGGAACTCCATGCCTAGGAAACAAACAAACAAAATAAAAATACAACGACTTAGTATGAGTTGGACACAGTACTTTGCTTCACGTTGGTCTATTGTGGTAAATCAGTTTAACAAGAAGAAAACATGCACTTCTTGCCAGTGCCTTGCTTAAAGGCTCTATGTGAGGCAGAAAAACCCTCATAATCATGTGAAGCAGACTGTGCAATTTCTGCACTGAAGTAGCATGCTCTAGAGAAAAGTTAAACTCATGACATAAAGAGCACACCCAGATGTTCATCACCTTTCTTCATCATTCGAGTTTTCATGAGTCAGTATTTAAACGACTGCCATGGTTAACTAAACTCCTTTTAAACTAGCCTTGTAGGTGAATAGCCTATTTACTGGTTTCTGATGAATTTTTGTGTAACTTTGAAAAGTGTAAAGCCATAAAATGTATGCAGAATCCAGAAATTTTCTTATCATAAAAACACATGATTATCGTGCATCTGAATGAAAACTGTGCAGGTTTATAGATTGTGGACTGTTGTGTCATATCTCAGACTATGGAGGTGAGGTCACAATCCTAAAATTCTCAAGTCATCTAATTTGGACAGGTAGTAGTCTACCTGCACAGTCTGTTTCCAAAGAGCTTACAAATTAAGCAGTACATATTCTGGAGTTTCCTCCTGTTGTGTCTAGGGAAAGGGAAAAGCAGAATTCGCAACACCACATAGCACACTTTACTTGATGATGTATTTGTTGCAGAGATGGTTTATCCTTGTACAAAAATATCCACAAACAAAACAGAGAAGTATGTTTCAATTCAGTCTTTGCTGGCTGAACAATATATTACATCATACTAAGATATCTTTTGTTATTTTGAAAACATTAGTGGTTTCAATTCTTTTTTGCCATCAATCTCATGTGTGCATTCTATACTGGTAAATTTCTGCCTAGATGTAGGTTCCTATTTTCAAATGTATATTTTGTATTCATTTATATCAAGTCTGCACACTCAGAACCTCACTGGGCCCATGTACATTTTATGGGAACAAACATCATCCCATGAGACACAAGAAATAAGTTACAAAACAAAGTGCTGCAGTTTTAGATTTTTGTATTCCCTAATGGCATTCACCTTTTTGAAATGTAAAGAAGAGGTAATTTCTGATGGCATAATTTTGTTTAGAAACAAAAGCTAATTATTGTCCTCCTTATTTTTGCAAAAATTTTTACGATAATTTCTTTTGCCACTATTTGCCACAGTTATCAAAGGTAGGAGGTGGGTGAACTGAACGTTATCTCCTTTTAATTAATTGCCTAAGTACATACACAACACACTATCCTTAGTTATCCTTAATTATTGATTCTGGATTCTATTTTTAATATCTCCTCTGAAACTTCGATTTCGTAACTGGAAAAAAAGTATGGAGAGAGAGAGAATACTGCTCAAGAATGCAACACATAATTTTAATCTCTAGATTACAAAATTGCCTTCAATAGTGTCTCCAAGATTTCTGCATATTTTGAAAGCCCCTACTGACAGTTCAGAAATGTCTATATAACATCTGTTTCTCCTACACTGCTATTTATTTACATGTCTTAATTAAAATCACAGTCCTCTTACTCCTTCTGTTACATGTAATTTCAAGATTCTACATGGATATAGGGGAGATCTGTTTTTCTGAGAAACAAAACTAAATGGAGATGAAGTGGTATATCTGAATTCATGCTATACATCCCTAGCAGAAAAGGAAATGCGCTTTTATGAGTCCTACGAAATGGTGACACTGTGAGACATCAACACAGAAGGTATGTGCAGACCGTCAGTTCTTCCTTTTTAAAACTTATAAAAGAGAAACTAATTAAGAGGGTACCAGTAATGTAATCCTTCTTCGGGTTTGCTATGCTGAACTTACTGAAATCAACACCAACAATTCTTATCTTTACCAAATTTAGGACACAAAAAATCACTGCCCATTCATGGACAGAAATTTACAGATTTTAGTGAGGTAATTTTAGTTTTGATCTTGCATGCAGTACTTCATGTCTATTAAACATCATATAATAACTAAATTTGAAAATAAAAATACTCTGCCAGTTATAGAAGTAAAAATTGGCTTAAAAGTTTGCGTGGTTAGTACTGCATAAATTAGCAAGGAATACTGAATCATTTGGAAAGGAAATCATAGTCTTTATGGTTTCTGGTTATACCTAATATTTTTAACAATGTTATTGTATAGTTGCTTGGAAATCAAATTCAGAGTTCGAACACACGTTATATAAATCCAGGTTTCACTTTACACTCTAAATCTATAAATTTCTAAAGCCTCGTTACAACAACACCGATTTTGATAAACAAGTAAGCATTGAAAGTAGGTTTGCATGAGTCGGATTGAATTCTAATTAATATTAGAATTTTAAATCTAGTTTGGTATCAGAGGCATATTGTTCTACTATATAAATTTAAACCAAGAACATTATAATTGAATTTAATAGGTAACTGATAAAGACTTTCATCAAAATTAGACACATCTACAGAATTAGGTGGATTTTTTGTAGGGATTGAGCGAGTTGGATTTTTTTCCTAAAAAAAGTAGCAAAAAGCCAGTGGAAATCACTTTGTGACAAAGAATATGTGAGAGAACCAACACTCAGTACCATATTTATCATTGTTCTGATTAGAAATTGCACCCATAAAAATACATTGAGAATGTCACAGCTTACAAGCAAATCATGCATTTTGAAGGGTTTTCTTTTTATTGTACTGGTGCTTTTAAAGTTCTGACCAAAGAACTCACAAGTTCTCCTGTAGTAATGATCTGATGATTCTGAGAAACAACAATTCACTTGACAGGGTCTCGAATCATAAAACGCAGCTTCTGATCAGGCAACTGTTGAATTAAAGTTACCTGTAGGGGGCAATTAACACTGCAAAGACAGCAAGGAACTGTAATTCATGATGCTAGTAAATCTGGAACATGCTTAACCTATTTTTCAAGAAAGGAACGTGCCATTTGGTATACTCTAATGAAACAAAAGCCACTGTCTACACTGGCTCTGAAATTAGAACTACACCTTCATAAATTAGTATTGCCATCTGCAGGTTTTCCTAACAAAAACACATTTGCTAAACCAGCATATTCTTATTAAACACATGAGCTGCTCAAACTACTCATTCTGCTAACATAATGGAGGAAGGTAAAGACAGAATCAAATAGGCTGATCTCTGTCAAGAAGGAACTCCTCCATCATATCAAGCAGTTTAACAGACTACACAGGTCCTGAAATCTGTTCTTGCATATCTGGGGCATCGTTCTTGGTAATGAAGAGCGCCAGTAAAGAATACAATAAAATTGGGGGTTTTTTCCCTAATCTTTCTAAGTTTGTGCAAAACTTTCAAAAGCCATAATTCCAACATCTGTATTTGTTATTTTTGCTCTTTTTCAATAAACTACCTGTGTTTAACACAAGTCTTTTTTCAAAGTGAATCCATAACTGATTTCATCTACTGTCAGTCTAGAGTACAGGGAAAATTTCAGAATATTTTTCACTGAATAATGATAGTCCTTTGGTTAGAAATAGCAATTTTTCAGTATTTTTCTATGAGCTACAGAAGAAAAAACAACTGAGCAGAAACACTCATAAATGAAACACCAGTGCACAGTCTGATGCACTAGTAAACTACTGACTTTTATTTTTACTGAGATGATTTGAAAGTTTTTCAGTTCTGTTTCCCTCAAGTAAAACTTTCATAGATACAAACAGATTTAAATACGTGACCTTAAATATCTGAGGTTATGTGCTTTGGAAATCACAGGTTACCTATGATCATGTCCTACTGAATGGCTCTTAACATTTCACATTGAGCCATTAATTAATTTTTAATTATTGCCTTTTATCTTGGTCTCTTTCTTCTACAGCTACCTAATTCATATGCTTGAATGTATCCTTGATTCTTTTCCTTATTATTATTAGAGAAAATCTGAAATGAAGAAACCTGATGGACTGATTACTTCATGAAAGTCTTGACATGTACTTAATGAGCAGGTTTACTTATTATTGGGCCCTTATGGAAGAGTACAAACTTAAGTATCCTATTATCACAGGGATAATGGCTCTGCTGTGCAGCAATTCTAAAACTACATCAAGTATCATTTTAGTCATGCCAATAAATGTTGACAAATTTATTTTCAGCGTTTCTGTTGATAGCACTGGTTTCAGGAAAGAAGGATGCTTGATGTTACAATCAGCAATGGTAGTGAACTAAACACCTCTGCGCTCTGCCAAGCAATGATCTAAATACAGAGACAATGACTGTCAAAACCTCTCCTCTTTTTATGCTGTGCTATCTTTTACATTCTTGATTTTCTGCTGCGCCTTCCAGACCATGACACTGAGAGACAAAAAGATTAGAAAGGCAACAGTACCATCAGGAAAAGAAATACATAGTGTTGACGCTGGTTATTCATCTGGTAAGATAAGCTGAAGCGATCTGAGAAACAACTAACTGGAATGCCCTGCATAGCTCTTTTTTGATTATCTAAATACCATCTCACTAGAACCCAGAATAGATTTTCTTCCTAGTAAATAATTTATTCACAAAGACATTCAATATAAATTAGAGACTCAAGAAGTGTAAAGGAGAATTGATATTGCAAGGTATTATTTGCACCAAAATCTAGAACAACCAGTAAAGCATTTAGTCGGAGTACATAAAAACTATTCTAAGAGGTTACATCCTTAAACATTTTAAACTTTCAACCTCTAATATGAAAGTTTTCTACTACCTTACATCTGTTCTAAAGATATGAAAAGATATCCCAAAAATTAGCAACTTCCTTTTTTATCTCTACAGAACTTGTAGCTCAGGCCTTCATTTCTGTTTTCATCTTCTTCTTGACTACTCTCTGGCCATGTCAAAGCATCTGTCAGTAGACCTACAACAGCTGTACTTAATTTTGTGAGACAGAGTTGCCACTTTCCTGTTGAGAGCTAACAGCATTAGCACACATGGTTATTCACAGATCTTGGGGGGAAAAAACAAAAAACTGTTTCCCTTTTACTAAGCTTCCTGAAATTTTTCAAGCTGCTATAAAAATTGAATCTGTATCTCTAAGTAGGCCAAGTAAAGATAGCTGGTTTTTGCAGTCCATGATCCAGAAAATTCTTCTCTATAAGTTGGTTCATTCTTTAAGATTAGATACAAGATGTTTACAATATAGCTGTTACTTATGCTAGAAGGTCTCATTTTGTTTTATTGAACAATACAAATATACCAGACCTCAGAACAAGTAACATAGGCACAAATTTTAGGAATTTATATTTTATTTTGTTTAGTTTTGTTGTGAGGTCTTGTGGATCTTGTGAAATAAAATCTTTCCTCCAAAAGGTTAACTTCAGCCATGTAATTTACTTTTTTCTTGGAGGGGGGAGCAAACAGTGAAGTGGTTGTTCACTTCATTTGTTTTAGCAATGCTCCCATGTCCTTTAGTGTTGAAAATGGAGGTAAAGAAGGCATTAAGAACTTCAGCCTCTTCAGTGTGAGGATTTACATTCTAACAAGTGTATCGTGATGGAATATAGTTCTAGCACAGTATTGCTCTCTAGCTTACTCTATCTTCTGCTTCAGGTCTATCATATTTGATGTCAAGGGTATATAAAATACCCAGAGTGAAGGGCAATTGAAAACAAAGTCGATGAAACAGAATGTTGGGGGGATTTGTGGTAAAACGAGCTAATGGTAAATGAAAAAAAAAAAATCTCTGAGCTTCACTGTGCAACAAAAATTTGTTGTCATGTATGTCATTGCCCATTGCATAAATGAGACTTCAGTAATCAGTTAATCTAAAGCGTATTGTTCATGTACTGTAATTTGTACTGAGAGATTATGGACTGCCTTAGCCGTGTGCAGTGGAAATTATACCACTCAGGAAAGATGCATCATGAGCATATTTTCTTTTTACATTATTTATTTTAGTTGACTTTTTTTTTATCGTCAAGGAATCACTGTGTTTATGTTTTTCTCCTTAAATAATGCTGATATTCTCTCTTTGTGTTGAAGATTTTTGGATTGCCATAACATGGTGTTCCTTTGGTTAGGAAGATAATGAAATTACTACTTTAAAAATTTTTTTTAGCTAGTTTATGTGAGCAGGTTTGGGAGAAGTTTTAAGAGTTGAAGATTTCAACAACTTCAGGGGTTTTTTTATATTTCTGTTACTATCAGTTATTTTTCTAGCCTTTTCTTCCTATGTCAAGGAGAACTGAGAGCCTAGAAACTGCTGATGCCGATGTTTGATTTAATGCATGCCGTTTGCCTCATCCGAATGACAGGCCATACTAACTGTGCTGACAAGCTTTAGCAATGCCATACACAGAGTTTACTTAGCACCTGGGCAACCGTCCAGAAGAAATCCACAGTGAAAATCAGTGTCCTGTCCCTTTTAGTATAGATGAGACAGAACTTAGCTATAAGAAACAGTTATTTTTCAATGAAACTGCATTTATGTAGTCGTGTAGCTCCCTTAATGCCTGTTTAATACAGGAAATTAGGTCAGTGCTGTACATTTTCTGGATATATCTGTTCTTTGTTCACTGAATCTCGTGTGTGGTCTGAGCTGCTTAGAAGTAGGTAAATCGTGCATGCTGCTTGAGTGATCTTGCAAACAGATTGATTTTGAGGGAGAAGTCTAGACGTGGACGTGCAGATCATCTTCATGAAGAGATACTGTTACTGTTCTTGATATGTCTGCAGGTAAGCACAGTTGATGATGCATGGGGAAAATATACAACTTGAACAGCAAATGAAGGACATCATAAAATGTTACTAGTTATGGGTGAAGTGTATTATTTCAGCTACTTAATTCAGAAGGCGAAGAAGTATTTATTCCTGTTGGTGTGAGCATATGTTTGACAAGAAATGACTTCATTAACTATAACAGTTAAAGCAATAGAATGGAAAAGCAGGGCAAATTAAGGTACAAGGTCTGAAAAAGCAATAGAATGGAAAAGCAGGGCAAATTAAGGTACAAGGTCTGAAAGCATTTAGTTCTCCTTTCCATTCAGTATGAATTTCTTAGAAGTCTGATCCAAAAATTGCATTAAGTGAGATAAATATGAAGCTGATATTAAAGAATGTTTTGTGTTAGCTACTATACTATTTCATTATTGCCTTATATTATAAGTGAGATCAATCTTCAGATGTGTGTGCACTATGCAGCTCTGATTTCTGCTTGGTGTGTGGTTTTCTGTGATGTAGCTTCTCTCCAATACTACTAAAAGTATTTTTAGTAGATTCTGCAAATCGGCTATTTTTTTTTTTTAGGGCCCTCACTTTGTAGTAGTTTTTTTAACTTGTTCGGTTTTCACTTCTCTAGCAGTGAAAAAATATTTTGGATTTTCAGTTAGGAGTAGTTGCCTTAGAGGTAAAATTCTGAAGTTGATCATCTCCTTCTTCCTGATATTAGTATAAAATCAAGACTCAGATGGCAGACCATCAACTCCTTGCTTGTGTTTACCCACTGTTAAAATATCTTCTCATTTACAGGCACCGCCTTATCAAAAATATACTGAAGAACTTACTCCTCTACCTCATCTACTGCTTCTGTGGAAGCAGTATAGAATGTAATATGTTGAACTATGACCTATTCATTTTTTGAAGTGGAGTTGTAGCTTATTGCTGTTAAAATTAGTGGATATAGTTCCAGGAATTTCCCACCCAATGCTAGCTACAATAGCTTAATTACTTTATCCACCTTTTGTTTCATTGCCACTACTGAATCACAGTAGCTTCATGCAGAGGTGATCTGTTGCGTTGCCTGTTCTTAAACAGTTATTGTTGTAAAACAATTTCATGTCTTTCTTTTATTTTTGTGTGTATATTGACTAATTTTGCCATTGACTGATTTTGCACCTGATTTTTAAATCTACTTACGTTGATTTTACTTAGGTACTGAATGTGGATTACTAGCCTTTATATACAGCCAGTCCAAACTGACTACCCTCTATAGATCTATTATTCAGAAGCTTTTTTTTTTTAAAGATAATGTCAAAATTATTCTGCTTCCAAATTACTGAATATATTTAGCGTAGAGATATGCACTACACCTGGTACATCCTCCTGCTGTAGGAGAATGAGCTGGTATTAGCATACCAAAGTGGGGAAGTGCCACTACCACAGGACAAACAGTTAATATAAGACAGAGCCAGCTCAGATGTGTCTTTCATGCTGTAAAGATAGTACATCCTTCATATGCACCAGCTCCACTCAAAATCTGCTTTACACACTCAGTGCTGCAGGACAGAAATATGATCAACATCAACTTGCTACCTCAGAAGGCTTGAATTCTGGATGCTAAAAACAAAAAATGGAAAAAAAAAACCCCTATCAAATCAAAACAAACCATCACTGACACTTTACAAAGGAAAAGCTCTAAGTACACAGGACACTATTAGTAAATCTCAGTTCTGAATCATAAATCCTTGCTCACTTCTTCCATGGTTCCAACACCATTCATCACAGTCTGGTTTAAGTCAATTTAACTTTGTAATGCTACCTGAATGAGAGGGTGCCTCCTTTGCGCCTATCGTAATACACAACCACAGTCAAAAAAACCAAACACCTGGCCTGCCTGCAAACAGATTTAGAGAAAAACTTTTTCATTTGGATCAACTCAGTCGGCTTGAGTTGATAAAAAAACTATGCCCTCTGGTCTATGAGGTGAATGAGAATGAGGCCCGTTCACCTAGGGTGAATGCAATCAGAATGAATTTATCTATTAGTATCCAATCTTCTCTAATTTTTCCTATTTTGAAGAATAAACTCTTTTAGTTGCAGGACGTAGCATGGTATTCCGAAAGATGCTTACTACATATCCGAACATGTAAAATCCATGTCATTTGACAGCTAAAGTCTTCGAAATATATTGTGACAGGTACTAAATGCCTCAGCAAAAATCTCTTCTAAGAGATGTGTTAAAATCTTACTATCAGTTTCCTTTCCAGTCTCTAGAACAAGGAATCTTATTTCTGCAACTGCACTTTAGACCAATGAAGGAACAAGGGCAGGGATGCAGGTACTATGCTAGGTGACATTTCAGGTGTTTCAAGAACTAAAGTTAGACAAAGAACAGCACTTAAAAGCTTCATCTGAAAAGGAGGAAAACATTTTTGACTCCATTTTTTACAATAAAAGGCAAATTACTGGTCAAATATCTCTCGATTATCTATTATAGTAACACTATGTCAAAGTAACATGTTATTCTTAGCTTCAACATCCAACACTGAAAAGTCCTGGTATTGGTCACTGCTCTGAGGAAGAGATTACTTAGTCTTCTCTTCAGATATTTTATGGTAGTCTGTAAAATTAAAGTATCTATAAACCAGGTATTCATCTGCCTCTCATGTAATTCAGACTCCTGAATTGTGACATAGAAGCCTTTGTATTTAAATACTGACAGTCTTTGTGGCTGGTATCTTACCTAACAGAAAATCAGAAGCAAAGGTAACAGCAAGGCTAATGAGAGAACAGGCTATGGATGAATACGAGCAAAGAAGATAACTGGGAGAGAAAGACTACTGGGACTAAGATTTCTATTTGGAACACTCTTCAAGCTATACTACACGAAAAAAATAGAGATTTACCCTCAAGCATAGGTCAATGTGACAACAGAGTGGATCATGCAGTTAATGCCTGTCATACAAAGATCTTAGGGATGAAAAGATCAACATACAGTGTCACTGATAAACTTTGATCAGCAACATGAAGTGCAAAATTTGTCCAACTATGTCCATGTCTACTTGACTTTTTGCACATTCAACCACATCTGGTATTGATTTTTAACTGCACCTATCCAGCAGCCATACCTCTTCCTCAATACCCAGAATCTAATGATAGCACCATTATTTAGCATCTCTTAAGACATTTAAGTAATCCACCAGGATCACAGAGATGCTGCCTTAATGGCAAAGATAAGAGATAAACATTTACCCCTTCACCTGAAAGTCACACACCTGAATGTCATGCTGAAAATGCCCTCCTTTCATTTCCCATAGAAAGTCCTGATCAGATGGACAATTCCAATTCTGGCACAGCCTAACAGTTGAGTGCCTAAATGACTAACCCTAGCTGTTGATGACTTCCCTTCTTAAAAACCTCTGAGCAAATTTCTATTTGTACCTTGTGTTGTTTTGTTTTTTGTTGGGTTTTTTTAATCTACGTCAATAAGCAAATGAGACAAATAAAATTTTAAAGTATCTCTTTAAAGTGAAAAGTCTTATTTAAACAATATTTGAATGAAAAACTGTGGCTATTTTGAACATAAAATCAAAACTATCAGCTGAACTCAGCTCAAACTATATTGGTGGCAAATTATTTTTCTGTGAAATTTTATTTAAACAGAAAATACAGTGCAATAGCTCATAATGTGTCAAGGAAACTCATTCCTACTTAAATCTTCCAAATCTTTGAATGCAACACTGAAATGTGACTTCAAATTTACTGTTAGTCATAAGATACAGATTTCATAAATTCTATTTGGTTTTGTCTATTAGTTCTTACAGCACCCTGAAAGAGCAAATGAAATTTGATTAAATGTTCACAATACCACACAAAGTTTTAGAGTTGTCTGATAATTTTTTGCCTCATATGAATCACAACAGCATCATCGACAGCAATGGATCTAAGCAAAGAGGAAGAATTTCCCACCAAATAAGGATCCCGTCCTACATATTTTTTTAAAACCTGTAACACATTTTGCTCCCTTGGGCAGAAATAACAGCAAAGCAGTCACTTTCACCAGATGGCATACATCATACCGAATCAAAATTGTACTGAAGAAAGAATATAATTCTACTGGCATGACAGTTTCTAAACTAATCCCTCTTGCAGAGATCTACAGAATGGAGAGATGTCTTTCAAAATCATCATTTTGCAGTAACAGAAGGATTTCACCCTCCTATTCAGTAACTGTACTGAAAAATAAAAATGGGAAGTATTTTAAATAACAACTTGGAAAAAAATATTTGAAATAAGATGCTGAACAGAAATAACTTTACTACGTTTAGTGGTAATAAAATTAACTTTCTTAAATTTTATTTAGTATTATCATTGCTTCTAGTATGAAGACTTTCAATCCTCTTGAAAACAACAGCGCAGTGATAATCAAAACACACTCAAGAAAAAAGCTTGTAAACTTGCTCAATTTGGGAAACAAAAAAAAAGGAGTATCCTTAAGCAAAAAACCTACTCCAGTGGGTCTTAAATGGAAACAAAAGACAAACCCAAAAGTTCATCAGTGAAACAAAGTTTGAGGAAGAAATGAAAAGCATATGCAAATCCATGTTTTAATAATGTTCTAAACCAACTCACATCTTAAATGAAAGCAAGAAGGCTATTAAAACAATTGAGTAAATCTTGAGGTGGTTTACACAAACCTTTTAATACAACACTTTGTCCCATTTCAGGATCTTCTCCAGGTCAAGTGAATTACAGCTGCATTTCAACACAGTAATTGAACCTAACTGAAGTCAAATAAAAACATGTTGGCATTGCTTATAAAGCTTTTGTTAGATTTCTTTCTCTTCTAAATAAATAAATAAATAAAAAAAATCTGGATTAATTCAATGATCTTGGAAACTTCAGCACCTCTACTTAAGTATGTATTTACCAATCTGACCTATTTGTATACCTCCTTCCAGGGACTTCCTTCAGCAATTTTTAGACAACATGTACCTTTCAGCCAGGAGTGGTTTGTGGAATTGTTTTATTTTCCCTATTTAGAAAATCTGCAAAAATGTTTTTCAGTTCAGTATACTTGTGAGGTTAATTATTATAAAGCAAATAACTAAAAGAAAGCCATTGTAATAGTCTTCAATACAACATTTTATTTCCATTATAAGGAAGATCATTTTTCTTTCTTGGTGACAAAAGGTGTAAAGAACTTGTTAAGATAGTAGTAAGTCAAAAAAATTCTTCTTCACATTCCTAAAATAACAAACTTCTCCAAGAAATGTTGAATTTCTTAACAAAGATAAAAGAATGTTCTGTATGAATATGCATATATGTGCTTGTGAAAAACTCTAACTTCTGCCGTACCATTTTCAGAAAGCAGTGCGTAAAGAAGGGATTGATTATTTACTCTTACCTAAGTGGTCTTATTTCAATTTAGAAAAGAAAAAAGTAGAGCACTTAGAGCACTCATAAATTGTTTTACTTGTAATACAATCTCTAAGTGTTGAGTTTACACACCTACTATTCCATGTTTGGTTTTCCTACATTAATTCATAGAAAAAGACCGACAGACTGATGATCTGTGAATATCTGGCTGTTATTTTGAAAAAGAGTCTCTTTTTCCCAAAACATCTATGAGGAGACATCTTGAATCTGTATTCTACTTAGTTTAGCATGCTCCTGAGAACAGTACATTAGGGCCTGCCAAGGAATTGTACAGTCTCCTCCTACTGTTTCAAAAATACTCAGAAAAAGTAACAAAAGCCAGATATGCATACACTAGCACAGGTCATTTCAGAAAAGGGTACTATAAAGAACTCCTCCTCTCAAGCTCACTGCCAAGACTTTTATAGCATGTCACAGATTCAGCCTTGACAAAGTATCTGTAGGGACGAGTTCACTAAATTATTAGTACAACAAAAAATAAAGTAGTACAACACAAAAACAATATGCTTATTCATTACAATTTAGCCCACTCATTTGAGACAATTCAGTTAAGCCCTTGAGACTTACATAAAGTACAGCTTCATTAGATGGACTAATTTATGTGATATAATAAACATAAATGCATCGCATTTCCAATTCTTTGTTACTATGCAATGTACTAAGTATAGAGTACTTAGTATTTAGATGTCTCTAAGATATCCCCAAGTGTTAATGTAGTGTTGTAACAAGCTATTTTCAATTTTACACAGTTCACCTTAAAAGTATTTCTGTTTAGTTTATTTAAGGTTTTCCACATCATAGGAATACCTTACATTCTATAAGGCAGTACCAGCTCAATGTAACCTTAAACATTTGCAAAGCACAATATGTAAAGGTATCTAGCCATAACCACTGTACAGGCAAATCTGTACAATATTTTTAGTTTAAGTACCTATAGAGGAGCTGTTCTATATATATTATATTTATAAAGAAAATCAGTATTTTATATATAAATATGCTGCACCTTCAATAGCCCCAAATTACTGTTGTGACTGTATCACATCTTACATTGCACAGTGTTTCACACCTACACATAAGTTGAGAAGCGTACTTGGCCATATTTGGTTTTCATTTTTAAATTCAAATACTGATAATGAAGTGGCCAGTGTTCAGTCATTTTGAAGTAAAAATTAAGATAATACAAGAAACTTTCATAATCTTCAAAAACATCATAAATAAAATCTACTGAATGTTTTCAAAGTAATCACATTATTACTTCATCAAACAACAACTAAGTGGCGATCTAGCAATAAATCTTCTTATGCTTTAAGAGTTGGAGTTTTTTCAGTCCTTTTATGAAAAAGGGGGTCTTTATCTCATTCTCCTGCCACAGTAGAGAATAAAATCTGTGCCTGTTCTTTTACAGCTATAACTGGCAACCAGGCAATAAGGGAAGCCAGAGAAGTTTGACTCTAGAGTCAAGTAGAGACAGAACAGCCTTAGGCATAACAATGTTTTCTCGTGTTACTAAAATCTCTTTCCTAGAACTAAAACAAAATGACTTATTTTAAGACTTTTCTGTTTTTACAGTGCAGCCTATATGACAGTTTTTTGTATAATTTGGTCACAGTTCATTCAGTTTCTCTTAAGTTATTCACCAATTCAGTGAGCTATATCCAGAAATGAATACAGAATGAGGTTCAGATTCCAAGCACTGGTGAGACATACTTGTCATGGGGCTCCTAAGTCAGGAGCTGGTGAACAGTTTCCTCACTACAACATATGCAGTGTCCAAAAATGTAATTCTTTAAACAAAACAGCTCAAATGACACTTAGAAATCAAACACAAAAATGAAAATCAGCAGGTGAAAAAAGTCAATAAGTATTCCTGTACTGACGTGCCTGTAACAAACACTTGGTTGCTACATGAAGACACAAGAAACAGTCTCAGTATGCAGTGTAAATAATTTTCCAACCTAGATTCGAACTGGAAGTTTGAAGCTATCACCACTACTGCCCCCTCTTGCATTCTACTTTACTTTGAAAATGCTAAATAAAAGCATATGTAAACTGACCTCGTCTTGAACTGGAAACTACCATGCCAACATCACACTCAGGCCTTCAGAATCTTCACATCAAAAATGATGGATTATGGAATAAAGGAGATTTAATGAATTTTTTTTTGGCAACCTCTCATGAAGTTCAAAAATTACTCATGGATAAATTCATCAAAATTCATTTTGATCTAGCTCTCGCTAAGGCAAATCATCATCACTAAAACCGAACTTACAGATAGTTTAAAATGATAATTTCACAAAACTAACCAGATTAAGCAAATGCATAATGGAATACCAATCTTCGTTTTTATAAGTAATTTAAGAACATTCAATTCACTTCATTTTTGTTATTAAAAAGGCAATGTTGAAAACTAATTCTTTCAATAACTTCCATATTGTCTTTCAATGAATTTATAGTTTCATCTTCCAAAAATATCTTCAAAGGTCTCAGGGTTGTTGCCTTTTTGTGATTGTATTTTACAAATAAAAAGAAGAAAAACAAGCTGATAACAAAAAGCTTTAGAGAACTGACAAAATAGCCACTACATTCCATTTTATAATAAACACTTAAAATTTCCATGCTGGAAAAAAGCCTTTAATTTAAAACTTCCTAGTCTTTATACTACACAGTATGGACATATGGGAGTACAAATTTAATTTTCACCAAAAGTTAGGATTGGTAGGTTTGTATTATGGGATACAGCTCAAAATCACATGCGTAGCTCCAACCACCACTATAATTCCAAAGGGTAGAATCCTTTGCAAATGGCAGACTCAGAAATTATTGTCTGACTATTCAGTTGTCGAAAATTTGATAACGGCTAATGCTGTCATTACTGTCAGTATTGTCACTACTCTTTAGAGAGTCCCACAGCGAGTCTGATGTTAAGACAACTTCAATTTCTGGTTAAAAAAATGCCTTACAATATTACCAGCCACAAGAACCAAAGATACTCCTGAGACACCTCCACTGGAGAGCAAAAGCAGTTGCATTTATATGCAGCCATTAGACAAATGTACTTTTTTATATTGTTCTCCAAATAAATGAGGAACCAGACAGGCCTGGAGCCCTAATGTGCCAGGGAGCCATAATAACAAAACAACAAAATCTGAAATTAGAACAGACGAATCCATAAGGGTGTTTAAGACACTAACCTTCAGAGAAGTCCTACGGAACTCCATTACCATAGCATATTTAATATTAGGGATATATTCCATGACGGTACCTAAACGTTGAAAAGATACTACAGGCAAACAACAGCTCATGCTTCCTTATTTTGGCAGGATACTGCTGCTGATGGTTTTGGGTCTGCTAGGCTCTTTAACTTCATGGTTGCTCTTTAGTTACAGTGTTGCATTGATGACTTCTTAAGCACACTTTTGAGTTGAAGGTGAAGTTGTCAGAGCAATCTATTCACCCAAGTTTATTGAATAAACACCTTGCTAGCACTCCAGTGACAGAAGGAATTAAGTTTTCTTGCATCTTCCTGTTCATTAAGCACTTGGTTAAACGCTACTTTATTGCATTGACAACTGAGCAATTTAGAAAAGACAGAACTGCCAGATAGCAAATTTAGGATTATGTGATCATCTTCCCTCCAAGAAGTAAAACATATATGCTGATTTACAACTAGAGAAGATCTCAGCAACACAGAAACGGAAGAATATTCTTACTGTGGCTTTTTTTGTCTGATATTTTCTATCTCCTAGTCCAGGAACAGAGACTTTCAAACAACATGTTTCTCCTCTTGCCAAACAGTTCACCAAAATACTTACATGTTTAGGGAGTTAACCTTCCTAAAAAATATTTTAGTCAAATTTTCTTGCTATTTGCTACAAATCACACCGCAAAACCAGTAACAATTCACTATGACATGTATCAGAGAAAAGAACGAATATTTTAAGAATAAGGTAATAGTAAAATTTACAAAGACCATAGAGCAGTGCCATCTAGTGATTGCCACAATAAATATAAAGCTTTGCATTTATATGTGCTGCAAACACATATACTGATATATCAATATATACAATATGTCAATAACATATAGCAATAACTGAGCTTCACTCCTGCCTTACTTTCTGAGGCAAAACATTCGTGTAACATGTTGTGAGGAGAATAATGAGTTATACCAGAGTTCATGCACTTACCACTTCAAGAGAGCTCAGCATTTGTATTTCAAAGTAAAAATGCTGCAGGTAGCAAACTTAGAGGAAAAACACATCATCATCACTTACTACAAGGTGTTAGGAAAGGAGTTAATATTTTCACTACTCTAAGAATAACACAAGTATCAGCGAGCAATATCTCTGTTGTTACCTTTCAAGAATGTAATGATAATTATTAAATAAAATTAAACGACAGGAGAAAAGGGAAGCTATGCAGTTCATGCACAGGTCTAAATTACTTTTCTGACAGCCGCAGAAAATATCCCTGTTGTACTCTAAATGAACTATCACAGGTGTCTAGTTAGGAAGCTCAGCTGTGAATATTCTTAAATATTGGATTGCCTATCCAAGCACAGGAGAGAACGCAGAAAGCAGAAACATTGCTGATTTTCTAATGTATCAAATATTTCATTATCAGCACCTGTTGTTAACATATTTTTGGTATACTTTCTACTATGTAACAACTACAAATCACTGAAAAAGTTATTTTGGGTCTCAGATTTCAAAATTGCACAAAAACACATACCAAAACTGTGCACAACTTTTTTAAAAAGGACATCAGCTTGAATTGTGAGATGAGTAACGTGTCATTTCTGTAAGTACAAACACAGAATCACAGAGCAGAAGTTTCAAAAGAGCCTGAAGTTGTGCATCTATCTCCTTACTGTAAATTTCAGTGAGCCTTAGTACTCTAAATCCTTCTGTTGAGTTCAAAACATAACGTTCTATCTTAAATCAACAGAATGGACCACATTATTATGTATATATTGCAGGATTAGTTTTTGCAGTTTTCTGTTTACTTTAGAAAGATTGAACAAATAGTAACTTGCAGAGTTCTCTCAGTTGCATAGCTCATCTATAACAGAAGGTAGTGGTAACCTGTCAGGGATCCAGAGACAATATCCAATTTTCACAGGCATTCACAATCAATTTTAAATTAGAGATACTATCATATTACATCCAATTAAATGTTACAGTAGAACATGTGTTGCTTTGACAGCTGTTGAAGAAGACATATCCATGATACAGGTGCTGTTAAGTGACTTTGCATGTCTGACACTATCTTTGAAGCAGCTTTTGGAATTTCCAGGTTTATCCTATTTCTGCGCCTCACTTTTCTCCTTTTCTACCTCCATGCTGATTCAAATACATACCCAGGCTGACTGTACTTAAAGAAAACTATAATGAAAACTGTTTCAATCTAAAGTAGAAAATTTTAAAAAATACACCAAAGTCCTCCTCTCTGCTGTTCTGGTACAGTGGCTTTTTCATGTGTCCAGAAAACCTATGAAATATTACTAGTACCTACACCAACATCATACAAACAGTTAAGATGGATAAATTTTAAAGTACAAATGTAAGCTCTTGATATAATAAACCAACCTATTTAGTGTCCTTCCATAAACTGTTGTTGCCTACTAAGCATGTGAATAAAATAAAATGTGATCTTGATTACATTTAACTGTAAAACGCAGCCATGGACATGATTCAGATTTCTCATACTCATTCTCATAGAGAACACCTACAATGATGAAAAAGATTCATTCGCCTTTATGGAAGATCTCCTTACTTCCAGTAAAACTCCATTTTCCAGCTAAACAAGAGTGTCTCTCAACTGTAAACTACAGCAATAGCTTCATTATTTTATATGAGATAAAAGTGAAAAAAAAATCATTATCTTTAGACACACCAAATACTCAATACTGTTACCCTAAATTGAACAAGCAATGAACTGATGGTGGCTGGTAGCTGCCAAATCTAACCATAACCTGTTTTCTTCAACTGCAGCTCTCACCTGGCCTATATTCAAATGAAAGAGGAAACCTCAAGTACTTATAACAATCTGCTTTGAATTAAAATCAAGTAACAAAAATACAAGTAAAAAATTTTAAATTGGGTTATTTTTTTAATCTGATATCAAGATTGTCTATTGGTATAGCATGCTACATGATTATAACTAGATGCTACTCTAAGTATTTGAAGGCTACTGTCTACCCACACTATAACATAGCATCTCAACTGCTTTTACACAAGATTACAAAGAAGACCATGTGCTGGTCAAATACCTATGTTAAGACAAGATGGTTAAGTGGTGAAGTAATCAAAGAGCAACAATTAAATTGATGGTCCTTACTGTCTGGTACTCTTTGTTTAAAGCAATGTAAATCACTTCAGCAGAACAGCTAAAGCCTCAGAGGAACAGCTAAGCCCACCCTCTCTCAAACACAGGCAAGCAATAGTATAATATGATGTAATGCAAAAGACTTTTTTATGGTATTCAGAGCATGCACTCATTTTCTTTCTTGTTTTGCTTTTCTATTGCAGTTAAAAAAGGTTCGCCTGGATATAATATCTCTATAGGTTTAGAAAAGAGGGATTCTTCTGAAATTTTTACTTCAGAACTGTTTGGTTAATGTATTATTAATTTTAAAATATTTTGTAATTCAGATTTCTTTTCCATCATATGACTTTTTGTTTGTCTAATGGGACAAAATAAAATCATAGAAACTAGGTTATGTATTATTAAGTATCCTCATATCTCTACCTTTTCCATTTCAAAGCTTTAGCATGTTAATCTTAAAGCATATGTAGGATGTTAATTACCTACTTATCACAAGATTTTTTTCTCTTTTAGCTTTGTGTTTTCAAAACCACAAAAATTGTTCACATAGGTTAAGCCTAAAATAATTACTGAAATAAATCTAAGTAAAATTCCTTAATCACTTTTTTCTCTTTTAATATATAAACCATTTAAACTTGTTTTTTCATTGTAATTGTTTAACAGGAGATATTTGATAACTTATTTCGTAGTCCCCAATGCATAACACTGCCTAGCAAATAATTATTTCAATGTCGAAGTTGAAATTATATCTATTTCTTCACAAGAACTGTTTTCTTCCAAAATCCCTAATTACTCTTGTCCTGAAAACTCTATCCCCAAAAGAAGAGGAAAGATCTAATGACTCAACACAACTTCCATTTGCATAATACGGCACGAGCAAAATAAAAAGCCTTGCAGAAGTGTTTGCTGTAAACAACTACAATGTTGAATTATTTACATTTTTTTAAAGATACAAGTGTAACTTCATCCCTTTAATCAAGCTGTTCATAAAAACATTATCAGCAAGAGAAGACTGACAGTAAGACTACAATTGCACTTTAAGTCATACTGACAGTGAGAAAGACGTTGGACAGGACTGTTGCCACCAGCAGATCTGCATACTTGTCTCTTTAAACTAAGCAGCAGTTTTATATCCTCCTAACATGTTCATCTAGATGGTTTAGAATGTTGATTTAATTTATTTTTCTCAATTACTTGTTTCGGGTTCAACTTACTATTAATTGCTGACATCATTTTTCTTCCTAATAGTTGGCTACCCTCCAGGTCAGATATAGTATTTAAAAATAAATAACAGATTCAGAAGTCATTCAGACGCTCAGCTATGTATTGCCATCAGAAATCTCAGAAGCAACCAATTGCATCCTTAGGATTTGATTGCAGTTTAATTTCTGCAATTGTTCCACTGGTTTTCATCTTGATACTTACCCTCTTTACCTTTGTACTAACTCTAAGGTAACTACTACCTCCTCATCCTCTATGGAGGTGAGGATTTCTTTCAAGCTTTCTTGGACCAACTTATCTACTTATAAGTAGTCCAGCAAACTCAATCAATTCCCAATTGGAATGAATTCTTGATCAGTATGACACATCTTCAGCAGCCTACTACTGCTAAGAGTAATAAACTGTTGCAGTAACAGCATGATGCTAATAAACTGCTGGGCATAGGCAAACCATGGGAAAACATCAAGGCTGGGATCCACCTGTGTCGTGAATGGGAGTCTACTTAATAGCTTGTCACAGAGGAACATAAACCTTTCTGCTTCAAAGGAAGCAAAATCCTGAAAAAAAGGCAAACTGAGCTTTTCCTCAAAAGATCCTCTCGTGCAAAGCTCTTCACGGCCAGTACTGCCGCTCCATGAACACTTCACCAAATCACAAACTGAAATGCAGTTCATGAAGCACAGCTACTGAGAAATAAATACGATTTGCTGAAAAATTTATGCTGTTTTCTCAGAAATAAGATAAAGTGAAAGAAATAATAGGAGGAAAGGCTAATCAGAAGTTGAAAAGAGGGCAGAGGATGGCAGCCTAAATAGCTACCCAGTTCTAAGGCCAGCCTATTCAGTTTCTCTAATGGTATGTTTCCCCAGATCACACTCTCAGCTACAAGACAACTATCAGAGAAAGGACTCCAGTGAAATTATCTGCCCTAGAGATGGAGCTCAGCATTCATAAAGCTTGAGGATGGCCTTTCCCCCACCTCAGTGAAAGCCACATTATGGATTTTACAAGTTTTCAACACTAAAAACAGGTATACTTAAAATAACTTGAGGGAGAGGGGTGCCCTATTAAGTTCCTATAATCTGAGCATTAAGCATGACTATCAGAACAAATGTAGTATTTGGAAGTATCATTGCTAATCTAAAAAGCACATTCTCATTGCATATAAGAGGTAAGATATCTTACCTACAGTTTTACAGAATACATGTGATTTTTCTACAATGTAAAAGAAACCGTCATCATCTGAAGAATGGCTTTAAGAAGACATACAATTTTTATTTAAAGATGTAAAAATAGAACATACTTTTATTAAGAGTAATAAAATATTAATCCCAAGCTACTGTTGTGTAAGTCCTGGCTACACAAAAAAAAATAAAAAATAGACTGTAGAATAATTATTCTTCTTTGTTCTAACAAATGGACAGACATTTTGCAGTTAATCAAAGAAACTCCACCATTTTAAACTGACAAATCTTTCTTCTGAACTTAATTCTGTTCACTCCATTCAAATATATTACAGTTTTATTACCACTGATGACAAAATTTTGCTATTATTTTACTTCTTCTTGCATCGCAAGTTTAACTTTGAGACCGAGAGCTAGTAAGTTATGTTGCTTTATCTGTATAACTAAAAACAAATTTTCTCAATTTTCTTTCTTTTGAGAAATAAAGTTTGACCATCAGATGAAAACTCACAAACCCATTTCCTTCAGACAAAATTAGTCTTTGGAAATAAGGGTTTTTTTTAAAAAAATGACCCTGCTTTGACTATATTTTCTAAAATCCACTAAGTATGTTATGATTTGGCCTTTTCTTGCAACGCAAAACCAAGGGGACTTTCTTGTCTATTACGAAGGGACTTAGGAAAACATTAGCTAAAGTGCTATTCAACAGTCAGAGGCAGTTAAAAATATTTCCAGTTTAAATATTCATTTCAATGTACCCTTATTTCTATTTGTATGTAATTAGGAGTATTTCTGGAAGATGGGTTGTTATTCACTAATTCCATCTTATGGAAAACATTTACTAAGTATCCATACTGACCTACTACAACTTTCATAATAAAGCTGAAAACACAAACAGTACATCAATATGTAACAAGACTTGCCTACAATTTGCTGATACAGATATCTACTTCAAGTTTCAAAGGGAATGAGAGATTAGACTTTAATCAAATAACAACTCTGATCAGTATGATTATAAATAATCTCATGAACTACTGCTTCACGGGACAGCTGCTGAAAGGAAGAGGGAAAAAAAATCACAAGATTTGTATTTTATCAACAGAAAATGGGTCACCAAAATGTCATTACACAACACTCATGGTAGATTATCTTCTATGTTTCCTCCTTCTACATATTTTCATCATTAAGCAATGGAATTGTCCCCAGGAACCAAAAGGCTTATGAGATGGCAAGCAACTCAAACATGAGCTCTACTCAGCATATCTCAGGAGAATAATATTGATATCTCAGCACAGAAAGCATTGATCAGCATGCTGCATGAACGTAAGTCTTGAGGAGCAATGCCTATAAATTTGAAACATTTCAATTTCATTCTTTGCAGAGCTATCTCATTTATTTTAATATTTTTTTAAGATAACAGAGAAGCCACTCTTTCCAGAAAAAAAAAAAAGAAAAAAAAAGAAAAGGCTGGGTTGCTGCTTTCATATTAGGGAAAAAATATTCCTGGCTGAATATACATGAGCTGAAAAGATTTTGGAAAATACAGAGTTAAACTAGTCACTATACTAATTAGAAATGAGCAATAACTTGTAAAGATTCATAATTAGACACAGCTCAGCCAAATCAGCCTTATAATGACACAGGGATGTCAATCAGTGACTAATTAGAAACAGAATTTTCTTAAATGTCTCAAATATCTGTATAAAAAGTGAAGAGAGAATACAGAGAATTAGAATGTATTTAACAAATGTTATTGAACTAATAGCTGAACAAACGCCTTAGCAAAAGGAGAATGCAGCAATACACATAACTAGCATTGTATAAATTTACTGAAACTGTTTCACTTATCCATCCATTTGTCCATTCACTTGTATATCATCTGGAATTTTAATTATTAGTAACAGATGGAAGAAAATCAACCTTCTCACAAAGGACGAGCTAAAAAACCAACAGACAAACAAATAACAAGCCTTCAGAACTTCTTAACCATTTTTCTTGGCTTTATTCCTTGAGGTTTAGATAGTCAAGAGGTACACAAACAAACAAACAAACAAACAAAACCCCTAAACCCAAGCACCAATCATACCAGCATGAATTATAAAAGCCATCACAGGAATCCTCGTAAAAGCCTCATGGATACTCTTGCTGATAACCACACCCTGTGTTTATGTTATTCAAATGGTCATAACACAAGATATGAAAAAGCCCCTAGACTTACACTTTAAAACTCAGCAGAGTCACTTATATTCCACTCTCCAGACCTCCTTACCTTTCTGTGTTGGTGGAAAATGATACGGCTTCAGAACTACAAACAGCAAGTTACTTTGGTCTTTTTTTTTAACTGCAGGATACCCAAATCCACAGTATTCTTTCACAGTGGCATGACAACATAGTACTACTCACAGTACTTGTGGACAGCTGTCTAAACTAACAAGCTTCTCTAATACTTTGTATTCCTTCACCTCTTGCTGATACTAGGCAGGATAATATTTCCACCTAGAGCCCTTTCACAGAATGCCTAGATTCTAGAACAATAACAAAACATCCCTGCTATCTGCTCCACTACCAAACCATGCTGTTCATATGTAGCTGATCACACTTTATTTTGTTTAGTCTATGCAGGTGTTATTCCTACTTTCGCAAGGACTGCAAAACAGTAAAAACAGTTTTCAGGAATCTTCTATTTACCTAACAGGTATAATATCGCTGTTCTGCTGCACACAGATTAGCTATTGTTGAAATCACTACATTTCAAGTAAGAAAATTAAGAAGGTATCAGAATTGCTGAGGAGTCAATCCTTTTAATTGCAGACCTGAAGGAAAAATCCCAAATCACATTTTTACTGGGACAGTTACACATACGTAGTAGGAATAGGCATACAACAATCTCAGTGCACTCTCCTGTGTGGTCTACTATGTAGTGAAGTGGACCATTCTGCAGCTTCACCTTGACAGGGAAGCACTTCCCGGAAAGGGTGTATCCCCTAATGGAACTATTGTATATAGCAGGGAAACTGACCATCTCTCTTTTAACAGTGAGGTCTTCACTGGAAGGTAGAAGCCCAGGGAAGTATATTGTTTTCATCCACCTCTTACTGGATTTGGGTTTTTTTTCATGTGGACGCAACTGTTGTTGTTCCTGAATGATGAATAAAATACTATATAATTCTTTTATAGTACATACAGTAATTTCAGGTGAAATCTTCTGAGACACAGGTTACATTGTAAACCCCCCAACCCCAGATGGTGTCACAACAGGAAACAGGGTAAGAATTCAGAACTACTGGGTGCATGCTTTACAGGTCATAGCTTACCACCCTGAACATTACACAAACTGATTTTCACATCCATTCCCTTAGAGCTGTAGTTTTGACTGAAATAAAGACTGTATGGCTCATTTTCATGACCAAGCCACAAAAAAGCTGTGTGCTCCTTGTCCTCTCTGTCCAGCAACTTGGCAAGCAACACAAGTTCAAATACGATTTATTTTTGAAACATTCCAACGTTTTCATCTTTAAATGAGAAGGTCTTACTTCTGAAAAAACAGCATTTTGAAATAGCAGTATATAATGAGAAAGCACTGCGGTTCTCTGCTTGGCAAGGAAAGCTACAGGGAAGAAATGCTTAAGAACATCTCCTGTTTACTCCAGCAACCATGGGACAGGACTTTAAAACCGTGTAATTTAGACTCAAAAGACTAGAGAAAGGGTATAAAGGCAGGTAATTTTCTTGCTTTTATTTTTCTTCCAAGTATGTTCAGATGCACCTGTACACACTCCGAGCTCCTCCTTTAAACGGGAGATATTCAGCATTTGCTTTGCAGAGGGTAAAACGGTGTCTTCCCTGTCCACCCTCCAGCCCAATCCCGACACCCCCCCCCCCCCCCCCAAAAATAAAGCCCACTTTACTAATGCACGTACTCCAGAGAGCACATGCACCATAGCAGCGAACACAGGTGTAGAAGCATCTCTGCGCTGGCGACAAAGGACTATTGTGTTTGTGCCACGTCGCCCGGAGCCTCCGCAGGACCCCCTGCCTCCAGCACACGGCTTTCAGCTCGGCGGAAGCAGCTCTTCCCAAGGGGGTGCGGTGGTGGGCGCGGCGCCCGCTCTCCCCGACCCCCTGACCAGGGAACTCCGACCCCCTACTCTAGCAGCGCCGCCCGCCGTTCATCCCAGCGCCCTCGGTGGTGGGCGGGTGGGAGCACTACGCTTCGTCCCGCCGCCGCTCTTCCCCGCAGCCCCCTCCCCGCGGGGGCGCGCGGCGAGGCGCGCATCCACCGCGCTGCGGTCTCCTCTCTCCCCTCTTCATCCCCCTACCGCCCCCCGAAAGTTGCTCTGCCCTGACGGGCGGGCTCCCCACGGCCGGCACCCCCGACGGCATCGGGGCTTCCCCGGTCGCTTACCTGGCGACTGCCGAGGCTCTCTCTCACGGCGAGCGGCGGCGGGGCGCGCTGCAGCGGGGGCTGCCTCTGCCGCCCCTTTCACAGTCCCCTCCCGAGGTGAGCGACGAGCGGGGCGGCGGCGGGGAACAGCCGGGCAGCCGTGACATTTAACCAGGCGCGAGCAGGGTCGCGCCGGCCCTGGGGGTGCCTTCTCCTCCCCGGCGGGCTGGGCGGCCGGTCACCGCCCTCCTCTCGGCAGGCAGGCGGAGGCAGCGGGCAAAGCCCAGTCCATCCCCAGAGACCCAGCCGCAGCGCGCTGCGAGAGCCGCCGGCTCCTCTCCTCTCGCCTGGCTGTCACCACTGTCCCTTCCCTGCAGCGGGGGGCGAGGACTAGGCGGCTGTCCCTGGGCCCGGCACCGAGGAGTAGGGCCGGCAGCGGGGCGGGCGGGCAAGCGAGCGGCGGGCGAGGCGGCAGCGCGGGGAGGCAGCGCCAGCTCGAGGTGAGGGCGGGCGAAGAGGGGGGGCTGGGGGGCGTCTCTGTCAGAGGCGGAGCGGCTCCTTCCGCGCTGCGCCTCGGGCACCGACGAGTTCTGCCGAGGCGGCAGCTCCGCGGAGGGGCAGAGCGGGTGCGTAGAAGGGCGGGCGTCTCTGCTCCCACCGCGGGCGAGACGCCCTCAGCCCCGGCACCCGCTCTCCGTCCGCGGGCAGGCAACCGGCCCTCAGCCCTCCCTCGCCGTGAGGAGGAGGCACTCGCCTCCTCCACTGCGAGCTGAGCCCCCTCTTCCACACCTGGTCCCGCCTTTCCCGAGAAGACTGGAGCAGCGCTGCCGCGGAGCTCGGAGCGCACAGACACACACGTATACCCTGGCTCCGTGCGATGCCGCGGTTTCGGGGGTGTGTCTCCCCCGGGAGCGCGGAGGAGGGGGAGATCCGCACGGGAGGGCGGCCATTTCCAGCGCGGCGCCGCAGGGGGGGTCGCGGGTTCGGAGCTAGCGGAGCCGCGCAGGCCACGCTGGGGCCGTCCCGCTCCCCCCCCGACGGCGCCACTCGGGGCAGTGCCTGCACCCTCGGGAAGCTGGGGACAGTGACCAGGGGAGCAGCACGAAAAGAGGGCGCCGCCTCCTCGTGGAGACGGGTGGGAACGAGCCCGAAAGGGCGCGTGCGGCGGCGAAGCCGTCACCGTCACCGTCGTCCTCGGCCTTGTGTTCCGCAGGTGGCCGCGGCCGACGCCTCCCCAGAATGTCGTGTCGGTGGTGTGAGCGCGTCTCTGCCCTTTTTTCCGCCTGCTTTGCTTTTGCTTGGCTGCTCCTGGAATTGCTTCACTTCCTCCCCGCGTTTACTGAAGTCAGTGCTGCGTGGTTTCTGGAGCTCCCCTACACCCCTCTCTGTCCTTCGCACACTGTGAAATAGTTGCGGTTAGCACGTTTTTTAATGGCGGACCTAGGGTGTCAGGTTATATTGAGTAATTCAGGAACATCAATGCCGGTTCCCTAAGATGGCTCTAAGAATGAGCTTTCATTTCTTTTTATTTTTTTTTACCAGCAGCAAGTCACATCACCGTCCATAGAAACCTGGCTGGAGGCTGCAGTCTTCAGAAACCTGCATATCATAAAACTAATGAAAAATTGGCTTATGTAAGGAATTTCTCCTACCAGTAGGAGTACGAACATGAAAGTTAGGAATAATTCAGTGATAACCGTGCATTGCTCAGGTTTTGGCACTGTTGCTTCCTTTTGTTAACATAGCAGGGTAGGAGGTGAATGAAACTACACATAGCCACATTCTTCAAAACCCAGGCACAAGTTTTGTTAGCAGTGGAAGAGTTAGAATATAAAGAATTTAAAACAAATGAAAAATAGCTCTTTGTTTGTTTACTACTAGTGTTTTGTCCAAGGCTGTTTTCTTTCAAGAAGCATCCCAAGCAGCTGCCCTGGTAGCCATACTTCAGAGATAAAAAACCTGTTCTTTTTACAGTAGAAGCTTTTCCCTTCAACTTGTGTAGTCGTCTTCTGTATTCATTTTAGTGCTTTTAGGACTCCCTGTTTTCTTTCATCTTCACCTCTGGCGTAAGCCACCCAAATAAGGATTCTAATACCAAAGAAGAGCAGCAATTTAAGTACGAAGCTAAAGAGCAGTATCTTGACCTTGGCTCTGTGTCTGGGTATGCCATGATACATGTAATGCACTCGGCGATAAAAGGAAGCCCTGTTAATCCAGAGTCACGTGACATACAGCTTATCTATGCAGGAAAACTTTAGTTTATACCACATCGTATGGAATATCTTAGGACTGAAGCCTTATAAATTAATAACTCATGACAAAATAACTGAATTCTTGCAAGGTCTAGAGAAGAACCTGCAATAAATGATACCTAGTAAAACTGTTTTCATAAGCTCCCTGTTGTGAACCTATTGTGTGGATTCCAAAGCAGTTGACTCACTGACTTTTTCAAGTAAATCAAGTTTTAGAAAGTGCTGAACACATGGTGCAGGGTTCCTGCAAGTGGTCTGAAATTGAATATCCAAAGCTGTTAGTTACTGTTGGGACCAGCTGTTGAGCTGTAGTTAATTTAAAAAAAAAAAAACAAACACCATTGCTGTGGTTTCTTTGGAGTGGAGTGCTAATAATACAAAAAGATCACTGTTCTGAGGAAGTTACGCTGATGTTTTCGTACCCAGTGGAAATTTTATACTGCATATAGGAGCATCTAAAATTTACCAGATAAGTGTAATTGTTTTGAAGGTTTATAAACGGCAAGGTAAAGTACTCCATTTACTCCAAGAAGTGTACTGACAACAGTATAAATGGGAGTCTGTCCTGGATACTGCCACCTCCTGAGTGTTCTCTAAGTGGAAGATAAAGCAGGATAGCTATATAGAGACTGTATTACTACAGACTAAAAATAGAAACAGAAAAATTCTAAGGCTATCACTGTACCCAACAGGGTTGCTTTTGAAGTCAGGAGATGCTGCAAGTGAAATTTGAAAACTAAATGTCTGTTAAGCTTTGTGGTAATTTAGAGACTGTAACTCAAGGAGAGTGGATCACCAAAGGGAACTTCATTAAATGACCAAGGAATAGAAAACCGTAAGAACTCTCCTGCTTCCATCTCTGCAGTCAAATCTCAGCGGTGATTGCCAGTTCAATTCATGGTACAGGTTTTGTGAATCACAAAGGAAGCTTATGCAGGAGGATAGGGAAGCTTACTGCAGCTTGAAAAGCTTGGCATTTCCTTTCAGTGGTAGGTATTTGGCTGTAACAACAATGCACAAGAATCCAAATGTTTCCATACTTCTGGCTGCTCAGTCAGGTTTCCATATAAAAATCACAGCTGATTAGACTCTTGCCCTGTGGATTTATGTGCATAAAGCAATCTAAAAGTGTTTTTAAATGAGCCCATTAGCTCTTTAGTTGGAAAGGGCCTTTGAAAAGGTGGTGTACTTCCTTTTTGCCCTAAATTCTGGAAAAGGAAGGAAAAAATAAAATCAGAGCTTTACTTTCTTTGCAATTAACTCTGAAAATGTAGTTCTATAGAAACAAGAATGATTATGCATTTACCTTCAGCTGTATTGCAAGTACAGATTACAGTGCCTCTTCAAATGAAATTAAATAATCTTTGAATCACTGATCATTTGGCAAGAAATATTAAATGTATCAAAAATTCTTCGTCTATCTTTATTTGTCTTGTGAGCATTTCTTCCAGGCACCATTCTGGCACTCTGAGATTTCTGTAGCAATAATTCAAAGTTTCTAAATTGCTTTTCCTATTGTTTTGGTTGTCTACAATAAGTATTTTCAGATTTATCAGAGTGCTTAACCTTACAAATCTCTGAAGAGCTGGGCTCACCATGTTCTCATGTTTTCTTTGCCCCATTTTTTAACATCTCATTTGGCATCTAGGTAGAATGAAATCATGGGCTGAATCATAATTTGGATCTCACCATTAAGTGTGTTTCTATCTACAAACAAAAAGAAAAATAAGGAAAAAATAGTTTAGCACCCACAAGTAATTCTAACACTAAAAGGACTAAAAATTTCAAATTTTAAAAAAATTTGAAAATACATCTTTTAAAAATGCTGCTTATATTACTACTTACACTTTCTTATGAAAAATAAAAATGTGTTGAAAAATTAGGATTCATTCTTTCATCTAGAATTATTTCTAACCTTGAAAAAGAACTCAAAAGATAAATTGGAAATCAAGCATTATTTTTCCATGTCACACTTCTTACACTGCCACCATTTTTAATGTTTCTAATACCTTCTTAGTCCAGCTGCTTTTACACGTGTACCACCTTCATTTGACTGAGAAACAGTTTGAGTGGAGTTATCAAATGGTTGAGTTAAAAGTCAGTCAGTGGATTTAAATGTGACCCTGCATCATTCATTTAAAGCCTATACTTTGAGTTTCTCTGCATATGGACTGAAACCTGTGAACAGTGGTTAACCCCCTTGAATCCAAGGGCAGGCACATTGGTGTTGCATAGCTCTCCTGGTTGTCAACAGGGTACATTGCCTAGCAAAACTGGTTGAGATGAAACTGTTACCATCCATGCCAGAGGTGACATTCTTAGTTTACTGAACAAGAAAAGGACCTGTGCAGGAGGAACAATTGCTTCAAGAATGAGATCTGCATTTTTGTGAAAAGTTAGATACAATTTAGAATTTGGTGGATTTGGTGGCATGAGATGTGCTGTGTGGCAGTTTACTCAGGCACATATCTATGAGTTCAAGTCATGGTGTTTAACAAAATAATACCATTCTGTGGTTTTTCCTAGCTTTTGAGCGTGCTGCAGTAATTCCTCAGTGGGAATTCTTAGTAGCCATACCAGTTTTCAGTGTGGTAGATAACCCCCTCAGCCCAGCCATCGGCCAGTGGGGCATGAGGTTTTAAAAAAATATAGGCATATATTTATATTACTACTTAACTGTTAATGAGATCCAATAAATACTCTATTCTGCTTTGGTCATCACAGAGGGGAATGTTTCACCATATTATGCTTTTAATCACCTATGAGGTGTCCCTTTTTTATTATATTCGGCAAGCATGAATCATGTCTTTAGAAACTACAAATCAGAAGTTTTATTTTAATTTTTTGGAAGACACCAAATAGTCTTGGAGGAGAAGCAGTTTCTCTTCAATACAAGTAGGAAGGCTAGCAAAATACATTTTAAAATACTCATTTACTAAATATCCAGTTCCCAAAAGCTGAAAGATAATTTTTTTTTTTCTTTCCTTGAAGTCAGAAAGACCAGGGTTACCTGCATCTCTGTCTGCACAGAAGTTCTGCATAGTCTTCTGTGCTTAATTATCCGTTGTCTTTTTTTTTGTCCAGAAGCAGGGCCATAGCAAATGTAAACTCTCAAATTAAAAAGTTGTGTAATATCCTTGTTCACCTGCTTCAGTTATAGATGATAGACATAGAGAGGCATTATGCACTTCCATTTTATTTGTGGATTATATGAACGTTGGAGACAGACTGAGGAAAGCACTGAACTATTCTTAAATCACAATCATATGAAATCTAGCTGAAAGAAAACTAACTTACAAATTTCTTAAAATGTTTTTCTGGATTTTATTCACAATTGCTTTACTTCAATTTGTATGAAAAGTATAATGTCAATAGCATTAAGAAAGTGTAATTTACCAAGTGTAATATAGGAGTATCTAAAAGGTGAACCCAACCTGCATTTTCAAAATTAACATTTTCTCTCAGTGTTTTCAAAGACCAGCTATGGAACATTCAGACTGTTCTAAGGAGTAGGATGTAGTTATTGTTGCTGTTCAAAAGCTGCTCTAAATCTTAAAATGTTATTTAGGGCTAATTTTACCAAAGTTCTAGTGCTTGGCGTACATATAAAGCAGGAAGAGTGATAATTTTATTGACAGATAAGTCATAAAAAAATCTGTGAACTCATTTGTCCTTTTTTTTGGAGAGAGGGCAATTTAGGTGAGCAGCAGCAGATCAGGAATATGTACCATTTCTTCCAACCTTTATTCAACATCTTGTGTTGCTTTCTTTATGAACCTTGATATAGTTGTTAGTTAATTAATTACAGTAAACACGTGCAATTTGAAGAGTATGAGCTACATACAAGAAAGTATGTTTTGAGCATAAACTAACAGAATGTGCTTTGTGTCTACCTGAAAGTCTCAAGTGTGATGGCAGCTAATCAATACTTGACTCTTTATCATATGGTAGAAACAGGGGCTTATAGCAAGAATTTACAAATGCTGTAAAGAATGCATGCAATTTATTTTCGATGATACCTGAACTAACTTATATTAAACGGAGTATCCATTTTTTGGCAGTCTTTCACTGACTGTTTTTTGAGCTATTAATTTCAACAAAAGTGTCATGCATTCAGTTTCTGCTGTCATCAAGATTCTTCACTCAGAGATGTAAATATTCCAAAAAACATTAGTGTGTTAAATAATAGTCCCGTGTACAGTAACTGCAGACAGTAGAAAGCCAAAGCCTTGTGTCACTTGGTAAACAAAGTCACAATCCTCACATTTTGGATGGGTAGGAACAATAACATCACTTTTTCTAAGCAGCAGGACTCCTGTGCTAGTCTATTAAATTGTCCTGGGGCCATTCTATGGTCTAGATGGCAACTAAAATGGTCTGGCCACACTCCTACTATCAAACTCTCACAGCCGTATCCAGACACTGTGTGGCCCCAGAATTTCTATGGGAGGTTGTTGGCTGAGACAGGCCAAAACTAGGCCGGTTCCCAGTCTCTCCTCCCTGAAGTTGCAGCTGATCAAGTTCCAGTTCCTGTATTCTTAGACTGCTTATTTTAGTACTTTGTATGCAGCCCTTCAGCTTCTGTTTACCTTACAGGTTGCATGGATGAAATTCTTAAAACCTTCAGTTAAATTTGTCGTGTGACTGTCACTTGACTGTGAGGTACCAGATGGTGAGAAAGAGAAAATAGGCTTTGTTGCAGTTCCGTAATTGAAAGCCAGATGGTGTTACTAAGGCTGATAAAGGGAAAACAATAATGTACCTGTGCCTTACTCTGCCTCAGATTTCCAGCTATTGCTATGGAACTCAAAATCCATCTGTTGAGATATTACTCATGCTATGTCATGCAGCTTTTTAGATGTAAATTTCTAAAACTGCAACAAGTGCAAGCACTTGCAGACTTTTGTAAATTTCAAAATATATTAGAATAATACTTACAGTACAATCTTAAATTCATTTCTATCAGAAAATGAAAATATTTTAATATGTACAATTAGTAACAGTCTTGTATTTTATGCAGGGAAACAAACCCTAAACATTAACTGAATTAAATGGAACTAATCTAATAGGAGAATAGACACTAGAAGAAATATGGTTTCACATTTAATATAATGAAATCTGAACTTTTAGCTGTAAATATCTATAAATAGGTCTAGAAAAATGGCTATTTTGTTATTTCAAATTTGTCAATTCTATTTTAGGAAATTTATCTGAGTTTAGTGATTTGATTTCTTTTGCGTGAGAGAGTTTTCATCAGGCATTGGTGGTTGCATCATCAAAACGATACAAGGGTTGTAGACATTAAACAAAAGTTGAAGTTGACAGGGAGGCAGTGGGACAGAAGAAGTAAAGCCGTGTTGTTCTCCTAGCAGGAAATGTTTTCTTAATATTTAGAATAGTGTTAATTTCCATAAATAAATTTGTAACTCAAGGACATATAAATAATTAACTAGCTACTTTCATGTCCTGGTTAGTTTTGTTCTTATTCACAAAAAGGGTATCAACATTGCATATATTTATCTGCAGATCTAACTATTGAAGAATTACTGCAGGCCCCCCAAAGCTGCACCTTGTGATTTTCATGTTTCATTTTATTTGTTGCTGTAAAAAGTGAAGGATTGGTGTCTGACTTGGTGCAATCCTTTACATTCCAGGAACAGAAAAACCCTTGCATGCGTGTTTTAGGCACACAGTGTGTGTGAGACAAAAGCTAGCTGCTGGACCACGTTGTGCTTTTTTTTGCAGGGGAAGTGTGCTAGGTGATGTCTAGGTGTGTGGTTTCAACTTTGACACCACTAGCAGAGAAGCTGCTTGGATTATATCAGCTGGGCACTCAAGTATGTTTTGCAGCACTCTAAGCGCAGAAGAGCTCCTTCAGTAATTTCCCTTGTTTGTGTAGTTGTTCTCACCTTGGAAAGAATTTATAACAAAAAAAAAGTTAGAATATTTCCAGTATAAACTGCTTGATGCTGATGAAGAGGAGTGCTGTTGCTGAATACTTCAATTGAACTGAAATTTGTACAATACTTAAATATTTGTATATTTGGGTTCATGACCCAGATTTGAACGAGAATGTTGTGTAATTTATGAATGAGGTGAGTAGAATTGCCTTTAGCTGAAGAAGGATACCTTACTCAAAATTTAGGAATGTGTCAAAGCATCCTTGGCTTGGAAATATGGATGATAGGTAGCACAGACAACTGAAGAGGAGTCACACACAGAGACAAAAACTGAATTCAGTGGAAGAGCTTAGTATTGACCTCCAGTCTCTTCCCAAGGGATACAAGTAGTCTTCTGATTTAGCTGGGAATTGCAGGAAAAGAGAGAGAACTAGTCACTGTGAATCCCCCTTCTGTTCTCCTCATCTCACCTCCTAGTAATTTTAGAAGCAAATAGGCCAGACTCAAAACTTAAGGTTGCCTAAACTGTTGGCAGATCTGCACCTACAAAGATTGACCTTCATCAGCTAATTCTGTTGCTGTCGTTAAGATACGGCATATGTAGTTGAAATACACATGTGGTAAAAAGTTCACGAAACTGTGCTCAAATATTTGTCTCTTCCTACTAAGAGTTTGTGTAAAGGCTATATAGAAGCTAGATCAGATTCTTCCTGAAACTCCTCAAAGGCAGAGGAGAAAAAGTATTCCATATTGTGAGTTTTCCTGCCTGGAAGGAGCTGAAATGATGATAATTCATTTAGCAATGATTACCATTAAGTATTGGTTTTATCTTCCGTAGATTTTTTTAACTTCTAGGTAAGTGCTACTCTGTGACTTTATATCAGAGAAGTCACTTGTGAATATATGAGAATAAACTGTGGTGTACTCAGCTATTCTTTAATATCTCTATATCCATGTAAATGGACAAAGTAACTTGAGAGAACACTTTAAATGTCAGTATTTTAAGAGCATAAATGGATATGGTATGACATAGCAAAATATCATTTCATACAAAAGTTTCTAACAATAATTGTCAAAGCAATTTCAGTTGAACCTTGCAGCTAGGTACAATATTTTCTAAACTAACATTACTTCAAAAATTCTTTAGCAAATAACCATCTTTCACATGTGTTGACAAGCTAATTCATCACTCTGGATTTTTTGGGAAAATGACAGAATAATCAGGAAAAAGAAAAGACATTGGAGCTACATTCAAGTAACTTCTTTGTTTTACAGCCATGTGAAATTCGTGAAGGCATGTGAGTCAATCAAATAAATTGGTTATACATGTACTTTTATTTTTTCTCTCTGCCTTACTATGTGTAGTATTTGTAAAAGTCTTGTGTTTTCAGAAGGAGGTACTGACTTGCAAATCTTCGGTTTTCACCAGATACTAAGAGCTACTTCTTCAAGATGTATTACAGTATCACAGTATCACAAGGTTGGAAAAGACCTCCGAGATCATCTAGTCCAAACTATGACCCAACACTAGCACCCACTTGTCATTTAAACCATGGCACTAAGCGCCTCCACCACGATGGCTCCACCACCTTCCTGGGCAGTGCATTCCATTGGCAAATCACCCTTTCAGTGAAAAATTTTTTCCTAATATTAAGCCTAAACCTCCCCTGACGAAGCTTGAGACCCTGTCCTCTTGTTCTGTCACTGATCGCCTGAGAGGATAAACCAACCTCTGCCTGCCTACAACCTCCTTTTTGGTAGTTATAGAGAGCAATAAGGTCTCCCCGGAGCCTCTTCTCCAGGCTAAACAACCCCAGCTCCCTCAGTCGTTCTTCACAGGGCTTGTGCTCCAGCCCCTTCACCCTCTTCGTTGCTCTCCTCTGGACACACTCCAGCATCTCGACATCTCTCTTAAACTGAGAGGCCCAGAACTGGGGACAGTACTCAAGGTGTGGCCTGACCAGTGCCAAGTATAAGGGGATGATAACTTCTCTAGTCCTGCTGACCACACCATTCCTAATGCAGGCCAGGATATTTACTGCTGAAAAATCAAATCAAGTGGAATATTGAAAACATGAAATATTTAACATTGTTAACTGTTAGTGAAGGGTTAGATGATGTGTATGCATATATGCATACACACTGTATATCCTATTACATGCCATATTTTAGAAAGCATGTGAGTTTCTTTAATAAAACATCATACTCTGTGTTCAGTGCTAACACTGCCAGCAAGGTAGAGGTAGCTATGGATATGGTTCCCACAAGAGTGCCGTCTGTTAAAAGGAAAATGCGAGGTTTGACAGACCGAAGGAGATGGGGCTGATGCAGCTCCATTTCCCTAGGTTCAACTAGCAGCATCATAATAGGCACACACACATAGAGTGCATGTGTGTTGCACATATATATATATACACATGACCAGCCACACAGACATTCTCTCTCCTGCTCTCCTCTCTGGCTGAGTAGGATCACTAGGGAGAATGTGTATGTATATATGTATTTATTTATGCATATATATATATCTCAACATGTGTACACATGCAATGTGGATCCCCCAGCAGCTGGGCTCACACTCAGTAGATGCCCCTGGATCTCATTGTCTCCATTTGACTGGCACCTGGACCTGGGGACCTCAAGACCACAGCCACACTCGAGCAGCTACTGCAGACTGTTGTGCACATAGGCACACATGCACACCCAGATCTGACCAAGAATCCCCTGGTCTCACTGCCAACCACACTGCAATCTTTCCCCTAGGGACAGGCAGACATCCTCACCCCTGTAGGTGTCCTGGGGGAATCCACTCATCCCATGACTCCCAGGCTATCTATCTCGCCTACTCACTAACTTATCTGCCGTGATCCTTGCTGCTGATCACTCATTTGCACACCTGCACTGCTCCAGTCGCTATCATCACAAGCCGCCTGACCCTGTGTTTGTGCAGGTAGGCATGTGATGGGTTGGTGTCTCTTGTGAGGAGCTTAGGAGTAGCCAGGGCAGTGTATTGCTTAGGATCCCCTCTGTCCACTGTCTCTCTGCACTCTTTTTGGGTATGTGCAAACAAGATTTTATCATGTAATCTAGCACCTTCCTTTCATATCTATATGCTACCTTTGCTCTTGTCAGCAGTGCATGGGTGCGAGGCAGAGCAGTGGAGCACTGCAAGCAGTCAGTGCATTTTGAGGGGTCCATAGGGAGCAGTGAAGGAGGTGAAGCTATACACTTGCTCATAAGGGCCAGTGGCCCATGAGGTTTGAGGGGCCTAAAGCCTCCCAGAAAAACCTAGCTCTGTTCTGTGAGCTGACGTCATCTGAGTAGTTGGTTGGAGGAGAAAGGCCCATCTGCTCAGAGCTTTGAGCAGCTTTCCTTGCCTAGGGAACTGTATTTTTTTTTTAAAGTCCCCATTTCATGATTGTAAGATACTCAAGTGCTAAATACCCTTATTGAAGTTGTCTCTATCAAATACAGTAAGTTGATCCTCATCACAACCAACAAATATTCTTCACAGGTTACATACAGCAGGAAAAAAAATCTTCCCAAACCTGCCACAAAGTTATAGATATATCTTGTATCCTGCCTTAAAACAGTGCTCTCAGCATAAACTGCACTGAGCAGGACTCAGAGAGAAAGAAAAAATGAAACTAATATGTGAAAAGTATTTAGAAGTATTATCCATTTTCTAGACATTAATATACCATAATGTGAGGCAGAGTAGTATGGAGTCTTCCACAGCTTGCAGTAAATGACATAGTTCCCAGTAAGAAGTTTTCCTTTTCCTTGAAGAAGTGAAATTCCAGTTTCCGACCTCCTGAATGTCAGACATTAAACCAACAGCTATTTGCTAGAGGACCAACTTTTTCAGAAGGCTTAATATAGCTACTCTTGGATCTAGAGGATTAAAAGACAGATCCATTTTAGGAGTGTAATATTCAGAACAGTAGCTGTTGGATACTACGGAGGAGTCTGGAAATTGAGAGTAATTTATGGGGAAATGGCCAAGTAGGCAGGAGGTGGGGCTGCATACATGGGTGGTTAATTAGGGAAACATGTAAAACCAAAAGTATCATAAAATTCTCTACTTTTCCTTTCCATACACATTTATTATAATTATATCTTAACTGTTAGAGAGCTAAGGCATCTCTCCTTCCATACATTTCGGATGTGAACCTAAACAAAGATATATGAAGTCTTTGATTTAATGCATAACTGCTTAAACAGAACAGGGGTTTTGCAGTAAATTTTGTTATTTGCCCATGAAGAAAGAATTCAGTCATTTAAAATACTGTAAAACAAGGAATTTAAAGGTAACACACACAGTGCAGGTAGCTGAAAATTCACCAAGACATGTTATTCTTATGCACTGGAACAAATCCTGAGCTAGTTTTTTTTGTTTAAGCTGGAACAAAACCAGCATGGGCAGCCTAGTATCTATTTCTTCCATCCATTACAACGATGTCACAGCATGTGCACTCTGTTCTTACCATCTATTTAACAAGTTATTTCTTTGTAGGCCGTATTTTAAGCAGCAGCCTACACTTCTAAACTTCCACTGCTTCAGATTATTTTAAAAAGCCTGATCTCCAGGTACCCTTAGTCTCCCAAGACCAAGTTCAACAGCCACACTGCACAGCTCCTTCAGCTCTCACTTAGACACCCCGTGTGGGCTGAGACTGCTATAGCCTGTAGCGTGTGCCCATCCCTCATCGTTTTCTTCTACAGCAGTGTGGCTCCAGCCCTGGTTATGGTGGAAAACAAATCCAAAATAAGCCAGATCTGATCCTTCATGCAGCAGAAGAGTCACTACTGGTAGATTCACGGGGCAAAGTGTCATTTTGGTATCCACGTGATGCCCCAACAAATATTTTATGTTTTGTGAGTGGCCATAATCCAGGAATTCCTACAGGAATACGTGGCTTTGCAGACCATTGTTCTTTGAGTTCCTGTCTTTACAGCAAGAAGGCTGGGACCAAGAGAAGTACACGTGTATTTAGTATTTGAAACATACCTTTTCTCAAAGCTCACTCATCTACTTGGATGTCTCAATTTCTCCATTTCCTTACAGTATCACAGTATCACAGTATGACAAGGTTGGAAAGGACCTCTGAGATCATCAAGTCCAACCTATAACCCAACACTAACACCAACCATCATCTAAACCATGGCACTCAGTGCCACATCCAATCTCCCCTTAAACACCTCCAGGGTCGGCGACTCCACCATCTCCCTGGGCAACGCATTCCAATGGACAATCACCCTTTCAGTAAAGAACTTCTTCCTCACATCAAGCCTTAAAAGTATAGTCCTCAACCTAGGTGAGGACATAATATGAAGGCACCTGATTTGGTGTGAATCACTGCAGTCAGGCAGCAGCCATCTCCTCTAAACTGACATTTCTTGTAGTGGGGTTAACTACATGATGACAGGCACAGTTGTTCTGTTGAAGCCTGACATCCTCCAGTTTCCCCCTCCTATTTGCTGATTGGAGCAAAGTAGTCTGGAAAGAGAAGAGAAGCCACTCTTTGCTCCTCAGTCTGTTCTTGCTCTGAGCGCTAATGAGGTGATCAGGCACTACTTTTTTGTCCGTTTTCCAAAGGGAGTTAAAGTATTTCAAGACTGCTCGTGTAACAGCTCTAAGGCTTTCAGGGGTCTTGTAAAGTTGATCAGTGCGTAACAGAAACATTTGGAAACAGAACCCAGAATGTTCTCAGGTTGAACCCACATGCTGGTTTTTTACCTGCTGTGTCTTATTTTGCTTTATCAGTTCATTTTAACAGTGTTAGACTCTGCCTTTTACAGGACCACTGTGTGGTCACAGGTTTTTCTTCCCTCCTGTGCTCTCTGAACTCAGTAGTTGCAGCAGGCATTTGGGAGAGTGACTCAGCCTTCACCTTGGTCGTGACACAAACAAGTGTGGGAGCATATCTGGAAAGAGGAACGCTCTATACTTTTCCTGTAGCACGTTTCTGAATGTGTGAAGCTTGCCTTTCAGAAGAGCAAAGGGCTCATCACTGGAGATGATAGTTGCTGGAGATGGAGTGGCTACAGATAAGGCATCACTTCAAGCAGCACTTAGTAGAGCAGGGTGACCTTTTCTATTGTCTGGATTCAGTCTTTAGAGTAACTGGGAGGAATACAACACATGGGGGAGGAATGAAATTTAGGGAAGCAAAAATTGTTTAGCCATCACACAAAGACTTGAAAGATACCTGTCTTGCCTTGGAAACTGCATGAAGAGAAGAGAGAAAAGCAGATAGTTTAGGCATTTGCTCATATAAAGTGAAGTCTTCCATCACCCCAGGCATTAGCAAGAGAGCCTAAAAAAAATAAAAAACAAAGAACAGTACATGAAATAAAAATGTGCAAAGAGAAATTTTCCATCTGTCATCTCTGACCGAAGTCAAACAATTCTTTGTGTTGAATACAACATATTTTTCAGGTACAGCAGGTCAATGTCAAAAGCAAAACCTGTCTGTTTCATATTCAAGGACAACCCTTTAGCCAAGGAAGGCTTTGTTTTGTATTTAAAATCTTTGGAACACAGAGTCTAGATATACAGCTGGTATGTTTGGGTATTTAAAGGACTTTTCATTTTTAGCAGTCTATTTTTATTATTCTACTTGCTGTTTAGAGGGATGACCTGTGAATTTCTCATCCACAGAAATAACAGTCCTGGAAGTATCCTTGGAGGTATTGCCAATTCATTTTACATACAAGTGGATTTTTTTAAAATCTTTCCTAAAATTTTCATAAAATTAAATATATATATTAAATTTAAAAAGAGTTCAGAGCTGGTCTTTTCAACAGTAGCAGTCCACTTGTGACTTTGTGACTGTGTACCAAGGAACTAGAACAATGTCTCACTGAAAGTAAGGTCGATGTCTGCTTGGTTGTGTGTGCAAAATGGCAGCCCACATAGGAAGACGGAGCTGACAAAACAAACTATAAAAATCTATAGTTTGCTTATAGCACATGAAAAGTCTTGGTAATCAATGGTAGAAAGCAGATGCTGGTGCTAATACAGAAGATCATAAAAACCCACTTTGATAATTGTGGTTACAGAGACAAAAATTTAAGAGAAGTAAAGAAGATTTTATCTGCACTTGTGACTATTACAGTGCTTGTGTCTGACTCAGATCAGATCAGTATCTAATGCTTTACTCTGTTTTCAGTGATTTTTAAAATGCACTTTTAGTGGCAATTCTAATTCAACAATATATGTCGTCTAAATGCACTCAGTGGCATTTCCCTCCCACGCCATATGTGAGCTACATTTTTATAACTAGAGCAAAGAGGAAAATAATGGAGCTTTGCTGCTGTTTAGTGAATGGAAAGTTTCAGGGTTTCTGGATAGCAGTGCATTAGTGGTGGGAAATCAGGTTTTCCCACGGGGACTGAAATAGTCTAACTGACAACTCTGGCTTAAGGATCACTCAGGAATGAAGCATGCTGCATGTTAGAAGACAATCCCAGTTATTACTGTGCCACAGATGCTTTTCTAGAGGTATGTAATTCCCATTGGGCTGTATGAGTGTTTCACCATCACTAGGCAGATTTAGCCTCCTTCTCTCTTCCTAAAAAAGACAAGGTAGAGGAAAGGCATAAGAACTGCAACCTTTTTTTTTCCTTAACTATCCAAAACCAAACTGTCAGTAAATAGAAAAGATTAATGAGGCCGTGACAGTTGAAAGTGTCTTCCTTTTCTTTTAAATAAGTGACCCCTTGCAGACAACTAAGCATGAAAAGTAAAATAATACAGAATTAAAGTGTTAACAGTTTTTTCACACAATTCTTTTAAGAAATGTGTAGAACTGTGTCTGTATTTCTTGGCAGGAGCTAGTATTTTCTTAAGCTGGAACCGTTTTGAATCATGGCACAGTTGTTTTGAAACTGAAGACAGATAAATTGATATTTTACAACTTCCATTCAGATTCTTACACGGCCATTGATTTGTTCTTAAAGTCATTAGGAGAAACTGATTGGAGACCTAACATCCATAGTTCTCAGGCTAAATGTTCATTGAACTTTGTCAGGAAGTTTGCCTGAAGAAAGCTGTAAAACCTGGCCTTTATAAAATGCAAACTGGTTTTAAGTTTCAAAGACTGAAACTGTCTACCATCCTGTGGTCATGGAAATAATGCAAATTCAATTTAGCTAAGGTCAGAGCAGGAGCAGTTTATTCCTATAATAATAGGAGAGTTAGAGGGTCTTTATACCTTTAGGGTGTACAACTTATTCTTCACCAAACCCTGTCAGGTAAGCAGGACTGTAATACATTGCAACAAAAAGCTGCAGCATGTACGTTAGTTCATACAAAGAGGGTCTGGACAGTCAGATAAGGAAGCTCTAGGCAGTAGCTCTTCTTTACAAATAATTCACTGCTTTGTTAATTAATTTTTGCTAACTCGGGTAGGTAATGCTGACATACATTTCTTAATTAGTGAGGCCTGCAAAGGATTCAAAGGGTTTAAAGGCACTGTGAAATTCATGCTAAGTATGAGAGGAAATATTTCTGCTCCTGAAGACTGGCATTCATGAAATTTTGTACTGAAGAGTCGTTCTGCTGGACTGCTGCACAGAATAAGGTCCCCGAGGCATTGGTTTACCGGTTTATGTATGAAAGATTTGCTTGGCTACAGTGAGAGAAGAAAATGGAGATTGACACTTAAACGGGTACAAAAAGTGTGCTTTGCATCAATTCAAGACAGCTGTGGAGGGATTTTTCCTGGACATCTCTGCAGTGTTGTAAAGCACTTGGAAAGAGCTACTTATGTCTTTGAAAAAAACCTGGACTGTTAATTCTACAGAAAATAGGATAAGCGTGTGCCTAGACAATAGCTACCTGCCAGCCCACGGACACTGTGAAATTTGGAAAACAAGACACTAAGGCATGAACAGAAACCATTTTGTCAATTCCTTGAGTGAATGACAGATCCTAAAACTACCATGTAAATCCAACTCTCAATATAAACAATCTCAAACCCCTAGTCTTTATCCTTCATGTAATATGTAAATGTCAAAACATTCAACCCCAAGTTTTTATGGTGGAAGGTCACGTGGCAAATAGAATGATGGACATTTCAGGAAAAGGCAAAATTAATCTTCATTTTTTTCGACCAAAGGAACAATATATGTTCCCACTTAGCTTTGCTTATATGGTTAAGCACAGAGCAAATTAATATTCAGTAAATAGCTACACTTCTACTGCCATGAAAGATTCCTTCCACACAGCAGATTCTGACACAGGTGCTCAGCCACTCTCCCCCTCTATTCCTCAAAACGCTATTTAAATGGTTGGCTTTTCTCTCCCCTTAAATAGCTTTTAGCCAGCCATTATGACTTAAAAAGCAACTGAGACATGAAAAAGAAAGTAACTGTAGTGTGAAGGTTAGATCAAATGACAAGCAATCAGCATCCCACTGCTGAATTTCTTCTTTTATGACAAACTGCATTTTTCCTGTTACTGCACTTTCCACATATTGTTTTCAGTGGAAAGGGAGGTTACTCGTGTAGTGTACAGTAGTGGTAGCATATGGTCTTCGCAGTAGTCCTAGAATCAACCAGTAAGAGCACAGGAAATGTCTAGAAAACCACCCTTTATTTGTTTAGTATATGCTTATTTAATAAGTGTGGAATAAAAATTTCCTTTATTTATTTTTTGATGATCCTTTGGAAGCTTAAGAAGTTATGAGAAAAGTAGAGAAGTGAATGTATGTTTTCAAGGGCAAGACAGAATCATAGAATGGTCTGAGTCGGAAGAGATCTTATAAATGATCTTGTTCCAACCTCCCCAGCCATGGGTAGGGACACTTTCTACTAGGTTAGGTTGCTCAAAGCCTCATCCAGCCTGATCTTGAACGTCTCCAGGAATGGGGCATGCACAGCTTCTCTGGGAAACCTGTTCCAGTGCCTCACCACCCTCACAGTAAATATTTCTTCCTAATACCTAATATAAATCTCCCCTTTTTCAGCTTAAAACTACTACTCCTTGTTTTATCACAGTACTCCCTGATAAAGAACTCTCTCTAGCTTTCCTACAGGACCCCTTTAAGAACTGGAAGGCTGCTATGAAGTCTCCTCATAGCCTTCTCTAGTCTAAACAACCCAAACTCTCCAAGTCTCTCCAAGCACCTCATAGGGGAGGTGCTCTAGCCCTGTGATTGTCTTTGTGGTCCTCCTCTAGACTCTCTCTTACAGATTCACGTCCTTCCTGTGCTGAAGGCTCCAGAACTGAACACATCACTCCAGGTAAGGTCTCGTGAGAGTAGAGGAGAAGAATCTCCTTCCTCAACCTGCTGGTGACACTTCTTCTGATACAACCCAAGCTTTCGGGGCTGCAAGCTCACATTTCAAGCTCATGTTGAGCTTCTCATCCACCAACACCTTCAAGTCCTTCTCTTCAGGGCTACTCTCAAGCCCTCTCCACCCAGCCTGCATTTGTGCTTGGGATTGCCCCAGTCCAGGTGCAGGACCTTGTACTTGGCCTTGTTGAACTTCATGAGGTTAGCACAGGCACACCTCTTAAGAATGTCCAGGTCCCTCTGGATGGTATTTCTTCCCTCCACTGTGTTGACTATGCCATGCAGCTTGGTGTCATGAGCGAATTTACTGAGGGTGCCCTCAGTCTCACTCTCCATGTCTCCAAGAAGGATGTTCAACAATATCAGTCTGAATACTGACCCCTGTGGAACGTCACTCCTCACTGAGCCGGTCGTCACTGGAATATTGCTGGACACTGAGCCATTGACGACAACTCTTTGAGTGCTACCATCCAGCCCATTCATTATCCACTGAGTGGTCCATCCATCAAATCCATGTCCCTCCAATTAAAGACAAGAATGTCATACAGAACAATGTTGAATGCTTTGCACAAGTCCAGGTAGATGATGTCAGTGATTCTTCCCTTATCCACCAAAGCTGTATCTCCATCACAGAAGGCGTAGAATATTCTCGGTCATCTTCACCAGCAGGAACTTGTCCCTTTTCCATTGCTTCTTCATGTCTTTGCAAGATTTCCACTCATGTATCTATGTTTTAAATTCTCAGAGGAGGCTTGCAGATCTTATTTGTTTGCTGGAACCTTTGGTATACTCTTAACAATTCAGGTTAAAATTACTTGGATTGATTATTCTTTTGTCCTCTCAATATCTCATTTTTTTAGCTAATAAATTGCTCAGAGGAGGAAACGCACTTTCAGGTACCCAGTATTGGATGGCTGTTCTATCAGCTTCTTATTTGCAGTCATAGCAGCATCCAAAACTGCTTTACTTCTGACTTAAAGTTTACTGATAGCACTACGCTTAGAAAGACTGACTAGATTTCCAAAGTTCAACAAAGACAATTAGGAATCCAGCATCCTGAAAACACTCAAGCCGTTTGACAGTTTTCCAGCAGCGTGTAGTTCTCAAAAAACAGGGCAGAGATGAATTTATTTAGTCTTTTCTCAGGAGTCCAAGAAAGAGGAAAGTAATATGAATAATCACATGTGATTTCAGTCTAAGACGTAGAGGAATGTGTAGGTTTCTTTACACTCTTCTTGCAGCAACAGTAGTGTACCCCTGTATGATGCTAGAAAGTGCCCATGCAGTCAATGCTTTTCAGAAACGACCTTCCTTCAATCTCCTCATAAGTAAAATGGGGGATTCTTCACTCCCCAACACACACACAAAAATGATATTACAGGCTATAGGTACAATTTTATTTGTTGAAGTTTAAGTGCAAAATACCTTCTTTTTAAACTTAAAATGCCGTATGATCTACATACACACTTTACCTGTGAAATCTAATTGACCTGACAAAGAATTTAAATTAGATGTTGAGGTCACAGGCTACAGCACCTTTTTAAGCTGACAAACTTATGTCTTTAGCATGCAGGTTTTTTGCTGCCAACAGTAGTCTGTATTTCAGTTGGCAGATTTCCACACATAAGGAATGATGTGCTTATGGTGCGACTGACTTACAAAACACATCATGTTAACAGAGTAATTATAGACTTACACAGACAACACAATTTGCAAAACACTTTGCTTTTCAGTGCTAGGTGTTTTTATTGTTTTCCATAAAATAATTCCAAGTTTTAACATATCTTTCTTTCTATTCTACGTTTTTGTAATGGACACTTTGCAGAGAAATGCACAAGGTTCATTCGTCATTGAAAGACCATATAAAACTCTTGCTGACCTTCTCTGCAGGGATAAATTGCATCCTAATTGCACATAAAAGATTACTGTGAGTAAATAGTAGACCTATATGACTAATCATCCGTAAGACTAAGACTTTTCACTAAATATGGACTGAAATAATAACATTTAAATAAAAATCACATGCCATTCAATAACATAAAGAATATCTTTCTATGGAACTGAAGGATATTTTTATGTGTAGTCATCTTTATAAGACTGTGAAAAATCACTTTAAATGGAAAACCATAAATCTAGTACATTAGAGCAGAGAATTTTATGTTTCAAGACCTGAAACACAACATGATCACTGTTGAGAATATAACCACTACTCAGAGAAACTATAGTTTGTGATTAACAATTGGTAGCTGTGTATGAATAAGCCCACCCCTTGCCCCCACCTTTACCCAAAACAACACGCCCCACACTCTAACAAACCATGTGTCGCTGAAGGTATCCAAGCTACTTGCTGTCTCTACATAGAGAATGTTTCATTTTGGGTGTCATATTCAAGAAGTCTTATCTAGATCTCAAGAGTTGGCTTGAAGTTATCAAATAGCTTGTATAAATACTAATTGTGGAATAACAGAGTAGTATAAAGTTAACAGATGGAGATTGTCAAATAATTAATATAACACCTTAGTCAATATTTGTCTCAGGAATTCACTTGTTTTCCAAGAATACAGTTTGGGCACATGCCTGTTCAAAAGGCTAATAATCTAAAGTGTCTTCCTCGAGTTAGCTGTCATAATACACTCTTTACAAAAGTATCATGAATCTACAAATTCTGATGCCATAGTATTGCCAAGTGCACAAAAAGTCTTCGGTACAATATTTGTACATTTTTATGGATAAACATTTCAGGATTTCAGAAGAAAATACTGCAGAACTTGTACACAATATTACTGATTTACTACAGTATTCACGGCAATGTAGTTTATACGTGACATGACTGGCAATACTTGCAATTGCAACTGGTACTCATTGTGTGGGGGTGGTATCTCCATCACAGTGGGCATGAGCCTTCTTATTAGCTCTTCTCAATTTCCCTCTTCCTTCTGCAGAGCCAGAGGAATAAGAACAGAGACTCCTTACCTCCTCTCTCTGTCATTGGCCACAAGTAACCATTTTTCTCAAGTTTTCTCAAGCAAACAGGACCATGTTTTGCTCATTCTTGGGCTGCCATATAGCAAGGTTTGCATACTCATCTTTTTGCAAGCTACAGATATTTGACTTTCTGGAGAATGACGCTGGAAGGACTCTGGTGGTCACTGAAGATAGGTGATAGCATCACACTCATCCAAGTAGTAAGCCCTGTCTCAAATCCTGTGTTTCTACTGGTGCTGGAACTCATTTTCCTTTTAAAGAACCGTAGTCCCTTTTCTTTCTTGTGACCCAGTTTTGCAACTCTTTTTGAGACCTTACAGCTTCAGGAGGTGGCACCCCTGCAAGAAATTTCCAGCAGCATGACCAGCTTCTCACTATCATCCCTCCAGGTCCCATCTTTGATCCTGTCCCTGTCATGTCATTCCCTTCTTTCTCTTCCTTCGTGCTAGCGTCAGGCTGTAAGTCCTTTTCACTCATCAGTCAGGCTTTCCTCTAAGCAACATGTCTCTAATCAAATGCCTAATTTTCAGGAATCAATGCAGTTGAAAAACCAATGCTGTCCCTCCCCAGGAGGACCTGCAGACCCACTGCTTTGCAGCCTTCTTATATCAGGATGCACTCAAATGCCATTTTGATTCATGGTTTGGAGTTGATGACACAGGAGGGTGAACAACCTCATTTCACTGCACTGTGGGTGGGGCCTTTTCCATGTTGGCCATACATAGAAACAGATCATCTTTTTTTCATTTGTAGCAGGTGCATGTCTCTCTTACTGAGGATTATAATTTGCAGAAATTCTTTTAAATATAACATAAAGCTGTATTCAAGTAGAAAATGCAACCTTCCAGGCTGATATTAATAGCAGAGTATATTTTATGTTCCCTCAATAAATTACAACTGCAAATATGCCACCAAACATTTAAGAGATGAAACACTTTTGTATTTTTGTGCAATGGTAAGCCTTTAGGTAGTTTATATACTCTTTTTCCTTGACCCAAATTCAGCTTATGTATTCTTTTGTCTTTAATTGCTGAAATGTTTTTACTCTTTAAATATTTACGTATAGACATATAACAAACAGATAAAATGTTTGTGTACTCAAACATGCAGCACAAATGCTATATAGATCTCATACTTCCCTGTTGATGCAACTAAACTGCAGCGGAACAAAGCTGATTTGCATTAAATTAAATTATATAAAATTCAACCTTCAATTTCAAAACTAAAAATGTTAATGCTGCTGAATTCACCTCCACAGATAGTCAATGAACTTGAACTATCTTTAATAAAAAATCAGACAGGGAGATTCAAACAATAGGATGTGGCTGAACTACAAATGTCTTTTTGCAGTTTGCGTCAGGCTAATGATCAGTCCACCTTTACAACCAATTAAGACAGACTCAGAACTGTAAAGCAATGGGTCAGATATCTAGAGAAAATCTAATACTCAGACCATTGCAGTAGAATGTATGGTCACCATATACTTCTTCATCAGTTTTGCCACTAGTTTTCCAAATCCAGTAGCACACAATGCAAAATTCCCCAGACTGCCATGAAACTACCTTTATTATTGCTTTCTGATGCTTTCAGGGCACAGAAAGGAGAAGAAGCTTCCTTTGTCTATTTATAGAGCACCCTATTTCCTTTTCTTTTTGTTTCAAAACTATGGCCTTAGATAAGACTGAACAAATGCCAGTGCCGTGCTACACTTGAAATTCCGAATTTCTCGTGTTTTGTAACTGCATAACACAGAGTCATGGAATTAAATATCACATGCTGATAATTGCATAGACTCCCAAAACACTCTTGAAAGTTTGCCCTCCAAATAGCTCTGTCATTGTGTTTTTGCATATATTTACTGTGTAACCTGTTTATGTTTAGATCTTATCTTTGGACTGACTAATGCTGATGAACATATCATGTTCCGAAGGTGCATGAGAGGGAGAAGCATGGGTTACAGGGTCTTTCAAATACAGCAAGCATTGAAAATTACTGAGAGCCAATAATATTGGGGGGTTTTCCCAATTCTGTAATGGCAGGGTAAAAACTATTTTTGCTTTTGGCCTTGGGTATTTATAGTCTGTGATGTTAAACACACCTTTCCATGTATGTGTTCATCCTTGGCATGAGGAGCAGTGGGTTCGTTTGACTTATCCACCAAAAACTCTAAAGCTGTGTGGTATTTGTTCAGAATAGAATAGAAACCAGGCTCTCCTGATTTCTCAACCAGCTGTTGACGCTGTGCGTATATATAATCCTGTGCATAGCCCTCACATATAAATTTAAGAATTTCAATTAACTCTTTACATTTAAGGTTTTACATTGAATTACCCATGGCCTGGAGATGCTGAGTATTCACAAGCTGAAGTAAAGTTAAAAAATGAAAGAAAAAAAAAAAGAAACCCGAACTTCATGAACAGATCTTTAAAAGCAGGCTCTTGTTCTCTACAGGTCATTTAACCAGCATCTGAAGCACCAGAGCTCCATATTTGAATGCTCTTATGTGTGAGATTGTAACACAGTGTCTTGTCACTTAAACCAACAAAGGAAATAAGCAAAACTATACAAACTCAAACAATGCAAAGCATTCTACACAAACACAGATTTATCAAACTATTGTTCTGCCTTATCTGTTTAAATAACATTAGATGAAATAACCATGGTTCCTGCCAGTTTACCTGCCAAAGCTGACTTTAAGAAAAAGAAACCCAATCATTTTGGAAGGAAATCAGCGTTTGCCTGCCCAGGATGGGTGAGCCCATGAATTTGTGGTGTATGTGAGTTTGTTCAAGGAAAGAAGAAAAACTAAAGAACGAGTCATTTTTTGATGAATTGAAACAAAACCTGGAGTAGTTTCCCCAGGTCTGCTCATTCCTGTAGTGTCTCTGCTTGGGTTGGCAGGAGTCTTTGTTCTTCTCCTTAAAGTCTGCTGTGTAGCCAAGCTTGGCTGTATACTCTGTCTCTTATGACTATTTTCCTGCTTGTAGCTGTATGAAAAATTAAAGAACTTATTCATCTGTGTACGTACTACCAAGTATTTTCACATGGCTAGTCCAGTTAGTTGATCCAACAAGAGTTTACTGTCATGCCTGAAGCGGTCCAGGCTCTAACAGATGCCTTGCACTTCAGCTTTTCCTCTGTTGGCCTTGGATTAATTTGTATATTTGTCATAGGAAATATTAAGAGATCCTTTTCTTCCCCAGATTTATGCTAATACACAAAACGGCTTGGAAACATTTAGCTTGCTGGAATTTGAAGAGATGCCAGATCTACTGGAACACATCCACACTGAAAAAAAAATAAATTGTAAAACCATTCTCTGATTTTTTGTCTGTAGATACAATTTATCTTTTTTGAGCTGGGAGCATTCAGGTTATTCCTAGAGGGTCAGAATTGCTGAAAAACTCAGCAGCCACAATGGCAGACAGACATCCAGAGCAGTTCATTTCCCATTTTACACATCAAAATAGTGACACCCCCATTCATAAAAGTGTGTGGCAGAGGAGAGTTTAAGTCTTTTGAAAATTTGGCTGTATAAGTGTGAAATGGTAAATTAAAGTTGAACTTTTTCTTTTTAAGGGAAAAATGAAGAATAAAAATAAAATAACTAAGCACTGGAAAGAAATAAATCTTCAATATCTGGAAAAATCTTGTCTTCAGCGGGTACCATAAGCTTTTCTAATGATAGAACATGAGCGAATCCTCATTCTTAGGTTGTCCTGATTTCCTACAAATTCAAACGCACCTTTTGTTTCAAATAATTTCTATGTTGTATCCGTTATTAGTGCTTGATTCTCTAGTCTGCGGAATTCACCCTTTGGAGATGTGTCTCTCTCAAAAATGTCAAAAAAGCTAAACAAAATGTAGACAACTGAACCCAGAGTTTGAGGCAAACAGTCTTCCAGCTAAAAATAGCTAGGTTTTATCCTACTCGTGGAGGCAATAATGACAGAAGAGAAAAAAGTACTGTCACAGGTAGCTGTGATTTTATTCTTTTCTGAAACCAGACACTGTTTTTCAAGAGAATGTACAGTAGCTAAACACCAGATACACAGCTCTGCCTAAAGACTTAAGCAGCTTTATTCCTGCACCACAGTAGCCCTGGCACATCTTCTCTTTGGTTGCTGCAAAACTGGTTACTTGCAGTGACGACATCCCAGGAAATTCAAAAGTTAGACCTAATTCACACTCAGCCATAGAGCTTCAAATGCTGAAGAGCCAATATTAACATTATTAGCAGAGCCAGGTATTCTGGCCCCATTTTCTCAAGTCTTCACTGATCTCCCATGTTACTGATCATCTGCCTTGTGGACCTCAGAACTTGAAAGTTCTCCACCCTCTTTTTCAATATACACTAGTGCTGAACATCTAGCTGAAAATGTGTACCCTATTTTTAGCTTGGTGAAAGACTTCCTTTAATTTTGTTTTGTTAACAATGTCATGGAATAGCTCCAAAACCTAAACCCACCATCCTAAATCCAGGCCTTTGCCATCTGAATAGATATTCAGCTGGGGGCCGGGGGAGTGGGAATGGTATTACTTCCAGCTCTTTTTTACTTCCACTCTCTATTTTCTACAATAGTCCCTTTGCTGAGAGTACACATGTCCAAACTATTTAACCATCAACATGACAAGAAGAATGAGCATGGCAGAATCTTGCTATTGTTAGCTTAACAAAAAAAATTTCCTTGGAGGAGAAACAGCAACATTACCTAATTGCTAGAGTGGCCCCATTATTTCAGTAGTATTATTTCAAAACAAATTTGTTTGTGAGTCACATAACTGTCAAGGTCCTGAGAGTACTTAAGCCTTAAGTGAGCTCATTGGCTTCCAATGAGCTTCCCATCCTCTTTCCCAATCATCCAGGAGACCCAATCCAGCACCTCTTGGGGCTACATGTTGTAGCAGACACAGCTGGCGGTGGGATCACCCTGAGTCCAGGCTCTCCATCCCCAAAGGAGCAGTTAGCTCTCACTGCTTCTGGACAATAACCAGCCCAGTTCAAGCCATTTGAGTTTTTCAATTCAGAATTAACGTGGATTATCACTCGGTGCTTTCTCTAGAAGAAATGTGAAATTGTGACATAGAAAGTGAGTAAAATAGCATCAAACTATTTTAATAGAGCATGAACATGCCAAATTATCAGCTATTAATTCGATGCATCACAATTTGAAACTTTGAAATGTATTATGTATTTATGTATATGTGTTCACCTAGATACATGAGTGATTGCTTGTGCATGCAAATAAACTTATTAAGGAGCTGAAAACATGCTGTATTTCAGTTCACTCATAACATCAATCTAAAGGTAGATGGCATATGATGCCTTACACAATAAAGCTTAAAATTTTCCAATGATTTGCTACTAAAAACTGTGAGATTTCCCTCTCTTTCATCCCCTATTCACTGCTCATTAATGAGATCATATTGAGCATGAACAAAGATACCTTCATCTCACTAGAAAACCGTGTGTAAACTAAATAAACAGCAGAAGTTATATTACAATTCTAAAATTCTTAAACTAAATATTTTGCCATTGAAAGTGGTGCACGATGGCTACACCTTTTCGTAAAATGCAAGTGGATTCCATCTTAATTTACAGACATTCCTATTTCACAACGTTAAGAACATATGTAGGTAGAACTTCAGATTAAAACAGCAATTGCATTGGTAACATAAGGCAAATTATAATTATTCATGATTTATGTTACATTTTTTACAAAACTAATAGTAAAATACAGTTTTATGATTACACTTATTATACTCCTTTCCTTTAGTAAGGTCAACTTAATAACAATAGCTTAACTAAAATTTCACAAGTCGTACTATTGGTGTTGGAGACTGAATTTTGCTGCATTTAGCAAAGAAAGGGAAAAGGTTTTAAAAAAAAGATTGGTTAAAGAACAGCTTCTTCTTTCTCTTAAGGTTAAAGACAAGATTTTCCACTAAGGAACACTGCTGAAGCTGTACTGTAGTCAATGAGAGTACATTAATTTGTAATAGCCAGTTATTGATGACACTTTGCGAACAAATGAAAACACAGACATTCCACTCATGTGGGGCTACTGCTGTGTTGTTCCTTACAGACCTGCATTCTTATTCAACAGGGCCACTGAGAACATGTTTGAACAAGAGGTCAGGTAATTTATGAAAGGGTATGAAAATCTTGTTATTACTTACGCAATACCACATCTGTTGTCAGAGATTTTCTGTCAGTTGAGAATAAATTATGAAAACAGAAAACAACATCACTTGGCTGAAAGATCTTCTTCCTTCTGAGCAACAGGGGATTTCACAGTGGACATGCAGTTGATGCAGATTTGGAAGTGCTCTTATGAAAAGAGTATGAAAAGATGATGAAAAAGAATATTTTCACATGATTTGAAATCATCAAGAACCTGGAAATGAAATCACTTTCTTTTTCTGTGCAAGATTTTCCAAAGTAGACAGAAAAGCTCTGAAAATACGAAAGCCTTGTTTGACACAACCTTCACAGATACAACATACATATTGACTATGTCAGATGGAAAATACAATTCGCAATTCTTCCCCCACCTCCTTAGCCCTGCTATGCAGGTCTCCTCTCTGGCTTGATTTGAGATGACTCACTCTCCTAAGCAGCTGCAAATGTTCTTCACCTATGTCTGATCATCAGAAAGGTTTTTTTCATCCTTTCCAAAAGCCAGTCTTCTCTACAGGGTTTCTCAGTTTTTTTCCTCAAACATAGGCTTTTTTTTCTATATCAGCTCCAGCTCCATGTGCTGTGCTTTACAAAAACTCTCACATTAGTATCATAACACCAAAACCCACTGTTATATGGAATGTTGGAGTTTTATGGCAGCATCATACAGAACACTGATAAAATCCCAGAATTTTAGAATCAACTGATTTAAGTTTCTATTTGTATTTCACTAACACAAATAGAGGGCTAAAAATAAACATCTAAAACCTAGACTCTTCTTAGCACTTTCAAGATTTCCCTTTTCCTGTCAAAATCAATACCGGGCTTTTCTTTTTAATAGGAGTTAGAAGTAAAAAAGTATGAATGGTAAAATCTTTCCTCATAGTTTTGTGATCCCAGATGTCATTTATAAAAGATTTTGAGAATATAGATACAAAAAGGAAAGAAAGATACAGATTATTTAGAAGCTAGAACCAAAAGCTAAAATCCAGGGGGAAAAAAAAATACTATGTATATTTGTGACTGTATACTTTATAACCACTGAAGACTTTATCTAAAATTATAAGCCAGGCAGAAGTTAAGGACTGTGTTTCTGGGTCTGAGTGTGAGCTTCTGTGTCTTAGCACACTTTAGCTTTTAAAAATATTTATACTTTTTTTTATTAAGTGTAACATTAAAAGGTATGAGGTCTTCAGAAAATTGGTTGATATCTTATGCTCTGAAGAGCCTTGAAAACAGTGTCTGCTGCATTGTCTACTAATTTTTCCATTTGCTTTTCCTAACCTTAACTTTCTGGTGGTGGGAGAAATTATTTTCTTCAAGTTAGGATATTCTAAAAGAAAAACATGATCTGGTAGTTTCTGTTAGATAAATGTGTTAGTTCTTATTTGCCATTACTTGGATGACACCTCTGTAGACATTATATGAATGATGTTTCTTAATTAATTGTGGTAGAGGAGTTCTTAGATGCAATGAGGGACCAAAGATGTAGTGGAGCCATTCAGCACAAACTTTAGAAGTAGTGCATATTACTTCTCACCACAATCCGTAGCATTGAGATAGTCACAAATATGTGGTATGTCTACAAACTGCCTCATATTAGAAGACATTAAAAGCTCAACACTTCCTTCCATTCTCTGTGGAACAGGTTAATGCATAAGGAGTATCCTTGAAAAAGATAGGAAGAGAGTCCGGTACAAAACCAAGTTTGATCCTATCTCTACTGATTTGAATAACAAAACCAGGGTGACAGTTCCTTATAGCAAGACTGCACGTTCCAAAGAACTTAAAAGTAAGCAAAGGCTACAGTTAAACTTGTTTGCATCATTTCACCACTGTCATGATGAAGGGAAAGCAAATGGGGTAAAAAATGTGGGATTTCCCAGTATCGCCTTACTGCATTTTAGTGATTCTGTTCCGTGGTAGACACTTGAAAGATGCCTGTGCTACGTTACACAGCGCATGCTGCGGCTTCAGAGCAAGCTCCTAATGAGCCAATAAACATCTGTGGCACACAACAGTGCCGCAGGTCTCAGAAGCAGTACAGTCATGTTAGCCATAAGCTTTTTAACAAAGCTGATTAACTTGCAGCTGACTTAACTGCTTCAGTGCTGCTTGGATCTTGGTCCATGTAGAAACATCTAGAGCATCTTTGCAAAACAAACTCAATTTTTAGAGTTTAGTGAAAAAATGAGACAAAACAAAAGTGGGAAAAGGTGTTGAGCTAGTTGCGTTTAAAATGCTGAACTTTACGTAGAGGAAATAAAAGGATATTTATAACAGATACCAGTTTTTCAAAAGAGAACAAAGCAGGATGTAAACTGTATAGAGTCCCAGCTTCAGCAGCCACAATGTGTCTCAGTAGCTCTGTCTGCTACCAGGTGTTTCTTACCAGTGGGTTTGATTACACATGATTTACAGGTTCTACATAGAGCTCCAGGACCCACTTCTTGCTAAAAGGGTGTTGACTCCAGCTTCACACTGCACGATGCTTTGTGTTTAGCCACACCTTTCCTACAAATTAAGCTTGTCTTTAGCGTTTTAGCATGATGCGAGGCAGTAAATTCTGAGTACAAACTACCACACACCACACCCTTATATTTTTGGAAAAATAATTGGCTATCATACCAGGTATTTTAAAACTTTTTTAAGTGGGGATTAAAAGCTTATAAAAAAAATCAAAGTAATACTTGGAAGATAAGAGAACTGAAGGGTTTTTTTTAAAATTTTCTGAGAACTATCAACCATATCAAATATTTTAGAAGGGCATTTTTCTAATTAATATTCTATCTGTCATCGTCTGAGCTCGCAGGCATAAATGTATATTGCTATCTTGTAAATCCATTTCAGCACTACAAAAAAATCCTCTGCTTGAATGACAGTTGTTATTTAATTCTTGCTTTTTTCCATCATTGAGCTTAGTAACAATTGCATATGCCCTGTCTTTATGGGTTGACGATCTGTACAGTGGGACCTGTACTAGCCTCTCTCAATGAGCACAAATAAAACAAGAATCTGAAACAAGGCCATTCTGCTCACTGTAAGTATTTTGGTGTGATATTTATATTAAAAATCCCATTCTGTTTCATATAATGCTAATAAGGTTGCATAGTGGATGCCCAGTCCTTGGAAAATAAGGTAGAATCACGTCAAGTGCCATACGTCAGTACTTTACCAGTACTTCTGCTTTGTTAAGTAGTTGAGAGAACAAAAGGCTTGTTTCTTCCTAGCTGCATGTAGTTTAATAAAGAATAAGTACTAGTTCAGAATATCATCTGTTCTGCAATACCACATCTACGGGAAGTTCTGGAAACAGTAGTGCTTAACACATCTGCACTGACAAAAATACACACTGGATGCCTGCAGTCCTCTTCCTGAGCAAAGATAGACTGACAGTGATAACAGAGCCTATTTCTGTGGGAAGAGTTGTTTATCTGTGACCTTGAATATTTCTTAAATACAGCAAGAAACATTGTTTTTTTTGAATTTTCATAACAATAATGAAATAGTAAACATTAAAGAAATAAAGCAGCCAAAAAAATCTACTCCCTGGCAGGGAGAAAGTTTTAATATTGCAGAAACTGCTTCTTTTTTAACATTCAGAGAACACATATGTAAAGTTAGGACATTTGTGTAGAAGTAGACATTCATTTTTTGAGAAAAATACTTCAGCAACTTTACAGCAATACTGATAACTTAGGAATTTAAAACAAATGTAAGGAAATGTGGGGCTTCCTACAATGATCATGAAAACGTAAAACCAAACTAAGTTGCCAATACAATACTCCCAAGTTACTAACTTTAAACTTGCAAAAACTGAAGTCTATAAGATGTTATTATGTTTTATTTGGGAGGATGCAGCACTTCTAGGGGATATTAATTGTTGTTTTTCTCCTCTAGAAAAAAAATTCTCTGTTCCAATTCTTATTTTGCATTCAAGTGACACCTTTAATATGAGAAAACTCACACTGAAATTTAAATATTAAAACTTGGCCCCCCAATATGAGATTTTTTTTTTCATTGTTGTTGATTTTTAAAATAAGATATTTCTACTCATTGATACTGGCTTTGAATATCACTAGATCTAATTTCAACCATTTTCTTTGCTTTTTCTGTATCTTCTGGTAGGGTCTTTTTCTATTTTAACTTAAATGATTCTGCTCAGTCAAGCGGCAACCAAGCAATTTAACTGTTGTACATTGATTTTTATGTGTACTTGTCTTCACAGAGTGGCTTTGTCTCCTTACTTGTTCGCTAAGACACTGGTAATTTATGAACATGAATTTGAATCAGCATGCTACTTTATTGCTGCTTTCACTTCAAAACAACTAGGCAGCAATATACCTTTAGCAACCACACACGTACACACAAACACACACACAGTTATGGCATGAACAGGAACATTGGGCATAGCCAGGTCTTCAATATGTGGATGAGCACTTGACCAAGTACTTTGCAAGTCATGAATCCTCTGCCTGCCTTGCAAGAGCTCAGCTAAATACAGAATGTTTTTCAAAAGATGAGAAAAATGAAATTGCATGAAGTAAACTGCGTGGTAAATAATACCACTGAAGTCATAATCAAGGAAGTAAGCAACAGTAGTTGACAAATCAACCTCTAATAAGCTTTTGACAAAAATCTCCATTCTTTATACCAACAGGCAGGATAAAGTAGTATCAGTCTGCCCTGGCTGAAAGGAGATTACACAAGACGAGAAGGAAAGGTTGTAAGGCCAAATCCTCTATTTGAAAATGTTCTGAAAAATGAAACCGTATCTGTGATGTCATCCATTCAATAAAAACCCCAAGCCACCAACCCAAAACCTTAAATCAGAAGTTCCAGTTTATCAAAAGTTCTTTTGAGGAGCACTGGAGAAACTAATATCTTACCGCTATCTGAAAAGGCTCCTGTTACAGCAAAAGCATAGAAATCACTCAGACACTTCTTTTACTTCAGGTCTGTGGTTTTGAGATCATTTATATTGACTCTACGAGCCCTAGGGTCGTGCAGCTTTTATCTTACAACAGCATAGCATAGGAGACAGCCCTGTACGTTTTGCAGTTTTGCTATGCTATTTTTTTCCAGTGAGGCCCCAGGTTAATGAAAAGTATAAAAAAGCTGTGTAACAGCATAAAAAATAATTTTTAAAAAGGGGATAAGGTAAAGACACAGTTTGAAGATAGAAAGGACAACAGTTACTTGCATTTTTAAATAATTAAAAAATATATACTCTTTCAGCATGACTTTTCCTTGTATGAGAGAGTAAAAGCTATAAGAAGTAAGAATTAACAATAATCAAAGCAATAGCAGCCATATTAAATTTTATTTCAGAACTGCCAGATAAAGATTATTATAAAGTGAGTTATCTACAAAAGGGACAAATCTTGAAAGTGTTGAAATTTTCCATGTGGCCTTCACTTGGAGTCTGTTACATGCAGCATTTTGCACTGGAGGCCTTAGATGGTTAAGAAGAAAGGTAGCGCAACAATACTTTGAATTTAGTCATGCTTATTTCCCAACACAAGCAAATTCAAAATACTTCTGTGCAAGATTTTAAGAGCATCAACTTGGGAGACATATTGGACCCAATTGTGTCTGCACATCATCAGTGCTGTTACCTGAACAGGTAAGACAACCACCTTGGTTGAATAGGGAGATACTGAAGGAAATCAGAGATAAAAAAAAAGCCTACCGACTGTGGAAGGCAGGACTGACTACTCAGGAAGAGTATAGCACGATAGTTAGAACATGCAGAAGGAAAATCAGAGAAACAAAAGCACAATTTGAAATTAATTTGGCTACTTGTGTTAAGGATAACAAAAAGCGCTTCTATAAATATATCAATAACAAAAGGAGGGGCAAGGAAAACCTCCATTCTTTGTTAGACCTGTGGGGGATCGTAGTTACCAGGGATGAGGAGAAGGCTGAGGTACTCAACAGCTACTTTGCCTCAGTCTTCACCAGTAGGAGAGGTACCCCTCAGGATAACTGGCCTTCGGGGCTCACAGATAGAGACAGGAAACCAAATGGCTCCTCTGTGTTCAAGGAGGAAACAGTCTATGAATTACTGAGCCACTTGGATCCACACAAATCAATGGGACCTGATGGATTCCATCCTAGGGTGATGAGGGAGTTGGCAGAAGAGCTTGTCGAGCCAGTCTCCATCATCTACCAAGAGTCCTGGCTCTCTGGGGAGGTCCCAGATGATTGGAAGCTGGCAAATGTCATGCCAATCCACAAAAAGGGCTGCAAGGAGGACCCGGGCAACTCTAGGCCTGTCAGCCTGACCTCAATGCCTGGCAAGGTTATGGAACAGATCACCCTGAGTGCAATCACACAACACCTTCAGGATGGACATGGGATCTGACCCAGCCAGCACGGCTTTATGAGGGCCAGGTCCTGTCTGACCAACCTGATCTCCATTTATGATCAGGTAACCCGCCTGTTGGATGAAGGGATGCCTGTGAATGTAGTCTCTCTGGACTTGAGCAAAGCCTTTGACACTGTCTCCCACGGCATACTCCTGGGTAAACTGGTATCCCACAGCTTGGACAGGTGCACTCTCAGCTGGGTTAAGAACTGGCTGGATGGCTGGGCCCAGAGAGTGCTGGTGAATGGGGCTGCATCCAGTTGGCAGCCGATCACCAGTGGTGTCCCTCAGGGATCAGTGTTGGGTCCAGTTCTGTTTAACATCTTCATCAATGATTTAGATGAGGGGATTGAGTCCATCCTAAGTAAATTTGCGGATGACACCAAATTGGGAGGGAGTGTCAACCTGCCGGAAGGCAGGAGGGCTCTGCAGAGGGACCTTGATAGGCTGGAGAGATGGGCTGAGTCCAATTGGATGAAGTTCAACAAGGCCAAGTGCCGGGTCCTGCACTTTGGCCACAACATCCCATGCAGCGCTACAGGCTGGGGACAGAGTGGCTGGATAGCAGTCAGGTGGAAAGGGACCTGGGGGTACTGATTGACAGGAGGCTAAACATGAGCAAGCAGTGTGCCCAGGTGGCCAAGAAGGCCGATAGCATCCTGGCCTGTATCAGGAATAGTGTGGCCAGCAGGACAAGGGAAGTGATCCTTCCCCTGTACTCGGCATTGGTGAGGCCACACCTTGAGTATTGTGTTCAGTTCTGGGCCCCTCAGTTCAAGAAAGATATTGAGGTTCTGGAGCGGGTCCAGAGAAGAGCAACAAAACTGGAGAAGGGGCTTGAGCATAAGTCCTATGAAGAGAGGCTGAGGGAGCTGGGGTTGTTTAGCCTGGAGAAGAGGAGGCTCAGGGGTGACCTCATTGCTCTCTACAACTATCTGAAAGGAGGTTGTAGACAGGTGGGGGTCGGACTCTTCTCCCAGGCAACCAGCAACAGAACAAGAGGGCACGAGCTTAGACTCTGCCAGGGAAGGATATCAGAAAAAAGTTCTTCACAGGGCGAGTAATCAGGCATTGGAATGACCTGCCCAAAGAGGTGGTGGATTCACCATCCCTGGAGGTTTTTAAAATAAGACTGGATGTGGCACTTAGTGCCATTCTCTAGTAATCATGATAGTGTTGGATTAAGTGTTGGACTTGATGATCTTGGAGTTCTCTTCCAACCCAGATAATTCTATGATTCTTAGTTACAACAGCAAAAATTTTGCTTTGGATGGTAATGTTTGAACCAGAATTAATCCTCCTGACTTTACAATATTGGTAGCTAAAGAAATCATAATTTTACCTCTAGTCTTACAATTTCCTATGCCTGACCAGATGTATTTCGAAGTACAATGGATGTCAATCCACAAAGTACAATCAGCATGTCAATCTTCAGTAAATCATGTTTTAGAGACTACATTTCAACAATCTGAAAATACGGTCAGGCATTAGAACAGCTGCCCAGGGAGGTGGTTGGGTCACCATCCCTGGAGGTGTTTAAAAGGTGGGTAGATGAGTTTCTTAAGAACATGGTTTAGTAAAGGGACAGGTACGGTTGGACTTCATGATCTCAGAGATCTTTTCCAACCAGATGATTCTATGATTCTGTGATTCTATATCACTTACCGCTCCATTGAACAAACCCAAATACAGTAAGGACCTGGAGAAAATGTAGAAATCACAGAGTTTCACTGTTTCTTGTGGTTTACATCAGTTTCGGGATGCGAATGAACATTGGCATCTTTACTCCAGTACAGTGCTGAGGTCTGGTCTGAGACTAAGAACATCAACAGAAAGAGCCAGGTCATGGCATCATTTACAAAACTGATCACTGTGGAGGTGGACATCATCATTCATCCTTTCCAGAGCAGGGTGCAAAAGACATGTTCCTATACGTGTAAAGAGGAAGAATAAATTAATAACTTAATTTTGCCTGAATTTCAGCTGCAATAGATGAGTATTATGACACTGCAACTTCTCAGTCCAGCAAAACAAATTCATCTCTACTCTTGCTTAGCATTTTCAAAAATGCATTTACTTGCTGTATAATACATAAGGGGTATTTTAGTTCTAGTTATGTCTTTTATTTCTAGTTATGCAAGTGTGATGTAGTATAGCAGTGTAGAAGTATAGTAGTATAGAAGTACCTCAAATCTTAAACCTCTGACTATGAAAATCTCGCTTTGGCACATTATTGTTCTAAATGTTAAGCTTTCACCCAGTGCATATAACACTCTGGGGGCTGGGGTGGGGGAGGAAAGCGAAATAATAGTTAAGGCTAAAAAATTAAATTGCAGTTCTTGTTGATGGAATTATGAATAGAATCTGAAGAATTTTTGAGTCAGTCTACTTTCAGCTTGATATGAGAAGCCTAAGTTGCAGAGGGCATTTCCTGACCCTCTGCAGAACTTTAAGCAAGTATTATCCGGTTTTCATTTAATTAAAGGGCACACTCACAGGTGTTCTGGCTAAATATCTCATGTAATGTATTCAGCCTAGCAACCCTCTGAAGAGGGGGAGGATTATTTTATACATGGGTACTGTGACACCAAGGAATTAATCATGATAGTCAAGGCAATACATGAGGTCTGGATTAGTTTTGAAAAAAAAAAGAAAAATCTCTACTCTTCTGAGTCATACAGTGGGGCTTGAATTTACAACTTCATGACTTCTGTGCTTTGGCTATACAAATGTACCTGTGAATGTACAACTGATTTGTAGAACACACAGAGCAATATATTGTGCACCACGTATCATGGTTTCAAATTTAGGAAACCACTTGTATCTGAGATGCATACTGGTGCCCTGACTTTTAGTGTAAAACATTAGTTTTCTCACATTTAGACTTGGGAAACCTGACACTGTTCAGTTTTTCAGCTGAGTGCTCCATTTGCATATTCTGCAGACAAATAGACACAAATTGTTGACGTTAAGTTTTCGTAAGACTTCCATACTCAAATAATACCAAGCAGACGTGTTTAAGTCAACGTAAGATTTTTCTGAAACATAGGTAACATGTATGCATGTGCTCAAGACCAGAGATTTAACTTCAGTAGAGTCCACATCCTGTATACAAGAAGAAGCAGAACTGAAGATGAAAAAGCATAAGTTAACCCTTTTGACTTGACTAAACTTAAAACCTATATAAAGGACAACTCACCCCTAAGATTTTACTTGAAAATGTAAGCAACTCACTGTTTATGAAAGCAATTTTTCAAAATCAGCATTTCATGTTACTTGACTCAGCCTTTCATCACATGTTTAGGTGAACTAACAGTTTTTCACCTAAGATTTCTTACTTTCTTCCCTATCTAAAATAACTCAAGACTGTATAGCTATATTGTTAATTTGGAAACTTTTAGAGGTTCAGATGAACCAGCATTCTGTAGATATTGTGATTTGACTGCCAGCTGTAGGATAAGAAGTGACCTAGCTGAATAACTGTGCTAGAAATCAATTCAGACTCTGAGCATTTCATAAAAGCCTCAGGAGAATAGTCTAAGTGAGATGTTTTGCCACTCTCACATGTTTGTATCCTGTTAAAGCTATCTTAAAGGATCTGATCACCATAAAAATATCAACTTTACAGAAATAATAGACTTAACCAAAACATGGATAGAAAACCTACATAAAATTAGAGAAATGTTTTCATCAACTTCGCATACTGATGACATCAATGCCATAGAATTATATCATTTTTACTGGTTCACTATGCATCCCCTTTAATGCATGAAGACATATTAAACTTTGAAACCTAGCTTTGCATAGACTAATGTCTGTGTTTAAGAATGCTAAAATTTCCATTCTTGCTATAGTAATTTTGTGATTTTGGATCCCTGCCAAGCAGAGATAATTAATTGTTACTTCTGCCTTCTGACAAGAATTTCTTAATACAATCACAGTTCTTAAAACAGACTGTGGTTCATTTTTGAGATTCCAGTTTTAACAATTCAATGCACCTTTTTGTATAAAACATGGCTTAGGAAGTATAAGCATAGGATATCTCAGGAAGATATTTACTCAATAGGCTTTTGAATACAGTAAATGACACACTTGTTTTATCATTTATGAATAATTAATTAATGATTAAGTGTAATACAAGAGTTTATCTAAAGAAAAAATCCTCTAATGCAGTGGTATTTGTGCACATCTTTCTAAGATGATCATGTGATATTTAATATAGTTTATTATGGTAAAAAATATTTTTGCTTTTCTTTCACTTTAAAGCAAAGGAGAGCGCTCTCAAGGCTATGACAATTAGCCCTGAATCTTGTAACAGAAGTTTCTGTGCAAGCCTGCAGCCTAAGGTGACTGTTCATGTAAAGAGTCACACAGTGTGGTCTTACTAGCTACAGTTTCTTGTATGAAGAAGAGGCAGATTGATCTTTTATAGAAACCCTTGAAAAGAAAAAATAAACCACAGAATGTACATTGTTGCAAATTAATTATACTATCATAATCCATCAGCAACATCCCTAGAGAAGCAGACATATAAAAGTGCTATCTTTCTTTTGCAAATGCAAAAATGGAGATGTTCATCTCTGCTTTTCTCCTCAAACTTCAAATTATGATACTGCATATATGAGAGTCCCTGGACTAATTGTAGTTCTGATCCATTCTGATTGCCTGAGGCTATCTTTTGAGATCAATACCAGTTAGTTTGTGTGGGCTGACTTACCTTCATTATCTGCACTTCTTTTCTTCCCAAAACAAGTGGTGCGATAGACAAGTGCAAAATTCTCTTAAAGAACAATATTATTTATCTAGAGTAAAATAACCTGAGAGAAAAGAGGTGTCCAAAAAATGAAATAGACTATGTAAATATCTAAACTTAATCAATATGTAATCATTTCCTGTATGACAACTCCAGTAGATACAGCTTTCCTTCCACTACATACGTCAACCTGAAAGTTTTCCTTCAGTACAAACGCTCAGTGAAATATTAATTATATTCACACATTATCTTATCAGCTGTATCAGACTGCTATTCTTAGGTAACAGATGACAGCTATACAATTGTTGGCAGGAATACCTATACAAGATTCAGTTTTGCTGGTTTTCTCATCTAGGAGTTTGGGTGTCTGATGAAGTGCATCATCTGTGCTTGAGCTAGTAATATAAAGGAATGAGGTATATTTTTAGTAAGACTGTATGTTCATGCTGCATTTATATTCTTTAAGGTTTCAGTAATGGTTTAGATTTAAACAAGAATTTAGTCTTTCATCAAATACAATACACAATACTCATTTACTTTCTGTGCTTTGTTAATTTTACATCCTATGAGGAAAAACTGAAACTTGAAAGAGCATATTTCACTTTTCTTTAAAATAAAAACAAAACCAAAACCACAAGCAACAAAACATGATATGCTTATCAGATATGGAGGAACCTGAAAACAAAGAAATAAGACTTCCAAATAAGCAATTTTACATAGAGTAATTAATTAAAAGAATAATATGCTATTGACATTGAGAAAGATTAGCATGTAAGCATTTCAGACAGAATTTCTTTATGCAAATTGTAATTAAAATAGAACTTTCAAAGATATTGTGCTTTTATAGTTTTCTCAAGGCAAAAGCCCTAAACAAGCACAACACTGAATGCATACTCTTATTGTGATCAGGTACTTTGTAGCTACAGCAAGATTTTAAGCAGATCCTTTCAAGTCTCCAGTTAATGAAGACCAGCAATAGCATGCAGAAGAAGGGCTCGGGAAATATTACTTGATATGGGACTTAAGGCAGAGGAATTAGCTGTGCCCTGTTCCTCCTGCAGAGTCTCACTGGGTTCTGTTGCCTTCAGTGAAGGCGTGGTGACCTGGTTCAGGTTTGGCTTAGCGACCAAACTCTGGTCGCTTGGTCCATCTGCAAACAGACACCAATGTGGTGGATGGCAAAGTGGCCGTTTATTGATAGATAACACAGGTTTATATAGCTGAGGTTTATAACGTCACTGCCACCTGCACTTCCGCCTGCATACATCTTGAGCTAAACCCTATTGGCTACTGGTTACATCATGGACTAAACCTTATTGGCTACTATGGACTAAACCTTATTGGCTACTGGGAGAGGGGCCCTTATCTTTCCATACAACACGATATCTTCCCGCCGCCAGACCCTAGCTACCAACAGGTTCGAAGAGATTTGCTACTGATTGAAACATATAGACCAAAACCTACAGCTGTCAGGTACAATGCTAACTGTCTTAAAAGTGGACATACTTACCATTCCTGTAGGTGAGATTGTATGTAAAAGTGTAAAAATATGAAGTAAGTAAAGAGTTTCAGACAGAATTATAGATAGATCCCATTGATGCCATTAGGAATGGTACTTCAGGGAAAGCTGACAAATAATTTCTACTCATATAATGGTTTCACTAAAGTTCTGTGGAATTCCAGAGGGCAGACTTCGTCCTGTCTAGGAGCAGGGTTGATAGAGTCCCTTGAGAGGCAGTCCTAAAGGGCTAAGGTGTCCAGGAAGTCTGGACATTCTTCAAAAATGAAAACTTAAAAGCAGGGGAGCAGGCCATCCACTTATGCTGAAAGATGGGCCAGGTGGGAAAAAGATTGCCCTGGGTAAACAGAGTGGAACTCAGGGCAAGAAAATAGAGTTTATGACTTTTGGAAGAAGAAGCAGGCAACTGAGGAGGACTAACAAAATATTATGAGGCTATTCTGGGAGTAAATTAGAAAGGCCAAAGCCCAGCTAGCACTTAATTCAGCTACTGTGCTAAAAGACAATAAAATATGTTTCTACACATAAGAATAAAAGGAGGGCTAAGGAAAATCTCCATCCTTTATTGGATGCAGGCGGAAAAGAGTGACAAAAATGAGGAAAAGGCTGAGGTACTTAATACCTTATTTGCTATCTTTAATAGTAAGACCAGTTTCTCTCAGGGTATCCAGCCTGCTGAGCTGCAAGACAAAGATGGGGAACAGAATGAAACCCTTGCACTGTGATTGATGTCTACAAATTATTCATAAGGAACAGGCAAGGAAGGAGAGATGAGGGTGAGGGACCTGTCTTCTATCTCAGGAATTCGATCGATTGCAAAGAACTATCTTTGAAGAGCAGTAATGCGCAGCTTGAGGTTTTATGGGTGAAAATAAGAAACAAGCCAACAAAGGAAACTTTATGGCTGGTGTCTACTACAGGCTACTTGATCACGCGGAGGAGGCTGATGAAAAGATCTTTCTTCAACTGCAGGAAGCATCACTGATCCTGAGAGAGGACATCAGCCACCCGTGCATCTATTGGAAACACAGCACAGCAAACTACAAACAGTCCAGGTGACTACTGGAGTGCATTGAGGACAACTTTGTAGTAAAGGTGATGGAGTGCCCAACCAGAGGACAGGCATTGCTCACCTGCTGCTCATTAATGCAGAAGAACTTGCTGGAGAGATCAAGATTGGAGGTAGCTTGGGCTACAGTGATCGTGCCCTGGTGGAATTCTCAGTCTTGAGGGTTACAGGACAGGTAAAAAGTAGAGTCAGGACCCCAAACCTCAGAAAGTCAAACTTTCCGCTGTTTAGGGCAGCAGTGAGTGGGATAACTTGGGAAACTGCCCTCAGAGGCAAAGGAGTGAAAGACACCCGGGAAATATTTGAAGACACTATTCTTAGACACAAGAACTCTCCGTCCTCATGTGCAAGAAGCTGGGCAGGGGAGGCAGGAGGCCAACTTGGCTAACTCAAGACCTCTTAGCCAAACTAAAACAAAAAATCAAAATGCATAGGCAGTGGAGGCAAGGGTATACCTCCTGGGCAGACTATAGTGATATGGCCTGAGAGTGCAGCGAGGGGATCAGGAAAACGAAAGCACAGCTGGAGCTGAGCTTGGCTAGAGACATGAAAATTATGAGAAGGGTTTCTTCAGGTGCATCGGAAAACAAAGGAAGATGAAGGAAATTCTGCCCTCCTTGACGAGTGAAAGAGGAGACCTGGCAACAACTGCCATGGAAAAAGCTGAGGTACTCAACATGCCAGTCACATCCTGGGCTGCATTAAAAGGGAGGTGATTCTGCTGCTCTCTGATGCTCTTGTAAGACCCCATCTGGAGTACTATGTTAGGTCTGCGGCCACTAGTGTCATAAAGAGGAGGACCTTCTTGAGTGGATCCAGAGGAGGGCCATGAAGATGATCCGAGAGCTGGAGCACCTCCATTGTGAGGACAGGCTGAGAGAGCTGGGGTTGTTTAGCCTACAGAAGAGAAGGCTCCAGGTAGACTTTATAGCAGGGTTTCACTGCTTAAAGGGGACCTACAGGAAAGATGTGGAGAGGTGTGTAGTGGTAGGATGAGGGGAGACCTTATCGTTCTCTACACCTCCCTGAAAGCATTTTGTAGAGATGTGGGTTTTGGTCTCTTTTCCCAAGTAGAAAGTGATAGAGGAAGAAATTACCTCAAATTGTGCCAGGGGTGGTTTAGATTGGATATTAGGACAAATTTCTTTACCAAAAGGTTTGTCAATCTCTGGAACACCTGCCCAGGGAAGTGGTTTAGTCACCATCCCCAGAAGTACTGAAAAGATATGTAGTTGTGGTGCTTAGAGACATGGTTTACTTTTGGACTTGACAGTGCTAGGTTTATGGTTGGACCTGAGGATCTTGCAGGTCTCTTCCAACCTATGAGCTCAATCAAAGCCAATCGCATTTCAGCTGCCTTAATGCTGAATAAGAACAGGTTAGACTTATTAACTATATTGATAAATGCAAATTAGGCCTTCATCTATACTACTTAAAGAAAACCACTTCATGTTTTTCCTACTGTCTGCTAACCACTTTACAGGATCATCACTGGAAGGCACTTACTGTCTGAAAAACTGACTGCTGACAGAGGTCTGCACTTAAGGGGAATCCTTCTGCACTCTTTCATTCTGTCAAAGAAAGTTTAGGTATTTTTTGGGTATGGATTCAGTTTTCTGAATTGCATCAGGTCCTAAACTCCAGGTATCAGACAGATACATTCTGACTGTCACTGGTTTGAGATTAGGCCCTTAATTGGAAATAGAATCATGCGTATAGATTTGCAATCAGAAACCTACTGAAATAAAATTGTTTTCATTAGTTACATCTCCTCCCTGTCAAATACGTAACTTCGAGAGTGAAAAGATCTGTGGTTCGTGTTCTTCACAGTTTCATGAGCGGTATAAACCTATTTCAGAAGAAACACAGGGGGGTTTTATTCTATTGACAGAATTAAACTTAACTTAATGTCTGAATGTTGAAAAACCCCCGGTTCCCACACTACATTTTTTCATCATTTTATTTAGAAGGCGGACAAACTAGTTAATGGAAATGCAAATTGATTTCTCCTCTCTAATTAACTACATAAATATATATTGTTTAGAAGGTTAAGTTTTGATTAATTGTATATACTTTATCTTACACAACAATGAAAATCTTTTAATGTGCTGTGCAAAATGGCACAGCATTGTAATATTCTGGCAAATCTTTGGAATTATTTGTAACAAAAGACAAGCTATTAATAGGTATACAGCAAATACAATTTATAAATTTTACACAAACATAAATCCTTAAGATTATTATACCTTTTGCTAACCAAGTATCCTGTTCATTGAAATTGACTCTGTGATGGCTTTATTCAAATGGAGACTAGAAGCTACACTTGTATACTTTTCTATACAACATTTTTAAAAAAATGGAAAAGCAAGCTCCTTAAATAAAAATAATTTCTAATTTTATAATAATCCTGTATCAGCCTTACCAGTCTAAGGAATTGAAATTATTTTCCCAGGGTTTTTCAAAGCCTTCATTCCTGGCTATCTGCCTGAGAACAAGTTACAGCTTTAGATAAAAGTGTACACTTACTTCCAGAAGCTTCTGCCTGATGTTCTAGTTGCGACAAAGATACCCATCTGTCTATTCAGTACATCTGACATGAGATTAATACCCCCTCCTTGGTGACATAAATTGTGAATTTGCACTTGTTCTTTTAAACATATGTTTTTTTCCTGACTCTTTGAAAGTTTCTGATTCTTTAAAAAAATCATTTGGCCTAATTAGTTAGTTGACCAAACACATTTAAAAGTCTTGTTGTCTTGGGATATCATAAACCATGGACAGATCTAATATTTTGTAATCTAACATTAAGTGCCTGCCAATTGCATCATATCCAGTAACAAATGAAAGTAGAACAGTTGTGGTGATGAAACTTGATTAAATTTTAAAAAAAACATTCAAAGGTTAGTCTTTAAAGTCTCAGTCCAGTGAACCAGTTCAACACTTACTTAAGTGAGCACATCCTTTATTTACTTATGAGGATAGACATTTATTTTGCATTTTAAGGATATATTTTCCAAAATGTTTCATTTGCCCAGAACAAGAAGTGTTATTTTCTTGGAAGAAGAAGTTCTGCAGTTCTTTTAGCTGTTTAAACCCCTGTACTCTTAGGTTTAAAACCAAAGTTTTGGGGATTAGACATGTAAAAATTGTGCAGGAATGTGAAGTGACAAATCATGAGTTTACTTAGGTATTACAAATGATATAATCACAAAAACATTCCCTAATTCTGCATAGGTCAACTTCTGTTTATTCAATTTAAAAAGCAGCATAGCTGTTACAAACGCAAAACTGCTTCTCGTCACTGTAAAACAGCTATACTGGGATTGCTCCCTTTTGTGTATTGGCAGATGTCCAATTATTTGCTCCACAATTGCACAAGAGGATTACATGCTTCCTTTATTTAGACGAACAAACAAAAGCTAAAGGTCTTTTTATGTTTTGCAATTTTCATGCATCAAAACATTAGTTTCAATGTAAATCAAACTGCACTAAGTAATCCATGCAGCAATCTAAAGAGCTGAACATGGATAAAATAACTTCCTTCAAATATATTTTAAAAATTCTTAAGTAAAAATTTCTGAAACAGAGTATAATGGCATTAGCTTCAAGTATTTAAAGTAAATTTCAAACAGAACAGTGTAATGTAATAGTTCACTCGTACTATTTGTAAGTCTGTCCTTTTGTAGTACTAACTCACATAAGTCATCTCCTTCTGCATTTCTAAATTTTTCTTGCATGTATGTTTCGTGCAAAAATTACCATGTTACTATGTGAAGGAAAGAAAAATGTAGCCTAGATGGTGGAGGGTTTTTCTTCAAACACCAGACCAGGAAGTAAAATATATCACTGGAAGAAAACCACTATGTCCAGCAGTAATAGCTGAATGGCCTTATAGCTACCCAAGCAAAAATGCTTGCATGTGTCATGAGAGATAATCTAGTCCTCATAACCACAGCAGCTCTGAAAGTCATACAAACCCCAGGATAAGGGGATGCTGTTCCCCGCTTCACTCTGCAGCCAGGCACCTAACGGCCAGGTGGGCCAAACCTAAGGTACACATTCTTTGAAAGAGAAACACGGTCAAGAGAAGAGTGTCTGCCCAGTGTCTTTGACTGATACCCCGTAATTGTCCATACAAAATGTATTTGGTCATTAACATCATAGTCTTACACAGGTCAAGAGACTTTACTACTGTCACTTCAAATTCCTAAACCAAACTTTGGGACTTTTAAATGGGAAAAAGTAAAGTATTGAATCAGGAGAGAAAATCTCAGAAAACCAGCACCAGAGGAGATCTATTGTTCTCCCCTTCAGCTGTAAGATACATTTTTTTAATGTCTCCAAGAAATGAAGAGGCAGTGAGGTAAGTTTTTTCCCTGTATTGGAACAGGCTGCCCAGAGAAGTGGTGGATTCACCATCCTTAGAGTTGTTAAAAAAATGCGTAGACATGGCACTCTGGAACATGGTTTAGTAGGCACGGTGCTGTTGGGTTGACGGTTGGACTGGATGATCTCAGAGGTCTCTTCCAATCTAATGATTCTATGATTCTGTTATTCTGTCCAGTGTTCTGGTGCAGCAGTACATCTGTGAAACCCTCTGCTCTCCTAAAGTGTCCAGCGCTGGGCTGAAGAGTCTGTGGCTATCCTTAGGCTCAAAAAGACAACTCTCACAATCACAGTATCACAGTATTACAGTATCACAAGGTTGGAAAAGACCTCTGAGATCATCTAGTGCAATCTATGACCCAACACCAACACATACTTGTCATTTAAACCATGGCACTGATCGCCTCATCCAATTTGTTTTTAAACACTTCCTGGGACGATGACTCCACCACCTTCCTGGGCAGCACATTCTAATGGCCAATCACCCTTTCAGTGAAAAAATTTTTACTAACATCAAGCCTAAACCTCCCCTGACGAAGCTTGAGACCCTGTCCTCTTGTTTGGTCACTGATCGACTGAGAGAAGAGACCAACCTCTGCCTGCCTACAACCTCCTTTTACGTAGTTATAGAGAGCAGTAGGGACTCCCTGAGCCTCCTCTTCTCCAGGCTAAACAACCCCAGCTCCCTCAGTCGCTCTTCACAGGGCTTGTGCTCCAGCCCCTTCACCATCTTCATTGCTCTCCTCTAGATACACTACAGCATCTTGACATCTCTCTTAAACTGAGGGGCCCAGAACTGGACACAGTACTTGAGGTGTGGCCTGACCAGTGCCAAGTATAAGGGGATGATAACTTCTCTAGTCCTGCTGACCACACCATTCCTGATACAGGCCAGGATACCATTGGCCTTCTTGGCCACTTGGGCACACTGTTGGCTCATGTTGAGTTTCCTGTCTACCAGCACTCCCAATGGAAGGAAACATCTTTTATGTTAGAAACATTCTATGAAAAGCCAACAGCAAGAACACTACCAGTGTTGTCGCTGGTCTTCATGAGGCACAGAGACAGTGACAAAGTTATTTAGATTGTGTGATGAGGACCAAGCCTGTCCTCTTTTCTAATTTCTTATTAGTTCACATTCGCAGAAGCCTCTTCAAAATTTAGTGTACACACTGGACACTGAGATGTCTTCCTAAACGGTTCCTCTACCCAGAGAAGCTGTCTTTGTAATTAAAATACAAAAGCAAAACAAGACAGCAAGCAGGTCAAATATAGGCAATATGACACTCTACCAGTAAAAAAGTGGTGAAGTTGGTGAAGAATATAAGGGCCATCTGCAATTGTGGGACAAAATTGACCACTGCTTTTTGACGTTTTTCTTCTAGAAATTGGTCAGATCACCCTGTAATTATTTAGACACTACTGAGTCCCTGTAACAAGGCACTGTTTGAAGAGACATGTATAGACTGTATATGACCAGACAGCACCATGCATTGCAGTCTATGCAATGCACACAAATTTTAAAGTATTTCTGTTTAACTTTCCTCCCCTCTACATGCACCTGTGTACCAGTACATTCTCACTGTAGGTTCTGTTTCTTGTTAGGAAAAACAATGACTGCACAGGTGATAGGCTACTGGCTGCATAAAAGCACAGTACACAGTCAAGTGCCACCTGCAGCTGAAGGGGGAGAATTACACAGATTTGTGTGTGACATAGTACATCTAAGCACCCTGAAGAGGCATGACTGTTCAGGCATTTGCTTCATGGGGTCCTCTGTTCACCCCCTACAGATTTACTTTCTAATCAGTAGCAGCATAGAAGGAGGGATGGGCTATTTGGGTCTGTTAGGAGAGAAGACAGGAAATGACCAAGTACTTATCCAAGCTCAAGAGTAAATGGATGAGACAGTTCCTGAATGAATTATGGACTTCTGTCCCCAGGTGAATTATGGACTTCTAATTGTTTTCTACGGAATCTCACTTTGCAGATTTCCTGTTTGGTAACTGCCCTTGTGCTACAGCAGTAGTCCAGTGAACTCACCAGCCCCTGAGGTCTGAGAAGGATACATAGGCTGAAGAGTAGAAGGCACAAGTGTTACTCACAGAAGGTTATATGTGACAGCAACAGTGTTTTGGAAAAGTCCCACTGCCCCATATGAGGAGCCCAGAGCTACTCATGCATAGCTACTGGAGGGTCCAGGAAGCACCAGCTGAAGCTATCTCCCCATTCCCTAGTCTCTTGCTGAGACTTCTATAGGAGTAATGGTGAAGGCAACATGGATGGTCATAGAATTGCGCTTCACAACTGCCCCATAACAGCATGACAACTTAAGAACCACCTAACAAGCACCTGTAAGCATAAGCTTCATGCAGTCAAACATTTCTGAGCTCTGTAATGCAAAGAAACTTGAGAAGGTGGTGGTGCTGGTATGCTTCCACACTGTTCCTTTCCCCAAACTGTCCCACAGTATCAAGTGACTTCAGCATATTCACCAGACCCATCCAGATGCTTTCAAACCTGGATACAGACATCAGCCACCACCTCTTTATTTCTAACTACATACACAGCTGACAAACTGCAGGCAGGCCAAGGAAGCTGAACTTTACTGCAATTCCAGACTTACACAACCAATCTGTCCCACAGGTAGTAAAAACCTCTTACAGGACTTGAGCCAAAATATCTCTCTGGCTGTCCTCTTATCAGGCAGCTATTGAAATATAAATAATATTTTTAAAAGTGAGAAAGAAAAGGGTTAGTCTATTAGGAGGGGAAACCAAAGTGCTCCTTGCTTCAGTACAGCAAATCTGGCAAGAATATTGGATATCTTTGGAAGAAGATATAACATAATAAAAAAAAGCCAATCCCACAGGCATTTTCCCTAAATACTGCTGTATTCTCTTTCTTTGAAAACACGGTGTATAGAAAACACAAATATACTGAGTTTATATGTCTCATTGTGTACTTCAGTTTGCTGAAAAGGTTGAAACTTAGAGGGAGAAAAAAAGGGGGAGCAGAAACTTTGAAAACAGTTCCATGAGTTTATACTGGGGGATTTATTTTGTACTATAACTCATGATGTCTTCTGGAATATTAATATTTACTGTCTGGCTATCACAGAAAGCACAGTACAGTAGCGATTGTGAAATAGTCTGCATGATCTCTTTGCATTGTGTGGGATGAACTTTTATTTTGTACTTGTTCACAGTTTACTAGTGGAACTTGGACTATTCTGATGATGAAATAAAGATTTCTAATAGTCTCAAACTGCATCTGTGTTTAAAGTTATACGCATTATGCATTGATTTACTGACTTGTACCACCTCCACCATGGTTTTACCTCATGTTAATTACTTACAGGTTCTGCTGATGATCCTTAGGAAGGATAAGCATCAGCAGAAGATGTATTCTTTGTGTAAACCACTACATGGTGAGTGATGGTGGCAGATTCTGGCAGTAAGTACATAATTACACGTAGAACTATATTTTCGCAAGCACACTGCAAAATGGTAAGATGTTCTGAAACAATGGGAAGTAGACCTCTATACTTTTAGTGACACATTTATTCTATCACACCCTTCCTGAAAGGCATTAGTTCTGCAGCAGTCTTACAGTAAAAACTGGTTTTAATTTTACAAGAGTTACTTCACAACTCATGAAATAAACAAAATAATCTTAACCAGACTTCTAGAGTCTGTACACAGCCTGAAGGCTTGAAACAATCAGCTATTTTATTCATTCAAATGATTTGTTCACTCTGAAACATAATGATAGTCATTTCTAATATTTATACTAATCTCCCCCTAACCCCAGTAATTACAACATAGAAAGTCTTTCCTTAAAATAGCAGCCAACCACATTAGTCAAAAGGAAATAAATCACCTCTGCATATGGCTTCCCCACTCTGCTAGCTTTGGGAAACAATATATTTTGAAAACCAAAATCTAGAGTAATTCCAAAACAGCAAAACATTAAGAGAATTTTGTATGAATTTGATAAAGACTTCTGTTAAATCACATCTTCTTGATTTCATGCATTTTCCTATCAGTTGTCTCTGGTGACATATGAGACATACGAGTCATGCTACAAAAATCATAGTTTTTGTTGCAGAACTAAGGTCCAGTCTGCAGCAGACTCTGCAGAATGTTTCACTTCCACAATTTGCAGCTGACCACTAGATTTAATCCTGGTGAACAAGGACGTAAAAGAAGAATTAGTCTACATGCTAATTACCATATCAAATTAAAATCAATTAATGTTATTTATCTAATGGAAAGTTCTGGATGTCAATGTAAAAAATACTTATCAGTCTTTCAGTTTGTGTTATGAATTGTTGTCATACCATCTATTAGACAGTATTTAATGTTCTGCCCCAAGCACTTTTTCTTGTGAGAGTGTTAATAGATAATTCATCTCTTTGTAGCTTGGTTGCTCCTTCAACAAACCCAGTTTAACCTCAATTCATCACTGAAACTGTGTCTAAAGCAGTTTATTTCTGGTACTGTCTCAGATTTCAAGGCTCATTATATTTATCTGTGCAATGCTAAGCCACATAATTCTGTGCTCAAGTGGACAAACAACCAACTCTAATGAAACTTTTTTGGTACTAGGCTTCAAAGAAGCTATTAAATACATATTTGCATGGTATTGCTCTTCCTGGTGAGATCTTCAATATTTAGGGTAACTGGAGGTACAGGAGAAAAGTCTCAGTCATTTGGGGGCTGGATCCTCTTTGAACATAAAAAGATAGTATTTCTTAGATTCTTTTTCACTAGAGTGACTTTTAAGTTGCTGATGTCCAAAATGCCAACATTTGCTAGTACTAATTTCTTAGTTTCTGAAAAACACAATTTCCTTGTACTGATGGTCTAAATTGTAATTTACTTTAAGTTTATTTCAGTAATGAGCATGTAGCAATACAATCACTTGTACAGCTTGATTCTATTAATTCTAACATTTGTTAAAAAAGTGAAGAACTTTTGCTTTGTTTTCATTAATTTCAAGATTTTCCAAGGGAGGAAGGATATTCTTGATCCTGCCTGGGATACAAAGTACAATTTTCTTAATGTCAGTTCAACTGAAATATTCACACAGCAACAAAAATATCTGCAAATATTTTAAAGGAAGAACAAAATTACAGAATTGCTTTAGAATAAAATTTACCACCTTTTAGAGAAAAAACCCACAACTCTTACTAAAAGAAATGTTAATTGCGATAGAATCAGTAGCATAAATGTCACCATTTCAAGCAAATTGAAATTGCATTTTTTTGCACAAAAAAATAAACAAAGGAAAACTGAAGAACCTTTTCAGAGTTACCATAAGAATAGCAAAAATCAGCTTGAATACACATGTATCTTATTTCTTTGTCTGTTAACTTCTAGGAAAACACATTTTACTGTACAATTCAATGTTAACTTCTAAAAGTATTACAGTGTTATGGGGTTGACAGCATTAGGTGTACTTTGTAGAATGCAGCTAGCTCTTATTTCATTATGTGGGCATACCTTACCTGCTTGACACTCTCCTTGGATAAATAAAGTCATGCATCTTGTTAATGTACTTTTAAAATGTCAAGCTTCTTCCCTGAAGGGTTGATATGAATGTTCATCCTTTCATACTTCTATCCAGTCACTTTTCAGATCTATAAATTTTGAAATATGATGCAAACTTCAGTCAGCAGAACAGCCAGTAAAATGCTCAATAGTTTTGAAATCTAAGTATCTTTATGGTTAAAGGAAAAATTTAAATATCGATAATATTGACTGGACAATTCTGCCATGTAATGAAAGGTGTTGAGTTACATACAAATTTCCTATTTGTTGATTTCTGTACAAACCAGTAAATTGGCTGAAAAATAAGCTGAAACATACATTTGAATCAGACCACATACATCTCTCCCCCTTGACTACAGAAATTTGAATTTCCACATGACAGAATAAATGTTATTAAAGCTCATTACTTCAAAAATTACAACCTGGCAGGACAAAGAGCATCATGGAGGTGCTGGGAAGAATATGAAACCCTCTTCCTCTCACCAATGCAAAGGTCATTCAATGATGCTGCTGGGGATGTAAACTCCTTGACAAAGCCTTGATTTGGGAATAGCTGGAGGCAGACTGGGCTATCAGGTTGGCTAATGTCATCCACAACTGCATTAGCTGTAAGACCCTAGGAAGCACTCTCAGGTGGCACTGGGAAGAGAGATTTGGTGCAGAAATTCCCCAACTAACTGTAGGCAAGACAGATGCCACATGTGCCTGGTGAGTGCCATGTGGAAAGCGCACCCAAGGTTTGTGGAGGCAATGCAGCAAGGCTAGTGTGACACCTGAGCATTGCTTTTCATGAGAACCATGCTTCAGGGTGTTATCAACTTGCTCCTGCTGCCAGCTTGGGCCCAGCTGGGCAGAGGATCTCTCCACGAAGTGATTCTAGGTGATACAAAAATGTCTTTAGCTGACTGTACTCAAGTTCAATATGGTCAACTGATGGTCCAAATCTGTGTCTACCAAGCTGCAGGATTCTTGTTACATCTCTAGGGAGACAAGCAGTGCATCGTGAGCGATTTCATAGCTGAAACCGCTCTCTCTGCTCCTGGCATGCTGCAGTTTCAACACACAAGTGTATGAAACCTATGAACTGGCATCTCTGTCACAGACTGCCAGGTCTTGTGATCTGCCAGTGGCTGATTATTTCCCCTGGCTTTCAGCTGGTTGGGATAGCAGACCTGTATGCAAATCATTGCAGATCCCTACTTGGACACTCACAGTTAGCTATTATGGATGTGGCACAGTAAGAGACTTTTGGCAATTAAACTGTGGTTTTGCTGGAATACTTATAAATTCCTTATAAAGCTGTTCAGAATGGTATCAGCTGGACTAGTGTGTTCAGAACTTCACAGAACAATTCAGCTCCAATTCTAATACACATAAATTGAGAAAACACGTTTATCTTTTATGTTTAGGAGGTGATCTGCTGAAAATATACCTCTGGTTTATCTAAACAAAGTTGAGGCACTGTGCTGTTTATATGACCACTCAACAACGTTAGTAACTGCAATAAACCAAACTGTTATTAAAATGGTACTTCCTGGCACTTGATCACTTTTTGAAACACAGTGATGATAGCATTTTGTAGCTCAATCAGTCTTAAAGCACACAAACCCTATTGCCAATGTTTTATTATGGAAAAACCACCCTGGGATACCCCAGAACTATACATTACTAAGCAAGTGAGGCAAAGATAAGTATCGTTGGTTAGATCAGAATTCAGAATACATTAACTTGAATTACTGTATTATGTGAAAGACCATGTGTAGAGCACGTTACTTCACAGAGGGGTTTTGGGAGTTGTTTTTTAATTTATTTTTGGTTTTACTATAGTAAGCACCTGGATGCAACAACAAAGCTTCTGTTGCTTTAAAGAATTTTAATTTTAACTTCAGGTAAATTATTTATTTATATGCATAGGCACATTTTAATTTGCATTGATAATGACAAAAATATCATCTTCTTTAAACAAGTGCCAAAGGACTGCACACTGGTAGTGGGTCTGAGTACAGATTACTCTCCATCATGTTGGAAAGTTATTTAGCCTGGAATGTAGCTATTTAACTTTTGCATCTCCTGTTCATGGTTTCATACCTCTTAACTTTTTCTAGTAAAAGTTACTTCAGAATGTGTAGACTTCTAATTAATTGGAAGCCATAACGACCCAAGACAAAATTCAATATCTTTGAATCTCAGTCAGTGAGTTCTAATATCTAGTGTATTTTATTACTCACCTTCCTTCTAGTTGTTATTTTAAATTGTGATGGCAAGCACTTAAAATACTAGACTTCTTCCCTACAATTTTTACAAGTCATAGAGTTTGTACTTTTTTTTACTTTACAGTTCTGTGATTTGTATTTTATTCCTCCTATGTGTTCAGGCCTCTGCCATCACACATGGCCTCATTCCATACAGATACACAAAATATGATAAAACATTTTCAAAGTTACCATTTTCAGCCTACTTTATCTTAATAATTTTATGCAATGCAAATTCCTCTTCCCTGAGTTTTGTTTTCTGAAATTTCAAATTCAGAAAAAATAGAAATGGCAAAGTGGGATTCATCATCAATTTGCTGACTGACAGCGTCTGACCACATTTTTGTCAGCAGTTGTTCAAAAGCTTAATTCTGCTGCATGTTTGGTTTTGTCTGCAGTGATAATAGGGTTTTTCTATATGGAGATCCTCTAGGAAAGAGTAAAGTTAATGCTCTGTTTCACCAGAGGTTAATCCCACTGTAAGGCATTTTTTTGAATCCCTGTGTAGATGCTTTAATTTGAAAGTCACATGGCTCCAGTTCAGTAGAGCTGAAATCTCTTAGAATTACACTATAGTGACAGTTATTTTTCTTCTGAATGAGGGAATCCACATGGAGCCTTAATAGGCTGTAACTTACACACTGGCTGTACCTCTTTCTTTAATTTGACTTACATCCTCAAAGTCATCATCAACGTATTATAAATTATACTTCAGTACCAATGCTATTAGACTGGTAACTGACTGCTTCTCCTTTAGAGTAACCATGTTAATAGCAAGTATCAGGGAAAAAATACACAAGCCTGCTAAAGAATTAATTGCTTATGAGTCATGAAAGTGGGATGTTCATCTCCTCATAAGTACCATGGAGTCTGAATTATCTGGTGGCTTGTGATGGCCAATGCTTACAGATAGGTAGGGTGTGAAATAATCATAACCTCTTTCTTGTAATACCTTTAAATAACAGCTTTCTCTCTGTATGCTCCAACCACGTAAAACTGTACAGAGGGATCACTCTGAAACACCTAAAAATAAGCTTATGAAATGGAGGAAAAAACACAACATTACATAATTCCTCCTAAGACTAACAGATATGGATCATATTTTATTAGTAAGAAAAGTAACAGGAATATTCAGGTGATATATTGCATCTAAAAAAAATGCTTTCTTCTTTCTTCTTTTTGTGTTTGTTTTTGTTTTTTTTTTTAAAAATTCTATTGCCTGCATTGGCATGTGGAACCTCTTCATGCCTAGCTTTATTCTCTTTATAGGAGTTCTAAAGCATCTACATCCTATAATATAGTAAGGAAATCAAACATGATGGAAAGTGATCATCTTTACTGTCAACTTTTGTTTTCGTAAGAAATTCTGCAAACTGTCACCTTCACCATAATACCAATCCCTTAACAAAATCATGAAAATATTTCTGCGTTCGCTTAAGGAAGGTAACCTTGAACCTTGCAGAGTTAATTTTGGCAGCTAAGGAAAGGTTTGAAACAATGAACCTGATCCTATGTTCTCATTTGTACATTCCACTAGAACCAACAGGTAGCCCTACCTCATCACTGCAAGCTGACCCATATGAGATACCATGGTCCTCTACATGGACTAGGCTGCTTGTGTCAAGCACTTTGTTAAAAAAAGACCAACCAGAAGTGCAAGCTTCATCCCTAAAGCCTACTTGATACCATTTGTGTTTGTTCATCTGAAATGGCATTTGTAGGAGTCAGAAGCACTCCTAACACCTCAGAAAGGGATTTCAGCTAAGAAATTGTGCTGGTTTTGAAGAGAAAACTCTTTTAGTTTTCTGCTAGTCTGCACTGATGTCTGCATGCTTACTCTCTGAACAATGCTGAGAATGGGGAACTCTGGGCCCATCAATCTCACCTGTGTCCCTGGCAATGTCATGGAGCAGACCTTCCTGTAAACTCTGCTGAGGCACATGGAAAATAAGGAGGGGTTATTGGTGACAGCAAACATGGATTCACTAAGGGAAAATAGTGCTTCATTGATTTAGTAGCCTTCTGCAATGGGCCTACAGCATTTGTGGATAACAGAAGAGCAACTGACATTATCTATCTGGACTTGCATTTGACACTGTCACAGAATCATAGAATCATTAAGGTTGGAAGAAGACCTCTAAGATCATCCAGTCCAACCGTCAGCCCAACACCACTGTGCCTACTAAACCATGTCCCAAAATGCCGCATATACACACTTTTGAAAACCTCCAGGGAAGGAATCTTCACCACTGTCCTGGGAGGCTTGTTCCAATACTTGATCACTCTTCTGGTAAACAGGTTTTTCCTAACACCCAATCTAGGCCTCCCCAGAAGAAACTTGAGGCCATTTCCTCTCATCCTATCACTTGTTACCCAGGAGAAGTGACCAGCAAATTACAACTTCCTTTCAGGTAGTTGTACAGAGCAATAAGATCTCCCTCAGTCTCCTCTGCTCTAAACTAAACAAACCTAGGTTCCTCAGCTGCTTCTCAAAAGACTTGTTCTCCAAACACTTCACCAGCTTTGTTGCCACATAACGTTCTTGTCTCTAAATTGGAGAAACATGGATTTGATGAATAGACTGTTCAGGGGATAAGGAATTAGCTAGATGGTCAAACTCAAAGAGTTGTGGTGAGCAGCACAATGTCCAAGTAGAGACTGGTGATGAGCAATGTTCCACAGGGGTTGGTATTGGAACCGCTATTGTTTAACATCTTTCTGAGAGTCATGGAGCGTGGCATTGAGGACCCCTTCAGCAAATCTGTCAATGACTGGTGTGGCATAGTTGATGCTCGAGAGGGAAGGGATGCCATCCAGAGGGACCTGAATGGGCTTGAGATGTGGGCCTGCCTGAGCTTTGTGAGGTTCAACAAGGCCAAGTGGAAGGTTCTGCATCTGAATTGGGGCAATTTGTAGGAAAATTACAGGCTGGGTGAAGAAGGGATTGAAAGTAGACCTGAAAAGAAGGACTTGAGGGTGCTGGTGGATGAGAAACTCAACATGAGCTTGCAGTGTGATCTTGCAGCCCTGAAAGCTGACTGTATCCTGGGCTGCATCAAAAGAAGTGTCAACAGCAGGTTGAGGAAGGTGGTTTGGCCCCCTCTGCTTGGGTCTTGTGCTGTACCCATCTGGAATACTTCATTCTGTTCTTGAGCTCTCAGCACAGGAAGAATACGGATCTGTTTGAAAGAGTCCAGACAAGGGCCACGAGGATTATCAAAGGGCTGGAGCAGCTTCCATACAAGGACAGGCTGAGAGAATTGGGGTTGTTTAGCCTAGAGAAGATAAAGATTTTATAGCAGCCTTCCAGTACTTAAAGGGGGAGCTGCAGGAAAGCTGGGGAGATGTTCTTTATCAGGAAGATCTTTATCAGGGCCCCTCACTACAAGAAAGACATTGAGGTGCTGGAACGTGTGCAAAGAAAGGCAATGAGGCTGGTGAGTGAGCTAGAGAGTAAGCCCTACAAGGAGAGACGGAGGGAACTGGGGTTGTTTAGCGTGGAGAAAAGGAGGTTGAGGGGAGACCTCATCACTGTTTACAGCTACCTGAAAGGAGGTTGTGACGGGGTGGGTGTTGCTCTCTTCTCGCAAGTGACGAGTGAGAGGATGAGAGGGAGCGGCCACAAGTTGCACCAGGGCAGGTTTAGACAGGACATTAGGAAGAATTTCTTCACTGAGAGAGTGGTCAGGGATTGGAACAGATTGCCCAGGAAGGTGATGGTGTCTCCATCCCTGAAGGTGTTTAAAAGACGGGTAGATGAGTTTCTTAGGTGGTTTAGTAGGAAGACAGGCACAGTTGGACTCAATCTCAGAGGTCTCTTACAACTTTATGATTCTATGATTCTATGAAGTGTAGTGATATGATGAGAGGTAACAGTTTTAAGGTGAAAGAGGGGAGATATTAGGAAGAACTTTTTTACTGTGAGAGTGGTGAGGCACTGGAACAGGTTGCCTAGAGAAGTCATGGATGCCCCATCCCCAGAGGAATTCAAAGTTAGGTTGGATGAGGCTTTGAGATACCTGATCAAGTGGAAGGTGACTGTGCCCAAAGAACTAGATCTTTAAGGTCCTTTTCAACACAAACCATTCTGTAATTCTATGATTCTGTGATTCTGTGAATTTAATGTTTGGGACAATGCAAGAATACAAGAAAAATCTGTGAGGCTTAGAAACATACCAGATCACACATGGATGACTTGACTTACCTTCTATGACTTCTTGTAAGGTGCCAATCTCAGCAAATGACTGTCCACTTTTTCTAGGTCTCTGTTTCAAGAGGTGAAAGCACCATATCAGAAAACATTGACTCTGATACTGGGTTCCATCCCTTCTGGTGCTCCACAGGCAAAGCAGGTTTGCTTAAAGGTTTTCATGCAAAAAATGCATGTTCAGAATGTGCTTTTATTATGGCGAATTAATTTTTCTATACTTGGAGGAAAAGGTATTTTCTATGCAAAGATCCCATATATTTTAAAGCTTATTGACCAAATAATTACTTCCCATGTAGTAAGAGCATCCAACTGCAGGCATAGAACAACTGAAACCCCTGCAACCAGACTCTACAACATGTAAGTCTATTTACGTGTAGGCTCCAGAGTACTGTGTTTTTCTCTACAAGAAGCATAAAAGTCACTAAGCAACAGTTAACACTGATATATTGTTTCCATCCATTGCAGAGAAGGGTATGTACATATCTCCTACTAACAGCTGCTGATTCCTAGCTATTAATTTCTTTTTGACATGATCACACAGTCCTAAAAATAAATAAACAAACAAACATACATACAAATAAACAACCAAGAAAGCAGTAGGCAAAAGGGGACGTCATTGTTAGGTGTAATTATTCATGGTTTTGAATATACTGCTGATGGGAGAGAAACTCAAGTGGATTAAGAATGAACCTAAATTGGAAGGAGAAACACAAGAACAGTGTAAATTCCCTTAAGGGAACACACCACATCAAAATAATAATAAAAGGTAGGAATACTTGAATGGTTCAAATGATGGAAGTATCTACAGGGCAAATCTAGGCCGGGATCCAATTGTTCTAGGCAGTGTACAGACATATGGTAAGCGCAAGCCTTTGTTCCAAAGAATTTGAAATTACATAGGAGAGAACAACACAAGTGGAAAGATGCAGATCCTCTTTTTACTGTTAGACATAACAAAGGTTGGGCCCACAGGAGTCTATGGTGTGTGCAGACTGCCATGGGTTCACTGTCAGCTAAGGGACTAAGTCTTTACGAGTCTCCCACTGCTGTGACTGGAAGAGATTTCACACCTGTTGCACTTCCAGAACTTTTGATGCTAATTATTTAATTCCTTAGTTGCTGCTTTTAAGGAATGTTTTTTACTCAGGTATTTATTTTGTTAATTCACTAACAAAATGATACATCAGGTGTCTGTGCAGTGGGGTAACAGTAGCTATAAGAAAAGACCTCTAATAAACCATCTGAATACCCTCAGGCCAGCAACATATTTCTACAATGCACACACACTTGTACACATTTATATGAAAATAGACGTGCTTGCTGCTGAAGATATAGAAGAAAATTGAGAGAAGTTCCTGAGAGATTTCAACATGGCTGCCTTTCAGCCTGCTTATGAGATTCCCATCTCCACTCAGCATCCGCACCATATCGAGCCTCACAGCAACAAACAGTAGCTAACTTTGTCACAGAAAATCCAAAATTAAATGACTGTATTTTCCAAACTTATACCACCTCAGAAAGGACTTAATTGTAAAGATACCACACTTATTATTAAAAGACAGAAGAGAGAGGGCAGCTTGAGAACCACACACAGTTCTTGCCACAAGCGATAAAGGCATCAGTGTATCAAGGCTCTTCCTCATTTCAGGTCATTGCAAGGCACAATGGCATCCCAACCTACTTCCCCTGATCAGTGGCTTGTGGGTAGGGTGTACCTTGACGAATACATTACTCAGTATTAGGAAAGAGGAGACAGGCACCGTTTCCTCCCGAAGAGGGCTCTCTCTTGCAGTCTGAGAGGCTCTGAAGGCCCTCAGTTTTTAACCATGAACCCATCTGGGGTTGGACACAACAGTACAAGTCTGACCTGAGGACCAGAAAAAACTCTCATGGGTAGTAATGGGATTGCTCCCACAAAATAAAAATAATATTGACAGCTGAAGGTAGCGGAGAGGCAGTAGTAGTAAGAAGAGTGCATGAAGTTTTCCAAGGAGGAGTGAGTGATCTTTAAGGAGACTTCACCATCCTCATGATCATGTGTCACTAGGTAGTTGTGGTGATCTAGTTTTCTAGGCCACCTTTCAAGGTCCCAACAGGAAGAAGAAAGAAGTTCAGGAAATCAAACATTTAAGGACGGATGCAAAATTATTATGGATTCAAAGGACTTCCCTTTATGTTTTCTCCCCCACAAGAAGCCTGACAATGCTGCAGATAACAAAAGTGGGTCTGGGGAACATATCACTTTCATGCTCTCAAACCTTCACCATGTACTCATGCAGAGTGAGGAAGAAGCAACAGTTGTGTTGATACAACCTTCAATTACACATTCTTAGATCCTGAAAGCTCAGCTTCAGTATCGAGCCTCCTTGTGGATAGATTCAGTGTATCTACAATATCCTAGGGATGACATTGTGATCTAGAAATTTTCAGAGTATTTCCATAGCAAACAGAGATAAAAAGAACTGAATAGAAAAACAAATCAGATTAGAAACAGTAGAGTGACACTGGAAATATTTGTTGGGGAAAAAGAAGTCTCATGCAAGTTTTTCTGAGCTTTTCAGCTTTTTTCTTCCTCCTTTTTTGTTTTGTTGTTCTCTTTCCAGTTTATTATTCATTCAGCTCAGTTCACTTCTGGTTCACTTAGTTTTGACATATGACTAAACTAAATTGCCAAGGGCACAGAGATGATTGATGATACAATGATGGCAGACTTATTTTCATTCCAAGTCTAAATTCTTCCAAATAGGACATTTTTCTTTCTAAGTTCAAAGTACTACATGCATGAAAGTTGAGAAGTTCACCTGATGTGACTGTACGAGTGTGGGGTTTTAGAAGACCAAGGACATGTTCTGAGCAATCCAGAGCAGCAGGACCTTAGTCTGGCTAAGGCATAGAGACATCAGCAGGCCATGCAGGAATGTCATTGCTAGGACACCTCAGGAGGAATTTGGCAAGATAAACAGCTTAGCAAGTGAAAAACAAGAAAGGGGGGCGATGCACACGTGATTGAAGCCAAGACCTTGAACAGGATCTGAAACTTACAACAGAGATGCGTGAACAGTAGAGACTGACCTATGGTAAAGAAGCATTATTGGAGTGAACAGCACATGTTAACCAATTGTTTCTATTGTTATGCATGAAAGTAGCTAAGATAGAGTATATAACCATTGGCAGTAAAGCAATAAACTCAACTTCTGTCTGATCGCATTGATCGTGTGATGAGTCCTTGACTTCCACGTCTACATAGGAGAAGAAAAAGGAAGAGAAACCTGGACTGCAGTTTTGCAGCCATATTAACTTTATTTGAATCCTTGATCTCTAGGAATCATCATCTCTCACAGTACTGAAAAGAGACAGCAGTAAGTATTTTTTACCTTCTGATGTGTTGCATGCCAGTTTTAATAAGCTTCTTTCTCTGTCCTGGTCAGGAAGCAAAGAAAACCACAGAAGAATCATCACAGGAATGAGCTTGCAGTTGCAGATGAGAGCATAGTGTGGAAATAAGAAGCAGTAAGAGAGCAGAGAGCACAGTTTGTCAGAGCAAAAATTGTTAATCAATATAAAGCAAAGGCTGAAGAAATGAAAACATGTTATCCATAGCATGTGTTTGCTAAAGAGACTTTAATGGTTCCCTATTGTGTGTGTGTGCTACTTCTGCCTGTGGATGGTGGCATAGCTGCTGCAAAAGGAAAGGAACAAAAATATTGCCAAATACACAATTGAAAATCAATTAGGCTAATTGTATCTTTTCCTTAATTTCAATGATCCTCCCTTATCAGGCAATGATGAAGATACAATTTCTCTATTGGTCCCTTGCTTTTTGCTAGTAAAGACTTTCTGCATCAACACTGGTAATGACAGAGAGAGTCTCATCCTTGGGCTGTTCTGAAGTTTCTTATCTCTGTGCTCCTAAGACTGCAAAGATACCAAGGAATATTTCCTTGAGTGCACAAAAAACATATCCAGAAAACTTAAAAAGGGCCAATTCACTTCCAATTACTTGCAAATGAAACCATGCAGGGCATATGTCAGACTTCTATCTGAGTGGATGAGTGAGACTGTGAAGCTGGAAATGACAAACAGGACAAAGCTCAAATACTCAACAAATTTTTTGTCTCAGTCTTCACAAGGAACTTCTCTTCCCATACCACTCAAAATGGGCTGTAAGATGCAGACTGGGAGAACAAAGTCCCTCCCTCTGTCAGAAAAGATCAGGTTCATGACCACCTGAGGAATGTAGATAGTCCACAGGACCAGCTGAGATGCATCAGAGAGTTCTGAAGAAATTGGCTGATGCAGTCACCAAGCCACTCTTGATGGTATTTGAAAAGTCATGAAAGTCAGGCAAAGTCCCTGGCGACTTGGAAAAAGGATAACTTTGCAATTATTTTAAAAAGGGTAGAAAGGAGGGCCCTGGGAGCTATCAACCTGCTAGCCACATCTCTGTGCTTGGGAAGATGATGGAACAGATCCTCCCAGAAGCTATCCTAAGAGACGTGGAGTACAGGGAAGTGATCCAAGACAGCCAGCATTGCTTCACCAAGGGCAAGTCCTGCCTGACCAACTCAGTGGCCTTATATGAGGGAGTGACTACATCAGTGGACAAGGGAAGACCCAAGGGTGTCATCTATCCGGATTTCTCTAAGGCTTTTGACCTGGTCCTGCACAACATCCTTCTCTCTAAATCTGAGAGACATGAATTTGATAGATGAACTATTCGGTGAATAAGAAATTGGTTGAATATTCGCACTCAGATGGTTTGATGTCCCGATGCAGATCAGTTTTGATTTTTGGGCCTTTGGTTGCTGCCGGAGCCTTGTGAAGTCTTAATCAAACTGTTGTCTAAGGTCCTCAGGGCCCAGGAGGCACATGGGTCCCTCCAGAATGCTCCAAGAGCCTTCCTTTGTCCCTCTCTTTTGCTCAGCCGGCAGCCAAATGGGTCGGGAGTGGGACTCTGAGCAAACTGATCTAGTTGGAGATGTCCCTGCTTACTGCAGGGGCGTCAGAGTAGATGACCAATCTGTGATTCTTTCTCTGCAAGAACCCTTTTTTTCTCAAGTGAGTCCTGAGTATAACACAAAACTGAACACCTCGCTTTCGCATTAATGTTTAAGAGACTGTTGTCATCCTGGAAAAAAAGCAAAATTATGAGATACCTGTAGATCTTGAATTTTTACTGATCATTGCATCATAAGTAGAGAGAGTAGCCACAATGAATGGTAGAGTGCCTTCAAATACATTTCTAATTTTTCTTAAATCAGTGGATCCCAAATGTCCTACATGTTTGACGGCTTTTTCTGCAACTACTGCTTTATTGTGCTTTTCTTTACTCTTTTTCTTCTATACCTTTCTTCCCAGTTTCTGAAGCCTTGCTCCCTAGTCCTCTAGTACTATTTCTTTTTTTTCCTTCTTCTTCTTTTCTTACCTTTGCTGTGGCTTTTTTGTTCTACTCATCTCTCCTGCTGGCATCAGTGTGAACCAGGCTGGCAAGTATTATTGGTTTTGGCCCATCATCAAACCCCATCCCTAAATTTGACATAAATCACTGGCAATGTTGCTCATTCATTAGGGACTAGTGCAAGACAAGTCATTGTTTCCATGAAACTACTAGGACTCCGACTCCCTTGTTTGCCAAAGACAGGTCATTTTATTATTGAGATGAGCTTGGAGTGGTGTTAGGGGAAAGACAAGATAATGAATTTGGTCCGTACCTCAACCTTCAGGAAGAGCTTTAGGCCAAGAGTATAATTTTTCTTTTTTTTTAATTGCTAGTCAGAATTTCTTTTATTGTGGGAGGGGAGGATCAACAAAATTGCTTTCATCAAGAAATGCTAGATTGAAAAAATATGACCTATTTTTCAGCACATAACTATTAAACTTTGACATAGATGTAAACAGTCACGTGGATTTTTCCCCACGGTAGTATCCATTTCTACTTGGTATGCATCCAAAGCCTGCAGTGTTTAGACAAGATACGACCACAATTGAAGTGGGTATGAAGCTGAAGAAATTAGTTGCAGGAGTGTTTAATTTTTGACTACTGGATGGCATAGGATACTTAGGACTTTCACTGTTCAGAGTAAATTATCAATAGAGGCATTTCTGTTTTGTTTTCTATTCTTTGTTTTCCCCAAACTACAAATAAAGCAATGGTAACATAATAGCAGAGGTAGATTAAAATGAGGTAGATTGAAATTCAGACCTCCAAATTGAAAAAAACCCAAATTTTTATAATAGCCCAAATTCCTTTATTTCCCAAGTAGCTGATAAATCAGACAATATGATAATGCTGCAATTTCTAGACATGCACAGGCTGAAAAATATATTTCAGTAGGAATAAGAAGCTGTTTCAAGAGGGACTAGTACTTCTAGAGTGGCTTTTCAGACAGTCGTCATTGCTTAACAGCAGCAGTTTCAATTTTCTGGGCTTCAAACTGAAAACCAGAGCCTTTGGGAAATTATTTTATATATTGTTTATAAAGCAGCCCAAGCAATTAGTTCCTGTAGTGATCCACAGTGTTGTCTTAACTCCTTACACATATTTCAGGATAACTGTGCAAACTAAAAGACAGAGATGGAAAGCAGCCAGACAAGCTAGTCTGATCTCAGTACCTCTATTCCAAATAACAGAGGCTAAGGTTAAAACATGCAGTGCAGTACAGTGTTAAAGATATCCAAGATAGCTCAGAATGTGTGCTATCTAGTCCATATCCAAGAGGTGCAAATTTCTTACTGTGCAGTGTAAACATGCTTTGAATTCCACGGAAGAAATATTGCTCTTCGTAAACATTTTCTTGCATAACCTCAACAGCATGACATCTTCCTCACTTCTCTTGGTATTTTTTGCTGTACCTGTTCCAAGACGATCCTTTGCCTGGCTCTTCCAAGAGGTATAGACTAGATCTTTCCCTGTGGTCTTCTAAAATCCATTTCTTTCCTGAACAGAAAGGAAAGGTATTAGGATGGAATAAAAATTCACTTTGAAGGATATCTCTCTGATTGTTTTAAGCAGTATCTCATATATCGCAAAGACCAATAAATATCTTCTCTGTAATTTCTTTTGTTGACATTGAGCCCTCATGAGGAATATAAACTATATTTACTACTATTGGTAGAATAAATGTGCCTGCTACCTTTTCACTTATTAAAAATTTAGTCCAGGGCCTTCTTAAGAAGCAAAATGTACAAAAAGCATAACCCAAATTTAAACAGGATACATTTGGAAAGCAAAGATTGACAAGTAATTATAAAGCATCATGGTCACTGCTGCATTTTGGAAATATTGTACTTACATTTAAGAGACAGGTATTGCTTATATGACTTACTTGACTTTTTTATCTGTGCCTAATAACTCTTTTCTGATATTTTATTTCCAGCCTGCCAAGAAGCTTTAATTGATTAATTGATTTCAGTGGGATCCCATGCAGACTCAATATGACCACAAATGCTAATTTTCAAAACAGATATCCAGAACTGGGCCGTGATGACTCACTGTCGTCATTTGCAGCCAGATCTCTTAGTGGTTACTTAACATCGCCAGGCAATGGTACAGGGTTTGTAACTTAAACTACGTATTTTGTGTCTTGTCTCAGTTGATTTGAGGACTCAAAAACATCTTTAAAAACTTGATCTAGCTGGATCTTCTTTGAGCTGAAGATTGACCTGTATGAACTGTTGAAGTCCATCCTAATTTACACTATTGTATTTTATGGTATTATCATCATATATCCATGAATTGTCCAACAGTAGCCCAAAACGTTACACTCTGTCATACATTTTTTTCCACTAAGAACAATCTTCTCCCTCCCCTCTTCACCACACACATTTATTTAATCTGAAAATCGGAGGCTTTCTTTAAGCAAGAAAAAGAGCCTCTAGTGTAAAGAAGGGTCAGCACGGAAAATTCATTCCAAGGTACTCAAGGTATCAAGGTATATCCATTTCTGAAAATCTTCAAGAACAGACAGTTTGCCACCCCTCTTGGAAACCTACTTCAAACTTAATTGTATTTTGAGTTACTTTTTTTCTGTATGTTTACTTGGGATCTTCCCCTCTGTTTTTTATTTCCATCACCTCTCTTCCTCCCTGCAGGCACCTCTGGGTATGTCTCATTCTCATGCCATGGATCCTGTCCTCATAGGCACCGAGTTGCTGTTAAGTGCTCTGAAGTTGTCTCTGGTCTGGTCTGAACCAGTCCTGGCCCCACAGCCTCTCTTTGCAGAGCAACTGTTCCAGTCCCACTGTCCAGTGCCCATCTGTCTAGTTTATAAACATCTTTCCCATGCTGGGAGACTGAAAACTGAATTTGGTAACCACGTAGCGTCTAGCAAGTATTGCACAATGGAATATAATCACTTTCCTTAATCATCTCCTTTTGCTCCTGTTCATACAACCCAACACAATTGTAGCCTTAATTGCTGTCTGGAGACACTACTGGCTGATGTTTTCCTACTCTGAAAGCTGCAGAGATGACCCCTGGCTGGTAAGTCCCTATGTTGTATTATTTCAGGAGACTAATCCATCTCAAGCGCATGATTTTGTATTTGTCCTCGATGCACTTCATGGGGTCCCTGTTGGCCTGTTCCTTGTTGCCTGTCAGGTCCCTCTCAGTGACAGCCTTGCACACCAGTGTATACACTGGTTCCCCCAGGCTAGTGTCATAAGTGAACTTGGTGAGTGTGCACTCTGTCAGATTAAGGTTTTCAATCAGTTTATATTCCATGAAAAAGACATGAGGACCGTTACCTGTAACTGCCCCTCCAGGCGGAATAGAAACAAGTAACTGCTACAACAATCCACCTAATTTTGACTCCTCTCTTTGTCTACACACCTACAACATTCCAAACTAATTGAAAGATTATATCCACTGATTTTATTGATGAATTGAGTCATTTATTACAGGGTTAAGCATTTTATGTCCTTGGTAAATCCATGCTGACTGTTTCTCATTACCTTCTTGTTCTTTATGTGCCCAGAAATATGGTTTAAGCAGATTTGTTCTGTGAATTTTCCAGGCACCCAAGCGAGTCTGCACTTCTCTGCATGATCCTTTTGGACTTTCTTGAGTATGGGTGTGACATTTCCTTTTCACCAGTTGCTGCAGACGGCCCCCAATCCCTATGACCTTTCAAAGATGATATTGAAAGGACACTGGCTGGTTCTCTATAGACCTTCAGATATAGTCCATCAGGTTCTGTGAAACACCATGTGTTGAGTTTTTCTCAAATGATTCCTAACCAAGATATCCAGTACTGGTAATTCTTCTTGAACTTTGCTTCTAGAAAAAGGACCTGGAGTACCTTGCTAATGAATATAAAATGGTGAAAGGAGTTGCGTGTTCTCTGTAGGCAATAGAAAATGAAACTGTACCAAAGTGTTTATTAATACAGTAGCCAAGATTGCTCTTCAGAGCATTGAGGGATGCAAACTAACGTTTCGTAGTGAGACATCATTCTCTTATCTGTTGTGTAAGTTGCAATCCTGTGCACAACTTCTACATGGGGAAAAGATCTACTATTTTATCACCAATAATAAAAGTATGATTTTCAGGATATCTGTGGATATTTGAAACATAGATCTTCCACAATGGAGTAATTGCAGAATACTGGATATTGTTTCCAATTTGCAAATTCGCCATGAATTAATTTCACCTTGAAGTCATAATTGGTGTATATTATGCTGAATGAATAACTAGCCGTGAAAAGAAACACAGAATTTCAGAACAATTCAGAAATTGAAAACTTCCTTAAAAAGTAAGTGCAGAAAAATCCCTATATTGGATGCAGCAGGAGCTACACAGTGCCAGTTCAGTCAGCAGCAGGTGCCTGAGGAAAAAAAATCACACACATATAAGAACCATTCTTTGTGAAAGAAGGAAGGCGATCATAGAGGGTTTTGGGTTGCTTCTTTTCTTCATGTTTTACAATGTGGGACTGCTTATAAGATAGGCTAAGAACTCCTGAGATTAAAAGAAAAAAAATCATATTGTTCTCTCATGCTGATTAGCAATGCTTATAAAAGTCAACACAGAGACAGGGAAAGTGATGACATTAGCATAGGCACACACCAACTATGCTAGGCTTAAATCTTTAAAGCTGCTTAAAGGACTTGGATATCACTTCTCAGTAACGTGTAATTCTAACAGTTAGGAATGAGAAAATCCAGGGGGAAACGAGATGCTTAAACAACTTCTAAGATTTTGAATACACAGAAACAGAGAATATGGTCTAATTCTGAAAACACTGAAATAAGAGCAACTTTTCTTCTGTTTATAACCTCATTAACTCAATGGGACTGCTGACATGAGTATGATTACCTCATAGATACATAAGTATTTTCATGTTTCCACGTATCAGAGACAATACCTCTCAACCCCAAAAATTAGAGCTTTAATACTGAAATCTCTACTTACAAGTGTCGCTTTACAAATGTTTGATAGGATGGTGACTGGCAGAGCAAATAGGGTGTCAATGAAATATTGCCTAATTTTGCTTAGGAGATGGTAATGTACACGTTATAAATTAAGAGAAACAAGTGAACTTTTTTTTTAAGGCTGGTGTGTAACACTTCGTACAGTTTTGCAAGTACATATTACACCCGGGAGGCAATTCAATCTTATGAAAGTATAGTATTAAAATAAAAGGTTATGAGAATAAGAATAGTCAGTGGGAAATAATGATCTAGAGAAAACATAGTTTTGAAACATACAAACATAAATAAATATCTAATTATTTAAGCTATTTCTCACAAAACCAGTAAGTATAATATTATCTATACACTCCAACAGCCAAATATTTTTGCCTTCTGAGAAAGCTAAATTTCGCTGGGTAAAATGACAAAATATATTCTCCAAATTCAGGCAGTACAAAAACATTTTGCATGACCCAAAGAGGAAAAAAAAAAGTTTTTCAGATGACCTGCTGTAGTTAAATTTTCACAGTCAGAAAGAAAGATGACTCAATTTAAAGTTGTCATTCCTTGTAATTTAGATTACAATTTAGTCACTGCAATTTTTAAAGTACACACATTTCTACATACATATTAGTGGTACTTAATCCACACGTGGAGGGCGCAAAGCATGTGCTGTGAAAGCAAAATATTACATTTCAGGAAAAGACTTAAATCCATGAACATCAAGAGTAACGGAACATGATGCCTTGTGAATAACTGATTGATCTGAGTGAAACCAACAGATTCATGGACTTACCTCTTTCTCCTGGCACTGAGGATAGGCCCTCAAATTGTTCAAGGGCACACACAAATGCAGTAGAATATCCGAAATGTCCACACAGGATTGTAGAAGCTGGTTGATTATGAAGTTTAAAATAGACAGCAAAATGTAGCAAAACCCTACAGACACCAGAATTTCAATGGAGATATGCAAGCTTCTTCTAGATTAAAAATAAAAGAGGTAAGGGGAGATGCAATTTGAACCCTGACTTAAGGTTTAAAGTAATTCAGATGTCTTTTTTAAAAAGAGGTTCAACGTTCTTCCTGTACTGTGAAGCTCTCAAAGGAAAGGCACAGCTTTTTAAAATTAAACTAATCCCCAGGGGTGTAACTACTCAAACACAATTCACATTTAGTTCAGTTTTTATGACATACAGCAGATCGAACTGGAAGAGAGAAATAAATATGCAGAACTCACAGAGAAAATATGTGCTCAGAATCATCACAGTTGTAATCATACTTATACCGGTCCTTGGCGATTGGTTGGACAGGTCAAGAGATACTTGCAAAGGTGAAGTTCAGGTAGTTCATATCAGTGGTGTTCAGTCTCCAAGTAATTATTTTTTTCTGTTTTCTCAATAAATGACACACTAGGGCTATCCAGAGGTTCACATTAACAAAGGTGGAAGAACACAAGCGTACTACTCTCAGACACACAACTGTAACTTTTTTGAACTAAATCTCAAGTTTCTTTGCCTATTGCCAGTGATTTGGCAAAAAGAAGAGCAATTACAGGGGTTACTAGGGGTATACAGCCTAAACAGTAGAGCAAAAGAGATGGTAGCTGTGGTTAACAGTAGTGAAAAGCTTACAAAAAAGAACTTATTTAAAAAAAACCAAACAAGCAGTAATAGAATACTTACCTACTCAAAACCTCCTTCATTAGGACAAATTATCATTCCAGGATGAAATTTCCTTTGATTGTACATTAAGAAAATTTATTCTTCCCTCCATTTTTACATAAAATAAATATATTAACTTGGGAGATGGTAGAAATTGCACAAGAAAGAAACGTGATTTCAGAGAATTTCAGGTCAACTTTTAGGTTAAAAAGGTACAAAACTGAAAGAAGAAACTGTAATAGTATTAGCTCTAGAATTCAGAACTTAATTCAGGATTTCTTTTTGGAAAAAGGTGAAAGTAAAATAATTCTGATGCTTCTCTACATATCTCTCAGAAATCTATTGCAAAAGGTGTCCCCTTGCAGATGATAAATTTCTCATGACGAGAATCCATATTTATATGTACGTATCTAACTATATATATGTGTGTATGAGTGTATGTGTACATATATGTGTATGATGTAGTCAAGTTTGGGGTTTTTTTGTTTTTTCTCCAAAGACTTAGAATCTCTTTCAGGCAGCTAAAAGGTATTCAACATCCAAATTCTCCAATTATGATATGTATTCATATTAAACATTCAATGAGTTATGCATTCTGAAGAATCTAAGCAAGTTATATACACTCAAATTTTGGTGACTGTTATGGACTTTCAGTTATCAGTGTTAGGACAAACCTGGGGTGACTTCCAAGCCATTGTTTGTTTATGTTCAGATTACCCTCAAGATTTTAACTTAATGTGAATTTGCAGTATGGGTACTCGTGTTTGATAGAGGTTAACACAAAATTTCGCATATATGTGCTTTAATATCGTTCCTATAATCATGATACACTTTACCTCTTTGGTCTTTTGACTAAAGGAGACTGCTAAGGTGTTACATGAGTGAGAAGACAAACTCATTCTTACAACCAAACCAGCTATTGCGGTGTGTATAGAAAGAGTACGTGGAAGGAAGAGAAAGCTGAGAAACACTAAAAAAAAAGTGATTAAAAGACTGTAAAATTTATAATACATGGCATTTCTCAGGCATTCATTGTTTTTGTTTGGAGAGAGGACTTGCAGCCACCCCTTTCTTTTTTTTTTTGGCAGATATTGACACTTGTAAGAAATCTTACAGCCACAGTATCCTGCATCTGGATAAAACATCTGCTGCTTGATATCAAGGAGGAAAGATACCCATGTGTTGCATACCTTTTACACCTTTGCCTTTTCTATCTTAACCTTCAGCCTACTAGCTATCTATTAAATTCCTAACTGCCAGAAGCAATGATGGAGGAAACCCTTCAGCAGTAACTCAGCAGATTTGTAGTGGAGAGTAGCAACATCAAAAATATATTTCCCATGTCATAGAGGTGACGTTCTTTGAAGTAAAAAACAAGGGAACATTTCCACCAGAAAGCATCCTAGCAATCTCATTTTTCTTGTGTATTCTCTCAATAGTGCAAATTTGAAATGGTCAACATGACTGATGCCCACAGCAAGAAAAATAAGTTTGCAACACCAGATTCGCAGTACTGAATCCATACTCTGTACCACAGTATGACAAGCATGTATAAAAATTCACATAGCTGAAGGAAGATTTGTTAGTAACCATAATAGTTCTGCAAAACATAGAACAACTGCAACCTGTCCTCTTCTACACTAGGTGAAGCACTGAATGTGCATGTCCTCTTCATGTCTACTGGAGGTTTGAAATGAGCAGCAACAGTAAAGCAGACAGGGCCTGCCTTCTCTCTGATACCTCCTGCTTTGCTTTCAAGACTCTCAGTAAACACCTTTGTCATCTTCAGCAGTAATGTTCCCAGTATGTCCCCTTGACTAGTGCTGGGGAAGGAAGTATATACTACCTGTAACAATTACACTTGCATAGGTAGAGAAAAAATCACTATTTGCCATTAATATTCTTCAGCTGATATCTAACAGCCTTCTCAAGAGCTCCAGCTCATCAGCCTGCCTGCAAACAACTGTAATCCCACTGAGGGTCCATGAAACAGAGTTTTAACAAAATCATTAAAGCAGTGAATGAGATGAATGCATAATCATTATTCACAAAATTCCACAAAACTAGAATGATGCAACGCTTACTGGCATTTACATGAAATGCTGTGAAAGCAGAAAAGTGAAAATATTGGTTTGTCAGTGAGTAGTGAACTTTTACATTTTTAGACTAGACAATGTGAAGAGGTATATTTTTAGAAACCTTGGAAAAGATTAGACAAATTCATAGGATACATAATAAATTCTAAAATGAATAGGCAGGAACTTTGTTCTAACATCCACTATCCAAGATTACAAATGGTAGGGGCCACATAGCATAGATAGTGTTGAAGATCAGATTGAAGAATCACTTGTACATTTTATCTTGCAAGGCAGATGAGAAGTTGTTGTCATGCAAGGCACACAAATGAGCTACTTTAGCTTTGCTCTTTGTTCAGATGCAAAGGTGATGAAAGTCACAAATTCAATCTCTTTAAAAATTCAATCTCTTAAAATTTGAGAATTTTACTAATATTTGCTTAATTAATATTTTTTTCATGATATTTCAAATTTCCTTCCAGATCTTTGACACAGATAGCATAACTATTGCTTCATTAATGCGTCATGATCTACATAAGTTTTTATAACAGACCAGTATTGTGCGGCCACATGTTCTTTCTTCAAATACAATGAACATATTTTTCTGTGGCGAGTTTGGTTTACTAGCCTGCCTTCTCCATTGTGTTCAGACATGGAATTTAACAGTGAGATATTTTTATAATTTTCTGCCTGTCACTGTAGTATTTTTTTTAATTACTGAAAAATAGTAATTAATAAGTAATATATAAGTAAATAATCTGCAGCATGATGATTTATTTGGCTAGCCAATGAGAGGTAAGTGACAGTGCCATGACTGAATTCATTATGAGACCATGCTTCTCATTATCAATTACTGCAGGACAAACCAGAGTCAAAAGTTCTTTGCTAATTGCCTTCTCCTTCCCTGCATGAGCATACATATGTAATATCAATCAAAATGTCTTCTTTCGTGCATGTGTGTCCTCATATGCAAACCAGAAAAATCTGTACTTATCACTGATTAACACTCTATTTATTCCACCTTGTGCCTATGGTTTATGTATTTTCTATTCTTTTTTTTTTTTTGCATCAAAGTAAATCTCTCTTTTCAAAAATAAACAAACACACATAAAACTCTTTGCTTAATTAAGTGCCTGGTATTCATTAGAATACTTTTACTCACTGCTGAAGAGATCTTCGTCCATACATTTAGAAATAATTTGATCTTGCAAGAGAAACATTAATAAAATTAGGCAGCAAAAACTAGCAATAAATAACCTCTGGAATATGCTTTCTCCTCTTTCGCCACAAGCCAGATAAATTCAATATCAGAACTATCCACAATAGGATCAGAAGCATGTATATATTAATGCCTTAGATACCACAGTATCTTTGCTACGGTATTTCCACATTTCTGAAGTGCCATAATTGCTCTTTTCTTTTTTTTTCCGAACTTTCAGTTGCAATCACTAAGCTGTCAATGGTCTATGAAAAATCTTGATGGCAACTACAGACTAAAAATTTGATCATGCACTAGTAAGTAGCACTGGGCCAAATATCTGGAAAGGAAAAGTTACTGCAGGCTCTTTGGCACACATTGAGACCTTGTTTGGGAACAGCAAGTGAACTATGGGGGTACTTCTAAGGCACTAGGAACTCCAAAGCTAACCTTGGTGCTGTGAAAGGTTATTTCTGCTCCATAGTTTGTGGCTGTGCTTAAGCACAAAACATGAGATTAATTTTCCACAAGAAGTCAAAGTTTGCTGACACAAAAAATGATTTTGTTAACTTTTTGTAAAAGAAAGGAGGTATTTCAGTGGTCAGTAAATGATGGTGAAATAAATTTTCAAATACCAGTTCTGTTAAATATTTTTGAAAATAAACAAGATATATGTTTTTCTCAATCGAACTAAGAATGTGTTGGTATTACTTCTGGGAATCTGCTCAACTCTTTCTTGCTTTGGAAAGAAAAGCTTGTTCTTTGTTAGGGTTCAAGGATAAATGCTTTCAACTTACCTTCATATATATATATAAATAGATTTGTATTTCTCTTAGCAACAAATATTTAGAAGTTGTACGTATTAGAATTCCTAGAAATATCACAAGATTTTGGTTTACCTCCTTTAAAGGTATACAGAAGTCTTCATCTATTCTGTCAATGTACTATAACACATTCTATCGGAAAATCCTCTATTTTGGAGAAATTCCCTTAAAATGCACATCATATAAACTGCGTTATTTAAAGAAAATGAGTGTTAACCTGAGTTTGATCTCTCAAAAAAGCAGCAGAGGTTCTGTGATCCTGATATAACTTGAAGAGAAAATTAGTGTTTGTTGTTAAACCAAACATCATCTAGAACAAATTTCCCTGAACTGCTAAAACGTACGAGAAACTTCATAATGTAAGTTTATTTTAGGCTTAGCAAAATCAAATATAACTTGTCCAGACTAGATTGAATGACACAATGTACTGAAATCTATAAGACAATATCATTTGTAGTTCTGTAGTTAAAAAATAATAAAACCAAGGTATGTTTGAATCACCCTTGAAAGTCAACCTTACTATCTCAAGATGGAATCAGACTTTCCTTAAATGTTTATCATTGATTATGCAAAATCTACAATCATTTCTAAGAACTCTTATCTATGACACTTTTCTTGTATTTACCCTAGGCTTCCTTTTCTTCTGCTTGAGCTCATAGCTCCTCAAAATTTATATAGTGCACAGAGAACAGGGCAGTTCCTTCTTACTTGCAGGAATATTTTACACAGTCAAGAAATCATCTTAACTCCTACTATTTATTTTTTTTTCTATAGGTTAAAAAATGAGCCCCTACATTCTTTTAGGCTTTCTTCGTAGATCATCTTTTCCAGTTTTCTAGTTATGCCCTGTTATCTTCTTCATTTTCCTAGTTATTTATTCAAATACTAGTTTTGTATCCAGTTGTAATGTTTCTGCATTTTGCCTTGTGGTGCTTGTTTCACCTTATGATGTTTGTTTTGTGCCTCGATCTAGTTATGAGGTAACATTATAATTTTATCTAATATTTTCACGTAGTTTTAGTGAAATGAACACCAACTTGCCATATTTCCACCTGGCTTATCACAGTAAGTAATAAAGTAAATGAATTTCAAACCTCCATTGAACTTTTTAGTTGATTTCTAGTCTTCCCTTTGCCATATTATTGCTGTCCTAGGGTTGGAAAAAGCACGTCAGTTTCCATAGTGTTTACTCCTTCTGCATTCCTTCTCATCTTTTCTAGCTGAAGACAAAATAATAAATTACTTTGAACACAAAGGTTAACAGTCCTTTAATATAAAGCTATTGCAGGTGAATAAACAAAAAAAAAGTTTAATCAAAAGATAACAAACAAATAAAAAAAGTCTTGCAAATCTAAAGCAGTGAATCCTTCTGTCACATCTGCTCTGAGGAAAATACGTGTATTCAATTCTTTTTCAGTCTACTACTAAGTAGTTTAAAAAATACCAGTGTTGCATGTGTTACCAGTTCTTCCTATAGGACTTTTACTCTTGGCCTAAATAAAACTACTGATTACTGTTTTTCCCTAAAGCAGAACTGTTTAATATTCTTAATTTCTAAAAAGACTTTGATATCTGAAGGTAGAATTTAAATTGACAGGTTAAAAATAAAATGTCTTCTCAGATCATGCCAAATGATACTATAAAGAATTTTATTAGGAGAGATTATGAAGAATGGAATGTGTAGAATTTCAAAGCTGATCAGTTAATGAATGTTATGGAAACCAGTTTTTGAAGATGTACATCTTTAAATAATAATAGAAAAACACAAATTAAAAAAGCCAAACAGAAATATCAAGCAATTCTTCGGAAAATGGAGGGATTGAGGTGCTATTGCAGCCTATGGGCATCATTTGGAGTACAGCTATAGGCATTTTATGTGTATTTTATGTACTGAGTGTATTAGTTTCAATAGTCAATAAAAAACATGTTTATCATAGCAGATGCTGCATCACACATGATACTTTCTTAAAGAAGCATACTTTGTGATTCATTTCAATGACAGCAAAAAAGCCTGACTGCAATCATCAGATCTTAAAAGCTGAATAAATGACTGAATTTGTCTTCTATAGACCTAGCAATCTCCTTGGCTCTTTGCAGCTATATGCTGTTTTTCCAAGTAAACCTGCAAAATAGCACCTAATTGCAAAAAAGTAATAGAACTTCAGCAAGTATAGTAGCCGAGAAAAAAAAGACACGCACTTTTCTTCAGCATGCCTATGAATGTAATATAAAAATTCTGTGTATTTAGTATTGCTTGTGAAACAAAAATATATTCAAATGCAAGTAGTCTTTAAATGTTTGTATTACACAACCATTATTCTGGTTGAAGCATTGGAAGTGTAATCTTGATTTAACTGCCAGAATTTTAAGATTCACACATGTTCAGTTTGACAAGGGTGAAGTGAATAGGCATGTTTCATTCTTTATGCTTAAATCTGGATAATATTATTTATGATTCTAACTCATATCAAAGTGTAGAGTGTCGTCTGCACAATACATTATCATTATATTGCCATTTTGAGTATGCTGTAAATGTATGGTGTTAACAAACAGATTGTCATGAGAACAGTACTTCCTGATATGGGGAGCTAAAAAAACCATTATTACACAACTAAGGACTGCACTGCACCAATTAAAGCTGAAATAACCAAGTGCTATGGATTTAAAAAGAGGAAGAGTGAAAAGAAGGAGGGGCAAAAGAATTTGCTCTTCCAAACCTTGAGATTTTTCATCTGTGCCTGGAATCTGCTATGGTTGTGCTTTTTATTTTCCTTTCTATGACTGGAGAAGTCACTTCAGTTGACTTTAGTTTTGGATAAGAGTGTCTTACTACTTCTAGTCCATGCGAATCTACAGCAAATACTTCATTGTACTATGCATCCACTAGAAAACAGATTTGACAATATGTATTTTGCATTAAAAAACCTTTATATCTTCACAAAAAGAGTGATAGAAAAAAGAAGCTTTTGCCTATCTTACATCAAATAGGTTGGGAAAGGAATGAAGAAATTAAAAATGCTGCAAGAAGAAAGATAGTACCGGTACAGAAAAGCGAAGAATTATCTCCAAAGTTTTATTTGGACAGGTTAGCAAAAACACTGCCTTCTACTTTTTCTTGGAGGCACATGATGTGAGCAGCATTCATTAAAATTCTTTCAGAGGTTTTTTTCACCTAAAAGACACGTGGTTTCAAAGTTTAGATCGATCAAATCCCATTGGGAGTGTGACTGTGTATTTAATCATCATTCAAAGGAACCCCATGGTATAAATTCTTAAAAACACATGAAACCAATTTTCCTTCCTGAATAACACTATGCATGACGTGAGAGAAAAGTTGATACAATATCTCTGTCTCAGGCTTATACAGCTCTCAAATAATGGGAGGTCATGCACCTCCATACTACCTGGTCTTCTTAAATCAGATGAACTTCATCTGTCTAAGCAGGGCAAAAGGGTTGTTGCCCATAAGTTAGCGGGGCTCATCAGGAGAGCTTTAAACTAGGACTGAAGGGGGAGGGAATTGATATCAGGCTCTCCAAAGTTCAACCCAGGGGTGGTAGGACTGAATTAAAAGTAAAATCAAAAACCCAGCTGAAGTGCATGTACACTAATGCACACAGTTTGGGCAATAAACAGGAAGAGCTGGAAGCCATCATGCAGCAGGAAAACTATGACGTGGCTGCCATTACAGAAACATGGTGGGACGACTCACATGGCTGGAGTGCTGTCATAAGTGGCTACAAGCTCTTCAGAAAGGACAGGCAGGGTAGGAGAGGTGGAGGGGTGGCTCTGTATGTTAGAGAGTCTCTTGACTCTGTAGAACTTGAGGTCACCAACAATAGGGTTGAGTGCTTGTGGACCTGAATCAGGGGGAAGGATAACAAGACTGACATCCTGGTAGGAGTCTGTTATAGACCACCCAACCAGGATGATGAAGGGGACGAGTTATTCTACAAGCAGCTGGCAGATGTCTCAAAATCGCCAGCCCTTGTTCTTGTGGGTGACTTCAACTTACCGGATATCTGCTGGGAGCTCAACACAGCAGAGAAGAGGCAGTCAAGGAGATTCCTAGAGTGTATAGAGGATAATTTCCTGCTCCAGCAGGTAAATGAACCTCCTAGAAAAGGGGCCCCACTAGATCTGCTGTTTACAAACAGAAATGGACTGGTGGGAGATGTAGTGGTTAGAGGCCAGCTGGGGCACAGTGACCATGAAATAATACAGTTTTCAATATTCAGGGATGTAAGGAGGACCACCAATCAAACCTCTATGCTGGACTTCTCGAGGGCAGATTTTGACCTGCTCAGAAGACTGGTCCAGAACACACCCTGGGACACACTCCTCAAAAACAAGAGTGTACAAGAGGGATGGATGTGCTTCAAGGAAAAAGTCTTGAGTGCACAGGAACAGGCTATACTAATTAGCCAAAAAGCAAGCCGACGGGGAAGACAACTACCTTGGTTGAATAGATACTGAACGAAATCAGAGATAAAAAGAGAGCCTACTGACTGTGGAAGGTAGGGCTGACTACTCAGGAAGAGTATAGGACTAGGAAATAGTCTATGAATTACTGAGCCATCTGGATCCACACGAATCAATGGGACCTGATGGATTCCATCCTAGGGTGATGAGGGAGTTGGCAGAAGAGCTTGCCGAGCCACTCTCCATCATCTACCAACAGTCCTGGTTTTCTGGGGTGGTTCCAGATCATTGGAAGCTGGCAAATATCATGCCAATCCACAAAAAGGGCTGCAAGGAGGACCCAGGCAACTCTAGGCCTGTCAGCCTGACCTCAGTGCCTGGCAAGGTTATGAAAGAGTGCAATCACACAGCACCTGAGTGCAATCACACAGCACCTGAGTGCAATCACACAGCACCTTCAGGATGGACATGGGATCCGACCCAGCCAGCACGGCTTTATGAGGGGCAGGTCCTGTCTGACCAACCTGATTTCCTTTTATGATCAGGTAACACGTCTGGTGCATGAAGGGAAGCCTCTGGACTAGAGCAAAGCCTTTAACACTGTCTCCCATGGCATACTCCTGGATAAACTGGTATCCCATGGCTTGGACAGGTGCACTCTCAGCTGGGTTAAGAACTGGCTGGATGGCCGGGCCCAGAGAGTGCTGGTGAATGGGGCTGTGTCCAGCTGGCGGCCGGTAACAAGTGGTGTCCCTCAGGGATCAGTGTTGGGTCCAGTTCTGTTTAACATCTTCATCGATGATTTAGATGAGGGGATTGAGTCCATCCTAAGTAAATTTGTGGATGGCACCAAGTTGGGAGGGAGTGTCGACCTGCTGGAAGGCAGGAGGGCTCTGCAGAGGGACCTTGATAGGCTGGAGAGATGGGCTGAATCCAACAGGATGAAGTTCAACAAGGCCAAGTGCCGGGTCCTGCACTTTGGCCACAACAACCCTACAGCGCTGCAGGCTGGGGACAGAGTGGCTGGATAGCAGTCAGGTGGAAAGGGACCTGGGGGTACTGATTGACAGGAGGCTAAACATGAGCCAGCAGTGTGCCCAGGTGGCCAAGAAGGCCAATGGCATCCTGGCCTGTATCAGGAATAGTGTGGCCAACAGGACAAGGGAAGTGAACCTTCCCCTGTACTCGGCATTGGTGGGGCCACACCTTGAGTACTGTGTTCAGTTCTGGGCCCCTCAATTCAAGAAAGATATTGAGGTGCTGGAGAGGGTGCAGAGAAGAGCAACAAAACTGGAGAAGGGGCTTGAGCATAAGTCCTCTGAAGAGAGGCTGAGGGAGCTGGGGTTGTTTAGCCTGGAGAAGAGGAGGCTCAGGGGTGACCTCATTGCTCTCTACAACTATCTGAAAGGAGATTGTAGACAGGTGATGGTCAGACTCTTCTCCCAGGCAACCAGCAACAGAACAAGAGGGCACGAGCTTAGACTCTGCCAGGGAAGGTTTAGGCTGGATATCAGAAAAAAGTTCTTCACAGGGTGAGTAATCAGGCATTGGAATGGCCTGCCCAGAGAGGTGGTGGATTCACCATCCCTGGAGGTTTTTAAAATAAGACTGGATGTGGCACTTAGTGCCATGATCTAGTAATCATGATAGTGTTGGATTAAGGGTTGGACTTGATGATCTTGGAGTTCTCTTCCAACCCAGATAATTCTATGATTCTATGAATTCTATGATTTATTTTATCATTACTAGTGTCAGATACTTTCAGAATGAATTTTACTGTCTGTTGGGGACTCCCTGAGTAAATCTTTACCTGTTTCTGTCGAATCCTGTGGAATGTTGACAGCATGTTGGAGTGTATTTCGTAGAATTTTTCATCAGATTGGCTAATTAAGATAATATTTAAATTTCTATTTTAAAATAAAAAAGTGGTGTCAAACAGAGCAGAAGAAATTCCAACAATTTAACAAAACAAATGATGCATTTGTAGGAAGGAAACTGTAAATAAATTCTACAGTTCCTAATAACTGTGACATTAAATGGGCCACCCTACTTCTCATCAGCTGCCTGTCTTTGTATGACTAGTTCCCAAGGAACAATTTCTGAACCATATACATCTTGATCATGAAGGAATATCATGAAAGTACCACGACAAATGCTGGGGGCAGTTCGGGAACCAAGTAGTTGAGCAAATTTATGAACTGTCATATAAGGCAAAATGGTTAGAATGATAAAGACTAGTTTGAAGTTATCCAGGAATTTGAAAACATCCGCTTATATTATGTGTCCCTTGGGAATTTAATCTTATGCTTTTCAAATGTCAGTCTCACTTGTTAAATTTTTTTTTTAGTTAAAACCCCCACCTCGACATCTACAATTTCTGACTGTTCTGCAGAGCTCTTCAGGCATTTGGCAGTATCAAGTCTCCACTTGCATTAAAAGCATATCTTAGCAAAACTACTTACACATTAAGATTTACTTTTTCATTAGAAAACGGTTGTAAGATATTCTATGGGAAAGCACTTGCCATGTCACAACTCCATTGTCTGCTGGATTGTTGTTGCTGATTTAAAACTAAGAGAATAGCAAATTAATGTGATTTTAAGACTAAAAGGTGTTTTTATTTGAAAGTTTTCTGCTAGATGAAGGAAGAAAATTTTCTAATACGAAAGTAAGGAAAGCCTCTGAAAATCAGGTGGAATAAAGCTGATTGATAGAAACTTTTCCATATAATCACATCTAGATTCTATAAGAAGTCCAAAATATTAAAGTTTTTACATAACACTTAATTTATACGTGTTATACACAAATATAGATACAGAATTAAAAAAAAATTATTAATAGCGATGTCCAATAAAACATCTGACTTGATTATTACTAGTTATACATTTTTTCTCTGTGTATAAAGCTTTTGTATACAGATGACCGTGTAGCATACTCACATCTCTCTCTCTGTATATGTATATACTCAAATAAGTCAAGAACTATTTTTGATAGCATAAATACTCTAATTGCATCAATCTCAGTATAAAAAACAACAAAACAACTACCACACTGTTCAATAAAGAAGATACCTCAAACTCAATTCAGAAATCCCCGTGCTATCCTGTTGATGCAATTGTTATTGTTTCAGCTGTAGAAGAGTTCGGCCCTTTGCTCCTTTCTCTCTCCTCAGAAAATAAATGCAAGAGCTTTCAGGCTTATCCTGCTGAGGAAAAGTAAGTTAATTACAAAATCTGTAATGATTTTCAGCATCGTTCTCACATGATTTTGTACCCAGCATTATTTTGTGATATCTAAAGTACATTTGGTTTTATCAGTAAAAGAAATTGATAGAACTTAAACACACAGAGAGCCTAATACTACTGTAAATCAATATAACTCAATTAAATTCAAGTTAACTACACAAATTTTCCCCAGAGGAAAATCTAACCCAGAGAGTCAATCTGTTCTGCACAGAAGTGTCATTGTTACTTTTCTGACCACAGCAACCATGTCATTCTACCCTTTAAGAAACACAGAACGCTATGAAAAGCATCCCTCTGGATGTAAACAACTCATGCTAGTATTCCGTTTTATACGTCTGACAGCTGACCTGACATTATGCACGAAAAAGAAAAAAATCCTCCCAAACTATGAGTCTGACTTTTATTGTTGGTCCCTTGTAGATATAGATTTTAAAAGAATATTTTTATTAATTCTGTCTCTCTTTGAAAGCAAATTATATGCTGGCTGCCCTTTACTGTTAAAGACAAAAAGAAAACCCATAGCTGTTCTATCCATTTTATACTTGAACATGTTTTTCAGGTTTTTTTGGTGTTTTTTTTCCAAAATGGTTGACAAGCAATGGTTGAGCAGTCTATAATACTAGGTTGGGTTGTCTTTTTTTGGTCAGCTATGTTTTGAAGAAAAATTGTTTTTTTAATAACAGACTGTAGGCAGTTTCTAGAATATATCTGTTTCATACGAACATGTTCAACTATACCACCGGATAACTGAAATCCCAGTCTAAATATTACCCCATAATCCCACGCTTTACTTCAAAACAGTGTTAAAGGTGTTGGTGAATTTTAGTTAACCATTTCTGTATCAGAAACAGCATGGCCAGAAGGACCAGGGAAGTGATTGTGCCCCTGTATTCAGCACTGTTAAGGCCACACCTGAATTACTGTGTTCAGTTCTGGGCACCTCACTGCAAGAAGGACATTGAGGTTTTGGAGCGTGTCCAGAGAAGGGCAAAGAGGTTGGTGAAGGGACTGGAGAACAAGTCTTATGAGATGCAGCTGAGGGAGCTGGGGTTTTTTAGCCTAGAGAAGAGGAGGCTGAGGGGAGACCTCATCACTGTCAACAGCTACCTGAAAGGAGATTATGGTGAGGTGGGTGCTGGTCTCTTCTCGCAAGTGACAGGCAATAAGACGAGAGTATATGACCACAAGTTGTACCAGGGGAGGTTCAGACTAGACATTAGGAGAAAATTCCTCACTGAAAGGGTAGTTGGGCATTGGAGAAGCTGCCCAGGGAGGTGGTTGAGTCGCCATCCCTGGAGGTGTTTAAAAGATGGATAGATGGGTTTCTTGGGTACATGGTTTAGTAAGAGGACAGGTATGGTTGGACTCAATGATCTCAGAGGTCTTTTCCAACCAGATGATTCTATGATTTCCTTCTTCAGGGCTGTCAGTGGAAATACATATTTTACTTGAGCAAACAGTTCTTATTCCACTGAGAAGGAAGAAACACTTGTGCTATGGAAAACGTTGTCTGCAGAGAGATCTCAGTAAGGATGGGGTGAAAGGAAGATGAATCGCAGTCACCGTAAAACACTACAGTTTGAAAACAAATAATGAGTTTTGATATTTTCTTTATAGGGAATGGAATGGCCATTCTCTAACTATGAAATGAATACATATGAACATAAACATGAACATACTCTAAGGAGTACAGGGTTTGTGAATTTTCCAGCTACTGCAACATCTGTTATACAGTGCAAAGACAAAGAACACTGAACCCTCTCTCTGTGTCCTGTTGTATCCACTGAGACAATGGTCTTCCTTGCCTCAATCAAAAGCAAAAGAAAGACTTTCACATGGTCACTCACCTCCTAAACCACTGGGTAACTAAAAGTTTTCAACAAAAACTGTCTAGATTTGGACTGGAAATTCCTTGTCTACCAGAGATGAAAAGACTTTTTAGTAACTTGAAGCAAATATAATTTGCTTTTTTTTTTTGTAGGTTAGGAAAAGGAGGTATTATTTACATAATACTTCTTTTACACTTCTCACACACAAACCTCAGGATCATATTTCTTCCCTTCTTTTCCCAGCAGTATTCTGAAAAAGCATGTCTTATGTCATCATTTATAGCTGAGTAAAGTACATGCACGTACTGCTGCTCCAGTTTGCTTTTTGCTATTTCAAACTCTCTCCATAAGTGCAAATCACATACAAATGTGAAACTGCAGAACTAGTGCTGGATTGCCACTTGGGAGAAAAAATATAGTATGTAGAGTGAGGTAACATAAGATTGTCTGCAGTCTTTAAGGGCCACTTACAGCTTTTAGCTTGTAAGGTTCACTTGTAAGTGTTTGAGGAGTACTTTATTTTTTGTGAGGAGCAAGGACTGACATTGAATATTTTACCAGGACATACTGAACCAACAGAAGTCTATCCCAAATCAATTAACAAGAATTATTTTTTCTGTATACTTCAACAGGCCTTGGCTCCAACTCTGTCATACTTTCCATATACCACCTATCTACCTTTGTTTATTTCCAAAGCTTCTACTCAAACATTTTGCTTACTTTTTATCATTACCATTTATTAATAATTTTCCAGGATTAAAATTTTAAAACATCAACTAAAGATCAGGTTAATGTTCTCAGGTGTAATTTTCTCTTGACAATTATATTGATGGGTCATTGATAAATACTGTTTTAGGTCTACATGAAAGGCATGTCTATCTACACATCTAAAATTTCTTCGGAAGACTCTTAATCATTGCAGTATCTACTTGCCAGTAATGCCTGTTGTAAACCATGTAATTCTAATATATATTTTTACTAACAGCATTCTAGTTCCTTACACCTGAATGTCTGATCCACCTGCTAGTTAATCACAGCAGAGTTCTTCATTTTTGGCTTTTTTTATGTCTCAATAACTGTCTTACCTTTATTACTGTTCTGCCTTCCTGGTCTGGTATCTTGTGCAATGAAGAAGACACATATATTAGTTTCCTCTGAGAGTACCCAGAAATTTGTACTGAAAAGTAATGGAGAGATAGATAAAATACAACCGTTCCAAAAAGCACTTTCCAAGCCAAAGGGCACTGGCAGATGAAAGAAGGAATATCAGAAGCATATGCAGAAAAAAACTTTGCTATAACTCTGTGAGAAAGACATAGGTAGCAGAGAAGTAATGCATTAAAGATGTGATGCAATTTAAACTGTCAATTTTTATTAACAGCAACAAATCTTTCTAAAATTGATTATGCCCATTATTATAACCTAAAAGATCTAGGATGAGTATTCATAGAATCAAAGAATCACTGAATGATTGAGGTTGGAATGGACCTCTGGAGGTCATCTGGTCCAATGCCCCTGCTTAAGCAGGACCACATAGAGCCAGTTGCCCAGGATCGTGTCAAGAAGGCTTTTAAATATCTCCAGAAATAACAACTCCACAGCCTTTCTGGGAAGCTTGTGCCAGTGCTTGGTCATCCTCGCAGTATGAAGTGCTGCTTTCTATTCACAAGGAAGCACCTGTGTTTCAGGAGCATTGTGTCTCTTCTTGTGTTTGATTATAGTAAAAGATAAGAAATTTTATTAAGAAAATTTTCTACTAAGGAATTAACCTTAGTTGTTTCCTTGTTCACCATTTAATTCCTGTATTTTAAATATACATGAAGGTAAAGTTTATTGTGTGGAAAAAATCTGCAAATTAACCATCTTGTCTTCAGTGATAAGTTCATTTGTGGTTTTTGATTACTTGCATTTGACATGTAACAAGTTCATTAAGGCAAGTTTCATATTGAAGCAGAACATAGAAGAAATTAAAAGATTCAAAATATGCCTAGAACAGTCTGTTCGTAACATAATGTAATGATTAACGTAATGATCCACTTGGGGGAGACGATAAGTTGTTCATGCGATAATGGTGTGCAGTACTATTAATTAAGAGGAAGTAATTTGCTTGTAGTATGGGTCACCAAAGAAAGCAGCTTCCAAACCCATAAATCTATGACCTTTTTGTGGTGTACATTTATGCATGTATACTGCAAATGGAAAGAAACATTCCTTGGATCCTCCTTTGAAATCCATTTGGGATTCAAGTAGGGAAAAGCTCAGCTCATGGAAAATTATAAGATTTCTTGATTGTAGCACTATTGGGATTTGCTATGATGGAAGTACGTCAATGACTGTCCATCAACAGCTTCCAGAAGAACAAATTTCCCACTGTTCAGGCATTCGGGTGGTGTGAATGGCATAGTTCAATTGACTTCAGTGGTCCTGTGCTACAGTACAGCATGTAATGCTTCAAGCAGCATTGCTTTATTGTATTTGTACCTGTAAAACCCTTCTCATTTCAGCAGAATCCCTAACCTGCAAATGCTTAGCCAGCAACATTTCTGGAAGATTCATTTTCCAGTTGTCAGAATAACAATTGTGAAAACACAGTCTATAGGAGTTCGTGTTTTTTCAAGGCTCTAAAACATTGCCATTATGATGGTGACAAATCGGACTTTTTACTTCAGACTGAACAGTATGGCTCTGGAGGGACTAAGGAAATGTAGACAGTGGTATTTTAGGTGCAAGAAATGTGATGCCATTGGAGGCATGTAGCAAAATACAAAGTGGTCTTGAATCAGGAAGAAAGACTCCTAAGTTTCTGCTCCAAGTCGCACCAAAAATTATAGTTTCTTATATTCACACTAAGGAAAAATGAAGCTGGTATAATTTAAAATGAGATCTAAAGGATGGACTATGGTGTTTAAAGTTTACATTCAAGTATGATAAAAAGGCAGTAGAGAAGTGCACTGATATAAGATTCAGACTTATTCTGTCTGAGGAGGCTCCACTTTTAAAACTCCTATGATCATGTTTACTTTCCCTGACTTACTTCATCAGCATACTTGCCACATAACTTTACTCATTTAATGGAAGTGTAAAATGTTTGTCATCAAACCACCTGAGAAAGCTTTTGTTAACCATGAGTTATTAAGGTAATGTAATTCCTAGAACTATGATGGTTAAGGATAGTAAGTCCACTACCAAGAAAAAAAGAAAAAACATTCCAGCCTCTGCTTGTACACTGTGCCAGTAAGGCCTTGTAATAGCCAAGTACGTATTAGCATGTATATGCATTAAGCTCCACAAAAATGTCTTCTACATTCCAGCACAATTTGTTATCTCACTAATACATCCATCATTTTTCCAAGTTTTGTTACAAATTCTGCTACAATTTTCTCTATTACTTTTGTTTTTTCTGTTTAATGGTTAAGCCTTCAATATATGCCTCCTATACTTTACAGACATATACTACATATGTAAACACAGTTTGTTATAATTAAAACAAAGATTGTTAAAATGGGCCTTGTAAGAAGGTACTATGAGGGCCTGACTGAAAGTATTCTCCCACATCAGGCATTACTTCAATGCTGTGAGTTTAAAGCCTCGGTATTTCCCAAATACCTCATTATTCAGAGTGTTCAGTAGTTCTGCTGCTGAATGCTTTCCTGATACAGAACAGTTCACAAGAATAAAGCAGTGATTAAAGAAAGACCTTCTTGTTATTACACTGGACCTCAACAAAACTGGAAATATTTAATGGACTGCATAAAATACTCTAAGGGATGCTGAAAAGTGACCTATTAACTGGTATAAAATGGTGTATTTCTCCCGCTTGTTAACAGTAAACTTCCTATAACATTACTGGAGAACCAGAGCCAATCATTTTCTGATCTTAAATGGTAAGATAAATTTACCTTCTTCCCAGAAAACCATGAAGGTGAAATGTCAAGATAAAACTGCTGCCACACAGAAACAGCTGTATTATCCTTTTGACCTGTGGGTCTTCAGATACATGAAGGGGCTTGACATAGGATTAGGTTGCCATAAGGACTCTGAAGAGGTGTAGGCAAATTCACTTCCAATGCAACAGTCTTTTGGGCAAGAGGCAGCACTGTGCAGTGATTCTTGCTTTTTAGTCTTTTTTCGTTTCTGGCAGAGTGGAGCTTCAGTTCGTAAAATCATGACAAGAGTTGAATTAGTCTGTAAATTCTGTGCTTCTGGTGGGCCTAATTCTGTGAATAATAGTATCTATCTGTGGTTCCTCTGGTTAAAAAATAAAGCAAAACTTCAAAACAGAATGGGCAACAAAAAATATTTATTCACTGAATGAGAAAATCTAAACACAAAGAATAATTGCAATAATGTTTACTACATTATCATTAATATATATTACCTATAAATATGTACAAACATGACTAATATGAACTATATATACTACATATACTGAACCAAATCAACCAAACTCTATTTAGACACATACACACAAACACACATATCTTAATTGAATATGCAGAGCCTTAAGAAATGTCTAATACTGTTTAATGAATGTATCCACTAAAGTTTATATATAGAAATATGAAGCAAAATCATACACACATATAAGTGCCTGAAAAACTTGTACCATAGTCATCATATGTACATATAGGTGTTTAACCTTTCTTACCTGTACTGTCTTTGCTTCTAATACAAAGAAAAGTAACTTACCTTAACATATGTGATGACAGTGGATAGAGGACCTGTGATGTTTCCATTAAAACAGAGAAATGTCTGATGGAAAACTCTTCAGAGGTGAACTGATGTTCATGATGAATTTGTGTAAGCATGCTGTCATTAATTCCTAGCCAAAACCTTCATGTCTTTGTATTCAGTGTACAAAACAGGTCATGCAGATACATTCTGCAAATGGTTTCTGTTGAAAACCTCTCTCCACTTTCTCTTTCAATCCCCTCTACCCTACACAAGGTCAATATGACTGGTAGGCCATTTTTTCTGATTCTTGTTTGTCTCAGAAGAGGGAGTGATGAAAATCCTGTCAGTTCGCCATGGTTGTATGTTAATATACACTTTGCTTTCAATGTCACTGAGTATGATGAGAATCAGTACCAGATTTCTAGAAGATTTGTAGATGATGGTGCAATCAGCCTGCATTTGTGAGAACACATGATTTTGTTTCTAGTGAATATTCAAAGTGGAAATTCTTGACTAGCTATGGGATTCATAGCATTTGACTAGCAAACTTTAGAGTGAAATGTCTTTCCTAGACAATGTGACTTAAAACCTTTAGGTGAAGAAATTGAAAAGAATATGCAGAAAATTAGTGCTATTGTTAACATTTGATTAAAGATAAAAGAAGAGAGGACAATTGAAAAGGAACTTATTTGATTTTTTTTTTTAATCTGGTAGTGTCTGGATTAAGAGACCAAATGATAGTAACAAAGAGTAAAGCATTAAATTTAAAATTAATTCAAAATGAGCTTCACAAGATATAGTTAATCTATGTCAATAATTCTTCCTATATTATTCTTTTGTTTGGATATGCAGTTCAAGTAGAAGTGAAACTATAAAAGACAGTCTTACTTCATGAAAATGAAATCTAGTCAGGGTATCACTTGACTACACATCATGTTAAAAGATGGCAAAGGAATAGAGATGGACTTAAGCAAGAACATGTTTCTCTCAGATGGCTTAGGAGCATATATTTTCTGCAGCAGGATGTAAAGTCATCTCTGAAGAAAGTCTCGAGATAAAATATGTTCTGAATTTTTCAGTATAAAGGCAGGAAAATACTGGAGCTATGAGCCTTTTCATGTTGAAAATTCTGGAGAAAATACAGTCTGTAAAAATACTGCCAGTCATGATTGACAATATTTGTTCTGTAGTTTCTGCTAGTTGCCGTAACACCCAACAGAAATGATTGGGTCCCTTACCTTTAGAAGTTCATATTGAGCTTCCTAGGTTTGTCTTTTAAAAGATAACAGTATAAAAATAGGAATTTTGGAGATACTGAAACTGTAACAATCAGAATGGCATTCATGTAACTATCAGTACCACGGTTATGTTTCCTATTGCATTTCCTTTCTCCTGCATCAGTAAGCAAGATGCAGAGCAGAATTAGGCCATTGGAGACTGGATGCTCAAGGAGGAAATGGATGGAAATGTACATTCCAACCACACTGCCATTCATCCTCAGCATCGTCCGTCTTTAAAGGGGTTGTTTCTATTGACTCTAGTGGGATTATCCATTACTACTGCAGGAAAAAAACCACAAGCATGAAAATCCTACTTCCTGCACAAGACAGTCTGCATCAGTTCATTTTCAAGGTTTCTTGTATGCTTTCAGAGAGGTTAGGGAACAACAAACCTTGGTTTGTCTTCTGCGCGTTGCCTCTGCCATTGTGTAGCTGTGTTAAAAATGTGCACATCTGTGTGCAAAGATTCAGACAAACTGTGTTAGTTAATTTTTATGGCTAATAACTTGACTCTGACATTTCTGAACAGAGCATTATAACGCTTTTCTTTTAGCCTGAAGCAGGTAATGATGTCACGTGAGTGACATCCTGACTCCTGTCTTAATTACAAAGAAAACTGGAGACTGTGATACCGTAACGTTTCACTGGGAAATCTAAATGGGCGATAGTGTGGGAATGACAGTACCGAATATCATAGCAGTGCCTGTCCATTTCAGGGAATCTGAAAGGGAAAAAATGGTTTAAATAGGTTATTCTTATACTTAGCTGCCTACAGTGCAACAGTTTTTCCATGTGTCATATTTTCCTATGTATTTCAGTACTTAGTGTATATTCTAAAAGGCTCAAAGTTTTCTTTGCCTTTGGTTTGCAGCATTAGTTTTGAGCCATATAAGCTGTAACTCAACCTTATTAGCAGAGAAAATCAGTCATTACTCATTAAAAAGCATACAGCATTTCAGTTTTCACATTGCTTAAAATCCTGAAAGTGTCTTAATTCCTATGGGACAGAAACTCACTCTGACTTGCAGAACACACCCATCAGTCCAAAATCTGTAATAGTGCTTTGTGTGTCTCAGTGTCTGTTGCTAAATTTCAAAGTGTAAGCAATGTTAGAAAGATGTTGTGGACAGTTAAACATTTAACTTTGTACTACATTAGTTCCTGGATTTGCCTGTGGGTGATCAGGTACAGGCCACTGTTGAAAATAGGCTGCTGAAATCACTAGGATGCTCAGCTAATTGAATTGCTATATTGATGGAACCTGAAAATCTCATCTTCTTGTGCTGTCACCGGAAGGTTAAATTCCACTGGTCAGTTGCACTCATCCAGTTCTCAGTGGGTGTTGCACAGTGGTGGAAAAGAGACTCAACTCATCTTCTTTTATTTCTTTAAGGCACTTAAAACAGTTCTGTTCATTGAGGTCGTTTTTTATGTGAGCTCAAAGCCATTAGCTGGTCTCCAGGCTTGTGCTAGATTTGTGGTTTTGTGGTTCTGCAGGAAATGAGGCTAAAAAAAAGTTTAAACTGTTAATTGAATAGCAAAATCCTTTCCCTCCTTCATAGACCTTTGAGACTACTCAGCTTGCCTGTATTACTGTGATATTTGCCTTCAGAGAAAAATAAAATTGCTGCCATTTTTCTTTTGCAAGCAAACTTAAAGGAAAATAACAACAGTTCTAATTCAGCAGCCAGAGCTCATATTGCTCCTACTTCAAAGCAATACCAAACAATGTTCAGATTGGAAAGGGCAGCCTCTAGCCCCTTTGATCCAACTCAAGAGTCTTCGGTTCATAAAGAAGTTCTCATACTACAGCTATAAACACAGAGCAGCAATGAAATATTCACCTCTGCCTTTTGAAAAAGCTGTTTGAATCTAAGTTCCTCAAGAAGTCCACCGTAAGGTTGAAAAGCAGCTTTTATATCCCATATGGGGACTATGTTGCCTATGACACATTAACAGAAGACAAACTATTTTCTCACAGATATTAATCTAATTAAAATTATTTCTGCAGAGCTTTTCAAAGCATTCCAGAAAACGCACATGTTTTGCCTTGATTTCAATGGCTATATCTGCCAATTATGTGCCTTGAAAAATCAAATTCATATTCTGAATTATCTCCCTAAGAAAATTCAACAAATTCAAATTGCTGTGAAATGTAATGTTAATTCCTGCATTGTATAACAGATGCAGGCAAGATATATTTTTGTCCTCTTTAATATATCTTTAGGAAAGTAATTCAAGGTAAATAAATATTTATTGAACTAATCTGTTAACGCAAGGGAAAAAACACATTGTGCCAGCTGAAGCTGGATTGTTAAATACCCAAACTACATGCTTACTGGGAGCAATTTTGTAATAATTTAATTTCTAAAAAGTGGAAAATCCTTCCAAACCCAAACAACTTTCATACTTAACTAAACTTCTGTACTCACTGAGGAATGACAGATTAGTTGTGTTGTCTGTCAAAAGTGGCCAGCCAGCTGAAAAGCCCTTTAAAAATTTCCATTAAAACTCCCTAATTTCTATTAATAGTCATGTAAAACTCTGACCAATTTCTTTTGCCAGAAGTGCCAGGAGAGAAACAACTGAAACACATATTTTAAATAGATATTTCCTGAGAAACCATTATCACCATAAACCAGCTGAGCAGGTCTTTTGACTTTTCCCTGAAATTACCAGTTGAATAGGATGAGGGATTGTTTGCTTGTTTTGAAAAATATAGGAGTGTAGGAGGTGCTGAAGTAAACAAGCTTGCTCAGGTTTCCAAGCAGTCATGTGAATTACTGGGTGGTTACATTAGTTTCAGTGACAACTTTGCTCCTGTCACAGCATTATGGAACTGATAACACTGATCTTGCAAACTTGTCTGAGCTGGTGGAGGCAGTGACCTCAAGGCAGTGTTTATTCAGAAACTCCTGATGTTGAAAATGCAAGTACAAACTGTGTGTACTGTGTACTGTTTTTAATGAAGGATAGCAATCAAAATTGCAATATTTTTGTTTGGATATTCAGCTTATGTGAAAGTGCAGCTATAAAAGGAGTTATCCTCCTGAGGCCACTTATTTGCATGTAAGTGTGCATCCTAAATTACTTATGAGAGAAGGCCATATGACAGGGATAGCTGAATCAAAAATTAAGCATTCCTGGAGTGGTATACTTACTATTAAATACTGGGTAATATTATGGAATTTTGACTGATTTTGTATAATTACAGTGCTGGGTAGTTGAATTACAAAGATAATGAGGGTCATGTATTGAGGTGTCTGAAAAGTCATCTATTGTATTTCAAACCACAGGTACTTATAAACATATATTCTTGAATGTAGATTGCAGTCACTACTGAAGACAGAATTTGTAACCTCTCTTGGAGGTTAAATGATATTTAGCAGAATTAATGTTATAAACAGTCCTATTTTGATAATTACAGCTGTAGGCTTTCATAAACAATAGCTAAGATTGAAGTAAGCTCAAAAATCAGATTTTGAGTAATTTTGAAGCTAAATGTGTTAGACGACTCCACCAACTGAACAGCAGCTATGGTTTTAAAGACAGTTGACTGGACACGTAATATATTTTAAACCTTTTCCCTGTTCACATATTGTGGCTGAATTGTAGACTGCGACTACTGAGTTTTAGACTAAGACTCACACTGTTGACTCTGCAATTAATTCATTCGATTGGTTTGGGCACTATAAAGTACTCCAACAGTTTGAAACTATCATCATGTTGGCTGTAAACAGTGGCCAAAAAAGGTTTTTTTCAATAAAATATTATATTCCAGTTTCTAATTAAAATTGAAAAAAACTAAAATTCTTTGCAACCATTGAGGTTTTGTGTTAAGTTATTCAAATAGTTCTGGCTTTACTGTAAATCTTTAACTGGTTAACTGCTTTAAAATTAATAGTAGAACTAGAAATGAAAATTAGGTCTACTAAGAAATAGAAAATCCTGAAAAATTAAACTATTTTTTCCCATTGTATATTGACTTGAAATAATAACTTTATATTTTCAAGTATATATATATATAGGATGAAGTTAGCAAATTTTTCCTTTGTTTTATGGAAAAGTTTTCTTTGTCACCACCACCAACTAGTTTGTCTATTAATAAACATAATGTATGTTAGTTGCAAAGTGAATTTGATATAACTTATTGACAGATAAAGACTTTGCCAAACTAAAAGGTCGAGTATTTTTATAATTATTTCTGTGGTGAATTCAGATTCATAGTGTCTTAAACAGGGATTTTACTCCACCTGGTTTGGAATGATGTGTATTTGAATAGAATTACACTCATGAGGTATCGAATCGTACTCATTGACAATAAAGAAATGTGCACTACTTAAGGAAGTGTTCTTTCAGAGGGAAAAAAACAAGATACAAAATAGTTTCTTACCATGATAGTTTGCCAAAGAAATACATGCTAAACAATGTATCATCATGTCAGCAGTGAGAGGTGTAGCCTACAGTCTTCTTCACAGTCAAGGCTGAACAACAGCATTTCAACATCAGGTTTAATGCTGCATTTTTGAATTGACATATGAAATCTTTCATCATCACAAAAACATATTATTTTATATACATACAATTAATAACTATAACAGCTGTCTTTTGCTTAAAATTATTTGTTGAAAATACTCTTTTCTGTACCCATGCAAAGGGAATAGACGCATTTTAAGTAAAAATATAAGTTATAAAGGAAAGTTTGGGAAATGTCTGGATAAATAATCTACCCATGGACACAAGAAACCAATGGCTGACTGAGAAATTATTTTGGATCACAAAAGAGACCCATTTTTTCAATAACAATCACAAACACTGTCAGGAAGCAGCTTTTCCTCTCATCACACTGCTGTGATATACATAAAGGGGTTTGGGAACAGTCAATTACCTCACACAAATACAAGGTTATGTTTGAAGTGTGGACTTAAATTTTGTCCATTCTAATAACTCTGATAGCAAGTAAGTACTAAACAACTCTAGCTCAGGTCTAATTAAGTTTAACTCTGTGTCAAACTCTTTATAGGATTAGGGCTTAGGTTTGTCTTTAGAATTTATTTCTATCTTTTATTCTCATCATTTCAATAATCTTCTGAGAAGCAAACAGTATGACCCATAGCAATATCCTAAATTGCAAAATATGGTGCTTTTTTCACATTCGGGATGAATTGTTTTAATCACAAGTAATTAATGTCTTCTACTTAGGAAAAAAAAAACCCACTGCATAAAATAGGGTTGTGAAGCAATGTTTTGAGAGGTATTTAATAGGACTTTTATAAATATTGAATCTAATTTAATAATATTCTTTCCATATAATTTTAGCTCACGTGTTGTCAAGCAGTAAATAATATCAAGACATTAGAGAAGCATGAATATAGGTATTGTAACTTTTCAAAATATTTACACTCTACAGTAACCCTAGAGTATGTATGACAGAAAACAATATACAAGTAATCATCTTTTTTAGGAGTCTTGAAGACTGTGCTTCAAGAGTTATTGAGTTGAATAAGAAAAAAAATCAACTAATTACATTTTTTTTCATCTTTTGGATTTTAATCTTGTAGGCATCAAAATGCAAATAGGGCTGGTGTTTAACAAATGATAATACAATTCTGTTTCATTGTTCTCAGCCAAAAATTCTTTTAGAAACTTTGGCATCTTTCATAATTTACAGAAAATACTTCTTGTTATAGATCTTTTCTCATTGCTCCCTACTACAAAAGAAGGAAAATGTTCTGTAGCAGGAGCACCAATATGATCTGTAAGAAGGCCTCCAGTATGTTTGAGTGATAATCAGAAAACAGAACAAGATTAATTTCTCATTTAAATTGAGGGATTTGTCTACTGCAGTTTCCATGTCATGTGATATTGTGTAATTAAGAGTTATTATTGTGTTTGCATTTGTGGTGTATTACAACTACTTACAACAAACAGTCCAAAAATGCTCAGAGCTGGAGCACAAATCCAGATGTTCAGGATGGCAACCAGAGGGACATCTTGCTGGAGGATTAGCAGTCTGATTAGGCCTTATGCCTTTGCATATGTGACAGGTATCTGTACTAAATCTTCCTTTATTTCCCTAAAGGTAGGAAGAGTCTGGTGAGCGGGTGCCATTGTAAGTCCTCATTTTAAACAATCTAGGTAATGGCCAGTACTGGAATAGGCAAATGAAGAGATTTTCTCTTGCAAATCCTTTGTCTGTAAGCAGGATCGTCAACATTAGTGCCTCTCCCGAGGCATGTTTAGCTAGCCTTCTCCTAGAAGTCTCCTGCAGCTCAGAGCTAATGCATCCATCATACTGAGAAATTTCTTCCTGCTTTGTAAAAGAAGTAGGTAAAATAAAACATGTTATATCTTAGGGTGCTAACTGCTTCACCAGATGCCCTCTCACACAAAAACAAGTGCAAGAAACCACTAAATGAAACTGACAAGAATTAGCTCATGATGTCAACAGCAACTTGTTCAATAATTCACTGATAATTTCTGCAGGGGCTTAAGAGGTAAACTGTATGTATTAACAGGAGACCAAACACGCACATGAAGAAAACACTTCAACTGATACTGCTTCTTGTGCAAGACAATATAAAATTTGTTGTTCTATTTGCTGCTGCAGCTTCAGGGACATTTCAAGAAAGAACAGGACTTTCTAAAGGTCTGTGTTGTATTTCTTTTTCTACCAATTTGAGAAATGAAACCCTGAGTTATAGGAGCAGCTTTTGTTGATGCAGTGTTTATAGTGAAAACAGTTATGCTTACTGCCTGTTTAAAGACTTCTGAGTAAATAAACAGCAATGCCTATCTTGAAGACTGTCACATTTTTCAACAAGCAAATATTGTTAAAATTAGACTGGAAAACTCTCATTTCAGAAAATTATGTTCGCTTCTTTTTATTGGATAATACTTGAGTCAAGAGCCTGCATGATATAACTGTTTTCTGGCTGAAAAAACTTAGACAAATGCAAAATGAATATTCTTATATTTTCAGATGTCAAAAAGAAAAAAGAAGTCTTCAAGATCTAGTCAAGAGATCTTGTTACTCAATCATACTTTATCACAAATGACTTTATTCTGTTTAGTTGTTACTGATAGTCTTTGTGAAATCTTTTCTACAAACACAGAAAAACTGATCAATATTATAAAGCACATGTCTACATATGTTTAAGAAGATATTCATTAAGAGTATTGGCCTAAATATAACAAGCATTTAAACACATTGATTAAGACTGGTGTTTATAGTAGCTGGCTAACACCTTAGCAATGACCTTAACAATTTTTACAAACTCAGATTTGGAGTTCTCCTTAAATAACACATCAGAATCTTGCATTTGGTAGCAGCTCAGGCAGTCTAGTATCACGTGTTGCAACCGTGTTCAGAGATTCCAAAACCTTTGCTGGTCTACTCTGCGTCTTAATTTAATGAAAATAAACTTCTAGAATTGAATCATTGCAAGACGCCATGCTGTTTGCTGGTATCTAATATACATATATTTGCAAGTGCTTGGTACAATATTGGTTCTCATGACTACTCTGCAAGCAAAGCAGAGATCAGCACGTTTCCTACACACAGTATATATGTAAAGGTTTCCTTCCATGTAGAGTAACTACCCAATGTTTTTTATACTCCGAAAGTTTGTTGCAGTGTACAGCAAAGAAATACAAACAACCACCTAAACACAGTCCCTCTATAACTTTGAGAAGCTCCATAGTAACTACCAGTAAACTACAGGAAGCATCAGGAGAGTCAGCTGTGTAGGAACTATGTGGAATGATTGTCATGATTCAGTCGTCTTAATTTTACAAAGAATCCCTTGTATTAAAGTTACTTATCACAAACTATTATTAAACTGACAAGCCATTAAAATTTAACAATTAAATAATGTCACACTTTTAAATATTATCTTTACTTCTGATTCACTCCTGTAAATGAATAGACAAATTCTACTGGAGTGACCTGATACGGAATATGTAGGAGTCTCTGGGGTGTATTTCCATTAACTGTCAAAGGTTTTGCATCGATTCTTAGATTCGCTGTAAATGTCAGTTTATGTATATTGCTTGAACTTAAGATGTTTTGTCTTGATAATACAATCAGCATTTTGTAACAGAAAATAAGAATGACATTAATTTTTGATGCCATTTTAGTACTATTTCTAGGTTTCCAATGCCAAGCAAAACATTTGGAAGGCTAATGCCTAAGAAGTTTTCATCTTGCTTAGTAAAACATGTACAGCTGTTCTGGGCCATTTACAGTTAAAATACCACTTAGAAATATTGGAACTCAAACTACATGTGAAAAAACTCCTAGTTTTATTAAAAGACACGTAAGTCCTGTACTTCTTGAAGCATATTAGCGGTAAGTATTCTTTGCCTCCAAATAGTCAAAATTCAGCCCCAAGCTGCTAAAAGACATAAAAAAGCAGTTCAGGTTGAAAAGTAAGTTGTTGTTGTTGGTTCATTAAAACTGGACGGGGAAAGGGGGTAAGATAACACACATTATCACTTCTGACCGTTACCTAAGGAAGTGCGAAATACTTCTGAAAATCATTCATGCACATGGAGGATTGGTGATACAACTCTTGACATTCTGCTAGCTATGGGCATGGGGCAGAGGGGTGTTCCCCTGATCCTGATTTCTTCTGACCCTCCTGTGATGTTGTCACAAATAATCTGCCCTGACTTCATGTGGCATAAGGTCCAGTTTAGGGTGACATGCAGCAGCAAGAGCAGAAATAAAATAGCTGATGAGACAAATTTGATTGTTCTATAAGGCTTGCACCCTGCCCTGAGGTTTCTTTTCAATGTGGACGGATTTGTTAAAGACTTCAGGACCTCTCCTTTGCTTCCCATTTCCATGGATGAGTTTTCTGAAAACATACTAATTGCACAGTTGTCAGTCTCCTTTATGAACTCAGTCACAGTACTATCTCTGTCAAGGGCCTCCTGTAGCTTAAAAGCTTTTTTTCCCCCTTCCCATTATAGTTTTAATTTCTGCACCGTAAGAGTTAAAGGCCTCTGTTATCCTAGTAATAACTCATTAGCCACAATCCTGGATTCCTCCCAAATGCTTATAACTTATTTTCCTTTCTCCCCAGTATTTCTTAAAGCCTTCTGGTGCAGTTATCACTTCGCCATCTGCCGCCTCGGTGACGCTGCAGTAGGAACTTACTGGTCTGAGTGATGTTTTCTGAATGATGATGAAAATTTTGTCTGTTTCCAGTTCTCACTGTGCTTCTCTAACATACTACATTCTTTCTGCTGATCTATTACTGCCAGTCTCCAGTCACTAAATGTGGTATCTTTCAGGCTATACCTTTGCAGTTTAAGTATGAGTCATCTCATTGTTCCTTCTCTTCTAATTCCACTCACCCCTCTTTTCACCTCACGACTGAGTAATAACTCACTTCCATCTCTACCTGCTGTTTCCTCTCTCCATGGTTTATTTATCATGTTTTTAATGATGTCTAGAAGGACATATTTTACTCCAGACCATTGCTTATTAGCATCTTTTCATAAAGTAGTTACCTTTACACCCTATTCTCAAATTTAACACTGTTTTAGCATTGTGGAAGAAGAAGGACTATGACCTAGCAGCTGCGAGAGGGTATTTATGCAAAGGTGCCTTTGTCTCAGTATAAAAAGAGTCTCTGTACAAACTTTTGCTAGGTAAATCAGAGAAAAATGGTGGGAAACGGTGAAAATTATAAATACATAGAATTAATTCATAGAGTCATAGAATCATAGAATTTTCCAGTTGGAAAAGACCTTTGAGATCATCGTGTCCAACTGTAATTCAGGTAGTTTCAAAACCACTGTGTCTTACTTGGTAATCTAAGCCTGTGATTTGTTACGTCTCAGCAAAGAGGAGATGATGTTATATCTTGACTCACCTGCTAGAGACCTTGATTTCCAAATGACATGAATTGTGTGGGAATCACAGAATCACAGAATGGAAGGACTTGGAAGGAACCTCTGGAGATCATCAAGTCCAACACCTCTACTAAAGAAGGCTCACACACTGCATGTTAATCACAGTTAAGTGGAGGTCAGGCTGGGTGAGAGTCGTGGATTAATAGTTTCAAAGAATCTGTATAGAGCAGCATTATTTTCTATAGCATTATGTTGCAATAAAACAGTGTCTCTGAGTCCATTTTGGCTGGTCTAACTCCAGTCTTCACATCCTAAGGTAGGGCTGTGCTCTTAGGTTAGCCTGTCAGCCCATTGCAGCCTGGGACTAAGTCTGGGAAATCAGAAGTCTGATTATGACACCATCATTCATTTTTCATGTGAGTGTGAGAAGGAGAGCTGGTGTGTTAGACTTATTATCCCACCTATAAGAAAGAAATAAGAGTTCGTCTGCAGCAGAGCATGGTTTAGTGCATATTGTAAAGTTTCCAAGAACTCATCTAGAAGGCTTTGAGAGAGATAACGTTACACTTTAGTAATCACTTTGACTTCATGGACTATGCTAATGGAATGAAGGGCAATTGAGGCTTTAACCTTTAGCTGATCTGACCTTTCAATATGTCAGTGACCTGACAATAAACTTGCATGCGTTTGGGAGAGTTACTGCAAGTTGCCCTAAGGGCATACCCACATTTAAAGTTGAGGAAAAACTTCAGTATTTATCTCATCCACTTTTTACATTCTGAATTGTAGTCTTAGTTGTGTTTTAATTTTTTTAATGGAACTGAGAATGTTTTTTAAAAAAAGCACTATTTTATATCTTTTCTCTTATCTAGGAAATGATTAGGTCTCTCGGTTCCCAACTAGTCCTGTTTATGACGTGTTAATTTAATTTACATTTAAATGTAATGTAATTGCATTATGAGACTAACATATTCATGTCTGGACAACCTCCAAAATCGGAGAGTACATATACTGTAGTATATAGTCAATTATCTCGAAGACTGACAAATTTTATTATCTCTCCGTAGTACACAGTGGATCAAGTTCTGATGTCATTCAGGAGCAGCCCCATAACATGGGAAGATTGTCATCAGAAAACAGTTTTTTATGCAATGCATAGTATGAAATATATGGAAGTCTAGTTACTGATGAAGTCTGTTAAGATTATCATACACACACACAAATTAAACATGCTTTTTGATCAGCTTTGCTGACTTGGTCTACAAAAGTCTAAAAAGCTGGCCATAGCAGTGGTTTTAGACACTTCAGAAATTTTGTAATTGTCATCCTATTGAGGTTTATAAATTTTGTAAGCTTTGCTTCTTTAACTTTGCAAATGTTACCTCCTCAGCACTGTTTGTAAACAGTGACCGATTATATCCTAAAACTCTCCTAAATTAATCATTAACTACTGTTAAAGCCATGAGTGTGCCAGGAGGACGTCAAAGATTTTACCCATATATAAAAGATCCTTCCACTTTTAATAGAGTCTCCTGGTAAACTGGACTGGAAGGCTTTCTTCCTCAAAAAGCTAATCTGAGTATTGTGAACTGCAGACAGTACTGCTATGGTTAACAATTGTCTTATAGAATACAACCACTTGAGCTAGACACACTATCTAGCTGAGAACCATAAAAAATTGATTTGGGGCTTATATGCTATGACAGGCCAAATTTGGCAGCACAGATTTGAAATTTTAAGGTCACTCAAAGCAGAATTGGTGCTGCTGTTTTCTTGAAAATAGCTTCAGCAGAGCCAGACCCCAAGAAATGAGCCTCCATCAGTATTGCACCTACTCTCTGAGCAGTAGAGAATTTCTGCTGGCCATCACTACTACTTGCTGTCTAAACAAGTCTTAAAGTGAACCTTTCATGCAGCTTCTGTAGGTTTGTCAACACTTGATAGTTTGACTCTGCATTGCAGAAATGGTATTTGGTACAGAAATGACTTTAATAGGTGATCAGTTTCTGAAGGCAGCTTGGTCCATAACTTTAGCTCGTCTGTGATATTCTTGCAGTTATGGCTGTGTCTGTGCTCAAGGCACAGAGCTCTGGGTCTGGATTGTTTTTTTCTGAGAACGCGGAGAATTTTCTTGCTCATCTTATTTCATTTGTATCTAATTAAGAGACCACAAGTTAGTTTATATTTTTAATAAACTGATAATCCTAGGTACAGGATGGCTATGACCACATGTTACTGCTATTATGATCCTACATGTCTTGAACCATTAAGCCTTTGCTTAATTATTCCAGTAGAAATTTTTTTATGCTCAAAAATGCCCAAATTTGAACTGAAAACTAATAATAGTGTGTTCTTATTATTAATAACATTGTTATTAATTCCTACTTATTTATTCCTACATTCTACCCTTTTTTGTTGGAAAAATTAATTTGTCCTGAGACAACGATGATTTTGCCACTTTTTAGCAATAACTTGTAGCACTAGTAATGTTGATAATATTACCACTGTAGAAGAGGAATAGAGAGTGAATTTATCTACATAAAAAATAAAATTTGAATTATACAGATTGTGGGTACTGACCTTATATATTACCTAACCTGGAGGAAAAAATCATATTTGACACTCATTGATGTCTTAACAATTAAGAACAAACATTTAAAAGAACAGTGTAGGAAAAAAACCTGCCATGTTGTTGTAGTCTTAGATTTAACAGACGATGAATTACAAGGGTATTTGGTTTGTGATTGGTAGAGGGAAAAATATGGTTTAGCTAGTTACTGCTGAGGTGTAAAATGGCAGCCACCTCAACAAGAAAATTAAGACAGACTCTTTAATATCATTCCAACCAGAACAGAGCCTTGTTCTGTTTTTAGCAAGCTTTTAGACTTGAATTCTCTTTCCTTCTTCCTCAAGAGGAGTCACTGTTCTCTGATAATGGTTGAGCTCATGTATTACTTTCTTCTTCATTGAGCAATAATTTGTCTCTCTTTCCCTTTTTTCACTCAGCAAAAAGGAATTACCTTTGAGTTCTCTAGCCCTCATTCAAACTTTGACTAAATTATACTCATGTAAGAAATCGTGCTTGCCTAAAAGCAGAATCAATGGATACAAGAGCATCCTGCTCCTTACAGCTGTGGTGATACACTGTAACACTGGAAAGAGAAAAATTTCCATTTGCCTGCGATATGTTAACACATGAAAAAGAAAAGAAAGGGGAAAGCAAAAAAGAAGCAGTAACTACTGTTTAGATAAAATAAGGAAAAATAATGTAGTTGCAAGAGAATGTAGAATGCCATCAGGGAGAGAAGCTTTTCATTTCAGAGTCTGGAAACGTCTATTGCACTTCTACTGGAAATTGAAAAAATTTCCAAATAAGATGTTCTGTGGGAGCAGAGCTGTTTTTCAGAAGAAAATAAAAACAGCAATAATAATAATTATGTCATCTTTATATTTTGCATAATTATTATTGAAATTTAACAATCATTATAATTTTTGTCTTCAGTATCAAAGAATTACCTCTTCCATTCTTCTCTTCTTATTCAACTCAAATACCTTAAAACAAGAACAGACTTTGGCATGCAAGATTAATCCCAGGTTCTGACACACTCTGCTATACATTATTAAAATGTTAACAATTTTTGTATAGCAGAAAGACTGACTAAGAATAATGGAACACATGGAAGCCACTTCAGACCCAGGAAGTCCCTGTCATACATTGTCAGAGGTTGGGAGAGAGATCAGGAGAAAGTTGTTATAGTGCTTGTTCTTGTCTTGCTGCTCTCTGTAGGCATCTGCCCTTGAACATTGATAGAGAAGAAGGTGCTAGAGCTACTCAGCCCTTTGGTCTAACTAGTGCCACAGTTCTAGTGCTTTATAAAACTTCCACCACTGTTTTTCAAATAAGCTCACACCCTATCATTGTTACAAATTACTTTTATTTCTCAAGAATTGGTTCAAATCTTAAATCCATTAATATTGTTTGTTCATTTTTGTTGATTGTCTTTGTCCTTAAAATCAGATATTGAGCACTGAACAAAATGCTACGAATAATGAAACCTTTGTTTGCTAGTTTAACAGGCTAAAGTTACATAGCATTGGCGTTTTTTTAAAAACAAATGAATTTATTGTGTTGTACAAAAGCCAAGGTTGTGGTGTATTTCCATATGGAATTGACACTGCTCAATAAATATATCATCAACTTGGCTCTTAACATAGCAACTTGTGAATTAGTTTCAGTAAATGACCAGGGGTGGTAAGACCACATACCAAATATTAAATAACACAAGGCAGGGCCTACTTTTCAAAAGCAAGAAGGTTTAAGCAAGAAGGTTGTTCTCCATTCATTCTGCTACATGGGAATCAATATCATCTTTCTTGAGCTTTTCTACTGAGAAAAGTCAGAAGGCAGTGAAAGCAGTGATGTCGTATGTTCTTGCTTTGATTGCTAGTTTATACATTCTGTTGAGTAACGGGAACAGTAATCTAGTGACTAAGGAGCACTATAGACCTAACAGTATTAACTAAAATATTTCTAAGTTTCAATCACATGAAACCACTGGTATAGATAGAAAATTCTCTTCTGTCTGCTGCGCTTCGCACTAACCAGAGAAATAATTTCAGTATGAGTTATTGGTAGTGAAGGCATCTAGTCTTTATCTGCTAACAAATCAGAAAGCTAATTTTCTGTTTTCTTGAGTCTATGTGAACTTATTCTCAGATTGTTTTCCCCTCATTGCACTTCACTAAGTGCTGCTTTTTAAAGAAAGGCATTTTTTTCCCCATAATATTCTTGTTAAAAACCCCCAAACAAACAAACAAAAAAGAAAACTGGTAAGAAGGTATTCAAAATATGAAGGCTGGATTATCCATATCCAAGAATACCAGGGAGTGGTTTCTAGTACAGGCATTATTTATTTTCCGAGTTAAATCGTCCTAGAACTTAAAGTCAAAACAATGTATCAAATCGAGAGACTGTAGCCTCTGCTTTGGCATCTCTCTCCTCATTTTTTGTACAACAAACCATTCTGTGAAAGAGTGAAGGTAGGTTTGTGCCCATATAAATTATGATACATATGGAAAAAGCCTGTTCTTTTTTTTCCTCCAGAGGAATGATCTCTTACATTTCCCCTTTAGTTCCAGCACATTAATTTGCTGTATTGGTGAGAAAATGATGAGAAAATTTGATGAGAAAATGGCTGCCTCAACAGTCCCCAAAGAAGTCTAAAGATCCTTAATTTCAGCACATTGACTTGAAAGGCCTTTTCTTTCCTGTACCATTTTACTTGTACCAAATCAGAGAGACGTGAACCCAACTTTCAGTATCGGAGGGAGATGGCATCATGGAGTGTTGTCTTAATTCAGTGTTTCTTCTGTTTATGTAACATTCAAGAACCTGCCTCTTCACTTTTCCAGATGATCTCATCAGTTAAGAATCTTTCCCAGGCAATTGAGTTTCTCTTTTAATGCTGAAATGGACAGAAGAACATTTAGTACTTACGGCCAGGTATTATCATGGAAAGACACTTTTTCTGTAAGAAATGCACTTATTTTCCCCAAAATTTCATAATGTACGGTCCATCTAGTCAAATATTAACTGTGTGATCACTTATAAATTTGTCTGTTATTGATGAAGAAAGAGAAAAGATGAGAAACATGGAAAGGGAAAACTGTATTGCTTAGCTGCCAAAATGAACAGCATTTCACTGCCTTTCTGTAATGTACTGAACATGGAACAATGTAACAATGAATGTCTTCCACAACAGAACAATGTGATGCCTACTGTGACTGAAAGAGCCCTTGTGACCTGATGATAATTAGGAATACTATGTATCTTGAAAGTCACTATGTGACAATACAAAAATGTGATCTCATTATTTTTCATGGAAGAACAAACAATGTCCAATATTCTCCTGTTATAACCAGAAATTCTAAAATCTAAATCTGCCACTTAAAAATGCCACTACAAAATCATAGTTAGACAAATTCTGAGAGATTATCCTACTTAAAAATACCACAAACTTTCTTTCACAAAGACTTATTGGTCTTCCTCCTCCTTCGTTTCTCACCATTTTCAATATCTATTCCAAACATCTCTAAAATTGCATATAAATTTTCTGGCTAAGAACATCTCTCTTCATTTGTTTCTTAGTTAATAACATTTTGAGAAAATGGCTCTTAAAAATGCCCACTGTTTTAAAATAGGGTTACAAATAAAGTTCTTCATGTGGAAATCAAAAACTCTATGGAAGGGGAAATACAAGTACGTAAATTTATAATAATGATGCTATTTATGCAAATAAGCTACAGTTAAACTCTTCAGTACCAATTAGCTAAATCACTGCATGAAGTATTTCCTCTGCAAATTTTTAGTTTACTTTTTGGAGAGATAGTTGGAAAATACAAAAATATACATATTAATGCATTCAGGTTATGATTTTAAATAGATACATGTGTTTAGACGGATTTTTTTTTTTAATTTACACATTTGACAAAAAAAAGAATAATCAGCAGTTCTAAAAAAGAGATCAGGCCAAATGATGGTAGCCTTTAAAAACTGAACTGAAAATTCTGGTAAAAGAAAGTACATGTGAATATATTTGTAATACAACAAAGAACTTTGGAAAATGCAACACACAGTCAGTGATTTTTTTTGAGCTTTAAGTCATATCAAAATTGATAATTTTAAGGTTAAAATTATCAATTCCTCTCTAGAAAGCCAATTTAATAATGAAACTTTTCTTACTGTAAATGGGCCATGGAGAAAAGAAGTCACATTACTTCAATGATTTACTAACCTCCTATAATGCATCTCATCAAGCATAGTCTGAGGGAGTGGGAAGGAGACTATTCTCTAAAATGACAGATGGTAAAGAAATTGGAAAGATTGTGCCTGCTCTTGCAGTCATGGTAATTTTAAGCATGTCTTTCCTAGAAGAAGATCCGTCCTGGCAGAAGCCACTTACATAAAGCTACACAGACAGAAGGTAACACAGAGATGCAACCAAAGAACATACTAACCGTTCTTAAAAAAAAAAAAGGAATTTCATGACATTTTTTTAAATTTTCTTATAATAGATTTTGTAGCTATGCAGCTTTAAAGATGGGTACATTTTCAATTTCAATAGAGCATATTGCACAGGTATTATGTGAACGAATTTATTTCCTTCCTCGCATGACTGTTTAAATTACTGTTAACTTTAAAACCTGGTAACATGGCTGTTCCCTGCCCATACCACTGCAGTGCAGCCAGAGGCTGCAGAGCTTTCGTTACTGATGTTATTGAGGTGGAACTGCAAACAGTACAGAGAGATTTGATGGGTCCTTGCTGACTGCAATGCAGCTACACTTTGCTGTCTCTTCCTGCAGATGCTGATGCAGTTAAAGAGACTGTGGAGGAGGACTCTGTGTTGTTTAGCATTCTCTGCTTTCTTGTTTTAATATGTTTGTACTTAGTAAGTTAGAAATGATTCAACTGTGTTAATTTCCTGCTTGCTGAAGGTTTAAGAGAAATCCAGCTAACATAGGACAGAGATCTTCTGGAGGACAATGCTGCTTTACCTACACTGTTTCCAGGACCAGAGATAGTTTTATATGCTGCTTGTCCAGGTATCTCTGTGCTTCACTGCAGGCAGACACACCTCATGTGGGATGACAATAAAAATGTTGATACAAGTAGGCTTTTTCATTAGAGTTTTTTCTTGCTTTGATTTAAAAGATTCCTGTGGTGGATCTGTATCAGAGGATCAGCTATGAATTGTATCCTACAGAAATCACAGGCCATGTGTCTAAGCTGGTCTAAGCTCAAATGCTCTGTGTTCAGTGTTCTTATTGTCAAAAGAGCATTGATGCAGATATAATACTTTGCTAAATATATTTTTGTATCTTGTTCATTCATTACTCTATAGGCTGTTTTACTATTGCAGATAGTTTTATAGGTGTCACCTGGGATTGACAAATGGGTTCATGGAGAGTGTTTTTACATTTACCAACTGAAAGATATTTACTAATCCTGTTAGTCTGAAATAAATCACATAGCTCATAGTTAATATAGATTTAAAAAAGGCTGGGAAGATTTGTGAATTTCCTATCTGTCACAGTAGTTGTCTGACTCTATCTCCGTTGTCATTTGTTATAGAATCTACGGAAGGACCTTGAAAGGTGAGATAGACTACTTTTTTTTGGTTTTTTAGTTTTGCTTGTGTATTTGCCACGTACGTGATATTTATATAACAAGGGGATAATAAACACAAATTTTGTCTGGAAAACACTATGTAAATCAAACACAAATTATTTCTGCAGTCATAATTATGATAGACTATATCACATGTCAGAAGCTAAGTTTTTCTTGCCTGCATACCTTTATCTATACTAAATTTCACATTTCACTCACTAGTATTACTTCTAGCCGTGATTATTGTTGACTAACATGGAAGCCGCAAATTTGTGTGAGTGAAGAAATTAAGATTGGACTAGGACTCAGAAAATCTATACGTTATTAAAGATTCAATTTCTGCTTCTTTTTCAGTGTTCTTAACTGCTATCTTTTTTTTTTTGAAAGGAAATCAACATTTCTGTAGCACGTTCTTAAGCTGGGTGTACTGTAATAGGACTTTCTGTCCCAGAAAGGATGCAATAACAGCTTGAATAATTTGAATTAGTGACATTTGCTTCCATTAATGTTCATTAAAAACTGCTATTGATTTGCTAACTGCAAACGTCCATGCATGTTTACTTAGATCTCTTCTACGCTGAAAGAAATGTAAGTCAAGAGGAGAATAAATTTTTAAGCTATGAATAATGATAAATTTTCATATTTTTTGAAGATTCTCTACCATTAACTTGTGTTGTAAAATTTTTAGTATTAAAATTAAGTAAGTAATAATGTACATTTCAAAACTTTCATCAAGTTAAAAGCAGAACAATAAAATTAAAAAAACCCACACTCAAACCCAACTTAATTTTCAAAGTATTCTAAAGAAATTGATAGTCCGACAGGCCGTATTCTACTCTCTTAAACTTATATTTACTTTGATTTTATTTTTTCCTGATCTTTCAATAAGGTGTGAAATGCAATTTGGAAACCAGTTATTCACTCCATTTCTTCCTATCTTTAATCCTTGGTCTTTATAAGATAATATTTGATATCATAGAATATTTGTGTTCAGAAGTAAAAGTAAAATTTTTAAGCATCAGAGTTTTTTAAAAAAGATAAAGAAAATCACAAATATGCACATTTAATTCAAGATTTTAAATTCTGTATAAACATGCAATGAAGTCTCTCAAAATTCAAGAGAAAGCTAGTAAAAAAGAACAAAGAAATTTAGTGTTTAACTCAGAACATCTTAATTCTTATACTAAATACATCACTGAATAAAAAGGTGCTGGAGTGGCTTCTCAAAATGTTTTTAAAGTGGTAATTCTGTCTTCAGAGTTATGTCTTGATCTATGAACTCCAAACTGAATTTAATATTTGAAGTGAATTGGGATTATCTTCAGCCCAATATACTCTTCAGTGAATGTACTTTGTGTAATATATTGAAAGCAAAAATAAACATGTTTATATGCTACATACATACAATGGTAGCTGCAGAGAAACAGACATCAAAATCTCGAAAATTTTTTATCACTAGCAAAGTGAATAGTGATCATGGCAGTATGCCTAAGTGGTCAAGAAGGCCAATGGCATCTTGACCTGTATCAGAAACAGTGTGGTCAGCAGGGCCAGGGAAGTGATTGTGCCCCTGTACTCAGCACAGGTGAGGCCACGCCTTGGGTACTGTGTTCAGTTCTGGGCCCCTCACTACAGGAAGGACATTGAGGTGTTGGAGCGCGTCCAGAGAAGGGCGATGAGGCTGGTGAAGGGGCTGGAGAACAAGTCCTATGAGGAGTGGCTGAGGGAACTGAGATTGTTTAGCCTAAAGAAGAGGAGGCTGAGGCGAGACCTCATTGCTGTCTACACCTATCTGAAAAGAGGTTGTGGTGAGGTGAGTGTTGGTCTCTTCTCACAAGTGACAGGTGATAGGATGAGAGGAAATGGCCACAAGTTGCGCCAAGAGAGGTTCAGACTAGACATCAGGAAAAATTTCTTCACTAAAAAAGTTCTCAGTCTGCTCAGGGAGGTGGTTGAGTCAGTATCCCTGGAAGTGTTTAGAAGACGGGTAGATGGGTTTCTGAGGGACATGGTATAGTTAGTGGACAAGTACGGCTGATTTGATGATCTCAGAGGTCTTTTCCAATCAGATGATTCTATGATTCTATGATTAAAATGCTATGTAATTTGTCAAAGTTAAATCCATCAAGAAAACCTTAAAATTCACTTCATTTGTTTTGCGAAGTGATTTGCAATTCAGCAATGTCACTGTTTTTACAGGTTATGTAGTAGTATAATTATATTATAAACACTTTCTGTAATGAAAATCAGCTTTTTCAAACTCCAATAGATTGCACATTATGAGGTACATTGCAGCTTTATTGTTAAAACTTGCGATAGAATTACCAGATTAAATATATTGATACTATCATATTTCCTTACTTACAAGGAAATGGAGGTCTTGTCTAAAGACATTAACATACACTAATACTGTTTAACCCTGCCAATGACTGAAAGTTTAGTGTAGCACTTCACGTTTTTCCAACAGTTAGCAAAAAGTTATTTTCAAAATATTATTGAAAAATATAGGGAGGTTTTGTTAAGACAATTTTGACTAAAGTGAAAATTTGCTTTTAAATTGCAATAGTATATGCAATGAACTTAAACATTAGATTAAGTGCTTTTCCATGACAGCTGAGAACACGAAACTCCCTAGATGTGGAAAATTCTGAAATTATATTTAATGTAATTATATTGATTTAGCTTAAAAAATAGTAACTGTATCTCATAAAACATATTTGTTGTGTTAGAATGGATGAGAATGTAGTGTTTTGCCTGATCTGAAGTTATTTTATGAATTGGACATTTTTTGACCATCTTAATGGTGAAGTGATGTTTTTAGTTCATTGTGAGTGCTCTGAATATTAAAATTCCAAGCTTAATTTTGACTACAAATTTGCTAATGTAGAAATGAAGTAGATGAGTTGGAAAATTTACGTACTTTTTCTGTTCTTTCAGTGTGAGAGAAAAAATATGAGAGTTTTTTCATAGATGTAGCCCCATACAAAAACCTGAAAATTATTTAAGAATAATCACCTTTAGATATAAGTGTCCTAAGTTATAGGACAATTTTTTTTTTATATTTTCTTTTCTTGCAGTACTTAACCATTATTCTGGCAATGTATATACTGATTTTTACTAATAACGTGCACAAAAATGTTTATTTATGAGGGTTAGGTGGAGAAAGCCACAAAGAAAAAAGAAGGAGGCAAATCATGGGCTGATGTGCTGGGTGAATGAATAAGAAAAAAGACAGTAAGTAGCGCATTATTTGCTTAAAAATAAAACTCAAATGTTTGTTATCATTGCATGTCAATTAATAGATCCTGTTGAAGTAGAAACAGTTTTTTGCACATTTTTATTAAAATATATTTCCATTTTGCCTTTTTTGAGACATTAACAAACATTTTATTCTCATGTAAAGAGAGTTCTGCTAATTTATGTGGTTTATAGATCATGGAGGAAAACCATAGACAATAGACATATGACAATACAGGGTGCCAGAAAGATATACTGGGTAAAGAAACTTTAAAGGTGAGCACTTATTCACAAGTATTTCTTTCTGTCCACCTGCTCGGGAATAAAGGCAATCTGGGTCATCAACAGAACATTGCCCAGTAAATTTGCTCTGACACAGAGAAGAAAAAGAAAAATTTGATGGTTTTTTTTTTTTTCAATAATGGGCCACCAATGTTTCTGCTACGTTAATATTTCTACAAATTGATCTTTATGAGGTTACATCATTTTACTCTCTATGAAAATCCTTTATGAATAACTATTCTCTAAAATATATCGTTCTATTTTGTATCTTGCATAGATATTATTCTGATTGAAAAACAATCTTACATATGGCTACTTTATTTTATACCATTTTTACTAAAAGTCAAGTGAGCAAACTTGAACTATAAGTTAAAATAGTATGCTTTCCACAGCAGCAGCTTTTCTGTATTTCTAAAATTATCCCCTACTCCCTTCTTCAAATCTAACGAAGCTACACAAACCCTGAGTAATATCCATCTCTTTCTCCATTGACTTTGTGATGTACAAAGTATGAAGTCCACAGAATACCCAAATCCACAGTACTGCTTTCACAGTGCAAAGGTTTAACAATGGATTTCTGAAAGAGCTGTGAAATGACAGCTGCTAAGGTACCTAAAAGCAAATATGATCAACCATCTTCCTTTTTTTCTCCTGAGATTATCACTGGACAGAACAGACCCCTTCAGAAAGCACAGATGCACAGAAATAAATATTATTGTCAGTATCTAGGTATGAAGACACACTGTGAAGACAGCGAAGTTTCATGCAAGCCTGTTCAAATACATTTTGAAGAAAAGGAATGCATACACACAGAGGAGGAGAAAAAGAAAAATTGCTAATTTAATTGAATTAACAATAATAAGAGAATGCCAATAAACAAAAATTTAATTGTTTGGGTGTTTCAGGAGTAATCAGTTTAGGACTTCAAAAATTAAAATACATTCTTGGGGTGTATCAGCAATTCTAATTGAATCAGAGCAGTATTACTGAAGGAGAAGCTATTTCTGCTGCCAGCTTCTATAGTCAAGATAACAGAAGAGGAAAGATAAAAGTGGAATGGGAACTTAATTTTGGCAAAGCAAAATGGTGCAACAGGCATCTTCAGATACAGTCCTAAGTGACCATTTAATATCTGTTTACATCAAGTTTAGAAGCCAATTGCTCAAAGAAATGTTGGGAAAGAGATTAAATACTTCACTCTTGAGCATTATCACAGATAAAATATCATAAAGAAAGACACGTTCAGTAAAAGGTGTTGTTGTACGGAGAAGTGGAGATGAACTGACTAAATGGCAGCCCCAAGGGATCTTTAATTGCAGTTCAGTTTCTCCTTTCTCATCTAAGGAATAAAACTCTATTGTGGTTTGGTGGCTGTTACGGGCAGGCTACACAGTGCTCCAGGTTCAGGATTCAGACTGCAAGGGCAAATAATGAACCATGTAACAGTTTTTTAATTGCATTTTGGTCTGTTAAAATAATATATTTAAAAAATTAGCACACAAATTCTCAGAAATTTTGCATTGCAAGGAAACTCATTGAGAATATATAAGTTTTGTGGCAACAAACTTGTGTAGGTCTTTAATCTACATGATGTTCTGTGATATTTTCAGAGTGTATTTTAGTTACACAGAGCTTTTTACACCGGTATTTTGAAGGGGTAAAAGAGTCTCAATGTAAAAACTATATATGTTTCCTTCAAAATTGGTCTGTCATGCAAAATACTAAAATTATAGTATGCTGACAAACTACCTCTATTTAATTTTGTGATTCAATTCTTTCACTCTTTGTTTTGTTTAATTTTGGGGGGGTAGGTAAATAACTTAAAAACATTACCATTTTAAAGGATAAAACCCCTTACTTGTCGTTGACAACATTACTTCAACTTTCATATTCCTCAAGCAGGGTAAAGTTGCAGTTATTGTTAGTTCTCTGTAGTTCTCTATAGTACCTGCATATTCTTTTTTTTGGTTTTTTTTCAGGTTGCTCAAGCTGGTTTTATTGCTAATGCTGTATTCTGTATTCCAATCAGGAGTGTAAGTTCTCCACAGTGCAATAGAGCTACATAAATCAAAAGTTCCATAAAGCTGGACACAGCCATAACTAACAAATTAGAGAAGATGGATCAGCCAGGATTCATGTGGCCTCATTTTCAAACAAAATAAAAAACGTTAAGGAAAATATGCAAAAAAGAAAAAAAAAGGTAAAACGCGGCTAAGAATCTTGTTCATCAGTTTTAGGGAATCAAGTGTCTACTATGTATCTTCTGTTTTAAACTGTCACACACTCAAAGTGTTCAGCTCTCACCAATGACGTTTATACATAGTCGATATATTTTCCTCTCACCATTCAGGCATAAAATAGGGATTTAGGCAGCCTAGGAAGGAAACTTATGTGTACCTTAAACAACAGCACACAGAATAAATCTCACCATGGCCAAGACTGAGGAAGGGCTTTTGTTATATCCCAGTAGCCAAGTTTTCTGGCACTTTGCAGTGAGAAATATTGGAATAAAAAACCTCTTCTGTGTTCACATAACTACTTTCTCAGCTCAGCCCTCCCAGGTGCCAACATCAGATTTTACCTTTACTTTGTCAGCACCAGTCATCAATCTATGCCAGCCTTTAAAACAGGGTTATGTCAAAACAGGTAGAGAGCTTCAGCAGATTTCTATTATCTAAATCACTACATTAGCGACTCATCTAAGTTGCAACCAAGAACCAGATCTTTAATTACTATGTTACCAAATGAAAAATACCCTGAAGTCCCTCCAGTTAATGAGTGACAGATCTCTCCTATGTTGCAATAATGACACAAGGAAAACTTGCAATCTGGTTTTATTCTATTAGGCTTTGTTCTATCTTTGGTAAACACATTTAGCTCTTTGTCAAGAGAAGTCTTGCCTATTTGTCTTGACAAGTGAATAGAAATCAATTAATATGCAGATTTTGCCATTAAGGACACCATTTTTACTGCAAGTGATTCTGGTTATTTGTAAATACAAAAGTTTTTTTTTTCAATCTTGAACATTTCTCAGCAAGTGACTGTTGAGGGCAAAATCTACTCACGTTTCAGCAAGACAGACAGATAAAATGTTTAAAGTAGCTTTTAATGATTCAAGTCCATTTTCACCATACTAGAATGATGACATTTATCAAGTACGTAACTTTAGGTAACTGAGCTTGAGTTCTTAGTGTTGTATGACATATCTGGATTTACATTCTAGGTCTTGAATTGTACTGTACATTCAGCCATCCAGGCAATAACCAAAAGGAATCAGTTCATAACTCATCGTTCTGCCTTTACTCCTTTTCCCTCCCCTTTGTATCTTTTGACTAACTCAAGTGATTTATTGCTCATGGTCTTTTAAAGTACAAGAGATAAAATGTAGAGAGAGTATTTTTAATCGAATCCTCAGGATGAAAAGCAAAAAAATGGAGTCTAGAGCTTTATCAAAGAATTTAAATTCAGGTTGCATCAAGTTGTATGGGCTACTAATACTGTTGCTGGATCCTTACGAGCACCTACCTTTCATACCCCTGTCTGTATCTATGAGAGTGATAGAGTCCTCACTACAGTGGTTCAATGTTCTATTTGAAGGACAGCACTGTCCAGAAGACTGAACTCCTCTTGAGAACTCACCTCTCTCCCCAGAGGGTTAGATATGTCTCTCTACTCAGAGTTTAAGTAAAACTAAAGTCGCTTTGTGTTTTAAGATGGAAACACAGAATCATTAGGATTGGAAAAAACCTCTAAGATCAAGTCCAACTGTCAGCCCAACAGCACCATGCCTGCTAAATCATATCATGAAGTTCCAAGACTACATTTTTTTCTGTAAATGAACCAAGCAACACACAGATACTACATGTTGGGTACTCTACTCTGTCTCTGCGCATAACTGTAGCACATCAGCTTTTGAAAGAACTTGGTTTTGTTGATAAAACTGCATACATAAATTTCAATGAAAATTTCATGATCTTGCTTCATTTATTTCTCAGGTTGTTTAAAACAGAGGCGGTCAAAAACTGTCTCTTCCCTGTTGTTGGCATGCTTACCGATATTTTGATGTAAGACACCTTTAGTACTTACTGAGCAGCATTTTCCTTCTATCATGTTTTCTTAAAGGTCATCTCAGTGAAAAATTCCCTTCTGCAAACTGTGCAGTGTCCATGTCTTTCTTTATCAACCCCTTGCATTTTGTTGTTAATCATCATTTCAACTTCTTCAGTGGTAAGGGCACTTCTTCATGCAGTTAACTCTTACTTCAGTTTGATTTTAAAAAAAATACAGGCTAATTGATTTTGAGTTTTTACTGATAGAATTGTTAATTATTGAAGGACCCAAGAGATATGCACCATATGGGTGCACTCTCCAGCTTTAGTCATATATCAGAAAGAATAATATATACCTACCGAGAAAAAACTCAGTTTTGGTAGGTTGACATTGGCTGACCATAAGGTGCCCACCAAGCTGCTTCATCACCACCCCTTCTCAACAGGACAGTGGAGGAAATACAACTAAAATCTTGTCAATTAAGATAAAGATGGGGACATGGCTTACCAATTGCTGTTACATGCAAACCAGACTCAAAGTGGGCAAAAAATTTAATTTATTGCCAATTAATTCTAACAGAGTAGAGTAGTGAGAAATAAGAACAGAACTGAAATCACCTTTCCCTTATCGCTCCCTTCTTCCCAGGCTCAACTTTTACCTCCTCCTTTACCTTTTACCTAAATCTTTTATCTTGATCTCTGAGTGGCACAGTGAAATGGGGGATGGGGGCTGTGGTCAGTTCATAATGCTTTGTCTCTGCTGCTTCTTCCTCCATGCGTTTTTGCCCTGCTCCAGCGTGGGGTCCTTCCCAGGAGATACAGTCCTTTATGAACTTCTCCAACATGGGTCCTTCCAACAGGCTGCACTGTGGTTATCTACTCCACCACGGCCCTCCATGGGCTGCAGGAGGACAGCCTGTCTCACCATGGTCTTCACCATGGGCTGCCCTGGAATCTCCTCCTCTTCCTTCTTCTTTTCTGTCCTTGGTATCTGCAGAGTTGTTTCTCTCATGCAGTCTCACTCCTTTTTCAGAGCTGCTGTTACACAGCAGTTTTTGCCTTTTCTTAAATATGTTACTGCAGAGATGCTACCACCATCATATTTGGCCAATGGCAGGTGCATTTTGGAATCAGGTGTAATAGGCTCCGTCCCCACAAGGACAGTTCCTGGTATCTTCTCACACAAGCCACTCCTGCTACCACAGCATTGCCATGAAAACCCAATACAGAAGTTTTCACTGAAGCAAAAGTCTTAGTGACTCTAAATTGTGTCAATCTAGAAGACCGTCATAATCTGTCCTATCCCCATTTTATATCCACAGTAAGCACCTTTCCTGGGAACAATTTTACGATTGACAGTCTAGATAAGTAACATTCTACTCTCAAAAACTAAAGCACAAACAATCTTTCAGTTTTTCTTGCAAGACAACATATTTTATGCTTAAAATGACAAAAAAATCCGAAAAAAAAAATATGAAAATTATGAAAAACAGGAGAAAAAAACCCGAAAGACTGTCATAATCAAGAGTCTATTTTTGTGTCCTTTCCTTGCTGTACCAGATTTGTTTCTAGTTTAACTTTTGTATATCAATTTACACAAGAAGTGTCCCTCCCAAAGGTCAAGGCCTATAACAGTCCAGTTTTATTTGATTAAATCAAATCTTAAAACATGAAGGCAGACTTTGCTGCCTGAGAAGAACTATGGAGCACACAAACTAATGGTACATCAAAGAAAAACACCACGAACAAACAGTTGCTGCCCTAGCAGACCCTTTGAGATAGTGAAAACCAAAGTCAAAAGCTCAAAATAAGTGTCTAATTTACCAAGTAGAAGACAGAAGGAAATTTCAGAATGAAGCTGTAGGAAAAAGTACTACTGTGGAAGCTTAGAGGAAGTAGAATTTTTTTTTAAGAAGCAAAACACTAAATAAAATGCCTTAGGTATATAGTGGATTCTTTATCAGTTTTTCTTCTGCATGAAAAGACCTCTTTCTTCTTTAAAGAGAAGCAGGGAACACAAGCAACACTTTAAGTATGTAAAGAGGGGTTTTTTTTACATTGCTATAAAAATAAGAGAAATAGATGCAACTAAGCCATTTTTTAGTTTCTTTAGAGCACATTCTTCAGATAGATGCTTAGGATTCATTTAAATGGATCTTATTCTAAATAGATCTTATTTATAAATGCATTTTATTATGACCCAAAGCTCTCCTTTGTGCAAGCCATGTAGGATCAGACTTGTACATCTGCAATAATATTTCATTAGCTATTTAATACAGTATTATGTTTGAGAACAGACTTTTTTTTTAATGAATGCCAGTTTTCTTAAGAAACCTCCAAAACGTGTATTTTATTCTTTGAGGAAGAAAAGCAGTTTTATTAAATAAAGCATAATCCATCTTCTTTAGTAAAAATACTTCTTATTAGGTTGAAAAACAGCCATTAAAACCCCTTAAATATTAGAAGATCATAAAAGAATCAATTTCCTAGATCAACATATAATGTCAGAGTTTTCCAGAGATCTGTTATTTGTCTTTAAGACATTATTGTTATTTTTCTTTATTTTAAACAAAGCAACTCTTCCCTTATGGAGAAGCTTATATAGGTAGCATTCAAAAGGTTCAACAGAATGTTATTCATACACCTAGCACTAGACCTCCGCAGTGTGATAAATTTACCAAAGGCTGGTGCCTAGAAAACAGTAATCTTATCATTTTAGAAGCAATGGTGATGGTTGCCTTGTGGTTTTAAGTTTTAGCCTGTGTATTAAAAGTCAGTATAATTTTTAGATCATTTAAAAATTATATCAGTAATGACAAGGACATTATGAATCAAATTATTTCACGAAGCGAAGAAATCATAAAATGCCTTTCTACTAGTCACTCCCAGTGATGGCTGATGGCAACACATTTATTTTCTTGAGGAAATAAAAAAAAATACAAAGAAGAAAAGGAAAAAGCAGAAAAAACAGATGTGGCATATGTACACAAAGAGTTTCAGGCATAATATTTATCATGACTTAGAAATGTAAACAGCTCTTGCCAAATCAATGTCACTCATATATGTGACGAAATATGGAAGAAAACAACATCATAACTTCTGTAAATACACAGACACCACAAGATAAGCTTCATTCTCTGGCTGACCTACTGAAGAACACATATAACTAGGAGTTTCAAATCAACTGAAAAAAATGTATGGCTTCATATCTCTTATGAAGGAAAACCAATGCAATCAAATTTCTTTCCTGAGAAAAAAATCTCTACTGATTTAATGAACATTCTGTTGTTTCCCAAAGATGTGCTTCCTATTACTACTTCCTTATGCGCAAAACAACTTTTCTCTTTACCACAGCTGATTCTACTTCTGTTTGCCCTATTTGAAGATAGAACCTTCCTTTAGTCAACACTAGGATTTCCATTCATTACTTGTCATCAAGGGTTTCCCAGCCTTCCTTTTAATTGTTCTTGTTCTATTGAATTTCACTAACTTGCTCCAACTTACCCCCTAGATTTGCTGTTTGTCAAAAATCCCATGGTTTCCTTTTCATGTAAATGGCTTTTCTTCTTTGATGCTTTCTATTGCCTTGGCTTTTCAGCCTTTCCTTCTTTCATCTACATCTTCTTCAAGATATTTTGTGTTGCAAGATTTAACTTCTCTCAATTCCAAAACTTCTTTTTTTCCTCTCATTTCATTTTTGTCCATTTCAATTCCTGTTATTTTTTTTAATGCTCCTCCCAGTTTGCTTCATCTACTATGTCCAAAGTCTTTTTTCCTTCTTCTACAAGCTTTTCTTCTTCCATCCTTATGTACTTCTTTCCTTGGTCAACTGCCTGAGTTGACTCAGAGGGTATGCAAGTGCTTACTTCTGACTGAGGAAGAGAGAACATTTAAAAACTGTTACTTAATCACTCTGCACAAATATCTTGCAGTCAGAGACAGGCAAGACTTGCATGCTAATATGATAAAAAAAAGGAATAAAGCCTTTGGGACCTCTCTAGATTTTCTAAGGAGCAAACCTGATTTTATTTTGCTTCAAAGGATTGACTTTAGCAATGGCACTTTTAACATTACTCTGCATTAGAGACTCTGCCTCAGAATCAGTATGAACCTACATGTGAATTACTTAATAAAATCTCCCAGGGCAGCCCACATCTGCTAACTTTTAAATGAAGCACTACCTCTAGTTATAAAGACAAATTTATAGAATGGGTAACTGTATTCTTAATTTCTGCCCTGTATTAAAATCTCCATTGCCATACAGTGTTGACTCGTACTGTGTATCTGATATTAAACTGACAAGTCCCATAACTAAACACTTTGAAGTCTGAATGGTGTCTGTCTAGTAAGGGAAAAGCTGTAATCCTGTCTCTGATAGCCAGCAAACAGCATTGAAATATTTATTAGCACAGAGAATCCAGCATTTATTTATTTTGGTCCCAATTTTACTAACCAGGAAAGTACATGGAATAATTTTAATGTTATTTATGTATCAGTAGCTTAACAACACGCAAACAGAAAAAGAGTTCAATAGAGGGGAACATCATCAAATTACGAAGAGATACTGTGCACGTTGTTTAAAAGTAAGCATTCAAGAACATAGTTCATATACACATTTAAATTTAGTACTGTATTTCTTACTGTGCTGGGAGTTACAAATAGATGTAGGAAAAATGAGATATCTGTTGTTAATTATAACTGATATGTACTAACCCATCTGCATCACTATAGCACTATGAAGGATATAACTTTCAGTTAACTTGTTCAGTAAAACCACTTTCATTAAAAGTTTGGATTTTTTCATATTTGGTACACATTGCCTGCAAATCAATACCACTGGCTGTTGAGGCTTCCATGAAGAACCCCTTGTCATTTGGCAGGCCCATCAAGAGTAATGTAGCACACCCCTAACACAAGACAGGAGGCTGATGCATGGTGAACTGTCAGAAAACAAAGCTGTATTTTTCCCACATAAAATCTTCAGACTTCCCCATCAATTTCATAAAAATCTAAGAATAACCTTATGGTAATTATAATGATTTTATTTTTAATTGGTCTTAGAAAATACAGGTCTTAGATGATCCACTCCTTAAAATCTCTATGTACAAGACACCTGACAAAGGCAATTGAGAGAAAGTCTGAATCCTTCTGAAAAAATACAAACACTCCAAATTTCTTCAAGTATAAAGACATAATTCATAAACTGGACATTCAGTTTTATTTCTCAGTAAGGATTATCTTGAATTATATAAAACGGTATGCCTGTCACTTAAAGTAGGAAGGGGCAATATTGTAAGATATGAGTAATTTAAAGAAAGTACAGTTTGGCATAATCTTTACCTGTCTCGCTTTCAACACTTCATTCTTAAAAGCAAATTTTTGCTTACTATTAAAAAATGACTTCAAGATGAGTGGTTTTTATGAAGTCGACCTTTAATTTAGCCCTTATTCAAAGAAAAATAATAGTCACATTCAATAAATATGCATGTTATTGACCCTAAAAATAATTTTCAAATAAAATAACCTGTTATTCCTTTCTGAAAAATCAGCCTACTACTACTTTGACCCTAAATAAGCTGCACAGCATGTATAATCTTAAATAGTCACTAGCTATGAAGTGGAGATTTGCAATTTGCAATTCTATTTTTTTGTAATTAAAAAGTATTAATTTGTGTCTTTACATTTTGATTACTTTACTTTGTTTTCAAAATAAGTCATCTGTAACAGAATTTGTTTTTTACCCAGATGAAAAGCCATTTCAAACCCAGTTGCATGAAGCTGACGACTGCATCTTCAGAGAAAGTCATCAGGATTTCAGAAGTCATTGGAAGTTGAATTTAACTCAGGCTTTCTTTAACTTTCATGATCTCTGCACCTGAACACTATGGGAAAGGTTTACAAACCTAAGTTAATAAATTTGTGGTTCTCTATTGATAATATTTTCTTCAGTCCCTATGATCCAAATGCAGATCTTCTTGGAGAACTACTCTATATTCCATAGCAGAACAAAAGTTCCCAATGAAGGGAAGCCCAACATGCAATTTCAATCCGAGGCTCAGTCTTACTGAGATCTACTTCCTTACACAGGACACTTTCAGATACCAAATGTTTTGTTTTACAGTTCCGTTCCAATCTTCCCCTTGCTTAACCCATAGAATCTCAGAATCTCTTAGGCTGGAAAACACCTTTAAGATCACTGAGTCCAATGACAAACCTAACACTGTCAAGTCCACCACTAAACCATATCCCTAAGTGCCATGTCTATACATCTTTTAAATACCTCCAGGGATGATGACTCAAACACTTCCTTGGGCAGCCTGTTCTAGTGCTTGATGGCTCAGTGAAGCAATATTTCCTAATATCTAGCCTAAACCTCCCCTGGCACAACCTGAGAGTATACTGGGTATGACAAAACTGATGTGAAAGCTAAGAAATCACGTAACCAATGGACACATGAGTGAATAGCTGAAAAAAAGTGAAGAGCCTGGGGATCTAGACCAAATGGAGTCACTATGCAATTGTGGCCATCTGCAGGTAGAAGGAGATATTTTTCTAGAACCTTCATCATATCTAAGATTTGGTTTATAATAGTGAAAAAACCCAAACGTGTTTCGATGCTGTATCTCTGCTCTACTTGTAAAACAAATCTAGTGACAACGGTACCCAGCAGTCTTTGAAATAAGCTTTGTGAAGGCTGAAGTTTCCCAGATTTCTGTGCAAAGTAAGCTAGAGAGTATTTTGTTTTGACAAACATTTATTAAGCAGTTTTTCCTTTAAAATTATAATTATTAAATTTAATCTGATTAAATTAACTGTATTATCTTATCTTTCTAATCCTACCTGATCTTAATGGGCATATTAATTTTATTCTGTCTTTTGAGTGAACAGACCACTCCAAATTCTTTATTTGAGAAACCTAATTTGGACCATCTGTATCTGTTAATGGCAATATAACACTTTAAAAACTTTTGGATAAAGAATACTGGTATTTCTTTCGTATTGATGATTATTTTTCTGAAAAACCTTGCTTGCACATTTGAGACCGACTTTCTGAAAGGAAAGGTTTTTTTTGTTTTTAAATATATCTTGAGAAATAAATAGTGTCTAGACAGCTTTTCTTGACAGCTTAAAACCTATACTTTGTGACAACTGGATGAGAGTGACGTGTTTTGCAATTCTGCCATACAAAGGTTTGTTTGGCTGCTGTTTTAACCAGTTTATTTTGTAAGTAGATACCAGGAACAAAAGACTAATATACATACTAATAGTAGAACCTTCTCTGTTCTTCAGCAGCTTTTCACATAGTTCAGACATTACCCACGAGGAAGGTAACATCTGTTCAACACGGGAAACAATTCTAATTATTTTCTTTATACATGTTTCTTTAGCTGATAGAAGAGCTGAACATATTTCTTAACTTTCTGCAGAGCTAAAATCAGAATGGTGTCTTGAATTGAATGGGTTTTGAAGATTAAGATTTTTTTTGAAAATAGTTGAACTCCATTTCTTTTTAGCTTTTTCAGAATGTTTTTATATTCAGACCTCAGTGGGACTTGTGGTTTGAGGTTGCTTTTTGGAGGTGTAATTCCCCAGAAGCATAATTCTGAAATGTTGCTTGGTCAATCTGTAGTGCATACAAACAGGAGTATTCAATAATTATTTCAATGACAGAGTACGACAATGAGATGGAAAGAGCTTCTTTCTTCTTGAGCTAGTAGATAGACTCTTGCTTAGTCTGTAAGAGTTCAAAATTACTTGAAGACTTATTCATCCAGATATTTAAAATAAATAATTTAATGTATACCTTAATTTCTTGAATCAATTGCCATTTGGTAATGATATGTAGTTATGCTAGCCCCAGGTCCTGTTGCTAACAATGACGAGAGTAATTTCCTTAAATAAGCTCTGGGAACCAGAAAACTAAGCCATTTTTTCTCAGGAAGATACAAAAAAAAATAATTACTTACAATTTATCAGTTGCATCCAGTGCATGATTTCATCCATTTAATTAATAATAATCTGCAGTCATTACAGGACACATACAAGTTTGACATCTGAGCTGTGTTCATTTTCAATGCAACGTACATGAAACTTCATGCTTACATTTTCTTCACTTGCAAAATTTCCTTCACTGTCGCTTGGTTCAACTAGAAGTTAAACATAAGAAAGACAGAGGAAGATATACAGCAGCACAGTTGTTCATTCACTCATGTGAGTCCTCCTACACCTCCAATAACCCGGCATTTTTAGTCCTTGCAGTGAAATAAGTTACACAAGGCCTGATTAGAGAGATAATCATAATCTTTGTGTTAAATTTTATACTCTAAGATAGTGTTTCCTTAGTATCATTTCAAAAAAATTATTTTTTCTGGCATTTATACGAACTTAAATCTTGTTCTTTGAATATATCCTCAAAATAAGCAAAGTGAAGCCTTAAATTAGAAAATACTCTTCTGAAGATTAATAGATACATTGAACTGTACACAATGTCAGTAATAGAATGACCTATTGATGCTAATATTTGAGATTAGTTTCTCCCATATATTTGTTTTTAATGAAGACTAACAACTGAGTTGACAGGCTAATTATTAGAGTTTTCCAGGTCTCAACTATAATAACAGTCATAATGTTACTCGTTAATCAAAATGTAACCCTTATAAGGCTTATGCTTTTTTAAGCTCCGACTTTTTTTTTAATTTAAAACGCAGTAATTCCTGACATTCACAAACCGAGGGCACTTTGGCAGCTGAACCTCCCTTTCACATTTTAAGTAACTACATCAAAATTCTAATTGAACTAATGAAACAAACATTCCTGATTAATTTTATAATTGTAACCTAGCTACAAAATGATGCCCATTATTGACTTTTCCACAATTTAGAACTTTTTTCAGTGACGTATTTAAGGAGTTTGAGACAGATAACTAGAGCTGAAACAAGAGTTGCAGCTCCTGCATATAACTGAATGATGTCTACGAATTTTGGGGCAGAAAGAACTTTATACATTCTTTTTCACTTTCTTAGAATTAATTTTCATTTGGTTTGTAAAAGAAAAAGTTATTTCTAGCAATGAAGATAAGGCAAGGCAGAAAGTTTGGAAAAAGTTTAAACAGCAGTGTCCACTTGGAGCAAATAAAGAGAAACAGATGACAAAAAGCACCTCAACAAACCTCATCCTCATAAGTCTAATATTCCACTAATGAACAAAAACTTCCTACTGTCCTCAACTGATTTATATTGAAGACTCATCTTTTCCAACTCAATTCTTTGTACTTATTTCATATATATATAATTATCAATTGTATTTTGTTTGATGTTGAATCTAAATGAAAAGGAATTCCATAACACCTTTTGTTTGAAGGAATATAGCTTTTTTTCTGAAAATGATGAAGGAAAGACAATTTTCCTAGATGATGATTCCTTGCTCTTGCCTTGGAACATATATGCCTGTTCCAAGTGAAAAGAATCTCAAAAGATAGAGACTAAACACCCTTTGCCAAGTCAGGTGTTCCAAGTTGAAACCCATAGTGGTCAAACAGAAGAAACATGTTGCAGAGAAAAGAAAAAATGTCATTCCTAACTCAGAGAACTGTGTCAAAAATTTCACAAATAGTGGCATTTATCCAAGAAGCATTTTGCTTTTCTTTACTTTTTCTTCCAAGTTTTCTTTTCCAGAAAGGAAAAAATGGGCTTCTCCGAATTACAAGGTTAAGGCTGAACCTTGTCAGGATTACTGAAATACAGTAATACAGCTGCAAATAACGTGGTGAGAAACTGTTCACTGATGTAACTCTCTGGTGTATGAAACATGACACTGGTACTTGTTACTGCCATTGCCAGAGTTAATAATATGCCACAAAATACTGTGGTTGAGATAGCCTTCATGAGTTAATGCCTTTGCTCAAGCATCCAAGAAAGATTTCAAGAATGTGTAGGTTTTATGGCTGAGACTGCTGAAGCATAGCACCCTGAGAAATGGCTCAGACCCTTTCTCTACAGGCCTCAAAAGCTGGTGTGTCATGCTCTAGCGCTGCTTTGGCTAAAATATACACAGCGTTGAAATGCTCTAGGCTTTACCTCTTTTTCAACATGCCACAGGATTTCTGTTTTTCATTTCTTCCCTTCTTTTGATGTTCAAACTTAACCTTCACCACCCCCACAGAGACATAATTTGGAAAAGCCTTGTATGTATCGGCCATTTGTACATGGGTTTCCTCTTTCAGAATAGCTTTCTCTCTAACTGTTCTTTTGTTACACCAATACTATTCAGCTACAATAGTACACATGTTGAAATATATCACCTTTAAATTATATTATGCTCTATAGTCTTTCTCAGTATGGAATCAATCTTAATTTACCTAGTACTACTGCATGGTTACTGTTTTCTTGGAGAAATACTTAGACAACAATTAAAATACAAGCCTTGATTAATTTATTGGGAAAATAGTACAGGATTTTTTTTTAGTATTGCTTCTTGCATTATTCACCTTTTAAAAACTTGGCTTGATAACACACAAAACCTAAAACCTGAGAAAATGAATTTATACTAGAAGACAGCATAAGAAATTTAGTTGCAGCAGAACATTTAGGCAGTTTGCATTTTGAAGATTTAATTCATATATTTCAAGCGAAAAAAAGAGGCATACTTGTAAGGTATGGTTTTAACCCTGTTCTTTAGCGTGGCATAGGAAGTACTTGTGGAGTCCCTTCCTTCACCTTGATCTTGTATCTTTACTGATCTGAAGACCACATTTTGGTAATCAACTTGTGTTGAGCTTGTCTATTCTAGTTTACAGTTATCCTTTTATTACATTATACATGGTTTCCATAACTGTTATGCAGACTCAGAAGCGAAAACTTGCAAGCTGCAAGTTCCTGCCACTTGTGGAAAGAGATTTATCAAACGTAGATAGTCACTCAGTTTCTGTCACAAAGTTGTCAATAACGGCTGGCCATCTGTCATAACACTGAGGAATGTGCGTTTTTTTCTTATTTTTAAGTTGAACCCAATATGTTCATTCTAACAATTTTTCTCACTGATGTACATCATAAATAAGTTGCAGGTTTGTAATGAAATAAATGATCTTGTTAATTTGCCTTACTAATCTTCAGCTAAATCAGATTTTCACATCTAGTCATAATTAAGAGCAGGTTATTCTTGTTTATTTAAGCTACATATGTCAAAGCTTGTGAAGTTAGTTTTCAAAGAAATGGAAAAAAATTAATAACCTTTGGAAAAACATAGTATACCCCAAAAAATGTTGGAAAAAAAATTCAAATCGTCAAATTAAAATGGACTGTATTTAAGGCCTAGTTCTAAAGATGTCTTGTAGCCTTTTTAGAGAAGTCGCCATGATTTCCTTCATTTGCCAATACATAGTTGCTGCACTGTTATTAAACATTGAAGTTTTAAGAAGCGTTAGTCAATAAATTCAGAGAAAACATGAGTGAGTTGGAGAGGAAGAATCATGCGTTCTGTGGAATACCTAAGTTATAAATTTTCTGTTTTAAAAATACTGTAAAATTAACGGAAAAAGAATTTGACATTCATAAGTTAAAATCTACACATATGGATATTTTAACACCACAATTGTACCTGACCTTTAAGTAATCAAAAGAATGAAAGAGTAACATGGCAATAGATATAAACAAGATAGCACGTATACATTAGAAAAATCACAAATGAGACAGATATGAAGAGTATCACAGTATCACAGTATGACAAGGTTGGAAAGGACCTCTGAGATCATCAAGTCCAACCTATAACCCAACACTAACACCAACCATCATCTAAACCATGGCACTCAGTGCCACATCCAATCTCCCCTTAAACACCTCCAGGGTCGGCGACTCCACCACCTCCCTGGGCAACGCATTCCAATGGCCAATCACCCTTTCAGTAAAGAACTTCTTCCTCACATCAAGCCTAAACTTTCCCTGACGTAGCTTGAGTCCATGCCCTCTAGTTCTGTCACTAGTCACCTGAGAGAAGAGACCAACCCCTGACCGACTACAACCTCCTTTCAGGTAGCTGTAGAGAGCAATGAGGTCTCCCCTGAGCCTCCTCTTCTTTAGACTAAACAGCCCCAACTCCCTCAGTCGCTCCTCATAGGGCTTATGCTCCAGCCCCTTTACCATCTTCGTTGCCCTCCTCTGAACACATTCCAGTATCCTGACATCTTTCCCAAACTGGGGGGCCCAGAACTGTACACAGTATTCCAGATGAGGTCTGACTAGTGGCGAGTACAGGGGGACGATAACTTCTCTGGTTCTGCTCACCACACTATTCCTGATGCAGGCCAGAATGCCATTGGCCTTCTTGGCCACCTGGGCACACTGCTGGCTCATGTTGAGCTTCCTGTCAACCAGCACTCCCAGGTCGCTTTCTGCCTGACTACTCTCCAGCCACTCTGTCCCCAGTCTGTAGCTCTGCATGGGATTGTTGTGTCCAAAATGAAGTACCCGACATTTGGATTTATTAAACATCATCCCATTGGAATCGGCCCATCTCTCCAATCTGTCCAGGTTCCTCTGCAGGGCCATCCTACCCTCTAACAGATCAACCCTTCTTCCCAGTTTGGTATCATCAGCAAACTTGCTGATGATGGACTCAATCCCCTCATCCAGATCATCTATAAAGATATTAAACAGGACCGGACCCAACACCGATCCCTGGGGGACACCACTGGTGACCGGCCGCCAACTGGATGAGACACCATTCACCACCACTCTCTGGGCTCGGCCATCCAGCCAATTCCTAACCCAGCACAGAGTGCTCGCATCTAAGCCACGGGCTGACAGCTTCCCTAGGAGTCTACTGTCGGGGACAGTGTCAAAGGCCTTGCTAAAGTCCAGGTATACCACATCCACAGCCTTCCTCTCATCCACCAGGCGAGTCACATGGTCATAAAAGGAGATCAGGTTGGTCAGGCAGGACCTGCCCCTCCTAAACCCATGCTGGCTGGGCCTGATCTCCTGACCGTTCTGCAGTACCACAAAACAACATCCAGGATGGAAAATGTTAGTCTATTAAGGGTAAAGACTGAAACTCTGGTGTCTTCTAAACAATCTTTCATATCTTCAGTGGTTAGACAATGTGCTATGCACATTCTTTGTTTGTTTATGAGAACTATTTTCAAAGAATTTTTTTAAAAAACACAACACACTGAAGATTACACAAAGATAAAAGGTTTTGAAGTAATTTCCTGAACAAAACAGGTGTTGCAGATAATGTAAGGGAAGACGTATAACAGACATTATGAAATCTCTGTGTTCAGAAGTGATGTGACTGAGAATAAATTATCGTGCACAAGGTGACAGAATTAAAATTGTGTATTTTATTGTCAATGCAAAGAGCTGATTTTGTTTAAAATCATAATCAAATAAATTTGCATTGAAAGAATATAATTCCTGCTAGATCAAGCTAGTAACTGTTTAAAAGAACTTGTAATTTTCCAAGGGCTCGGAGGAAAAGTGGTCAAGAGGTTATCAAATTGAGGTTTAGTGACAAAACTTGAAATTGAAATTTTCTTACTTTTGCGTACTTTTATCTGCCTTCTCAATGATGTATAACATGTTTTTGAAATGAAAGATTTCTATACCATAAGAGATGTCACTGTAATTGAAGCTGCATGGTAACTTCCTTTGCCCCTCAGCTTTATGTTTGCTTTAATTTTGAAAGGTATTCAGCATAATTTTCCGTTTCCTTTTTTTTGCTTGCTGGTTTTCTTTTTCTTTAACTGCCTTAAATCTGCGAAAAAGAAGTGGAAGCACAAAAGGGGTTGTAACTATAAACATAACTGAAAACAGGGAGCCAAAAGTCGACATTGAAACTTTCTTGGACAAATATTTTCATCTTTGTATTGAAAATATTGTGCACTGAAATTTCCTTCATCTGTCATTTATTTATGTGTAGGGGTTTTTTTTAATGGAAGTGAGATGCCTATTCAATTGTTTTGTCTGAGTACTAAAAAGGAAAATGATAGAAAAGGTGAATAATTGAGTGAAATGCACATCTCTCTTACGTCCTTGTCTCAGTTCCAGCGTTTTGTGATTTAAGTGCAGATATTGTGAAGTATCTGTACCCTTTCCAAGGATGCCCAACTGTGGGAAGTTGTTATTATTTTCTTATTATTATTTTTCTTTTCTTATTATAAATATTTCCACCGAAGTAAATATTCCACTTATGTTTTTTGGAACTAAGAGTAGCCAAACTCCTGTAAAAAATCTGTATGCAAACTGCTTACTACAAAATGTATTTTATTTTAAATTAATGAAGAAGAAACTCTTTAAGTTTAGTATATAAATGTGCTTTACTAGTTAAGTTTCTGCATAGCTCAGAAAGATCTGCATGGTCGTTAATGATGAATCAATGTTACGGAATCAATATAAAGGAAGGACAGTTACTCTTGAATCATAGAATCATAGAATTATCTGGGTTGGAAGAGAACTCCAAGATCATCAAGTCCAACCCTTAATCCAACACTATCATGATTACTAGATCATGGCTCTAAGTACCACATCCAGTCTTATTTTAAAAACCTCCAGGGATGGTGAATTCACCACCTCTTTGGGCAGGCCATTCCAATGCCAGATTACTCGTTCTGTGAGGAACTTTTTTCTGATATCCAGCCTAAACCTTCCCTGGCAGAGTCTAAGCTCGTGCTCTCTTGTTCTGTTGCTGGTTCCCTGAGAGAAGAGTCCGACCATCACCTGTCTACAACCTCCTTTCAGATAGTTGTAGAGAGTGATGAGGTCACCCCTGAGCTGCCTCTTCTCCAGGCTAAACAACCCCAGCTCCCTCAGCCTCTCTTCATAGGACTTATGCTCAAGCCCCTTCAGTTTTTTTGCTCTTCTCTGCACCCGCTCCAGAACCTCAATATCTTTCTTGAATTGAGGGGCCCAGAACTGAACACAATACTCAAGGTGTGGCCTCACCAATGCCGAGTACAGGGGAAGGATCACTTCACTTGTCCTGCTAGCCACACTATTCCTGATACAGGCCAGGATACCATTGGCCTTCTTGGCCATCTGGGCACACTGCTGGCTCATGTTTAGCCTCCTGTCAACCAGCACCCCCAGGTCCCTTTCCACCTGACTGCTATCCAGCCACTCTGTCCCCAGCCTGTAGGGCTGCATGGGGTTGTTGTGGCAAAAGTGCAGGACCCCACACTTGGCCTTGTTGAACTTCATCCCATTGGACTCAGCCCATCTCTCCAGCCTATCAAGGTCCCTCTGCAGAGCCCTCCTGCCTTCCAGCAGGTCGACACTCCCTCCCAACTTGGTGTCATCCACAAATTTACTTATGATGGACTCAATCCCCTCATCTAAATCATCGATGAAGATGTTAAACAGAACTGGACCCAACACTGATCCCTAAGGGATACCACTTGTTACCGGCCGCCAGCTGGGCACAGCCCCATTCAGCACCACTCTCTGGCCATCCAACCAGTTCTTAACCCAGCTGAGAGTGCACCTGTCCAAGTCACGGGCTACCAGTTTATCCAGCAGTATGCCGTGGGAGACAGTGTCAAAGGCTTTGCTCAAGTCCAGAGAGACTACATCCATAGGCATCCCTTCATCCAACATTCTGGTTACCTGATCATAAAAAGAAATCAGGTTGGTCAGACAGGACCTGCCCCTCATAAAGCCGTGCTGACTGGGTCGGATCCCATGTCCATTCTGAGGGTGCTGTGTGATTGCACTCAGGGTGATCTGTTCGATAACCTTGCCAGGCACAGAGGTCAGGCTGACAGGCCTAGAGTTGCCCGGGTCCTCCTTGCAGCCTTTTTTGTGGATTGGCGTGACATTTGCCAGCTTCCAATGATCTGGAACCTTCGCAGAGAGCCAGGATTTTTGGTAGATGATGGAGAGTGGCTCGGCAAGCTCTTCTGCCAACTCCCTCATCACCCTAGGATGGAATCCATCAGGTCCTATTGATTCCTGTGGATCCATACGGCTCAGTAATTCATAGACTATTTCCTCCTGGAACACTGGGGAGCCATTTGGTTTCCTGTCTCTATCTGTGAGTTTCAGAGGCCAGTTATCCTGAGGGGTACCTCTCCTACTGGTGAAGACTGAGGCAAAGCAGGTGTTGAGTACCTCAGCCTTCTCCTCATCCCTGGTAAATATATTCTCCCTCACGTCCAACAAAGAATGGAAGTTTTCCTTGCCCCCCCTTGTTATTAATGTATTTATAGAAGCGCTTTTTGTTATCTTTAACAGAAGTAGCCAAACTAATTTCAAATTGCGCTTTTGTTTTTCTGATTTTCCTTCTGCATGTTCTAACTATAGTGTTATACTCTTCCTGAGTAGTCAGCCCTGCCTTCCACAGTCAGTAGACTCTCTTTTTATCTCTGATTTCCTTCAGTATCTCCCTATTCAACTAAGGTGGCCATCTTTCCCGCCGGCTTCCCTTTTGGTTAATTGGTATAGCCTGTTCCTGTGCACTCAAGACTTTTTCCTTAAAGCACATCCATCCCTCTTGTATGCTCCTGTTTTTGAGGAGTGTGTCCCAGGGTGTGTTCTGAACAGGTCAAGTCTGCCCTCGAGATGTCCAGCATAGAGGTTTGATTGGTGGTCCTCCTTACATCCCTGAATATTGAAAACTGTATTATTTCATGGTCACTGTGCCCCAGTTGACCTCCAACCACTACATCTCCCACCAGTCCCTCTCTGTTTGTAAATAGCAGATCTAGTGGGGCCTCACTTCTGGTAGGTTCATTTACCTGCTGCAGCAGGAAATTATCCTCCATACACTCTAAGAACCTCCTTGACTGCCTCTTCTCTGCTGTGTTGAGCTCCCAGCAGATATCCGGTAAGTTGAAGTCACCCACAAGAACAAGGGCTGGCGATTTTTGAGACATCTGACAGCTGCTTGTAGAATAACTCATCCCCTTCATCATCCTGGTTGGGTGGTCTATAACAGACTCCTACCAGGGTGTCAGTCTTATTATGCTTCCCCCTGATTCGGGTCCACAAGCATTCAACCCTATCGTTGGTGACCTCAAGTTCTACAGAGTCAAGAGACTCTCTAACATACAGAGCCACCCCTCCACCTCTCCTACCCTGCCTGTCCTTTCTGAAGAGCTTGTAGCCACTTATGACAGCACTCCAGTCATACGAGTCGTCCCACCATGTTTCTGTAATGGCAACTATGTCACAGCTTTCCTGCTGCATGATAGCTTCCAGCTCCTGCTGTTTATTGCCCAAACTGTGTGCATTAGTGTACATGCACTTCAGCTGGGTTTTTGATTTTACTTTTAACTCAGTCTTATCACCCCTGGGTTGAACTTTGGAGAGCCTGATATCAATCCCCTCCCCCTTCAGACCTTGTTTAAAGCTCTCCTGATGAGCCCCACTAACTTATGGGCAACAACCCTTTTGTCCTGCTTAGACAGATGAAGCCAATCTGATTTAAGAAGACCAGGTAATATGGAGTTTGCCCCATGATCAAAAAACCCAAAATTTTGACGGTGGCACCAATCCTTTAGCCACCTATTGATAAGGTAGGCTTTCGTAATTCTCTCCTAATGTATCTCCCCATTCATTCCAGCTACTACAGGAACTGAAGCGAATACTATCTCTGCACCTGTCCCATGGACTAATATATCCAGTGCCCTGAAATCCTTTTTGCTTACCCTGGAACTTCTCCTATTGATGTCATCACTGTCAGCCTGGATTACCAACAGTGGATAATAATCTGAGGTCTGAATTAGCTCAGGAAGTTTCCTAGCAATGTCCCTCACCCTGGCCCCAGGAAGACAACAAACCTCCCTTTGGGTTGGGGCCAGCCTACATATATGACCCTCGGTTCCCCTCAAAAGGGAGTCACCAACTACAACTACCCTTCTTTCTTTCTTACAGCTGTTGTATTTATCTGTCTGGAATACGGGGTGCAAGAAGAGGGCCCTCCAGACCCATCTCCCTCATAGCTGACCTCTACTAGACTATCTGAGACTAGGGCCTCATATTTGTTTTATAAGGGAACCTGAGGATTTGATGGGGGTTCAGAGGAAGTTCTTTTTCCTCTCTGAACAGGGACCTGTTTCCATTCCCCTTCATTTTCTCTATTAGCTCTATCTGCCTGATGGCAGGACGGGCAGGGGTTCACACTCTCCTGCTGAATTTCCTTAGAGATTGAAAGGGTTTGACTCCACCAGTCAATCTCCCTCTCACTATCTCTGATACTCCGCAGCCTTTCTACCTCTTCCTTGAGCTCTGCTACCATATATAGCAAATCATTCACCTGCTCACATCTCGCACAGGTTCCTCTCACACTGTCCTCTGGAGCTAATGCTGCCAGGCTCAAACAGCCTGTGCAGCCAGCGACCTGTATGACTGCATCCTTCTTGTAGGGTTCCGTTTGTGTCGATGCACTCCTAGTGCTAACAGCAGTGACAGCTGTCTTTCTTTTGTAAACCATTATCAGCTTTAGTCGAGATACAAAAAAAAAAAAAATCACCTGAGAGACAAACTAGGTGGCTGCTCCTTGCCTGTTCGCCCTGCCGTGCCTTGCCACGCCCCTGTTTGCCCGCTCCTGTTCGTCGCCTTAACAAACTGCGGAGCCGCGCTCCCCTGTTGAGCCGCGCTCCGGTCGCTGGCGCGTCCGGAGAGACGTTTTAAGTCTCCCGCGGGTGCTGCCGGGACCGCCCCCCTACGCCGTCAGCCACCCACGTGACGCTGTCGTTTCCGGGGTTGCGGAAATTCGCGTGCCCGCGGTTGTTCTTGGAGCGTTACCACTCTCGAGAGATTTGCTGCCCACCTCGACTAAGCACCCAGCTGTAGAACTTACCGTTCCTGCCGCCGATCCTCGCCGAGTTTGGGACAGGACACTGATTACGTTGTTTATAAGAGACGTTCAACTTATTTCCAATATTCATTAGAGAGGATAGAGATAATATAGTGGTTGTGCATTGATTAATAAGGTCAGTGATCTGTTTCTTTCTAGGAAGCAGACAACTCTTGAAATGTTGAAGTTTTTCTCCGTTTCTCCAGTTTTAAGATTTTTATTCTAATATTTAAAATCAAAATAGCCAAAACAAACTGTTAGATACATTTATTCAGAATGTAATTCATAGGCTGATGAGAAAGCACCTAGAGCACTAAAATACTTAAATTTAATTGGAAATTTCCTGTAAGTAGTAGTCTAGTTTAATGCAAAACAAACAAAACAGTAGTCTAGTTAAAAGAAACAAACAGAACAACTAAACTAAGCTAATAACTCAGGAAAGCTTAAATAAAATAATTTCAGCTTGAACTTTGTGGAGACTATATGCATGAAAGCCTTACGCTTACCTGTACACCAAGGAATTTTGATAAATGTTTTCACAAGACAAGTTAAAGGAATATTTTATATGCTTGATTCAGAACTGGATGAGAAGGCATGTCTGTCTTTCACAAAGATGACCTGAAAAGTGTTTTGCCTTTAACAATGTTTATTTGTTATTATTTAATAAATATCATAGCAAGCTCTTGCTGTACCCAAAAGCTATTTGTTTATAATTTTTCAAATGTAGCTATTGAAAAAAAAATTTGCAGTTCCTTGCATATATTTGGTAATGGTTGCATTACAAGGGTTCTATCCTAGAGTTGTGACCATTAACTTATGTGAGATTTGAAGACCACAGGAATTCAAAGTATGGAGTTTATGACTATTCTAACATCTTTGCTGTTGTAAGTTTTGATGACAATGTAGATGCTCAGCACATCAGTTCGGAGCCACAGAGATATTATGGAAAAAATCCATGCCTATTTGCAGAGTTGTTCCTTTTCAGCAGATGAAAATTTGTTTGGGAGTTCAGAGGGCGTGGAAAGTTTGACTTTAATGTGCTGGACTGTTAGGCAAGAGGTAAGAGTATATAAACACATTTTTTTTCCCCTTCCATGTTCGGCTACTATTATTAAGCTACTTTGGTTTATGAAGACCTTTGAGTAATTTTGTTCATCCTTAACATTAGCCACAAATAACCAAAACCTAGGAATTCCAAATAGATTAATTGCATACACATGATGTATATTTGGTATAAAGTAGATCTAAAGTCAGCGTAGGAATAAAAACTCTTGTGGGACTAAAGAATCTGGTCTCATTACAATGGGCAGTGTTCTTAAACACAATGGCAAAATATCAGCGCCACGCATTGCCTTCTCCTCAAGGGGCCAGTTGTTTACTGTGAGTACTTTCCATGTTGGCACTATAATGTCTTTGAATGGAATAAACATAAAGAAATTATACCTGCTTTAAAACCTTTTCTAAAAATTATGCAGCAATAAACATTACAGAAAATATTGCCATCTCTTCCTATAATTAAAAAATAATTAAGGAAATCCCGTAAGTATCGTCAATTAAGAGAATACAAACCCAGAAAACATTATGCTATAGCTGTCCTCTATATCCCTGTCTGGGTGAAATTAATTTCATTGGTTAGAATTTCAATTTCATTTTACATTTCCAAATGTCTTGGTTTTACATAACCCAAGGAAATAAATGATAAATTACAAAACATAAGGTTGTTAGGGTTTTTTTGGTGAAAGCTTTTTTCTTCACCTTCATATAATTTATATGAAATTCTTTACAGTGACTTAAATCAGTTTATTTTTATATCAAACTATGCTATTCACTGCTATCCAACTGATAGAACTTTCACGTAAATGGTACTCTCACATGCTATTTAATTTAAGTCATTAGGCTCTATTCATGCAGACTGGTGGTATATCATGTTTTATAATATTTTACTCTGTTGAAGATACAGATAAAAAAGCCACACACTCAAATCAGTAAAGGTCATAAAAAAAGGTAAATATTCTTTTTCTTCTTTTTTTTTAACACTGATGTTATTCTGTGTAGTTTGCACTCTTATAAGCATATTTATCAAATAAATAAATAAATCTGTTTCAGGAAAACTCATAGTTTCCACGCCCTGTCTAATCTCAGAGATGAGAGTAAATAACGATCAATCTTTTTTTTTTTCATTTTAAAAATGTTTTCTCTGGAAAAATCATTGGGTTTAAAAAAATGCTTTTTCTTGCTTTGTTTCTCATAGGCAACCTCCTTAAGTCTCACAATTAATTATTGTCGGATATCTGTGTTTTTTCCTATCTTACAGGATCATCAATATATAATGAAGTAACTGAGGATAGAAAAGAAACTTCAAATTGACCAAGAACCATCTGGAAGCTGAGTCATAGTAAGAAATGTTCTCAGTAAAACATGGTAGAATTCTGACTGTGCAGGCAGCAGACACTTTGTTATCCATGTCAACAAACACTTGAAATTAGCTGCCTTGAAGTTAGCTGCGTCATTGAATTGATGACAAAGTTCTTTGTCCTTAATGTACCAAGTTTTCATTCTATGAACTTAATTCCCTCTCATACAAGTTTTAAATTGATCATGCAGGTTTTAAACCAGTAAATGTTAAATTTATAACAGTAATGATAAGCAAGTAATAGTTGACTTAATGTCTGTATGTGAAAATGGGAGTTCACCACTAGCTTGGTCATTGGCTTGATCAAAAAATATTTCTCACAAATGGAAAAGCTGAGTAGGATTGTATATTTGTCAGTTACCCACATAAAAAAGGAAATAGACAATACTCATGATCATATGTATCCTCAAATGTAACAGGAAGTAGAACAGACAGACGGAAATGTCTTCATCATTTAGCTTAGATGGCTAAGTTGAACATCATTAAGATGTTAACCAATGGTATGCTAAATACCTAAATGCATCAGAAGCAGAGTCTAATATTCTTTGCATTGACTATATTTCACCTGGCTGAACAATACTTGCTTCTTAGGTTGGACCTCTGCAGGGTAAAGTATTAGCAAGATTAGCAGTATTAGCAGATTCAGTCTTAAGATTTCAAGACACGTTGCGAATATTAGAATATCAAGTGTTTTCATAATTGTTACCAGCATTATTTTAATGTTTGTTCTTCCATGCCTCCCTAAATTCAATTAACCAAAAGTGGACATAGAATCATAGAATCATTTAGACTGGAAAAGACCCTTCAGGTATTAAGTCCAACCATTAACAGTGCCAAGTCTACCACTAAGCTATGTCCCTGAGATTCATATCTACATATCTTTTAAAGACCTCCAGGAATGGTGACTCAACCACTTCTCTGGACACCCTCTTCCTGTTCTTGATAACCTTTTTGGTGAAAAAAAAGTGTTCCTAGTATCCAATCTAAACTTTGCCTAGAACAACTCAAGGCCAATTCCTCTCCACCTATCTCTTGTTACTTGGGAGAAGATACCAGCACCCACCTAGCTACAACTTCCTTTCAAGTAGTTGTAGACAGTGATAAGGTGTTCCCTCAGCCGTTTCTCATAATATTTATTCTCCAGCCCCTTCACCAGCTTCATTGCCCTTCTTTGGACGTGCTCCAACACCTTAATGTCCTTCTTGCAGGGCGGGGCCCCAAAACTGAACACAGGATTTGAGGTGCAGCCTCACCAGTGCTGAGCACAGGGTCGTAATCCCTTTCCTGGTCCTGCTGACTACACTATTTCTCATAAAAGCCTTGGCCTTCTTGACCACCTAGGCACACTGCTGGCATGTATTCAGTTGGTTGTTGAGCATCACCCCCAGGTCCACAATGTGGAACGGGTTTTTTAATGCTTAGAATTAACCACTTCCTGTGGAAGCTGGCTCTGCTGATATTTTAACACAATTTATCTTCAATATTTCCTGTTTCTTATTTTGCATAAGCTACCTATGTATCTAATTTCATATTCCCTGCTTTGCATGATAATTTAAGTAGTTATAAGATGTGTGTTTAGGAAAAGGAAAATCAGTATCACTTGTTTGCTTATGACTAAACTACATGTTTAGGAAAGAGTATAACAAATGAAAAATACCATACAGTATGTGAATTAAATTATTTTAATAAACAACCCTCTTTTGTTAAGCCTAAACTAAATTAGCATCTTGCTGCACTTCAGTAAAGCCTGCTTATATTTCTCTGCAGACAGCCACAGCTTGGAAGATATCATAATAAACATACCATTCATCTGAAGTGTAATACGGAAAGGGCACTTCAGTAGGAGTGTTGTTGTCCACACAGACAATGATTTCAAACAATGGTTGTGGGTTTTTTATTGTTGCTGTTGTTTCACTTTCCATCTGTAGATTTATCAAACTAAATTGAGGAATTACCCTTCCAAAACACCTATTTCTATGATTATGTTGTCATATCTTACATATGGAAAATATTCTTCAATAAAAGGATCTGGAAAGACTTCTTCCCCAAATGCAAGGCCATGCCTGCATCCAAGCATCTCTGTGTATTTTCTGCATTCAGGTGGCCACTAGCACGTGCAGAGACACAGCAGAATTGACAAGTTGAAAAATGTCTTTCCACTAGCTCATACCAAAATGTGTTTCTCTATTCTCCTTTTTTACCTCCATCATTTGGTGTAGATTGTTGTGCAGGACCTCACACTCACTTCTGTCTTACAGGCTACCTGTTCAAGTCATCACTGTGTTCCTTCATGCGCTGGTAGAAGTGAGGAAAGAAAGATTTTCTGATCAGGTTACTGCTACCATTAACACAGGATCATGTCATGTTTTCTCCATACTTTTCAAGATGTTTTGTGAGTTTTATGTGTCTTGATGTAAATTTTAATTAAGAAATTTAAAGTATTTTAAATGAATCTATGTGTAACTTTCCTAAAGATTTGTAGGTGTACAAGCAACTATAGATACTTACTGCAATATAGAGCATACTTAGTGCTATAGTATACACCTTTGTAATTACAACCTAATGCTTAAGTAATAAATTTATCATATATATTTGGTATACTATGAGATGACTCTGATCTATATGCTGCATTTGGGAAACAATAAAGACATTTGGGTTTGGGTCTGATTCTGATCGCATCAGTAACTGATGGTTGTCTTCCTCCATCATCAGACCTCTGCATAATGGGAGTATTGAAAGCAAGCTTCTACTCAGATCAAAAAAGCAGAGCTTAAAGTGGTCTTTGTTGTGTTAAACAGGTCTAAATCAATTTTCTTCTCGTTTTCTTTATATTCCCCCTCCTTGTCCTTACATACAGGATGTAATTGCCACTGTAAAAATGAACAGAATTTGTAAAAGAAGATCAGGAAAGTATGGAAGATGGCTTTTCATTTAATGGCAAGTCTGAATGCATTTTCTCACAAAGCCAATACCATCAGCATTACTTAATGTTGTTGCCTGTTTTCAATGTCACATCCCCTTTCTTTAGCATCATTCCAATTTTTAAATCTATTTACTTGCTAATCCACCCACTACTTTACCAAAAACACAGCCTGTTAAATCCTGGGAGGAAGGAACTTTCAAATTCAACAAGAAATTATGGAGTTGACATGGGTATTACTCTGTTTTTGTTATATAGGCAATAAAATTTGGTGGTTACAGTTGGGTCTCTTCCTTTCTTAAAATGTAATTATTAATCCCAAATTATTTGTTTGAACAGTGTTTTACCCTCAGCATTTACCCTTGTGACTATTACATAGAAGTTTATTAGCAATATTTTAATAAATGAGGCTGCCAAAATAGCCTTGTATCAGCAATTCTCTGAAAGTAGATTCCTTTGGCCCCATAAAAGCAAGAGGAGGAAAACTCAGCAAGGGGGAAGAGTGGTGAGGTGAGAGAGACTAGGGACTGTGGCCTTCTGAATCTCATGAAAAATCCATACTTGAGTGTGACTCGAGAAGTCTACTGCAATTTAAGTTCATGCTGTGTTTAAACTGCAATGCAAAACAATGAAACTTCACATCTTTCTGAGAACTGGTAACATTTCAATTAGTTGTGGAAGACATAATCGTATGAATAAGATTGCTAATGTAGAGTCAGGTTTACCCAATTGTTATTCATGTCCTCATAGAATGATTCAAGGGAGCAGTTATACAGGAAAATAAAGTAAAAAGTGACAGCTGTTATTTATTTATTTAAACAAAGCTTTAAAAAAATTTACTTGCTGAATTTGTTTGCTTAGACTAAAGGAGTATTTTTCAGGGATTTTTGTTGAAAAACTGATTTACTTAAGGCTTCAGAGATCAAAACAATCTTGCCCTAACATACAAAGTGTGCTACCTTGACTGTATCATATTTGACAGTTTAAAAACAGTGGCTGGTAAAAATTTTTTCTGCCGCCATTTGCCTTTATTTACATGATAATTAGAAATTTTGTGCTTTGGAAAATTTTTTACATGTCTTGAATTTTAGTGCATAGGACTGCAAGGAGTGAAGAAGTCAGAAAGCCTTAATATGGTATGTTAGGAAATGCAAAATGTATAACACATTGAACTTCTACAAGTGAATAGACAGCAGGTGAACTTTCCACTTGAAGTACAAGAGGGAGATATATCTTCACATAACTGCAAGTTAGATTTTTCATTTTGAAGTTGTTTCAAACAAACAGGGCAAGAGAAGTTTAGAAAAGTAATTTTTAAAAAAATTGCATACTCTGTTCTCTTTTTATTAAGCAATACTGCAGATGTCTGATAGATATGGAGACAGGAAAAAATGTCAAAGTCTCAATGGCAGAAGTAACCTACCAATCTGAAGGAGAGACTGACAGCATAAACTGCAGGAAGGGTTTGGGTGATATCTTAATTTCTCCCTCACTCCTCACAAGATCTGCCACTGCCTCTTGAGTTGCTGTTCTCTTCTCCAATCCCTTCTGCCTTGGTCTGCCAGATCTCTAGTGGCCTGACTAAGTCTTCATTTTGTCGTATCTTCTTTCTAAAACATTTCAGATACTTTAGAAATTCTGCTATTCTGAAATTACATTTTAACCTTGTGTTTTCCAGCATAAGTCCATCCTTCCACAACCTCCTCTCTCTGTATTTCAAAACAGTGTAAAGAATGCCCTTTCTCTCCTTTTGTGTGTTTTCCAAGCAATAATTCTGATCAGTAGTTCATTTACAAAAGCAGCAGTAAAGGACTGCCAACTTTGAAGAATACTGCTCAGTTTGGGAAGATACCTCCAGTATATTAAAAATACTAAGTTTTTTGTTATCAGGTAAGACCTAGATTAGGAAATAGAAACTTATGAGAAATGGAAAGCAAAGTTCTATTTAATTAACAAGAAAACAAAAGCAGTGGCTCAGATTTTCTATATAGGTGCTACACATCTTAAAACCAACACAGAAGTAATTACCAACACAGTCCTGAAGAAAACACACTAGACACTTAAAACTGTCAGAAAAAAAAAGTGCTATACTAATACTGAGATTTAAAAAATATGACCATCTTCAAAATCAAGATGTTTGTTTTCTCTAATTTTCTATGAGCATAGGATCTCCAGATCCAGTCCAAAAAAACTGATAACCTCAGTGAAAAACAGATAATCCCTTGAGAGTAAAGGACATAGAATCATAGAATCACCTGAGTTGGAAGGGACCCAAAAGATTATTGAGTCCTACTCCTCTCTCTACACAGGACATTCCCAACATTCACACCCTGTGACTGAGGTCATTGTCCAAATGCTTCTTGAGTGCTGGCAAACTAGGTGCCATGACTGCTTCACTGGGGAGATGTTCCACTGCTCCACCACTCACTGGGTGAAGAACCTCTTCCTAAAATTCAGTCTAAATCTCCCCTGGCACATCTTCCTTCGTTATCTTGAGTCCTATCATAGGTTGCATGAGAGAAGAGATCGACATCTGTTTCACCTCCTTCACTTGTTAGAAGGCAGTAAAGAGCTATGACATCCCCTCTCAGTCTCTTCTTTACCCAGCTGAACAGACCAAGTGACTTCAGCCGCTCTTCATAGGATTTCTTCTCTAGACCCTTCACCACCTTTGTGACCTCCTCTGGACTCTCTTCAGTAGCTTGATGTCCTTTTTACACTGTGGCACCCAAACCTCCACCCAGTACTCGAGGTGGGGCCTTACCAGCGCAGAGTGGGATAATCCCCTCCCTCGACCAGCTGGCAATGCCATGCTTGATGCACCCCAGGACACGGTGACCCTCTTGGCTGCAAGGGTACTGTTGGCTCATGTTCAACTTGCTGTTGACCAGAACCCCCAGATCCCTCTCTGCAGGGCTGCACTCCAGGCTCCCCAACCCCAGTCTGTATATGTATGCAGGGTTGTTGTGTCCCAGGTGCAGAACCTGGCACTTGCCCTTGTTAAACTTCATGCTGTTGGTGATTGTCCAAATCTCCAGTCTGTCAAGATCCCTCTGCAAGACCTCTTTGCCCCAGGAGTGTCGACAGCTCCCCCCAGTTTTGTGTCATCAGCAAACTTTGTCAATAAATTTTCAAATCCTTCGTCCAGGTCATTTATGAAGCTATTGAAGAGCCCTGGCCTCAGGAATGATCCTTGTGGGACCCCACTAGTGACTGGGTGCCAGCCTGATGTGACTCCATAAACTATGACTTTTTAATCCCTACCCATCAACCAATTGCACACACATTGTGTTATGTGTTTACCCAGATGTATACTGGACATTTTGTTCATGAGAGACAGCATCAAAGGCCTTACTGAAATCCAGAAAAATGGCATTAACCAGTTTTCCCTGGTTGACCAGGTGGGTGGTCCTGCCATAGAAGGAAATTAAGTTTGTAAGACAGGACCTTCCCCTTAAAAACCTGTGCTGGCTGAGACCAAAGACTATTTTGTCTTTCAGATGTTTTTGGTAACTCCCAGAATAATCCTTTCCTTAAAATTACCAGGCACAGAAGTGAGACTGACAGGTCTGTAGTTACTGGGGTCATCCCTGCTGCTCTTCGTGAAAATTGTGACAACATTTGCTACCTTCCAGTCAGCTGGTGCCTCTCCAGATTCCCAAGAGCACTGAAAAATCATTGAGCAAGGTCTCACTATGATACCAGCCATCTCTTTAAGTAGCCTTGGATGAACCCCTTCAGACCCCATCGACTTATAGGGATCCAGCTGGAGTAGCAGATCCTGCACAAGCTTGGGTGTGATTGGGAAATTATTTGGCTGATCCTCCAGCTCAAGGCTCTCAGGAGGCCCACGCCCAATATCATTATTGAATACCGATGCAAAAAAGCATCAAATGTCTCTTTTTTTTTTCTAAGTTGCTGTTAATAAGGTGCCCATTCTCATCAAGTAATGGGCTAGTGGTTTTACTGGCCTGCCTTTTGCTATTAACAAATACGAAAAGGCCCTTTTTATTATTTTTCACAGTGCTGGCCAGCTTCAATTCCAATTGAGCTTTGGCGACACGAATTTTCATCCTACAGTGGCGAACAGCATCCATTTAGTCCTCCCAAGTCACCTGTCCTTGTTTCCGGTGGCCATACACCATCTTCTTACACCTCAGTTTGAGTAGAAAACACCTACTCAGTCAGGCTGGCCTGCTGCTTCACCTGTTTGACTTCTGGCATTTCGGGATTGCCTGGACTTGTGCCCTTTGGAGGTGATACTTAAAAAGTGACCAGCACTGGTGGACCCCAGCACCATCAAAATCTTTTTCCCTGTGGACCTTGTTAAGCAGTTCCCTGAGCACCCTGAAGTCTGCTTTTTCCTTGTCCAGGGCTGAGGTCTTGTGGACAGTTTTCCATTACCACATGTGCTAAACTTGACTGCTTCGTGGTGGCTGTGACCAAGGCAGCCTGCAGTCATCGCATCACCCACCAGATCTTCTCTGTTAACTAGCAATAAATCAAGGAAGGCACCTTTTCTGGTTGGTTCCTTCAGCACTTTTGTCAGGAAGATATCATTCAGAGAGCTCAGAAGTCTTCTTGACCTGCTTGTTCCAGCGGTATGGTACTCCAGTTAGTATCTGGAAAATTGAAATCTCCCATGAGGACAAGAGCAGAGGACTTAGTGACTTCCGTTATTTCCTTAAAGAATAACTCATCAGTGGCATCATCCGTGTTGGGTGGCTTATAGCAGACTGCCGTGCTAACATCGGTTTTAATTGCCTGCCCCTTAATCCTTACCCAGAGACTCTCAGCAGTGCCCTTTCCAACTGCCAGTTCTATGTATTCCAGCCCTTCTGCTACATACCATGCCACCTCCCCACTCACCTGCCCTGTCTATCCTTCCTGAATCACCTGTACCCATCAATCATGGAACACCAGTCCCAGGACTCATCTCACCAAGTTTCACTAATGTCAATAATGTCATGTCTTTGGGACAGGGCCAAGGTTTCTAGTTCCTCCTGCTTATTCCTTGTGCTGCATGCATTAGTGTAGAAACACTTCGTGTGTAGTTCATTTTGCCCGTCTCTTTGTGGAGCAGTCTGAACCTCACAAGGATGTACTCTTTAGGCTTTGGTGTGTCTTCCCATTTCTCATCCCAGACTAGCCTGCTGCTATGCCTCTCCCCCTTTGAATCTAGTTTAAAGCCCTATCAATCAGCCCTGCTAACTTGGGCTAATATCCTAGTGCCTCTTTGTGAGAGGCGCAAGCCATCTGATGCCCAAGACCTGGTGATGAATAGACTGCTCTATGGTCATAAAAAACGAAGTTCTTTTGATGATACCAGCATCTGAGCCACTTGTTGACCATCAATCCGCCTACTTAATTCCACATTTCTTCCAGTTACTGTAAGGATTAGGGAAAATAGTACCTGTGCTGCTGAACCTTTAACCAACAGTCCCAGGGCTCGGAAATCCCTTTTGATGGCTATAGGATTTCTCCTTGTAGTGTCTTCACTGCCTACAGGTAGCAGTCTGAGGACTTCACCAGAATTGGGAGTTTTCTGGTGATGTTCCTAACTCTGGTCTTGGGGAGGCAACAGACTTCCTTGTGGGCTGGGTCTGGACGGCATACTGGGCCCTCAGTCTCTGTCAGAAGGGAGTCTCCTGTGACTCTTTAAGCCTTGATGTGGGTGGTGGTGATGTAAGGGGTTGTCTGCTTGGATGACCCCTCCCTCCTAGAAGGTGCTTCATTTATATCATCAGCTGAATGCCCCTCTGATTCCAGGGCCTTGTACCTATTGTGTACAGGCATCTGGGAAGATGAGGTAGGCTGGGAGCGGATTCGCCTGCTGCTCCGAGCCGTCACCTTAACCTATGCTTCGCCATTTCCAGGGTTTTCTTGTTCTACCTGATAGTGGGAAGAGGGTGGACAGACCTTTGTCTCCTGAGGTAGGGTAGGCAGGTGCATCTTACTTGGAGACTGCTGGGTGTGATTCTGCCAATCAGTCTCTATCTCATACTTTCTGATACTCTTCAGCCTGGCTACCTCCTCCCAATGCTCTGCCATGGGGCTGAGTAGTTCCTCCACTTCTGTGCACCTCCCACAGGTCACTTTGTTGTTGTTTTCCAACCCTGCCATGAAACTTGGGCAGATCCTGCAGCCTTGGGCCTGGACAGCAGCGTGTTTCCTGTAGGGTTCAATTTGCGTGTCTGCGTCCAACCTTGTAGCTGACTGGGCTGCAGGGGATACTGAGGACACAGTCTTTTTGTGGGTGGATACCACAGCTCCTGCTGCTCTCAGCTCCCCCGTAGAGCCCTGCCTACACGCATGGCCTGTCAGAACTGACATACAAAGTGACAAACCACACCTTCTGGCATGCCACACCCCTGTTTGCCCACTCACATTCTTGGTGCTTACTAAGGCGTCATCTAAATCTGCGGTTCCTTCCAGGAACGCCCCTCCACATCAGCTATGGGCACTGCAGGCTCCCAGCTGGTCCATCAGTGGGACCCTGGCTTTCCCTAGCTCCAAGAACTTCCTTTTCCTCTTTGCTACATGCTTAACCGGATGGGTGAGGAGATGGACATTAATCTTTAGTACTGATTTGTGGATCCAAATGATGGTATTAACTGACAAATGGATTAGAACCCACTATATTTCTGATCTCCTACATCTCTGTAGGAGTTCAAGGACAAAGTTACTAACATTGTATGATGAATAACTACAGAACTGCTTACATACAAGCTGTTGTAGTTTCAGTTTTTTTAGAGAATTTTTCTCCCCTTGCCAACATGGGGACTGGTGGGGGGCGAGTTCTGGCAGGGCAGCATTTTTGGGGACATTCTGGGAAGAGGGGGTGGCTTGCTTCCGGGACAGGCATGTCCTGTCATGCTTGGGTGGGAAAAAAGAGAAAGCCTTGGTGACCAGGGGAGCGCTGCTTTCAGATCGTTACCCCCACTCCAACTTGCACGGTGCCGTTTTTCTTCAGAGGGAGATAGAGAGAGGAGGAGTGCAGCCAGTGCCAGCTGGATTTCTCTGTGGACTTTCTGGACTTCCCTTCCCCTTCCTTTCTTTCCCCCACCCTGCTCCACTAGTGCCCTTATCAGACAGGAAAATGAAGAAAGCCTCCCCCTTTGAATTGTAACTGCACTGTGGGAGTGAAGATTGGACTTATTTAACTCGTTTGAAGTGTTGGGTTACATCGTTGCTGTCTGTTTGATTCTGTGTTTGGTTATACCTATATTTGCAGTCGAGAACTGTTATCTTTTCCTATAGATTTCCCCCCCCCCCCATTTAAAGTCTATTAATTGCAAAAGGGTTGTGGTGATTTTCTTGTGGGAGATAGCTCCAATAGGCATCTTAGTTTTCCTTTAAACTAAGACATAAGTAATGGACAAATAAACCACAACACTTCAGAGAGGAAAAAAAGAGAGAACTTGTGGATAGGTTGGGAGACATGACAGACTACAGAGATGAAGGATGCCCGGAGAAAACTCAGCTGCTCAGTGTCTTTTCCACCGCAAGGGTTGTGAAGTAAAGCTATTAGGAATCATATTCAAGGCAAAGGACAGAAGGAGGTTTGTCTCTCTTGAATAGCAAATGTGGAAAAGTCATTGTGAAAGGCTGAAACTTAGAGGAGTTCAACTCCTTGGAAAGAAGATACATTGGGGATTCTGAATTACCCAGGAAAAAACCTGGGTGTCCCAGGGTAGAGAATAGTCAGATTAGTGATACAGGCTTCTAACTGTACATTTGATGTGAATACGAAATATAAACCAAATGTATCCCTACCAAAAGAGGACCAAAAGATGAATGCATTTCAAAGCTACAGTCAAATGAAGAACGGTGAATATGGAAAATGATACAGTCACCCTATTTCTGCAGCAGAGAGCTATGGAATACATAATTTAAGAAAATTAGTGAGAGAAAATTCTGTGTACATGTTAGGAGCTCAGACAGAATCATTTATTTTCCAGCAACAGCAAAACAAGCTTGACATTTTTAAATAATATATTGTAGCTGAGATGAAGGGCCTTTCAAATATGCTTCAGTGCACACCAACCTGAGCACACTGCAACAAATTAAGTCAATAAGACTCTCAGCAAGGGAATCAATGTGGTTTGCAGTGTTCCTGGTAGAAATGTCATTCAAAATTGATGACAAGATTTCTGACCAAATGCTATTTCAGAATAGTCTTTATAATTCTCTTTCTGACACCACATCTGGTGATTTTTACCCTCCTCAAAAATGTCCTACTTCCAGCTGAAGACCTAACTAATATCGTACCAGTGTGTGGAATTAACTTAATGAAACTGTAGGAAGATAAAAGATACTTTTGAAAGCCTTCTCTAAAACAAATTACTGTGAGCTAACAATTAGAATCTTAGTACTCCAGCTGCTACTGAAATACAGGAGATAATAGCTCCTTTTTTCAATCTTTTCTTCCTCACAGATGGAAGAATGTTTTAAGCTTTATGTTCTAAGTTACTTTGGAACCTTTATAAAAATAATCACAGATGCTACAAATACCCTTTAGAATATAGTATTATTAAGCCTGTTGGTTCTTGGCTGGAAAATTGCTTGGTCTGCTGTAAAAACCCACATTACTTTCCATAAAAATGTTACTTTATTACTACCACTGTGTGCATTTTGCGCAAGGACATTATTTCTGCTACCTATAGTTGAAAGTAAAGCTGGTAGGAAACTGTTGTGCTACATGCTACAAATCTGGATTTTTGTGAACTTTTACTCGGCATTTGGAAAACCTTGGTTTAGACTCTTTCTGCAGTGAATTTGGGTGAGGACTTGTGCTGCAGTTCCCCAAGTAGCTGAGTTAGACTCCCCAGCAACTACCTGAAACCTCGAGGAAGGAGGACGAAGAAAGTAATATATGTCATTGACTGAGGCCAAGGCTGTGAATATTTTACTGCTCATTTAGGAAAAAAACCCTTTTGGTCACCTATTTCTTACATACACACATGTGATACCAACATACTGTAATAACTGTCAGTTGTACATAATAAAGAAAATACAGTATTTACATGATGAGTTTATTAACATAGGTAGTTGTTTACGAGACTATTCAGATCAGTAAGTTACACTGAATGTTCTCCAAGGGATCTACTGTTGTTCTGTGTGTATATTGCCTCTGCTCTGTGTTAAGCAGTGATAAAATATGACTAACCCCTTATATTACCTCCCTTCAGTTAATGTTTTTTTACAAGAAAAACAATACATTTAATAATATATTTATAATAATATTAATAATATTATTATTAATAATAGTATGTTTAAAATGGAAATGCTGAAGACAACGGGACTTAAATTCTTTATTCTCCTACTAAAAGTAGGAAAAGCGTGTGTGTCCAAAATTAGTGATTCATCACTTTAGTAACCAAAGAAATATTTGTGATGAAAATAAGGTAATGTTAAGGATGAATAAATAACTTAAGTGGATTACTACAGAGTTCCCTGTATATTTTAAATGGCCTAGCCTCAGCCCTGCTTGACAGCTTAGATCAAGATGACAATACGGTATTCATGTAAACAAAAAAGCAAAAATATTCAGCTGTGATTTTTGAAAGAAACGGAAACTTCAAGTTGGTGGAATGCTAACATCTGCAAAAGTGATTTAAAAATGACCTCAAGACAAATCAGAAACAATTTTATTCCTATGTGACAAAATAATTGTGTAGTACATCACTGACAATAAAGCAATGTTACAGACACTTCAAGCTGAAAAAAAAAGAGAAACTGTTGAAGTACCCCTAATATTACCTCATCATATAAAAAATGCTTGGTGGGCCATATGATGCCAACTGTTTTGAAAGCAGAACACGAGATTAATGGAGAGATACCCATAAAGCCAGATGGCACAATGTGACCCATTTTTCTTGTCAAGACAGAAAAAAGAAGTTTCATCACATCAGAAAACGCTTAGCTGTGACCCAAAAATCAATGCATATTTAAGGTATTTCTATCTCTGACACAGCTAAATATTTTCCATAAAGCCTTACTGTCTGATGGGAAATACTTAAAAACAAAGATCTGACGGTAGTTGCTAATTACTTTTTGGGAAAAATTGAATGTATGTTTTAAAGTTAATAAAAAAATAACTGGAGAGAGAAGTGTGGAATAGCTGTGAAGAACCGTAGTGCATAGTGCATTAGACTACCTTAGAGTCTAGCTCAAGGATGATCTTGTCATCAATATTTAACAATTTCAGAATTTTTTTTAAATATATGTTGGTATTTTTTACAGAAGGAAAACAAGTCATGTTTGAAAATGTTTATTTATAGCATATAAGGCAAGGATTGCAGAAATAATTAAGTATTTATTAGATCTACAGCATGTAGATAACAACTGTTATTTCTGCTTGTGCTGAAGGAGTTGTGCTACTTCAACACAATAAAATTGTTAAGCAGTGAAAATTCACTTGGTGGCAGACAGCATACTCACAAGCACCTTCTAATTTTCGGTTATAAAAGAATGAAACATAAATTACTTCACTACAGAATGGAATATTCTTCTAACCCCTTTTTCAGTCAAATAGTATTTAGTCAGTAGAGTTGTTTTCATCTACAAATGTTCTCAGCTCCCTTTGAAGTTTCATTTAGGAGGTAGTAACAAGCTCTTCCTCTGTCTGATGAATTTAGGATAAAATCAGACTTCAATCCCTTAAGGATCTCCCAGATCACCTTAGTTGCATTGAGCATTTCTGTAACTACAATAATTTATTCTGCTGATTTTTACAATAGAGTTTTCTAAATCATACTTTTGGTCAGGGAGCTTTGCTGAGTTCATCCTGGTAAAGAAGAATAATAAAGATACTTCTGCTTCTCTGGAAAAAATGCCCTCTTTGAGGGAAATATTTGTCCTGTAGTAGTCAAGAACGGGTTAATGGAAGAAAAAATGACACAGAGTTATGAATACAGAAATAATTCACTATATCAAGCTCTACTCTGTAAAAACTGTGTGACTTTCCACCTATGACACTGGTGAAACAATTGCAGACTGCGATTTATTAAGTATTTTTATGAACAGTTTGTCTGTACTCAGATATTCTTAATAGTTGTATATCTATACCTGACATGTAAATTAGCTTTGATGTATGCCGTGAAGCAGAGCTGCATATTGCTTTTATAGACTATTGGCAATCTGTCTTTTAAAAATATTTCTAAATTCTCACTTTTGTTTTAATAAAAGTGGAAAGAAATAAACTTGAATGAACAAGGAAACTCTTATAAAATAACTAGGTACTGTGACTGGACATAGTATAAACCAGACTTGAGTTTAACTTGCCCAAGTTTTCTTCTTATAGTGAGGCCCTTGCAGATAAAAGTCTTTTAAAGCAACATTTTTTTAAAATTTTTTTTTAATGGACTATGTGTCAGCCCTTGTGTATTTGCACTCCTGTCGGATTTGATTTTAGTTCCATACCTGGCTTATCAAAGTCTCTAGTTGGTATATTCTGCTCTCCATGGGGTCTATTTCTTAGGAGTTTCAGCTGTGTACTTCTCCCAGCAATTTCTCTGCTTATTTTAGAGTGTAGTTTCCTTGCTCTCTGGTGTTACTGTGTCAATCTCTTTTTCCCCAAAATCTTTTTAAAACTTTCTTTATATGCATATGCTCATTTTTTTTCTGGAGAAAAAAATTCTTTCCCTCCCTCCAGAAAGTCTCAGATAATCCAGTCACTACTGTTTCAGGTTTGTAACACAGAAATGAGATTCAAAAGTATAAAGATCTTACAATTCACAGATATATGTATGAAAAACCTCTACATACTTACAAAAGGGCAACTGTCATTTGTGGTTTTTGGACTATTGATCCTGAGCAATTCTCTATTTGGTCCTCTACTACAGTCTCCTTTGCAATCCTAGGAGAACCTTCTTTCCATCACCTCCAGGGTCTGATCTTAGTTTTGTTTCTTGCTACAAGCAAAGTATTCCCAGCTGATTCTTACTTTAATAAAAGGTGAATGCATGTTTACTGAAGAGAGGAGCAGGGACTTGTGTCAACAAGTAATAAAAATTGTCAATCATTTTAGACATTGTTTGGGCAGAATAATGTGATTATGTAGATTTTCTCAACAATTCCATACAATCAGCACAACATAGAGTATCTGCGTAAAGATGGCAGCACTACAGATACATTTCCTTGTGCTCCTTATGTATTTTGCAGCTTGGCTGCAAAAAGGCTTGACAAAAATGCCCCATTGAACGTAATTCATGTAAAGCCTAAGAACATCTTGACTATCTATGACAGTGCATGATTTTTTTTTTTGATTACTTCAATCAGTTTCTTACAAAGCAGCTTTTTAGGGGAAAGATTTTTCAAATAGGACAAATTGTTTGACTGCTATTTAAGATACTATTAAGTGGTATAAGGTTTATTTTTTTCAGGGAACTGATTTTGAAAGAAGGTAAACAATTTTCTCACTAGAATATAGAGATTTCAATTAAGCCAATATTCAGATGCATGGTGAAGTTCGCTGGCAAAGGATGGTTCTAAATAGTAATTAGACTCATAGTTTAGGGTTCAATATAGACATATATAAAGGCAACTTACACTCAGACAATGTTTACAGTCTCCCAGACTGTAGGTAAATAACTTACCCACCTGTTACACAAAAGTGTTCAAACAACAGGGTTTTTGCAAACATATCTTATCTTGTAGAAGTTTTAGGGGATGAAAAATACTATTTTGCATAAATGCAGTTAGCTTCTTGAGGCAAATCTCAGCAATATTTAGTGAATTAAATACAAATAATTATGGATCTCAGATGAATTACAATCCACTGCATGCAAACATTTCAACCATCTAAGTATGTATCTATATCAGCACAGGAAAATATCTGAGGCACAAATATACCAGTTCATCTCCCAGAACAACTGTGGACGCTTGCAGCTTATCTGTGCAGACCTCTGGGTTTACATTCATATGATAAGAGAACTTCAGGACTTTATCTTCGAATGACATTTGGTCTATCTTTAGATTGGTGAGAAAAAACGTAATGGTTAAGGTGAAGCCATATACTTAAAGTCTGAAGTCACAGGGCTTGGGGTTTTAGGATTTACTTCTTGGCTTCTTGTTTTCAGCAAGAAGAATAAAAGAACAAAAAGACAATGTTTTGAACTTTACCATAAGAAATTCTGTTTCTAGGTTTGGGATTTGACACATATCTAGTTTCAAAGGATTTATATATAAAATCATTTTGGAGAACATTTTTTCTCCTTGACTTCATTGGGGATAAAACTGTGCCTGGGGAGACAACTAAGGAAGTCCTTTAAAAAAATCAAAGGCATATCTTTATAAGATGTTAAGCTTGCAACACATCACAGGGAAATGTCAGAGACTCTAAATACGAAGGTAAAGGTATTTACTACAGCCCAGCCAGAAAATTAGCACAAAATGAGAATTTGTTTTAGGGAAAATGGTTAAAAGAAGGAATCTCTTTCAGTTGGGTAGCTTCAAAGTGTTTTTAGTATTCTATCAAATTCTTTTTACTTGTAGCGATAGTCGCTTCAGACAGTTAAGAATATTCTAGTAGGGAAATATCTTGAAAACTGTTTTGGCATATAATTTAGTAAACTCTCAACCTTTAAAAAGGAAGAAAAGGACAACATTGACTTCTGAAAAAGTGTATAAATAAGAAGTGATGAAGGAGTTAACCTGCTCTAATTAGTATGGCCTATAGCACCAGTAAGGTGCTAAAAGTTTATCCTCTAGTATCTGAATATCTGATATAGTTCAGAAAAGTATTGAATTACTAATAAGTATTTGTAACCATCTACATAAGTTCCTAGCACCTCTGCGAAACACGAGGGATTGTTCTATTCTGGAGAAAGAAATGATGCACTCTATTAATAATCAAATTAATACTTTAAACTCAGTTGGTAATTTCTGGTGTAAATAGTCAAGCTTTCATTTTCATATTTTAATCTGTGTACCAACAAAAACACTCAGCTACATTTGTTTCTCATGTATGTATTTGCATAATATACACACAATGACCACTAATCATTGAAGCATAGCATTAGGTATGTTGCATAGATCCTCTGAGTTTCATCAACTCTAATCTGCTGCTCGAAGGCTGCTTAGAGCAGATGTCTCAGAGTCATTCACAGTTGAATCGTTATCACATTCAAGGATAGCTATCTCACAGTCTTTTGGGGGCCATGTTTGGTTACCATCATTGTGATAAAGATTTTTGGGGTGGAATTTCCCATGCTGTGTCTTGTGGTCATTACTTTTCACACTTACACCATGCACTTCTGAGTAGGTGCAGCCACTCCACACTATCCCAACCTTCCCTACACTCTCCAAACAAGTAGTTAGAGACATCAGTGACTTTTCCAATTCACATTCTGCTTTCCGTTGTGCATCCTGAGCTCCAGCAATGACCATCATAGGGACCTTCAGATGAACTCATTGCTGTACATCAGGATCTATCCTGCACCAGGATCTTGGTGTCAGCCCACATCTTAGGACAGAACACCAGGAGCCGTCTCACCAGTGTCAAGCAGTGAGAAAGGATCATTTTGTGCTTTTGGCAGGTCAATCTTCCTCATACATTTAAAAGGACAATGCTGTTATTTCTGCACTGTATGTATTTGGGATATCTAAGGAATACAAAATTAATTGTTTTAAAAAACAGAGAGAAACCTCAGAATGGTAGAAGGGTTTTTTTCTTTAGGTTTTGTAGCAGTACTTCTCATTTTTAAAACTGCATTAAGCTTTTTTCCTCAATAAAATTAACTAAGCATAGTCCTAAATAGCACTTTGGAAATCTTTTTTTAACCTTTTTTTGCTGCTTCATGAAGATCCCAGACAGCAGAATTTTGTCCTCATTTATATTGAAGCAAAATTAGTGTTTTAAAACCTCAAAATTGAAAAGCCAAAATAAAACACCATTTTGATCATGTAACTGCAAATATTAAAATTTTATTAGGTAGTGAATGGATGTATTGGTTCAGAGAATCAATGATTGAAGTCAATGGGAATTCCTTCATCATCACAGCTCTAGTGCATATAAGACTGAGATTTCTGAGGTTTATTTAAAAATTGCCTAATGAATCATGCTAAAACATACAGAATTTCAGGCATCCTTAATCAGAAGTCAGGGTTGAAAGTAATAACTTTACGAAAAAAATATGAAGAAAGAAGTTGTTCCCTGTTTGTAAGACAAGGATGGAAGCAGGATTACATAATGAATGTAGGCATGACTGAAGAAAACTACAAATACTTCCTCTAAAACATATCTTACTTTTCCATGTGCCAGATGTACTCATTGGCTTTGTAAGCATTGTTGTCCTATTGGAGAAATACCTTAGTATAAGATTCTGACTGACTAAAGAAATTCCTTCCATGACATCTTCCTTCAATATGGTAATATCATTGCAATGGAATTTGCAGTTACATATTAGCTGAGTTTACAGTTTGCTATTACTTTGGTTATAAAATAATAATTACAAAATACCCTTTATTAGGAGCCACATTTGATTTTCTCAAACCTGTAAGGTTTCATTATACTTTGTGGCCTAAAAGAGTACTAAATTATATGTATGCTGTGTACAAATGTTGCTTTTTGACTAATTCTGTGGCAATCTTGTTACAAAAATTTTAGAAATTTTACTCGATATATTTTCAGTTGAATGACATTCATGAAATGATAACCAAAAGTTATAACTTTGAAAATGAGCTCTTTAACTTAGAATAGAAATAGAATTGCTTCTGGGCTTTATTAATGCCCACCAAATACCTCCTTAATATTTATGAATGAAAAAATTGTCACTAATGAAATTTGGCCCAGACCATACTGTTCTACCAAATCAGTTCTTTTCCAATTATGTCTGTGGTGTCATAAATAAGGTCTGTAGGAGGAACATAACAAAATCTATCACTAATAAATGACATGCATATTTAGATGTCAAAGCTGCAGATCTTGAATTAACAGATGTGATGGCATCAGGACTATCAGCAGGAACAGATGGTTTGGATTACAGATGAGAAAATAATTCACAGATAATTATTTAATTGATGGTTTCAGCTAATTCTTTCTGTTCACAAAATGCCCTCTCTTTGTGTAGTTACATTCCAAAGTCTTTCTTGCTGCTACTTTCTGTTCAGGGCTGGAAAAGCTTGGATTACAGACAGTGAGAATTTCAATCAGTCAAGGAGCAGCGATAGCTGCAAAGAAGTAAGGGCACTCTCACTGTTTAAAACCTGTGTTTCCAAGGCCGCATAGACCTTTCTTGAGGCTTAGAAGTGTATTTATTGTTCCGCTGCAGAGTTACAGTTTTGTCACATTAAGTGGTGGATTGTTTTTTGAAAACGTCCAAGGTTTCATCAAGTGGTGTACCCTTGCCTGCGACAGAGATTATTTCCATTTACAGTCCAAATACTTGCTTTCTATCAAAATATGCAATAACAACAGAACAAAAGCAAAAAGATTCCTGAAAGAAAAAATGCCCATTAAAACGTTTATATGTAGGAAAGCAACAACATAAGCTGACTCTTGGAACTGCTGAGTCTCTGCATTTTCTCTCTTATGGGATTTGACTCTTTTCTGGTAACACAGGCTTCTGTTATGTGGTGAGGGACCTATGGTTGACCACAAATGCTAAAATATGAAGAGGAAGAGAAGTGCATGAAATGAAAGGGATTGTTTCTTCTCTGAGGGTAAAACAGCAAAACAGATTCAGTGATTTAAATAGGAAAGAGTGGAACAATAATAAAAAATAGTTTTGTCATTATTGCTATATATTCACAGAGAATATTAGTATTAAGAAACACTGCACTGTTTAGTTTTACAGAAGAAGTCAATAAGACATTCTCAGATCTCTGTTTGTGAATTAGAGTAGTATACAAACACAAAATCTGCAAGATAGCTAAATCCTGACCTACGATAATCTTTACTAATTTATTGACTCTGTAGAATTAATAGTTACCTAATAACTACAACCTTTACAAAACTTCTGTAAGGCAGTCCTTTCACCACAAGACAAAGAAGAAATACTGAGATAAATAGGATAGCATTTTTTCTTATCATGTTTAAAGTTGGAGGTGTCCGTAACTCTTCACAGCTAAATGCAGTATCGTATTAGAGATGTACATGAAGTTTATCATCACAGTGACTCATTGATTGAAACTAATACTTCAGTTGAATTAAATTGTTTTGAATGTTCAAGCTGTGATATCCTAGCAACACCAGAGTCACACTGGAATAAAAGAATATGTTTTAGTTCTACTAATCTATTTTTTAAATGGCAGATGAAATATTTTAAAATTTCTATTTCTTCTATTAACTATTTCAAATATGCAAAAATATCATTCCATTAAATATTATCAGCTGAAACTTTCTGAACAATTTTTGTAGAAAGATATTGCAAAACAGCTTTCAGTAAAATATGATTCCGTAAATCGTGATTTCCACAATATTGATATGGTTTAAAATGGCACTATCAATATAGATCATTTGAGTAAATTGGTTGTAAAAGACCTCGTAATGAAAACTTGTGTTGTAGTTTGTGGTGATTTACTTGAGAGATAGGTTTGATGCTTGGGAATATTAATATTATGCATATAATGATTTTTAAAGTTGTCTGAAATTCTTTCATGAGAAGAATACTTTGGGTGCAGATTCAAGCCAATAATATTTTTAGAGAGAAGGGTTTATATAAGAAAACTCTTGGAAAAGTCAAGTTTTGTAAATTTGAATTCCAGAATAGCTACAGGGTAGTTTGAGCTACAATATACCCTAATCAGAAAGAGCCTGCTGGACATGTTGCTAGGTGTCTCTGTCTCACCTTTCTGCAACACTTGAGGCTCACATGTATACCGGGTCAATACTCATTGATCTGAATACTGCTAGTCTGACCGGAATGAGGACACAGAGCTCTGATTATAATGCACAGATTGGATGTGCGGACAGCTGAAGAGTCTAGTAAACTTTTTCAATTCTGCATGCCAAGCAGAAAGAAAGCAAGACAATTGCCTTCGTTCTTCACCCATTTCCTACAGTAACCACCTGTTTCGTATTTGCTATTTGAGATCAAAGACATCAACAACTAACGGCAGCACGGTTTCCTTTTCAAAGTAGTTATCCTTGGCAGCAGCAGCAGCAGCAACAGCAGAAAGAAGAAGAAGAAGAAGAAGGTGATGATACAGAAGATGGTACAGAAGATGATGCAGCAGAAGATGGTGCAGCAGAAGAAGGTGCAGAACAAGAAGATGCAGAAGATGCAGATGCAGAAGAAGATGCAGAAGAAGACACAGAAGAAGACACAGAAGAAGAAGATGCAGAAGAAGAAGATGCAGAAGATGCAGAAGAAGACACAGAAGAAGACACAGAAGAAGAAGATGCAGAAGAAGAAGATGCAGAAGATGCAGTAGAACATGCAGAAGAAGAAGAAGAAGAACCCCACACAACCATTTGCTCACTCTCTGCAGATGGGTCACAAATCCAAAACATATCGCAATATGAGCTATTATTAAGAAAATTAACTTTATCCCAGCCAAAACCAATACAGAAGTATAAAAGTGAAATAGTGTTTTATTTCTTCTTGAAGTTTAACTGATTTTTCATACGTCACCAAAGCCTTTATTTTGGTAGCCAAAACTCCTGTTCTACTTCTTGCTCTGTACTGTTTATGTTTTATAAATACATACTCTGCTCTGCCCTCCCATATCAAGAAAAAATGGACATGCTACTAATAGAAACTGTTAATTGCAATGTTTCTATCACAGTTTGGTCTCAGTGTTTCAGAGACATTTTCCTTTTAATTTTTGGAGAAAATAATACTAATTATAATATAGGTACCATTGAAACAAATGCCTTAGGAGCAGGACGAAGGCAATCTGAAATGCATCAAAAATAGAGTGTTTCGAACCTCATTCTTATATAACAGATACGTATACACATATACTGGACTAAGGGTCTTAATCAACAACCTGTTTACCAAGATGCTAAGGATGTTTACTGCGGATTTGAGCCATATGTTAGCAAAACAATAACAATACAATAAAAAAGCATGTAGGAGACTAGAATCTGGATAGCAATAATAGTGTCCTCTCTCTCCAAATTTCCACTAAATCCTTATTAACCCATTCATTATTCTTTATAAGTTCCTGTACCATTCCAGAAGTGTTTTGTGTCAGAAAAAATTCTTACTGCCTTAATAATACAAAACGATCAGAAGCTTTTATAAGCTTAACGAATACTTCAGTGATCATTATTACAAAACAGTTTTGGAAACCAGAAATATTAAGCCGCTGTTAAATGTATTTCTCTAGAAATTCTTTGTTATTAAATATCTAAAAACTTGTTTTATATTTCTCTAAGTCAAGCAAGATATGCAAACTATTTTTCCTAGTAGAGCTAATGTCATGGTTTAAAAGGAAAAGATCATTTTATTCAAAACTTAAACACAATATTGTTTTGTATTTTATCAAACTGGAGACAGATAATAGTTATTTAATCATTAACGTATAAATGAATACCTAATTGACTTAAACACAGCTTGGATTTTTGTATTTTTCCTTTTCATATATTCTAATTTTTATTTTACTCAATTTAAACATCTCAGATTAAATCTGTCCTGCTTTGGAGATTATTCTTCTTGCTATTTCACTGTTAGTAGAAGTGGGAAGAAGAATAGAGTGACAAAGTACACATGGGCACAAAGCACTTCTTGGATCCCATGAGGTTTTCCAAGTGATTTTTGAGCTAAAAGATTATACCTTATATTCTTTTCACAGTATGTTTTCTAATAAATTGGCAAAAAAATTTCTTCTTCAGAGACTTCACCAAGCTTGATATGTATGGTTGTTTCCATTTAGTATAGATGGTGAAATGTGACAAGTTGTTGTGACCCAAACTGGACTGTCCAGGGCTTGCAGGGACCCTCGGCCCTTAAAGTTCATAGCTTTCCTTGGGCTAAATTAAGGTGAAATGACACCTGATGATTGTCTTAAAAGGAATTTATTTACACAGGCAAGGTCTTAGGAACAAGATAGGTGTTGGCTTGTTAAATCTGTACTTGTAGCAAGGAAAAGAGAAAAAAAAGGAGAAGGAAAAAAAGAGAGAAAAGAGTAAGAGATCATCTCCCCAGGTTCCAACATTGTCCAACACTCTCTCATATCTTCTAGGATTCCAGGACGGCAGGTGTGCAAGTGATATCACAAGAGAGTCTTTTATATATAAGGACTTTTTTGCCATTTGCAGGTATTTTCACAGGAGGAGTTTTGGTGCACTTGCACAGTGACCCTTCTGGAAGGTTCTAGTGGGTCTGGAAAAGAATCTGGGGTCTTTTGGGGGGTCTTAGGTGGCCATCTTTCCCCCTCTAATATTGTGACACCGGTACCACCCCATTCCTTGCACAGGTGCAATTGTGCTCCTTTGAAAGATAGGGAAGTTGGCACAGGAAGGGGTACTGTCCCGCCTTCACATGACTTACTTCTTTCTACAGTCCAACAGCCAAAACCAGTTGGTTTAAGGCATACCTTTTCCATCAGAAAATTAGTCCATCACACGTTAGCAGCAGAACTCACTAAAAAACTTGTCATTGCTGCATGCCAGTTTTATATTCACTTCAAGACTGGTTTGAATTGACTGAAAATGAAAGGATGTTCTACGAGTAGAAGGGCTGCAAGGTTTCTCTGTATGTGTTTCAAATAAAAATAAGGGCAAAGTCTTGTGCATTGCTGAATTCTTTCCTCACTCCTCTCTAGACCTGGGATTGCTGCCACTACCTTACCACCACACCTCAATGTGTGACAGAGCTTCTGAGCTTGGATTGTTTGCCTCTGCTAAAGCAGGAGATGGAAAACAGAGCTTTAATGAATCCACATTTGTAGAGAAGGAAACAGAAAGACCATAACTTCCAGTAACTGGCAGAACTGTTTACTTTTTCTTTCAGTATGCTCTGTTTTGGTCACTAGCTTAATATTTAGCACTTTTTTCTTTTTTTAAACCCCATATTATAAAGATGAACAGAAATAGAAAAAAATGCTGAAGGAATTGCATTTCTACTGTAGCAGCTGACCTACATTGTAAAATAAATTCTGAAGTAGGTGGAGACAACTAAACCAGTGAAGGAGTTAAGTGTGGGAAAAAGGCATCTTTATTAAACTGCTATGCAAGTCCTAAGAGGATAAAGTACTGAATAGATGGTGATGTCTTTTCATTTTATGCATGTGGCCAAATTACACAAAAGACTGTGCATCTCTCACCCGCAACCTGAGATCCATATTTCTGTAGGGATATATGGTGTGTTTACACCATTATCTTTCTTCCTGTGAAAGACCAGCTTGCAAGTCATATGCCTACACATCCCACTGGTGGGTGCAAATAGAATTCTAATCTACATTCAGTTGCTCAGAGTCTGCAGCTCATATTATATTTTAGAGCACTACATTTTACCCATTTCAACTCAAAGGAAAGGATATCAAATTTTGTCTTGACACGAAGAGTAATTGTTATAAGGCGTAATAAGACTGATTGAGAAGTTCAGATCTGTTTTCTTACCCTACTTTATAGCACAATCTTTCCTGCAGATAAATATTTTGATGGATACATACAAGAAAAAAGGATAAACACATATAGATAGTTCTTATCTCAGTTAAACTGGTGTAAATCTCTCCTGACTGTAGTGATGTCAGACCGTTTACCCTGGGATTAGAATGTAACCTCTTACATGAGAAGATAAATAGTTCAGGGCTGGCTACAAATTTATCTTAGTTCCCACCTTTGTAAAGATTTCAAGAAATTCAAATTTCCCTTTTCTTGTTTAAAATATCTGTCAAAAATTATGCATCCTTTCTTAAAGTACTCAATAACAAATCTATTTCACATTATAAGGAAATCTTCCATAGTGAAAAATGAAAGACAACTAACGTCTCACTTTCAATGAGGTTTTGTTCTTTTCCACTGGTCATCTCTCTGTATCATAGATACTACTGTTTCATTAGTTGTGGAGGATTAGGAAGCAGAAGGCATGTATTTCTGTTCAGATATAGAAAAACACATCACAAAGCGCAGTCAAAACACATCAGCTTCTGTCTATTCCCTACACAGTACAGAAGGTGTTTGGGTTTTCAGTGAAAGTATGGGTACTGAGGAAGGCATTTTTCCCCAATCTTGTTCTGCCCACAAGAGACAAACATCTGCTGAAATACCGATTATACAGAAAAGTAATAGTAATATCTGTGATTACTGACTTTTTAAATTTGTTTTGTGTGTGTCATGGTTGTTTAAATCTCAAAGCATACAATTGACATCGGTTCTTAGAAGATGATTCTAAAACTAATAAAGATATTTAATCCTTCCCCTGGTATTCAAAAAAGTTTATAAAATATCCAATGAAGTATAAGAAGTATGATAGCAAAACTAACCAGATCCCACACAATATAATTCTACCCATTGCTACTACAGAACTAACCAATATACAGAGTCATGTATGTAGAAATTATATTGTATGACATTATCAAGAAATATTTACCTATGAAATGGAATATTAAATGTTTAGGATAAATGAAAAAATAATATGTTTGGGATAGATTATATATTTTTTCTTTCTATTATTTGTAACTGGACTTAGATTAACCTGAAGGATTTCCACAAGCCATAAAGATGACAAAATTAAAATAAAAAAAAAGAAGACACACAAAACTTCACAAATCCACATATCCACTGTGTTCTGCTCTGACAAATAATGAAAAGACTGAGTTTATGTCATCAGACTTTGCTGCTATCAATTATGATGCTCAGCAGAGTGTTGAGAATCTTTTCAAATGAAAAATTATTGGTGTATGAACCTCTAAAGAAAGTTTAATTTGCGTAAGCATATAAAGTTATTCTAACTATCTAGGTATTTAGCTATTCCCTTCCCTCATGACTTCCACTAAATAATCTTCCATGTGACAAATCTTTCCCTTCCCTTTTTCATGCAATGGTAAACCTAAAAGGATGATTTATGAATATTTTTTTTTAACTATCACTTATCTCCCGGCTCCATTGCCAGCAAGGGACTCCCATCTTTGTTGAGCGCAGGTTCAAGTAACAGCAGGTGCCTATAAAAGGGGAAGAAATCTGTTCCTGTGCTTTCAAAACTGAACTACTTTCAAGGGATGGGGCCATCTGAGGAACCTGAAGGTGCACAAGTCCGTGCAACCTGATGAGATGCATCTGTGAGTCTTGAGGAAACTAGCAAATGAGGTTGCTAAGCCACTATCCACCCTCTTTGAGATCTTGTAGCAGTCAAGTGAAATTTCCACTTCTTCAGGGGTGTCAAACTCACAGCTCCCACCGTTCTCCTGCTACTGCAGTGTAGTGCATATCACACATGCTACACACTTGACCAACGCGCTGGTAGGAGCATAGGGGCAAGGGTTTGGCGCTGCCGCCAGGTAAAAACAATGTGCTGGGCCGGATAAAACAAGGTGGAGGGCCAGATTTGGTCCACCAGATGTCACTTTGACACCCCTACACTACTGGAAAAAGAGGAAACATAATCATAATTTTTTAAAAAAAGATTTTTTTAGTTTACAGCATTTCCTTAGACTTAAAAATCTGTGAAACTCTCCAAGTATGTTTTCTAATTAAAAAATATACTTGCTGTTTATGGCAACAGGGCACTGTGTTGAGTCTTTAACTGTGAATATTTGTTTTTCCAGAAGTGCTTTCAACTTCTTAGATTTCATCTCAGGAAGTTTTTTTGTCTTTAATTCCATGATTCCCAACATAAAAAAATATTAAAACTCCTCAAATTTGCAATTATATACATACACACACACATATATATGTATAAAACTTTCAGTCAGAATAATTACTTTGAATCTGCTTAAGATTTTTAGCTATCTATGACTGGAACAATTAAAAACTTCACCTCGTTCATACTTCTTGTATTGCACGCTTCATGTATAGGCTGAGACCTTCATCTAAGCGGATTTGTGGTGACTCAAATCTCCAATTACAGATCTGCCATGCTGATTCTACCAAATAGTAGACTGATCTGTTTTCCTTTCATAAAACTCTGTTAGATATTTAGATATTCAAATTATTTTTAGTATTGATTATAAAAACGTAGTAAAACTTGATTTTGGTGAGTATTATTACACTATAACATGATTACTGTTCTGGTTAATAGACCATTTTTTAGTTGTTTTTTTTTTTCTAAAAAAAGCATAGGAGTAACAATTTCAGATTATGTTTACAGTAATTTGTGGACAAACCTTGGATTATTTTACTCACAGACAACTTGAAAGCACAGTCCATAAGTTGAAACATTCTATATCTCTTGTGGGACTAATAATATGGGAAACTGCAAGAAGGTTGTTTTTGTCAGGTACAGGTGGTATGGCATACTTTAGACTGCAATTACTGGGATTGTATTATTTATTTACTCTTAAATTTATCAGAAATTACTGTTTAAAACCCCTAAACTTCATACTCCTAAATGAATGAAAGCTTTAACAGCTAAAACTGCCTAAATTCTTTCAAATCTGCAGGATACTATTTTATGCTATTTTCTCCCCCCCTCCCCGCCCAGTATGTTATACATTTGGTGGACTTTTATTCCTGTATAATATGTAGAAAATTTATATATAATAATATAGATTATATATGTAATATAGAGTGCAGGAATATTTGGATAAATGTTTCTATGTGGAACTGGAAGGCTTTTTATAAATATGGAATCCTTAATTTCTGTATAGCCAAGACTTTCCATATCAGCTACATGTCTGCTGTTCCCATGTTTGAGATTTGGAGTGACCAAATGATGAGTGTGAAGTTTTTTTTGAGTGGTAAACAGATTTATTTCAGATTTCTTTCTCTTGGAAAATTGTTGAAAACACCATCATGTACAGGGCAAAATGAAAGACTCATGTCTTTCCCAGGAGAATAATAAAATAATACTATGAATTATTCATAATGTATAAGCTTTCTTCAGATGAATGGAAACAGGAGACATTTCTGTCTCATGAACTAAGGTCATTCTCCTTATACTATATAAGGAGAATACAAGGATGCAAGATACTGTCATATCAATAAGCTTAGATTAATGCTGGTTTAGATTAATTTACGTTAGAAAACAATCCTTTAAGGGTAACATCCTTATTGGTGCAGATATTCCTGAATTCCTCATAAAGAGGTTGTCCCTGTTTACATTGCAGTAGATTTTTTGAGTTTCCATTTCAACTGCAGGATAACAATCATAATAAATTGTACTCACAAAAAAATGCCCTCCTGAACCAGCCTGTATCAGTGGCCACCATTTTGTATATGCTTTGTATGCTAAGATTGAAAACAACCTAAGTATCTACCCTCCAATAGGCAACCCTAGAGAGAATAAGGAATGATCTGTATTATTTATAGGATCAAACCAGTAACCATTACAGCAGATGTAATTTTATTGCTCTGGCTGTACTATTGGAATACAGTAACACCTTAACAGGATTTTCTTCACTGGATGGCAAACAATAAAATGTCAAATCTGATGTGTGCTCCCCCGTACACCTCAAGCAACATTAATTGTTCAACTTAACCTTCATCAACTTTTTAAAAAAATCCCTGTTTATCTCTCCAATGTAGTTCAGCATTGACTGATAAATTTACAAAGGACACAAGTTAAGATAAATCATTTTGTCAGATGCACATTAATAAGTAGTTGGAAGTGGTAATTTCTTTAATTGGTTCAGTTATTTCCAAAGCAAAGTATGTCAATCACTTCAGACAAATCTGAAAGCTTCTCAAAAATTGCAGTAGTAGTAGATCATCACAAAATATGTCCCAACAAGCAAACCATGTCAGGGTCAACTCTTGCTTCTGTAAAAAGAAAAGGTTATAGTGCAACAGTACATAATTTTGTACAGTTGTATTGCAAATGGAATGGATAATAACATAATTGCTGCAGCAACAGTCAAACAGACCAAATGTAAAATGGCAAACAGTGACAAAGGGTTAAAAAAGGTGTTTGCCAAGGTCCCGCACCTGGGCTGTGACAACGTTCATTTCAGAACTTGCATATCTTGCCTCTTTCAGCTACCAGACTTGATCTGTTGCACATGGGAAAGGAAAAGCTGATAATGAAAATTAGAAATTCCTCAATCTTCACTTTCTGTTCATACATAGATCAAGCTAATATTAAGGCAGAATTGATCTATCTGAATCTTTATAGAAAATGCTACAGCTTAATAAGGTAAGTTCCTTTTTTAGCTGTATTTCTGTTATCACACTTGCAGGTCTGGATGTGAAGTGACAGTACAATTGTTGTTATCGCTATTCTTTATCTGTTGAAGCACATTTGAGCAATAGCAGTGTAACAATTCTGTGACAAATTCCCAAACCATGGTTAACTCACCTAACTTCAGATCTTATTAAAAAAAATGAGGGTTCTGTTATGCCTTTTGACAAGTTTTTCTAAAGCTTAATCTTTTTAAGATTTTATAGGAATATTACACTTCTCCTAACTGTATTTTAATCTAAACAGCAATATTTTACTACAAACAGTCCTTGGGATCTCTTTCTTATCAGTCTTTTGAAATATAGACAAAACACAAAGTTCTTGACAGTTTTTCCCCACCCTCTGGACTAACTTGCCCCAGTTCTGTACTACTTTTTTACTTAATCCAATACTTGCAATTTCATCCCATTTTATGTCGAATAATTCCAGCTCTTAACACATCATTTCCTACTCTGTCTTCACTCTCTTGCCCATGTTCCCTCTCATAATTATCCTGCTCTTTCAGCTCTTGACCGACTGCCCTCCAATTGACCTGTACTCATTATAACGTCATCATAATATTGTTATAATACTAAACCACAAATCCACACTTAAGACTAACTTCGTCCTCTCCACCTCTGAGGCAAAACACTCCCATAACCACTCTAACTGGGTATTCATATTTTAAGTTTTGCCATGCAAAATGAGAACTTTTTCTTCACCAGTCAGCAAGGTTTAATGTAATGACTGCAGTCACTCAAGCTCCATCTAAAACTCCAGTCCAAAGGTAAAAATGAATTATAAATTATAAAAATGAAAAAAAAAACTTTTGGGATCACATGACAGATGTACCCCATCTCCCTTTTCCTCCAAACTCGGATGCCATTTGAGGTAAGACCTTTGGGTTACATGCGTTAAAAATATATATCTTAATATCAAGCTAATTATTAATATTATTTCTTAATAAAAATAATATTTCTTAATAAAATAATTTCTTAATATTATTTCTTAATAAGATCAACTTGTTTATACATACACAAGCCTCAGGAATCCCACTGACTTTTAAGGTGGATTTAAAGGGAGTTTCTGATTTAAACTCAACAAGCTAGACCAGATTAATTGTCTTTGTGAGATTGCTGATAAGACCCCAAGTGCAACGGTGTTAAGCAGGCTGGACAATATTAATTTTCTTGTGTGATTGCACAGTGTTTACCACAACACTGCAAGCTGGCCATTTTTTTTTTGTTCTTGTGAGATTGTTGCAGAAAGTTGTTAAACCCCAAATAAAGTACTATAGAGCAAGCTGGATAATATTAATTGTCCAGTGTTTACCCTGACCTGACAAGCTGAGTGATTTATTTCCTTTCTTGCAAGATTGTCGGAGAAAGGAATAAGGAGATTGATAAACTCTCAATCTGAAGTCTCAACTTAAATAATGCCATTCTCAGGTGTGGTCTTGGAAACTGATCTTTGCAAGCAACAGTTTTGTTCCGGTTTCTAGCAGGAATGTGCTTGTTTTGTGCTCAGAACAACAAAGGCATAAACAGTCTCTTATACACCATAGAACTCTAGCTTTAATTCCCTTTAAAATAATCTGATCTGAAAAAAAGGTATTTCAAAATATTAATTAGAATTGGTTTGCTTTCATCTTCACAGTCTTCTTTTTTCCTGTGAACATGTTGTTCAGCAAAATGCCAACATGATGTAATTCTTATTCAAAGATGTCAATGCAGATGCTTAAAACTAATAACTCAAAAGTGATCATAAAATCTGTTTGATCTTGTTACTGCAGTTGAAACAAATTTGAATTCTCCACTGCAAGAGGAAGAACAATGCCCTCTAATCTGTGATATGAAGGAAGCAAGTCGTCTGTGAAGTTAACGTGTAGTAAGGAGTTACTGTGGTTTTATGAATAGTGTAAAAAAAGCATACTTGTATACTATTTAATAGTTTGGGAGAGAGTAAGAATAATAAATTACTATCACTGTCTACCCATCTTCATGATTCTTAGTCCCCCTTGAGTTTTCTCTTCTCCTGAAATAACCCCATTTGTCTTACTTAAAGTGTTGTCCTCACCCAATATTTCATGAGCATATTTAAGCTTTCATTTTAGATACTGGTATTTTTAAGACAGAGAGTTGCATTTGTCAAAATTTAGAAATTATTACTTCTGACCATATTACAACATTTGTGGAAGGCGAGATATGCATGTAGAAGATTTGATCTCAGAAGAAAGGTCTTTGAGAAGACTGCATAAACCAAACTTTTATTATACCTTGTTCTGGAACTTCTGGCAAACTGAACTCCACTTTTGCAGTTGTAATGTTGAAACGACTAGCTATTTTCTGTGAAAAACCCAGACCATGAATTTTGCCCACTGAAGACATTCAAAGCAAGTGAGTATTCTCTTGTCCATTGTTACTAAGTTCTAAGAAAAAGCGGGGAAAAAATCTGCGAATGCATTTATAAGAAAACCGAAGTAAACCAAAAGGAAACAAAAGCATTGCATTAAAATCTAACTTCTGTCTCCTTGTACAGTAAATTACATTTTATGCAGGATCTGTTGTTTCCATAGGAATTTCCAAGACAACCACCAGTGGAAACACTCTTTCTTGGGAAAGGTTTGAGTTAGATCTTAATTATACAGGTATCCAAAGACAAAAAAAAAATTCTTTCCAGCTCTTTCAAAAGCTGTAAATACTACAAAATCATGAGAGGGCTTCTCGTACTGATGAGTGCAGTATCTTTAAGAATTAAACAAAGCGGTTAATTTGGGATGATAAAGTAAATTTTACTGTGCTGTATATACACTGTAGCTTATGTGTACTGTGCTTTATCAGGTGACCATCATCACAAACAGTTCTGACTATGTCATTTGCAATTAAAATTGTTGTCTCACTGAAAATACTTCATATGTTTCATTTTTCAGTCCAAACTTTAAACATCTTTGGCTTAATTGATTTTTCATTCATGGCTGTAAAATAGAGAGATTTCTGCTTTAGGAGTCCTTCCTGTTATGGATGAAAATGTGAATATTCTCCAAATAAACCAAAATTAGATCTGCCGTAATTTCTCTTTTATTGTTTACTTTTCACTGGAAATAAGAATTGATCTGATTTTGTTTTAATTTCATTATTTTAAATGGTTAAATTAATATGCATGCGAAAAGACATTTAAGTAATTGGAAATAACCTAAACCCATACTATGTTCGCAAATTCACGACCCAGTTGTGTAAAAAGAAATTACTCTAGTCTTTGCTCAAAATACAATAATTTTGTAGGTTGGGAATCTTTTTCCTCCTTGGGTTTTTGTGTGATTTTTTTCAATGAGCTGGTGATAAACACTGTAGGAATAAGTGAAGGATGAAAAATTGACTTTTTTCTGAGGAAGATCTATATCTTTCTAATTTCATATTCTTCAGATTATAACAATCAATCAGGTTTATTCTTAGAGTGCCCCTCATTTATTTATATTAAGCCTTAAAAATAAATATGTACGAAACTCAACAAACATAACTCTCTGGCAAAACCTATTAGCCTTTTTTCTATCTTTCATAGAATCATAAAATAAATGAGATTAGCAGGCACCCCTTGAGTTCTCTAGTCCAACCCCAGTGCTCAAGAAGGTTGTCCTACAGCAGATTGTTGAGAATTGTGTCCAGTCAGGTGTTGAATATCTTCAAAGATTCAGACTTCACAAGTTCCTCAACTGATAGACTTTTTTTTTCTTAAATGTCTTGTTAAAATTGTTCTTAAAAAGTATAGCTACTTTTCTATTCAAATTACATTCTGCGTATAGGTATTGAATTAAGGAAGAATATTGCTCAGGTTAAGGAAAATTCAATTACAAAAATAGCAAGACTGCCAGAGATCACATTCAGATTTTTAATATGTTTTCTTCCCTGATGAAATGCTTTGATATCTGTAAGGTGTCCTCTGCTTTTCCTCTCCTAGAAAACTACTTTTGTCTTTATAAACGTGAATAAGCAGAATTGCTTTCAGTGTGGCAATTTCTGTTACTGAATTGTGCACAAATAATATTTAATGAAATATCCCTTTTTAGTTCATTCACAGACTATTCTTTTCTCTTTGCTCTTAAATCTGTATATTACTTCATTCTTTTTTCTTGCTTTAAATCCAAGCTTCTCTTTAATTTTCAGAGCTCTCCATAGCAACACACTACCTTCAGTTTGATGCTTATCCGTCAATCTTCTGACTGCATAAGCTTTTTTTTAATTTCAGGGTTTTCTTCATAGTCCAATATGTACAAAACAACTTTCCAGGTAATTTTGGTTATTCTCCCACTCATCCATGCTTGTAAACACTTTCACAAATGTGCTTGTTCTGGACAAAAAAACCCAAACATTCTACTTATTATTAATGGTCCCTGGCATGTGCCCATAAAGATGTAGTTGGCTAAACCCTACCAAGAATCTTGTTTAAAATGATATGGAGAATTAGTAGACTAGTGAAGAAGTTGTTCTTTGGTCTTTTTCTACCTAAATGAAAGAATCAGCAAAAGAGTGTTGGTGGACTTATATGAAATCTGTGGTAGAGCAAAGAACTCTATCTAGGCTTTCCATACCTTGAACAAGAGTCTTAAAGGTGTTCTCAAAATCTTGCTTCATGCTTAGGAGCAGGCTCCTGCTTTTGAAATGTCATGGAAAAAAAACCTCAAGTACAAATGACACTTCATAACTAGTCAGCTTGCAAGTCCAAGCAGAAGCACTTCAAATTCTGCATATAAAGGTGCTAGCAGTGAAGTTACTTTAGTTGCTGGTGCAAAAAACCCACACCACATGCACATGATTTCTTTTGGGTAACTGATGTGAATATTGTGGGCAAAGCAATGGCATTTAGCTGGAGCTTAGTTTCTTTTTGGAAGTGTCACAAGAACAACTGTATTTACAAATTCTAGGAAAACTTGTCAGTGAATCCTTGTAATGAAAGGAGGAGCTCTTTGTATATTATTGAAAATAAAAGTTACTTTTCAATTACATGTAGTTTATCCGTGTCCAAAAAACTCAATGCATTTATTCTGCTTTGGACACAGCCATCTTTACATTGTTGTTGCCCATTTTGTACCACTCTTTCCCGTCCCTGTAGTAGCTGTTTGTTTTGTGGTACAATAAATTACATGGCACATTCAATCAGTGTATGTGGCAATAGCTCAGAATAGAATGTTCTGGAAGTGAACTACAAGATTTAACTTACCATTACATAATTTTAAGAAAATTTTATATGCAAGATGTGTTTCTTTTTTAATTAATTAGTTTGGTAGTTTCTTGTGTCTACTTTTTGTTTGATAATAGGTTCTGAACAAGTGACTGGTAGGTAGTAACCATAAACCCATTAGACATACATTCAGCAATAAAAGTGACATGTTTCTTTTGTGATAATTACAGTACAGAAGAAGCATGGTTATGTATGCAAGTAATAAGACAAAATAAAATGCCTTCAACAGACGTTAGCAAATAACTACTGTGTTAAGCTCTCATATGATGTTGTGATTTCATTTTCTATTGTGTTGTTATATTGCAGCTGGCTAGTTCCTACAGACCTTCTATGAGATTTCCTAAACAAATCACTCTCAAGAGTGACATTAATTTTGTGTCAATTTTTACTAGAAAAAATATGCACTCAGAGAAACAAACCCCTCATTCCTCTTTGGTCTACAAAGCCAGAAATGTAAATATTACCAGTTCACTTAAAAATACTTGACTTAGTTAAACTTTACCAGATGTTAACTTCCACTATAAGGGTTTATCCCACACCTGATTTCTCAGTTGTGCTCTGTATCCAACTACAGCTGAAATTTGGTTGCTTCTACAAAGCACGATTTCATGTAGGGTGGTTTAAAATCCAATTTGACTATCACTGTACATTAACATGTCTATGGAGTTTTTCACAGAATCGCTAGAAATGTGGGAAATGACTTTCCACATTTTTTATGTTGTGTTTCACAACTTAAAATGGATTTAGGTTAAGGCAGTATGTAGATCACTGAAATAACTGAAATAGATATTAATATACCCTTAATTATTGCCAGATAGTATGATATGATTAGAGAGTGAGACCACTTTTCTTTGAAATCTTCACTAAGTCTTGTCTTGGGAAAATGGATGTGCAGGTGAAGGTTGTGAGAGGATATGCAAACGGAAGACCATCTTTTCAAAGAGGCTATCTGTGTCCCAGATGCTACAAAGAAAACAGCAAGAGGCTTAAGCTCTACACTCAGAAACCAGAACTGCACTTACCTTCATACAAATCACTCACCTTGTCCTAGCACAATAGCAGTAGGCCATGCTCCTTGCACAAAGGCAACTTGCTCTATTCAGTTGTTTGTTTTCTTTTTTTTTTTAATGTCTGTGATTTACCATTTACTACAGCTGAGAAATATACGTTGACCATTTTCCACTTCCTGTGGTGCTGTGGATACTTCTGTCTATTGACACTGACATTTACGTTTTTATTTATGCCTTTGTGAAGATCTTTGCCTTTCAGGCAGCAGACAGATATTCATGTGCTCGACAATGTTAAGGTGCACAAAGCAAATAAAGCTATCGCAGTGGTTCACTTCTTACTGAGTGGTGCAGGACATTGCATGCAACAAGCAACTTCACTTAGAAAGCTTCAGTAATGCCTCAATGTGGAAGAAATCTCCCTGTCGTGTATCTAGGTTGTGGATTTGTTGTGAGCTATGATTGACACATGGTTATGTGTCACTGCCTTAGTCACCTTTGATGTGTGGCTGTGTCCATTCCTTGAAGAGCTTAAAAAGATAAGGAAATAAGTAGGCAGAGTAGAAATCTTAAATTTTGGAGGTGTTGCTTGTGGAAGAAAGCATTAATTTGTTCTGTGCAAAAAAAAATCTTAGTTAGAAAGGAGAAAAGAGTACTTACCAAATAAAATAAGACTCTGTATTTCTGGAATCCTTGAAGAAGATTCTTTTAGTGGAAAATAGCTGTGGGAATCATACAGTGCACAGCTTTAAAGACTCATCTGCCTTTCTTCCAAGTACAGATGAAACACTCCTTTTCTGTGTAGTTGTAGTCTTACAGATGTTGTCTAAAACAGCTAATTATACTAAGAAACTGGAAATTTTGGAGACTCCCCTGTGCATGCTAAGCACTTTCTCCTATCCCAAATACAATATCATGTTATCAGCATTAAATGTGTAATAACTAAACCTTCACAAAAACCTTATATAAACAGATGTTATTATCTCCTTTGTATAAGTCAATAAACAGAAGTATATTCATCATAAAACCATTTTAAAGACATAAAGAAGCAATTTTAACAGAGTTCAGTATATCAAAACCATGTTACATATTTATGATATTTTAGAGTTTTAGATATTCAGTGCCAATTAATGGATGGTCTTTAAAAGGTTTCAGAGAGTTGTAGCTCCTTTCTCTTATTTTCACACCTAATATTTTCTTAAGAATAAAGCATAAAATATTTTTGGTGTGTCCAAGTAGTTCTTATGAAATAATTCTTTTGAAATATTTAGCAGTCAGATCCCATCATCATCTACTTCATTTCAACCTGTTGATTCTTATACCACAGTTAAGCTACTTCTGTTTCAATCTACTCTGACTGACACAGCATTTCTTAACTTTGAACATTTCTTTTTTTTTATTTTTAGAACAAATGTTTATGCTTTGCTTTAAGTAAAGTTCCTGGTAAATTCTATGGTTCTGTGAAAATAAAGATCAACACATTCATTTCAGCAAAAGACCATTTAGAGTTACATGGATACTCCCCAAAAAACTAGCAGGGTATTTTCAGAAGATTACCCAGGTCATGGGAAGACACATTCAGTTAATGCACGCAATGCACGTGTGTACTGGTAGGGGCTAGGTGTCTCTGGATAAATACACTATAAAATGCAAAATCAGAACCTGATGAAATATCAAGAGATTTATAGGCAGGAAATAAAATTGCCCAGAAAGACATTACTGCACTTGAACAGTTTCTAGGAGACTTTTGAAATAATAGCTGCAGCAAAGATCAAAACAATATATACTTTAGGCTGGGCATTAATGTTCCATCATTTGAATAATTTTTTTGGTGGCTGATGTTCAGTGTGATGGCTCTGAAGAGAACATAAATGCATAAAATGTATGTGCAGGTAGTTTCAGAGATACTGTGTTGGACAGTAAAAGTTTACAGACTGCATGCTCTTCTTTGGACCACGGAGTATAGCTTTGAAGTGGTCTTTCAAGAGAGCATTATAGAAATACTCAAGATGAAACTTAAATTTTTTTCCAAATAGGTAAAGAGTTCACATACTTTGAGAACTGCTGTTGGTCCAGTTTGTGGATTATTCAGTTCTCTGTATCTGACTCCCTTAGATCTCCACATCTTGAGCATTTCCAGCTTTTGTGAAGGCATACCTCAACTATGCAAAGCTGGACGGTGTCCCTTTCTTCAAAGAGTTTTCAATGGCACGATTTTGCTTTTCTAACTACTGCTGGAACACTTCATGATGAATGTGATAGAAGATAATGCATTGTACTGAGAGAAGATGGGATTAAATCTAATAACCTGTTAAAGCAAACTAAAAGCTGACCAACTGGCTTTCTTCACCTTTTGCAAGTGAATTAATGGTGAAAAACATGAACATAGTGTTTTACGCATTTATGCAGACAAGACTTTTCCAACTCAAAGAACATAGTTTCCTCGTTTTGTAGCATTAGAGCTTTAAATCTTGAGTGAGTTCTAGCAGTGACGGATGCGTTGTCTTCTACAGGTGACAACTGAATGAGGGAAAAACAAAATAGTATAAAATTGTTTTTCTGAATGACAAGATTAGAAAGGTTAAGAACTCTGTGGGTCTCCTTTATATCCTAGCTGTAGGAAAAGGTGGCCTGGCTCATCAACCACATCTCCAGATGATTGAGAGAAACAGTGGAGAGAGTAACAAAAAAGACTGAAGAACCATCCATTAAACATGTATGCAATGTTTGGCACTCCATAAAAAAGTCAGAATTACCAATGACAGCATACCACAGAGCAGGTTTTGGGGCTTTTTTAATTTTTTTTAAGAAAAACTTAGAAAATGTAATGCTGAATATAGGGAGGTACAAGAAAAGCTAAAAGAAAAAACCTGAATTTCTTTATATCTAAAGAATCTGCTAAAGTGAAAAAAAGCTTTTAAAAATTAATGTCTTTGCTCAGAAACTTATGCTTCACAAGGTTTTACCAACACAACTAATACACTTCCAGGTGAAATTCCCCAGTTTATTCCTGGCAGAAGACTCCGGCCCTTCTCGTGTAGTAAAACAGAATAAAACTGAATAGTTCATTTGGAAGGAATTTAAGACAATTATCCACTCCAACTACCCTAGTGCTCCTTTTTGGCAAACTGGGAAGTTCCCACAAGCTCCTGAGTGGGTGGAGGGTACACAAGAGCCACCTAGGGTGAAGTATCTGGTAGTTTTTGGAGTATCACTTCCTGAAAGAAGAACAAAGCCAAACAAGATCACTGTGTGGTACCCCATTCCTTGTTCTTCTCTTTAAGCACCTAGAGATTATTTGTGTATCTGAACAACTTGATCTAAACTATATCATCAATGTTGATCAGCACATTTCAGAATGTTACTTACCTCACCCTAAGATATGTGTTTCAGGTCAGAAGTCCTAACTATACCTTGGAAATGTCTCAACAGCTTCTTGTCATCTTCCCAACATCCAAGGCAAGGTGTCAAGCATGCTTTACCTTGGAAAGAAGCAAATTAGAACAGGTAATTCCTGTGGGCAACTAATGATACAGTTTAAAATAACTATATGCATAGATCTATTTAATTTTCTACTGTATTTTTAAAATTTTTTTAATACATATTCTGAAAATATCAGTTGACAATAAGCTTAGGACAGAGCTATTAGAAAGGAAGAAATAAAAACCTATATAATTACTTTCAGCTTCCTCAAAAACAATTAGCAGATATACTTCTATGTTTGTTATCAGGGAAAGAGTAACACCAAAACCTTCGCTAGGCTCATATTCTTTCCTGAAGTAAGATAAGTTGTTATCCTTTCAAAAGGGTAAAAGACCAAAAGTCTTAGAGGAAAAATTAGCTATGAAGTCATATTTTTCCCTAAGAAAACAAAAGGGAATTCTTGTGAAAGATGTCACATCCAATTGAACAGGAATAGATGACAAAATAAGATGTTCTCATGCTGATTTTTCTGTGTTTTCTGATGGACTTTGCAAATGATTCCTAGTGTTTTCTATTACAGGGAAGTCCCATATTGAAGAACTTTGCCCTCAGTGGGAATGGTCACTACTGTCATCTCTGCTTCTATCACTTGCAGTGTTTTCACTACATTTCTAAGCACAAATCACATGTCAAATCATGAAAAATTAATAATTTATGCAATGAAATGAGCGAAGCTCTTTATTACATTGTTTTTGTAAGACTACTAAGACTATTGAATGTAGCAATCCTAAAGCATATTTTGTTGCACATGCTTTTCAACATTCCAGAAAACACTAATTAAGCATCTTTGGGTTTGTTTTACAAATTAGAGAGGAAATCATAGAAATTTTCTCTCAAGGATTAATTTAGGACAAACCTAGTTTCATTCAGAAAGAATCTTCAGGACAGAGTTGTCACACATTAAAACTCAAGGTTCTTTTGAAAAGATTGATGCATTATGCCAAATAAATACAGTCTGGAAACCTTAGTACTCACTACTGTGGAAAATGAATTACAATTTCTGTCACTATACCTTCCAGACTATGAAAAACCTATTGACTAAATTATGACAGTCTATCATTGTTGGCCACGTGTGAGACTTCATCAAAATACACAGTAATGTATATTTGGATATTTTCAACTATTTTGAGAAGAACCTTAAAATATATTTTATGAAATAAAGAACTAGACTAAATCACTGAGTCAGGAGTGTAAATAACAAAAATATTTTTCTCAAAATTTCAGTTAAATAAGTTCAAGATCTTAAGTTAGAGTCCTAAATGGATGCATTTGGATTCACTGAGACATTTTCCACTTGTGTGAATGCGTAGATGTTTACTATTGCAAGATAAACCGATGCTTCTCTTATCACACAAACTGTAGAAGACCTGTGCTCAAGTAGCCCTCAGTCTAGCTATGCTAAGAGTCTTGAAACCTTTGAACTTCGTTGAAGGAAGGAATGGACATTGAGATACAACATGTTGTCCCTACACACGTAAACAGAAGACATTTTAAAGCTGCTTTACTCTTTATGAGTGAGAAGGCCATGGTTGAGTAGGGGGACTATTGTTTTCTGAAACTGACTTCTCACTTCCTTGGCCTTTGCCTGAATGTGTTGCAAAAGTCATTTCTTCAATTTTGTAGAGTGACAACCAGCTACCCACACAAATGATTAGTTGTGTTTCTGTATTAGAAAAAAGGCTCAACTTCAAGAATTTAGCAACAAGCAAAGACATTGGGGAAGAAGTGGGTAAGAGATAGCTTCTCTAGTATTTTGAGAAGGACACTTGATACTGCATGGGCTGTCTCCATCAAAATTGCAAGTTACATACCGTTCCAGTTACAGAAGGAAAGCTAGGTGGTGAGGAGAATACCTTGTGACCAACCTATATTATTCCAGAAAACTTTGCAGATCTAGCCACGTTTTCTGTTTCTTTTTTTTTCTTTTTATTTTTTTTTCTGATCTTATTTCCAGCATCTTTGCAGCATTGGAAGAGTGGTTTGAAACTCCCATGCCTCCTCAAATACTCTGTTTAAGACCTCCAGACTAGACAGTAATCTAACTTCATAACTCCTGTTTTCTTGCTTTATCAGAGCTCAAACATAACAAACTTCTCACTTACTCCCCTCCTACTCACTGCCGACAATAAATTTGACAGAGCCAATAAGAGAGGACAGATGCTAAGGAAAAGCAGAAGGCAGAAAAAAATCTTGTTGCAGAAATAGTTCTGCTTTTTCTTTTTTAGTGAAAAACTATTATAGCAAATGCTATATACACAGCTGCAGCAAAGTCTGGTGCTCTGTGTTGCCACAACTTAGACTTTTATCCTCCTGTCCAGAATAGCTATCTGAATAAACTTTCAAAAGATTGAATCATTTAGAAGCAGTATGAGAGAATGTTATTCAGATCTCTTTGGTTCTGGTGGAGAATTTGTTTATTTCTTATTTACTTGCTGAAGTAGTAATAGACGAATAAGAAAAGGTAAGACCTACCAATCAGTAAATTAATCAAAACTTGAAATTGAAGTTTTATGAAGAATTCTGACATTTCATCAGACAAAAAAAACTTGCTTTATACATCTTTCTCTCTTTCAGGGAAAATCCCAAGTATTTATAATATGATAGTTATTTAGGCAACTGTACAGATTTTTCTGCTGTTGACTTTCATAGGCTTATTATCCACTTCCCCCAACTTCCTCCATGTTGTTCTCCTGTGTGTTTGTGAAACAGGTGTTGCTTAAGAGTTTTTTAATGAGTTGTTAAATCTGTAAGAATTCTGCGGACCAATAAAGCAGAAGCTTTGAAGGTGAATCAGAGTTGGTATAATTTTGTAATATGGAATTCCACAGGAATCCAGGAGTTACCTCTCATTCCTCCCTCCCACTTTTTATTTAAAAAAGACATCAAACAGAAATATTTGTGAGATTATGTATTCTATTCATCTCTTGTAGCCCAGACTGTTACTCATAGCACAGACTAGGATAATAACTCCTTAAAACTACACTGGAGCAGTTGTTTAGTCTTCAAATAAACTTACACATTCAGTTAGGCTACAGTTAAACAGAGTAGAATCTTTTATTTTATTTCAGACTGATATACGGACTTCCACAAAACATGCTGTTGCCTGGGAAAGTGGAGGCAGTTATGTGAGGCTTTAGCTGGAACCAATCTGGATGTCTCCTTCTGCGATACCAGACTTGACAGTGATTGGGTGACGCTGAAATGACAGGGACAAAGATGTAAATTGTTAAATTTTATGCTTTGGATCAGTACCTGTGCTCAACTAATATTGTTGCCAGTATGGTTGATGGTATAGCTCCATGTAACTTGGTGAGCATACTTTACACAAGTCCTCTGTTTTTCACTTTCCTTTAATTTTGTTTGTTTTACTTCTTTAATGATACACTACTTAATTGGGAGATCTTGTTTGAGGAAGAGCAGAGATAAACCAGAATCATAAAATGGCCAGGCTAGGGCTGTGATTACTGGGATGGATACCTTCTGTTCTATTCTACCTCTCTTACTGCAGCAAATGCCTTTTTCAACAGAGTCCACTGAAACACAAAACACTGGACACAACATATTTAAATGGTGACACTTCAGTAAAAAAAAGACAAAAATTTAAAACACAATAAAAAGCTCTGAAGCAAAATAAGTATTACTTTATCACCTCTATTTCTTCATAGACTGTTGCACTCCTGATTTCTGACTTTTATATTAATTTTTAAGTTTCTCCTTTCAGAAGAAATACTTTAGGCTTAAATCCTATGAAAAGGCTCTTTAATATCAAGGGGGTTTATGTCTCATTTTCATCAGATCTGACTGAAAAGCTATTCTTCCTTAAACGTATTTTGGAGGTGAAAAGTGATAAGAAAAAATATTTGTTGAAAAAAATGTTATTTTAATACCTGTGCTTATTTAAAACCAATGTGAGTTAAAAACTCAAGTCCATTTAAAATCCCATCTTGACTGTACTTGAGATAATTTGAGTGCTCTTACTTATGTGATAAATAAATAATAGTATTTTTTATACAGTGATTCAAGAAGAACATGTGAAAATAAGAAGATTCATTTTTCCCTTTACGTAAATGAGCAACTGAAGGAAAGAATGTTCTTCATGTTGTCTCTATTACTCAACACGACACAGATGAAAGCTAGACATTTAGTGCTCCACATCTTTCCTCTGTTTGCACTGTTCACTGACTTAATGTTTCTCCTGGATACCAATGTGTTCTTCTAACATTAGTGTTGAAAAAATGGATTTTAAAAAAAAGTAGCTGATATTCCTTAAATACAGAGGTTTCTTTTTATCTGAGTGCATTACAACACCAAGAAAATATATTCAGAATGTGAAGTTTGAAAATTAATCCAAAGCAAACTAGCTGGTTTAATATTTCACACACACTGTTCAACTACTTCAAAATGAAATAGCACCTTCCTCTTGGGATTTGGCATACCGGCATATTGCATATTTAATCAGCATCACTTGTTTCACAAACACAGAGGAGAACATGGACAGAGGTGGGGAACTGGATAATAAAGAGAAAAGTTTAGATCTGGTTGTGATATGTTGGACTGTTTATAGCATAATCTACTATTTATGCATATTTTTCCTTCAAAAACCTTTTGGAAGTTAGTGTCTCATGTGTTGCTTACTTAGGGAAAAAACACCCTGGTAGAGAACTGGGCACAAATTATCCTGCTTTATGTGATACCCAGGCACGAGTTTTGCCAAACAGCTCAGTCTTCTTCAGCACTGCACCTCTATGTCTAGTAAGAAACACAGAAAGGCATCTACACTCAGCAAGAGGTTTGGCTTTCTTTTTTTTGAGTGTAAATTTACATGAGTGTATGGCATATGAATTCATTTTTAGATGAAATCTGTCTTTTTTCCTGGAATTAAAAAGGCAGTACACAGTATCTCTGGGAGATTTTGTTTACTTTCACTGTTCTCTGAGTTTCTGTTCATGAAAAATGCAGTAAATGATCTTAATTCTAAATTTTTCTTGATGTGTGAAGAACTTTTTAACCTCTTTTTGAAAGTGTCAGCATTTTTATGAAGGTAATGCATGGTTTGTCCTGTTCTCTGGGTTTCAGATGAATGGTTCTATGTGTTAATGTCATTTCCATTTGCGTGGGAAAACTCATCCTCTTATTACTCTGATTGTCAGAGTGGTTATAAATCAAATCATCCTTTACATTCACCTTCCTCTCTAATAGCTGTAATTCTTAAGATGTGAACATTATGACCTGTTTTCCAGGTCTTCAATTTTATTATCAAAATAGTGCGATTTTTCTGAATCACTTGAAAATCTCACTTGAAAGGCATGCTAAAGTTTCTCACAAAGCAGGCTCTTTTCCATTTTTTTACAGTTTCCTGCACTTAGCTTATTATGATTTCAAGAGTAAAATATTAGTAATCTCTACTGATCCATGTCAGATATGTGTACTTTAGGAAGAAATTTCAAAACTTAGATTCTAGTGGAAGAAAACAATTATACTGATCTTGAATGACATTTTTGTAAATCATGAACCAAAGAAGAGTAAGTTCTGCAGTGATACAATAGGTGTTTTTTTCTCTCTACATCCCAGGAGAACTCATCATTTTTTTAAAGATTCAAATGTGACAAAAAAAGGAACTTGCTTTAATGTTTAGTTTGAAGTTTTAGGACTTACTAATATTAGTGACCTATAGTGACTGATTCAACTTCAGGAAAAAATTCTTGACTCAGATTTTAAAGGGATAAGAATCAATGATCCTCATCTAGGCTGATATCTCATAATATGCAGAGCAAGCAGCAGCAATTCTTGCATTAAAAATACGAAGTTTCTTCACTGTTTTCCATGGTTTGGTGCTTTTAAGTATTTCATTTTTAATCCATTTAAGACAAAGTTCTAAGGAACTCTAAATGTATTTAACAGGGTTATGTCAATACATCTAAAAGCATAATTACAACTTTCCAGATTGTTAAGAATAAAAAGTCGTGAGATGTCTTAAAATAAATAATTTAATTGGATATAAGCTTCCTTCTTCACTAAATGGTCAACCTGGTGTGATTTTACTTTACATTAGACTGGCCGTATGAAGCAAATATTAAGACCACTATGCCATTTAGATTCATGTCTCACATTCACACTTTTTTTGCTCTGGAATTTCCCGGAATTCCAGGATTCTGTAGCCAAAATCCAGGCTCCTACAAATTGTTAAGTAACATATGCCCCTTTTAGGGGATATTGATGGATATGACCTGTTCCATGAGAAATGCAGGAAATTGTTGAACTCCAGTATTTTTATCTGAAATGTTATTTGTCTTCTAAGTGTTATAGATTTTCATTGACAATCCTTGAACAACAGCTAAAGGCTTCTCTTTAAAATTTAACCATAAAGAAAAGGTAGAAGGCAGAGCAATGCCAGTGAATGCAGTCCATATAAGCATTTCCCCTTGCACCTTTTTTTTGAAAGAATTTATCTTGTTTTAGGACCCTTTCTCACTTCCCAACAAACAGAGAAAAAAGATGGTTGTCATGTCAAGGTCTGTTGTTTGTATTCCAATTTATTGATGATAGTATCTTTGTCTTCATTACAAACAGATGACAAAGATTCACTCATGGCACAGGACACTGATTGTTCAATAGGTCCTGGGGAGTTCCTCCCTCATCCCTTGTTTCTTCAGGGCTCCCTATTTTTCTGAATTCTGGCAATTTTTTTATTCTTGTTTCCAGTTGCTTACATATGGATGCTTATGTCCTACAACTTAATTGAATGATTGATATATGACCATTTCTAATAAGTTTGAGAATGTTTTTTTACTACTGTCTCACCAGAAAAGGTTTCTTACATTTTTTTCTTTTTGATTTTTTGACTGCCCAATGAAATGAAACTTTTCAAACCACCAGAACTACTAATTATTATAAATATTCTTTCCTAGAAACTTTGAGACATTATGTCTTCATAGAATTCCAAAAGATGTTTAGGAACATCATTCTATACATACTAGGCAAAAGAAGAACTTTAACACCATCCTCTGACAATATTGTACTATTTATTAAAACACGTGTTTACAGTAAATGTTTTAAAATGTTGGTAGTGCACCTAATCTTAATAGTCCTACCTACACTGTACTGCAATATTTTTATGCTAGCATATATCTAATAAGTAATTAATTTAATTAAGCAGTATTTAGAGTGGTTTTCCTTTAATTTCGTCTAACCAGCTTGAAACAAAAATCTTTGAATAATGAATTTTTGAGATAGCTTAAATTTTGTCTATCCAGGCATGTTCAAGACGCAATGAACTGCTACATTCAAAAATTTTGAGATGCTGGAGTGCATCCAAAGAAGAGCAGCAAAGGTGGTGAATGGTCTAAAGCACAAGTCTTACGAGGAATGGCTGAGGGAATGGGGTTGTTTTGTATAGAGAGAAGGAGGTTTAGGGGAAACCTGATCACTGCCTACAAATACCTGAAAGGAGTTTTTTAACAAGATGAGTAGTGGCAAATTGAGGGAAAAACAGCCTCAAGTTATACAAGGGGAGGCTTAGATTAGATAGTAAGGACTATTTCTCCACTGAAAGGGTTATCAAGCACACTGGAAAAGGCTGCCTCTCTCCATCTTCCCTGTAGGCACCCTCTAACTACTGGAAGGCTACTATAAAATCTCCGCAGAGCCTTTTTTTCTCCAGATTAAACAATCCCAACTCTCCAAACCTGTCCTTCTATGGGAGGTGGTTCAGCCTCATCCTATGGCCCTTCTTTGGACTCTCTCTAATGTCCTTCCTTATGCTGAGGACTCCTGAACTGAATACAGTACTCCAGATGGGGTCTCCTGAGAGCAGAGCAGAGGGGAAGATGTCTTTGTGCTGTCATTCACATCTATTAAGACCATAAGGGAAAGAACATCAGATTAGATAATAGTGCAGTTCTTGTTTGCAAAATGCAGGCTTTACAAAGTGTAAATTACAGAAAATGGGAGACAGTAAGTAATTCCTGTAGAAGGTAAGTAGAATATATAATTTCAAATTGACAAAAGCTTATAACAAGAAATAAGGTTTTGAGAATAAGACTGCAACCAGAAATCTAGACAGTATTTTAATTTCTGTGTTGTCTGAAATGGCTAGATTCATTAAAAAGGTTATCATCATTCATCTGTTCCTACTGGCTGAGGGAAGGACACTATACACAATGAGGTAAGATGAGTGGGACACGCTAGGTCCGAATGAATGTGTGGAGAAGTACTGTGTTCCATACACTAAGGGTCTTTGCAATTGTCTCAGTTTAAGTCTGTTTATTGTACTTTCACACTTCTAATTCTTGATGCTTTTGCAACAGTGATTCGGCTGTACTTTTGCCATGGAGTGACAATTTGTGAAGTAGAAAGACCTTGGCACATCCTGGGAGCAGTTTTTCTCACGAGTCTTTTTTGTACACATGCAAGTGGAGACCAGTCAGCTGCTACAAGACAGCCAGATACAAGCAAAAGCGCTGATACTTGAAGCTGCAAAGCTGAAAGTCATGCAGGCTCAAGGTCTGATGTTTTACACTTAGATTCACATATTTTATTATGTTTTCAAATGCATATTATTGCTTAGATGCTGTTCCTATCCCCTTTCTTGCTTGCGACCACTGATGAACACATCCCTCAGAAAACCTAAGAAACACCTTCACACCGATTATAACAAAATTAAAATAAAAGTATTACAGCAAAAGCTAGGGAAATGTTGGGAGCCTGTCATTTCTGTTCAGCGACATGGCATCAGTGAACATACTTTAGTAACTGCCAGGTCTTCAAAATCATTCAGAATGATTTCTGTCTGACTAATTACCTACTTGGAAAAGAGTGAGGACGTACACTATATCCTTTGCTCCTCTCCTTCTTAGCATCCTTAACTGATTGTTTGCATAGTAAGAGGCAGGGAGCATATCAACAAACTTAAAAATAGCCTTCAACGATGCTGTGACTATAGTTTTGAAAGGGAAATTCAACAGAAGAAGGTAACATTCACTTCTGAGGACACTTTTATTTTATTGAAAGTTTCAGTATCTAGTGAAATAAAATAGGCAATACACATGAGTGGAAAATACATTTGGAAGGATGCACTTAAAGGCAGCAGTCTATATTCCAGTGAGATTAAGCCTACTGACCTCATTTTTGAGGTTGTCTGATTCTTTGTTATCTCCAGGGAACTGTCAAAACTTACTTACCTCTGAATGCAACAGGACTTTTTTAAAAAGCATTTCAGGTCTCTCTTTTTCTAGAGGCACTTAAACAGATAACCTACAGCATTCTGGAAATAAAAAATAAATTAGTTAGCAATGAATTTTAATGAGCGCAGATATCCATTTAACCAACCCATGCTTAAGTAAATTGTAGTAGTGTTATGTCAGCATGTATACAGATATTGGGATCCCAGCGTATCAGTCAGAAAATTTCTGTAATTTACAGTTGAAACTAACAAAAAAAATAAATGTTTTAAGAAAATGCCTGGTTTCTAATCGTAGGTCCAACTTATCCCATGCTACATCCACACTGTTGTATAAGATATGGAACTCATAAGAATACTCTAGTTTTTACGAATTAACTCAATTCGATGCACAAAGAAAAAGAGAGAGAAGTTAAGACAATTCTAATCATACAGAGAAGGTAAGTAGAGGGAAATAAAGATCTTCTAGATCTGCAAGCATGCAAAAGAATTAAAGTAGATTATAAAATATCTATCGTAGTCCTCAAGAATATTTTACAATTAAAATTTTAATACATTTCTTATGCAACCAAAATGAAAATAATTACTCTGTAATTCAAGCCAAAAGAAGAACAAAGTTGAGAATGAGAACAATTAAAAAATGAAATCAATCTTTTCTTTGCACTGTAATACATTTGGAAAAAAACATTCTAGTTCAAGCATTTGTTTTATTTATGAAGAGCAAATATTTTTGTTTTGACAACTTTATGCTTTTATAAAATTCCCTTTATATATTAATAAAAAGGTAGTTACTACACAAAAAATCATATTTGTTACAGAAACTGGTCTAATCAGCTTATATTCAAGTACAAGCTGGTTTAAAAGACAGTCATATTCATTGTTTCGCACTGGTAATTACTTTTCACTCAGGTCATGAAATTTATATTCGCTTTACAAAAAAATCCCCAAACTCCCTCCAGCTCAGAGAGAATGAATACACTGCTATATTCATATCTGCATTTCATTTCCAACCCAAAATCTGGAAAAATTAACAGTAAAACTGATGTTAGAGAGGATTAATTGTCAGAATCTTGATGTTGCTTAATGCATCAATTAATTTTTTTGCTGTTCTTTTCTATTTGAGACTGAAGAAAGAAAGCTCAAACCTTTTTGCTGTCAAAATTATTAGCAGCTGATGTGATGTTTACAGTCCTGATGATAAGGCTGGTAGCAAATTATTTTGTCACTGCAAAGAAAGACGTTAATATGCAAGAGAAAACTCCGTTGACACTGAGAAACACATACCTGCAATGAACCAGAGATTAAACTAGGATCTAGGGGTCAGACCCTGTTCTACAGAAACACAGAACATTTGGAAGAGAGTATTCATTTTAAAAGGGATTTATACTGCTCTTTATACTGCCGATGGGTCATTCTTATTTTTGAAGCAGGATGAAACAGAAAATTTCAATACTGATGATGTGCACAGCACCCTCCAGAGCCCATGACCAGAGAACCAACACTGTACAAATGATAAATTTCCAATCAACCTGAAACTTGTGTAGGATCTACTGCTCCAGCTGGACTCCTGAAAGTCAACGTGGCCTAATGGGTTTTATCTAAGAGTATTTAAAAAACTGGCTGATGTCATAGGAAGACCTCAATCAATAATTTCTCAATGGTTTTGGGAATCTGGAGAAGTAACTGTTGACTGGAAGCTGACAAATCTTGTCCCAGTTTTCAAGAAGAGTAGAAGGAATGACCCCAGTAACTACAGACCTGTCAGTCTCACTTCAGTGCCTGGTAAGATTATGGAGAAGATTACTCTGGAAACTACTGAAAAACACCTGAAAGACAACACAGACATTGGTCCCAACCAGCACAGGTTTATAAAGGTCAGGTCCTGCCTGTCAAACTTAATTTCCTTCTATGACAGAGTCATCCACCTGTTTCACCAAGGAAAACCAGTTGATGTGATCTTTCTAGATTTCAGCAAGGGCTTTGATACTGTCTCTCACAGTATCTTCCTAAACAAAATGCCCAGCATACAGCTGGATAAACACACAGTGCAGTGGTCGAACAATTGACTGATGGGTCAGGCTCAATAGGTCACAGTGAATGAAGTTATATCAGGCTGGTGACCATTGCTAGAGGTGTTCAGCAGGGATCCATCTTGGGGCCAGTGCTCTTCAATATCTTCATAAATGACCTGGATGCAGGACTTGAGGGTTTACTTGAGGGTTTACTTGAGGGCTTACTAACTAAGTTTGCCGATGACATGAAACTGGGGGGAGCTGTTGACATTCCTGAGGGCAAAGATGCCCTGCAGAAGAGTCTGGACAAATTTGAGAGGGACAATCACCAATCACATGAAGTTTAACAAGAACAAGAGCTGGGTTTTCTACCTAGGACACAGCAACCCTGGATACTCAAACAGACTGGGGAGCAAGAGGCTGGAGACCAGCCCTGCTGAAAGGGACCTGGGGATTCCGGTTGATCACAAGTTGAACATGAGCCAACAGTGTGTCCTGGCAGCCAAGAGAACCAACCATGTCCTAGGGTGCATCAAGCACAGCATTGCCTGCTGGTTGAGGGAGGGGATTTTTCCACTCTACTCCGCACTGGTGCAGCCCCACCTCGAGTATTGGGTGCAGTTTTGGGCACCACAGTGTAAAAAGGACATCAAGCTATTGGAGAGTGTCCAGAGGAGGTCAAAAAGCTGGTGAAGGGTCTAGAGGGGAAATTGTATGTGGAAAGGATGAAGGCACTTAGTCTGTTCAGCCCAGAGAAGAGGAGACTGAGAGAAGGCCTCATAACCATTAACTGTTTCCTCACAAGTGAAGGAGGAGGAGCAAGTGCTGATTTCTTCTCTCTGGTGACCAATGATAGAACTTGAGGGAATGGCAGGAAGACATGCCAGACAAGGTTTCAGTTGGATGTTAGGAAAAGTTTTTCTACTCAGAGGGTGGTGAAGCACTGGAACAGGCTCTTCAGTGAAGTAGTCATTGTGCAAAGACTGTCAATATTCAAGAAGAGTTTAGACAATGCCCTCAGACACATGGTGTGACTGTTGGGATTGTCCTGTGCAGGAATAGGAATTGGACAGAATGATCCTTGTGGGTCCCTTCCAACTCAGGCCATCTCTAATTCTCTGATTTTGCTCTTGAGCTTCTGAGGTTTTTCAGCTACAACAATGCCAGCACTTCTGCATTGTCAGTCCTAAATGGAGCTGATATTAAAATTTCAAATCCATGTGGCTTGAAGTGGCTAGTTTGGTGGGGGGTTTTTGTTTGTGTTTTTTGTTTTGTTGGTTGGTTGTGGGTTTTTTTAGTGAAAAGAGGTTAAACTCAGACATGTGCAAAGGAAGTACAGAGTAGACTTCATAATATTGATTTCTTCTATTTTCATTCAGCTCATGCGGCACCCATTTGTTGAGCTTTTCTGATTGTCCAGTTTGGTGCAAATGTCAAACAACTATTGAACGGTCAACATTTAGTTGTCCTGCAGCCTCTTGAGTTGTTTTTCATGGATCCACTTCAATAATGTCCTTGGTTGTTGTTTATCAAAAAAGGACATCTGTAAACCTCCTCGTTTTCAAGGCACTTACTTCTGCTACAAAATTTTTGGAACCACTGTTGAGCTCTGTACTAGTAAATGGCCTCCTGGCCAAATGCTTGGTCGATATTGCTAGTAGTTTCCACTGCTTTGCATACCCTTTTGAACTCACACGGAAAAAAATGTTTCCCAGATTTCCTTTTTTTCCCCATCTTTAGTTTGACAGCATAATATAAAAAAGAATTAGAAGTGAAAGCAAAATCATTAGCATAAATAAGTAGAGCAAATTTCATGCTTTAAAATTGTATACTACGCAAATGCTGTTAAATAAGATTTGATCCAAAATAAGCATCAGTTTACATGAGAAAAACACAATTATTTTTGCACTAGCCTAATACCTTCATGGCACAAACAAAACCCAGCAATGACAGTTATTTGAGTAAAGAAAATGAAAAAGATAAAAACGGTTTGCTTTGTTCTTTTTTTTACTGTCTTTATAGTCTGAGATAGAAAGAAAAGCAGAATGGCTTGAGCTAATGAAAGTGAAAATAGTAAGGCTTACCTGGTAAAGATGTCTTGCAGGATTTCAAAGTAGTGTACAAGACAAGGTACAATATTCAAGATCTATTAAACCAAAGGTTGTTTTATGTTCACTAACTATCAAGCAAACCAAGTTGAAGGTCAAGTAAATGAATTGCCAATGTTGTCAGACCCTCCACATCACCCTGGGTTCCCTTTTCAAAGCATAATTAGGTAATTGTCTCAGTAGAACACCAGATCTACTTGCCTGGATAGCATTAGTACAGAGGTTTTTTCCCCTGATACTTATGTTATATAGGTCGGTGAATAGGCACGCCAACAACATCAGTGTATTCTGGGATTGGATACAGATGTGTGATTCTCAAGCCCATGCTGTACTGTTAGATAAAATTTATATCATTTTATTACATCAATGTATGTTTTCAGAGAAACTTATTCAGGTGGAAATATTCCTCATTTCAAATTTTTAGATAATATAAACATAAATTTTGCTTATTTAAAAATAATTTCATTTACTAAAGTTTATGACAAACTAAGTTTCTAAATATTACAGAGCTTTGTAAACTACTTGAACATGGCTCTGTGGAAATATTATTGACTGTGTCAAAAAGCTTTGTGAGAAATATCAGTCAAGCAAATCTGAAACATCTCTGGTATATCTTCAGCTGTGTCATCCCTATTTGCAGCCAAGGAGAAATGGGGTTGGACACAGTGACACTGCCAGTCTTCTGGCCCTGTGAAAAAAAAGGGGTTGTGGAAATTATCAGGACTGTCAAATACATGAAATGGATAGCCTACTTATGGGAAAGCAAAGGTTTCAGTGAGAAGAACATGGGTTCTGGGATACTGTCTTTATGAGGTTTGTGCAGTCCATTTGAGAAGCAGAATTGGTAAAAAGAACAGTAACCAGCTGTACACTGCAGGGGATGGAGAAATTGGCATGGGAATAAAGTTGTTCTTTGGTTATTTAAGTGTGTAGGAGATGTGTGGCCTAATAATCTTGCAGATCCTTCCAATGGTCTTCAATGTATCAAAGAGCACTTACAGGTTTTAAAGTATTTCTCTGATGATTACTAAAATAACTGTTAAACAGGTTTGATAATGGCATTTAAAATAGAAGGATTTATTAGTCTTTCAGTCTCCTAATACTTTCAAAAATTATAACCTTTTTTCATAAAAGATATTCCTAGGTTCTTTCCATCACAATGAAAACGTAGTTATTGAAGATAACTGTAAAATTTTAAAGACTACTGTTAAAATCTTTACATTTGGAGAAGACTTTCAGAGATTGTTTCCTGCCACCTCTGAACAATTATTGATCTCAGCTCACTGTTTCTTCTGCTTTACTCCACCATAAACTTGGAAATTATAATTCTCGGGTATCACCAATGCATTGTAAAAAGGAAACCAGGAACAACTAAAATCAGAGATCTCTGACACAGATATGAAGAGGCATCTCCCTTGATCCTTCTTCCTCTGACCTCCAATGCTAAGTGTTCACAGCTGGAAATGAAACAGAGAAAGCAGGTGTCTGTGCAGGTGACAGAATGGAAGGCACTGCTACTGCTTGCTGACAGATAAGTGGGTTGAGCTCCTGAAGCAGCCACTCCAGGTCTTGATCCCATGGACATGTGAAGCACCAGAGCTAAATGCTTCCTGGAAGAGGACCGCTGTTTCTTTGTTGAGATCCCAAATGTGGACCTACCATGTGCATAATAAACAAATGTAATGCTATTAGCATTGCACTGCTATGAAGATAAAATACAATTCATGTCATTACTGTAGGGCTTGTAATATGCATATTATTTGACTGATAGGGTGAGGAAGTGTTTTATCTAGTCTAATAAGAACACAAGCTGTCACTAAAAAAGCCTGCATTTACTTTAGCATCTTTCATAGACCAATAATCCTGATGTACTCTTATCTGAGCTGGTATTTTTCATATAGCTATAGTGGTATTTTCTGATTTAATTACTTCCAAATCCTCAGTGCTAAGAAATACCTTGAGACTTGTTCTTTTGTCAGGGTTTTTCCCTTGTATTTGCTCAGTAAGCGTAAGTGTCTGGTCACGCAGGAAAAATATTATAAAACAATCACAGCAACCAGCTAAAATCTCTTCTTAAATTTCATAAAATTTCAATCTCCTATATATTTTCCCAGAGAAGTTATGCAGTAAAGAATAGATACAATCATAACCTCTCAGGTACCTCCTCCCTGTTTTTGTAAGTTAAGTGATATCTCATGCTGCTTAAAAAACACACATTAAATAAAAATAAAAAAACAATGAAGATTCTATGCTGTCCACCGACATCTGGAACTTTACCCTTTTTCTTGAAAAACAAAAAGTCACATGAGGTGCACAAATAATTAACAAGGTTTGCAAGGTGTTTGTCTGATTTTTTTCATGGCAACAGAGGATACAGGTCTGAGACTTAGAAATTTAGCATAGGCTCATTTGGAAAGGAAGCAGTTTACAAAATGATAAGAACTAATCTAAAGAACATGCTGCTCATTAGAGTTGTAAGAGTTGCAGTTTCAAAGTTCCTCATGCTCTGTTGCTTCAATTCACCCATGCTTACAGATCTCTAAAATAGTCATGGTTTGTAGATCTCTGATGGGATAATTAGCACCAGTAATCTGGCATAAATATCAGTGCATAAATTTTATTTATTCATTTAGTTGAAAAAAAATATGATTCAATGTACTCTATGGTGTATATCTATGAATTAATACTGCCAAAAGTGATCATACCCGTATTAGAATGAGTAAGAAATGCGTATCCTTGTAACGTGAAATATTATACCCCTGGCTAGTAAGTCAATCAAGTGAACTCATCTTATGTGTTATAACTAGAAAGATTTTCTGCTGATTTGGAGAATGATATTTCCAGTCTACATTATTGTAACAAAGCAAAAATAATACCTACCTGTTTAGAGAGAGTGACCTTTTACAGGTTTTCTACACAATTAATACAAAAAGAGAGTGAGATATTCAGCTGGTATTTGCAAACTCACTCCACAGAGGCTATGGTGATTTACATGTGTAGAGAGTCTTCCCTGCAATACCACTTTTGCAAAAATTAATTAAGTTTTAGAGTCATAGTAATATGGTATTATTATGCAGAAACTTTATCAAAAGCTGTATTAATTAATTCAAGCACTAGTAACTGATTATTAGTTCATGCGCTGTAATAATCAGTTCCAGAATCAACAAATCCAGTGTTCTCAGTTAATTTATCTGTTTTTAAAAGCAAACCAGCTCTAACATTCTTTTAATAAAATGGAAAGGAATGTCTGACATTTCATAGATTAGAAAATTTTAATCAATTTACAATTTATTAAAAAAGCCTGGAAAAACCCCTTACAATCCCATTCTATTGCTACTACACTCTGGCAAAGTTTTATTTTATCTCAGATTCTTATCTTTTATCTATAGCCATTTTATTTGATTAACTAGATGAGAGTGTGCATTTTTGGATGTTGGCATTTAAGTAGTATTTTTTTACTTTATAATAAAATTTCAGTCAGTATTTATAATTATTTTTTATCTAATTATTTAATTTTTCTTGCCTGGGCATATGTGACATCATAAGTTCTGGAATATCTTGTATAAATTTTTTACAGCTACATGTTACTTAAATTATTACTGGAAGTTCAGGCGCTGCAAATATTTGCATATTTATTTTAAAACATATAACTTACTCAAAGTGTTAGTTCAAAAATACTTAATGGGCTGAGATCACAATGTCCTACAAAATAATTCATTTTACAGAAGAAAAAGCTAGGTAGGTAAATATAGTGTGTCTGTCTTAATTACACACATAAGACAGATTTTTTAAAAAGTCTGGATTAAGATTGCCAAAAGTTACACTAATTTAAGCAAATATGGGATTTTAAGTCAGCTGCAGGAAACAAGTAGCAAACAAGAAGAGAATGCCCAGGAGGAGAAAAAATGAATGATTTTGCTTTGCAGCATGGCTGACAGTGGACACAATTCCAAATTCCTATAGAATTCAATATTTGGGATCAAATTCTTCCAGGAGTAAATAAGTGAAATTTCACTGAATTCATTGGAGCTATATTGGTGTAGTTTTTGAAGCGAATCTCTCCCCTCCCTCTGCACCCCTCCAATATTAACATCTTCTCTATTCCCTTGACAATATCTCTTTCATGACTACCCATGACTGCAGTAGAGACATTGCTTTGTCTGACCTCCGTGTATGTTTAAAATAAAATGTCCAAAAATCTAAAGTGCCTTTGAATGTAAACAGTTCCAGAGTTATCTTTTGGGATGTACCTTGCCACCATATGGTTCTTATAAAGAATTCAAATTATTGTTGTTTATCTCAATTATACACAAACATTAAAAAATAAGCAAATATGTACAAGTACACGTCTAGAGAAAAATATCAGTCTAAAGTAAAGACGCTTTTACAATAATGAATGTAATTGCCTCAAGACCATACCCTGGCCTTCAGAAACCATTTGCTTCTCACAGAATTCAAATGTATAAGGTTCACAGAGTTGCAGAATAGTTGAGGATGGCAGATCATCTGGAGATAAACTGATCAAAATCTGGGTCAAAAAAGGAGCAGCTACAGGAAGTTGTCTAGGACAGCATTTAGGTTTTAAATATCTCCAAGGGTGGAGACTCTACGGCCTCTCAGGGCAACTTGCATCAGTGCTCAGTCACTCTCGTAGTAGAAAAGTTTTCATGTTTAATTGTAATTTCTTGTATTTCAGTATTTGCCCCTGATCTCTGAGAATAATCTGGCACTGTCTTCTGGATGCCTACCCTTAAGGTATTTGTACACATGGATTAGACACCCCATAAACCTTCTCTCTCCAGAATGAGCAGTGCAAAACCTCTCAGCATGCCCTCATAACAGAGATGCTTAAGACCCTTCATCATGTTGGTGACTGTTCGCTGGACTGATTCCAATATGTTCAGGTCTCTTGTACTGGGAATTCAGGAACTCCAGCACTCCAGATGTAGCCTCACTAGTGCTGAGTAGAGGGGAAGGAACACCTCCCTGTACCTGCTTGCAATGGTGCTCCTAACCCAGCCCAGGAGGCTGTTGGTTGTCTTTGCTGGAAAGGCATCCTGCTTACTTGTGTTTGTCTTCCTCTCTACCACGAACACATGGTCCTTTTCCGCTCCTTTCCAACCAACTGGCCCTCAGTTTTTCTTGTGCATTAGTCTTTCTTTTGCTGTTTATGTACCTACAGAAGCCTTTTTTGATGCCTTTTATGTTCTTTACCTGGTCCAAACCCCAAAAAGTTTGGCTTTCTATCTCCCTCCCTGCATCTTCTTGCAATGTCTATATTTCTTATGGGTCACCCTACCCAGCTTCTAATTATTTGTGTTTTAATTTTGTGATTCTTGTTCATCCTGCTGCCTTTGCTTGATTTCCTGTACTCCTCCATTTTAGGTCAAGAATGGTGAGAGAGCTTAGAGGAGATGATCATTGAAAAACAAATAATTTCTCCTGGGCCACTCTTTACTCCAGGGATATTTCTCATTGGATTCTTTGAAGCAATTCCCTGCTGAAGTCTGGGATTTTAATCCTGCTTTTTGCCCTCCTTCTTCCTCTCAGAATCCCGTACTCCCAGCATCTCATGGTCACTACAGGTAAAGGCTGCTACCAGCCTTCTCTGGACAGTCCTTCCTGATTCATAAGAATCACACTCTGCAGAGCATTGCATTTTGGTGCCTTCTTGATCATCTGTGTTGGAGAGTTATCATCAATTCACTCCAGAAGCCTCCTTGATTTCTTGTGCCCTGTTGTACTGTCCTTTCAGCAAACACGGGGAACTAGAATCACAACAATGAGAACTGATGACTGAGAAGTGGATGCTTCATGTGGAAGTCTTCAATGGAAGCCTCATATTTTTCTTGACTAGGAAGTCTATGATAGACTCTCACAGTATGACTCACATGCATATTGCTCTGCTGTCTTAACCCTGACCCATGTGTACTCAGTTGTCTCCTCTCCCATTACCAAGTCACCTAAAAGATCACAATACTGTGCTTGGGAACTTCTACGTGAAATCTTGCTTCTGTTGGCTACCTCTGCTAGATGTGTTTCCAATATCTATACAAATAAAAAAAGAGAATTCAGCAACCCATACACTTACTGTTCCAAGTATATTCTTAGAAGAGCAAAGTTAATTACTTGGAGATAATTACCCACTTTTCATAAAAAAATAATTTATAATACTTTCCTAAAATGGAAATTTAATTAAAGAAGTAAGGATACATTGGATCTATATTGTAGGGGAAATAAGGTCACTCTCCTTAATAAAACAGCTCATCACCTGTTGTCAACTCTTCTGTTCATGTGTAGAGCACTACAACCTACTTTTCTAACTACAAGCAGAAAAACGAGCAATTTTCCTTATCCACTTGTAATCACAGCTGCTCAAATATCTTCACAAATTAAATAATTCATTAGGAAAACACAAGTCTTTCTGATTTGGGAAGAAATAGTATTGATGAACTATTTTGCTGGAATCTTCTTTCTTCAAACTCAGATTAGTAACTGAATTACTAATTTGATTAATAACATATAAGTAGTCAGTTATTGTTTTAATGAAAATCTAGGTTTTTCACACTTCCTCATTTCTCAAATATGAAATTTCAACTTTTTATGCTAATTTAGAAATAAATTTTTCACAGCAGGTTCACATGTAGAATATGCCCTAAGGTAGCTGAAATTGCTTACTAATGTAAAATATATGTGGATTTAAAGTTATTGATTAGATGCAAGGCACTTACTAAATCCCCAGCAGTTACATTAAGGCTGCAGCTATTGTCAGTGCTACTTAGATGGCGATGTCTATATATAGGGAAAACAAATACAGTAACAGAAGAAACAGAAGATTATACATTCTTCATTCCTATATTTACTTACAAGTCAAAAATGACTATTTCTTAATGCAAAGACGAGAGAGTAGTTGGAGAAGACAGGCAGGTATGATACATTTTTAAACCAAGAGACAAAATAGATAAGCAACAACTCTTTCTGTGTTTCAATGCATAAAATGACCTGATATAGCAGGGGAAGATTATGATACCCTTCTTCAATGAGCCAGAACAATTAAGCAGTTACTCCAGTGAAAAAGAAACAGAAGCTGATATTTATTCCTGATTTGAATTAGCCATTTAAAAATCAATTTTATTTTCTACGTTCATAACTAGGAATCAATCCATCAGAACCAAAATGTCTAGATATCTTACGAAAACTTTAATTCACCTCTAGCCCTTAATTGAAGGTTTGCATTGGAGGTTTATGTAGTGAAGTATTATGATAACAGAAAATTTTCTCATCTTTTCTGTTCAACAGTCACATTAATGGTACCAAAATACCATAGTGTTCGATTTAAATTAACTGTATAATAAGGAAATGGTTTTTTTTTGTCATTCTTGTATTTCTGCTATAACTTTCATCAGTCCTTGTAGAATAACATAATATCTACTGGATAATATAAACAACTAATGGACAATTCATATTCTTGTGACAATTTTTTTGTTGTTTTTATGGAAGTACCTTCTCACTTTATAACAACGTATGACAACTTCTTCTTTCTACCTTTTCTTACTTCACATACTTGGCTTTCTCTTTTATGCTACACTTTTGTATTACCAGAGCTATAAAAATGCACCCATCCATTTCACAGTATCACAGTGTCACAGTATCACAAGGTTGGAAAGGACCTCTGAGATCATCAAGTCCAACCTATAACCTAACACTAACACCAACCATCTTCTAAACCATGGCACTCAGTGCCACATCCAATCTCCCCTTAAACACCTCCAGGGTCGGCGACTCCACCACCTCCCTGGGCAACGCGTTCCAATGGCCGATCACCCTTTCAGTGAAGAACTTTTTCCTAAGATCAAGCCTAAACTTTCCCTGACGAAGCTTGAGTCCATGCCCTCTAGTTCTGTCACTGGTCACCTGAGAGAAGAGACCAATCCCTGCCTGACTACAACCTCCTTTTAGGTAGTTGTAGAGAGCAATGAGGTCTCCCCTGAGCCTCCTCTTCTCCAGGCTAAACAACCCCAGCTCCCTCAGTCTCTCTTCGTAGGGCTTGTGCTCCAGCCCCTTCACCATCTTCGTTGCCCTCCTCTGAACACATTCCAGTATCCTAACATCTTTCCCAAACTGGGGGGGCCCAGAACTGTACACAATATTCCAGATGAGGCCTGACCAGTGCCGAGTACAGGGGGACAATAACTTCTCTGGTCCTGTTGACTACACTATTCCTGATGCAGGCCAGAATGCCATTGACCTTCTTGGCCACCTGGGCACACTGCTGGCTCATGTTGAGCTTCCTGTCAACCAGCACTCCCAGGTCCTTTTCTGCCTGACTACTCTCCAGCTACTCTGTCCCCAGTCTGTAGCTCTGCATGGGATTATTGTGTCCAAAATGAAGTACCCGACATTTGGACTTATTAAACATCATCCCATTAGAATCGGCCCATCTCTCCAATCTGTCCAGGTCCCTCTGCAGGGCCATCCTACCCTCTAACAGATCAACCCTTCTTCCCAGCTTGGTATCATCAGCAAACTTGCTGATGATGGACTCAATCCCCTCATCCAGATCATCAATAAAGATATTAAACAGGACCAGACCCAACACCGATCCCTGGGGGACACCACTGGTGACCGGCCGTCAACTGAATGAGACACCATTCACCACCACTCTTTGGGCTTGGCCATCCAGCCAATTCCTAACCCAGCATAGAGTGCTCCCATCTAAGCCACGGGTTGCCAGCTTCCCTAGGAGTCTACTGTGGGGGACAGTGTCAAAGGCCTTGCTGAAGTCCAGGTACACCGCATCCACAGCCTTCCTCTCATCCACCAGGCGAGTCACATGGTCATAAAAGGAGATCAGGTTGTTCAGGCAGGACCTACCCCTCCTAAACCCATGCTGGCTGGGCCTGATCTCTTGGCCGTTCTGCAGGTGCCGCATGATTTCACCCAGGATTATCTGCTCCATGATTTTACCTGGTACCGAGGTCAGGCTGACAGGTCTGTAATTACCTGGATCATCCTTACGGCCCTTCTTGTGGATGGACGTCACATTGGCCAACTTCCAGTCTTCCGGGACCTCTCCAGTGAGCCAAGACTGCTGAAAGATCATGGAGAGCGGCTTAGCAAGCTCATCCGCCAGCTCTCTCATCACCCTAGGATGGATCCCATCCGGCCCCATAGACTTATGAGGGTCCAAGTGGCTCAGCAGGTCTCTAACTTCCTCCTCATGGATTGCAGGAGGGCCATATTTCACCCTGCCCCCATCAACCACTTCAGAGGGCCAACTGTCAAGCGAGCTGACATCCTTACTGTTGAAAACTGAGGCAAAGAAGGCATTAAGTACCTCAGCCTTCTCTGCATCTTTGGTTACTATATTTCCCTCCACATCCAACAAGGAGTGGAGGTCGCTGCCGCCCTTCTTTCTACCATTGATATATTTATAAAAACTCTTTTTATTATCCTTAACAGAAGTGGCCAATTTGAGCTCCAGCTGGGCTTTTGCTTCCCTGATTTTCCTCCTACACGACTTAACAACATCTTTGAACATGACCTGGCTTACGTCCCCTTCTTTCCAACGACGATACATCCTTTTTTTCTTACTTAGTTCCTTCAGAATCTCCTTACTCATCCAGGCCGGCCGTCTGCCCCTACGACTCTTCTTACAACACATGGGGACAGCCCGCTCCTGCGCCTTCAAGATTTCATTCTTGAAGTGCATCCAGCCTTCCTGGACCCCCTTGCCACTAAGAGCTATTTCCCAGGGTACTTTCCTGACCAGTTCCTTAAATAATCCAAAATCTGCCCGCCAAAAGTCCAGCATCAATGTTCTGTTCCTGGCTTTTCTTTTTACATTGTTTAGAGAGAACTCGATTATCTCATGATCACTACACCCCAGACAGCCTCCAACAACAACATCACCCACCAGCCCTTCTTTGTTTGTAAACAGCAAGTCGAGAAGAGCCTCACCCCTGGTGGGCTCACTCACCAGCTGTGACAGAAAGCAGTCCTCAATACACTCTAAGAACCTCCTGGACTGCCTCCTCTCGGCAGTGTTAAGTTCCCAGCAGATATCCGGAAGATTAAAGTCTCCTAAAAGAACAAGGGCAGCCGATCTAGAGGCAGCCTCCAGCTGCTTAAACAATAGAAGATCCACTTCCTCATCCTGGTCGGGCGGTCTGTAACATACTCCAACCAGGAGGTCAGACCTGATTGCCCCTCTGACCCTTACCCATAGGCACTCAACCTGGTCATCACTGATCTCGACTTCAACAGCATCCAGGGTTTCCCTAGTGTAGAGGGCCACCCCTCCACCCCTCCTCTCACGCCTGTCTCTCCTGAAGAGCCTGTGGCCTTCCATGGCAGCACTCCAGTTATGACAGTCGTTCCACCACGTTTCTGTGATAGCAACTATATCATAGCTCTCCCGCTGGACCAGGACTTCCAGCTCCTCCTGTTTGTTCCCCATACTGCGTGCGTTTGTGTACATGCACTTCAGTTGGGATCCTGACAACACCCTTTGAGATGGCTCATCCTCCACAGGAACATCTTTGGTGAGCCTAGTAACTCCCCCCTCCCCCCTCATGCCTAGTTTAAAGCCCTCTCAACAAGTCCTACCAGCTCCTGAGCTAGAATCCTCTTACCCTTTGGAGTTAGATGAGACCCATCTGAGTCAAGCAGGCCAGGTGCCGTAAAGGTTTCCCCATGATCAAAGAACCCAAAATTCCTCTGCTGGCACCAGCCCCTAAGCCATTTATTAACTGCATATATTCTCTTTTTCATATCTGTATACATCCCTGCCACTGGAGGAACCGAGCAGAACACCGCCTGTGCTCCTACCCTATCCAGTGACCATCCCAGCTCCTGGAATTCCTTTTTAACTACCCTTGACCCTCTTTTCGCTAGCTCATCACCACCAGCTTGTACCACCACAAGCGGGTAATAATCTGAGGGTTTAACTAGGTCTGGGAGTCTCTTGGCGATGTCGTGTACCCAGGCTTGGGGAAGGCAGCAGACTTCCGTATGAGTTGGGTCCATCCTACAAATAGGGCCCTCCGTCCCTTTCAGAAGGGAATCTCCCAATAAAATGACCCTCCTTTTCTTTTTCTTACTTGAAGTCCTGACCTGTCTGATGGGCAATGTGAGGTTAACAGCCTCCTCGGGTGAGTTCTCTGTCATACTATCCTCCACCTGAGCATCAAATTCCAACACCCCAAACCTGTTTGGTAGGGGCAGTTGGAAAGGTGGCATTTGAAAGGGAGGTCTATAACCCCCACGAGAGCAGACCTGCTCCCAGTCCTCCTCACTAACCAGGTCACTCCCCTTATCCTGTTGATGAGGAATATGGCATTCCTCAGCCTCCTGGGGAGGATTACTGGGAGGAGAGAGGGTTCTACTCCACCAGTCTATCTTCCTTTCACTTTCTCAAATACTCCTCAACCTCTCCACCTGATCCTTAAGATCTGCAACCATAAGGAGCAGATCTTGAATCTTTTCCAAAAGACCATTATTTCACTGCTAAAGTGGGACATTTTTTTTGTATTACTGCAACTCCAACTGTTAGTTCTCCAAGTTGCTGTTGATTTAGTGTAAGTAATATTTACTACAGCTTTCTTTCTTTCTTTTAAAGAGGAAACTGTTTTTTTCAGCAAGACTGCAAGTCTACTATGTGACTGTTGGTCAAAAAACTCTCACAAAAACTCAGGTAAAATAATTTTATGTGAAAAATACATAATTAAAATGTGGCCATACTTTCTCAAGACAGCCATACACCTGTGTCATATGAGAAGAACTAATGATATAGTAGTTAAAAATTCTCTGTTCTTTTAGAGGAGTGCTGCCAAAATGATCCAACTCTGAATGCTCTAGGACTGATGAAATTGTGAAGAAAAGCAAGCTGCTAAGTTACTCAGAGAGGTACTGCAAGTGTTTACATGGACTGCCAATGACCTGTCTGAAGTTCGTTTGCAGTTTCATCATTTGAACATGCTTTACCTCACCAATATCTATCTATGAATTCAACGTCAAGACTTCATAGAAGAAATCTGTGTAAGCCTTAACTACAATCCATTGCGACCAAAGCCATAGCCCACTGGGAGACAGACTTTGCAGACCTATGTATTTTTATTTTTCATTTTTACAGAGACTCAACCCAGACACTTACTGTTTCAGGTCCAAATAAAACATACTGAAAGATTGCTCTTCCCTTAAGCAAAGTCTGAAATAAGGAGACAGAAATATAGGAAGAATGTGTTACTCCTATTTCACAGGAAACAGATGAAAATGGAGAAAGACTACTTGCAACTTTACTACTGACTTGCTACTCGCTGCTCACTTCTCACTACTCAGTTTAAGCAGCAAGGGAAGTCCTTAGTGTATGTAGATGTTGCAACTCTGCATCCCCAGGCAGTTCAACAACCTGGATTCTCTAAATGCAGGTAACTAGAGAGGTGACTCCAGTCTGCCCAGTAGACTTGAACCTGCTAGGGAAAAGTAGGAGGTCTCTATTCATACCTTCAAATCACAAGTTAGTAAACAGAAGGTCAACCAATAAGATCAAAAGAATGGGACCAACACTACAGACCCTTAAACTACCTTTTTTTGTCTTTTTCCAGGAATAAAAATCTCAGTAAAAATGGCTTGGTGTGTCTTTTTCACCATTGTTTATTCACTGGATCTTGCTGAGAAAAAGGAACTAATGAAAATACATGAATTACATAAAAAAAAATGCATGAAGTAGCACTATTTTCTACATATATCCTTCTTCATAAATATGTTAGAAGTGTCCTTTCTAACATAGCAACACTTAAAAAAAGTAGATACATATTTTCTCATATTTCACTAATGGCCTTCAGACAGTACAAGTTTTCTGAACTTAATAGTTCAAAAGATTATTTTAAAATCACTCATCTAGTTGTATTTTGCATAAAATTATCCATAATAAAATTAATTAAACTAAGAATAAGGCCATAATTAAAAAAATTACTTATAAATATTATTTATTTATAGGTCTCATTTTTAAGACTCCCAGGATGTTACATTTCAGTGATATCGTCATATGGAGACACTGATCTAAGCTAAGTTATTGGAAAAGGTTTATCAGACTAGTCTGATGAAAGGAGTTTTTAAGATCAATATGTATATTTCTCAGTAAAATTGTGCAGGTTTTTTTGTTTTCTTTCCATGTATCATATATTCCTTAAAAAAAAAAGAGTGTAGTCTTAAAGTTCTGTAGGTATAATTATTTCTCTGCAACATATCTCAGTGATTATAATGACAAAAAAAGACTCTTCTGCTTGTTTATGTACTTTCCAGTCTTGCTGACATTCCCATAAAAAGTAGGAGCCTTTATGATCACTGCTAGGGATGTTTGTGCAAGATTAAGAAGATAGAGTCTGAAAACCTTCAGGCTTTTTAGAAAAGTAGATAGTGCCAACAGGATATATTAACGCTTCTAGAATACTGTCACAGGAGATGTGTCTAAGGTCACTGAGACCGATCTGATCTAGTAGTTAGTTTATTAAGATTTAATCAGTAAATCTAGACATGTAAAATATTTAAGAAGTACAGATGGACTGGTAGTCAGTACTCTGTTATTTACTACACTTACAATTAGTATGGGATACAAAGATTGTCACTTAACTTACTATATATATGTCAAATGTTGCATACATGCCAAAAATGTTATTTACCAACTGATCAGTATCTGGTGCCAGGTAAGGGACCTGTTAGCCCTGAGTTGTAAATTTGAGAGGCATCCATACTCAAGAAGATCATTGCCATGTTTCAGCCACTTATCAGCTCAGTTCTCAGCAAAATTGGGGTTCTTTTGTTGTTTTATTTTGGAGATGTGATCTCATTGATAGCCTCATACAATTGGATTTACTTTGGTTAGGTCTGCTTGCTGAGCATCTGCCCAGAAAAGTGTTCGGTTACTTCAAACAAGAAAAGGGCATCCATCAGAACCACAATTGATCTTAACTCCCCACCAAAGCATTTCTAAGTCCCCTCTAGGAGCTCCCTGACTGAAGAATTTATTCAGACTGAGGGATGGTCACAGGAACATGTTGTCCTGTTCGTAAGTACTTATCATGAATAAGACAGCTTCAGAAGGACTCCAAGTCTTTATTACCTCTATGGCCCCTTTTTTCCCCTTCCAGGTTTTTCCTAACTACCAAAGTAACTTCTTTCAAACAGTCCTGTCCTGTTTATTCTTTGACTGCAGGTCTTCATTTTTGCTAATTTTTACTCTTATTGCATGTGATAGAGTCACCCTTGTAATTTTTCTTTACCAGCCATTCATGTGAAGTTCTCTTTCTGTTATGCTTCTTAATTCTTTCCTTTCTGTGTTGCTATGTTGTTAGTTCAGCCACTAATAAGGTTGCTAGAGTTGCACATCCTGTACCCCCTCTTTGCTATCTGTAACACCTTGTAATTTTTCATTTTGTTATCTTCTTAGTGCAGCCACAATTCGGGACCAGTGTTCCATATGCATGTCAAAATGTAGCTAAAAAAACCTGAATAGCAAAAAGCTCTCTTACAATCGCTTGTCAAGGAGTATCTTTATGAATGGTAGCATCAAATTTTTCTATAAGAAAGTCATTCTCTATGTTCTACCAGTATTCCGTGTCCAATATTTGAAACTCTTCTCCATCAGGAATTTTTTCAGTAGAAATAAAAATAGACTATTTGGATCATAAAATAATAACTTCACTTTCACCATATCACCAACAAGATTTTCTTCTCGATGGTGATTTTTGCTGTCAGTAGAACTGAAGTTACAATAAGTAAGACCAGAATTTCTCAGTAATATTTTTCATAAAAGACAAAATCATGCCTAAAGATTTTTGAAAGATATCACCAAGTGACACGAAGACATCACAATGTCTTTCTAGGAGCTGCTAACACATAGACACTAAGTAAGAAGCAATAGATCAGCAGTATGAACATAGCTTGTGATTAAAAGGGTTTTTTTCCTTTCGTAAAATGATTACCAAGTCTAATCTTTTACCCAGTTTGTACAAGAATTAAATGTTCTACTTCTGAACACAGCTATTTCAGGTCAACATTCTTGACATCATTTATGTGACTGCTAAAAGATTTCTGTATCACCCTTTTAAAGAAATTAATCACCACCAGCATCAATATCTACCCCTGGTAAACAACAGATGACATTTGTTTTCTTGAAACATATTCCCTATGAATTCCTTGAAAAAATATACTATCAGTTACGTGGAGGCAAATGAGCTGTTCTGAGATGGTCTGTCCATTGGACACCATTTTCTGACATTTTGTGTTTTGGTATAACTTTCTTCAGAAGGTTTCCTTTTTTCTTAGAAGGAAATTGATGAATTCATTTCCATAATTATATCTTTCCACTTCTACTCCTGTCTCGATTTGTTACTGATCTGAGAGGGTTTGAAATGATCCCAAGGGGGAAATTAAGACGCAAACAAGGTCAAATGTCTCAATCAAACATTATAGTTTATTATAACCTATGCGAAAGAGACTAAAAGAACAGGAAAGGAGAGAAGGAGAGAAAAAGAGAGAGATAAAAAGAGAGAAAGAGGGAAAGAAAGTATAGCTATCACCACGGATCCAGTGGCGTCCCGCAAGTCCTGCTTCGATGTTTGGTGGGGGAGCGCTTCCAACTCGATGTTGATCGTTTCTCCTGTTTTATAGCATCTTAACCGTCCCTTCCACCTGGTGATGATACACATGCATCGTGGGGGAGGTCTTCGGGGGCCTCCAGGCCCCTCTGTCCAGTCTCCAGGCCCCTCTGTCCAGCTCCCTGGTGCCTTGGTGCTTAGTGGGAGGGATTGGGTTATCTCTTGCATAAACAGAAGATGATCTCTCCAATCTCTTCAGGAACTCCGTACCAGATGCCAGCACAACCATAAAACTCCAGCCTGGTTTATGGTCTCAAGTGTCAGCAAGGTTGAGACAGTCACCTAAGAGAGTCTTTTACAGTCTCTTACAACTCCTCTTCTGATCCTTGGATCTTATGAAACAGAAAATTGTGCCAGGATTAGGACACAGAGAATTCTGGCTTTCAAAATAAAATTACAATACTTCTCATGAGACTTACCATCCTGTACCATATATAGTGTCATTGAATAAAGCAAATGTACTAGGCCTCAGATTTTCTTGTGTGTATGTGCAGCCTATCAGCCAGAAAACACTGCCTGCAAAATAAAATTACAGTACTCTCAGTCAGAGAGAAAATTAATATTTAAAAGAAGCAATAATTAATGAATGGTGCTCAGAGTTCTGGAGCAAGTCTTGCACAACTCAAGGCCCAAAATACAGGTATAGAACTGGTGAGTTTAATTAACTAATGTATGAAACACTAATTCACTGCTACTAACTAATTTAGCTTCCTTTCTCACAAAGGTAAGAAGAATGAAAACCAGCAGTAATACAGAGTAGCAATATTTGAATTGTTTTTGCTACTGCTTTTTCTTGTCCTGAACTACGATGTAACAGAGCATTAAGCAGATATAATCTTCCATGTAAAAATGTGGACTCAGCTGTCAAGTATTAACTGGTAAAGATCTATTGAATTAATTTTATTCTGTGGTTAAAAACACACATGAGAGCCTGGATCACAGTTTTAGATACTTAAATTTTCACCATCCCTAGAGCTATAAACTGGTTTGGCTTTATTTCAGCCATATAACTAATTACAGACTGTATAAACACTTATATACACTCAGTCTGAATCCAAAAATTACTCGTGATAGGTCCAAATTCCCATCTTACAAAACTCAGCAAAGTGAAATAGAAAATGTCCATATCAGATAGAATGATTCTTCCAGATTCTTCCATAGTTTAATTTTTTTTTATCTTATGTACATCCTTTGCCAGTCAACCTTGCTCCAGAAATCCGTTTTTGAGATTCAATGGAGACTTGCAGAAACTTTCAGTGGAACTCAATTAAAGCCTCAATCTTTTCAAAATATTGACCCCAGTTTTGTATAACAATTTTATCTGAGCCGACCTGTATTCCTTTCCTGAAAGTTGGTGTTAAGTTGTTGGCACTGTACCTTTTCATTGTTTTCCCCATTTCTTTAGTACCCACTTGTAATAGAAGTAGCTCATCTTACTTCTTCCTTTGTATAACTCAGAAATTTCTACTGGAAATGTGTTTGTGAGAGTTTTTCCTATAGAAAAAAATGCTTTTGTTTCTTAATCTCAGGAGTCTGCCACAAGATTTTCCTTAATGCATTAATCTTTCTAACATCAATGTTCTGTTTCTCACAGCGCCTGATGTATTTTAAGAGTTTTCGCCTTTCGTCTGCTCTTGGGGATAACAAATGAAATACGTATTTCTAATTGGTATCTTCTCCCTCTGGATGACTGTTTATTCTAAGATTTCCTTCCTTGCCTGTGTGATTGTATCATCTTGATCCTGAAAAAAGTTTTTCGCAGAAGCAGATTTTTCAATTATATATGTCTTTCAAACAATTTAAATACAAATTTTACTTAGCATCTGTGACTGAACCTTTAAGGCACTGATTTTTCTATATTACTGCATCAGACATCTCTCTGCTAACCTATAATGAATGTTGTTGTGATTTTTGAAGCAATATGTAGTCATAGCTGTGTCAAAGAAGGACTGTCTCATGAAGCCATGAGTAAATAGAATAGAATAGAATAGAATAGAATAGAATAGAATAGAATAGAATAGAATAGAATAGAATAGAATAGAATAGAATAGAATATTATATTTCAGGTTGAAGGGACTTATCAGCAAGTGTCTAGTTCAACTGCCTGACAGCTTCAGGGGTGACAAAATTAAAGCAAAATTCATATTCAAAAATAACACATCTTGGAGGGCATCTTTTCTAGTTGGCTCGCTGAGTACTTGTGACAAGAAATTATCAACAAAGTTCAGGAACTCATATGTGCTTGTCACAGCAGTATGGCGTTCTCAGTTGTTTTCTAAGATGTTGATATTCCCTGTCTGAACAAGGGCTACAAATCCAGAGTTTTCTCCTAATCGCCTATGGAATAACTGACCAGTGCTGTCTTCTTAGCTGAGTGATCAGTAATATATACCCACTACAACATCTTTGTTTTCCATACCCCTAATCGTCTCCCAGAGGCTCTCAACCACATCATTACTAAGGGTTGTAGAGTCAAACTTCTCCCTTAAACACTGCAAGTCCTCCTCCTCGTCTGCCATCCCTATCCCTACTAAAAAGCCTGCAGGGCTCCATACCAGCACTTCAGCTGTGGGACTCATTTCACCAAGTCTGACTAATACCAATGACATCATAGCTCTGGGAGCTATGACCAATGCTTATAGCTCATGTCTTTTTCTCTTACCATGTGCACTGGTGTACAAGCATTCCTAAGCCCTCAGCGTTCCTTCGAGTAGCATAAATGCTCCCATTAACATTGCCACCCTCAGATGATGCCCTACTAGCCCTTGACTTACTTACCTTCACTTCTCCTAATGGCATCCTTTCCCCAAATTATTCTAGTTCAAAGCCCTCTCAGTCAGTCCTGGCAGCTTAGAAGCACAGAAGCGTTTTCCTCATTGAGATAGGTGGATGGCATCAAGCCCAGTGGGGACCTGAGCTCGTTTGTGTAATTCTTCGTAATTTTTGTGTTAGAAAATTATTAAACCTAAGTTTATAAAACTAATAAATTTACCTTGCCTGCACAAGACCTCCCAAAACATGTTTTTGAAACTGACTCACCCTGAGGTAACACTGTTGTTTTTGTTGTATGCTTTCTAATTATACACTACTGATGTATAAAAGAGTAATTAGTCTTCTATTGATTCTATAATTTAACTTCTTTACAAATCTTTCTTAAAGTCTACCTTTGCTCTGCAGGTTGCTAATCATAGCAGGGGACAAGAGTGGCTGCATAGCCTACATAAGCAGTTATCAGAAATCCAGGTTCTCATGTTAAGAACTAAACCTTTTATTGGTAGTATTTCCCAAAGATGAAATACATGTATAAAAATTTGACTTTGGGATGTTTGCCTGGTCATTCTTTTAGGAACTTTTTGTTCTATACAAAATGTCTTCTGAAAACAATTTTCTTTTGAAATAATTACTTCTTTACTTGTTTTTTTTCCTGAGACACACAAAATTCACTAGTAGTGTGGAACACCCATGTCCATTCAGAGAAGAGAAGTTTTTCATGGGTGTCAGTATTTTCCCCCAGAAACATGTGGAATAGTAAGAGTAGAGGTGATTAGAAGTAGCAGAATCTTTGCTGCAGAAAAGCTTCCAGATTTGAAAAAATCTTACGGGAAACAAGAGACATTTATAGAAAAAATAAGTAATATTCTAATATTTTAAAACCCAAGTGTTGTTTAAAACTTTGTAAACCACAAAAGCAAATAAAGAAAGCAATAATTTTTGTTTTTTAAAATCGCTCAGAGACCTGAATGTCAAAATCATAAAAATTGTCTTAAATGAAAATTTTAGTTCTACTGTGTAACAAAGAAATGCCACATTGTTCTTACATTTTAACATCCAAAACATAACCAAGATTTTATGCTCTGTTGAGCGCAAAGGAGAAATGGAGCCTCAAGAATGTGCCAGTCCTTAGGATAGTCTGCAGTGGTAAATATCCTGTCATGTTTGAAAAATACGAGGGACAGTTGCTCTTTTGTACTCAGAGGGTTTGGTCTTTGAACATAATGTGTTCAGTAAACCATTGGTGTACCTTTTGACTTTCTCAAATACGCTGTGTTAAGTACACCTTAAATGTACTCTCTTTTTCTTAAGGACACTTGGTACATGTTAGCAAATTTTAATTCCCATTGCACTTGCTGGCACTACCAAAAACTAGCCAGAAACATTACTGACAAAAATAAGCATATATATAAAAATATATATACATATATATATATAAATATATACATATATATATATAATCTGAATGGCTAACATTTTATAACTGTTCTCTCATTTATTGTTTTCCAGAGATAGTGACTAAGGAAAAGTACTTCATTATTTTATATAGCTTATTAGCAATGAAGAAAAAGATAAGAATCTTGAAATATTGTGGAAATCACTGAGGGTGTCAGGTACAAACTACCAGTAAAACAGCTTGCTTTTTGCTGCGTGAAAGACCCAGACTAGGTTATTCCCTCTCTCCTTCATTTATTACCACTTCCCAAACAAAAATGAACAAATTCCTAAAGGACTTGAACAGGGAAGGTATGTAGAATATACTAAAGGACTGAGTAATTACTTCATTGGTCTTGACCCAAGAGGACACTCAGCGGTACACAGTACAGAATTTCAGCTGTGAAAAAGGTAAATTAAAGTACTGATAAGTAGTGAATTGTAGTTAAGAAATAATTTTCAAAGGGAAAACTTGGTGAGGCAGGTGGGGGCGAGCTAAAGAAATCACATTATCTGTCAGGAAGAAAACAACTCCGAACTATTCTGACAGAAAATACCAGGCCAACAGGGTGAACATCACCACTATAATTGTTTGCATGGAAGATTGCCAAAAAGACAGTCACAAAAAGGGGTCAGAGAAGCTGAATGAACACAGATCTAAATCAAGCAGCAGCAAACAACTCAATCTTGCTTTCCGTAAAAATCAGCTAGCAAGAGCTGCTCTTCCTCCACTCCCCTGGAAGGTGTTCGTTAGTGCCCATATGCACCCATGCCCAGCTGCACCTGCTATGCCTGCTGAGGCTTCCTTTTCTCGTTTTCCAAGCCTTTTCTTTCTCTTCCTCCCATATGGATAAAGACTGTTGGCAATGACTTAAAAAACCACAACAAAACAACTAGCACAGTGTTACTATTATTTTTCTTTTGTCTGCTTTTTAGAATAAGGTCGAGACCTCTGGCATAAGACATGTAGTCTCCCAAATGGATACAGGTTTATACTACAAGGTACTTCTCTGCTAGCTAAATGAATAGTATGTTACAATGAAACAGAGCAATAGATTGTCATGTTTTTCATGATTTATTCATTATTTTTTATAGTAAAAATTTTCCACAGGTTGTCAGCAGATATCCAGCCTTCTACATCATTCATCTCCTAGGGGGTCTGTTTAATCTACTTCAGGAGCACGCTTTCAAAATCAAAACAAACAAGTGTATTGTATTTCTAAAGGAACCACCAGACCAACCTAAAAAGCACTTGTGAAAAGGGAATCAAAAATATCCTTCTTTTGTCTTAGCTTTTCCTTGTAAAGAGTAGAACTATTACAGATTTTTAAAATGAACATGCAAGTTCTGGTGAAAAAAATCAAGGTCGAGATTGTGTAAGGTTTAATTATAATAACTTTTAATAAAAGTTTTCTCTCCCAGGAGTGGAAAACTTCTCTGTGAAAACTCTTTCCCCTAGAGTATGGAGTTTTATGTAGGCTCAATGCATCTTAACATAAAATATACATACAAATATAGGCATATCTTCATATATGTTATATTCAACCATAATTTGCATATCCTAGATATTATTTAGGCAAAAACATAACAAGATTAAAACATGGAAAGCGCAATATCTCAGGGAGAATCAATGGAACAGAGAAGTTATTTATACATCTGTGATTCACCACTGATTTTAAATTAGGAAATTATGTAATCCTGCTGCAATCCTCTGTTCTCTTGTGGCCTTGTCAACATTTTCAGTGCTTGAAGTTGATGAAAGCAGACATAGCTTCAGCCCAGGACGGAGGTCTAGACTCCTTTGACTCTGATATTAAATCTTTAGGCCACAGCTGTTCTATTTAAGTCTTTGACTTTTTCTGAAAAGTAACCTTGATCTACACTGAAATACGGTTAGGAATTTCAGGGAAACTGTGACAGCCAACACTAAACTAGGGTGAATATAGATATGTTTCCAAGGATAAAATAACTGCATCTGATGAAGGACGGGACTTTATCCCATTCAGGGGTTTAGAAACAAAACTAAAATGGAAACTGTATGGGCTCCCGTAACAATAAGGCTCAGTCTTAGCTTGTATCTCTGCTGTATCAAGCAATAAAAGCACCACTATCACCAACAATATGCTTTCAGTTCCATTGTATGAACAGATAAAGTGATTATGAGTTTCTGTGACAGAAAGTGCTGGTGGAGGACGTGAAGGCAGCCTTGGTTGTTGAAAGGGTGATTGGCCATTGGAATGCGTTGCCCAGGGAGGTGGTGGAGTCGCCGACCCTGGAGGTGTTTAAGGGGAGATTGGATGTGGCACTGAGTGCCATGGTTTAGATGATGGTTGGTGATAGTGTTGGGTTATAGGTTGGACTTGATGATCTCAGAGGTCCTTTCCAACCTTGTCATACTGTGATACTGTGATACTGTGTGTGATGATGAGACAGTGGAGTTTAGGATGTTGAGAAGAGGGAGCAGGACAAAAAACTAGGATCATAATCCTAGACTTCCAGCATCAGACGTTGGTCTCTTCAGGGAGTCTTACCTGAAGTTTAAAGTACTGACGGTTGTCAAAGGTAACAGGAAATACTTCTGTAGCAGAAGGCTAAGGAAAATGTAGGCCATTTGCTGAAAAATGCAGGGGCCCTGGTAACGCAAGCCATGGGAAAGACTGAAGTCCAGAACGTTTTCTTTACCTCTGTTTTTAAAAGACTGACCTTCAAAAATCCCAGACTCTGGAGACAAGAGGGAAAGTTTGAAGCGAGGAATGGCTACCCTTGATGGAAAAAGACCAGATTTGGAATGCTGAAGCAAACTGGACATACAGAAGTCCTTATAGGATACGCTCATGAGTGGTGAAGGAGTGGGGTGAAGCCATTGCAAGACTATTCTCAATAAACTTTGAGTGATCATAGAGACTGGGAGAGGTACCTGACAATTGGAGGAAATAAAACGTCACTCTTATCTTCAAGATGTGCAGGAAGGAGGACCCAGGGAACTACAGGACAGTCAGTTTCACCTCAGTCCCTGGAAATGTGAAGAATGAATTAATATTTGAAACTATTACCATGTACTTGAAGGACAAAAAGTTGATAAGGAGTAGTAGACAGCATGACCTCACCAAGGGGAGGTCATGCTCAACCAACTTGATAGCCTGTTATGATGACATGACTAGCTTGGTAGCTGAGGGCAGAATGGTGAGTATTTTCTACCTTGACTTTAGTGGAACTTGCCAACACTGTCTCCCCCAGCATCCTGAAAAACCTTTTTACTATGAGGTTGACACAACACAGCAATAGATTGTGGAGTCTCTATCCTTGAAGATATAGAACATGGTCCTGGACAACTTGTTCTAGGTGATCTTACTTGAGCAGGAGACTTGGGCAAGATGACCTCCAGAAGTCCCTTCCAATATTAGCCATTCTATGACTCTATGACACTTGCAGAAGCACCCAACAATGAAGGAGTCTACCTGAATCTGAGAACATGAAAAGCAATTTGCAGCATCCAAACCCAAATGAAAGTATTCTTATGTGTTCATAGACAGAAAGTAGAAAAAGAAAACTGAGATCTTGGAAGTATTTTAAGGCTCTCTATAAATCTCAGACAACAAATGTACAAGTTTCAACACTCAAAAACATCAAGAAAATCATGGTTTTAAAGAAGTTAAATTGACAGTGGCAATAGTAGCGAGAAAGCAGAAGCAGCAAAATGTTTGAAGTGCCATTTCAGTGATGATGAAGCTGATGGATGAGCTGACAGAAACAAGAAACACTAAACGAAGCAGAGGACATGAATCTCCGAAACACTCATTTGAGATGAAAGGTAAAGTCTCAATGAGAACCTCATTTACATAGATTTAGCTTTTGGATGAAAACTAGTTTTGTGAGTTCATACATCTGCACTGCATTTTGAAAGGCAACTCCTCTTTTTTGCCACCAGGCTTTAAGAACTACGTTTTTTTTAAAAAAACCCCCAAAACTGTTTCAGAGCTAAGGTACAGAAGACAACAGAAATTAATGTTGTTAAAACATTTATATTTAAAAATATAGCACTCAAAAATACTTAAGAGTAAAAATAAGCATTTCAAAATGTACATGGTAAACGTTCATGGCACTTTACATCAGAGCATCTCCTTTTAGTGAAGATAAATATAAACCAACGCCATTTAAGAAACTGATTTTTAAAGCAAAATTTTACCTGTTTGATCATCTTAAAAATGTTAAGACCATCCAGAGTTTTCAATATGTCTTGTAGTGATATCGACCATGAACTCTCCAAAACAACTTCAAACTATGTTTTAAAAATGAGCCCTCTTTCCCCACTCTCAACTTTAACATGCCTGTGCCTCTCCGGGAAATGTTCAAAACACCAAATGCAATGTAAGATGTTTAACTGTTGCACAAAGGGTATTGCATTGTGTTGCAGCCTTAAATCCATCTCTAATTTGCAATGGCTTCAGGATAGCATACTACCTTCCGTATACAAAGACATTGTGTCTATATAGACTTTGTGATCGCTGATATTCTCTCCTAAAATGTTTCAAGAAGCTCCAATTTTCTCCCTAACATGACAAGATATTCCAGAATGATCACACTTAGCAGGAAACCAGTTCTGTTAAGTCTTGCTTGCCATAGCAGTATCATGTCATAGCTGCAGTCTCTGTAGCAACCATGAGTGCTGAAACTCTCAGAAAAAAGAAGCAGAAGTATATTTAATTGCCTTCTGATGCACTATTTAAAGCATCAGGGAAAAAAATTAATTTTTTGTATTACACAGAAGAAAATTAAGTAGTTTCAAGTATACCTGTTCTAGTTGAGAAAAAGCAACGTTCTTTAACAACTAATTAATCTGTTTTTTTCCTAATTCTAACACTAGGTTGGAGTTAAAACAGTATGTCCAACCATTATTTAATAACTGTCTATGGTGTGCTGCAGTCAACAGAGGTAGCAGATATGTTATTAGAAAGAGAATGTGGATAAACATGTTAGAATAGAACCAATTATGATAATATCTTTGCCTGTTGGATAGTTACAACAAACTTTATGGTTTCCAAGTTGGCTTAGACTGAATCTGAAAGTTATTGTACTTGCACAGATCACAAGCACTTAATCTGATTACCTGCCTGAACAACTCCAAAGAAATACTTGTTTTTCAAAAAATTGTTATCCTTACAGTTAAGTGGGAGTTGTGGGGGGGGTTATTTCTTCCTTTTCTTTTTTTTTTATTTTTTTAATTAAGATTTGAGAATAAGCCTTGTTGTTTACCATCTTCTACTTCCTGCTAAACCTTAGACCACAAAAAGTCCTTGCTGCAAAGAGAAGGTGCTGCATTCAGAATATTGATCATGAAATTTGATGCTTCTAAACACTGAATCTCTAGAACTGCTTTGGGTTCTCTGTCTATTTGCTTTCATTCATGGCTATATGGTTCTGATGGTTAATGTTAAAAAAAGAAAGTTTATTATCACAATTGTCAAAGTTCTTGGCTGACTATTTAATCTACTGAAAATTAAGAATATAAAGATACTCTGGAGGCTACTATTCACTGTAGTTTCCATGTGAAGAGTTTGACATGATTACCATATTTTCAGGCTCCAATACTGTAAAAGAGTTAAAAAGGACAATACTGAAACAACAGGCATAGGCCTAAATTTGAATTGAAACTCTGACTTTTAAAATAGCCAGGACCTCTGAGGACTTGTCTGTATAATGACACAGTGCTGGTCAGTTCTGTATAAAGGTGGGTATCATCCAGGTCTGATCTGAAGGTGTCATGAAATTAACCATCTCAAGAGATTTGCCCGTGTTCTGTAAACTACAGGAATGTCAGATCCTTTGTGTTTCAAATCTTTCTTACTGCATGCTGACAGTGAATACCAGAAGAATAGGTACACCTGCCAGTCTAAAAGTTTGGAGATACCAATTCTTTATCATTGAAGGATGTTACTTCAGATGACTATACTGGAAGGCAATATCCCTCTTGAAATCCAGGACTGACACATAAGCCAAGGAGACAACAGTGTTGGCAGTATCATCACACCTTTTATGGGACTAAGTCCTCCAGTCCTAGTGCAATATTATGATGTTGCCTTAGACAACCTTTCTGCTCTTCAGAGCCAGTCAATTAGCCAGAAATTGTTGCAAGCAATTGAAGAGCCAAGCTTGGACAGCAGACTTGATCTTCCCTGAATGAGGGAGATTTTCAGCTTGATCACCCAGACCTGAGTTGTGTACTGGCTTATAATGATTTAATCACCATAGAACATGATCATAAAGTATTATTTATGCAGTACAGGAGTGCTTAATCCGAGTCTGGCTCTTCATCCTAAATCTTTCTACATAACTACAGAAAACACATAATATTTTGAGACATTATGAATTCCAAAATATATGCGTAATCTTAGTGTCTGTCATTCAACATTTTGACAAAGTTGTTCGCAATACTCTCTGTTGCTGTGGGCTGAATATTTCTTTATTGAAGTTGAAAAAATAATGAAAATACAATGAATATGTCTGAAATATTTAAGACTTACTTCTGATATACATTCTTCTGACATATAATTGCACATATACAGTTTCTTATTTTCATGTGTATACACACAAATTTATAAATGTTTGTTCACTCTTAGAGCATTCAGGGAATGCAATCAGGAAAATATGGGAAGGGGAGGAAGATAAATATATCAAGAATGTACTTGTCTCGCATCAATGACTTTTCGCCTGAATAGAGCTGTTTGAGTCAAAAGGTCAGTGCTGTTAAGCTCCTGCCTTTCTTTGTGGGAAAGATAAAAACTTAGCAGTAGCCTATCACTCAAAAGAATAACCTTTAATCTTAAAATCAAATTCAGCTTTGGCCTGCAGCACTAGCAGATAAAAAAATCTATACATTGAATAATATGTTTCTTAAACAATATTAGACTGGCTTTGCCTGCTTTATCTTCTTACACCCTATGGGAAAACTGCTGAACAAGTTTTTAGCAAAAAAACCATATGTACATTATAGCTTGTACCTATCATTATCGTAAATACAGCTGGTAACAGAGTTTATATGAAACACTGACTATGTTTACAGTATTAACCACACAGGCCTCTAGAAATTTCCTCTGACAGAAGAAGGCATATTATTTTGTAATATGCTCCAAAGTCATGTAGTTCTTCCAATAACATCTGTCCACAATAGATGTCTAACTCTGTATTGAGTCATTGAAGGCACATAGAAGTAATGGACAAACTTTAACAATTTATCTGCTTATATAAGAACACTAAATCTTATATTTCAATGTCCAAGAAGACATTTTAACACTGTTGCCTTGATCAATACTTATTGTTGGCACATGGAAGTAAGTCCTAAAGCACTTTTAGAAAAAACTTTTAGATAGCACTCCAATACTCAGTCCACTTTTACAGATAGAATTTGTGCATTCAGGTTCCTTTCTTGTTCATTAGCAGAATCAACATGGAAAGTTGCGTATTACTCCTAGATTATAACCCTGGTAGTTAGTGTTGTGTTTACTGTCTACAGTGAAGAAGGTAATGGAGAATTAAATAGTCCTCTAACCAGTGTTTCTCCTGGAATCAAAGTGTCTTGGAACTTTACCAAGTCCACTATTAAAAACCAGCAGAAACAGAAAAGTAGGGAGATGTTTATTAAGAAAATAATTCAGATGTACTCTTCCTCACTTCAGATTTTGACTTCTGTATTTATCCTATAGTCCAGTTAGAGAAACAGAGAAAGACAGGGTTTGCTATAAATTCACTTGAGTCACCTCAAAATGAACTTCCCATGAGCTCAGCATTTAGTGTCTAAACAATATCCAAAAAATGAATTTGTTGTTACATATCTGTACCGTAATCACATAACACAAGTGTTCCATCTTCTTCTGCCTTTAAACAGCAGATTTTCAGCAGAAGATACAGAGTCATGCTAGGACTGGAAGTCTTAATGAAAAAAAGCAGTATTTTACATAACATTGAAAACAGAAAGACTCTGAGGACTAAACAAAACTCTACTACCTTCACGACTCCTCTGTGCTGATAGCAAATGCAGCTGAGGAGATTCATGGGCAAATTTTAGCCCTAAGGAAATGTACTGAATATTTGAAGAATAAAACAGATGTTGAAGATGGCTAAAATACTTTGAAAATATCCTTGTCAGCCTGTTGCAAGTTAAAAGTGAAATTTGTGTATTCCGTATTGTAGCAAAACTGCAACATCAGTATATTTAGGTCATTCATTAATCTGATTCAAAATAATAAATATGTGATATTCATTGGTATCACTTCCCAGATTTCAATTCTGTGTTTGAATTTTATTGTCTAGAATTCACAGGAAAATACACATAGACCCTAAAACAGTAGTTAGTGGTATTCCTGAGGATGAGGTCAGTGATCATAGACGCACAGTGGCTGAATAGACTTTCAAGGACTTGAAGAAGACTACTGTGAAGTAAACAGAAAAGAATAATTTCCATACTAACTGGTTTTCCAAGGGCTGTTTCTGACAAGTTGTGTGAATATCTGTATTTAGCTGTAACAGTAAAATTAGCATTGAAATGACAGTTAAATACTGAAAATGAGTAATACGGAGAGGTAGTAGAGACTACCTTCTAAAGAGCTTCACACTTCTTTCTTTGTATTAGCATAACAGCCATCCCTCACATTTCTTACTATTGTTTTTTCACTATTATTTTCTATAGGATTTTATGTTCCTTGAATTTAATACAATGATTTTTCAAACAGATTTTTTCTTTCAACTGAATATTTAGCCTTTCTTTGTCAAACTATCCTATGGTTCTATACCTGAGCCAGTGAAGAGTGATGGGACTCTGCACCAGCAGGATGCCCAGACAGGTATAGGACATTCTGGATCCCTGGGGGTGTAGGACAAGTCACAACTGTGCTACTGCAGTGAAGTTTTAAAAGTTTCCTTGTTGGGCAAGACCAACAGTAACTCTTTACTTTTCTCAAAGTCTTCATGCTATTATTAGTTGCATTACAAGTACTGTAGATCTCCTGAGTGCGGTGATCAATACAGATTGATAGTAGAAGATAGCTTATGTACTCTGTTAATTCCATTTCTTCTTGTCAGTATCTCATAGTAATTTGTCATGGTAGTTTCACATGTGATGAAACATGCTAAATCAAGAAGAATGAGGACATCGGTTAAGCATACTTAAAAGGAGGTAGTGTCTCCAGTATGATGGTTTCATGACACCATCTGCCAGAGAGAAGTAAGTGATTGATCCCAGTAGAGCTCCGGTAAAGTCTGAAGTTACCAAAACACTTGTTTTACTCAGCTTTTTAATGAATCAACCTGTATATACTCACTTTACGATTATAAGGATTTTAATATTTGACTACCGCTTTGTACTACTGGAATTGTCTATTCCATGCTTCATGCTTTGTCTAATATTTTTAGTTTGTGGCTTAATTTATCCTTTTTCACAGGAACTGATGCCTAGTCTGCTTCACCAAAATGGGGTATGTTATGTAAATTAATAAACAGCCCAGAGTCTGAGACTCTGCACCCTTGATTTTTAAAAGTTTATTTATCCCAAATAATAGTCAGGAAATACATTAGTGGAGATCAGTGAAAAGATAAAATTCATCCCATCAGAAAAAGACTTAAGTTCACTAGTGCATTCAGAGCTGTATCAATAGCAGAGACATGATGACAGACTCCAAAAGCTCTCTTAAGTTCTTTAGGCAGATTTTTCTGTACCTATTGCTACCAGTACTTTCCAGTACTTTCCAGTTTCTTCACTCCAGACACCTGTGATTGTTACATGTATCTCAAACCTAGATGACAGGACGAACTGTTGAGGGCAGTAAATGCATATTTTTACTTACTGTAAAGAAGGATGTAAATTATATTACTATATATGCATTTTCCTTTATTTTGCTCTTTTAAAACATGTCAACATGACATATATGCGGTTTGGGTTTGATTTTCAAACAAGACAAACAGTTTTGTCTTATTGCTTCCCTCACTTGGGTTAAACATCATCTCATTAAATTGACACAATTTAGCGCTGTAATCTACTTTTGGGAATATTTCACGTTTAGGAGACAAAAATTTGACAGCATCATGAAGCTTCAGAAAGGGAGAAGAATAAAAGAGGAAAGATATTGGTGTGTGTACCTATAAATAGTGTCTTTCAATATATATACAATATATCTAGACTTTTAGTTTTTATTTTGTTTTCTAAATACTCATAATGCCTGCTAGGTAGATAAGTTACATCTAGTTCCAAAATAATTCAGACTAGATCTGAATATTAACAGAAAACTATTCAAGACTTGCCATAGCATTGCAATGTAAAAAGACACATCAGAACTTGTAATTAATTCACAACTGGAAAGGGCCAAGAGAAGGAGCTCAGAAGAATTCAAGAGCAATTTTATTCTTTAAATAAAAATATACTGTAGTCAGTCTTGTCCCAAGACACAAGGATAAACAGAATGCAAGACAGGCATATACACACATAAAGGCAAAAGTAAGTAGCGCACTTCCTGCCACTTCTAAATAGTATTTGTAATAATCCTGAGCACATTCAGGATTTTTTTGTTGTTATTGTTGGTCTGTTGTTGTCTGTGGGACTTGAGGGGGAGTGTTTGGGTTTTTCTCTCTTTTGGATGCGTTGTTTTTTCTGCAGGGAAACCAGTGAATTACCTAAAAATCTTCAAGGCCAGAATACAATGTGAGCATGGCAATGGGAATTGGATAACTGATGTGTTTCACCTATATATAGAAATCAGAAAAGAGGCCTCACTCCAATTTTTATGGACAGTATTCTTCCTGGTATCCAAAAATACTTACACACACAGCTATCTGTGATGTAGAGTTTTGGATCTCCTTCCAAGATCTGCATTTCTCCTTCAAAAAAAGTTGCTTCTCTTTAACAGTGTCATAGAATAACAGAATGGTAAAGGTTGGAAAAAACTTTTGGAGCTCCATTCATCTCATCAAGCAGGACCACCTAGAGCCACTTGCTCAGGACCATGTGTAGACAGTTTTTCAGTCTTCAAGAAGGGGGATTTTAAAACTTCCCTGGGCAACCAATTGCAATGCTCAGTCACCCTCACTACAAAAACTGTTTCCTGATGTTCAGACAGAACCTCCTGTGTTTCAATGTGTTCCCACTGCCTCTTATCCTCTCACTGAGTACCCCCGGGATAAGCCTGGCTTCATCCTCTTTACACACTCCCTTCAAATATCTATATACATAGATGAGATGCCCTCTAGGCTAAATAGTAACAGCTCTTTAAGCCGTTCCTCATGGGAGAGATGCCCCAGTCTCTTATTCATCCCTGTGACTCTTCATTGAACTGTCTTAATACGTCCAAGTGTGTCTTGTACAGAAGAGCCTAGACCTACACACAGCATTCCAGGTGTAGCCTCACCAGGGCTGATTAAAGGGGAAGGAACAACTGCTTCTGAGGATACCATACATTTTCTTTGTGGCAAGGGAACATTGCTGGCTTATGTTCAACCTGGCGTTCACCGTGATCCCAGGATTTTTATTTCACAGCTACTTTCCAGCTGGGTGGCCCCTAGCATATGGTGGTGCATAGGGTTGTCCCACCTCAAGTTCTGGATTCTGTACTTCTCCATGTTGAACTTCATGAGGTCCACATCAGCCCATTTCTCCAGTCTGAAAAGGTCCCTCTGGATGCCATGGATATGACTCTCTTTGCATCAGCCAGCCACTCTTCCCAGACTAGTGTTACCTGCAAACTGTATGAGATCATACTTTTCTCTATCATCCAGCATGCCAATAAAGATATTAAACACGACTGGACTCGGTGTTGATCCACTGAGGTACACTGGAAGGCAGTAGGCTTTTTCCCACTGATCATCTCTGGGCCTGGTCATTCAGCGAATTTCCCAACTACTTCCCTGTCCACTCATCCAACCTGTACATCAATAACTTTTCTATGAGGGTCTTATGTGAGATAGTGTCAAAAGTCTGGTCGAAGTTCAAGTAGACAAAATCTAGTGCTCTTCCCTTGTCTACTAGGCCAATGACTTCATCATAGACGTTTACCTAGTAGGTTGAGTATGATTTTCCTTTGATGAAGCCACGCTGACTACTTCTGATGTCCCTTATGTGCCTGGAAATGGTTTTAAAGACTAGCTGTTCCATTAGCTTCCCAGAGAACAAAGTGGGACCTGACTGACCTCTGGTTCCCTGTGTCATCCTTCTAACCCTTCCTGAAGATAGGCTTGACATTTTCTCTCTTACAGTCTTTGGCACTTCTCCCAGTCATGATGATCTATCAAACACTGGGAAGAGTGGCCTCACAATGACACCTGCCAACTCATTCAGCACTTGTACCTGCACCCCATCGACGATTGCATACTTATGTAAGTCCAATTTGTTTGAGTATTGTTTGGCCTGATTATTCTCTCCTGTTCCAGATTTTTACCCTGAATATCTAAGTAGTTATATCTAGTTTACTGGGACTTGGGGAGGGTTTAGTTTGTTCAGGATTTTCTTTTTGAGGGAGTGGGGTAGATGGTGGTGATGACAGAAGAATTTCAGCTTGACAGACAATTTTAAGTCATGTTTCTACAGAAATACAGAAGCTTTGAACTTTGCGTGATTTAACAGCTTATTCTGAAGTGAGTTTGGGAAGCATAGTCCAAAGATACCTGCCATACCCTCTGTAATACTGCAGACTCAGGAACTGCAGAGTAATAATTATGTGGACCCATATGAATGCATGATATGACCTTAGATTGAGATTTCTCTATGCTATATATTTACAGCTACAGTTCAGTGCTAATTTGGCAACATCTGCACTATGTTTCATCAGGTGGTAGAGACGTGCCCTTAGGTAGTAAAGGCAAGAAATACTTACTGGGCAAGAAATACTTAGCTATGCGGCTAAGCATGAAGTAAGGTATGACATAAAGGTTGTTTTAAAGAAAAATTATATAAACTCTTCTCAACATCATAACCTTCTGCTTTTTCCTTCTTTACACCTAAAAGTACTGTGCCATAAGACATTAAGTTCAATTATTAAATAGAGACATGGTACACCTGCTCAAAAAATCTAAGAAACCGCTATGTTTAAATATTCAGTAGCATATATGAGAAAAAAAAAGAAAAATAAGCAGAAGTACTTGTTGCAAATTGGAGAAGACTTAAAATTATTGAACAGAATTCAGAGGGGAAGAAATAAATAATTTTAAAGACGTTATCCTTCATAGAGATGCCTTGTTCATTATGAAACTGTGGTTTACCTGATGGTCATGACTGGATTATTTTGAGAAAAATAAAACATGACTCTTTCCCAACTCACTTTTTTTTTTTTCCCTTTAATATCTGGGACTTTATTTTCTCCATTATATCTGAAAATTAGACTAGTTTTTTTTAATATTGTAATACTGTTGTGGTTTAATCCTCTCCATCAACTAAGAACACCACAGCTGCTCGCTCGCTCCCTTTGGGTGGGATAGTGAAGAGAACTAGAAGGGCAGAAGTGAGAAAACTTGTCAGCTGAAATAAAGACAGTTTAATAGATAAAGCAGAAACTGTGCACATAAACAATGCAAAATGAGAAATTTATTCACTGCTTTCCATTGGAGGGAGGCATTCAGCCATTTCAGAAAAGCAGAGCTGCATCATACATAACAATTAGTTGGGAAGACAAACATCATAACTCTGAATGTACCCCTTTTCCTTCTTCTTCCTCCAGCTTTTTGTTGCTGACTATGATGTCATATGTTATGGAATATCCCTTTTGTCAATTGCAGTCAGCTGTCCCAGCTATGTCCTCTCCCAACTTCTTGTGCTCCCTCAGCCTGTGCACTAGTTAGGTGGTGTGAAAAGCTGAAAAGGCCTTTACTCTGTAAGCACTGCTCAGAAATAGCTAAAATATCCCTGTATTATCAATGCTTTTTCCCACATAAATCCGTAACATAGCGCTGTACAAGATTCTATGAAGAAAATTAACTCTATCCAAGATACAATCAGCACAAAGATACAATAATGCTCTGTAACACTGTACTCAATCACTAAAGAACAGCTGTGCATGTTTTAGTCAACTCAATTTGATGTTTCGACTTTCAGGTTTTTGTTATTTAGATATTTTAATAAAGATACCGGAATGAATTATTGAATACACATTTTGTCACCATTCTAATAGTAAGATTATAAAAATTAAAAGACCTGGAAGAATTTAGGAAGAAAAAGATCTTAATTCACATTTTTCTTATGTTTAACCAAAGCCCTCCAATAGTACACAAAGAGAAATAAATCTATTGCATATATGTTTTGACACAGTTGTGTGTGTTACTTGTCAGTGCTAACTGGAAAAATATGGAAAACAGACAAAACTACAGTAACAGTTACAAGATAGCTGTAATCAGCTTAATTGCCGTCATTCTAAGATGGATAGTTCTGGTTAGTGATTTGGCTGATACACAAGAAGGTGTGCCTGAAATATGCATGTATAGATAATTTGCATTGGGAAGAGTTACTACCTTTTTGAAGAAAAGTTTGAATTCAAAGTGATAAATTGTCAGAACACTTTGAAGTGAGTACCATGAAACTCAGTATAGACAAGTGGAATATCCTGCACAGAAAGGAAAAATCAAATGAAAAATTCTAAATCTAACCACTTGTCTGGAACACACACTATAGGTTATGGAGGATGTACATTCAACGCTGGACTATATGTGATCATATTCCCAAAATTTTGGGCCAAAGTATGGAGAGATCTTAACTTTAAGGCATTTTCTCTGCTGCAACAGCTAACAAGAAGTCCAATATCGAAGACTGGTTTATATTAACACTTCTTTTGTTACTGTTTGCTGTTTCGTCAAGGAGTGAAAGGTTGAGTATTGAAAAGGTAATCCAAGGGAGAAAATCAGAAGATATTGAGAGAGAATAAATGAAACAACAATGAAAACATCTATAGATTAGAATAGAAAGTGGCTGATCACTAAAAATGTGAGTAGCCCTGGGTCATGTAACGTAACAAGAATTATCAGCTACGGATATTTGTAAATCTTAATTTATCAAAGATTTTCTGTGCCTTTAAGAGATTATGTCATGTTTTAAATTAAGTTTTTTACAGTAAACTTGAAGAAATATCCATGTATTCAAGCTTGTAAACCTGTTGCTAATGTTTAAGAACCTGAAAACAAATATGCTGTTTTCAAATGTTCTGAGCATGGATGTAAGCTGTATATTATATTTTCTGCTTCTTAGACACCTTGAAAATTCAGGGTAGAGCATGAGACTTAACCCAGTTATGTCTCTTACAGCCCTTCATAATCTGCATAGCTCTTAAGTCACAAGTGGAGATATTTCCAGATTTTTTCCAGCTTCGCTTATTTTTCTGATTTCCTTTCTATTTTAGTTTTCCTTCCTGTATTTCCCTCATCTTTATTTTGCTTCTCTTCCCCTTCACTAGTCCTTGTCTTACAAAACAGTGCTAGAAAAGAGACAGTCTTTATAAAACAGTTTAACTAGGTTTATTATAAAGTAACATCAACCAAATAAAACCAAAAAATCCCAAACCCCACAACTGTCTGCATGGAAATCATCTCATCTGAGAAAAACAAAGAGGTAAATTCTTAACTTCATGTATATTAAATACGTGCATACCTTTTTTCATGTTGAATTTTTCCATACAAGTAGGACATATGCATGGAGTTCCCTTCCCTCCCCTCCCCTTCCCTCCCCTTCCCTCTATCCATTCCACTCAGGAAAACAAACCCCCAAACATGCAGAAGGTAAATCACTGAGTCGTGCAGCTCTGTGTCGAGTTTCCTCCTGACAGCTCTGTTTATCAAAACCTCCCCTTCCCTTCCCTTGTCCATGTACTAGTAGTTTTAATTACATTTTTGCCTTACCCTTTTCCTACTTTCTTTTGCCATTTTTTGGCTTTACAATTTTTAAGTCTGCACATACCATTTGCAGTATCATAGAATGATAGAGTTTTGAGTTGGAGGAGACCCAAGATTATCTACTTCCAACACTCTGCCATAGGCAGGAATATCCTCCCCTAGGTCAGCTTGCTTATAGCCTCTCCAAGTTGGCCTTGAACATCCCCAAGGATGGGACATCCACGACGTCTCTGGGAGACCTGTTTCAATGCCGTACAACCATGCAGTAAAAAATTTCTTCTTAATGCCTAATATTAATCTACTCTCTTTCAGGTGAAAACCATTACCCCTCATCATATCACTACACTCCCTGAATAAGAGCCACTCCTCATTTTTCCTGTAGGCCCCTTTAAGTACTTGAAGGCTTCCATAAGTTCTCCCTGAGGCCTGTTTTTCCATAGCCTGAACAACCACAACACTCTGACCATGTTTGTGGCCTTACTTTGGACTTGCTGTGCTGAAGACTCCAGAACTGAACACAGTACTCCAGGTAAGGTCTCACGAGAGCAGAGTAAAGTGGCAGAATCACCTCACTTGACCTGCTGGTCACACTGCTTTTGAGGCAACCCAGGGTATGATTGGCTTTCTAGGCTGTGAGCATACAATGGCAACTCATGTCGAGCTTCTCATCCACCAACACCCCCAAGTCCTTCTCTTCAGGGCTGTTATCAATCCATTCTTTACCCATCCTGTAATTGTGCTTGGGATTACCCAAGCCAGGTGTAGGACCTTGCGCTTGGCCTTGTTGAACTTCATGAGGTTCCCTCAGGCCCACCTTTCAAGCATGTGAAGGTCCTTCTACATGGCAACCCTTCACTCCAGAGGTTTGACGGTGCAACACAGCTTGATGTCTTCAGCAAGCTTGCTGAGGATGCACTCAGTCCCACTGTTCACGTCTCTGACAAAGATGTGAAATAACATTGGTCGCAGTGCCAGCCCCTGAGGATGCCAGTCGTTACTGGTCCCTACTTGAACATTGAGCCGTTGAACACAACTCATTGAATGCCAACATCCATCCAGTTCCTTGTCCACCCTACCCTCTTCTACAGTAGGGAGTTCTTCGATCTTCCATTCCTTGTTTTTTTTCCTTGTTGACTGTTGCTGAATACTCTGAGCAGAGGGGTATTATTTGCCTGCTAAAGACAAATATGTGAACCTAATGCTTAAAATTCATTTTTAAGGAGCCCCCAAACCCAAACAAGGCTATGCATTCTACAATAGCTGAAAAATGGTTTGAGTCAACTCTTGTTTTTCTGGATTTTCTTTTTAAAATATAATACTTAACAAATACAACTACTGAATTGTGTTTATAACAATGTAAATACAATATTTCCTAACATATTTTGGTCCTGAAAGCCCCAGGATGAGACCAGTTATGGAAAAATTCTGTCAAGTTATAATATTATACTCTTGGATGGCACATTGAATCTAGGCGTTACTGTGTTCTAAATAGACTCTTGAATTCAACTTGAGGCAATTCTTGATTTGATATAGACATCAACATTCTCCTAAAGAAAATCCAAACAGGTACACATACTACAGCGACTCAATCCTTCATCTCTCAGAAGCAAATAAATAAACAGCAAGAAAACTCTACAGTAAAAGCTTAGTAGTCTTCGCTTAATGATATAACATTCTCTTAATATTTGTAACAGTTGTACTGTTAAAGTGGTGGGGGTTTTAAGCCCTTTTGACCAAATGAATAGTTTAATTTACATAAAACTCTCCATAACCTACAATGCAGTTTTTCTGCACATAAATATAGTAACCAAAAAGCTATAGTTAAATTAAAAAGACTGGTTGATGACCTGAATCACTGAATATGGATTTAAATGACTTTTGGAAAGACCTTTAAGTGGAAAGTCTTCATATGCATTATTTAATTCACACTGTTGAACATAAGATAACAGTTCCTAGGTTTATTAGCAATCCTAAGTACCCTTTCCTTGTAACACAATATGCAAGTTCCAATCTTCAAATCTAGTTTGAAGTAAAGAGGCAAGAACATACTACATTTTTTGTTTACTGACAGCTAATAAGAATTAAAAAAAGCAAAAAACAAAACTGTCATTGTGAACAGAAACTCCTAACTAGCTTTACAGAAGGAATATGACAAGCTTTTCCCCTGCTAGTAAAAAGTCTTCCACATAGGCTGTAAAATGGTAAAAGATGTAACCTAAGAATGTAAACTGTAGGGTTTTTAACTTTCTGAAGTAAAGTGATAGTCACCTAAATTAAAACAATTTTTACTGATTTTTATAGAGATTTCCAGTAGCTTATCATCCAAGAATTAATCAGCTCATGAATTTTGTTAAGCTGGTGAGACCAACAAGAAAATATTTTCAGACAGCAGTTCTCTTAAAATTCCTGGTGCTCTTATTTATAACAGAAGTGTATACTAACAGCTAGTACAGTTTGAAGACATGAAAAATTATCTGGGAAAAAAAGATTCTAGTCATATTTCATGCACAAAATTAACCTCCAGCTATGAATAAAGATATTCATTTTGAAGGACTGAGAAAGGGAAGACAATGGCTGGAAGAAAACTTTGTGTTTGGCTGTGGTTTTGTTCTATTGTTCAGAAAAGCCAGAGCCAGACTATGCAATTAAAATTTTTGCTATAGGACATGAAGGAAACAAATTTTTGTGCTACACAACACCTAAATAGTACTCCTAGGAAGTATTCACTTTACTGGGTGGGTAACAGTGCATTTATCAACATCAGGATCTTAGTTTGTTAGTAATCTTGTAAGGCATCAATCCTGTTCTGTCATCTCGTGCAGTTTGGCATAGTACAGTAATGTATGTGAATTTCATCATCATGCATGTGATTTTTTTATTTTTATTGTCAGCCAAGTGTATGCAAGGGCACAGGCTTTTTACACACCTTTTTCCATTTTTCCTTTTCTTTTTCTTTTAGTATACATGATTGAGAGTGACATTTCAAAGTGAGTTTGACAAAGACCACCAAAAAGCAAATTCAAAAGTGTATTAATCCTTTCTCAATTGTAAAATGTTTTGTCAGATAGTGACATCTGATATTTAAGCTAACATCATGTCAACTACTTTTCCTGGATCATCAGTTTATTTTATTTATTTTTCTTCCTTTTTTTTAATATAATACAATTTTTCCCAACTTAATATGTTTTGTACTTCCACAGATTTTATACTTCACCAGAAGACAAAAAAAGAGCAAATTTGAAAGAATCGTATTTTGAAATACATTACAAATACTGTAGAACTCCGTAATTGTAGCTCAGTGATTTGCTTGCATTGTGTTTATTAAATTACTTTATGTTATTTTCCCACTCCAGCACACTGATAAGAAGCATAGCATTACAGCAGGCAAGCCATGCCACTCTTACTTAACAGTGCTCCAGCATTGCAATTAGATTTATAATATTTTGCCTGGCTGAGGCTTCTATACACACTTACCCAAATGCAAAATTTCCCTTTAGGTTGAATCTTGCCATACATGATATCTCAGTATATGAAGCACTTTCTTATTGACTTTTTAAAATAACAGCTTAAAGATCCATTCAAGTCAGAAGAAAAGTCCTGAATAGTGTCACTGGGATATGCATTAAACTACAAGCAAAACTCACAGTCTGAAGTGGTATTCGATAATGTGACACAAACCCATCTCTGCACCCAGAAAGGAGCCCAGAGACACTGCAGCAGGCAGGGGAACCCCAGTAACCCAGTCAGGGGAATGAGTCCCTGCCCTGGTTCCCTGGACTGTCCCAGAAGACCCCAACCCCACAGGCAGGGGGAACATGCAAGGGGGGTCACGAGCAACAGCTCTTGGCAGTGTTTCCCGTACGTGGTGGTGGGGTCACTACCAGGGTTGGTTGACATAATGTGAAATGCAGAAGAACAGGGTTTTGTGATGGCACAGGGTTTATTAGGGGATGCTCTGAGGAGGAGCCAGAGATTGTGAAAGGAAGGGATCTTAATCATTTAGGGACAATTAAGTGCAGGGAAGTTGAAGGGTGAATAGATAAAAGGGGCTAGTTTGAGAGTAAAATATTGGGGCCTAGGGACAGTTACTGGGTAGAAAATGTTTGAGCCCAGCTGCTGGGGGGATCTGCCTAGTCTATATGCACGCATATGTAAGATCCCCAATAACACACCTCCATCCTGCTGAGCAAGCAACGAAAGTGGGATGAGGCTGTTTGTGTCTGCTTGTGTTCCTCTACATGAATGGCCACGTGTATATGTGCATGTATATGTGTATATAGATATGCATGTATTTATCTATCTCATGCATGTTTTTATCCGTGTGCCTATTAGGAAGGCATGTTTAGCTTCACTGCCAGTTGGACCTGGAGACACAGAGGATCTGTCAAATTGCTGAATCTAGTAATGCTTGGCAAAAAGCAGCTATGAAAAGAAGGAAGTGCCCTCTCCTCCAAAGACTATCAGACTTTCCAGTGACAGGGATGAAGAGATCTGTAAACACTGCCAGTCTCCCTGACACTGGGAGTATTGGAAGTCCAGGGCACTTCTAAACACAGTACAGTGACAGCGGTAATAGAGTTGTATCTATCCTACAATGAATATGCAATCTGGGGATGAGGTCATGTACCATCAGAATAACATAGCTGTTTGATTTGAGTATGAGGATTTTTAAAAAAATGAACACAAAATGAAGGATTGCCTCCAGAAGAGACACTTCTTAAAGGGCTGAGTAGATCAGATAGTGGAATAGAAGTTCCATCTCACCTTTGTATTGTGTTTTGATACACTGTGCAACACACTGAGCTAGTTTTAGGGGGAGAAGAAGAGCTGAGAATTACGCTCAGGACAGTCCAGAAGAGGAAATGAAGAAGAATCTGGACGTTACTCCCCAGAAAATGTAGGCTTGAAAAAATGTGCAGACTGACAACAGAGGGCTCTGAAGAAACTGAGTCACATTAGGGTGACTATGATAAGGCATTAAGGCCAGGCAGCCTATTCCTTTCCGGAATGGTGAGAAAATTCATTTGTTTTTTTATTATTTGTTCTCATTGTTATTGCTCAATATTAGTTTGGTTTAAGAGGACTTCCTAGTAACTTTTTCAACTAGGAAAGGAAAAGACAGTTGTACCTCCAGAGTAAGCATAATGGATAGAGGGTGGACTGTATCCTAGGCTGGCCTGCGAGCAGAGTCTGCAGCAACTCAAACCAGGGATAATATGATGTGAGGCCTGACACCTGAAAGGGTTTTAGTCAGGGGCAGAATAAAAATTAGCCCATTCTATGCTCTCAACTGTTGCTTCAAGTGTTCTTGTTATAGGTTGGTCCACAAGGAAATGGAAGAATGATAATTCTAGTGAAAGAGGGAAATAGCTGTTAAAGATTAATCACTTCACTGAAGTCCTATTTCTTTTAAGACCAAATAAGATGTCATTGGGATTTCACTAACCAAAACTCTATCTTTAACATTCACACTAGAAAAAAGAAACAAAAATAACTATACAGTTTTCTAATTATGTTTCAACTCATTTTTTCACAGTTTGTTTACCTATACATTACTGTTTGTACTGTTGCAGTACTGCAGTTTGGCATGCCACTGGATTCTTGTGTAAACTGTAATACTTTATTGCTTTGACTCTTTATGGATGTTGACTACGGTGTTTGAGTTCTTTTTGGCCTGCGGAAGAGCCATGTTTCTTCTTGAAAAAAAAAATGAGGGAGACTAACAGTCAAACTTATCTAGGCAAATTATGTAAAACAGGAAATAAGAAAAATATAAGACTTTGTAATATTTTTAAAAAATATGAATATCTGATATAAATCAGTGAAATGTGACAATGCAAATACAACAGAGAAAGAATGATTTGGTGCCCACATTTGACATTTCCTTTTCCAAAACTATAATTTTCCATGTCATTTGCAATCTCCTTCCTATTGTGGGAACTTAATTTGTTTTTTTTATCCTGTTATTCTTATCCTTTTGGTTTTCAGAAAGATGACATTTTCTAAGTGAAGGAAGCAATATTTATTCTTGTATGCCTTTCTCTATTTATCTTCCCAGTAAGAGAGAAACTAGACATTAGCAAAATCTCTGCTTGTGTGAAAACTGCTAAACACTACAATGGGTTACTAGGGAGCCCATGTGATCTTCACTAGTGGAACATACAAAGCAGTTCTTAGATGAAACCCTGCTAAATTGCTAAGGATAGAAGAAGTCTAAGTTTGGAAGGGAAATCAATTGGATGGATTCTCAAACTATCCTTGATGAGGTAAGACAACAAGAGCTTTCCTTGAAGCATAAAATATTTCTCTGTAATTTTTTAAGGTGTAGTTTGTATGTTCTAAAATTCTAACCTTCATTAGTGTGGCAGTAAATACTAACAGGTTATTAACAGGTTATTGTGGCTAATCTTTGGCTCTCAAGAGTATTTTATTTTGTCACATCCAATGTCAGACATGTAAGCATGATATAAAATTTAATGTTTTCTGTAATTTATAATTTCATTCCCTGATTTCCTTTTACCGTTAAACCTTGAATTTTCTTTGATCATTTGACACCTATTTTTCACAGGTCAGAACATTTAAGATACTATGAGTTGCCATAGAATGACATAAAATGAGTAAAATATTAGTCACGTAAGAAACATTCGCTGTCAAGTGAGTATCATGAATGCCTTTTGGATCTTTAAAAATCTAATACTATAAAGTTTTGTGTGATCATTAAATCTACAGGTGTCACAGGCAGTGTATATATTTAACTACCCAATTACTGTACAGTAATAATGATCAGGGTAGCTTACAATGATTGATAAATTCAAGAAAACTTGGATATTGGCCTCTTTTAAGAGGTCTAAAGATTATTGTTCTTCAGACCAGAATTGTGCCAAACACTTTGTCTAGGTATAAATATTATAGGATTATTAACCTGTGTATATGAATCCTGAAATGTTACTACTTTAGATGTGTCATTCAGAGAATGTGTGCGTTTCCTTCCATTTTAGAACATCATTGCAGACAGAATCCTCTTGTTATTGTTCAAGAATCACAGCTGCATATCAATTCCTCATTTTGCTTGAAGAGAGTAGTGAAACAGATATATGAAACTGGTATCAAATGAATCTTTGAGATTGTAAGTGAGAAGCATGGACTAAATTCTTGAGGGATACAGAAGTCATTAAAAATGTATCAATATTATCATACTTTTTACTTGAGCCACAAAGCATGGTTATTATGTTATTTGCCTTATGTCAGAGATAAAATTGAGCAAGACATACAGTCTTGCTAAATGTGCTAGAAAACCAGCACAAGGCTCATAGTTATCAGAGAGTAGGTATCAAATATTCAACGGTAGAGAGTGAAGGAATGTCGAGTGGGTCCTTTGGAGTTTTCGCTTGTATCTGACAAATGTCCTACACCACCTTGTATTTTCATGGGCGAACAGAGTGTATGCTAATAAAATTTTCAGGTGGCATAACACACTGGAAGGGCATGGGTGCAGCAGCAGGAAGGGATGGAACTCAGAATCATCTCAATGACACTCAGAAAGAGATTTAAGGCTTTTTTTTTTCTTGAGTAGAAACATTAATACACAGAAAGATGGAAAGAATTGTAATCAGAAAGATTTCTGTACTGCAGAAATGGGTCTGGATGTTACTGTTGAGTAGAAATTTAATAGTAATCTGGAGCCAGGATAGGGCTAAGATGCACCTGAGGAGCAGGAGCATGCTGTATATTGCAGGACAGTCTTTCTTTAAAAAAAAATTGTCTCAGCTGTTTTGAAGGGAGATTGTAACTCCGTAGATGCAGTACTAGAATTGACACATTTGTATATGTAATCAAACACCTATTTTTTTCAGTTAAAGAACTATTAATGAAAGATCTAATTAAAGATTTATCTTTAAAGATCGAAATGAATGCCAGAGCCATCTCCTTTGTTTATCACTACTGCATTTAACTCTGTACATTTATGTATTGCATTCAGTGAGATAAATGTTTTCTCATTTTATAATGCTTTTCTAGTGATTTTATTTTTAGTTTTTAATATTACCCGAAAGATATGTTCCAAATTGTCATGAGAAAAACAAACTAAGTATTGCTTTGAAGCTTGAAGTCAGTCTCTAAATTACCAAATCCACTTATCCAGGATAAGTTATGTTCCTTTTGTTATTAGCATGTTGGAACCCTTACAAAGTAGATTTAAATATCGATTAGACTCTCATACTTTAATTTTTTTGTAATGTAGCAGACAGAAAGTCTACAAAAGACCACAGATATAATAAACCTTTCATCTATATGAAAAACCTTACTCATGAAATTATGTCTGGAGAAATTAATGGACTGAGATGGACTTGAATGAATTAATACTGATCTTAATAATATTAAATCACTCAGAGGAAGCATATAGTGGATTGTTTTCCTGAGAAAACCTGAACCTGATTCTGAAATAATGAAAAACTATTATTAAATCTTATCAAAAGAATATTTATGTTTTAGGAGATTTATATTTTACTCAGATTAACATAAAAGAATACTTTTAATTGATTTCCAAAAGCTCTGCCTACTTGATTTTTTTCACAGAATCAGAGAACCATAGAATGACCCAAGGTAGAAGGATCATCAACTTCTGTCCCTGCACAGGATAATCCCAACAGTCACACCATAAGTCTGAGGGCATTGTCCAAGTGCTCCTTGAATATTAACAGGCATGGCTCCATGACCGCTGCCCTGAGGAGCTGTTCCAGTGCTCCACCACGCTATGAGTGAAGAACCATTTCCTAATATCTGACCTAAACCTCCCCTGGCACACCTTCCTTCAATTTCATCAGGTCCTGTCATTAGTCACCTGAGAGACGAGATGAGCACCTGCTCCTCCTCCTTCCCTTGTGAGGAACCAGTAAACTGCTCTGAGGTCCCCCCTCAGTCTCCTCTTCTCTAGGCTGAACAGACTGAGTGACTTCAGCCTCTCCACACACAATTTTGTCTCTAAACCCTTCACCAGCTTTGTGGCCTCTCCAGTAGCTTGATGTCCTTTTTACACTGTAGTGCCCAAAATTGCACCCAGTACTCGAGGTGGGGCAGCACCAATGCAGAGCAGAGTGGGAAAATCCCCTCCCTCGACCAGCTGGCAATGCTGTGCTTAATGCACCCCAGGAAACGGTGGCCCTCTTGGCTACCAGGGCACACTGTTTGCTTATGTTTAACTTGCCATCGGCTGGAATCCCCAGGTCTCTTTCCTCAGGGCTTCTCTCCAGCCTCTCGCTCCCCAGTCTGTATGTGTATCTAGGTGCAAAACCTAGCACTTGCTCTTGTTAAACTTCATGTTGTTGATAATTGCCTATCTCTCCAATTTGTCAAGTTCCTCTGCAGGGCCTCTTTGCCCTCAAGAGTGTCAACCGCTCCCCCCAGTTTAATGTAATCAGGAAACTTCATTAGTAAACTTTTGAGTCCTGCACTCAGGTCATTTATGAAGATATTGAAGAGCACTGGCCCCAAGATGGAGCCCTGCAGAGCCCTGCTAGTGACTGGTCACCAGCCCGATATAACCCCATTCACTATGACCATCTGAGTCCAGCACATCAGTCAATTGTTCACCCACTGCATTATGTGTTTATTCAACGTTTCAAGATTTTTGTTGAAAAGAGACAACAGTTCACAGAACCACCCCCACACCTCCTCTCATTCATTAAAGAAGCATAAATTAATAAATCTTCTTATTTTGTCTTATCACACTCTTTGGAAAGATTTGAGAACTGATCTCTCGTTGTTAGCCGAAAACAACGTTGTTTTACTATGTCTATTTTAAAATATATTGGCCCCTATGCCTAGAACTTTCAAAGAAGTTTAAGGGACTTCGAAGTTTTTTATTAAACTATTAAATCTAATTAAAAGGTTACCACCAGAGCACAGTAATTTCTCACAGATTTCCTATGAACTCTAACATGAACATAATTGGTATCATTACTTATTTCCTTTGGAAAAAGAACTACATAGTTTATACTTGTAAAAAATTATGGAGGAGAAGGAGAGAGGAAGGAAATGCCTGCCAGAAAGGAAAAATAACAAAAGCTCAAGTAATATGTACATTTACTATGACTGAATTAAATATTTATGATGGAAGCATCACACTTTAAAAAAAAAAAATTACCTGAGTTGGAAGGTACAGCTTTCCTGACACCAACGATGTTTGATCTGTCTTCAAGCAATTTTAATAGTAATTTAAAAGTACTCAGTACTCATCATTTTATGGCAGACAGTTATTTGAAGACATTACATAAAATGATATCAAGCTCTTATATCCTCATCTGAAAATACATTAGTGATTTCTGCTTAAGCATTTATAGTGGCAGATTTTTCCAATTTGTAAAATACAGAGCTGAGATGAAAACAACTTATCTAAAGCACTTTTTCATCTATGGGTTACTTTTCTATTTACCCTCTGGATACAGGAATATATTCCTCCATTAAATAAATAGTTTAATCATAATTTTACTTCCTTTCAATCATCAGCTAAATTGCCATAATATGGAGTAATATGTGGAGATCGTATATCAAAAGCAGCAGTTTGAAAAACTGGATAAAATATTTCTAAAATATCTCTTCAGAGCTTTTTTAAATGAAATAAATTAATATATCAAAATTTATTGATAGTGCTTACCATCTCCTCTAAGCCAACAGAGTCCCAGGAGTAAAAAGCAAAGTCATATACAACCAATGATGAGAGCTGAGCCATAATAATCCATGTGCTATTGAAAGGAGTTTAGAAGAGCAAATCAGTCCCATCTCTTCCAGCATTTGGTGCATGCAGCTATACTGCAGGAGTCACAGGAACCCTAACAACTATTTGCATTTTATGTAATTACTTATACTGGTTGTGACTGTCCTTGCTCTGACTTCCTAATCTGATGTAAGGTTTATTGAGAAAGCAAAGTAATTCAAGTTTACACATAGAAGCATTTTGTTCATTGCAGTGCATTTATTTTATACTATCTTTGGTAGATGCTTTCATGGGTAGTGTTGTTGCAATATTTTAATCACAGCAGCTTATCAAGTCTGCTTTGAATTCCATTCAGACTGCCATATTTCTTTCACATATGCTTTTCTCTTTTTATTCCTCATTCTATTCTTTTTGTGCTTGTGGCTAGTCTCATAAACCACTTGACTAAAGAAATCAAAATTACATTATATATATAATAATCTTGGGAAGGGCGGTTATGGGAATGGAAATGAAAACAGCCAAGAAAAGATAAGGTTTACCAGAGCAAAACTGTAAAGAAAGTAATTTTTGGTACCTATTTAACATCTTCAAAGTAGGGGATTTTTTTTCCCTACAGAAAGCACTTCACATTCTACCACCCTTTTTTTTTTTCTTTTTTTACTCCTGTAAGCTTTTCAGACTCTTTTGGAAAAGCCGTGATTTCCAAAGTATCCATAAGAGCATCTAATCCCTTTTCTGAAATAATGGCAATTTTCCAGATAACCAGTTTACACAATAAAGAAATGTCTCAGATTTACTTTGAAAAAAGTAATGCAGTAGAAATGGATGGTTTATTCCATACTTTGGAAGGAGTATATTACCAGCAAAAAGAGTAATACTCAGCTTAATGTACATTAGTGAGCAATCAGTGCCTTTATCAGAAAAAATATAGAAAGCTTCCTAGTATCAGATTTATGAATGCTGTTGGGAGGAAAGCACAACATTGTATTTCAAGGCTTTCCAAGACTTTTCAAAATAATTGTCATGAGACTTTTGTTACTGATAAAAAAAAACCTAAAATTTTAAGGGGAACAAAAAAGTTAAATGAGTCCTGAACTCAGTGAATTAATCAAAGTGAATTCCATTGAGTTCAGTGACAGGGTCTGGAGATTCTTGCAATGAATTTTTCAAATTTAATGTTCACTTATTATCACCTTTTCAAAATCCATTAGCAATTTACTGACCTTTTTAGTATTTAAATATAAAATCATGCAGTTGCCAACAGTAGAAAAATTTTGATTTTTCTGATTTTCTATTTGGAGTATGAAAGATTTACTGTTTAGCATATACGCATATAATCTGAAGAATACTTTAAGAAAAGTATTTTAATAAGAGAAAGTGTAATGTGTCTCCATATACCAAAATCTTAAAATATTTTCATTTCTTAATGAGATTTCTCCTGAATATAATTGAAAGAGTGAAGTTAAATCAATATTCAAAATATTAAAAATATTGTCCTCACTGTAGTAAAATTGTCCTTCCCTTCCCTTCCCTTCCCTTCCCTTCCCTTCCCTTCCCTTCCCTTCCCTTCCCTTCCCTTCCCTTCCCTTCCCTTCCCTTCCCTTCCCTTCCCTTCCCTTCCCTTCCCTTCCCTTCCCTTCCCTTCCCTTCCCTTCCCTTCCCTTCCCTTCCCTTCCCTTCCCTTCCCTTCCCTTCCCTTCCCTTCCCTTCCCAGCTCCTGTCACACACAATGGGACTTCAATGTGTCTTGCACAATCCAGACCTGTTCCTTTCCACATTTGTTTAAAAGTTGAAGGAGACTGACAAAAATTTAGTGAAGGGATGAAAGGCATAACAGTCCCTTGTACATATTAAACTCACATATTGCAAGTTTTATTTCTTGTTGCTATCGGTCTCCACTTACGAATAGTTTAAAATGGACATTTTCTGTTGTTTTTATGATAACCTCAGAAAATATTCCAAATTTTAAAGTTGTTAAATAAAGTTCAATATCTGCAGGGTTATAATCAACAGGGGAGAAATGATTCACTGGTAACAATGTTAAATGGTTCTAACATTTTCTTCTACAATGCCTCATTCATTCCATTTTGGTAATACGATAAACAAGCTGCTCTAATAGACAGGGAAACATAAAATGTCATCAATTCAAGAGTGAGCAACTGCCAGCATACTTTATATGATCAAAAAAGAGAAAGTTTTGAGGTTGTAGAGTCTGTTTAGGTCTGATAGGTTCAGCTCAGAGCCCTGCCTCCAACAAAAGCGGGCAATTTTATTTCCTGGTGGGAACTGAAAGCTGCTCTTCATCTGGCCTCATGATGCTGTCTAGGTGCACATCAAGTCCTGCCTCATTAAGGACACCTGGCTTCCATCTACTAAAAGAGGCTGGATGAGTCTCCCAGAAGTGTTGATTCAGCTTTTGAACTGAGAGGATGGTGTCCAGATACAGAAGTTCCAAATTGACAGACAGCAGGTAATGAGGTTTTTTGTTACGTTGATACACTTCTTGTGATAGGCTAAAAATTGACCTGTACATCAGATTTTACCTGGTTAAGTTTCATTGAACAGTTGCTACTTGTAGCTGTGACAAGGGAGACAAAGTCAATGAGCAAAACCAATAGTTTTTATTACAAATATTAGTATAGCTAGAAAAACATTGAAGACACACCTCCTTCCCCCAAAAAACCCCAACAGGAAAACCCAGACCAAAAAAGTTTGATGATAAATATTAACTTAGAACAATTCCAATTTCAACACATATTTTGCCTTGAATATTGCTGAAGGTTTTTTTATGTAGGCAAAGGTTCAATATTTTTTTAATTCACAGTTCATGGTCTAATAGAAAATGTTACAAGTGCCAGGATTCCATTTCAGACAGAAATGAATGCTGCACACCATTCCTTATAAAATGCCAGCTAACAGAGAAATTTTGAGGCACAACAACATCTGTATTAAATGTATACTTTTGTCTTTGAAACCCTTGCTACAACCAGAGTGAAATGCAGCCAGATATTGCATATACTTTTGTTAAGAACTTAAGAACTAGAGGATCCAGACATGCCTCAGGAAGAATATAGATCATTTAAAAAACACACCTGAACAAGGCAGGAAGTATGACATCTTATGCAGTCAGGCATCACTGCTGCCTGGCTGGAAGTGACAAAGTTAATACTATCTATGTTGGAAAACAAAGAAGAACTAGACAGAATTTGATAAGTAACTGCTGCTGGTTTCTCGCTTTCAGTTAGATATTTGGGAGGAGAGAACAGGGCAGAACAGATACTGGTGACAGCCAGCAGTGGCCTATCAGTATGGGCACTTTGTAGGACAAAAATCTTAGAAATATCAGAAATTAAATCTCTATCCATTCCACTCAGGAAAACAAACCCCCAAACATGCAGAAGGTAAATCACTGAGTCGTGCAGCTCGGTGTCCAGTTTCCTCCTGACAGCTCTGTTTATCAAAACCTCTGAGAAGTCGTGTCACATGTCTTTGTCTGGAAGCAGAAAGATGGGCTGCATTCTGTAACCATTTACATCCATGCGCAACCACAACTGTACTGCTGGAGCCATTGGGATTACTCCTGAGTTAAACCAGCATAGATAAGTGCAACATTCAGCTTGATGTGTTTCAAGGGCCATTTCTGGGACAGAGAAAATAATGATTAGTAAACTGAAAAAAAATCCCTCTTAAATCAGAGGCTTATGCCCCCGGCTGACGAGGCGGAGAAAAGTGGAGCATCCTGGACACACCTGTACAATCACAAACACAAATACTAAGTGCAGAGATGAGTAAATAGTTGTCTTTTAAAGTCTTTGAGCTTGTACTATCCTATGTCAAATAATACTGATGAAGAAGTTACTGTAGAGAAGTAGTTTCTGAGTTGTAAAATACGATTGACTTTGGTTTAAATATAAAAATTATGTAGAAGTAGACTGTGTCTTCATTGGCAGAAATAGCAGGCCATGTTTTGGTCTTACTTATCTATCTACAAATATCAAATAAGATTGTGCCATGCTTATTTATTCTCAAAAATCTGAAGCTGGAAGCAGATCCAATCTAGTTCAAGAGTTATTAAATTATCATTCAAGATCATCCTAATTAAATTATAAAATCTGTCTGTCATTCTGTCATCTCTTCAACTGACAGAACACTTCTGTTATTATCTAGACAACATCTAGGATCACACCTCAAGCCCAAACAGCTTCAAACCCACTTTGACAGTTTGTGTTGATGATATAACTGAATGTAAATACAATGCACTTTTACATAATTTGACTAATAGTTTTATGCAGTATATATAGATAGCATAATTTACCTTTGCAATCATGTTTAAATCTGAAAGAACAATAAAAGAATTTTTGGTTTAGACTCTTTTTCACTATTTTTGCTAGGCAAAATAAAACCAAAATAAAAAGGATTTTTACTGATCACAATATGTAATAGCTGTGGTTTAGAGAGGAACAATGTTTCTCAGTTGGCTTTATTTTTCCCAAGCAAAATGAAAAAGAAAACCCACAAAATTTTTTTTTTGACAGTGGATAGAAGGATTAATTATAGTTCTTCACGTTAAAGCAGCTGGTTTAGTATCATGCATGCTAAATAAGTTTACAGTTGTGTGATATCATAATTGGAATTAAGTAAGCTTTGAACTACCCATGCTTGAATTGAGCTCTGTGAGCCTCGAGCAATACTTTTGACAGCTCAGATGCTATAATGGAAAACTGTGAGAGAATTGTGATGTTTAAAGTCCCCTAGATGCTCTTCCTCTCTCCCTCTCACACCAGGCATTATCTCCAACAGCACCTGTCAAAGCTGCGGTATGGGTCATACTATGGTGTCCTGTAAACTCGCTGCCTTTGCTTTTCTTTCACAGTCATTGAAGAGTCTACCAAATGGCCTAAAGTCAGCATGTTGCAGCCAACCAGAGTACAAGAGAAGATGCCTGGTTGATGAAAAGCATGATGTTTTATGTGTTGTGGCTGCTGAAGAAGATTCACACAAAAGTAAATGAGGGCTAGGGTTTTTCTTCCTTCACAACAGGCTGTCCCTTTGCAGTAAATGTTGTACAGTGGAGCAGAGGAGCAGGGAACACCATTTTGAAGAAGACCTGCACAATGACAGCAACAATTACCCCATCTAAGTTGTCTACTCCTCTTCAATTCTCCTGTAGCTTTCAATAAGTCAATCAAAATATTTTTGTTTTAATAAAAGGAATCATAATTAAGGAAACCTGAAAGCAATTAACATCTCACTGAAGTGTATCTCATGTAACCCCATAATGGAATGAATCAGTGCTGCACTTGAACACCTGGACTTCTTACCAGTTGCATCTTTAAGGTAGGAATAAAGTACAAATTTAATAGTTTTTGTTCAGAATACTTTTTCAAATGCAATTTCATAGACTGACAGATAAGGCAGATAACACACAACAACAGGAAAGTGAGTGATACAGACAAAGAGGTAAAGTAATAGAATTATTCACTGTACCCAGCTGATCTTTGGAACTTTTAAACCGTATTATCTGAAGAAGGAGACAAAAATAGTGGAATTTCCAAGTTTTTTAGTGAAACAGGAATTTCCCAAATCTGACTTCAAAATACTTACACAATTCAATTACATTGAAAGACAAAAGCATTCTAGAATGACAAATGTTGCTTGTTTCTTTACTGAACTGGCATTCTTTGTTTCTGAAAAGTAAATTAGCTTAATATTCTTCACAAAAGTCTTTTTCTTATTTCCTCTGATTTTTGTGGTGGCTCATATTTTTCTTTATCTTACTGGAATTTTCACATACTAAAGCATATAGAAATTACTTTTTAATAATATTTCTAATGTTCTTTGTCATGTGGTACCTGGCTTACCGAAACATGCAATTCCCACGTTGCTTTATAGACTTCAGTTGAAAAGAATTCTGCATTGTAGATAGACATAGGGAGTCTTTGAAAGACTCCAGAAATTATTACGTAATTAAAACCTCTAAGTTTTGTTAAGCTAATTCAAATTAAATAGCAATATTGATATAAAATGAACTATCATATCAACAAAGTCTCGATAACTTCAGTGTGGATTTAAATATTATAATTTGCCTTGAGGAAACACATTTTTATAAGATTTCAGAAACAAATTTTGTCCAACAGATAATCCAAGATCTCAATTATTGCTTGATAAAATATTTGATTTTAAATAAATTTGTCATTACTTTGTAAGTATCCAATGTGTAGCAGAGGCATTTTCACCTTCCAAGCACTCAGATGAAATATTAACGTATTTAGTGACATTAGCAACAGTTTAACAATATTTAGCCAACTCAATTTTTGTTTTGTTTATAAATGAGGGGAAGGTGGATTGCAGGGAATTTTTAGGCCAGATTTATTTATGTTTTTAGTGTTTTAAGAAGTTCACAAGCTATCAGAAATCAGAATTACTGTTGCATTTGAAATAGCTGGAAATAATTAACTTAAATTCAGTTAAAATTCAGTTGAATCCTGCCAGAGTGATCTACTGCTTCCTGGAAGCAGAAACTCCGATACTGATTTTATTCAATTGTCAGCAACTCCCTAAATGTACAACATTTTACAGGTTGACGCACAATTTTCATTTACTGGAATTGCAAAGGAAAGTGGATGTTAACAATTGTATCATAGAAAAACTAGTCACAGGAGCATTTACTACAGAGTATTATGCAATTATATTTTTTCAATGTACAACTCTGCCTGAAATAAAACTTTGTTTAACAGTGGTTGGACACTACGGAGAATTGTTAATCAATTCAATAAATCAAAATCACACTTTTTCATTTCATCAATTTGTATTTTATTTCAATAAAACCTTTGTAAATTGTTTTATTCTTGTAAATGGAAAAAACCCTGAAAATTTTGTGTCCTTTTTCACAGTTAACATTGTATTCTAACTGCATGAAAGAAACCAAACCTGCCAGATTTTACCACTGAATGATAATTCTGTATTGCCCCCCATAAATAAAATGCACAAGTCTTTAAAACACTAATATTTTTAACTACTATCACAGACACTCAACAAGCAACTCTACTATTTAAAATCTAAAGGAATTTGTGGTAACTGTCAGTTATTGCTGTTCAGTTTTATTGAGAAAATTCTAATTTGGGGAGTTCTCTGTTAATCATATAGGCAATTAGTTAATTATCAAATGAACAACACCAGGTAAGGTGGGATCTGAGTTTAGCTTATGCAAATAACTCTATTTAAAATATACTGATAAATGTGATGCTGTTTATCTCCATTCAAAGGCAAAGGGAATATATGTGGCAGCTGAAGAAAAATGGGATGAAACTTCTGCAAAATTATATACATTAATCTCATTTTATGTATTACTACTTATCTCATTAATTTATTTGCAGAGGCAGATTTGTTCCTGATAATATATAGTCAAGTATTATACCCAGTTAAATTTTAGATCACAAAATTGATATAAATATTAATAAAATCAGTGATTTAAGGAAGATTCTTCCTGGGTTTACTTCCCTAGAATAAAATTTCTTTAATATTTAATTTTGGAAACAATTATATCACTAGTTCCCAAGAAAAAGAATCTACAATACTAAATACCTTAAACTTTCGGTTTCACAAACTGAAATCTCCTTCCCTTCAACTCACACTATCGAGCTCCTTGTAAGTACAAATTCAAGCACAATGAGTTAGATTTTAGAATACAGAATACAGTTTGATTCCTACTACCTGCAATAGCCCTTCAAACAAAATCTCTGCATGTCCTCACACCACACAAGGATATGCAACATTTATGTTGTCAAGCTGTACCAGCCTGACGGCATGAAACATGTGATTCTAATTATTTCAGGAACTATGAGGTCAGTTGCTCAGAAGAAATATGTCTTTATAATGTGAAGGTGTGATTTGACACAAAGAAGACGAAGGATACTTAAGATATGTGAATGTGAACTTTTTTTCTCGTGTACCGCCTTGAGATGACCCTTTGCCATAACAAACAGTGGTAACCTTCCAAATAAGTAACAAATTGAGGCAGCTAATGTTTAGCTTTTCATGTTCATCACTTCCAATAGCATTTGTTGTACATATTACACAGTATTATTTCTGGTCCCTAGATAGGCATAAAAGTTTTAAAAAAATTAATGTAATGAGAAGAAAAATGAAGCCATAACACTGTGGGGAAAAAAAGCGACTACAGCTGAAAATATTAGCAGTTTTGGTGAGTACACCTTTCATTCTATATTTCACTCATTTCATAAAATTAATCTCAAAAAAATATGTAGTTGAGCTCCACAGTACATCAAAGTCTGTGTCACATATAGAACTTCAAAACAAGTATTTAATAGAAACCAATTGATTCACACAAGTGTAGATGTGTCATTTCTTATTTTATGTCATACACAGTTATATACAAAATTGCATACACAAACAACTGTGTTGACTTTTTTTCTCTTTTTACTCTTATTCTGCAGGATGCCTATTTTATCCCCCATCTGATAATAAACAAAATCAATTACCAAATATTTTTAAAATTACTTCAGAATCCTTTGGAAAATTCTGTGTAAACAGAACTCAGTTTTAACAAGAGGGTTTTTTAACAATACTGTCTCCTTTTGTCACATTAAAAAATATACATACTGGAAAAGGAGACGAGTCTTTTTTTCCTTTATATATCTCTGCATGTATACTTTTGCTGAGTCATCCACCACCCAGCTATCTTGTCCTGCCTCACAATTTTCATCCTTTTTAATCTTATCTTTTTTATTACAAAGCTGCGTGTTATTTTCATCCTACATTACTGCAGAAATTTTGCAAATATTTACAGAAAAATCATACTCTCTCTTTACAATGGAGAAGACTAAGGTATCAGATGAAGCAAGCTTCTCAAGTTTCCTATAGAAAATTCTAGCTTTCTGATACAAAAGACTCCAAAATGGAGCAAAAGGTCAATGCAACTTGTTTGTTTGTTTTCACCTCTGACAATCTGCTGTTATGTTACTCATTGCAGGGGAAAAGATATCAGGCTGTTTATGTATAGCAGATAGAAAAATTGTATCAGAGTCAAGCAGAGTGAAATTAGGTTTTAGATCCCATATCGGTATCAAAGCATAAATATTTCTTATCAAGTCCCTGCAATGATTGGTAGCAAGAAATTTGTATTAGTTCTAAAATGTTCGGTGATTTGTAGAGTTAACAGGCTACTCCTTTTCCTTCCTTAACAAGATGTTGTCCTGGTTTTCTGCCTCTTTTTTCCGTTTGCTGCTGTTATGATTTAATCCTTTCATAAATTTCCATTATGGAGTCTCAGCTTGAATTTATAAAACCTTATATCTGCTTATTAAACAAAATACTGTGTAATTTCATGGCTAATTCAAAATATTGACCTTTTCATCTATGAAATTAATTTTTTACAAACCTACATTCCATTTTTTTTAGTTTTATTTCCTCTCTGCAGTAAAAATTTGCATGCAAGCAAATGGTGTGGGCTGAATTTTAAACATACATAAATTTTTCTGTTTATTACTGGCAAAATATCTCCTTTTTATTGTTTTGCTAAGCAACTGGTATGAAGTGAACTATCCTTGCTCACGCTTCCAATGATTAATATGACTTTAACAAATCTCTGCAGGAGACACATGAAGGTGCGCAAGACCTGTTACAGCTTCTGGGAGCTGCTATGCATAAAGCAGCAGAGTGTACGTGGACTGTCATAAGCATGTGGCTCAAACATGTATATATGCCCTAAGGAGAAAGGTGGCCATGCCTATTTCTATAGGGCCCATCCACACAGGATGCCTTATGGCTGCGAAGTGGTCTATGTCTTTTATAATCTGTGCCTACATCAAGACATTCTCCTTCATGTGCCGTTCTGCCCCTCACTTGGTCTGTGAGTATAAGCAAGGAAAAAAAAAACACACAAAAAGCAGAATCTCTTTGTGCCTTCAAAGAGCTACTGCAAAAAACAGCAATAAGTTTAAACAAGATCTTCTATTCTTCGTATAGGTGGACAATAACATGCTCACAGCCAGTGCCAGCACGCTTGCTGAATATTTCAAAACGTAGCTGCAACCTCAAAGTGTATAAGAAGGTTTTCTTCCTTTATGAGTCTGAATAACCACTGCTGGGTGAATATCAGTCTGGAGATCCACTTTGTGAAAATATACAAATCTGAAATGCCCATCCTTTCATTTGCACAATATTCAATGACAAAATGACAAAATAATTATGTCGTTCTTGAGAACTGACTTTCCTGTGACATTCACATTGTCGTAATGGAAACCCAGTTCTTAGAAAAGATTTCATGGATGTAATTGTTACCTATAAGATAGCTAAATGGAAAATCTTTGCTTTCCTTTTTTTCTTTACTTTTATTTTAAAGTTTATAGGATGTTTATTTGAAATATTGCTGCCATGTATTAGATCTAACACAACTGTGAACTTATTGCATTTATGTAGCTCCTGTTTCAAAAAAGAATTTCACTACCAAGTATATTCTTTTTTATTTTTTACTTTTGAAAACGAGGGCTGGATCCTAAATCACTGTGGCAGTGCACTTAGGATATGAGTCCTGTAAGCACTGAACTTCCTACAGTAAGTGGCAACCATTGTCATACCCTTTTGTAGTTAAAGGTGATGACTCTCACCTTATTTAGCAATAGAAGGGCAATATCTTTAATACAAAAACTATCTTTGATTATGTGTTTGCATAGCTCAGGAAAAAAGCCCCTGACTTTTCTGGGCCATCAGAATCATGCTGTAATAAATACACTCAATTATTAATGTTATTATCAGCTATAACATTCTAGAAGGCTGCTCCAAATTGACTGATACTTAATTTCTGATGTGAGTATGGAGCAAATCTGAATCCTTGCTAAAAGATTGCATAAAAATCCAGTTACGGAAAAAAAAAAAAAAAGAAATGCAGTCAATAGCTGCACTTATAAATTAAGCCATGCTAGGGAAAGTTCATCAGAATTGCTAGTATTTTTAATTCGGGAGGATGATCTCTGTCAGGCAGTCAGCCTGGGTCAAATGTTATTCTCCCAAACAATTCCTTGGCAGCATTATGGAGCTTGAGATCACTCCCTGGTTAAGTAGGACCCTCTTTTGAGGTGAGGGCTGAAAGGGTTTAATGATTTGGGGTCCAGCCTTTTAGCACCAATGCCAGCAGTACTATTTTACTTGGTTTTACAGATGTCACCACGGAGGCCAAATGTCACAGTATTGTGTACAATATTATCAATGACAGAATCATCTGTTGCAGCTCTGGAATGTGCTTATCTGTTTGTTTAAGTAATTTATATTTCAGTCTGAAAAGTTCAGAGCTTCAGCTGCTTCTCTTCTTTTACATGGGCAGATTGCAAACAGCAGGAAGAAACTGTCATCCATAAACAAGTATTTCGTTTCTGGGCTGAAGGTTCCTTAGTTTGGAGAGAGGCTTTTTAGTTTGTGTGGTAGTAAACACATTTATAGCTGAGAAACTATCATAAAATGGACTGTCAGTTATGAGAATAAGTTTGCACATGATTGAGCAAGTCTGACCCACTTGCATTCAAATTATCTACAGTGAATGGTCAAATTTCTGCTATCTTTCAGCCTGCTCTTGTCATTTTGTGCTTAGATGTTCAGACCACTATAAATTTACGTCAACTGTTTTACTATCTAAACACTTTTTTCAGGTTTTTTTTGTCATCAGAAATATTTTTCAGAAAAAGATAGGAACTATTTCCTGATGACTTTAAATATAAAAAATAAAAGCAATAATGATGGAAGAATCTCCAAAGTTGTTTGGCTCATAGGACCCCTCTCCTCTCTTTCCAAATAATGATTTGGAGGTGACTCTAGAAGTCAGGAATATCTACTTGGAGGTACTCTGAAGCGTCTTAGTAAGTAGGGGAGAGTTTACAGGCAATAGGATTTTTAACTCGGCATATCAAGACTGGAAGGGTAAAGAGACCGAAGAGCTTCTGACAGAAGTCAAAGTGGAAGTAAACTCCAAGATCTGCTTTGCAATTACAGCAGTTTTATGAGGATTTCTTTCTTTATGCCGAACGACTTTCACAATAACAATGAAAATTCTTACTCTTTCTGTGTTTCAGACATAAAAGCCACAATTATTTTCCACTCTGTATGTGCAGTTTAATACTTAAATGCTTCCCGTTTAAGGACACTAATACTACACGTAATAAACAACTCAGCTTATATGTGATCTGACACTGAGGTTAAAGCTCATGTATTACTTATTTAGACCAATTTGTGTGTGATCAAGGAAAAATTTTATTTTAAGAAGAAAATTTGTATGATAATTGAATGTTACCTCATTTTTTTGTGCTTATGCTTAACTCTTTTTGACTAAGATTTTAAGACTTCTTTTCTCTAAGGATGTTTAAATTTACTTTGCACTAGAGATTCAGTTGGCGCAATAATACTATCTGTGACCTTTAACCATTTTTGCATTGTAGACAACAAGCGAAAGTGAAAGCAACTCCTTTCTCATGGATGGATTTAAAAATGAATTGTGAATGAAATCTGCTGCTAGTCACAGATAATGCAATTATCAACAGCCCAATAAATTTTGTTTGACTAAGTTTAATCTTAGGGAATTTTTTGTGTTGGTCATAATTTTTTTATCATAAAATATACTGCATTTTGTAAGTAATGACTAACTGGAATGATTTCCAAGTGCAGAGATAACACTCATATGTTACTGTAATAAAATAAGAAAATGCATTACTTGATATCAGAGTTTTCTAAAAGTAACTTCAAAAAATGGTCCATATTTTGGTGCTGGGGATTTGTATCCATAGCTTCATAATTCATATATGTTCATCTAGTAATGCCATTCTACATACTAATACTGCACAATTTACTATATTCTGCAGGAATACTCTGTTCAATATCTTTAGACACAGAAAATGAAAGTTCAGCAAAAATGTAGCATTACCTATATCAATCTTTTGTTACTGGAAGTAAAAAGATTACAGTCTTTGTATATGCACAAATAAATTTAGGAATAAATACATAACATTTTCTATTGTGATAAAATACTTGAAAGGAAGTTAACAAAAACCCAGACAGCGATGCACATTTTAATGTACGAAAAATGACTGTACATGAGACAAAAATTACTTTGACACTTGATTCAGTAAATTCAGTTAAAATTTTAAATTCTAGTTCAGAACATTTAACCCTTAAAATATTTGGTCTAGGTATGACCAAAAGCAGCGTTGTTGCAGTGCAAAAGTATGTGCTAAGACCAAGACTTCCTAAAAGGTCAGTCCAATAAAGTTTTCTTCACCTGTTAAGTCTGATCACAAGAAATCCTTCCATGAAACACATTCATAAAGAAAAAGTTAATTACTCCTATTATAAAATCATGGAATCATAGAATGGTTTGAGTTGGAAGGGACCTTAAATTCCAACCCCCTGGGCCATGGGCAGGGAAACCTTTCAGGGGCAAAAAAGGGAGTCCCAAAGTAAACTTATACATGAGATACAGTGTTTTCTCATTAGTACGGGAATATGTATGCTAAGTGTACATGAATATTCAAATATACTTTGAACATAAATTATTAGTCACAGAAAAGAAATTACAGCTCTTAGCGAACTAAACAGAAGTCAACTACAAATACACAAGGCCAGAACTCCAACTGCAGTAAGTAAATTGACTTTATGGATTAATTGGAAAGGAACACACACTATGTGACCTATGATTTAGTTCATTAAGGGTCAATATCTTTGAGAAGCAATAATACTCTCATCAAAGTAAAAGAGCAGAACCAGTCGTGCATCTGAAGTACCTTTGCACTGCCATGAATAAAACTCAGTATAAAACCTTTAATTCTTCTGGTCCTGAAAACCTGTTAGCTTTGTTCTTCTCCCTGCTCTGTGAATGTTAAGTCAGAGACTGCTAACACAAACACATTGCTACGGGTTAGGAAAGTTCCAAGTTTTTGCTGCACAAGTCGGCAGAGAAAGAAAAACAAAGGAGTTCCTGTGATGAATCTAGGCCACTCGAGGCACTTGCACTGATGTATTTGGGTTATTTTAACTTCACAGTCACTTCTCACTGCTGGAAAGTGCAAAGCAGCCAACAGCAGGCAGGAACTAATTTCAAGTCAGTAAATATATTAGCCTATAGTAACAGTGGAAGGACTGTAAATGAATAAGAAAGAAAATAATAAAATATGCTGCACCTTTTTTTTTCTCAGAAACATTAACTAATGATACAGCCAAATCTTTAAAAAAGACTGCACCTGTCGTTCAGCACGCTATATAAATTTCTAATCGCACATCCTTCCCCAACAAAGAACAAACAAAAAAAATATTTGTTGAGAATTACTGCCTAGTATAGATACCCAAATTAGGTCTGTTACGCTGCCTGAAACTGTAGTATGCCATCATCAGTTCTTTTGGACTGAAAAGTTCAAGTTTTAGGTAAAAATAGATACAGCCTATGGGGAAAAACAGGAAGTAAAGAGAACACATAAATGTACTAGAAATAGGATGAATAAAGTTATACCAATCTTATTAACTTTTTCTTTCTCCTTGCAATTTATAGAGTATCCTAAATAGGCAGTTGCCTTAATTATGTGTGTGCAAGAGTTTCTGATTATGCTGTACTTGCCTGAGAAAACCCATACAATAGACTTTCCACCTCATCTGAAACCATGAATACTAATGGAAAACAAATATTGAATTACACAATTAAAAGTAGTGTGTTTTTCCAATATGAATACTACTTTTTCTTTAGCAATTCTGCAATTCTCTTAACACATCCATTTCTAGCAAACTGAAGAAAGCCCATCTGACTGACCTAAAATGGTTCATTTTAACATGTTTTTATATTTCAGAATTGTTAGCACCAACACAACACAATTCTTTACGGAGTAGTTTTAGGTAATATTTTCTGGCACTCAGTCTCCTGATTAACTCTCCTTATAGGCAGATTGTAGAGAGAGCAGGGAACACAGACAGAAGGTGATATAAGATCAAAACGAAGTTCTGACCCTGCAAAGCTTCATGTTGACTCCATGCACTGCAAGAAAGCCCTGCTGGTAGAAGTTGAGCTGTTCTTAACGTGCTGAGTTGCATGGCTTCAAATACTTGCAGGCTCAGGAGTAATTTAGTGAGAAAATAGTTGGTGCCTGTATCTCTAAAGCCCTAAACACAGCTTAAACCAATCAGTTCCAGTTTAAGAAGTTATCTCCAGGGTTACACATGGCCTGCACATTTTCATGGCACAGTTCAATATAACTTTTGATTTTAGATTACTGGACACTAGCATCAATTTTGCTTTCATGACTCACTTTCACTTGTCTGTTTTGTGTAGGGAATGTTTCCAGTTAAATCCCTCCTCAGTAACAGGCACAGTGTAGCAGTGTGCCACAGATAAACCTCTTGAAACTGCACTTACTTTTTTGGTGATGTTTGTGTAAGACCTCATGCAATGGATTTTGGGTTGTTTTCACTCCACCTGGGGCAAAGCACTGAAGTAAGAGGAAGAGAGTGCTTCCATTTTAGATGGTGAGTTTTGCAGTGACAAGTGAAAGTCTCCAGAGAAACTATGAAACACACAGTTTCTTCTGTGAACTGTTTTTATCCTTTATCCCATAGGTCGGAACTTGCTTCTCCACTTCTGTCAAAAATGGTATTAGCACGGTGATTCCTGAATCTATGGGCAGTCTCTGGTGGATTTGCTGTCTGTTTTTCATAATGCAGTGTGGAATTCTGAACTTCAAACCTTTAGAAATACAGAGTCTGTAATTTAAAGGTGCTTTTTGAAATACATAATATTTGAGGCTGCAAATCACGTGTATAAATTGAAAAAGATCTTTCAGGGAGACTTCGAGGTCACTGGATTCTGGATACACGAACAAGGAGAAAAATTTTAACAATATATAGAGGAACTACTGCTTAAAAAAAGTGGCTGTGCTTTGGCATATCTGATACTTGAATTTAATGTAGAAACATGACGATATTACAACTCTTCTTCAGTTTTGCCTTTGCAGCAGTCACATTTCCTCACCTCTGCTACAAGATAAGAGCACACACATGAACTGGTATCACAGTCCAACTAATGCTCGATGACTTTTGAGGAAATAACATACTGATCAAGTGTGCTGTACTCTTGAGTGTTTTAAACAGATGTTCCTTTCTTTGTTATACAATAGAAGTAATAAGAAAATTTTTATTTAAGGCCTAATAAGGTTCACATTTTAAGTGTCACAAAGGTCTGCATTTCCATTCTTTTAGATTTATTATTTTTATTGAAAGTTTTATAATGCTTGTAGTTGGGCAATAATAATTCAATGTAAAATTTAGTGTCATGTGTAACTGTGCCATGCCGGTTTAGCAAACGGGAGCTCTTTGATTTTCCCACCTCAAGGTTTCAGAGCACTGGGCTTTCTGTTAAAACACGCTACCTGGCTAAACACGAACATATCTGTGTTACTAACGTCATATCTAACACAGAGTCAAATTGAACTATCAGGAAAGAGGGATTAATTAACTCTTCTCTTAGATTAACCAAAATAAGCTATTGGAGAACTATCCAGAGTATGAAGCAAACATGTGAGGATGGAGAGCAAATGGCCCACAGCGCAGTGCAGTGAGGAGGAAGAGCAGGAGGCCTATAAAAATCTTCCTTCAATGTAGAGTGAACTCAAATTGGAGTCACAGAGATGGGTGTGAAAAGAAAACATTCATGCTGTCTACACGGAAGGCAATTCATAAGAATTTCTCAGCTCTGAAGGCAGAAAGAGCAATTCTTTTCCTCTTTCTTTTTCCTCAGTGCAGTGAGATCGAAGGCAAAAGTGGTTTAGTTCTCAGGCTTTTGACTTGTCTCACTGAGAAGACTTAAATTCTGTGTTACAATTTTCCTCAAACAACTATTTTACTTTGTTGCTCTAACAAAATATAGGCTAGAGACTGAAACCTCTTTTTTTATGTGCTGTTGTTCTTGCTTCAAAGAAAAACTCAGGTTTCTGGAATCTTGTCACAAAAATATTCTAAAAATATTTTTTTGGCAAAAGATGCCTGTAATCTCCAGTAAGTAACAGTGACACTAGATAGTATTTAACATTTAACTGGTAAATATGTGCCAAAGAGACTAAATTGTCGTTAATTGTGAATATCATGGTTCAACATATTTATAAAAGAATTGCTGTAATTGTACAATTACTGTACGTGTAAGATGCAAAAAAAAGTATAGACAAAAGGATTTCTTTGTTTTTTAAAATAAGTGATTAGCAAACAAGAAATAGATAATATTAGAAAAGAACAGAAATTTCTGCATTACTTATACAATTACCTCGTATTTGAAGGAAATATGAAAAGACCGTTAATGATTATGAAAGGCAGCTATGTCCTTTGAAAATCTTATTCTCAAAGCTGACACCAGGTTGACCAGTTGTAGCTGATGTCTTCCTAATACGGTTTTCTACAGAGTATTTATGCAAGCCACGTTTGCATGATGAAGATACTTCTGAATCCTCTCCTTCATGTTCGATCTGGGAAAAAAGGTGTCTGTATACAGTGCACAGGAATAAAAGATACCGAAAAAGATCCTTGGTTTTCAGAGTTTTCTAATATGAAATCCAAGTGATATCACAGTAGTTAATTTCAATGAGATAAATATATTTTCACATTTATCCTTTCTGAGATTTCCTCTCCTTTTCCCTGCTATTTTTGTTTAATAACATCAAACAACAGATTTCAAAAACATCTGTCAGCAGTCAGTATATCAAGCTCTGGAAGACTATCAACTATACATCTTAGAGGTGGGACTACAATAATTTATACATGTATTTTAGGTAGTATCTTCCAGCTGTTCAATTTTTTTTTTTTTTTGGCAAAGCCCTTGCAACCAAGTACAAGAGGACTTGATTTTGGTAAAGTCTTTATATGAGAAACACAGAAACAGCTGTTGTAGATTAAACACAGCTGTATCTATATCCTACCATTCCATATATTTGATAGATGACTTCCAGTCAGTTTTCAATCTCATTATTAGCTGCAATGTATTTTCTAAAACTTGGAGACTTCAAGAAACAGTACTTATAGCATCAACTATCCACTGGCATAGTATATTCTAACAGCAATTTTGTGTAAGTATCCTGTGGCCATTGTCAAATAGGAAATAACAAATCCTTCTTTCACTAATCTGACTCTTAAATAGCTCCAGTTATCAGTATTCATATTATTAATACTATCTGAGACTATGTTCCCAAGTGCAGTCATTCTATGGTCTTTTGTTGTCACGAAAGCTGCTAGAGAGCACAAAACCTCAACAAATCAGATTATTTGTTAATCATATAAGGTCATTTATAGAATTCTTTCGGCTTCTGGAAATGCCAGATGACATTTGGCAACTTTGATTATGTATTTAAACACTTTTATACTATTAGCCTATTATATAAACTCAGAGCAAATACTCTTAAGTTATCATGTCTGTAAAAGTTCCTTACAGGCAACTTCTTTGGCAGTTTCAATTTGTCCTCTTAGACCACCAAAATGCCATGAATCTTGAAAAGACATTGGAATTATTTGAGGATTAATTCAAACTTAGTTACCTGTCTCTTGTATGTTCTTAAAAACATTGAATAAAACTTTGACTTCCCTTTGGGAAACATCATTAAATTGCATGGGACTGTGAAGTGTGGGTGTTCTGAAGCATTTTTCCCCTTTAAAGTTCTAAAAGCCATGTAATCCCCATGTAAATAACTGCAGGAACCTATGATTTCAAGATTACATGTAACCATTCTATTCTGCTGTCAATGTAATCCAAAATATCTTCAGTTAGCCACGTGGCAATTATCATTTTCCTTGTTAAATTAGAAGTTACTGAAAATTTGGAATCTTTCAGTTTCTGGAAAAAAACAAACACCTACCCCCCCAAAAAATACCAAGCTCTTTATTTCACTGAATTTTCCATAAGTCACAAGAGGGATGTTGCTGTAGTTTCACTGGGAAATTATTTATTTATTTTATAGAATAAGGATGGGAGACATTCTCAAATTATAATTGTAACTACTCTGTCAGAAATTGCATTACATGAAATATTGTTGGTAGATTGTAATGCCAGAAGTGAAACAGGTGGAATAGTTTCACTTGCATAAACTTCTTTCTTCTCTTTTAATATAAGTTTCATATTTCAAAAATTTCATTTCATTCATGAGCTCTAATTCAGGGTTTGAAGTTACCATTATTATACCAATACTACATCCTTACACGACAGAGTACCGCTAGTACTAGTAGTCCTGATTTGTTCCTTCTAAAGTTCCATGGAGTTAAAGGTCCCTGGAGATAAGAGTCTCTTTTTTCTCCATCATGCTTTTATTGTTAGTCTGGGTCATGGCTTATTTTGTAAGTTTAGTCTTAATAATGGCATGAGAATTCAATGTACACAAGTGCTCATACTTTTACATGGTCAATACAAGATATTTTTAGGTCTGACTTATTCAAAGTGCTAGATCCATTTTCCAACAATAAGACAACATGAAAGGTGTCACAAACTGGAGCCTCAGAACTGGAAATGTCCAATTAGCCATCATCTGTCCACAAATAATTATAATTTCCCTTATAATTCTAAGTTATAGGTGGTGGTTATTATTTTTGTGACTCAAGACTGATTTGAAAAGTAGATAGAGACAAGAGTTTTAATTTCTTCAACTTTGTGAAATAAAAACAAAAATATAATCTATACCTAAATAAGAAATTATAATTTATGTTCTACAATCAGTACTCCCACACTCTGCAACCCCTGTATAGTACTGTGCTGCAACCAATTTCTGTAGGTGTCAGTTTTTATTACCACCAAAGTTAAAAGCAACATCATCATAGGAGATGCTTTTTCCGTTTCATGCTCGATACATCGTAAAAGAGGAAAACTTTTCTTCATCTCATGATCATATGATAAAGTTTCACTAAATGAAGTATCTCCCTCTGTAACTAAATGACTCAGAAAGACTCCCAGACTGCTGTCCAGGCATACTCCAGCACATATGCAAAGGCAAAGACAAAAGATAAAGAAGTAAAGATGAGTACAGGGCTCTTGTAATAACGTTTGCCAGTTTGGGGAGGTTTTACGTTTCCCTGACTGGGTCAAAACATTCTGTGTCCTCCTCCTCCTTCAAAGTGAAAGAAAATTCAAAGGCAGTCAACATTTCCCCACAGCAGCTTTATCACAGTTTTGTTTGAAGATGACAGCTGTCATACCGTCTGCACTTTAAGCTGGAAAAATCTTTGAGCTCATCCTTTCCGCTTGGTAGGTTTTCAACTTTGCAGCCACCCGAAACATAGAAATAATCTGTCAACAAAAGGCATTGGAAAGGTTGGGCAGTGCTCTGAGCTATAATTCCAGAAATGAGAAAGGCCAGATGTTGTCCTCACTGATATTATACAAAGAAATGTCAGGCTCCTGAGGCCAGAGGGCAGCAAGATACATATCACTCCAAACAGTAGAGAGAGATGTGCAGAGGGTACTCTGAAGAGTAGTGGGGAAAGCATGTCATCAAAAAGTCAAGCCTTAACAGCTGATCCAAGCACAGACATTTGTGTTGTACATGGTTGACCTCCACCCATTATGAGAGACTGATTATAAAGATCTCTCCCCTTTAAGCAAAAAAAAGATAAGTTAATTCATGAAGAATGTATACGAATAACTTAAATAAAGAGCTATTGTGTGTATATATTTATCATTAGCTACCCAATAACAAGTTGTCCCAGGAGTATTTGGCAAATACTCCGCACATTAAGCTAATTTGGTAAATTGCCTACGAAGTGCACCAACAGATATGTTTTCCAGCCTGGGTTCTGATACCTGTGAAAGGCAAAATATGGACTTCAATCAAGTATTCTTAAATTATTATTATTATTATTATTATTCCCTAAGCAGTGTTTTATTTTTACTATTTACAAAATTGAAGTGCTTTACTTAGCAACCAGAGTTGTTTCTCTCAGTGATGGTCCTACTTTATAGATTTTCTTCTTAGAGAAAACTACAATTTTTCTTCCCTTTTCTATTTCACATATTTCATTGAAAAGGTCACAGAAAGTGGCTGCTGGTATTTAAGTCACTGTATTATATAAACGAAGAAATAGGTGACACTGTTTCACAGAAAATATTCTGTTTAGCTGTGAAGAATGTAAATAATCTTCATGTCAGCCTGTTCCTAAAGGCATACATACCTAAACAGAGGAACAATATAGCAGCTGAAAAGTAGAAGTTGAGTGGCAGGACATAGTGTTTAATTATTACCTGAATAAGTAGAAAATTGCAATGAAAGCACACATCAAGATAATAACATTGTTCCAAGCAAATTGTTTGTTTTAATGATGAATTGAAGTGCTAAGTTGCTTCTTTGGAAACGTTTTGTAATCCAAAATGTACTATGTAGTTACAAAATAAGAAGAAGTGCAATGTAGCTACTGCATAAAAATTAATCCATGTAAATATTTTGTGGAACCAATTTGTATGTTCTCATGTGGAAAGATGGAATGTATTTTGCAGGAAACAAATGGATAAACCACCCCCTTAAACAAACAAAAATACCTAGTGACTCTTCTATATTATGCTAGTGAGGTAACTGCTGTGAGAAATACAGTGGAGACAGGTATGCATATAGTACATTTTACAGATTTGGTAGTATGAACCAGTATATTGGTTCTTTGTGTTGGTTTAGCTCAGTATTACAGACATATATGTGTTCAGTGTGTGTGAGTGCTCTGATATAAGTTTATTTTAAGTCAGTGGAACTCAGGGTTCTGGGAAACTGTCACTTTGGTTCCCCTCATCTAATTCTTCTCATCTAATTCATCTAATTCATCTAATTCAGGTAAGAGTACTTATGCCCTCAGATTTTCTGATTTGGAAAGAGAAACTCTTTAGATACCTCCTTTTAGGAGATAAGTCAAAACATAAATTAAGCTGAGATGTTCAATTTCTTTGCACTGTTACGTATTATTGCAGCTTACTGTACAAAAATTTGACCTCCCTTACTATCCTTCAGTTTATTATCAAACAAAACCTTCTGCAACCTCTTACAAAATCATTAATGTTTTTTAATCTTACACACTTTACATGGTAGTTCCTATCTTTTGAAGCTGTAAGACATTAAAAAAGCATAAAAGTAAATCAAATACAAAAGGAATAATTAACTATCTTGTCCCACTTCCAGGGACAAACATATAAGTTCCCACCAAAAGAAGGGAAAGAAGAAAGAAGGAAAAGTACACTGCCTACACTTCATGCCTAAGGCACAAAAAAATAAAATTGGAAGCCCAGGTCCAAATTGGTAACAGAAGATACCCAAATCAGTCCCAGGCTGCTGCTTGTAGAGTTTCATTCCTGTCAGTATTTGTGGGCTGGTTAGGTAAATTCTAGTACTAATATGCATATAAGAAATAGCATTAATATTGTCTAATGCTTTTTTTTTTTTTAACTTCCCCCTCTTTCCTCCTATGAGCAAAATGCCACAAAAGAAACAATAGAAAATCGGCAGATCAACAATTCAATTTCTTATTCAAATTACTAAGCAAATATTTACATAATTCCCATGTTTTCAGAAGTTCTCCTTCTCAATTCATGGTAGCCACATTTTTTAATAACGGAGACCTGCTATGTAATAGAAGTAGCTCTAATTTTGTGCTCTGATTATTAAGTGTGTTTAATCTATTTCTGAGGACATTCTTAGCCTTGGTCTTCTGTTTGATATCTTCTTTGGTCCCTCACTTTTAATGTCATACTCTGCCAGACTTTTATATTTGTTTTGTCACTCTGTCGTACAGGGAAATCTGTATAGTATTTGTGTTTTGGAAATAGTAACTTCTAACTTTTATATTGTGTCTCTTAGCTTGACGTAGATAAGGCATAATAAGACCACTGTATTGATGTTGTCTTCATGGAGAGAAATAAAGGATAAAACATAAGGGAGACTTTTGGAAGCATTATATTGTGAAACAGCTTGATGTATGTAAAAGTTAATTCTATGAAATATTTACAAAGGTCTTTTAGTCAGATAACATTTTTTATCCTGTCATGCAATTGCTATTATCAGAATAAGAAAATAAAAGCATATTCTTACTTTAAAAAAAAATATTTTCAATATTTACAGCATCCAATAACATTTGTTCAGAAATTAATCTGCTCTTGTATTGTAGCATTTTTTGATTTCTAACAGATGTCTTCAGTTCAGGCTAAAAGAGGTAAATACTTATAAAATTGGACAAAATTGGATACATGTAAATGCTTTGACCAAATCAAGGTGACGAGAAAAAAGAAGTACAATGAAAGGTATCTGCAGTCTTGATTCTGCCAAAGCAACTCATATAAAGTCTTTGCCCAAACTGAAACTGAGAAACAGGGATACTCCAGAAAGGAGTAGTTGCTTTCTTTGAAATAAATAGCATCTGGATTATTTTAGTTCCACTGAAATTGAACTAATTTGTGTGAATTGCTGAACAATTTCAATGACACAACACTTCTCCAAATTAGTCAGCAAAATTTATATCGTGCAATTTTTATATATATATAAAAACATTTTAAAGTGTTTCCGTGAATCATCAACTACAATGAATTACCATAAATGTAATTTCAAAATATACTTTAGAAAAATAAAAAATACTATGTAAGAATCAAAGATTTTTACAAGATTTTAAAGTAAGCAAATTTTCATTTTTAAAAGCCAACTTAAAAAAAGGATTTATGCTCAATCAACTTCAGAAGTTTTGTGGATTTCTCACCACTGACAAACACTTTGATATTTAAAAAAAAGGACAACAAGCTTTTCTAAATGGTGACCTACTTCTAACACAAATGAGTGAAAATGAGTATTCTTCAATTCTTATATAGTTTATCATAAAGGTGACTTAGAGAACTAATCATTAAATCTGAAATATCTAGAACCTGTGGAGCTGCTGTTTTAAATTTTGGAAATTAACTGCCTTTGAAGAACAGAAATTTCCCAGACCAATTTTGCCAAGCCGTATCTGGAGAACAGTGGGATGATGCAGTCGTGAAGCTCCCTCCAGGTTCTAAAATAGCGTCATCTCTACACTGTTCTTGCTCATAAATTCTGGAGGAAATTATCACCACAATTTAACTTTTGCTCTCTCTCCTCTGCACATTACTCATAAGCTCCTGAGGTGTATACAGTCATGTTGATTCCTTGCGCACCCTCTTACCCCTCTGCCTCATTATACCTCCCCTGTCTTGCCTAAAGCCAGTTACCATCCTGTGCAGCATTCATGTCACTTGAATGATCCCACCATGTCTCTGCCTTTCCAACAACATTGCTCTGTGTCTACACACAGACCTTCATTTTCTGTGATTCATGTCCTAAGTTATGTGTTAATGTATTGACTTCTGAGATGGGTTGTCCCACTCTCTTGTCCTCAGGGACATTCAAAACCACCCATGACAGCATTCCCTTGTCTTTTCTTTTTCCAGTTACCTGCAGGGTTTGATCTCTGTTTCCTTATGAACCTACTTTTAAACTTTTATCAGCAGTTTAAGCTGCTCGTTGGCAAAGACGCTCCGGCCTTATTATATCAGGTGGACTAATAGTCTCCTGTATTTTGAAAAGGACCATACCTTGCCAACAACATTCATGCAGCCAGGTGTTGATCCACTGGAATCACGTAGTCTGACCCAAGTCATTTTCTCTTAACTATTGGAATCAAGGAAAACATCACTCCAGGCCCTGTTGCCTCCACTGCAACTCCATCAGGCTGCACTCACGCCTAGACCAGTTCAAAGTCTTCTTGAGCAGTATTGCTCTGATCCTTTGAATCGGCAAAAAAGATCAATGTTCATAGGGTCAACAAGCCTTGGCAGTTTTTCTACAGTGTCAGCAGTCTGGATCTTGGGTCTGTACCAACTACCCCAGTAAATCTTCCAGTCTATTGATGTGTGCATCCCAGCTAGGAGAGAGTTCCTAACTACCATGGTTTCTTCTTTGCATTGTTGATTTGGATCCATCAGTCAGGCACAGCAAAACTGGATACTTTGCACATAAAAACTTCCTCTTTCATATTGTCAAGGTCCTGATTCTGTTTTCCAGCTGAACATCTGCAAGTGCAAAAAGAGCTTTCTTGATTCTATCAGTCAGATGCTTCTAGCCTTCAATAGAACACCTTGTCCTGCACGGTTCTCTTGTCAAACGAAACCTCTAACCATACTGTCTCTGTAAATCTGGCCAATTGTCTTGTGCCCAGCAAAAAACATAGGCAAATGACTTTCAGTATGTTCTAGTGCTTTTGCATTTCATTTGCCTTAAGATTTTTATTTTTAGTTTGCGATGTAACAATACCCATACTAAACTCAGAGATACCTGGCTGATAAATAATTCAGAAATGAAAATATGAAGCCACTAAAAAAGCAGACATTTTTAAAATCAAATCCAGCTTAATGTACTGTAATGAATAAAACATTCTAAGTCTGCTTTTGGCCTCTGCAATAGAGCCAGAATAGAGGTTAGAGGTGAAGTCTTGAGAAGAAATAAAATTTAAGCTATATCCCTTCATTCCTTCTTGGCTTTATACTTTGAGTAGAGTCAATAGTCAATCCTAATTCATCCTAAGTACCTAACTCATTAGTAGAGAATTCAAGAAAAAACTGGTATAATTCAAAATATTCAGTGCTTAAATTCCACCCCAAAGTAGAAACTCAAACTGTAGAGTAAGTCTTAAAATGATTTATCAACCAGCTTCTGAGACAATATGACACAGAAGTTCATCAATTAAAAATCCTTCTATCATAGTTAGCTACCACAAATGTAGTAGGTAGTCAATTAATAAGCCTTTCTGTACATTTTCTATGTTTCTATGAAGAAAAACTGAGTAGGTATACAAGCGTAGAAGATGTCTACTGCTTACGTATGGAAATTATGTTGCCCATAATTCTGTGAGAGGTGAGAGTTTGGGAGATTAATGTCTCTTGAGGGCATTGAGGATTTCTTGGTTCCAGAATTTTTAAGAAATATAAATAATACTCAGTATTATGTATAATTCTGGCACATTGCAGTCAAATCAGAGATCTATGATGTCTATAAATTACAAATATATTAATCAGTACATTACTGATATTACTTTGCCACAAAAATTAATACAAGTCTATTAAGATATTGCAGCTAACAACTAAATATTTTCTAACAAACACTGTGATGGTGTAGTTAAACACAATGTATAAGCATTTCACCTAAGCTTGCAAGCAATGTGATCAGCAAAGCGGTTAGTGAAGATTGGTATGCTTGCATTTGAAAGGTAATCAAGTAAGAAAGTTGCCAGATGGGTTAAGATAAGCAGAGGAGACTGTAAACAACAAGGACATCTTGCTGAATGCACAAGAAAGGTCACTGGCAAGACTAAACAAAAAAAATGAGCAACGGTGGGAGCAAAGCACGCCCCCTTTCTGACAGGAGAAATGTCATAAGCCTATCAGACCTCAGTGAAGAAAGCTAGAGAAAAAGAAGACAAACCTGCCCTGGCTCCGGTGTCCCCTATCCAACACCTCTCATGCCTAATCATCACAACCTCCATGACCAAACACCACCAATGACCTCAGCTATCAGCCCTAACTCCACAGCACTGGAGCCTTGTCATCGCGTCCTAATAGCTCATCTAGGATATAAGTGTCAAAGACATGACTAACAAATTTGTTTATAGATTAATGGTGATTAATACTGTGTCAAATTTAGCATAAACAGTTTTATTAATGAATTAATTTTGAAGTTTCTCCAAACACTTCCACCATAATAAGCTCTGATCCTCTGATATATTATGAACAAGTGTATCAGTATTCATATATATTTATATATACGCACATAAAATATATTTTCACATTTATTCAATTGCAACAACATAAGTATAAACAGTGATTATTTCAGTGCTTTCTGTGAATGAATTGTATACTTCATGTTTTAAATTCTCTATTGATATACTGTTAGTCCTTTTAATAGAGCTAAAGTAAATGTCTTAAGCAGCATAATTATGGGTAATTGTAGATAAAATTTATTATACATACGCATAATAACTTTTTTCTAAAATTTAGTGAAAGATGAAATGTTATGACAGCTGTCAGTCTTAAAAGTGTCAAAACATTAGACTATCAACCTTAAAAATAGCTTCAAATACATAGTAGAGTAATTCTAAAGTATTTCACAAGAGGATAAAGTCAATTTTCTATTACACCTCGTTTACCAAGATCCAATTATACAAAAAAAAATATTTATAATAACCATAGAAGGCAAAATATGACTATTTTGAAATAAGATGTAGTAATTTCATAAGCTTGTATAGCTCCTTCTGCCAGACAAAAAAAGATGAGAAAGATAATAAAATAGTTGTTTTGTGTGAAAGATAAATAATAACTTTTAAGGAATCTTTTAATGGGAAATATGCTAAAGAAATTTAATTTTTTAAAAGGTAGTTAATATTTTCTGAGACAAAAGATAAATGTTAAAAAATTTAAAAGTTAATTTTCATAGATTGTTAGCTATATTTTTATGTCAAATAATGTATTTATGATAGCATGATAGAATGGCTTGGGTTGGAAGGGACCTTAAAGATCATGCAGTTCCAACCCCTCTGCCATGGCAGGGACACCTCCGACCAGAGAAGGCTGCTCAAGTCCCCATTCAACCTGGCCTCGAACACTTCCAGGGAGGGGGCATCCACAACTTCCCTGAGCAACCTCTTTCAATGTGTCACCCCCTCATCATGAAGAATTTTTTCCTAATGTCTAATCTAAATCTTCCCCCTTCCAGTTTAAAGAGCCATTGCCCCTCATCCTATCACTACCTGCCCTTGTAAAAAGTAGTGAAAAGATTTTTTTCTTCCATTGCCTTCCCCTTCATATTTTTACTTCCTCCAGTTTCAACAGCAAATAATGAGTTTTATAATACTTTTTGTCATATGGTAAGAAAACTAAAGCATTTAAAGATAGTCATTGAGAGAAAATGCTATTATTAAAAACATCTTTAAATGAGACAGCAAAACCATAACGACAATTGTCCTATGTTTTAGATTCAGCTTAGTTGATTAAAAATAAAGCAATAATTTTAGTATTGGGAATGATTAACCATTGAGAAAGTCCACCATGAAATGTAGTGGGATGGAAGTCTTCAAATCAAATTCTTTTCTTTACAGGACTCAGTTGAAAAAGATACATATGTAGAACAGTACATGAACTGTGTTGAGGAAAAGACTATGATCTGATGCAGCAGATGATCTTACATGTTAGGACTCTTCAGAGATCTGAGAGCTTGCGAACTTAGGTTTTCCGCTTCCTGATTTTTAAGTTACTAGCCAAGTGATACAAATACACTTGTAATAGAATTTTTTGCATTAAATAAACTAAAACATTGTCATTGTAAAATGGGTAATTAAAATTAAAGAAGAAATAGGAACATAAAAGTTCCTCTTTTGGTGTTTATTAAAAAATTACTCTTGTAAAAGTAAGAATAGGCATACAAATTCAAACAATATTTCATTAAGCATTTTTCGAATTATTTTATAGACAGGCGAAATGCAAACAATCAAACAAATCAAATCCCCACTTTTTTTTTAATGTAAAATTAGCGTGTCCTTTATAAGATAAGCTATTTTTTCTGAAGAATACTTGAGAAAATTTCTTCTGCCAGAATCTGCGCAATTTTTTTAGAAGTCTTATTCCGTTATGATTTTTTTCCATAAAACACAACTAACACAAATTTTTATCAGAACCTAGGGTTTTCACCAAAAAATAGTCTCTGGTTTTAATAGAAATCTACAATATTTCACTGAATGCTACGGCTTTCTGACAAACTTTACATTTTTGACAAGAAGCTTCTGCTATTTATTTTTCAGTTCCCTGATGCAGCTTTACACCAAAGGTTCATTGATCACCAGAACTGGAATAGTAAACACTGCAATGATACTGACATGAAAACTGAAGCTGTGGTTTTTCCAAACTGAAAGTCTGAACAGAAACCCCAATCAGCATATTAGAAATTCTCTCATCCTGTTATTTGTCTAATTTTAGGAACCTGAACTTAACAATTCCAGCCAGGAAGCAAATATTTTCCCTCTGATGCACTTATCCTTTCATATTATAAATTTCTGAAGTGAAAACATTTTTAAAAAGCAATTATTTTTTTGAAAACACTCCAGTGTATAAGAAGCAACTTTTCATACTGAAAAACTATGCTCCTTTGTCTATTGAGATACAGTTTACAATTTCTCTGCTAGAACTGCAGTGAAACATGTGTGCTGCAAACCTGACAGTGTTAAGATCTACCCTCCTGATATCCAGAAGGCACTCTGGAATTGCTGCATAACCAGGAAGTCTGGTGTTTGACTGTGTTTAAATATTACAACAGCCCGAATAGAAATAGGATACTTGTTGTAATAGTATTCAAGTGTTGATGCAGACTGTAGTGGAACTGTGTAACCATTTATGACGTTAATAACAGGTGTCAATCTGTCTGTCTTCTCTTTATGCTTTCCATTGTACGTAAATAGGCTGCTCAGCAAGAGCAGAAAGTCCTCTGGCAATGATTTGTGGCAAAGTAACAGCCCGACTTGACTTTCAGAGTACAGGGAGAGAAGAATGTGGGATCAGCACATGCGCAGGACAGGTTGTTTCTTAGGTTTAGCACTGTGACAAAGCTTCTATCAGCTGGGCAGATCAAAGTACCTTTCACCTCATATAAAAGAAAAGAAGTGAGGAGAAAGGCCAAACAACCCTCCTAGTGCTATGTCCAAATGACACTTCCTTGTCAGGGCTTATTCCTTACATCACTTCGATGACGTAACATCACACTCTTGATGATAACAAAAATTTACTAGTGAAAGAAGGGGACAGAACCTGCTGGTTTGGCAGAGTTTTGTGGAGATGTATGGAGGGTGAAAGAAGTCTTGTGAGCTTCTGTTAATGAATGGCCACAGACATTGCAGTTTGAGAAGCTTCAGAAACAAAATTAAAGAGCTGTTGCTGACTTCCTTTACATTACCCAGGATTTCATTGTCATTTGATTTTAAGAAATCAATGCAATTGTAGATCAGAAGTGCCTCTAGCAACTAATACTACCCACAGTTTCTAAGCTCTGATGACAACTGGGTTGTCCAGCTGAGCTCATACAATACAAACATTTATATTAAAAAAATACTAACATTCATAAAAAATTTTTAGTGACATAATAAAACAAGACAGAAACAAACAAGCAAAAATATTCTTTATGAACTCTCAGCGTATCTTCTTAGAGTGATATATTCATTACTTTAGAATGGAATTTAGCCATTTTTATTTAAGTGGTTTGTCACTTGAGCATGATTATATAGTAATATTATTATTAACCAAAGATAGTATTTGTGTAATATCATAGAATCATAGAATTATCTGGGTTGGAAAAGACCTCCAAGATCATCAAGTCCAACCCTTAATCCAACACTAAGTGCCACATCCAGTCTTATTTTAAAAACCTCCAGGGATGGTGAATCCACCACCTCTTTGGGCAGGACATTCCAAAGCCTGATTACTCGTTCTGTGAAGAACTTTTTTCCGATCCAGCCTAAACCTTCCCTGACAGACTCTAAGCTCGTGCCCTCTTGTTCTGTTGCTGGTTGCCTGGGAGAAGGGTCCGACACCCACCTGTCTACAACTTCCTTTCAGATAGCTGTAGAGAGTGATGGGGTCACCTCTGAGCCTCCTCTTCTCCAGGTTAAACAACCCCAGCTCCCTCAGCTTCTCTTCATAAGACTTGTGCTCAAGCCCCTTCACCAGTTTTGTTGCTCTCATCTGGACCCTCTCCAGCATCTCAATATTTTTCTTGAACTGAGGGGCCCAGAATTGAACACAATACTCAAGGTGTGGCCTCACCAATGCTGAGTACAGGGGAAGGATAATTTCCCTCGTCCTGCTGGCCACACTCTTCTTGATACAGACCAGGATTCCATGGGCCTTCTTTGCCGCCTGGGCACACTGCTGGCTCATGTTTAGCCTCCTGTCAATCAGTACCCTCAGGTCCCTTTCCACATGACTGCTCTCCAGCCACTCTGTCCCCAACCTGTAGCGCTGCATGGGGTTGTTGTGGCCAAACTGCAGGACCTGGTGCTTGGCCTTGTTGAACTTCATCCCATTGGACTCAGCCCATCTCTCCAGTCTATCAAGGTCCCTCTGCAGAGCCCTCCTGCTTTCTGGCAGGTTGACACTCCCTCCCAACTTGATGTCATCCACAAATTTACTTATCATGGACTCAATCCCTTCATCTAAATCATTGATGAAGATGTTAAACAGAACTGGACCCAACACTGATCCCTGAGGGATACCACTGGTGATTGGCCACCAACTGGACACAGCCCCCATTCACCATCACTCTCTGGGCCTGGGCATCCAACCAGTTCTTAACCCAGCTGAGACTGCACCTGTCCAAGCCATGGGCTACCAGTTTATCCATGGAAGACACTGCCAAAGGCTTTGCTGAAGTCCAGATAGACTACATCCACGGGCTTCCCCTCATTCCCTTCATAGGCTGACAACCCTTTTGTGGATTGGCGTGACATTTGCCGGTTTCCAATCATCTGGGACCTCCCCAGAGAGCCAGGACTCTTGGTATATGATGGAGAGTGGCTCGGCAAGCTCTTCTGCCAACTTCCTCATCACTCTAGTATGGAATCCATCAGGTCCCATTGATTTGTGTGGATCCAGGTGGCTCAGGAATTCATAGACTATTTCCTCCTGGAACACAGGGGAGCCATTTGATTTCCTGTCTCTATCTGTGAGCTCCGGAGGCCAGTTATAGTGATGGCCACCTCTCCTACTGGTGAAGACTGAGGCAAAGTAGCTGTTGAGTACATCACCCTTTCATCATCCCTGGTAACTATGTTCTCCCCCAGGTCCAACAAAGAATGGAGGTTTTCCTTGCCCCTCCTTTTGTTATTAATGTATTTATAGAAGCACTTTTTGTTATCTTTAACAGAAGTAACCAAATTAATTTCAAATTGCGCTTTTGTTTCTCTGATTTTCCTTCTGCATGTTCTAACTATAGTCCTATACTCTTCCTAAGTAGTGAGTCCTGCCTTCCACAGTCGGTAGGCTCTCTTTTTATCTCTGATTCCCTTCAGTATCTCCCTATTCAACCAAGGTGGTTGTCTTCCTCGCCGACTTGCCTTTTGGCTGGTTGGCATAGCCTGTTCCTGTGCACTCAAGACTTTCCTTGAAGCACATCCATCCCTTTTGTACGCTCCTGTTTTTGAGGATTGTGTCCCAGGGTGTGTTCTGGACCAGTCTTCTGAACAGGTCAAAATCTGCCCTCCGGAAGTCCAGCATAGAGGTTTTGTTGGTTGTCCTCCTTACATCCCTGAATATTGAAAACTGCATTATTGAAAACTGTATTATTTCATGGTCACTGTGCCCCAGTTGGCCTCCGATCACTACATCTCCCACCAGTCCCTCTCTGTATGTAGCTGTGCATTTTGAAATACAACTATCTTTCAGTAATTTTTGTGGGAATTGTTCAACTTATTAACTGGACTTTAGAACAATATTTTCAGAGAATCACAACATGATTGAATAACTTAGTGTGGAGGGACCTCCAGACATTTCCCTACTCTAATTAGACCAGGTTGCTCAGTGATGTGTCCATTTGAGTCCTGAACACCTCCAGTCACAGACACTTGAGAAGGTCTCCAGGAATCTGTACAGTATTTGGCTAAAAAAAATAAACCCCCAAAAATATATCTCATCAGAATTTCCTATGCTACAACTTATAAACATTGAGTCTTGTCCTACTGCTACATGTTACCAAGAAGAGTTTGGTTTCATTTTCTCTCTACTTTGTCTCTGTACTTGCTGCAAAGAGCAGTTAAGTCTCTCCCTTTTTGCTCATCTTTCACACACTGAATCTCACACTTCTGCCTCTCCTTGTATGCTGCGTATATTTCCGACCATCATGGGAACTCTTCACTGGCCTTACTCCTATATGTCAGATTCTGTCCTACGCCAGGAGCTCAAGCCTGGATTATCAAGGCAGTCTTACCAGTGCCAAGCAATATGTCAGGATCCCTTTCCCTCGGTGCTTCAGCCCCACATACAGGGGCTCCAGGTCCTCCAGGACATTTCTACAGTTACTCTCAATAATGAGTCCCTACTTGTCATGTTCTGGAGGTGAATTCATCTATTTTCAGTACCTTTGCCTCCAATGGGCAGTTTCCCATGGGATCTTCCAAGCAAGACTTTAAGTAGGTCTGAAATCTGCTCTTCTAATATTCAGGGTGATTGTCTTTTTAAAATACTACTGTTTGTCTTGCTTAGTTCTTTCAGGATTTAAAGCTCCAGAGTCTCATAGTCAACACAGTCAAGACCACCTTCAGCCTTCATATCTTCATATTGAACAGCTTTCTTGGCTGATTTGCAAAGCACCTGCATCAAGAATTTACCCTGGGGTTACTTGCATCTGTGTGACTCTGCAGCACTGGTGCTTCTCTGTCCGTTACTTTCACCCTCAGGCTTCGTGATGGTTTAGCACCTTTCCCAGGTTGAAGTTCCAAGCCTTTGATCTCCCCCTTGGCCTAGGTCAGCCCTTCTCTGTCCATGAAAATCTTGCCTTCTTGAAGCATCTGCACCACAGATCTACAGGTGTGAGAGCTGTATCACCATGCCACTGTGACCCCTCTGGAGTCAAAGCTCTGTTGCTCTGCACCCACTGCTGATGTCTCCCTTTTTTCCCCAGGACGACTCGCATTTGTATATGAGCATTTGAGATGAGTCCCAAGTTGTGCAGCTTTTGGAGATGAAATGTAAGAGTCTCTCTGGTCATGTTGTCCCCTGGAAACAGCAATACTCCTGTGTTTTTACTTCTCTGCTTGTGGGAAACCTCTCTCACAAGTTCCAGTCCCCCTTGTGAAGCCAACAATCTTGTTTGGAAACACATCCTTGTCCCACTTTGTCAGACATATCCCATCCTTATTCAATACTTCTTTTTTTGAGACAAATTTGCTTATTAGTAAGACAGAACACCAAGCATAAATCATAATCCTGACTTTTTAAGCTATCACCCCTGCCCTAAAACAATGTGTGTATGTCCACATAAAAATTCTGATCAAGACTGAATCCTTCCAGGAAACAACCTAATGCCTTAAGTGATGAGGATGAAACCTGTTTATGCCTGGATTATTTTCAGAGCCTAAAATCCCTTTATATATCTAATCCATGACATCCAGAAATCTCTTTTCTATAAAACATTTCGCTATTGGAAAACTGGCAGTAACAGCACCTCCACATCTCATAGAGCATTGAATTATTTGATATTCTTGTGTAGTCACAGTGGATGAAGGATAATGGAAGTAAACTAAAGTATTTTGAACAAATGTTTTAATAACTAACTAACTGAATTTAATTTTTACTAAATAAGGAGGGTTTTAAATGCAATGATAATACCTCCTTTTCAGAACTCTTAATTTTGAGCTTTTCTATTTAGGTATTTTCTAATACATTAGGATACATAAAAACACAGTTTAATTTGCAGATCCCAGGTCAACTCTCTAGGCTCCTCACTGGAAAAGTTACTCATTGATCAATAAGGTGAGTGCATTTCCTAGAAGTCATTAAGGAAAAAGAGAAAAATACACATAGGACCTGCCTATGCCAATATTTTAAGGAAATATTACTGACAATAACTGTACTTGAAAATAAGCTGCAATTACTAGCAAAAAAAAAAGATATTTACATTGTTTTTCCTAAAGATAGGGACTTTACATGTAAAAAGCATCAGTAGTTTTCTTAGGTGCTTATAATTTTAAAACAAGACAAATTATCTGCTTCAGTTACATATGGATGAAAAAACACTGTTGGTACTGACTCTATGGTGTCAGAGATCATCTGATGTATTCATTATGAGGGTATCGTTGGCATGTCGTGTCTGTAGGAATACAAAACCACCTGTGACCTATATTAGGGCTCAAGGGAATGGTAGGAAGCTGTGCCAGATGTCCCAAGGGAGGTTTCAGTTGGATATTGGGAAAAGGTTCTTCACCCAGAGGGTGGTAAAGAATTGAAACAGCTCACTGGGGAAACAGTCCTGGCACCAAGCCTGACAATGTTCAGGAAGCATTTGGACAATGCCCTCAGACAGGATGTTGGGGGTATTGGGATTGTCCTGTGTAGGTATAGGAACTGGACTCCAGGATCCTTGTGGATCCCTTCCCACTCATGTCATTCTATGATTCCGTGATTCTATGATAAAATCTCAGCTCAATGAAAACTCTTGGAGTGAGACCGTATTTCTCATCCATCTGGTGGTCCATTCATCAAATCCATGTCTCTCCACTTTAGAGACAAGGATTTCAAGCAGAACAGAGTAAAATATCCCAGGCAGTTTTGCTATTTGAAGAGGTACAGTACATTGCCATAAAAAAAAATAAAAAAAAAAATTAAAAATTATGGTCTCAGTAATAAGATATATAGAAGTTTATATTTCCACCTACTCTAACATCTCTGAAGAATGAGTATCAATGAGAAAGGTGTGCTCTCTTCATGATCCTGTGTCTTTCTCTTCTCTTTAACAAATCTCATCTTATTGAATAAATCCAGTAATGAGTCTTCAGAACATCAGACTCTGAATACCTGTTGCAGGTCCCCAAACTCAAATTATGGAATCGGGAAAGCTTGTGAAAAGCAATTAATGGAATACTCACTCTAATCAGTGAGTAAAAGAATTGCTATGAAGAAGTTTAGGAAATATCGAGTGACTCACAGAAGATGAATGTTCATCTCATGTGGGCTACTAATTTCAGAATTTCTTTCTTTGGTTTTATAATCCATGTAGCTTTAGGGACATTCTCTGAATCTTAGAAAGGTATGCATGGGTTTTAAGATAATCTTTTTACTAATAAATATTTTTAACAAGTGTAAGTAATAAGAAAAAATAAATACAGAAAAAAGTAATGATACATTGGGAATCAAATTAATTAACAGAATGAAACTATAATCCTTTAATCACTAACGCTCTTCTGAGTTTTATTTACTTACTAAAACGTGCAGTCTGTTTTAAAACCTGAAGTGAAATCCAAAAAGCAGAAGCTCACATCTTAAAACCAATCCACCCAAATTTAGTAGAATTGGGTCTGGTTCATCCTAGAAAAAATATGATTCTTATAGAACTGTGGTCTCTCATTCTCTCTAATTTAGTTAGATCATTCTTTAGCAAATGCTGGCCTTTGTAGTCAGAGAAGAACACTGTATAAAAGTTTACTTCAGCTACATACGTGTAAATTGTGCTTCCTACCAAACTTTACAGCAAGATTTCAGAAAGCTATCAGAGTGTAGGATGTACACCCTGAGGCATTTTAAGCAAGTCTGATTTCTAAGCTGCTCTTTTACTAACTATTCATAGCATTATAAATAAAGATACGGAAATAAAACTAAATACCCTCAAACATATGACTGCATTAATATGGCACTGAGTGCTAGGTAACGTTTTTCTCAGCAGTGCTTACTAGCTTGGCTAATCATCAAGCCAACTGCAACTGGGCTTGGAGTACTGACAAAGCAAATAAGTCTCTGTCTCTCTAGAGCATTGCCAGAGACAGTCTGCAGAAAAGCTCCAAGCATCTTATTTTAAACTCTTTTTTTTCCCAGCTTTCAAATGACTTTACAGCTTTCCATTGCAATGTCCTTAATTTTCCACCATCCTTTTAAAGCAGTGGGTGCCTCAGGTGGGTGCTTACTTCTGATTCTGGGTCTACTGTGGCACAGTTATCTCCATACTTCCACTCCCATCATCCCTAATCAGACTTGTGAAGGACTCTCTTGATCCTTTCTGCTGCTCCTTTGCTAATTAGACTACATTATATGATCAGGTTAAAATTTATGACTCTCTCAAATTTTGCATAATTGTAAATATTTTTAGACTTACATCTGTTCCAAGTCCACTGAATCAAAACTATACATTATTCCTTGTATTGTTATGCTGGAAGAGTACACTGTACTGACATATACATTTTACATTTTTTGTTGAAACACATTTACAGTGTAAAACATTAATATTTAAAAATAGAATATTATACCATACTAAATTAAATGTCTTATAAAAACCTAAGGCTATTACTTTGTCCATTCTTACATCCATCCACAAAACTCACAATATACTTTTGTAATATACTGGGGTAAGTATATTACTTGACTACTTCTCCTTTTAAACAACATTCATTTCCTACTCATCATTTTTGTTTCTTACCCTTCACACAGTATAAAAAAGTTAACAAGGAAAAGTTGTGTATGTATCTAAGTATCAGAGGTACTAATAAATTATTTAGAAAAGAGCGTAAGAAAGTAAGGGAACAAGCTTTGCTAAATCTAGCAAGCTATTCAGATAAATGCAATTTAAAATTTAATGTGAAGAATAACAGAAGGATCTTGGAAAATCATAACAGTCCTGTAAAAAATCAGAATTAAAACAGCATAAATCAATTTAAACTGATTCACATAACTATGTCTTAAATATCTCATTTTAAAATGACAAAACGTCAATCTTAGAGTTACCCTAGGGAGGAAAATACGTAACCCCCTTCCTTTACAGGTAATTGTCAGGGCAGAGTGCTGAAAGAAGTAGTCATCTGGTTTTTTTTCATTCTGTGTGAAGGAACAGGCATGTTTTTATCCCTACTGTTTTGAAGTGCTCACTGTGCAGCCTGCTAAACCAGAGGAAGTTATTGTGGACTCCTACAGCACTATTTGAATCACCTAGTACACTCATCCACCTTCAAACTCCGTGGATATATAAATGAAAACGTAAGTAGTGGGTTTATCACCTGTCCTTGAGAAGATATAGTGCATGAAGAGAGAACACAAAGGATGGTTCCATCCAGCAGATTTCTGTCCTCGTTATTTAATTCAGCCTTTCAAGCATATGGTGTTCCTAGCAGTAGCACAACAAAGGGAAAACAGAGGCGGCCAGTGTTCTCTGTAAACACAGAAAGAGAGCTATCTGTTCACAGTGTGTGACTGGGGTGGCTTTTCACTCTCAAGTAATGCTGGCAACAATGGTGTTATTAAGTTTAATCTACCTATGTAAAGTAATAGAACTCAGAAATAATGTAATTCAAGTTGAACAATTTCCAAATACTTTCTAAGAAAGGCAAAAAATGGTGCGTTGTAACCACTGATTTCTTGTATCACAGACAAAAGGGAGAAAAGTCGTCTTTCAATAACTCAATATATGAGCAGTCAGGTTCTAGACTTCAAAGCAGACTGTCTCTAGACAGGAGACAGGCTCTGAGATGTAGTCCAAACTTTTTTAACTTAGACCCATGATGTTTTTAGTATCTCATCACTTTCACAATGTTATACCAATTGCTTAAATAATTTCTTGAAATAAGTCTCTATTACCATAATGTGTAGATGCAATAATGGAAAATAAGAGACATTTTATTCTCACAACAAAATCTATTTTTACATTTTGGACTCTTAGTTTTCTGCTAACTCCTTCACTAAGTTTCTGAGACAAGCAGATTTTTTAAATCCTAATTGCAAGTGTCTAAGATCTCCAACGGTATTTTGTCAGTTGATCAGATTAATTTGTATCTAAGATAACCAAGCTAGCTGGGAATCATTTTTAAAATTTTCTTAAATAAGAAAAGAAGTATATTATATTTAAATGTTCATAAGAATATTAAATAAAATGTTGGAAAGATTGCTAAGGGAAAGAAAAAAGTTATTTTGGGTGCAGAGAAGTCTGTGGTAATTTTAATGGAGAAAAAAGGTATGCTAAAGATACATTTGTTTATTTATTCTTTTAAATTTTATTGATATTAATTTTTGCTTTCATGGTGCTACATGGTTTTCTGTCATATGTTATAATGTTACACTGCAGTAGACATCAGGAGGGCTTGATTGCGGATGATTGTCAAAAAAATTTTGCACACAGACCTGAAAGTAAAATCCAGTGCAGATGCTTTATAAAATAAATAGCTTATGGTCATTTTCAAACCAATATATAACCATAGAGATGCCAAGTAAGGAGACAGAAGAACTTCTCAGAGTGATTAAAAAAAAAACATATGCAAAGGTACATGTGTATATGGACACAACATACTGAAACGTATGACACTTCAATTGTCTGGAAGAATCCTTTGATTACAATATTTATGTGCCAGCTAAACGTAAGTATCCAAATATAATAAAAAAATAATTTACTACTATTTATTATCTAACATAAAATTTCCGTTTTCTTCAAGCTATATAAAAAACTGTGATTTTTCTTTTTTGTAAATGCACAATTTTTCACTCTTTCATATGGTAATACTTATATCCTGGTTACCAATAACCAAGTAATGTCATAAAACTGTAACTCAAATTGTTCCACACTAACACCTCTTTTTCAACAACTGATCTTGTCACTTTCTCCCCTAGCACTGGCATCTCACAGGTGATTTTATAGTGTCTACTTTATCATAAGTTCTTAAAAATGAATGACAGAGGTGGACTGAAAAAAATAATACACTAAACAATACAAACAATAAATATCACCATATTTGTGAGTAAAGACAAAATTCTTTCTGAACTCTGCTACTGTTGAAACACTCTTTCCATCCGTTTTAATCTTGAGAACAACTCAGCTTTTCAACATGAATTAACAACAGTGCAAAGTTGCATAACTTTTTCATCTCACCTCCATTTATGCCGTTTTCCTTTGGGAAACTTCAGAAGTTGTAGCTAAAGACATTAGTTTCGCTCCTGCTCCCACACACGTCCTTGTTATTGCTGGCATCAAAACCCCTCTTTGTCCTCATCTTCAAGTCTCTTCACCCTCATCTTCAACTCTTCTCACAATCTGGTCATCCATCTCACTTATTAATCCCCTTCCGAAGATACTTGTTAATGTTAATTCCTTCATATTCAAACATATAACATGAGATTCTTCCTAGGTTCTTTCTAAAACTGAAGAAAATACATTCGTTTCAGAAGTATTTTTTCATATTTTCAGAAGCACGCCAATCTCATCAGCTGAAAAACATTTCTACTGAACAGCTCTTTTCAAAATATCATAACACACAATTTGTTCCACAAACTTAAGCAGTAATTCTAAAATTTGGTGAAAGTTTCTCATCCAAGAATAATAGTAAAATAATTATAAACAGAAACTTGATCATGCTTGTAAAAACCCATATATATCTGATAAGTGTTTATACTTGGGCATGCATATGTGTTCTTAATTAACAGGTTTTCTAACACTTAGAAGAGACTTTGGCCCTTTTTAGATCAGGAAGAATACAGATCTGAAGTTTCTGCTAGGTCATACAGGATATTAAAATATTTCACCTTTTCAAATACTATTGAGAAGACAGATAAATATAATAGTTAAACTGCAAAAATTCATAATCTTATCTCTTTCCTTTTCACTTCAATAATTATGTCTTTTGAGTCTGAAGGGGAAGTTTTGATTATATATAAGCCGGAGGTTATATATATAAATATATATAAAAACACTGCCTTATCAAAAACTGGGAAATTTGTCTTTCTTTAAAACTTAGAAATACTTAGTGGCATGAATGATGAAATGCAGAGCTTGCAGAGTTCTAGTTACAAGCTATGTCATTGTTGAGGACTTCTCATGTCTTTAAAGAGATGCACAGCCATGATGTGAGCTTGGCTTTTGTGTGAACAGGCAGTAAGTTTGGATCAGTATCCTGCTAAATTCACTTCTTGCCTAAGACCCTGCAGAAACAGATCATTTCTAGAAATTACTTTAGTTCTATCTACTTTCTTTAACCTATTATAATTTTCCAGTCCTGAAACCATACCTAACTGGCTGTCTTGCCAACATGTTTATAATCTAAGTCTCGGGAAATTTTTCAAACAAAACCTATTGGACGATAACTCTCAAAGGAAGTATTTTTGCCATATCATCATGACATATGGTGTAGATGGGGTCTTTTTGACCTAAAAACTAAAATTCCAGATTTCAATGCTCTTGCTGACCCAGACCCTTAGAAATATTTTTATGTCTTGATAGAGATATAGATGATATAATGTCTAAACATAAGTAGCTAAATATAAATTGGTGTAAATATACATAAATGTACATATAAAATCTACAACATATAATTTATAAATATAAACCTATCCAATTATGTTAGAATGAATAAGGTTTTTTCATTTACAGTAAAGACTGCCCTCTGTTCCACTGATACTGTTAGTTACACGTTGTATGATTATATGGGTTACGTAATTACATGTTAGCTGATACAAACCCACAATATCAAGTAAAAGAAATAAAGACCTGAGGAAGGAAAAGATTCAGCTAGAACTTCAGTGACAAAGTCAGAAAAGACAAAGACACCTTAAAAGTAGTACTGAGCTTCAGAAACACTTGTCCTAGCAGAAAATCTGGGCTTCTAAAACTCATAGGATGGCTTGTCAGGGAAGCTGTAAGTGAAACAGAAAATCACAAAGCTCCTAGACATAACTTTACTTAAAGGTTATCACTTGTAAAGTATTTATTTTCCAGTTTGCCTCAAGACACAAAAACCCTTTGAATTTCTATTCACATTGAGAATGAAAATACTTTATAAAAATCCAAAAACCTATTTGAAGAAACAGGATTTCAATCCAGATATTACAAAGACATCACTGTTAAAGGTTTTTGATGACAGACCAACTATTTACATTCTGCAAGGTCTCTTGATGTTACCACTGATGCTATCTAACATGATTCTGTTTGGCTGGAAATTACAGGGCCATTCAACTTTTAATAATAATTTTTAATTTTTTTCATGCTGCTTTGACTGCAGTGTCTCAGTAAAATTTTGTGTCACCTTTTATAACAATTTTTATTTCACCCTTCTATTTGCACATGTGTTTTGGTGTATTTTTGTATAATAGAGAGGTATCACTCTTTGAAAGGAAGTTATGTTTCCACACACAACGTAAAAGATACTATGGCTCCAAAAGTAAAATATTAGAAGGTTCTGATATCTACCTATACAACATGATTGGTGGGTTTTATGGGTTATTGAACATGAAGAAAAGAATGGAGGAACAACTAAAATGGCAGTAGTTGTTTATGTAGCGAACATTAAAGGTGTAAATAAGCTGTTTTCACAAACGAATTCAAAACTACCTGAAAAGACATATAAGAGGGAAATTTTAACACTAAAGTTTTGACAGTATCCTTATAAAAGAAATATATACTTGGTGTTCTGTAAGGTGGTAAATTTAAATACTTTCAGAGATCTAAACCACAGCTCACTCCATATACCCTTAGGTTAAAAAAGAAGCTTCAAAAAAAAGTATGAATAAGCCTCTTACAAACAAACATTATCAAAATTTTATTTTGAAGTGGAAACAAAAAAAATTGTAAAACAAAAAACTCTAAATACAGAGAGCTTCAAAGGCAAAAATAATGTGCAGTGACCAAACTGAAAATAGAAAATACTAGGTAAATGAATGAGGAAATTTAGAGAAAAAGTATCTGAACAAATGAAATTAGAGGGATGTGGGATAAACGAAGGTCTGTAATATGTATTATAGAAAGTACATGTACAGCTCTGAAGTAAAAAAAAAGTAGTTTTATGTTATAACCCAAGAAGTAGTGATGGATTCATCATATGAAAGCAGTGTAGAGAGCAGGAAAACAGATCACCTGAAGAGCAATATTATAAACAAATTGTTTAAGGCAGAACAAAGAAATATGGAAGAAAAAAATTGTAAAATAATTGAGCCAACTCTCGACATGTGAAAGGATTATTGAAATAAGTAGCAAGGTGGAAATAAAATGTTGGTGTTGTTTGAGTGTAAAAATTTAACTAAATACAGGTATGAAAAAACGAAGTGGTATGACCCATCTGATTTTTAATGTGAAAGCCTAAGCCCTGATTTTAAGTCACAACACACACCAGTAATAAAGTCATGATTTTTTGACCTATTAAAGGATGATTTTGGTGTCAAATTTAATCTTCCAACTAGAACGTGATTTTATCTTATGAGATATGCTGATACATTTCAGTAGAAAATATTATATTGACATAGAAATATATAAATACTGTTTTATTTGATTGTGCTTTCCATGTATCTTTGTAATTCCTTCTACGCATGAAGGGCTATACCACATTACACAGGTTGTGAAAATTTTAGCAACATTTACACACATATGAGACAGAAAACCCTATTTGTAAATACCTTTATATGAGTTTTCCATAGATGTAAAATTTTGTGTGTGCACATGCACACACACTCATGCACTTATTTCCTTAGATCCTATAGTTAATTCCTTTTTAGTTTTCTCTCCAGTTTGTAATAGCACTGGTACTAATTAAAAGATAAAGAAAACACTTCAAAAAATGTATTTGATAGTGTTACTGTTATTTTAGAATGTCTGATTTATCCCATGAACTCTGCTAATGTTTCAGCAAAGTAATTATTGTTTCACCCCACTTCTGACTGTTCTATACAAGAAAACACAGAACTTTCTTTTGCTGTATTTATGTAGCTTTTTATGAGGACTACAAAATGTCTGTGTTTCTACTGCTACAGAAAAAAAACATGGGGCGTAGTGTTGTAAAACAAGAGTAAAGAAATTAAGAAAGTGAGTACTTTTCAATTATTGTGGATAGTCTCTATAATAAAGACAGAATTACTGAAAAATTCCAATTTGGTGATATTTTTCCATAAAGGATTTTGTCATGCTACAGTTTACTCTGAGAAGTCATTCATATTCACAATACATAGCAGAATTTGTGTGGATGTGTGAGAAGTCTGACATAACTTGAACTTCAAGTGGAAGACAAGGCAGAGTGAAGTTATTTCTTTCTTAGCTTTAAACCATAAATGATACTTTTTAAGTATCACCCTCTAAGAGTACAGGACAGAAATGACAGAAGTCAAGCAGGTAAGGCAGAAGGCCAGCCTGGCTGAGGAGGGATCTTCTACTCAATCTGAGGCATAAAAACATGGTGTAGGGCCAATGAAAACATGGACAGGTGACATGGGAGGACTACAGGGATGATGTTCGCTGCTGCAGAATGGAAATTCATGCAGCCAAGGCTCAATTAGAGTTGAAGCTGGTCAGCACTGTATACGATAATAAAAAGGGATTTTTCAAATATGTCAATAACAAAAGGCAGAAAGAACATTGGCCCAATATTTGACAAGCATGGACACCTCATAAGCAGAGATGTAGACAAGGCAGAGACATTTAATGCTTTTTTTTGCCTCTATCTTCAATGTTGATGATGGGCTTGGTATCCCAGAGACCTCATGGCCAGAGGACCGAGACTGCACTAATGACAATCTCACAATCAACCCTGAACTTGTGTAGGATCTGCTGTTCCAACTAGACCCCTGCAAGTCAATGGGACCTGATGGGATTCATACAAGGCTACCTGAAGAGATGTCTGATGTCATAAAGAGGCCTCTCTCAATAATTTTCCAATGCTCTTGGGCATCTGGGCAAGTACTACTTGACTGGAAGTGGCAAACATTGTCCCAGTCTTCAAGAAGAGCAGCAGGGGTGACCCCAGTAACCTACAGGCTTGTCAGTCTCACTTCAGTGCCTGGTAAGGTTAAGGAGAGATTATTCTGGGAGCTACTGAAAAGCACCTGAAAGACAAAACAATAGGTCCCAGCCAGCATGGGTTTATAAAGCGAAGGTCCTGCCTCTAAAACTTAATTTCCTTCTATGACAGAGTCACCCACCTGGTCGACCAAGGAAAACTAGTTGATGTGATCTTTCTAGATTTCAGCAAGACCTTTGACACTGAGTGTCACAGTAACCTTGTAAACAAAGTGTCCAGCATACAGCTGGATAAACACATAATGTAGTGGGCTAACAGTTGACTGGTCGGGCTCAAAGGGTCATAGTGAATGGGTTTACACAGAGCTGGTGTTCAGTCAGTAACAGAATTCTGCGAGGATCCATCTTAGGGCCAGTACTATTTAATATCTTCATAAATGATCTGGATGCAAGACCTGTCAATGACACAAAACTGGGGGGAGCGGTTGACACTCTTGAGGGCAAAGATGCCCTGCAAAAGGATCTGGACAAATTGGGGAGCTGGGCAATCACCAGCCACATGAAGTTTAACAGGGGCAAGTGCCAGGTTTTGCACCTGGGACGTGGAATCCTGGATGAGTGTATAGACTGGGGAGTGAGAAGGTGGAAAGCAGCCCTCCTGAAAGGGACCTGGAGGTACTGGTTGAATATGAGCCAACAGTGCCATGGCAGCCAAGAAGGCCACCTGTCTCCTGGGGTGCATCAAACATGGCACTGCCAGTGGTTGAGGGAGGGGATTGTCCCTCCCTTCTCCGCTCTGGTGAAGCCCTACCTTGAGTACTGAGTGCAGTTTTTGGTGCCACAGTATAAAAAAGACATAAAACTATTGGCAAGTGTCCAGAGGAGGGCCACAATACCAGTGAAGGGTCTAAAGCGGATGTCGTATCAAGAGAAGCGAAAGTCACATGGCCTGTTCAGCCTGGAGAAGAGGATACTGAAGGGGGAACCTCATAGCCATCTATTTTTTCCTCACAAGGAAAGGAGGAAGAGCAGGTGTTGATCTCTTCTCACTAGCGACCAGTGATAGGACTCAATGGAATGGCAGGAAGATGTTCCAGAGGAGGTTTCAGTTGTATATTAACAAGAGGTTCTTCACCTGGAGGATGGCGAAGCACTAGAACAGCTCTCCAGGGAAGCAGTCATGACACCAAGCCTGACAATATTCAAGAAGTATCTGGAAAACGCCCTTAGACTCACAGAGTGAATGTTGGTATTGTCCTATACAGGGATAGGAATTGAACTCAATGATCCTTGTGGGTCCCTTCCAACTCAGATCATTCTATGATTCTGTGATTCTATGAAAAATTTTAACACTCTTTAAATCCTTTTTTACTACCTTATGCAGGTTTCTCCTTCAATAACAATCTTCCTGTTTAAGAAACTCTTCCAAGAAATTGAAATAATATCAAAGTGAAACTGTAATGGGAAAAATTACAGAAGCCTTTTTAATATGAAGGTATCTGATAATGTATTTTCTGATACATGATTTTGAGGGGCTAACCTGCATCATTTTTGTTTCAAAGATTGCTAGCTGCTGTCAATTGCAACAGAGGAACTGCTGAACCATGAGAAAGGATGCTGCAGAAATGCCATGAAGGGAAAACTGAAGGTGCGTGTAGCCTGTGAGCGTGTGTAGGTGTGCAGTACATGCCGTATCAAAGCAAGCCCCATCAACCCCAACCCCAACCCCCCATCAACCACTGAGGCATCGTGAGACTCGTACCCTCAGGATACCATGGATCAGTGTTGGTTACTAATCTATAATTCCATACCGAACACTTGCTTAATCTCTGCCTTTATTCTACTCTATCCTATTGATATCACCATTACCTTTGTGCCTTGGAGAATAAAGCAGACTTCTGCTGTACAGCATTTGGCCTCGTTTGTGTCTAAATCTTGTTCCAGGGGATCATATTGAAACCTTCCCAACATTGGATCATGACAATGATGAATGACATCGCATATGAGATCACTTTCTTCATGAATAAATATAACTTAAAAACCATTCCCCTCCCCAATATATACATTTAGCTTTCTACAGAAATATTTTCAAACATAAGAAGAATACAAAATTGAATAGAACACCACAATATTTTTAGAAAATTTATATTTTTCTCTGATGTTACAACAGTTGTCATAGGTAGACCACTGGCACAAATAGTTTTTGGTTTCCTAACTTTTGTGTAATAACTTGAATGGATTATTTTTTAAAAATAGTATAGTTATTTATAAGTTTAAGTATAATTTTATGTTTTATGTAGAAGTTTTTTCATCTTAAATAACTGTCATAATTGTATTTAAGTCCTAACAAAAGCTGTGTCCATACAAGCAGCCATCACATTGTGCAGCTGTCGCAGGCCTCTTTAGGTTCTACAGGTGACATTACCTTGCCCATGTAAAGCAGTGGTCATGAAAACATCCCCTCACTGAGATGAACAGCACCAAGCATAAAATAATAGTGGCAGAGGGTCAGAAACACAAGAGAGAGAAACCCAAAGGCAATAAGATAAAAACTGAGTTTCTGAGGTTGGACAGACTTCAGGGGCTCTCTGGATCCACTCCTACACAGATCACATTTACTTTGGAGGCAGAAGGCCAGGGCTTTGGATGGTCATGCCTTGAAAACCTCCAAGGACAGAGTCCACTGCTTGTCTCCACACTTAATTATCCTCAAGGTGAATTTTTTTTTTTTTTTTAAACTTTGGCCTCATACTAACCAGTGACACTGTCTCCCATATCTTCCACTTATTACTACTCGATTCCCCTTGAGCACTGGGCTGTTATTAGTTGCTCTGAAGCTGTCCCTGCTCCAGGCTAAACCAGTTCTGGCCCCACAGCCTCTCTTCATAGATGAGTGCTCCAGCCCCACTGTCCAACTGGTGTCCTGGAGCCCCTCTGGCTTGTCAGTTTCTTTTCCTCACTGGGGAGTCCCAAGGAATGCAACAATGACATCAGAAGTTTCAAAGAAACTAAGCCTTTAGATAAAGATTTTGTTTAGAGGTGATTCTGTTCTTCTTTTCATCCTTTTATGTTCACTTTCCCAGAATTCCTTTTGACTGACTTTTGTCAACTTCATGATTTTTTTAGATATTACTAAATGGTACATACTATTTATAACATTTTTTAATTGTAAACATCCTGTTTTAGCACATATTTTCACAAATAATTTCTGTGACACAGAAGTGTAGGTGAAGTTTAAAAAATGTTTCTCCAAAGAGTTACATTTACATATTGTTTCAGATCAAGGAAAAGTTAAACTAAAAAGGAGAATCGACATTTTGTATTAGGTCTTGTCATACAGAGTATATTGTGATTCTACACTTAGAACTTTTTTTTTTATGGAATACTGCTGCTCTTGAAACACATCCTACTATAAACTTCAGAATATCCTCTCAAAAAGAGAATTTCTAGAAGAAAGTCAGACACATAGGTGTTGAAAACTATCACTGCTCTGTAAGTTTTTGGGATGCCAAGGACAGATTGTCTTTTTTATTTTTTTTTATCCATAGTGTGACTTCTGTATAAATGAAAAACTATCTTCCTGACTTTTGACTCTCATATATATACCACATAAAATGCAACATATATAAATATAGAACTTTTTTTTTTTGTGGTAATGTATCTGTACCTGTTGAAGGGAACACTCAACACAAGCACTTTTTTTTTTTTATACACATGGTCCACAATTTCCAAGACAGAAACTGTTTCGAAGAAAATCTAATGTGATACAAATTTTGATTCAGGTATTTATATACTTAGGTTTATTGTACAGTTGTATGGAATTACAGAAAACTGAACTCCTGGAAAACTTTTGAGTTCATTAGGCTGAAAAGTCCTATAGATTGAAGAATCTATGTAAAATCTCACTGTAGGGAGTTGACGTGGCCCGTTCACAAAGATCTCCAGTAATCCAGGTAACATATCCTCCTTAGTTTTAGGGGATTTTAGCAAAGTCTTGACACTGTCTCATATTATCCTTCTGAACAAAATGTTCAGTACAGACTTAGACAAGTTCATAACAAAATCCTCTCCTCTCCTCTCCTCTCCTCTCCTCTCCTCTCCTCTCCTCTCCTCTCCTCTCCTCTCCTCTCCTCTCCTCTCCTCTCCTCTCCTCTCCTCTCCTCTCCTCTCCTCTCCTCTCCTCTCCTCTCCTCTCCTCTCCTCTCCTCTCCTCTCCTCTCCTCTCCTCTCCTCTCCTCTCCTCTCCTCTCCTCTCCTCTCCTCGCCTCTCCTCTCCTCTCCTCGCCTCTCCTCTCCTCGCCTCTCCTCTCCTCGCCTCTCCTCTCCTCGCCTCTCCTCTCCTCGCCTCTCCTCTCCTCTCCTCGCCTCTCCTCTCCTCGCCTCTCCTCTCCTCTCCTCGCCTCGCCTCGCCTCGCCTCGCCTCGCCTCGCCTCGCCTCGCCTCGCCTCGCCTCGCCTCTCCTCGCCTCGCCTCTCCTCGCCTCGCCTCTCCTCGCCTCTCCTCGCCTCGCCTCTCCTCGCCTCGCCTCTCCTCTCCTCTCCTCTCCTCTCCTCTCCTCTCCTCTCCTCTCCTCGCCTCTCCTCTCCTCGCCTCGCCTCTCCTCGCCTCTCCTCTCCTCGCCTCTCCTCTCCTCTCCTCTCCTCGCCTCTCCTCTCCTCGCCTCGCCTCGCCTCGCCTCGCCTCGCCTCGCCTCGCCTCGCCTCTCCTCGCCTCTCCTCTCCTCGCCTCTCCTCTCCTCTCCTCGCCTCGCCTCGCCTCGCCTCGCCTCTCCTCGCCTCTCCTCTCCTCTCCTCTCCTCTCCTCTCCTCTCCTCTCCTCTCCTCTCCTCTCCTCTCCTCTCCTCTCCTCTCCTCTCCTCTCCTCTCCTCTCCTCTCCTCTCCTCTCCTCTCCTCTCCTCTCCTCTCCTCTCCTCGCCTCGCCTCGCCTCGCCTCGCCTCGCCTCGCCTCGCCTCGCCTCGCCTCGCCTCGCCTCGCCTCTCTTCGCCTCTCCTCGCCTCTCCTCGCCTCGCCTCTCCTCGCCTCGCCTCTCCAAAATTTTTATTTAGAGGGTATTGCAAATACTGCCTCTTCCAGACTGACAAGAATCCATCTGCAAAACGATCCAGACTGCTGCATAGCATTTTATGGAAGTGCAATCACTTAAAGGAAGAAGTGCTAAATTACAAAGTAACAGCATGGCTGAGGCTGGAGACACCTCTACATCTAGTTCAGCTCCATCTGCTCAAAAGGGAGTGTCCCTTAAAAGTCCATACAAGGTCCAACAGTATTCAATATCCTCATCAATTACATAGAAAATGGGATTGAGTGCACCTCCAACAAGTTTGGTGATGACATCAAGCTGTGTGGCGCAATCAGCATGCTGGAGGGAAGGGATGCCATCCAGAGGAATTGGGACAGCGTGGGGCAGTTGTTCTGTGCCAACCGCATGAAGTTCGACGAGTCTAAGTGCAAGGTTCTGCACCTGGATTGGGGCAATCCCCAATATTAGTACCGACTGGAGGATGAGTGGATTGAGATCAACCCTGTGAAGAAGGACTTTGAAACGCTGGTGGATGAAAAATTGGTATGAGCCTGCGATGTGTGCTTGCAACCCAGAAAACTAGTTGCGCACAGGGTTGCATTAAAAGAAGCGTGACCAGCATCTGAGCAATGTGATTCTTCCCCTCTGCTCTGCTTTGATACCACTTGGACTACAGCATCCAGCTCTGGGATCCCCAGCAAAAGAAAGACGTGGACCTTTCAGAGTAGATGTGGAAGATGGCCGTGAAAATAGTGGTCAGAGGGTTGGAGCACATCCCCTGTGATAAAAAGCTGAGACAGTTGTGGATGTTCATCCTGGAGAAGAGAAGGTTCCAGGAAGACCTTGTTGTAGCCTTTCCATACTTAAAGGATGTTTATAGGAAAGACAGAAAGACATTTTCCGAAGGTCTGTAGACACAGGACAAGGGGCAACAGTTTTAAACCGAAAAAAGGATAGGTTTAAATTGGGCTTAAGGAATGAATTTTTAATGACAGGTGTGGTAAGACACAGAAATAAATTGCCCAGAGAAGTGGATGTCACATTATTGAAAGTGTCCAAGGTCAGATTGGACAGAGTTTTAAGAAATCTGAAGTAGTGAAAGATTTCCCTGTCCATGGCAAGGGGTTCAGATTATATAATTTTTAAAGGTCACTTCCAATCCAAACCATTTGACAATTCTACGATTCTGAAGCATGGTCACGTAGAGTATGTTACTCAGGACTATATTCAGTCAGGTTTAGAATATATCTTGCAGTGGATACTCCATACAGTCTCTGGGTAATGTCTTCCAGTGTTGGATCATGCTCATAGTACAAAGTTACCACGGAGAAGAGTCTGTCTCTGTCTTCATTATACCCTTTCATTAGGTGTTTATACACACGGGTGAGATTCCCCCCAAGACTTCTCTTTAGCAAGCATGGTTGATCAGGCATGATTTTGTCTTCAGAAATCAGTGGTGATAATTCCCAGACATCTCCTAGTCTTGCCACTGTCCAGAAGTAGTTCTGAGAACTATTCTTTCCATCACTTTCCCTGCAAATGAGGTGAGTCTGACCTGCCTTTCATTTCATGGATTCTGTCTCCTTACCCTTCTCAAAGATTGAGTGGTATAAATTTCTTCAAGTCTTCCGGAACTTTCCCCAGCTGCTATAACCTTTCAAAGGCAATCGAGGATGGTCTTGCAATGACATTGCCTCCCTCTCTCAGCACTTACGGGTGCAAACTACTATTGTCCTGGATTTGTCTAAATCCAGTATAGATGATCCCAGCCTGATTCTCCTCCAGCAAGGGTAAGTCTTTCTTACTCCAGACTTCCCCTCTGATCTCAGTGATCTGGCATTCCTGAGGAATGATCCTACCAGAAAAGACAAAGATGAAGACTCTTCTGCATCCTGTGCCAACATGGCTCCTGAGCTATTCAGCAGAAGACCCACAATTTCCCTTACTTTGCCATTACTGTTGGCGTACACAAATAAGACTTTCTTGTTGCCCATCACATTCCAAGGTTGCCCGACTTGTACACTGCTATATAATTTTTCCTTTTTTGCAACAATATTTACCTTTCAGACTTTGTGTAGGTTATGAACTATTTTTAGAGGCACAGTAAGCAAATATATCTTCACTATTATAACACTTATTACTTATCAACCAGATTTTAGGTTTTACACTTCATAGATCTGCCCTAGGCAGTTGTGGAAGATCTTTCTTCTAAAACTCTGGAAGTTAATGAATTGTGCATTATTGTTAATGATACCAGTAAATTTGCTTTGTTCCTGAGGTACTTAAAAAAATAAATAAGAATTTGATATCCCCCTCTCCTGCTTGCCAATTTTATAACAGTTTGTATACTTCTGAGTTAATTCACAGTGGAGGCCACTATCTTGGCACAATTGAGACAATGAGATGGGTTTTTTTCTGAATATTTATTTTAACCGATTATTTTCTACCTTTTGCCTCCTGAATCAAGTGGCAAATATATTCTCATAGTCATCTGAAATCACAGAAACTTAAAAAGAGAATGTAAAGAGGTAGTTTAAAGGGTCATTAATCTACTTGTTTTTCAGATTTTTTTAAAGTACTACAATTCACCTCACTAGATATGAAGCAGATACTTCTCAAAATTCAGAAAAAGAGTTTTCTGTCCTTTATCCTGCTAAGATTGTGAGCACTGAATGAGAAGGATTCTCTGTTATTAAATCCCTGGAAAAAAAACTCAAAGCATAAAAATCACAGACAGAATATTTCAGTAATGTATTGAGCTTCTAAGTATCCCACTGGCAGTGTACCTGATCATGATCCATAAATGGCTTACATTTTGAGACTCATTGTGCAGTAAGACTTTACCCTGACAGTCATCCATCAATTTTTTGTCATTTGTCTTGCTAGGAGGATGGTATACTTGTACAATCTGCCACATAGAACTCTGTCGTATAAATTGTCTTTTTAAGGATGCATTTTATCAGAACCTAGACATTAGCTCTTTATTTTGTGAGTAGCTCTTAAAATAGAGAAGGTTATTTCTTAAACTGGATGGGTGCACTCCTTAAATCTATATAAAAACATGAACACAAATCTGTTTAATAGAAATTAACTCAAATCTGAATCAATTTGAGACGTGTTTTGAATGGAGTGAAATATTTCCCCGTGAAATGACATTTGATTGCATATTCTGTAGTGGCATCTATTATACGAAAGCATATTTCTGGGGAAATAGCGCCAGAGAGAAAGGAAAGACAATGTCACTGACCTGAACCAGAAGATTGTCTCATATATGATGGGCTCAGATGAAGTGCCTCTACACAAACACACGTAGCTTGGGCAACAAACAGGAGCTGGAATCTACCATGATGCTAGAAAGTTATGACCTGATTGCTGCTACTGAAACTTGGTGGAATGAGTCCCATGACTGGAGTGTGGCTATCAATGGTTACTAGGCTATTCTGAAGGGACAGATCAGGAAGGAAGGATGGAGGCATTGCCCTCCATATCAGGAGATGGATAGAGTGTGAAGAGCTGTCCCTGTAGAATAGCCACTTACAGGTTGAAAGCTTGTGCGTGAGAATAAAAGACTGAGGCAAAAAAAGGAACCTTTTGATTGGTGTCTGCTACAGGCCAGCTGATTAAGAGGACCCTAATGATGACTCCTTCTTCCTCCAGGTACAGGAGACTTCATGCTCACAAGCTTTCGTCCTACTGGGGGAATTCAACCACCCTGACATCTGCTGGAAAATTAGCATTGCAAGATGTAGGCCATCCAGGAGATCCTAGAGTGCATAGAATATAACTTCTTAACCCAGATAATAGACACCCCTACGCAAGAGGATGCAAAACTGGACCAATGCTAGTGAGTTCGTCAATGATGTCAACATAGGAGGCAGCCTGGGTTGCAGTGATCATGCATTGGTGGAGTTCAAGGTCCTGAGGGATAAGGGACAGGTGAGGAGTATAGGCAGGACCCTAAATTTGAGAAAAGCAGATTTCCATCTCTTCAAGGAGTCAGTCAGTAGAACCTTCTGGGAAATGGTCCTCAAGGACAAGGTAGCAGAACAGAGCTGGCATATATTTAAGGATGTTTTCTATAAAGTGCAAGAGCTCTCAGTCCCAAGATGTAGGAAATCAGGTAGGGAAGGGAGGAGACCAGCCTGGCTGAGTTGAGACCTGCTGGTCAAACTGAAAAGCAAGAGGGAACTGCACAGACAGTGCAAAGCAGAGACAGGGAACCTGGGAAGAGTATAGGGATGCTACTCGGTTGTGTAGGCATGGGGTCAGGAAGGCCTAAGCACAGCTGGAGCTGAGTTTGGCAAGAGAAGCAAAAAATAAGAAGAAGGGCTTCTGCAGGTACGTCAACCAGAAACGGAAGGTTAAAGAAAGCGTACCCCCATAGATGAACGAAAATGATGAGCTTGTATCAACAGATGAGGAGAAGGCTGAGGTACTCCACAATTTTTTTGCCTCAGTCTTCAGTGGTAACTGCTCTCCTCACCTCTCCATTGTCAATGAAAAATAAGATGGGGATCAGAGGGGTATAGTTCCTCCCACTGTAGGGGAAGATCAAGTTCGTGACCACCTGAGGAATGTGAACACGTACAAGCCTGTGGGACCTGATGAGATGCACCCCAGAGTTCTGAGGGAAATGGTTGATTTAGTTGCCAATGATGGAGTGCCCACTTCAGTGGACACAAGAAAAGAAATGGATGTAATCAATCTGGTCTTCTGTAAAGCCTTTGACACAGTCCCCCACAACACCCACCTCTCTAAATTGGAGAGATGTGGATTTGATGGGTAGAATGTTCGGTGGATAAGGAATTGGTGGGATGGTCGCATTCAGAAATTGGTGGTCAATGGCTCAATGTCCAGCTGAAGATCTGTGGCAAGTGGTGTCATTCAGGGGTGACACTGGGACCACTGATGTTTAACATTTTCATTTATGATATGGACACTGAGACTGAGTGCACCCTCAACAAGTTTGTCCTCCCTGAATTTGAGTGGGACAGTTTTCACACCAGAAGGGTGGGATGCCATCCAGAGGGACCTGGACAGTGTGGAGAAGTAGGCCTGTGTGAACCTCATGAGGTTCAATAAGGTCAAGGTCAAGGTCCTTTACCTGGCTCGGGGCAACCTGAAGTTTCAATGCTGGGGGATGATATAATTGAAAGTAGCCCTGAAGAGAAAGACTTGGCATTGATGAGTAGCTCAACATGAGCTGGCAATGTGTGTTTGTAGCACAGAAGGACAGCTGTATCTTAGGGTGCCTCAAAAGCAGCATGGTCAGTAGGTCAAGGGAGATAATTCTCCTCCTCTACTCTACTCTTGTGAGATCCCACCTCGAGTATTGTGTCTAGTTGTGGAATTTCCAACATAAAAAGAATATAGAACTGTTGGAACAGGTCCAGAGGAGGGCCACAAAGATAGTCAGAAGTCTGGAGCACCTCTGCTATGAGGACAGGATGAGAGAGTTGGGGTTGTTAAGCCTGGAGAAGAGAAGGCTCTGGGGAGACCTTATAGTGGCCCTCTGGTACCTGAAGGAGTTCTACAAGAAAGCTGGGGAGGGACTTTTTATAAGGGCATGTAGTGATAGGACAAGAGGGAATGGCTTTAAATTAGAAAGGGGAAGATTTAGATTAGACATTAGGAATAAATTCTTCACAGTAAGGGAGGCGAGACAATGAAAGAGTGTGTCTTCGTGACACCCTCTCCCTGGAAATGTTCAAGGTCAGGTTGGGTGGGGTCTTGAGCAGCCTGACCTAGGGGAAGATGTTTCTGCCCATGGCAGGAGAGGTGAAACTCAGTGATCTTTAAGGTCCCTTCCAGCCCAAACCATTCTATGGTTCTATATGTTGTCAATGAGAAGACAGAAAAATAAATACGTAGTATAATTATTCCTGTTCTGTAGTTACATGAAGGGATCATTTTTCTAGCAGAGCTCTGTCCTAGCATACAAGTAATAATTATATGCAGATCATTTCTTTATTTTTTTCACTTTTCTTAATTAATCCTGTGTGTTACAAGTATTTAAGCCCAAAGCATTTACCTGAGGCAACCCTTTAGGAAGCTGAAGCCAGGTTCTGCCTGTAGTTAATAAAGCCAGAGAAAAATCAAGAAATCATAGGGGGAAAAAACAGAGATGAAAGGTTAGAATGGACCAAATTTTGTTTCAAACAGTTCTTGCTTATATTGTTTCGCAAGAATACACTATCCGAGTTGCTACAATATGTTCTGGGCTCTGCTACAATTTTCCCTGCATTCCATATAATGAAAATTTCTGGAGAATTATTTTTATCATTTATAATCATAGATCTATGAAGGTGATATCACTTCATGTCTCATTTTTATTTCAAGTAAACAAGCTACTGTAGTAGATAATGCAATACACAGTTTACTGGGCTAATAAGTGAAAATATACTTTCAACTTCATGCTGGCATGGATTAGATACTTCCTTTTCACCAAGTTACCGATTTCAAAGATCCCCTTTCTCTTCACTGCATCTCAAGGACTGGTTTTCTTACTTTTTCTTCATAAATTGAGTATAGCTTAGATTTTGGACTAAAAAAGAAACCCTAGATGTAAGTGCTCCATTTATTGTGCCACAAACTTCGCTAGTGCAAATAAATTACTAGCTTTTTCTTTAGTGAAACACTAGCTGTTTTGTAGTCTAATTTAGTTTTGGCGAAGATGACCACTGTTTTTTTAAGTGTTTAGGAAGACTGATAGATAAGTCCCTTAACACTGAAGAAATTTCATAGACGGACATTTCAAGCTGTGTTTCATAGCCTGAAAAAATAGCACAAAAATCTCACTTTAAAGTCTTGTTTTAAATACAAACAAATAATAGTTTTGGAATGTGTTCTTTAAAAAGAATGTTTAAAATTTAATTCTGGCTTATATTAAATACTTTGTTTTAGTGAAATAATTGACAACAAAATTCTTAATTTCATTGCCTCTTGAGGACTGCAGTACCTGGAAGTTCGGGATAGGAAGGCTGTGTGTAACTTAGTTTAGGAAAAGAAATGTACAAAAAACAAGCTTTTGAGTAGAGTAAACAGGAACCTAGCTGGAACAAGAGCCATTGATAAAGTAGTCCTCCTAACAAGTGTCAATTCCACTGTCTTCAAGCTGATCATATATGTACAGGATCCATTTCAATAAGCATAAAGAGAATAGTAAGTGGTCTATGCTTTAAGACTTTCTAACAATAAACACTCTACTGCCAAATATTTGGTATAATAACCAATTATTGGTGAAACCAATGTCTTTGATCTCCCTGACCTTGCTGTTCTTGCTGTTATCTTCTCCTGGACAATACTTTCTGTAGTAGTTTCCTACCTTTGACAGTCATGCATCCTGGCAACAGGAAGTGCTTGTCTTATCAAGACAGCTGCAGGCTTGACAATCTCACACTTTACACTGAAGTATTATATTTATTTATCATTTCCTCATTTCAATATTAATATTTGTTAGTTTTCCATTTATTTTTTTCCTCTCAGAAAATAAATTAAGAGAGCACAATGGGATTTTATCTAGAAGATTCATTGAGTAATCTTTTTTCCTCCTGTCTCTTGATAGAACATCGCATCTGATTGATTACTGTATGAAGATTTATGAAAAAATTAATTTCCTGAATAAGATGTGCAGGAGAGATAGATTTTCATGATTTGAGTTATGTGAGGTAAATTAGTGCCAAGACAGGTTAATGAACTCATAATTAACTCAAATTAACACTACTACTAGCTGTGAAGCTATTTATTGGTAACTGAGGGGCACTTATAAGGGTGTAAAATTCTTCTTTATCCTTGAAAACATCAGAGGAAAAGAAAATAGTTATTTCCAATTGAACCAGATGCAAGCTGAGATGTATACTATAAATAAGGGATAACACCAATCACAACAGTGGTAACTGTAGCATGCAAACAAATGGTATATTAATAGAAACACATTGAAATGGCATTCCTGTTTCCAACAGGAAACAGATCATAATTATGGGGTTGATAATTCACTGATGCCTGTAATTTTGGTGTTTGTTGAATATTCTAGATGGCAAAAGCACATGCACTAGAAAGGACATTGTCTAAAATTATATGTATAAGATTGTCTAATGCTATATGAGCAGTATTTATAACTACCTTAAATGTGTTTAAAATGCTATGCAGATGTTAATTGTACCTTGCAATAAATTTAAAGATATCAAAATACGTATTACTGAAGGTATCAATTGTAAAGTAAAGGAGATAACTTAGCAGTCTCTTTGAAAAATGTCCTGCTGTTATCATGAGATATTAGATAAAGAAGAGTGAGAAAATGTAAACTTAATACATAGTGACTATTTAGTAACATTTCTGCATTGCTAACCATCTTAATTCATATTCCAGAGCTCTGAACTGTTATAAGTTAACAGCATATTTTAAATATTTCCATCCTGTTTTTTTTCTACTTCTAATGCCTTTCTTCCATTTTTGCTGTTTGTTTCTATAAATCTCCATGCCTGCACTCCAAAAACTTCCGATCTTAATTATTTATTTATATGTGAGACATTTAACGAGCAAACAAAATATTAATGGCTTTGATGGTACATTACTGTATAACACACTGGTTCGTAAGTTTTGTACTATAGCTGACTTCTATCAATGTCTTTCACACGGAGAAAGTTTCCAGTATAAATTAAATAAAATGTATGCATCATAATATATCAAGTGTCTGAACTAATTGTATTTATTCACAAGGTGTGCTGGTCAATTTATTTCTACATGTTTTGCAAAGCGTTTTAATTTTTTTTATTTTAATAAAAGGATTGTTCATTTTTTAACTGATATAATGGCTAGAAATGAAGCAAGAAAAGAGAAAGGAAAAAAAGAAGAGAAGATTTTATGACTTTCCAAGTTTGAACTTCTATGACTGAGGTGGAATCACATTCAGAATAGTTTTGAGGTAAAATTTAGGTTTTACAAACAATAGTATCAGAAGAAAAAGAAAGAAAGCTTAATGAGAAATAACTAGATAATTTCTAATTTTATGGAAAAGCCACACTTTATTGCTCAAGATGAAGGCACTAATCACTGTGCCTTTAACACATGATACTTTTTAAATTCTAAAAAAAGCATTCCAATAGAGCTACAGAGTCACTATTCATTAACATAATTAACATAAACCAAACAAATAATCAAGATATTTTATACTATGACGTAATTACCGTGACAGAAATGTGGTGGGATGATTCACACAACTGGAGTGCTGCCATGGGTGGCTACAAATTCTTCAGGCATGATAGGCTAGGAAAGAAAGGCAGTGGGATTGCTCTCTGTGTTAGAGAATATTTTAGTTGCATGGAAATCAGTAGTAATAGGGTTGAGTGCTAATGGGTTAAAATCAGTGGAATGTGCAGAAAGTCAAATATAGTGGTGGGAGGCTGTTATTGGCTGCCCAGCCAGGATGATGAAATTGATGAGATCTTCTATCAGCCACTGGGATAAGTCTCGTGATTGCTAGCCCTCGTTCTTGTGGGGGATTTCAACCTTCCAAATATCTGCTGGAACTATAACACAGCAGAAATGAAGCGGTGTAGAAATTTCATTGAATGTATGGAGGAAAAATTCCTGACACTACTGGTGAGTAAACCGACTAGAGAAGGTGCCCCACAGAATCTGCTGTTTGTGAAAAGAGAGGGTCTTGTGAGGGAAGTGACTGTTGGAGGTCACCTGGGGCTCAGTGATCATGAGATGATAGAATTCTCAGTTCTTAGAGGAGTAAGAACGGGGGTCAGCAGAATCGTCACTTTCTGGAGGACAGACTTCAAATTGTTTAGAAGGCTGCTTGATAAAGTCCAGTGAGAGACAGTTCTAAGTGACGAAGGAGACCATGAGGGCTGGATGCTCCTCAAGAAGGAAATTCTGGCAATGCAAGAGCAGGACATCCCCATGTGCCATAAAATGAGTTGACGGGGAAGAAAACCAGTTTGGCTGAGTAGACAGCTTTGTATTGATCTCAGGAAGAAGAAAGTTTATGAGCTTTGGAAGAGGGGACAAACATCCCAGGAGGACTACAAGGATGAAGTGAGATCATATAGAGAGAAAATTAGAACAGCTAAAGCATAACTGGAACTTCAACTGGCCAGTTCAGTGAAAGACAATAAAAAGTTTCTTCAAGTATATTAACAATAATAGGAGGACCAAGGAGAATCCCCCCTCCTTTACTGGATGCAGGAGGGACAGTAGTAATGAGGGATGAGGACAAGGGATAGGTACTTAATGCCTTCTTTGCCTCAATCTTTAATAGTAAAGTGAGATGTTCTCAGGATACTCGGCCCCCTGAGCCAGAAGACGGTGAGAATGAAGTTCCAACGATCCCGGAGGATTCGGTTAGATACCTGCTTGGCCAATTAGAGATACACAACTCTATGGGGCTGGATGAGATCCACCCAAAGCTATTAAGGAAGCTGGCAGAGGTCCTCTCCAAACACTTTTCCCTCCTCTATAAACAGTCCTGGCTGACTGAGGAAGTGCCGCTTGACTGGAAACTGGCAAATGTTATGCTCATTTACAAGAAAGGTCAGAGGGAGAATCTGGGGAACTACAGGTCTAACAGTCTGACCTCGGTGGGGAAGGCCATGGAGCAGATCATCTTCAGTGCTAGCTTACAGCATGCGCAGACAATCAGTTGATCAGACCCAGCCAACATGGTTTTATGAAAGGTAAGTACTGCCAGACCAACCTGATCTCCTTCTATGACGTTACCTGGTTAATGGACAAGGGAAAGGCTGTGGATGTGCTGTACGTGGATTTCACTAAAGCCTTCGACACTGTTTCTCACAGTATTCTACTTGAGAAACTGGCTGCCATTGTCCTGGCCAGGTACTCTCTCTGCTGGGTGAAAAGCTGACTGACTGGCCATGTCCAAAGAATTGTGGTAAATGGAGTTAAATCCAGTTGGAAACCAGTCACGAGTGGTGTTCCCCAGGGTTCAATGTTGGCTCCAGTCCCGTTCAATATCTTTATCAATGATCTCGACAAAGGGATCGAGTGCACCCTTAGCAAGTTTGCATATGACACCAAGCTGGGTGGCAGTGTTGATCTGCTTGAAGGAAGGGAGGCTCTACAGAGGGATCTGAACAGGCTGGATCAATGTGCTGAGACCAACGGGATGAGGTTCAACAAGACCAAGTACCGAGTCCTGCACTTGGGACACAACAACCCCACACAGTGTTACAAGCTAGGGGCAGACTGGCAGGAGAGCTGCCTGGAGGAGAAGGACCTGGAGGTGTTGGTTGACAACCAGCTGAATATGAACCAGCAATGTGCCCAGGTGGTCAAGAGGGCCAATCGCATCTTGGCCTGTATCAGAAACAGGGTGGCCAGCAGGACAAGGGAGGTAATTGTGCCCCTTTACTCAGCACTGGTGAGACCACATCTCAAGTAAGGTGTTCAGTTTGGGGCCCTCAATATAAGAAGGACATTGAGGTTTTTGAGTGCATCCAGAGAAGAGCAACGAGGCTAACAAAAGAGCTGGAGAACCAGTCCTACGAGAAGCGACTGAGGGAACTGGAGCTATTTAGTCTGGAAAAGAGGAGGCTGAGGGGAGACCTCTTCGTTGTCTGTGGCTGTCTGAAAGGAGGTTGAGGTGAGGTGGGTGCTGGTCTCTTCTCTCATGCAACAGGTGATAAGATGAGAATAAATGACCATAAGTTGCATCAGGGGAGATTCAGACTAGACATCAGGAAAAATGCCTTCACTGAAAGAGCAGTCAAGCATTGAAACAGCTGCCCAGGGAGGTGGTTGAGTTGCCATCCCTGAGGTGTTTAAAAGGCTGGTCGATATGTTTCTTAGGGACATGGTTTAGTAAGGGGACAGGTACGGCTGGACTTCAGGATCTCAACGGTCTATTCCAACTAGAGGATTCTATGATTATATGAAGAAGAAATGTTGGTTAGGAAAGATAAATTCTTACAAGAAGTTTTCCATTAAAGTTATGAGATACATGTTCAAGGAAAGAAAAAATAAATCAACTACGTATCTGAAAACTACCCTTTCAAAAAGGGTATCATGTGGCTTAGTTTTGGTTTTGTATTCATTTTTACATTTACTGGAATATATAACCTCTTTCAAAAAAAAAAATCCCTGTCTCCCTCCATCCCACCCAAAACACCAACGCAAAATCTGCTAAGAGTCAACTAAATCCCTGTGCTCTCAAGTTGCTCAAACTGCATCTAAGACTATGGATTTGGTTTCTAGCAAGGCACAGAAAGGAAAGTGAATTACTGATGCTTATCACCAGGATAAAAGGCACAAATTGGATAGACACTGAAAACAGAAATACTAGTCATCTAAACTGAACAATCTTCAGCTTTTATCGTTAATGAGAGATTGTAGAAGAAAAATAAAGCCAGTTCCTCTTTTTGTTTGAGTTTTGGTGCAGTGTAGACTCTAATCTATAGAAAGTGCAGGAAAAAAAATGCAGTTCCCAAAAATAAATGTAAACCTGTAATTTCAAACTATTTCCTTGACTGACAAGTTTTTCATTTGCTTGAGTTTCATTTTTGTAGAAATGAAAACACAGGTAAATGTACAATAACAACCAAGAGTAAAAGGCTTTATGTTAATTTCTGAACTGCTGCATACATATATGGACAGTTTCATTCAGCTACATATCAATTCTGCTAAAAATATATATATTTGCAAAATTGGAATTAAAAGTTCACCTTTGAAATGTGTATTTCTATAATAAATTTAGTAGGCATGCAAACAATAAAGTCAGCTGCCAACAAAATTCAAGTAGATTAAATAAAGCTATGTAAAATATTTACAGCATGTCTTTTTAATATTGTAGAATAACTCTTTACATTCCACATTCCATTTTTTTTACAACACAGCAATTTGCTTACACTTGTTTCACATTCTTTTGTATATTGCCAGTCTACCAAAACTTTGCATCTTTATGTATTTTATTAAGACCAGATTTGATAAAAGCACTAAACAGCTTTTAAAATTCCTGCATCCTCATAAATTCTTCTTCATTTTAACCCATTGTAATCTCTCAATTTATCTCTGATTAAGAGCTACAGCATAACTTCTTATTGGACCACTGGAAATTGCTTTGTGTAAATTAAGGCAATTTGGTCAGGTAAGAATTTGTCTAAGAATTCACATGCCTTTTCTTGAAGAACATCAAAGATCACTGTGATCACCTTCACTGCCATTTTTCCAGTATGGGAACTACATACATTTAGTAAGCACCGTTTATTAGTTCTTCCTTTCCCTTTGAATTTAGAATTTCATCTTTCGCTTAGAACTAGCCATTTTATGTGGCTTTTGTCATGAAATAACACAACATGGATCATTAACTGATATCTGAGCATGTTACAGATTGTAGTAGCAAACATGGAAACTGCTAGAGTTTCATCATGCTAAGCACGCCAGCTGTTATGTGAGTTTTCAGTGATTCCACTTATATAAACCTTGGTAAACATGCCAAACATGAATGCACAAAAATGGAAGGAGAGTAAATGTAAATGAAATCGCTTCCCAAAAAAATAAAGAAAAAGAGCTGCAGCAGTTTTATCTCTGCACAATGCATTTGAATATGACTCTATGATCGTGTATTTGTTAAAAAAGTAAAAAGTAGTGGTCATTGAGGAAGAAAGGCGTCTGTATCCATTTCAAGCCCAGAAGCGCTTACTTGACAGAAGGAAAAGGATTGTGCCACCCATCATGAGTAGTCAGGATAACTCAGAAGAAGGTGGCAATATGGACAACTGATTTATTCATTCTGAGTAACCTTTGAGTTTTACACAAAAAAAACCCAGAAAAATAGACTGTCAGGCAGATAAATAGATAAATATATCTCAAATACAGTTATTACTCCAAAGACCATCAGTTCTGTTTGGGGCATGATGTGGTAGTTATGAAGTGTAACATCATGGGCAAACCAGGCTCTGTCAGATGTTCAGAAAAAACAATCACTGTTCTAGTAAAGTAAGGTTGATTTTACATTTGTAAACCAACAGGCAGAGTGGAGTCTTCAGAAATGGGCTTAGGAACTGGGTGACCAACAACAATTGGAGTGAATAAAATTAACTCCTCTAGTTTCATTAAAAGGATTCTAATCTGTTCTCACCAGGATCATTTGGTAATATGACCCACAGCAAATTAGGCAAGATGACTAGTAGATTCATTTAAAAAAGCACTCTTGATCCAAACTAGTATTAGGCCATTGCTTAGATTATATAAAGAATGTTACTGATTCTATTCCTTTGCTGAAGAGCTAATTTGCAGACGGATGCTTCAGCAAAATTGTGATTGCATCTGCTTTTTTTATGAACGTAGGAAATTGTGTCTTTTAATAGAGTACTTAATATCAGAACTTCAATGTCCTGTTAAGAAGTTATCTATTATATATATAAAGTAGGACTGTAATATTGATGTTAAATTATGAGATACTACATCTACAAATAAAGTAAATAGGGTCTTACAGAGTTTGTATATCCCGTCTTTGCTGTCAGCTGTCATTGCATGATTCATCAATTCCCACTGTAGTTAGTCAGAATACAAAGAAACTGATTTACATTAGATGTTGAGAACCATACAACCTTGACTGGAGAAATTCTAAACATACATAAGACACATTATTTGGTCTTGGAAGCTAATTTATGCAGAGAAATAAATGAAAAGCTATAATAAGACTACAGGAAAATTGACATTTACTTATGCAAAATTACTTCTTTCTGAAAAATATCTTTTATTCCACATAATTATTTAAGTAATATAAACCCCAGATTTAAAATTCCCAAGTTTTTTTTCAAGTCCAGACTCTATTCGTCTGCTTTTAATAAAAAAATAAATGGAAAAAGAGGAATACAATATTATGGAGGAAGATGAAATTCTGTGAGTACCAAAGTATGAATGCAGTGTTATTTCATTCATCACTGCTTGTACTCTTCTAGTAGAGTTGGGAAATCATAAGTTTTGTTAATCTCTTTTGAACTGAGATCACAGACAATAGTTTGGTGCAGGAACACTATTTACTTTGTTTGTAACAAACCTTTAGAAATTTATATTTAATATTTAGTGAGAGAAGTGTATTTTTGAGTATTTCAGAATGATAAGAATCATGAGAAAAGAAAGCTGTGCTTTTTCTTTCTTTTAGCTACTTTATGATATTATTTAAGATACAGTGAAAATCTTCTACATTATTCATTAAAAATACTTTGTGCCATTCTCCTTTTATTAATAGACAAAATAACCATAGATATTTTTCTCCTTATAATACACTGGCTGCAGTTTCTGTCCCTACTATCTCATTACATGATAAATCTCATAAACTGAATGGTACTCGATGCTTTTGTGAAACAAATTTACAGAGTACCGTCTATGCAAATTCGCACAGTTTGTCTTCTGAGAGACAGTTCCATAGCTATATAGCATAGTAACTTTGTAATCACACCTGTGCAATTTCAGTAAATATTTTAACATATTGGTAATATTGCTAATATAAGAAAACCCATTAATATATCACTGCATTTTTGTTAAAATTTGAAATGGTTACTGCCAAGAAGTCCAACTTTCTTTATACTCAAATAATCTGAGACTCTACTGCTGGGCAACCAAAGATTCCATTTATCTGTTGTAAAATTCTCTTTCCTATCTCCATAATGACCTCATAATTGTGCATATACTAGGTTTATACAGACACATACTAAGTTTTGTGATGCTAAATTTGTGTATGACAGAAATCTTGAGCACTTGAGTTTTAATAGCTCATCAACATCTAAAATGAGTGAGCCACAAGATGTTACCAAACAGCACCAGCAATTATAATAAATGTTCTTTTAAATCATTTCAGTTTTAATCTAAAATGTTACTAACAACCCAAGGAGTGTGTGACATCCTGAAAAATTCTGTATATTAACACAATGGAAACATTAGTACAATGATATGGAAAACCACAATTTCTTGAAATATTATTTAATTTGCTATAGAGGTAAACAAAGAAAGAAGAGGATTTTGCAAAGTTTATGATACAAACCTCTTCCGTGAACTGTGAGCTATCATACAACAAGGTAGATCATGAAAACATGCTGAAGCATATCAATATCCAGACTGAAACCTATCTCTGTGTTCCAATTTTAGACATCATGTGTTTGCTTAAAGCGAGCTTTACTGCGCATGGTCCCTTAATACCAAACTCCTTCAAGTAGCAATGATTTAATGCTTCTAATTAGAGAAGTTCATTAAAAGACATACTTAAAAAAAAACAATTTGGAAATTGTATTTCAAATTGTGTTACAATTCCAAGGGAGAAAAAGAAGTTGAATTTCTTTTTGTTCTCCCCCAGTTGTTGCCAATTCAGTTTGCATTTACCAAGACACCAATTTCAAACACCACAAGTGGATATAGAAAAAAGTTGTCACTCACCCTATGCTTCCTAATAACTCACTACTCTCTAGTAGTTGCAAAGTGTTATTAGTCATGTTCAGATAGATGAAAATAAGAGATGTGTTTTCTTCCTGCTTAGTCACAGATGGAATTAATATTGATTTTCACATTCTCTTACAAAGTATCAAGGATTAGAGGAAAGGTTTTTAAACAGAAGGCTGGCTCAGCTAAATGAATGACTATGAATACCTCAAACGTGTGTTCTGTACAGTCACATCACAGTTATTGATAAATATTTATTGTTTAAATTATCTTTCTTATATATTTCTATAACCAACATCATCATGCTGCAATGATTTTGTCATTACTAAGTCAGAAAAATGATAAAAATGAATTATAAACTTTAATTTACAATGAAAGGTCTACAGCTAAGTATCCCCTATTACCTCAACTCCAGAAGGGGCTGAGCATACAAGAAGAAACAAAGGCCGGCATGGAAGGAAAAGATATAATGATAAAAAAAAGAAAAAGTTATTAAGCTGTTTCTTCTTTAAATATCGTATTTTGGTTTTTATGATAACTTACTATTGTGATGCTTTCTGCAGGAATGTTTTTGCCAATACAGCTCCTAATGATTTTGTCGAAGTAATTAAGGAAAATAAATAGATTGTAGTTTAATTAAAATAATGTTTTCAGTAGTCTTCTCCTTTCCATGAATTCATAACGGTTTGTTCCACACAAAAGTGTTGAAGTTTTTCTTTTGGCAGTCAAATTTGAACAGATTTTCCTTTCAAATAATTGTAGACAGGAAATCACCTGGAACAGAGGGTTTCATTCAACTGAAAAACCTGTGAGTAGCTGGAAACTACAAATCAAAATAAAACAAATGTTTACAAGTCTTTTTTTCTTGTGAAGCAGAAGAGCAAGTACATATATATTTATGTGGGAAAAAAAAGACGAAAAATCTACTGATTAATTTCTCAGACTGAGATAAACTATTTTACAGACAAGACTGACAATTTTTCTGTCATGCCCTAAGAAATCAAATGTCTGAATAGATGGAAATGGAGGATAGTTTCTCTAATTAATAGCAATCTGGCTATTTTGTACAGCCATTTTTCTATGATGCCTGAGAGTGCCAGCCAGTGAGAAAAAAAAAGATAGACAGTTCTCAGTGGTCTCTGCATTCCAGCTTGGTAATTGTTTTGGCATAAATCACAACAAGTCACTCATGTCACGTCATCCTAAATATGCTTCCATATTTTCCTCTGATTTTTATACTTTTTTTCAAGTACTAGATATTTAGGCTGAAAGATGCATGAGTCATGTTAACAAAAATTTGTGTAAATGCAAGCATGCTGTTAATGACGGTGGTATCTACCAAAAAGGAGTCAGATGTGATATTACTGTATGTAATAAGACCAAATACCACATTTAGCTGACAACATATTAGATATTAGACATTGTTAAACAGCAAAATCACTGGGACTTCTCAGGGTAGCTGAAGGTGCAGTATTGATTCTCCTGGTAGAACTACTACACATATCAGAAATGGGTAGGTTTATTTGGAGTCTCCACATACAGATGAGGAAGAACCCCTCTCCTTGATTGCACAGTCAATATTTTTTCAGGACAGACAATTACATACTTGTGCTTCAAGTATTTTTAGAGAATGTTTTTATATATTGAATGAGTTAAAAGAAGTAGCAATGTTAGACTATATTGAGAAATAGTTCACAGTCATGCTTTTAAACTTATTAAAAATAATTGAATGTTGCAAGGCAGCCTTCATAGGGTTTGTTTAGAGAAAAGAGTGCTTTAGAATTGTTTCAAAAAACCCATGCCATGAAAAATCTCCTGTATTGCTATTGCCAGTCTACAGTTACATTACTTATAGTCCATGTGCTTTATTTTTAGACACTGTGGAAGTGGTATGCATAATATCCCATCCCTACTAATATGTCCTCTTTGTGGAGTAATACCATCATGACAAAAATCTCTTGTACTTTTGCTCATAAGAAGGCAAAAAAGAAACAGGACAGTCCATGAAACTACCAATTAGAGAAAACATTGATAAGTATCTTTTGCATAATGTGTAAATGGTCTGCAAGACTAATTGTCATATAATGCCATGGAAACTGATATTATATAAGGATTTCAGGAAAGAGTTTAGTCAAGTTCATGAAGGACAGAATCATTAAACACAACAGTCTGGATGAAGGTGAATGGAGTGAGTCTCTAAACCTTAGGAATTTGCCAAAACCAAGCAGGGAATGCCAAAAGCAAAATAATTCTATCCACACCCCAGCTTTTGTAATTTTCTCTAAGTATTATCAGAAATATAGCAGATGAACATTTGATGGCTTATATCTACACTCTTAGATGCTTATGCAGGAGTAACCCTAATTCATCACATCTCACTGGTTATTCCTTTTTCAAGAAATCCCGGTAAAAAAGATTTTATTCTTAACCTTTCAAAGCACCTTTCTACAAAAATACCTGGGAGTTTTCTGCCTGAAGTGTAAAAAACAAGCAGAAAACCTGCTGTCTCTATAGAGATGATTACACTGGTTTCTCTTGCTGAGATAAACTCTAGATTATAACAACAAAGTTACACTGAAATACTGGATCATTAATCCTTGAATTTGTATGGTTTTGACAAAAGTATTTTTTTCCCAGTGCTACCATGCAGAAAGATTAATGATCAGAGACATCTCTTAAGATCAAGAGGATAATCCTTCTAATGCTGACCATGAAACAGACTAGGATTCTTCAAAAGTTCTTGCAGCACACATATGGATGAGGAAAAGATAGCAGGAATTAGAACCTACTGGAAAGGAGGAATCATCAGTTGTGAAACTACAGTGAAGCCAGAAGAAGTCAGAGATTATTTCCTTTATGAACAGTTAATAAGTAAATATAGTTTGCCATAATTTCTTTACAGTTTATCTTCAAAGTAATACTTCAGTACAAGATATATTTTTTATCTCTTTTTTTTTTCATCTGAGACATAAATTACTATTTCTGTTCTGGAACATTCATGTAATTGCATATTACAGTCATAAATAGTTTACAAACTTTCCTTTGTCTCAAGAGCAAGCCTTTTCCCATAAGATTTCATGACTTGTAGAATGAAAAAATGCACATTTATGTTGCAACTTTGGATTTAAAGAATTTTGTCCGGTAATACTTAGTGCATGAGATTTAGACCTTTGTGGTAGCTTTCTCATATGGCATTGAAAAGCCAGGTATTTCAAGGCTTTGCAAGCACATTGATCAAAAAGTTTTGAATACTGGTCATAGACCAAAGAGGTGTGAAAATTCTTCTTTTATCATGCTTCCCTCCCCACCCCCCAAAAAAACCCCTATTGAACTGCTTCAGAAAACAGTAACTTTTTCTAGAAATTCTTGCCCTAGAGGGATACAGTTGGTCAGTTCCTATGGGAACAGATGGTGGTGTTCTCCTACAGGAGCAACTGTAAGAAGTCAAAAACGTGGAGGATAGGATGAGAGGCGGGGGAAGGTGAGGAGATGATGAATGGTAATAAAAGCTCTAATTCCTTTGCATGAATCTCTGTTGAGAATCAGAGATAAATTAAAAGAAAGATACTTCGGAAGAAAATACCTGTGTCATAATTCAGTTAATAATTTCTTTTCAATCCTTTTTTTTCCCATAAAACCCTACAAGAAACACAACCAGGGAGGGCATAGAACACCATCAATATTGCAACTACATGTGTCAGAAAAGGAAGTAAGAGAACTTTTCCGCAGAAAGCACTTTTAAAATAGTTTTAGAATTTTATGGGGTTTATAAATAAGAAAATAATAATTCATTTGATTGTATTGCCAGTTTTCTTGAAATATGAACTTCCACATGTACATGGAGGAGAAAGGACCTGGGGGTGTTGGTTGACAGCTGGCTGAATATGAGCAAGTAGTGTGCCCAGGTGGCCAAGAAAGCCAATGGCATCTTGGCCTGTATCAGAAACAGCGTGGCCAGCAGGACCAGGGAGGTGATTGTGCCCCTGTACTCAGCACTGGTGAGACCACAACTCGAGTAAAGCGTTCAGTTTTAGACCCCTCACTACAAGAAGGACATTGAGGTGCTGGAACGTGTGCAAAGAAGGGTAGTGAGGCTTGTGAGGGGGCTAGAGAATAAGCCGTATGAGGAGAGACTGAGGGAATTGTGGTTGTTTAGCTTGGAGAAGAGGAGACTGAGGGGAGATCTCATCATTGTTTACAACTACCTGAAAGGAGGTTGTGACGGGGGGGGGGGTGCTGGTCTCTTCTCACAAGTGACGAGCAACAGGATGAGAGGGAATGGCCTCAGGTTGCGCCGGCGCAGATTTAGACTGGACATTAGGAAGAATTTCTTCACTGAGAGAGTGGTCAGGGATTGAAACAGATTGCCCAGGGAGGTGGCTGAGTCTCCATGCCTGGAGGTATTTAAAAGGTGGGTAGATGAGTTTCTTAGGGATATAGTTTAGTAGGGAGACAGGCACAGTTGGATTCGATGATGTCAGAGATCTCTTCCAACCTTATGATTCTATGAAAATATGTAAGAATACCTTTTTTTTGTAAAGTACGTTTATGAAAATCACAGATTAACTTCTCAGAAAGCACACCTATTCTTTAAAAAAGATCTTCTGATTATGGCTTCAATTTCTAAGGGATGGGAGAACCCAAATTCAGATATTATATTATGTGGTGCTCTTGAACTACGTGCTTTCTTGGCACAGGTTTTTGACAAGTAAAATATAGTGAACTGAAGTCATGATTTCGTAAAGCCGTTAATTCATCAGAAGATACTGCCCAGACTATAGAGGATCATTCAACGTGAAAAATGCTCAATTAGAGAAAAATAGTGCAATACACACATTTCACAGTATCACAGTATCACAGTATCACAAGGTTGGAAAGGACCTCTGAGATCATCAAGTCCAACCTATAACCCAACACTAACACCAACCATCATCTAGACCATGGCACTCAGTGCCACATCCAATCTCCCCTTAAACACCTCCAGGGTCGGCGACTCCACCACCTCCCTGGGCAACGCATTCCAATGGCCAATCACCCTTTCAGTGAAGAACTTCTTCCTCACATCAAGCCTAAACTTTCCCTGACGAAGCTTGAGTCCATGCCCTCTAGTTCTGTCACTGGTCACCTGAGAGAAGAGACCAACCCCTGCCCAACTACAACCTCCTTTTAGGTAGTTGTAGAGAGCAATGAGGTCTCCCCTGAACCTCCTCTTCTTTAGACTAAACAGCCCCAACTCCCTCAGTCTCTCTTCGTAGGGCTTGTGCTCCAGCCCCTTCACCATCTTCGTTGCCCTCCTCTGAACACATTCCAGTATCCTAACATCTTTCCCAAACTGGGGGGCCCAGAACTGTACACAATATTCCAGATGAGTCCTGACTAGTGCCGAGTACAGGGGGACAATAACTTCTCTGGTCCTGTTGACTACACTATTCCTGATGCAGGCCAGAATGCCATTGGCCTTCTTGGCCACTTGGGCACACTGCTGGCTCATGTTGAGCTTCCTGTCAACCAGCACTCCCAGGTCCTTTTCTGCCTGACTACTCTCCAGCCACTCTAGCCCCAGTCTGTAGCTCTGCATGGGATTGTTGTGTCCAAAATGAAGTACCCGACATTTGGACTTATTAAACATCATCCCATTAGAATCAGCCCATCTCTCCAATCTGTCCAGGTCCCTCTGTAGGACCATCCTACCCTCTAACAGATCAACCCTTCTTCCCAGCTTGGTATCATCTGCAAACTTGCTGATGATGGACTCAATCCCCTCATCCAGATCATCAATAAAGATATTAAACAGGACCAGACCCAACACTGATCCCTGGGGGAAACCACTGGTGACCGGCCGCCAACTGGATGAGACACCATTCACCACCACTCTTTGGGCTCAGCCATCCAGCCAATTCCTAACCCAGCACAGAGTGCTCCCATCTAAGCCACGGGTTGCCAGCTTCCCTAGGAGTCTACTGTGGGGGACAGTGTCAAAGGCCTTGCTAAAGTCCAAGTATACCACATCCACAGCCTTCCTCTCATCCACCAGGTGAGTCACATGGTCATAAAAGGAGATCAGGTTGTTCAGGCAGGACCTACCCCTCCTAAACCCATGCTGGCTGGGCCTGATCTCTTGGCCATTCTGCAGGTGCCGCATGATTTCATCCAGGATTATCTGCTCCATGATTTTACCTGGGACCGAGGTCAGGCTGACAGGTCTGTAATTACCTGGATCATCCTTACGGCCCTTCTTGTGGATGGGCGTCACATTGGCCAACTTCCAATTTCTCTCAAGATTTGTTTATTTTCAGTGATTCTTTCATACTTATTTGACACATAAGCTGAAATCAGTTTGCAATGTGCAATTAAAATCCATGTAATAAGCTTTGGTTTAGCAAACATTTTTAGAATCCTACATACACTGCCTGAACACAGTATTCCACCTCTTCTAACTGACAGTGTCTTCAGAATCCAACTTTTAAGTTCTCCTTGAAAGAATCTTGAAATGTGGACTCTCTTAGTATTCAACATATGTTTGTGCAATAACAGTTCATTAATACATATCTAGAAGTAAGAAATCGATTCCATCCCTCTATCAAGATCTGTATCTTCATTTAACAAGATGTTTTTTCACATAGCTTGCTGTAGTCATTCATGAAAATTACTACTGAATGGACAGTGATGTTATCTTTTTGGCTGTCCTGAAACTAAACAGTACAAGCAAACATTGGTAAATGCTACAGTTGCTTTTGTAAAGGAAAACTGATTTTTCTGAAAGTCGTTATGATCATACAGGTCTGTACTTGTAAAGTTTCAGAGCCTTCCCTCTTGTATTTAATTTGTTTAAGGCTGTCTTATATTGTGAGATAACATGAAGAAAGATTTAGACTACATGTATCATTATTTCTAAATCGTATTTAAAACTTCCTGTATTTTCCTGTAGGACATCTAAGAGAAGCATAAGAAACTCCCAACAAAAATTCTAGCTATTGTTTTCAATGCATCTTTAAGTTTACCTCATCATATAAAAAGGTTAAAAGCTGACTTTCCCACTGACTATATAGACATTGGAAGAAATTCCCTTTTTGAAACTCTGTTTAGGGTATTGTCCTCAGACTCACTGAGTCCCAACTTAGTCACTATCTACCGCACGGCTTGGCACATAGTTGCATCTCCACAGCCTTTGGTTCCACATCTATCTATAAAACAGTTACAAATATAATGGAGATAAACTCTTCTAGCTCATTCTAGAGAATCCAACAAAAAACAGCAGCAAAAAGTTGCATCTTAGGAAATTCAGATTTAACGTTAGAAAAAACATTTTCTTTACAAAGTTTGTGTAATGCAATGAGATTGCCAAAGAGGTTATGACTCCATTGCGAAGTTTTGAAGTTTTGTGCAAATTCATGACTGACTTAAAAGAGTGTTAGCAATAGTACCTTGGGTAGGAGGGCTGGGCTAGATGACCTCCCTTAGACCATTTCAAACAATATTCGTATGATTTATTGATTCCATATTTAGATTTTTTTTCCACAAATTTTACTTGGTATATTTTAACCTTTTGCAGATACATAGTGTAGAAATTCAACAAGTAAAAATCACTCACTTTTTTAGAAAGGGATAGCAAATTGTCCGGTTTCTGAAAAATTGCATATATAGACATTTTTTAAAGATAAAATAATATGTTCATATATGCATTAATATAACATTAATGCTAAGGATCATAATATAAAGGGCATTATATCAAAGACCAATAATCTTAACGCTATATTTAGAATGCCCCTAAGACCTAAATAACTCTCAAATTTACGGGAGATAAAACTGTAACACATACATTAAAAATGCCATAAATAAAAAAAAAGAACAAATACATTATTACATTCATTAAGTGTTAACTTGTAAGGGGCAGGCCTCATCATCTGGTGTCTATGTTATCTTGGGTTTGATATGTGGTTTTTTATTCTTTAACGCGTAAGTGTTATTTAGATTGGAATTTGTACATAATTCCTGACTTGTGTAGTATTTCCTCACTGATCTCAAAGTTAAAAATGCTCTTTCCACTGCTCTTTTTAAAACTACATGGGGTCCATACACAAAGAGTATAATTGCTGTGGATATAGATTATCCACATGGACAAAGGACTGCACTACAAAAATCTTTTCTTCTGAACCTAAGTTTTATAGCTTCACTATACTCTGTTTGCTTTTTTGTTGCTCTCCCCTACTACTGCCTGGCCTTTAGTATGCTTTATTGGTCACTACTTAACTCTCAGCATAATGTTTTAAATACAAGTAATTTCAAAATGAACTTTTAGATCTTTTCTCATTCAAAACTAATCTCAGTAGAGAAGTTTGGTGAACTGTCTTAAATTAAATAGAATAACATTATTTGAACCTTTCAGAAAGATGTTTCTGTTTTCTGTACATATACATGACTTCTCTGGATGCTTTTGGAAGAATGAAAGAAAAATTATGGATCTTCTGACTTTCTTGAGAGAAAATTAGTAAGAATATTTGAAGAATGAAACATAAAAAGGTAAAAGATAAGTCCATTTGCTACGAGGTGGAAAATATCACATCTTGGAGGAAAAAAAAAGAAGCAAAATATTTACCTCCATTAATTTAAAAACGAAGTAACTCTACAATGATGTGAAATGTTTAACTAAGAAAATGTTATTTCTCATGGTTGTAAACCTAGTCACTTGAGCATGAGCACTTGAATCACAGGAATAAGTGGCCCAAATAATGTTCCAGACTTTCAATAGAATTAAAGATAGCAGACATGGAAGTAGATGACAAGATTTCTCCACGGTCACCCGGATGGGAATATTTTATTTTTAAGAAAATTTGACAGTGATATTAAAATGAAATCTTAGTGAGTAATGTAATTGAAAGAGCTTCTTGATTTAAGGAAAATTTTGAGTTTAGATTATTATAAGGTATCCTAATCAATTTTCTTTTACATTTTATCATCAGATGTATCATTGTGACATAATGAAGCTCGCTACGGTTCAGTAGCGAACACAGGTTTGAAAGCAAATCCTGTGCCTCCCTATTCACACAGAATAGGTTTTGTAGTTATTTCTTCTAAATCTTTATACGATTTTTATTTGATCTTCTAATCATTATCAGCAGGGTACAGAAAATGGTTTTGTTACTCTTCCAAATGTGCTAAATATGCGTGTAAAAATAATGAAGCAAATGCAGAAGGAAAGACATGAAGCCAAACAAATGAGAAGGAACACAACGTACATCTGTGACAAAGATTTTAACAGACTGTAATCATCTTTTAATGTGTGGTCAGTTATCCCTTTAGGTATTATTATGTTGATTTGAATATATTAGAACAGATATCCTAACTTACCATAGCAGTCATTGCCAATTATCAATGTCTTAATAAGAATTACTTCTAGTTAACAGTATTTACACATTATTATTATTATTATTATTATTATTATTATTATTATTATTATTATTATTATTATTATTATTATTATTATTATTATTATTATTATTATATTTGTCTCAGTAGCTCCAAACCCCATTAAAAGCCCAGTGTAGCTGATTTAGATTTGAGGGCACTTTAACCCAAACCTACTATTAAATACTACATTTTTGTCATGTTATTGTTTTGTCCTTAAAACCTAGTTTAACTAATATTAAAAGCATTTACAGGGACAAAACCAGAGTATCATTCCAATGTCCAGTAGCAGTAAGTGGATTAGATGAAAATAATCAAAAGAAACAATTTCTGTAAAGCAGTTCTGAAAGGTACCCTGCTCACAGACTCTGACACTTCTCTTCAGTCTTCATGGTTGGAAAATATATGAGGATTTTCTCTCATTTTATACCTTCTCATTTCTGCCCCTAATACCATATTCAAGTCAGATACAAAAGAAACACTCCTTGAGAAATAAGACAGCAGTTCAACTCATTTCTTATATGGGAAACAGTATGTGAACATGTGGGTTGCCAACTAACTTTTCAAATGAAATAAATAAATATGAGCTTAAGACAGAGTATTGACTAAGTATTTTGGTCAATCATCATAGAATCATAGAATCCTATGGTTGGAAATGACCTTTCAGACCATGGAGTCCAACCACATCCATCTTCTGCTAAACCATATCCTTCTAAAACTCATCTACCCGTTATTTAAATACCTCCAGGGACAGTGACTCAGCCACCTCCCTGGGCAGCTGTTCCAGTGCCTGACCACCCTTTCGGCAAAGAAATTCTTCCTAATATCCAGTCTGAACCTCCCTTTGAGCAACTTATGGTCGTTTCCTCTTGTCCTATCACCTGTCACTTGAGAGTCACTTGAGAGCTCCTCCCGACCCTGGCACCATGGGATGGGGAAAATGTAAAAGTAAAACTCATGGGTTGACATAAAGACAGTTTAATAGGATCGTAAATGAAGCTAAAATAATAATAATAATGACCAAAGAATATACAAAGTGATGCACAATGCAAATTCTCACCAACCTCCCCAGCCAACTCCTTCCAGTTTATATATTTAACATGATGTTATATAGTATGGAATATTCTTTTGGCTGGTTTGGGTCAGCTGCCCTAGCAGTGCCCCATTCCAGCTTCTTGTGCACCTCCAGCTTTCTCTCTGACAAGGCATGAGAAATCCTTTACTTAGCACACATACTATATGGTAACAACAACACCATAAGTGTGCTATCAAAATTATTCTCAAGCTAAATTCAAAACACAGCACTATACCGGCTACTAGGAAGAAAATTAACACTATCCCAGAGAAACATTCTGGTACTATATGACGCTTACCAGTACCCCATTTGACACAGGCTGTTTCTCTGTGTTGTGCTGTATGTAACGCATGGATAAATGAATTCATATTGGTGGCGAATCAGTCATCTGCCTGGTGCTCCACAACACAGCAACAATGCTCCCTAAATAATCTGACTGGAAGCTAAAGCAGACTTATAATTTATCCACTTTTGTATAGGTCTTTTGTGGAATTTTCTATGTAGATTATGATTGGACCACCCAGTTCACACAACATAAACTAATTTGTTTAGATCATTTAAATTCAGTTAAGCAATTTAAACAATACAGACCTGACAATGTGGGGAAGAAAGGTCATGCATGTCATTGACAGACAAAGATATATGATCCTGGCACTCACAGTTTAGGTTTCATCATCTTTGTTTATCAGAGTACCTAACTTGAAAAGTGCAGTTGCCTTATTATTACAATCCCGGATAACACATTCCCTACTGCTGAAAGGTACATTTACACCCAGATCAGATAAACCACCTGCTTAATGATGTTCATGTAGAGCGAGTGGGAGGAATGCTTGTGCCGTGATCACCATAACACTTCACTCACTCTTTGCAAGTGTTCAGACTACCACAGAAAATCAAAAGGCAGCAAAAAGGAAGAAAACAGTATTTTTTGTTCTGACTTTGCTGACAGTCTAAGGAAGGAAGTTACTTTCCCTTCCGTAGTATAGTAGTTACTAAAATTACTGTTTTCTGAGCACGGAAATACCTAATCTGTTACGTTTGTAAATAATTTTGTTATATATATTATATAGAAACATATATACTTTCATATAACGATCATCTATTGAAAAATATTAAGAATATACAGTCAACAGAGTATGATATGTTCTAGCCAAAGGGAATTTTTATACAGATTGATGAAATATACATTCTTTTAAAATAATTTCTCATGCCCATATCCTATAGAATATTCTTTTAAGGTAAAAGATTTCTGAAAATTTTTAACTGAAGAAAAAAGTGAGATTTTCCTACTGTTCTACTTTTCATGCACTCAGAGTCTACTACATGTCCCTGAGACACTGACCATTATTTGCACTAAAATACAATTTCATCAGAAGTTTTTAATAGTTTAGTATGGTGCAAGTACTCAAAAAACTAAGGATGCTGTTCAAATAAATCCTCAGTGTTACACTCTATTACTCAGTCATGGTATATTCTACTAATGTCTTTTAATCCATGGCAATACTAGTCTAGAGAGGAATGTTAACATTTCACATGAAGGGTGGTGTACTGACTTTTAGAAGAGATGGACTATGATATTTTTCATGAGTTCTGCTGTAAATGGTCTTGCCTCAGCTACAGACTATCCTCTTTTGCATTTGTAAGCCTTCCCAAGGTGTACTGTAGTTGAAGTTTGCAAGCGCTTTTATATTACAAATATCTGCTTAGGATGGATTTCCTTTCAAGAGCCATCATTTCTCTTTCATACCTCTCCCACTTCCTAAGTATAGGATGAAGTTACGATAATTTTCATTGAAAATATCAATCAAGAGTTCTTTTAAAAAAATTGTCATTTTCAAGAAGCACCCTAGAAAAGGGAGTAAAAGAAGTTTAAATGAGTGGAAGATAAATAAAAAAATGCGTCTCTCTCTGTCTCATTTCTAAACCTATGCATGCATAAGTGTTTGTACACAAACAGGATGTGCTTAAAGAAGCAAAACATGTTTTGCGGGACTCAGTTTTCCATTTTTGTGTTTGGAGTTCCCTTTGAAATCACCAGAATATTCTTGTGGACTAATCTTAAACTTGTAACATGTACTGTAATAAAACTGTACTCATTTCCCTATCTTAGTCAAAGATTTGGAAATAAGTAAATATTTTGGTTTGAGCAACAAACCTTGAAAAGAGCCGTAACCTTTCCTGTTGTAAGTTAACATCCACCCTGTAGCAATGCATTACACAGAGAGAGTTTCATAATAATTTTACACAGTCTCAGGGCAATTAAAACTAATTTTCTTAGTATATTCAGCATCCTTTTATTCTTCCCTTACTCATATTTCAAGACCTATGCATTCTAACTACTGCTTGTAACAGAACATGACTCACGCTATCAAGAAATACAAAAAAGAGTTATATTTCCTTTCTTTATTTCTTCCAAGAAGACAGAAAGCACTATACTCAACCTAAATTTAGGTCTTCCTGAAAAATTAAATTAAGCACAATATTTGATGTCCATAAAAATATTTTCTACAAGCCAAATGATCAGTAGTTTCTCAGTTTTCAAAGGTGTATTTTTTCATTGTTCATTTTCTTCCTGTAGTGCGTTTCAGCCTCAAACAAAATATTTCGGTACCACAATGACCCAAAAGAATTCAAGCCAATTTAATGAAATACAGACCATGGATGTGTTACAAGTTTACAAGAAAACACACAAGTAAAACACCATGTAAAATTTCTCAGATGCATGAGAACACCAATGTTTCTATGCAAATCCTAGCAAACAAATTTTTAGAGGTCAGGAGGAATGTCATATCTATGTGGGCTTTTCATCAGACTACAGAACTTCAGCCATCCATTTCTACCCCATTCTGATCTAATGTATTAATGTATATTTAAAGGCTACAGATGACACAGGATTTGTCATTAACATGGGTAGTTATTTCAGAACAGTTCATTTGAACTATTGCACTCATTAATTCAAATTATTTTCAATTTCAACTTCTAAGTTAGGGAAAGTAAGAAGACAAAAAATAAGTCCTTTGATCCAGTCTGATGAGGACTTTCAGTCAGATTCTCAGGATATAGCAGCCCAAACCAGAGGAGAAACTGAGGCCCTGGGGACACTGAGGAGGTGTACAGACTGAGGAAGACCTTGCGCTTTTTGGTGGAAGTGGTATTGCTAGGAGTCTACCTCAAGAGTTTGTGCATGAGTGTACACAATACAGAAACCAAACTGGAAGTATTAGTTTACTGTTACATGTGCTCATATAGAGTATCTTTGGAACTGCAGAGGTTCAGTGGAATTTCTCACAACTGGAGTTCTGCTGGTGACGCATAAAGGCCTTTAAAATGAGAAAGGCCAGGAAGGAAAGAAAGGACTTGACTTCATGAATTCTTGAAAAGGGTGACAAATCAGTCAAGATCTTATGGGAAAGGGTCACAAGACAGGTCACAGACCACTTGATCCCAAGGAGAAAGAAAGGAAACCTTCTCTAGGTAACAGGAAGAAATCTTATTATCAGATGTCCTGCCTGGCAGTTACAGGAATTTTGACCACTTGAAATCTGGTCATAAGGGCAACTGAAAGAAGTCAAGGAAGTTTGTGAACGTGTTGAAGGTAATCTCTTCATCAAACACAGAAAACAAAGAAGTGGCTGAGGATGTGAATGTCTGGGGTAGGCTTGGCAGTACTGGTGGTGAGACTCCAGAGTTTTCCTCTGGGAAATGAGCAAGGCAAAGAGCAAAACCTTGGTCCAGGTTGCCAGAAGAGCAGATTTCTTCTTGCTGAGGAATATGGTTTCCAGCTTCTCATGGAAGATTGCCCTGGGTGGCAAAATAATACAGGGTAGCGGGTCGTCTTCACAGATACTCTCCTGTAGCCATGTGTATGGAATGTTGAACACTCTTGGCAGGGGTTGGCGTGAATGGATTGTATTGTAAAAATATTTACATAGAGGTGCAAACAATTATGAGCTATCCCTAGAGACTGCAGAATTGTTACTTGAGTTTGCAGGCCTGGAGTTAGGAAAGCACAACTGGAGCTGAGATTACAGAGGGATGTAAACAATGAGAAGGACTTCTATAAGTACACTAACACCAAAAGAAAGATTGAGGAAAATGGAGAATGCTACCTAGTAGAAGGGGGAGACCTTGTGACCAAACATATGGAAAATGTTAAAATGTTTAAATATTCTGTAGTTTTAATCCAGTTCCTCTTGGTGAAGACTACACTCAAACCTCCCAGGCTCCTGAGCCCAGTCGCAGGTTCTATGGTGTTGGGTGAGAGTGAGCACAGCCCAGCCTGTAGTGTGTCTGAATACTGAGCTTTATTTAAGCACTGATGAGAACTGAGCTTGAACCTCACCTGATAGTACCCCCAACTGACTCACTTGTTGCCCACAGCACTGTGGTCTTCAAGGTCTCGACTGTCTGTTCTTTCAGGGATGTCACTGCAGGCACAGGGAGGCTGGGCAGTAAGTTGTGGTGTTTTTACAGGGCAGCTGCCCACAGGCAACAGATGAAGTTTTATTTGCCACTGTCCCTGAGGAACCCCCAGCACTGGTCCCCATAAAAGTCTCTGGTTTATGGGACCTTCTCCAATGCCAGCATCTTTTCTACAGCCATGGTGTTCGATGTGTCTCTCTGAGATTCCTTCCTCTCTCTAAGATTACTTTTTCTTTCCAAACCTTTCTTCTTTTCAGAGGCAAATGCAAGGTCCTGCATATCTGTTAGGGCAACCCCCAATATCAATACATGCTGGGGGATGAAAGGATTGAGAGCAGCTTTGCAGAGAAGAATGTGGGGATACTAGTGAATGAAAAGCTGGACACAAGCCAGCGATGGGCACTCACAGTCCAGAAAGCCAAAAGTATCCTTAGGTGCTACATCAAAAGAAGCTTCTACCCCTCTGCTCCACTCTGATCAGACCCCACCTGGATTACTGTTTTCAGCTCTGAAGTCCTCACTCACTACAGGAAAGACATGGATATGTTCAAACAGGTCCAGAGGAGGGCCACAATAATGATCAGAGGGGTGCAGCGCTTCTTCTATGAGGAAAAACTGAGACAGGTGGAGTTGTTCAGTCTGGAGAAGAGAAGGCTCCAGGATCTCCATTTGAAGAATTTTAATTACTTAAAGGGGGCTTATGAGAAAAATGGAGACAGACATTTTAGTAAAGTCTGTTGTGACAGGGCAAGGGGTAATGGTTTTAAACTAAAAGAAAGCAGATTCAGACTAGCTATAAGGAAGAAATTTTTATGATGAGGGTGGTAGAACAATGGAACAGGTTGCCCAGACCGTTGGTAAACTTTCTATCCTGTCAGTGTCTCAGGTCAGGTTTGATGGGGCTCTGAGTAACCTGATGTAGTGGAAGATGTTCCTTCTCATTAAAAAGGGGGTTCAACTAGAAGATTTCTGAAGGCTGATGATCTTTGAAGGATGATTAAATTTTACTTACATGAAAAATTCCCTCAAGTGAAGTACATGGTTTGGGTCAGAGAAAGGATATTGTATTTCCTGTTTCTTAATAACTGGTTAGGAATTCACACATATTGGAAAAGAAGAATGATAATGCCTCTTCAATCCTATCCTCAGATTCATTACTGAGGTTTGTAAAACCAGAAGTTTATTGCTATCAGCCCTTGAACACCTTGTCTTGCTAAGTCTGTGGACTTCATTTGGAAACTGCTGTTCTAAGAACAACATAATTGTTTCTGACTTCTTTAATACTAGTAGAAGTATACTGCAGTGGTAAATTAATATCTTCCTATAAAAGACTGCAATTATTCATATAAGAGTTATTGTGATGGGTTTAAAATTTTTCATTACTCTCATGCCTGTATTTTATGTACAAACAGGCAGGTAACTATTTACGTTCAGATTATATTTAAATCTTCCATTTCTGGCAGCACTTTACAGAAATTCAATGGATAATTTAACAAAGGTTTGAAATTCCTGGAAAAGCAGTGCATGCAGACTCAGAGTTATTAAAACTAGGATTAGCAAGAGAAAGCTTCTGGGGAGCAAGATACTCTACCAATTCACCAGCATTGTTGAATTCTGCAAATTAAATTCCTGTGAGGCAAAAATCAAAGCTATCACAGAATCATAGAATATTGTAGGTTGGACGAAGTCTCTGGAGGTCATCTAATCCAATCCTGCTCTCCAACTGCCTACTTCAGTTTAAATAAAATTACTCAGGCCCTTGTCCATTGAGGTTTGAATGGAATAGATGGATATTCTACAGTATATTTGGACAACAAATTCCAGTGTTTGACTGCCTTTACTGTGGGAAAGAGTTCCTAATACCTACTCAGGAATGATAGAGCCTTATTATTATAGATAGATTATTATATAGATAGATTATTATTGCAACTTCAGTTTGTTGCTTCTTTTCCCTCCACAGCACACCTCTAAGAAGAGAATTTTTGTCTTTTCTCAAAATCCATCTCACTTTCTATGTCTCTGAAAGCTGAAAAAAATCTCAGCTGTCCTGCTTTCTCTTTGTATGTCTTATGTCCACCCTCAGACATCTTGGTAGTCCTCTGATGGACTCATTCCAGTATGTCAATGTATTCCTTGTGCTGATGATCCTGGACAAATTGATGAACACATCACTCTAGTTTAATCTCAGAATCTTTAAACGGAGGTGAAGCATCAATGTCTTTGACCTTCTGACTGCGTTCTTTCTAATGTAGGGCAGCATTCACTTGGCTTTCTCTGCTGCAGTGGCACACTGCTGATATGTGGTCGACTGGTCATCTGTCAAGACTCCAGGTCCTTTTTTCAAAGCTACTTTCTAATCAGTTGTCCCTCACACCATATTCAAGTGTAGAGATATTCTGTCGCAATCATGAAATTTGGTATTTTGCCTTTGCTGAGGTTCATATCTGTTTTTTTCACACTCTCAAATAGTCCCTTGCCCAAGGTCCAAGTTACTAATAAAAACTTTAAACAACATTGGCCTTATTAGTAACTGTGAGAGACATCATTATTAAGAAAAAATTGTAAAACTCTTCAACAGCCTTTGAGCCTGATTGTCCAGCCAGTTTTCCAGCCATTTTACCATCTTCATTTTCATACTGTATCTCCAAATTTCATAGAATCATTAAATGATAGAACAGTTTAATTTTGAAGTGACTTGTAAAGGTCATCTAGTTCAACCATCCAGCAATGACCTGGGATATCTTTAAATAGATCAGGTTGCTCAGAGCCCAGTCCAAGCTCACCTCGAATCTTTTCAGGGGTGAGGTACCTATAACTTTTCTGGGCAACCTGTGTTTCACAAGCCATGAAAAAACTGGAAAGGGCAGTGTTGGTTTGTGTCTTAAGTAAACAGTGAAAATAGTGAAAAAATAGCAGTAATTTTTAGAGGGTTTTTTATCTTTATATGTAACCATTACTTCCAACTTTATATTTTCCATCTGGACTATGTCACCCAAAGGGCCACACATACACTTTCGTATCATACTGGGATGATGGCTTCCTTCATGTGATTTTGTTTCATGCATATGGATTAGGATGTTTGTCATTCAGAATGTCTGGAGTATATTGCTTTTCCCTGCTAAAAAACGGTTGTGAATCAAACCAGAACAGAATTAACAGCTCACTAAATATCTGTGAAAGTAAGCTGTATTTCTGTGGAAACCAACATGATCAATGCTCTTATAATTGCTCTCCAAGAAAGAGTTACACAGAGTAAAGCTCCTATTGACTAAAACGAAAGAAAATAAATAATTTCTACTTCTCTTCTGTGAAATTATAAAAAATACCTTCATCATTTAATTTTATTTATTTTAGCAGTATCTATTTCTCTTCCAAACTTAAAATCTGCTTAACTCTAAAAAACTCACATTTAAGCCATGTGGTTCCTCCTTTTCAGTGAGTAAGATATACAAATGTTTAACTGCTGTTTAGTGCTTTATTTCTTGCACCGTGTGTGAGCTGGTACAAAGATACTTGTACCTTTACAGCTGAAATCCCAGATTACGATGGTCTGGTTTTGTGCACTTATCCATGAAATATTTGACAATTGTTCTATCACCACCAGACAGCTTTCAGTGTTTCCTCTGGATCCCCTACAATTATTTAGCATCCTTCTTAAATTCAAATCCCCAAATTTCATGCAGTAGTTTAGCTTAAACCACACCAATAACAAAAGATGAAACAGTAACTTGTTATGTCTTAGACACAGTACTCATCTCTACAAATCCCTAAGAGCAACTGGCTGCTCTGCAACAGTATGTCACCTCTGATTTAGGTAGAGATTATGTTTTGTTTAAATCTCTCAGATATCTTCTGTGAAACAGCTGTTACCAACTTGTTCCCCATTCTGTGTCAATGTTCACTTAAGTAACAATACACTTCATAATTTGGTAATGATTGGGGCCTGAAACTTTACCTAGGCTTGTAAACCACCTTGGTGTAGTTTGATCTGTGAATTTAATAAATTGTTTGCATACCATCTTGTAGAGTAGTAATGAAAAATACTGAAAATACTGAATATCCATGCTCACTACCCCTTCTGTTTTGACTATGAACCTCTGATAATTAATCTCTGCAAACACGTTTTTAACCAGTGTTATGCATAACTTGTTTTGCACTGTGCTCTCCAAGGTCATCTGTCAGAATGTAATGTCTGAATCTCTTAAAACTCTGATACAAGTCATGATAACACATCTACTTCTCTCCTGTTCAAAAGGCATGTTAACTTGTCACAAAAAGAAATCAGAATAACCCCATGTAACATGTTTTTGCAGCGCGATCTTACCTGTCACTGTTCATTTTTACACAGTTATTAGATGCTTCTCAGCGTATTAGCAAATAAGTTCCAGCATCATTTTTGGAACTGATCTTAGGAAGACAGGTCTGCAGTTTCCCAGTTCCTTGTTCTCGAGATACCTTTGTCTTTCACTGTTATGCTAATATTTACTCTTCTAACTGTGGTTCTTAATAATGACCACTAAAATTTAGAAGATTATATTTAGCTGGTTGTGTATGAGTTTTGATAATACAGATACAGATTCCTTTGTGATAAAGAGAAAAACAGAAATTGTTTGTAGCCATATAACACTCTCCTCCTTTCACCAAATTCACACCAGCTCTGTAGATGAGCTGCCTTCACTCTAAGTTTTTGGATTATTAAGGAACAGAGAAGGAAAATTAAAAAAAAAAAAGAGCCAACAGAAAGCCTTTTGAGAAAAAAAAACCAAAAGGTACACGGTGACTGCAAACACACTGAGAATTTATATAACAATTTTTAATGAAAATGTTTCTCTGAACTGAAAAACTGTATTTGTCTTGGTAGAATCATTTAATGAAAATGTCATCCAAAAAAAAGACAGGGAAACAACTGGTAAAGTGAAACATCTTCAAGGATCTCTCTTCTTTATATGTACAGCAATATGAAAAAGAGAGAAATCTATTGACTTGTCAAAAGTTGCTTCAAATCACCAACAGATTTTAATGCCACTGGATTGTTCCATCTCATACAGAGAAGGATATGATTTCTAGTGCTCAGTTACATTATGTAAAGCACATTAACTGAAACGAAAAAAAATATTTACACTGAAGCGTAAGACCTTTTAAAATTCCCCTTTGTAAGGTCTATTTTCAAAATTTGAAAAGAGGAGTTAAAAAGCACATCCTTAGCAACTCTTATAATTTATTTCCAAGTAGCATACTAAAAAAAAGAAAAGGATCTTTACAGATTTCTCTACTGCTGCTATGAAACTGTGCAATTGTCTTAATTCACTCTCACCACAGCAGCATAGAATCAATGGCCTGCTTTTCTTGTCATCTCAAGACATGAAATGAAGATTAAGCAATAAAAAAAGGACTCTTTTTTTGGTAAAGAATACTTGCAGAAACATTTGTCATGATTCATATTTAATATCCTGTCAAGTTTCAGAAGGTACTTCAATTAAGAGTACATTAATGGCAATGATGTCTAATTCATGGTATGAGCCTAACAGAACATAGCAACTGTTAGAATTGAGAGACAATTGTTAATTGTCAGAAGATAACATTCCTTTCAATGAGATAAGTTTTTCAACATTAAAACCAAAGTTAGATGAATGTAAAACAATTTCCAGATATTACTGAAGCAACTAAACTTTTATGACTTTAATTCTAAAGCATACAGCTGTAAAATAACAGAGAGAAAACCCCCAGAGGTACATGACACAGAAAAATATTTGTAGCTTATTGATTACCCATGGCAATGACAAATTGATAAATAAAGTTTTGAAATATCTTAAGTAATGGGTATAGATCTCTTCTTGAAATACACCAGCTGTTATGTGTGTGTGTGAAGTGCAAAATAAGTGAACTAACCCGACCAGGTGGAAGTTAAAATAAATAAGCGAGGCAAAGTTAGACTCTGGGAACACGCCTATGGAGGGTTCTATGGAGGAAGGCACTCAGAAGACATAATGGACTTGGGTAGGAGTGTAGCATAATAGTCAGGTGAGGAGAAAATGTATTTGAGCTGAAAGACTACAGTAGCGTAAGCGAAAGGCAGATATCAAATTCCTATGGATTTTGTTTCCCTTAAACAAAGAAGTATAACAGTAGACTTCTAAAAAGAAGTTACGAGGGAAAAACAAACAAAATCCTAGTAGAATTACCGTAAAGTGTGATCAGCTCACAAAACTGTAAGTATCACATTGTTGTATGCGTACAGATCTTCCTAGTCCTACATGAAAACTCTTGAACAGAAAAAGGAAATGACCATCATACAGCCTTAGATAGATACACAGTTCTTCAAACCAGCTGTGAACAAGGGTATTATTATTATTATTTGTGTTAGTGAAGAGCACCAGGTTTTGAGGCATAAGAGAGAAAGTGAATGAAGAAAGTAAGGGAGGTGAAGTAGAATGCAAGGACACACTTGATTTCAAGTTCTGCTTCATTCCAAAGAGAGCAGTGTATTCCTTATTCTTCCTATGAGTGGCCCATGAGAATGATAGAAACCAATATGGAATGAAACGTTTCATATTCCTTAGAACAGAAGGATTAATTTGATAGTTTAAAAGAAATCCACATTGTAAGAATTCTATTGCAGATATCAAAAATAATAATTTAAATCCCTAATTATCATTAAATGTATCTGGAAAGAAAAGGGTTTCCAGGATAATTCAAGTGTTGTTACACTTTGTAAATTTTAACCATTAGACCCAATATCAACCACGGTGCTCAAAGGAGACATCCATAGGGTAGCTGTTCCCTTCCACAAATTCTGCAAAGTGCAGATATTCTATGAGTTTATGAGAGCAGGAGTATTGATTGTTATATACCTTGCCTCTTCAAGGAACTCTTCAAGGAGAGAAACAAATTATATATGATGTTCAGTTTCACATCCAAAGGTACCTCGTTTATTTGGTGTTGGAAGAGTTTTTGGACCAGACAAGAGTCTAACTAGAAGATATGAGCTAACAATTGAGCTGTTCATGTGTCTTTATTGACTTTATTAATAAACAATTATGAATAGTAATTGCATAGGAATTTAAGAATAGGCAATTTCACAATATTTCATGAATATTAATATTTATATTAGCATTTACAAAATAACTTCTGTGTTTAGCTAACAACTAAGAAGTTGGTTGTGAACTTCTGAATCTTATTGATACATTTAAATAGTTATAGAAGAAAATTCACTGGGAAAATTATGAAAATATTCACTGCAAGGAACTTTTGGAGATGCACTTCCTTCCTCACTTTTATATGTGGTTTTTACTTTTCTCCTTCCTCTCCATTTGCACATACGTATATGTTTCCTCCACACTTAATTAAGCAAAGCATTAAATACAGCAAATTCTGCATCCAACAGTTAGTAAAGAAAACAGTAATTGGCCAGTTTTTCGAGGTGTAACAAAAAAGAAATCTTAAGAAAATACACTAACATTACCACAATATGTAAAAAAGAAAGGTGAAAAAAAGAAATGAAAGATCATGCAGCACTTTTTTTTTCCCAACCAGTCCTTCTAGCCAAAAGTGAACAATGACTAAGAGTGGGTTAAGAGTTCATGAAAGTGTATCACTTACATTGTGTATCACTTACATTCAGGAACTTTTTTGATCTCACACATCTTCTGCCACTGTACATTTAGGGCTTTGGTTTATGAGGAGGACCCATAGTGTGATTAAAACATGGTGTTCCACAGGAGGAAAATTACTACAGAAATACAAGAGAAATCCTCTTAGTTGCAAAAGCTGTTCATCCCTATCCCTCATAGACAAATAAAATAAAGAAACGCATAGCAAAAAGTACGTTTCAGATCCTTGCATGATAACTTAAAAAGCAATACTCATAACATCTCCCTAAAATGGCAGTATTTATATAAGATTTACACAATGGCCTTATTAAATGTACCACCTACTTAAAGTTGCTATGACAATAAGAATTAATATTGTATTTACTTTCTCTGTTGATATACAGATGAAAGTTGGGCATGATTTGAATTCAAGATTAGTACAGAGTTATCTTGCAAAGGATATTCTCAATTTGGAAAATCATTAAGATATCACATATCTTCCTCTCTAAATGAAGAAGAAGATTCTGAAAAGTAGGTTAATAAATATAAGCAAGTATCTTGTGTACAGTGATTCAGACTTTGTCATTTAAAGATCAGATACAGTACTGAGGAATCACATTACCAATATTCCATCATCAGTACTCCGTTGCAATTTCTGACTTGGTACATTAACAACTAAGCACATTCTATTGATTTCTGAAAATGCAAAGCTTTACAGCTCATAAATTTCAGAAACATCTGAAATTTGTAAATAATAAGCAATACCCAGTAAGGAGAAGATATAATTTTTTAAAGTAATGTGGTGCTAAACCATGAAAAATCCAAAATTAATTACATTATTAATAAGTAAAGAAGAAAGATTAAAACAAAATTAAAGGTAAATTGGAATTTCACAAGTAACAGAAATTTTACAGTGGGATATGTCTGCGAACTAAGCAAACACCATCTTGAAGGCAGTAAAAATACTTCAGTAAACACAATCAATTTTTAATTATTTAGTACATTACTGGATGCATGTTCACAAACATGTCTGTAGCACAGAAGAAATTTGTACTTTAAATATATTCCTTAACTTAGTCCACAGTAAACTCCTTAGTATAACAAACATTTAATATTTTCTAGTTTACTCATTGTACTAATCTACTTTTGATCACATAAAACAGGCAAAGAAAGGCATGTTCTGGTAAAATCAAAATAGTAGTAGAAGAATGAAAACACAATAAAAAGATGGTGGCAGTATGTTTGATTTTAAAAAATATGATTTAATAGAAATTGTTGATTTAGTTTACAATACGCTATTGGAATCAACCGTCTCTTCAGCAATAATAAATGTAAGACAGAGCTAACAGTGTTTACCAGATGTGTAAAAAACAGATAGTGGTGCTTGTAAAAATATTTATACTACATGAGCAGATAGTGGTGCTTGTAAAAATATTTATAGTGCGTGAGTACATAGGTGGTTTTTTGAAACTTGGAAAGCTGGTTCCTTAAAATGCAGTAAAAGATATATGCCTGTCCTCATTAAATGTATGAGGACTACTTATTTACTCTAAGGCAGACAGAACTATTTCTCTGGCAAATGCAGATATTGAAGTTGTGAATAAGACAGGCATTAAAAGAAAAAAAATTATTTTCATTACAGTTGATGAGACATTGTGCTGCTTTGTAAAATGGAGGCAATAAGACAGATTAACAATGAAATTTCTCCTGATTTTCCCATATAACCATGCTGGTTTGTAGACATTTGTGATCATATGTCCTGAGGTTTTGTTTTACAATACTTGTGCTTAAGTGCTAATGGAATGAACAGTAACTACATTAAAAAAATTAGTATCAAACTATAGTGGCATTCTGATATTTTGTCAATGAAGGACCTGAGTGAGAAGAAATCCACAAGGATCATCGAGTCTATCTACTATCGCTACATCGGTCAACACCAAAGTTCACACTGTATGTTTCAGGGTGTTACCCTAATGCTCTTTGGATGTTGTCAGACTGGACATGATGACTAACAATTGAGCTGCTCATGTGTTTTTATTGACTTTATTAATAAACAATTATGAATAGTAATTGCATAGGAATTTAAGAATAGGCAATTTCACAATTTCCAGTGCTCCACCACCTTCTCAGTGAAGAACATTTTCCTAATATTCAACTTAAACCTTCCCTGGAATATCTTCCTGCCATTCCTTCAGGTTCTATCGTTGGTCACCATTGAGAAGAGATCATCACCTCCTCCACATCCTGCCCTTGTGAGGAACCAGTAAACTGTGATAAGGTCTCTGCTCAGTCTCTTCTTCTCCAAGCTGAACAGACCAAGTGACTTTATCTCCTCCTTAAATGACCAAGAGACTTTAAATAGATTTTTCATGATCAATAAGACCATTTTTCAATCCTCCTAACCATTACAGAAGTCTTGCCATAGGCTGACTGTCAAATCTCAGATAACCTGTGGCTTGTGTGTGCTTTCCTGATAATACTCGTGAATATTTGACTGATCATTTTGTAAACCATGAGAAATTCCAAGGGATGCATTGGTATGCACTGTCTCAAAGATAAAACCATTTACATATGCATATGTTTCAAATTCATAATTCTTGAAAAATGCAAGTCTGTAAGTCTCTCCTACATGATAAACATGAAGAGAAGGTGGGTAATCAGTATCATAGAAATTATACAAGAACCCAGATTAGCACATGCATAGGCCTATCATCTCCAACAATGTTTGAGTTTTCATTGAGGTTTTCACCCTTTTTGGTCTTAGTGTGAATGAGCAGTTACTGAGGGGTTCAAATCCTATCTATCATCCTGGAGAATCTAAGGCAATTTTTTCTGACTACAGCAATTTGGTGAAACCCATCGGAGTTTTGTAGGTGTAAAACAGCAGGAACAGAATAAGTCCTGGCATTTCTTGATTAGGATATTAGTAATTTATTGCTTTTCCCTTCTGTACTGACTACCCCTTTTGTCTGCTGTTCATTTGGCAGATGTCATTAAACACCCAGCCATACTGTTCATCACACGCCTCATTTTTCAGTTCAACAATGATAAAATCATTCTATGCCAGGCCTCAACCTAACTGATAAGTTTTAATAAATTTCCAGTTGTACATATTGGCCTGCCATTTTTTATTTTTTTAATAATTATTGCAGACATTTTGAACCTACTACAGGGCTTACATCAGAAATAAGTTATTGATTTATTATCAACATATTTAAACCCATGTTGATGGCTCCTGTAAACAATTTCTTCCTTTTCTAAAATGTCCAACCAGGAAATAATGAGTAATCCACAATATTCTCAAGGCTCTTTTAACCTGAATTAGGGTACAATAATATCTGGGTGGACAACTCATAATATTCAGGTTTGTTCATTACGGGGAGTCTTCTTTCATAATAAACACGCTCTAGGTTTGTTCCTGAAGAGAGGCACTAGCTATTTCACTACTCACAAACAAGAGGACAGGTCTGGGTCAATCTCTTATATGACTGCCTTTATCAATATGATTAATACAATATGCTTAAATAACACTTTGCCTATCTTTGTTACCTTCAAAGCTTCAATAAATACAATCTTCTAGAATGTCAAAACGAGATTAAAAAGAAAAAAAACCTAGAAATTTAAGCTGAAACATCCTGAAGTCCTCAAGTAATTCTAGAGGTCAAAAATCAACAGATTAAATCAAGGCCTATATGGAGGCGCTTTTTTTGTTGGTACAGCTCAGTGAGTGGGATTAGAGCAAAAACTTGTGGAAGCAGTTATTCAGCCTAAATGGCTAGTGCTACTTAAGAAGTCCAGTGCCCCATTTGTTCAATCTTTAATTACACTACAGTGACAATTACAAGAAAAAAAACCCCATTTCCCTTTCTCTTCCTCTCTCTTTCAATCTTTCTATTCCTTCTCACTGAGCCACCTATGTCCCATTCCCTTCCCTTCCCTTCCCTTCCCTTCCCTTCCCTTCCCTTCCCTTCCCTTCCCTTCCCTTCCCTTCCCTTCCCTTCCCTTCCCTTCCCTTCCCTTCCCTTCCCTTCCCTTCCCTTCCCTTCCCTTCCCTTCCCTTCCCTTCCCTTCCCTTCCCTTCCCTTCCCTTCCCTTCCCTTCCCTTCCCTTCCCTTCCCTTCCCTTCCCTTCCCTTCCCTTCCCTTCCCTTCCCTTCCTTTTCCCCATTCTTTCCTTTTCCTTTTCTTTCCCCTTCTCAGTTCTGCTGCGGTAAGTATTGCAAAATCTTCAACATGTAGAGATTTTGTAGTTTTCACTAAATTGACTTATGTATGTACAAAAATTCTTAATCTTCATTGAGTCATATATCTACATAAGCTAACATTTCAATATACTCAGAATGGCCAAACTCCAGAAAAACCTCATGAAGCCTGTAACAAAATAATATTACTTTTAGTAATTCTAAGTGGGAATGAGGAAATATAAAAGATTATAATATAATACAAAAATATGTCTTTTTTCTTATGTAACCTTCCATAGCAGTCTACAGTCATAAAATATAAATCATTAGGAGGAAGTAAAAATCTGAAACTATTGGTATAGTGAAATAAATGGAGATATCAGGTGGTCTGGGTTTTTTTTTTTAGAACCTAGGTGAACGTATATGCTTGATGCTTGTGTAGGGCTGTCAGCAGAGTGAATAGCTCCAGTCATTTAAGGTGTCTCAGGGATACAGTTTAAAACTGTGAAAAAGAAACATAGAAGTGGCATCAGTGACCTTCAACTCTCCTATCCAACAACTATACATTTTTAAACGTTCATCCTTCCAAGTTAAACCCAAGGATTCTGACACCTCAGAGTTCAAGGCAAGAATGTGTCAGAGACAGCATCAAACAGCAACAGTTACAGCCTGCCAAAGTTACCTCATGGTCGTACAGAGCCTAATTAGGAGATCAGACTTAGCAGAAGGCATCCAAGGTGCAGGCACAAAAAAGCCAGCTCTGCGTGAAACTGCTTTTCTTGGCACAACTGTTTCTTTAAGCGTGGAGCTGGTGACACTCTGAAAACCAGCATGTAGCTGTAGAGGGTTTTTTTCGAACAGCATAATAAAAGACATATTCTTTACCTGCAGCACCTTTACTTGTTAATATTGGAATTTAAGACTCTTTTTAGAGCAATGACTAAATTTAAACTTCTCTGTTATACTAAGGAAAATTTAAAGTAATGAAGAAGCTAGACCCTGTAAGTTTTTATCTGTCAGATTGTCTTCCTGAAAGAGAGTACAAAGAAAAATATCCCATTGCAGAGTGTTACAATTGCAGTATACTTCCAAAAAACCAAGGCAAAAGGAGGTCTGGCTTAGCCATTAGGTTTTTAAAAGCTATAGACTTGAGTTAACTCGTGCCTGTGTGAAAAACACTAAGGGAAAATTTGATGATCATGGACGGGTCACAATGCTTGCCATGCACTTTTAGTGGAGACGATTTTCACCACAGTAAGAACATGATTGTAAATCAAACAATTAAATCCATGTGTACACTTAGTGTTTTGGAGGACGTGCTTTTAAAAAATTACTATTCATGCTTAGTGCACTCCCATTCTGTTTTCAAGGGCAGGGCTCCTGCTGAGGTTGTGTATCTTTCACCCTCTCAGGGGTGTTCAGTTGATGTTTGAAACAATAAACTGCACAGGAGCTTTTTTCATAGAAAGCAATGAAACTAGAAATATTTAACATTTTGAATGACTAGTTTAACAAAGCAAAAATCACCAGCGTACGTTCAAATACAATATTTTTTCCAGTAAGATATTAAAAATATGCATCTTTGACCACCACAAGAACATTTTATTTCAAAGTTTCTCATTCAGCATAGGAGACATGTCAGAGAAAAAATTAACTGACTCCTGAACAGTAACAGAAGCATGTCAAATACAATTGTGGGCTAGAATATAGGCCCAAACAGATATGAGCAATAGCATTTCCCCTCGGAAATATATGTGCATTGTCATGTAATGAAGCAGCCAAAATACGCATAGTGTACCTTAAATAGAGTTAAGCCGTTGAAGCTCCAACCACACAGTACTCCAGAGAGACTGAGATTCATATAACAGTGAATATAGTGCAATGTGTGTGGAACAATGGTGAGAAAGCAGTGGTGGGAAAGAGGAGACAATAAGGTTTGAAGGAAAATTAGACAGATGCTATTGCTAAGAACACTATAAGCAGGGCTGATTTGAAACTGGTTTAAACAAAACCAAAGAAACTATTCAGAATATGAAGGTTAACTATCAGAATTATTGCATCTTTTCTGCCAAATATTTGATGATATATGAGACTAATTGATTACGAACAGTTAGCATAAAAATACTGACAGCATAATTTAAAAACCTAAAGAAGTTTCACACACTTACATGTAAAACACTTCCCCATCAATAAAGAACTTGGCATCCAAGATGTAATGATGGAAAAGAATTACCACAAACACTTGACACTTTTAGAACTCCCAGCACTACTGGTTTAAACATGCTTGAAAATATTTCAATATTGACTAAGAAAAAATCCGGTTTGATCCTTGATTTGAAGGTGAGATTAAAATTCTTCTTATTTTTAAACACAGGTTTCTCACTCTTAACATGACCAGTGTCATGATTTTAATGTTTTTTATATGAAAGTCAAATGCATACTGATATGTCATCTGAGATATGTATTGCCATTTGACTCCAGTAGAATTAGAAATAATTTGAAATGAAGATATATTTTCTCAGTCAGCAAGTACAGCATATAGTACCAATATTTTGAAATGTATATCTTCATGATGAAGCTATTTTTCTTACACAAGGTATTCGGTTTAAATTGTAGATTGCTAACACTTGCAACTATACTATTGCCATATTAACCTAATTAATGCATCATTTTGTTCAACTTCAGAAAAAAGTCTCTGTACAATTATGTCATCTAGAACGTTTAAATGTCTTAGTACTACTTATGAAGACAGAGGTTTAAGTCACACACTTTAGTATGAAAATATTAAAAATGTTCGTGTTTTGGAGTGCAGTATTAAGGTACAGTCAGTGAAACCATTGGGAAATTCTTGATAAGGCTCTCTTAGCAGACACAGCCTAATAAAAGCATGCACTTTAACAGTTTATATTATTTTAAGAGTAGAAAAGTACCACAAAAGTGACCAGCATAGACAATTTTCAAGGTCATAAAAATGAGATTCTGAAAATCTTAGCATCTATTCTTTACTGGAATGTTCAAATGGGCCACAAGGTGATAAAACTAGCCTGGGAAGTAGCTGTGAAAGGACCACAGCCTTCATGTTAACTGTATGTTGTAACCATTAAGAAATAAAAAAAAAGTAACTATTAAAAATACTGGATTTCAAATACAGGTGTCTTAGTCAAGGAAATTCAGGATGCTTTTCATAAGCAAAAATACTCTCTATGACAAAATAGTTTAAAAAGTACTCTAAAGGTACTTTTTTTCAAGTAACCTGTATTACATCATAAAAGGAGACTAAAAAGTGTCAGAGCTAGCCTAACCACATTGAAATAAAATTCCTAAGTACATCAAGCTGATTGCACTGAATAGAATAAGCAACAAGGTTTTCAAAAGGCTGTTTCTTTGCAAAGGTGTACTATAAAGACAGCTCCTAATTTTCGTTGCTCTTCAGCTTACCCTGAAGGTCTATGTGACTCTCACATTTGCACTTGTAACTGTGAAAAGTAAGTGAATTCTAGGAGAAAAATTTCACTTTCCTATAAAACACAAGGGGTAAGTTATGCTTCTGAAAACTGAAACTGAATTAGTCTTTTGAGATCCTGCAATTTTCCCATAACGATCAATTAATTAACATAATTACAAAGACAGAACTTGGGAAAACAGATATTGTAACCTTATATAATATTGATGATATATCTAATCTCATATTGTACCTCTAACAGTAGACACTGTTGTGGCTGTGATTGAAGGAAGTGTAGGACACTGTTTATGGGATTACTAGTAACCACTACATGGGTAAGCCAGCTCTGTTGAAGTTATCCCACTGAAGTAAAACAGTTGTGAAGTTCTCTGATCTCCTCCCTCACCTCTTGAAGCTAACACAACTGTTAATGTTTTCCTTTTTAAAAATTTTTACATTCCTTGATTTTGTTCCCAATAATCCCTTAGCCACAGCGATCAGTAGACTTAATGAATTAGTTCCACAAGTCGTTTTCATACTTGTTACATCCTGCTCCTAACACCACTTGTATTAGAGCACACTCCTGACACCAGTAGTGCTAGGACCTACCTTAACCTGCACGGTTGGAGATGGAGGATAAAAAGTGTTCTTTTGATACCTGCGCAGCAACTTGAAGAACTGACAGTTCTCTCAGGGCAAATTCAAATACAATATTTATATCAGACACAACCAAAATCAGAAAACAGATAATGGGATGCGCCCTGAGTTGCAACATCTCAAAGTTGCAAAAAAAGATCCTGATCTGTTCAGATCATAATCTGATACATTTAAGAAAGCCAGGGTTGCTAAACAAACTACAACATAACTGAGATTCTATCTGTTATAACACAGTGCCCAAAAAAAGAAGGTACAGTAAGATAACTCAGAGAAAAAATGAGAAAGCAGTAGCAGGGGAAAAAACCATCACCAATCCCATGGTTCATCAAGAAAACGCGGTCCACCCGGTAGTAAGTCCTGCAGTAGCATCTCATCAGAACCTGATCCCTCGGTTCTTCTTCAGGCCAGTCGGGTAGCAATATTTTTCAGGCTTGTTCCATGGGGTGATGAGCTTTCTTTGCAGGCACTATTTATAGGGCAAGGCCATGCCTTATTAACATGTGAGGGGTGGTCTTGATGTGAAAGTTCTTGAATTAGGACACACAGAGAAGGTCCTTCTGGAATGTTCTGGAACTGGGTCAAGGACACCAGGTCACTGGAGAGGGTAGAGAGGGACATGCAGCACCTGCCTCTGCATCTGCTCCCCTTCTGCAGCATCCAGCCCAGGACAGTTAGTCCATCTGCCTGCTCCTATTCCTCCCCCTCTCATTCTTAACCAGGAGTCACAGAAGACACAGAAAAGCCCTTTAGGCACACGCAGCCCTGCAAGCAGACAATTTTTAAGACACATAAAAGGCAAGTAAAGAAGTTGGTCTTAGCAATATCAAAGTAAGAAGATACTTCCTTTTCCCTGCTTTACAGGTGTTGTTTTATAAGAGTTTTTAGAAGAAGCAACCAATTTAGTGCTTGTATGACTGAGGACCAAAGTTAAGTAAAACAAGACACGTACAGTCTTCCTCATCCAGTATTCAATCTTTCCTGATTTACACAGGTAGTTCAAGCGGACATCCCAAAAATGCAAACAGCATTAGGGACCGGCCACAAGCCATCCTTGGGTACACATACACTTGCCTCCTCATGAAGCAGTCAAACAAATATTTCCAATTTACCTAAAATTACCTTAAACTGGCATAAAAATTACTCTTCAACTGGAGAAACAAGGCAGTTAAATGTCACCAGTGATGGTGTGATAAATGTACATTTGATTTAATTCCCAGCTTACCTCGTATTTAACAGAAGCAAGTCAGGTCCCTGTGGATGAATGGTTAGAACCCTTATCTTGAGTAGTTTGTTCAGTTGACAGAAGTTCATAAAGCTTAATGACTTAATGAATGACAAAGAGGGGGATTAAGACATAGAGCCTGGAACATACAACTTGTTCAGGAGACTTCTGGGAAAGAAATAGAGCCAGGAATCACACTGGTAGAAAGGGCAACTTCTGAAGGAACCTGAATTTGCTGCAACTCAGGAATTAAGTAATGCTCTGGAAATGAAACAAAGGCAAAGATAAAAGCTGACAAGTTAAGCTGTGTAAAAATGTTTGTGTTATGACTTTCCCAAATATTAAGATTTTCTTCACTTAAAAGTTGGTTGTGTCAATTCAAAATTTTGTTAAATTGTAGGTGGTTTTCCCCATTTAGAAACATAGTAGCCAACTGAGTGTCATGCATTATAATAAGAGAAGTTGTAGGAACATATACTTGAAAGCTCTGAGTGGTTTGACACCAGATGTGCAGAAAACATATTATAATACACTTTTTTTTCTTACATCCAACAGATCTCCTGGATGACCTTACAAAGCAAGAGCACTGCAAATCCATTTCTCCATCTTCTAAAACAACTATGTAGTCTATCATCTTGTCATGGGTGAAGTTCTGTGTCTCAGAGCAAAGAAATGTTGTGAGTGAAAAGCTTGAACTTATTTCTCTTTTGGGTTTTGCCCTCAAAGTCAGAATGGAAGTGGGCAAACATCCTAGGAGTGGTCTTCTCTTCTGCTGACAAATGGTGATTAACATAGCACTTAAGTGATGTGTACAAAAATTCACCTTTCTTCTTGTTTCTATAGAGTATCTTAATCCCTTTCGTCTCATAAAAACTAGTGTTTTCAGAACAATTAATTATTTAAATCTACTAAATAACTGAAAGAGGTTATTTTTTTAACATTGTTACAGCAGATATCTCCAAGCAATGATGAAATGGGAAATTCTGAAAAACAAGTCAGGCATTTATGTTTTTTCCTAACACCTGCTGAAGTCAAAGTAGTGCACATCACTTAAGTGGAAGAGAACTGGAGTTCAGATATGCTCATTTGAGAACAAATGCAGAAATTAAGCCATTTGTATCTCAAAAATTGTAAAATTCTTGGGTTTCTTTGGTAACATATATTAGCATTAACTCTTTGCAGCACTTTCATCTGAAAAGGCAGGAATTTGTTTGAGAGTATTTAATTCAATTCCCCTTCACCTTCAAACACATACATTAACTTGAAAACGAAGATACTTATCTGAACTATCAGTTTTGATCAGGTCTAATCAAATGTTATTTCAAAATTTTTTCAAAGGCAAAGTGGTATCAAAAACAGACTCTAGAAAGTGTATAACTATTGTGGACCATAAACCTAATAACTTCAAAAAAAATTCACTTGTTCTCTGGCAGCCTATGATCTGATCTCTTATAAATATATGAATATTTTGTTTTCAGAACAGGATTTTACTAACTTCTTCTCAACTAAATAACTTCTTATCAATTCTTACAAACATAAATCCTAAAAACAGATAAGCAAAGATACACTGTAAGAAACTCTTATAGGTGGTTTTAGAATTTTTGAAAACAAAATATGGTAAATTCAAAGCATTGTAGATTTCTTTACTTTGTCTAAAAGTGCAATGAAAAACAAAGAGAAATCTGACGAAGCTTCCTTGATGCACATGTGGTATTTGTAAATCAAAGGCAATAAATGTTGCAACGTAATGACATAGTGTATGAAAAATGCAATAGAAAGTTTAGCTGGGGCTCTTTATTTTTCTAATGACAAAACAATCATCACTCACAGTGTATTTCCTTTTCCTGCTTATTTTTGTATTTTCTTTTGAAAGTGAGGCACATATTGAATATCACTGCAATATTGTTAACATATTATATTCCTCTTGCATGTTAGTTTGATTTTGTAACTTTCCCGATGTGCAGCCACACCAGATTTTAGATCCCAAAGCACACTCATTCATTCTTAAATATATCACCTAAGTGGTTCTCCATATCCTGCTTCTTGTACATCAATGTCATTCAGTGTTTTCGCTTTTAGACTAAAATATCATTTTAAATGCAAATTTACATATAAACAAACCCATAGGACGCATTTATAAGAGAAAAAAAAAGTTATATCTGTTATAATACTCTTAACAGATGTAAACTGAGATTACATCATCAGAGTTTAGAGGGAACTGCATATATTTTATTTTATAAAATCATGCAAATATTACTACTCAGGAGTAATAGAATTTATTGAGTTTTACAACTCAGTAGCTCAAACTTGGGAACAAATAAAACAAAAAAAGGAAAGAAAAGCATGGTTTAATATATAACACCCATATAAAAAATTCCCCAGCTAGCTAAGTAGAAAACTAATGAGAAACCATAAATTCATAGGTGTGACTCAAATTCAAAAATAGGTGGATGTTTTTAGGTTTGTTTCTTGTTGTGTATAAAAAGAAGGCAAGAGCCAAGCTCAAAAAAGAATAGAAAACTGGTCATGCTGTGAGTGTGTCAATCATCAGAGCTGGTATTTGAAATGTCCAACAGAAGAGCGCTATAGAAAACAAAGTTGTTAACACTTCCTCAGGAAACTTGCCCACCTTCCAATGATTTGAGGTTCAAGAACTTCCCTAACATTGAATATTTACCAGTACTAAATTTTCTGCTCTTGCCATAAGAAAAGACCTAGTATCATATACATGTGAAGTATATGGACACAATGACTTACACATAACACATTCTCCTGACTTTTTACGCACTTCCAAATAAAGTATTTTTTAAAACTGGGTATAAATCCCCTCAAATAACTTTGCAAGAGTTTTGGTCATATGAAAGAAACTATGATTAATATTAAAAAACCTGCATATCTGTTTTCCTGTTTGTATACTTCAGATGGGATAGCTATAAGAATCTTATATCTAATGAGGAGGTAAAAAGTACCTTTAAGCAGGAAGAATGAGGGGTCAAAATTTGTTTCAGTGTTAGACTTGAAATGCAAGACCAAATTGGGTGATATTTCAGGGGTATTGTGTCAATTCATGTTACTGAAGAATGTGACCAAGCAAAACCCTCTACAATGTTACACGCTGATGTGAATAGAATTTTGAAGCTGATATCCTGAAAACCCTGCTTAACCTGAAGTTTTGGAGATTTCAAAGCACTTTAACATGAAAATTTTTTTGTTTATATCCCATGGACTTTTCCTCAGAAAATGGAACATTTTCACATGAATATATTTGTTAGCTTGTCTAGAATTTTTACAACTCCCCAACTCCCTCTGCTTTCTTTCTTTTTGTCAGAAGACCTTATTTTTCTCTGTCCTATAGTGGCTCACTTAAAACAGCAAAAAAAGAAATAGATTTTATGATTTTTTCCTTTTTTAAAAAAAACCTTTTGGTATTTTTGAAGGCATAATCATTAACTAAATATTTTTTTACTCTCATTAAAATATCTAAGAATACATAAAGACAGTATCTTTGACTGGCATCAAAAGTCTCTGAAGTACTGAACCATCTTAAGCTAATGTGGGTTTAATTTTCTTTCTGTGGCACTGTAATCCTTGAGCAAAGAAAGTAATAGAATGGCTTTGGCAATAAATTGTGGGTATTTTTTTATTTTCTTGGGTTTTTTTTCATAGAAAAATATATTTTTGGGTTTACTGACCACTGTCATGTTTTGTGTTTGTGTCCATTCCACCTTTCTCTGCACTCATGGCGTTGCAGACATCAGCATTAGACTGCCCCAGGAACAAGAAAAGAAACTGTTACCTAGTTCACAATGATACAACATTAGAGAGTGGTGGTGAATGGTGTCTCATCCAGTTGGTGGCCGATCACTTGTGGTGTCCCCCAGGGATCAGTGTTGGGTCCGGTCCTGTTTAATATCTTTATTGATGATCTGGATGAGGGGATTGAGTCCATCATCAGCAAGTTTGCAGATGATACCAACCTCGGAGGAAGGGTTGATATGTTACAGGGTAGGATGGCCCTACAGAGGGACCTGGACAGACTGGACACATGGGCCGATTCTAATGGGATGATGTTTAATAAGTCCAAATGTCGGGTACTTCATTTTGGACACAACAATCCCATGCATAGCTATAGACTGGAGACAGAGTGGCTGGAGACTAGTCAGGCAGAAAGGGACCTGGGAGTGCTGGTTGACAGGAAGCTCAACATGAGCCAGCAGTGTGCCTAGGAGGCCAAGAAGGCCAATGGCATTCTGACCTGCATCAGGAATAGTGTGGCGAGCAGGACCAGAGAAGTTATCGTCCCCCTGTACTCGGCACTGGTCAGGCCTCATCTTGAGTACTGTGTGCAGTTCTGGGCCCCCCAGTTTGGGAAAGATGTCAGGATGCTGGAGTGTGTCCAGAGGAGGGCAACAAAGATGGTGACGGGGCTGGAGCACAAGCCCTATGAGGAGCGACTGAGGGAGTTGGGGCTGTTTAGTCTAAAGAAGAGGAGGCTCAGGGGAGACCTCATTGCTCTCTACAACTACCTAAAAGGAGGTTGTAGATGGGCAGGGGTTGGTCTCTTCTCTCAGGTGACCAGTGACAGAACTAGAGGGCATGGACTCAAGCTTCGTCAGGGAAAGTTTAGACTTGATGTTAGGAAAAAGTTCTTCACTGAAAGGGTGATTGGCCATTGGAATGCGCTGCCCAGGGAGGTGGTGGAGTCGCTGACCCTGGAGGTGTTTAAGGGGAGACTAGATGTGGCACTGAGTGCCATGGTTTAGATGATGGTGTTAGTGTTGGTGTTAGTGTTGGAATATAGGTTGGACTTGACGATCTCGGAGGTCCTTTCCAACCTTATGATACTGTGATACTGTGATACTGTGATCTGTTATGTTAATATCAGCAGTTATTGCAATCATCAAAAAGCCAACTCTATATTGAGTGACAGGCCACCACAATACAACCTTTTTAGGGTTTGCCATAATTCCATTTTGTAACTCATAAGGCTCAAAAACCTCCAAATGGGAATACGACTGACCCTGATAGTACCAATGAGAAAGCCTTATCCCACATCTACAAGGGTGACATTGGTATTAAATTCCTTTCTTAAACCTCAACTCATTTGACAAGAAGTGTTGAAAGAAAACATTATCATGAAAGTAGAGCATGAGAAGATTTGTAGACAATTGTAAGAAAAAAACCACTGTATCACCTTGTTGAATAGAATAGTTAAATAAGATGTTGCACATTGAGCTTGCACAACAATTAGCAAAGAAAATAAGCATTATTATAACCAGACTTGTGACAATGGTACATATTGCAGTTCAGCAGTGCCTTAGGAAATTAGCAGTAAAGCAATTTGTCCATGGTCCTGGGATGTTAAATGTAATCACTGCATTGAGCTAGCAGGATCATCATAAAGCATATACGATCAAGATAGAGTTCATGAGAGGCTGAGTTGTTTACCCCATGGCTGGATTTAGCCCTTGGGTTGAACAAACTGCAGGTGTGGTACAGTTTTCACAGTTTAGGACTCTAATCAATGATTGCTAAAATCAATAATTGCAAATATTTTCTATTTATGGAACTTATATGAGTGAAAGAAAAAGATTATGAAAAATGTTGTCACATAGGTCAGTTCTAAAGAGTGATGATCATGTCTGTATATCTTAATTTTTAAGGTTCTGCTGCTTGTGTATACCTACAAGTCAGATTTCCATATCTAAAGAAATGTTATATGAATCTTTTGTTATGTGACATAATATTCTTTAATGTTATATGAATCTTTTGTTCTGCGACGTAATTTTCTTTAAGTAGAAATGTCTATATATAGGGCTGTACCTTGTTTCAGTTCTCAGCTTTCCAATATATAAATACATAGGACAGAAAAATATTCTGTAAGACAGGCATGGACATGTTGGCTGCGATTTGAGATTAGAGAATTTTCTGCATGGCATTTGTGGTTGCTTCGGTAGCTGGACTTACACAGAAATGGAAAAACAGCAAATCACACATGTTGAGGGGATGTTTAATTTCTGAGTCAACCCTCTACTGCAGGACGAAATGTAAAATACTGCTCTGTTAATGTTCAGTATACAGTCAGGGAAAGCACATTGTTTGTGGATCCTCTTTATATTACAGGCAAAGGATTTTTATGCAAATGAATTTATGCTAACTCAAAGGGAAGCGTCTTATGCAACAAAATTAGAGACTTGCAAAGTCTGGAAAACACCTAACGAAGATATTATGTACTATAGTTACTTGAAAACAATGCAACATATATATCCCTTAAGGCACTCTGTCGATACAGAATAGAAAGCAGTGAAATCCGGACTGAGTCATCCATTTTAATCAACTATATTCAGGATCAGATGTGCCATTTCTTCAAGTATTATTCTGTCTTGTCTATTGAATACTTAATGCATGTATGATCCTCAATTAGATAAAACAGCTGTGTCTTACAGACAAGATATAAGCATAGAAATTAAAGACATGAACTATTAGTTTAAATGTAAATAAAGTTGAAGGACATAATAAAAAAAACCCCGTTCACTTAAATTTATTTTTCCCCAGGGTTTCCTTAAATGAAAGGCTGCCTCACAGTATATTCAGCCTCTAGACTCTGACTTTCAAGACCTTTTCATGTATGGTAGGACAGAAATCCTTATCAAAATGGATTAATAGGTAGGCTTTACATGAATATGATATCACCATCTTGCTGTGTGGTTTAGCACTTCTTTCGACAAAATATACATTAAATGAACCTGCTATATACTTCTGATCGAAGGAGAGTGGATGAAGCAGTCAAACTGTCTTATGGAGGATAAGTCTTTAAAGCTAAAACCTGAGCAGCTTCAGACAGTTTCTTATTTGAAAATAATCCTTTAGATAAAAATGATTTCCCAGACATTTTTCATAAAAACACAAAATTCTAGAATCATTGAGAGTGGAAGGCATCTCTGACTGTCATTTGTCCAACACCTTTGGTCAACCAGGGACATCTAAACCAGATTGCTTGAGGCTCTGCCCAGTCAATTTTTTAATATCTTGAAGGATGAAGGCTTCACAGCCTCTCAGGGTAATGTCTTCCAGAGGTCAAACAGTAAAAAAAAATTGTTTTTTCTTAAACCTCAGTGGAATGTCTTTTATTTCATCTTCTGCCTGTTACCTCTTGTCCTGTCAATGAGCACTAGTGAGAAGAGACTGTCCCTGTCTTCTTTGCACCCTCCCATCAAGTATTTGTACAACTGGTAAGAGCCACATGAGTCTTCTCTTCTCTAGGCTGAACAACCCCAGCTCTCAGCCTTTCCTCATAAGAGACATACTTTAGTCTCTTCAGTGTCTTTACGGCCCTTCACTGGATTTAATCATGTAAGTTCATGTCTTTCTTGCACAGAGCAGCCCAGAAATGGGCCAGGCATTCCAGATGTGTCTCACTAGGGCTGAGTGGGGAAGGATTGTTTCCCTCAATATACTAGTAACACTTTTCCAGGTATAAAACAAAGGGCTGCTGGTCACCTACTGCAAAAGTGCCTCGCTGTCCACCAGGACACCCAGGTCCTTCTCTTTAGTGCTACTTTCCAGCTGATCAGCCTCCAGCATGTATTGGTATCTAGAATCTTTCCTCTCCTATCCCAGGAATCAATATTTCCATATGTTGAGTTCTATGAGGGTCTTGTCAGCCTGTTTCTCCAGTCTGTTGAGGTATCCCTTCACAGCAGCAGAAAGATCTCCTGTGTTAATCACTCCTCTTAGCTTTGTGTCATTTGCAACCTTGTTGAGGGTGTATTCTGCCACATCATCCAGACCACTAATGAAGATAAGCAGTATTGAACTCAGTATCTAGACCTGGGGCACAAAACTGGACAGTGGTCTGCATGGATTTCATAACACTCGACATAACCATTTGAGAACAAAACTAATTGACAATTTGCAAGCCACATCAATGTTGCTTATCTGCCACATACTCAAGTGGTCTGCCTTTAGTAATTTTTGGATAATGCCTTGAAAACTTTGAAAAGGCAAGTTAAATGATATCCACAATTCTCTGCTCATCCATGAAGCCAGTTATCTCATCGTAGAGAGCTATTAGGCATGGGTTTGTCCTCATAAATCCACGCTGACTACTCCAAGACACCTTCTTAATGTGCTTGGAAATACCTTACAGGATTATTTGCTCCATTATCTGCTCCACAGTTGAGATGAGGCGGATGGACTTGTAATTTACCAGGTACTGCTTGACCTTGAGGATAAAGGTGACATTTGATTTCTTTCAATATTAAGTAACCTCTCTCAGTCTCCGCAAACTTTCATAAATAACTGAGAGTGATCTCGTGATGACACCAACTAGCTCCTTCAGTGCTTGTGGGTGCGACATGTTCGCTCCCATGGGCTGGTGTATCTCCAGTTTATTTAAGTGTTTCCTAACTTGATCCTCTTCCACAGCTTAAACCACAGATGTGTTTTGACTTTCCAAATACTGGCTGGATATATGTGCACAGGCCCTGATCTTTACAAGAAGAGGCAAAAAATTGGAACTTTAAGGAACTATTTTAGAATATTTTAAATTTTCCAATGGGTCACTTGGTCGGAAAGTGGTGAGGGGAAGTTTAAAATATGGTACATCTGTCAATTCTAGATACCGGAATCTGCAGTACAGAAAAAAATCACACAGAATAATATTTTTGCACAATTCAGGGAACATGATAGCCCTACTCCAGTAGAACCACACTGCTGGTAAATAAGAATAGTCTTTCAGAAATAGATCTTATGAATAGGATAAAAAAATCTCTCACAGTTACCTCAATGTGTTTCACTGAAGTCTATGACACGCCTAACTTCAATAACAACAGAATTAGAACAACAAAGAATACTTGAAATATTTTTGCTTCTTACCATCCTGTTTTCTGTTTCTCTTGCATACCCTAAAAAGTAGCCACAAAACTATTTGTTCCTTTCTTTTCTGCATCCTCACTTCTTAAGAAATTTGTAACCTGTCAACAAAGTAAGAAGTATAATTCTCCCAATGTAAAATTAATCAGATAAACCAACAGAGAGAGAAATAAAAATGAAATTTCTTCCAAAAATGTGAAGTTTGAAAAAACCCAGGCAATGTATTGACTGGACTTGACTTTTCTTATGATTGTATAATCTTTTATTTCCTTTTATTGCAGAACATTAATATAATTTTCCTGAAGTCACAGATTCCTCACATGATAAGCTACTTAATAAAAAACTAATGAAGTCTTTTATTGGTGTTCTGCTGTTAATTCTTTTTTTTTTGCAGAACCAGATAGCCTCCATAGTCCCCTGTAAATCAATTGTTAAGATTCAATATTTGCAATGAGACCCCTACAAGCCACAAACAGCCTTTGAATCTGCTTACTTAGGCTTCTTTTAGTGTGTGAAATCACAGTATGTGTAAATGTAGTGGAAGTACATTGAAATATAAGAGTAAGGTTGAGGCACAAGTGTTCAATGAGTGCAGCCTTTCTTCTTCTGAGGGAGAGTGAGACAGGCATTACCAGATAGATTTGATGATTTTGTTTCCAACTCACAGGGCTTTCTCGTCAAAAATGAGGGCAGTACCAAGTGTTTCCTAGGGAAATGATGTGCACAATGTTTCCAATGATGGCCGTTGGAATGCTCTGCCCAGGGAGATGATGGAGTCACCGTCCCTGGAGATGGTCAAAAGCAGATTGGATGAGGCTCTTAGTGCCATGGTTTAGACAACAAGTAGGTGTTGGTGTTGGGTCATAGGTTGGACTCAATGATCTCAAAGGTCTTTTCCAACCTTATGATACTGTGATTATGTGACACTGTGATACTGTTTAATTGATCTTCTTCAAAAGCCTGATGTATTGAGGAATCTCTACCTCTCTATTGGAAGCATGTTTCTTATCATTTTGGGGAACAGAAACTTCACAGGTACTGTACAAAACCGAACTGGATGGTTGTCACTCTACAGTACTTGCTTTCAGTGATGGAGCAAGACCAAAATGACTTAGCAGAACAGGAACACTGGACAGTATTCTCCCACAATTTTTCATACAGATTTCACATTCTAACTGTTCAGGAATACAGTCTCCTGTCAAATAATCTGTTTTCTCTTCATGTCTCCATTCTGAACCCTGCATTTTCCCATCACAAAATGTTATTCGGTATCATGTTTCACATGAAGGCATTCACCCTTTAAAAGTATATAACACTCAAATCAAGCTGCTGTGAGAGCTTGCTCTCTCTGTTTTGTTTTAAAGAACATGATCACGAGTATCAGTGCTATCGTCACCTCTCTGCCTACATAAATGAACTTGTCAAAAAATACACATACAGTAATTTGTGAAGGATCTCTCAGATCATTTTTAACTAATCAAGTATCCCTATCTAATAAATTCTACAGCTATCTCTCTAGCATATTGATAGTGGGTTCACATGGTAAAAGTCCATTATTTCAAACCATAACTTCAGTTCTTCAGTCACTTCATTTGAGGCTTTTGGATTAACTTTCTATGTTTTCTCTTTTAGACATCCAGATCAGCAATGTGCATAATATCAGTGGTAGATGTGAATGAACTTTAGCTTTGTAAATTTTCTTTTATGCAAATCAAACACACTTGGTACCAAAATTTTCAGAGATAGATGTTCAAGTGGTGTTAAATCATTGTAATTCCATCACAGTAAATGTAGCTATAGTAATTTACAGCAGTTGAGACTCTGAGTGTAAATAACAGATGTGTCATTTCTCAAATTTAGTATTACTTTAATATAAATTCAATACCTCCTTTGAAGTAAGAAATTATAATACCTTAAAATATACATATGCTAAAAGATTATAAAGTCCCTTGTTTTACAGCATTGCTGATCAGTGTGCCTTTGAATCTTCTAGGAAAAGGATCGAGATATCTCTTTCAAATTTGATTTGTTCTACTTTACAGAATATAATTAAATATTCACTGACTTGGGTTGCAGTCTTTGCACTCTGGTGGGAGAGGTTGTCTCTGTGTATATTCTTTTAATAACAAAACATTCTAGCAGTAGAACCAGCTTATTATCCACAGAAGAGCCAACAAGTTTGATGAATGCACCAAGTTCAGATAATAAAGGAGGGTCTTAAGTTTTAGTCTCTGTGTTACAAGTGCTTTTCTGAGGGAATGTCCGCTAGTTATTTACTTATACAACCGAGAAGAAAAATCAGCTCCACCAAAGCAAAACTAAGTGGTGTTAAAAAGACTAGGGTCCTAACAGTTGAGGGGAACACAGTAGTAGACTTGAGGAGATAATGGCCAGTTATTTCAAGAAACAATAAAATCTGCAATATAATCCTGAAATTTTAAACTCAGAAAAATCTGAGGGTTTATGTCCATCTCTATATAGAATAACACTTAAGGACATGCATAAAGTTTCAACATAGTTCGCAGCAGAGATGTTTCTGTAAATTTGAGACTGCAGGGTTGTTTTCCAAGTTACCTTTATGAAACTGAAAAGTTAAATGAGGTATTTTGTAAGAACCTATAAAGAAGTATTTTTAGACTGAATTAAACTTGATATAGCGACTCTCTTTCTGGTCCATCATGTTTAACTATAGTTTCCTAAAATATTTCTGTTTTTTTTGCAATGCAGAAAGAGCAGTCAGATGTGGTAAATTTACTTTGGGACTACAGGAGTGAAGCAAAGTTGAAATGGAAGAAAAAAAGTCTCCTCTGAAAGGGATGGTAAAAGAAATTCTTCTGCAACATGTTCTCTTCACTGTTGACTAAAATCACCTCTGCCTATGCAATCAAATCCCATATACCTCAAAAAAGAGTGGCACATAAACCAATTATTTTTATATCACAGAACTGTTTTGTTACACTCTTCCTTTTACATTGTAGTCTTCAAGATTTTCATGTTGAGAGGTAAATGTTTTCTGCAAGAGGTATTCATACCTGACATCTGCTGGTTTTAGCAGAATGGTAGATTGGCAGTCATCAGGGAGTAATGAAAGACTTGTTTTAGTATTGTTACTGAAACACGTGATAAGAAAATTTTAATCATTGTATATTCCCACCCTCTCTTTTCCCTTTTATCAAAGCAGAAATTGAGGATGATTTGCCTATTGCATTTACATTGTATTTCTAAATTCTCAAATAAAAGAACAGACTTATTTAATTTCATTTTTAATATCTGTGTTGCTCTCTGAATTTTAACTCCAGATATCATGATGTACCAGAAACAAACAAACAAAATTGTTCTGATTAAGTTTGAAAAATATACAGCTTTATTTCAAACAGTTCTACCTTTCTCTGAAGGCAAACAAAACACAACAACAACAAAAAAGCAGGAAAAAACAGGGATACCTCAAGGTCTCCCTTTCCTAGGTGACAATGATCTCTATGCGTCATTTAGATACAAAGTAGAAAATCATGCAAGCACAGTAACTGGAAGGCATTTTTCAAATTGTGCAATTATGAACTCACATTGTAGAGAATATACTATCATTACAACTGGAAAAATATCAGAGTATGTTTGTTATCTCCCTGAAATTAAAGTGCAACTGTTGGAAGCTGAGCTGCATATAGACTACAGCTCAAGATTGTTCATTGGAATAACAGTAATTTCAGAATTGATTTTTAATGAATGTTTATGACTTGACCAAGTAAAAAACTGTTGAGCAGGTGTTTACAGGAGCCAATTAATCAACTTTTTCTTACTCTGGTTTTTTTTTTGTATCTTTCTAAGCATCACTTTTTTTTCCCAAAAAACATTAACACTTTAGTAACCTGAGCTTCCTCTTAAAATTGAATCCATTGAATAGCACTGGAATTAGACATTAGTGATCGCCCCACTGAGTGAAACATGGAATGATTTATAAAATAAAAGATAACATGCTAAAATAAAAATTAAGAAAGACACTGAAAGACATTCCTTAAATTTATTTTTTTTAATCTGATTCAGAAAATTCTTGCAGTCTTATCGATCCTGTTGAAGAGAAAGCAAACCTGCACTGTTGAAGACCATCTTAATCCCCATTGGTTTCTGTATGATCAAAATATTAATATCACATTTACAAATACTATTAAAATTACTGCAACATTTTGTAGTTAATATTTCAATAAAGACACCTCTAGTGTTTTCCTGTCACTCAGGATTCTGATTCTCATGAAACCCAGTCTATGAAGAAGTTTTCAAAACAAATTATTTTCCTTCAAAATACTGGTTTTTCTTAAATGATTTTTCCAAAACAACAAAACTTTGTTACTACACTAAAATAATGTTTCAATAGGTACTAATTATCAGATGCATTTCAGAATTTTAAAGTAAAATCATACCCAAGTATGAGAAGGCCTATAACATGTAAAAACATGTTGGAATTAACACTGTGAGATGTACAGTTTTCTCTAGAACTTTTGAATTTTTTACAAAAATTAATATATTTAGAAATAATTTAAGTTATATGACCTATGACTTCAAAAAAATGTATGTTTCTAAACTGACAAAAACCAGTCTCACTTAGAATTCTAATTTGTACAGGACAGATCAAATAAATAGAAATTACAAAATAAAAAAGTAAAACTTTAATGCAGAAATCAGTAGCTGATGTTTTAATACATAAGGGAATTTTAGAGGCAGACTATGTTCTCTTGATGAATTTTCTCTTTTGCAAATGTTCATTTACTTCAATATTCTTAAAATGCAGAAGAAGCAGTGAATAACAAAATTTTTTGAAGCAAAATAAAAATACTTTAAATCATTTTTGCTCCAATAATATTTTTTATTTTCTTTGGTTTTCCCAACAAAAAGCACGTTTTCCAGATTTTCTGCTCCCTATGGTGTATATGCATTAGATTTAGAAATACACTAGCATGCTTAATTTGGCATGAAACAGAGAAAGCATATTGAGAAAGCATATAATAGAGAACTGCTAAAAGCTTTAAATCTTTCAACTAGACTACATCAACCATACTTTTCAAAAAATGCCTTTCTCCACAAAATCTCCTTTTTACAGTGACATAGATTTCAGATTATATGTTGCTTATACAATGTACAAGTATGTTTCTAAAACTTGCATTCAGGCAATAAGTAATTCAGCTACATATTTCACAATTTTACAGAGAACTCTCCTGGTATTCTCCATCTCCTTCCACTATGTGGTGCAGGGGAAAAGGGCATGGTGGTTGTGATTGGTTCCTCATGCATTTTCTCTGCAACCAGTTCCTCCTCACGTTCTTCCTGTGCTCCAGCGTGGAGTCCTTCTTTTGGGAGACAAACCTCCAAAAACTGCTCCAATGTAGGTCCTTTCCATGGGCTGTAGTTCTTCATGAACTACTCCACCATGACTTCCTTCTGGTGATGCAGTCCTTCAGTAACAGTGTTGGTCCCCCACAGGGCCACAGGAGACTACTCCAGCACGGGATCTCCACAGGGTCAGAGTCTCCTTTGGGAATCTACCTTCTCCAATAGGGGTCCTTCATGGGCTGGAGGTGGATAGCTGCTCCTCTGTGGACCTTGATGGCCTATAGAGGGACAGCCTACTTCACAATGGTCTTCAACACAGGCTTTATGTTTGACTAAACACTTAGTCTACAGTATCACAGGAACAGGATAAGGATAATTTTTCTACACTGGGCCTCATTGTAGCTAGTGTTTGCCAGAAGATTGCACTCTGCCACCAGAATAATGAGCAGCATCACCTGACTTTGCCATAGAAACTTCTGATGAGTTCAGGAACTATTTGAGACAGGAAACACTTTCCTTCACACCCAGTCTCACCAAACTGATGAATCTAACTTGCTTGATTCAGTAAATAATATCATTGTTTATGCATAATAACACAAAGGAAAACAATGCTAATAGTGTTACATTTACTGCCTCAGAGGATTAAAGAATTGCAATCAGGAGAATATACCTCTGTCTTGCAGAAGAGAAAAAAGAAAGTAAAAATAATCAGTAACGAAACACAAAAAAGCGTTTTTTTCTGTCATGTACTTCCTCATAGAACTTCTGATTCTCAAGCTAGGCTTACAAACTTGTTTTTTTAAGAGATGGGAAGGAGAGAAATAGACAAATAAAACTTTTGTTAGTAAAACTGAACAATTCTGACAAAGATATTGACAGAAAAATAATACTGCAATCTGAAAATGTTATTGTTACAGTTACTCATCAGCATGAACTAGCTCCTCCTCCAAATGTATAAACCTCCAAAGTATTTTACTAAAATGACAGCTCCCTTCTTCTTGCTGTTACTGTTCTCGGGACTGAATAATAGCAAAAAAAGCCAGCAGTATGCACACCAAACAGCTTGCCAAATTACACTAGCTTTTAAAATCATATAACCTGCATAAGCAGCTGCATGATGGTTTCATTCCATTGAGGTAAGAAATTAATTTTTCAGATAGTTTCCTAGGCGTGGCTCATGACAAACATGATGTCATTGCAAATTAACTCTATGGAGATGTTCTGAGAAGGCTAGAACGCAACTTATCACCAAAATGCATCATACTACATTAAAATATTCTCCCTTTTTTTTTGTTTGGGTTTTAGTCTATTCTCTGTATCACTTTTCAGTCAGGAAAGAGTAAACAGTCCAGACTGCACCAACCAGGAGACCAGAAGCAACTCAACACAGAAATGTGCTTTGCAGAAAATCTGAAACCAGAAAATAAAACAGAAAAATAAATGATTAAGCACACTCCAAAAACAATTTCTGGATTAGAGGAAAAAGAAAAAAAGATATCAACCTTATCTCCTCCAAAATAAAGCCCTACAAATCTGTGTACATAAATAAATGCATAAACACTAATACACAAACATAAAAGAAAAAATAGTATGATAGCACCACCAAAAATCTCTCAAAGACAAAAAATTCCTTTGGAGGCTGGCTAGAGGGGAAATACCAACTGAAGATCATAATCAAGAAATAAATACATGAGAAAATACCAAAAGTAGTGGGAAAAAAAGCTACAAACCACCAAGAAATGGAGGGTAAAAGACAAAAACCTCTCTAAATAAAACACTGGAAATGGAAGACAAAAAGACATATCTGAAAGAAATGCCTCAACAATGCAGAGTAATCCGCAGTCATTTACCAAAATATCTATCATGATGGAAAAATTCAGACAGAAAAGAATAAAATGAAAAAAAAGAAAACCATTAAAGCAAACAGGTGTGCTGCTATCTGTCAAAGTCCTTCTAATTTTCCTTTATTTGCTGCAGTGCCTCTTACCATCTGGGTAAATAGGTGTTCCCACAGCAGCCAAATGTCAGCCATTTGCAGAACATCTGTAGTTACAAACGCTTACAAGTTGAAGAAAAGTAGCTGTGTTTCACGTTTCCATTTCAAATAAGTGACTAAAGAAAAAAATCTGATTTTCATCAAGCATCTTAATGCTTGAGGGCATAACATTTGCAAAAGAACAAGGATGTAAGTGACTTTATCTCTCTTGTCATATTACTATTAGTCTCAAGTCCAACTAGGATACTGAAATTTTGAGAACAAACCTGTTTTTCCTCAGTAAAGAATGTTTTCTATACTCATAATTCTCCTGTGTCATATAGCTCTGATACAGAATCAGATATTGAGTTTCATTTCCCTGAGTGTTAGACTGCCTGTTAGCTGTACAGGAGTTTGCCTCACGTGTCAGCTGATTCACTGACACAGGGCAAACTGGATGGAAGAGATGAAGAAACAGTGGAGTTAAACTGTCTTAATATATATATATATATATATACATACACACATTGCAGCTGTTGCACTCCAGCTCAGAATGATGTGGCTTCTTTTCTGTGTGGGTTACTATGATTTCCCAATTCTTTTTTTTAAGCTTTACTTTCAGCTATGGAGCTACCTTTGCACTGCAGTTGCTGGACAAATTTCTGTGGTATCTTTTCCTTGGTGTCTATAGTAAAGCACTTTTTACACCAGTTCTCCTCTTCTTAAGTCTGTGGTACTTGCCAGAGATTGCAGATGGCTGCAGGTCAAGCAGCACAGACTCAGGCCACAGTTTATTCCTTTCTCTTTCAGAGAAAGATTTTGGCCGCTCAGTTTACCTTGATCTAATTGGGGAGGGAAAGGGATACCTTTTACCTAGCAGAACACAGACAGGCTGGAGAGCTGGCCCTTTATTTCTTCTTTTTCTGTTCCTAACCTGGAAATCATAGCACTAAGCAACAGCTCCTTTTTTAAATATAGGAAGATTTTGGCAGGGAGAAATTCGGGTTGCAAGATTTAATGTAACAAAAATGTACCTAATCTTGATCTATTCTAAATACCATGTACCCAGTCCAATTTTGAACAAGGCATAGAATAAGGAGTATTTAACCAGTTATTTCATACTGGAAAATGTTTTTGGTTTCTATGGACATTCCCACTAAAAGACATGCTAAAATGGCTCTTCTGATATTCACACTATACTGACATTTTCACATCTTTTTTTTTTTTGCTTTCAGAACAGATAATAACTGCAGGTTTACTGGGTTTTGGAAGTCACTTATCTGAATTTTCAGCAGGAGCACCACCACTGCTTAAAAGCCTATTTTCAATGTGTTACCTGCCAGTTTCTGTCTTACAACGGAATAAACAAGTGGTTCAATCCTCTACAAGGTTTTCTGTCGTTCATTTATTGCCAGCCACAGACACAGCACAGACATTACTTGCAAATGGAAGGGGCAGAAAACAAAAAGTAACAAAAAAGTTTCTACTGTTCCTATTATGGACTATTAGTACAGACAAATAAGACTATGTTTCTGATTAGGTTGGAGAGTCTTAAAGAAGATGGGAGATGAGAATACATGGATGAAAAATTCCCTAGAAAGTCATTTTGTACTTGTTTTCATCATATTTAGTATTGCAGGATTATTTCCCCACCCCACCCTCCCCCCCACTCCACTCCTTGTTTGCATCAAAGTGATTACTCCAATGATCAGGCCTTGTTCAGGAAGGACTGAATTTTAAAGCATCACCTTCATGGCTTTACAGCTTGTGAAAAGCAGCTTGTAATTCCCACAGTACTTCTGAATAATTTTGTGTCATAAGTGATTAGAATAGCTATGGAGAAAAATACTATCCTA